>CM041776.1:229413054-230739063 GCA_023374045.1 Limonium bicolor
TCGTCGTAATTAGAGTTCCGCTGCGTAAGAAGAGCATTAAGTGTCAGTTTAAGAGGTAATGACGAGATTAACGGTTGGGGTGTTACACTGAGTTTATAATCTCCAACGTTATCTTTTCATCGAATAAAACATAGTTGCATTTTTACAATTTTGTGCAAGGCATTATCCATTAATTATACAAAAATAAAAAAATGAGCACTCACGTCTTTCAAGGATCATGAAGTAATCATGTTATGACTATGGAGCGGAACGACTTGTCTCTTGTTTCTAAAAGTTTGAACATGCCTTACCAAACACCACGACCCACCCCAAAACATCCAAACAACCCATAAAGCGGTTCCAAGTGCACACATGTCGATTTGTTGTCATAAACCCCAAATTAATACTTGGGGTAATCTGTGTTTAGGTTCGTTATCTTATCTTTCATCTTTGTTTAAATGTGTGAACAAGTCTCCGAGTGAAGGTTCACGAGAGTGCCTTGAATGGAAAAACCATGAGTGAATGAGCGTGTTACTTTACACGACTCCGGTGAGATCACATTCAAAGGTAAGCTAAACGGCATAACTCCAACCGAAGGAGATACTTTGTAAATTTAGCTTAGAGTGTGAAAAGTAACAAAGAATATGTACATAACTATCTGGAATGACGAAGTACCAAGGTACAACACCACATAGCCAAAAGCTTGTGAACCTTGACATAAACCCTAGGCACCCCGCTGAGCCTTTCAAATATCCTTTTTCGATATTATAAGCTCTTGAAAACAAGCCAGCCCGTGATGAATATCTAACCTGGTAACCAAAGGAAGCAAGGAACTTGATTCTCATGTAGCGCTTTCATCAGTCCAAAGAAGCAACACAGCTATCAGCATGACGAAGCTATCCGTAAATGGTCCAGAGTGACACAGGATCCAAAGAGCTCACATCAATACAGCTCTCAAAGACCAAAACCGGGATACACAAGAACCCCGAGGGTGAAGTCAAGAAAGGATAAAACAAAGAGGCAAGCCCAAAGTGCCTCGAAGAAATCCAAATGACAAAAAGAAGAGAAATGGTGTAAATGATGACTTCAAAAGTCCAAGATCAGAAGCTTGAAACAATGTCAACACAAAGCAGCTAGATGAATTCAAGACAAGGGAGATGAATCTAGGAGAAGACGCAAGGTGCAGCTTTGGTCATCCCTTTAAGCTCCACATACCTCAAAATCCCTCCATGGTCCCATTGTCTTTCATCACACCCCATGGCCACGTTTTAAGCTTTAAAGACTTCCGACTTGGTAGTTGTGTATCCAATCATGTGAAAGTAACAGATCGAATGCGTAAATCTAATGAATGTCAAATTTAATGGTCTTGAATTTATGACCGTAAGCAAGAAATGAGTGCAAACACCAAACAAGTCGAGTGTAGCTTAGAAAGCACAACATCAAAACATAAGCCTTGATCATTTGAGGCTAAGAATTGTTTGCATGTTTAATCAAAGAAAATACTAGGGGCAATCAATCGTTCTGATCGATTGCCATGAACTCTAGCTCAGATAGTCATAAAGAAAAATATGGGGGCAATTGTTGGTTCCAACAATTCCTATGACAACACCAATTGAAACCCAAAGCTTGAGCCCCACCATCCACCATCCCACCATAAGCACACATAAGCCCTTACCTCCACCTCATACTCCACTAGCACACATAAGCCTTACCTTCACTTCATACACCTCAGGCACACATAAGTCCTTACCTCCACATCATACACCATAAGCCTGTCATACTCCTGACCACCACTAAAAAAGTCTCAAACTCCCACAACAAACACCACACACTTCCACTAGCGGCATATTCTTATTCTAAGAAACAAACTACAGATCTGAAATTCTTAGTCAGGAAATGATCGTTTCACTTTCCTTTTTCAGTAGAGTTTCTCTCAAGCATTTCCATGTTTGGCACCTTTTTCAACAGTTTCTTATTTTGGACAAGTTTCCAACAAACACTTTAGTTGCATTTTACAACTTTCGCATAACACCCCAACAGCCTTTATTGGCACCTTTTTCAACAGTTTCTTATTTTGAACAAGTATCTTACAAACACTTTGATTGCATCTTGACATACACCTTATCACTGCCATGTTGGCACTCCAATAATCACTTTCATCATTGCATAGGACCATCATCTTTGCAGTCTTGCA
The DNA here is from genome assembly GCA_023374045.1 of Limonium bicolor. Taxonomy (NCBI): domain Eukaryota; kingdom Viridiplantae; phylum Streptophyta; class Magnoliopsida; order Caryophyllales; family Plumbaginaceae; genus Limonium; species Limonium bicolor. The sequence goes on from CM041776.1 coordinate 229,415,228, forward strand.
CCTTCTAGCTCCCAAGTAGAAGAATTCACTTGAGTAGAAGAACTCACCCAAGTAGAAGAACTCATTCGAGTAGACAAACTCATCTAAGTGGAAGAATTTGGACGCCACACCACTTTCATTCACTTTTAGGTAGTCAACGCCTTAGAAAAGCTGGGCATCATGTTAATAAAACTTTTAGGTAGTCGACGACTTAGAATATCTGACATTACTTTACTTTACTTTTAGGTAGTTGACGCCTTAGAATAGTCCGACGTCACTTCACTTTACTTCTAGGTAGTCGATGCCATAGAATAGTCAGACGTCACTTCACTTTACTCTTAGTTAGTCAGCGCCTTAGAATAGCTCGACATTACTTCACTTTACTTGTAGGTAGTCGTCTCCGTAGAATAGTCCGACATCACTTCACTTTACCTTTATGTAGTCGATGCCTTAGAATAACTTGACATCTTTCAATTCATTCTTAGGTAGTTAGCGCCTTAGAATAGCTTGACATCGTTTCCTTTTATGGCATAAGTAGTTAGCGCCTTAGAATAGCTTGACACAATTCATTAGTTTTCAATAACATGCAAGGTCTTTAAGATCTGAAATTTTTGGGGTATCACTCAAGCATCAACTAGACTCTTCATATCCATTACAAAATTTAGTTGGTAGGGGGCAATCTGTTATAGCCAATATTTTGACCCCCCCTGTGTAAGGCTTCTAAGGCTTTAGTGTTGCGAGAGACAATTTGATCAAGTAATGAGGAATCTCAGTTTGATTGGTGCGTTCCGGGGTGTTAGGGACAAGTTAGTCATCTTCAGGGGCATTTTTGTAATTTTTGAGGCTCCTAAGACCTCCTACAGGCTTTCTTTCTCCTCCAAAAATGGATAAATAAGCTCAGAATGCTTTGAAATTTTAACCCATGATAAAGGATAACATTTTGAGCATAATGGTCTTACAATTTTGATTTTTCGAATTTCCAATAATTTTCTAGCAATTTCTGATTGAATATGACGAGAAATTGAATTTTAAAAAAAATCCAATATCCATAAAATTAGATTCCACTTTGGAAAAATCAGAAATATCTTCCTTTACATATGGTTAAAATTTCACAGCCAAATCCCATTTAGAAGCCTTTAAGCTAAGACATCGGTAAATCTCGATTTTTTTCGGATTTTTTCTATCTTTAGTGAGGCCAACTTAAGGAACCTTAACTCTTGATCAAAGGACATCTCGAAGAACCCTAGAACATCAAGAAACACAACCGTCACAACTCCCTCATGTTGTTCAACACCCGAATACTGAAATCACATAAAACCTTCCAAAATCATCATCTATACACAATTTTAAACTCCCACCATATCCAACAATCATCAAAGCAACACCAAAACACCACCAAAATGTGAAGAATAACCTCAATTCACAAGGGTCAGAAGCTAGTCTCGTACCCGAACCGGAACCGACTCCCTTGAAGCTCCAAAAGACTCCTGACGTGAAGAATCTAGTCAATCCCGAAGGCAAAAAAGTTGGAATCCTAATTTCCTAACTCCCCACAACTTGTTTAACCTTGTATTAAATTTGAGTTCGAACCGTCTCCTTTCGGCTTTGAATTAACGTTTGTTTTTGTTTTAGTTCATTAACTTGTTCATTAAGTTTTGTCATTAATTTAAGCTGAATTGAAAATCTTTGATTACTAACATCTTGGAAATATCTCTGCTACACATGCATAAAATTTGAGCCAAAAACGCCACCGAGAACAAGCCAAAAGCCACCGTCCAAGGGCGGTCTGCAACCACGGACTGTATGTTGGGGGTCCCGGACGCCCTGTCCGTAAGGCCGACACTCTCGACGGATGCGGAATTTTAAATTTTCAAAATTTTGGGTTTTAAAAACATATCCGGGCCCACGGACGTCCTGTCCATGGCCCCGGGACTTTTCAAAATCTTGTTTTCTTTTCAATTCAACCTTTCTACATAACTAGGTTAACTATGGTCCATGGGTTTGAGACTTTAGGTCCGTGGCCACGGACAGAATCAAAAGTTGACCTAATTCTACCTCTGAAACCCTGGTTAGGTTATTTCAATTTTCACTTTTAATTTCCGCCAACAATGCTTAAAAACAAAAAAAAAAATCACAAACTGTGCGCACTTAGGTTAAATCGACCCGTAATAAGCGTACTGTAAACAACATATGTAGATGAAAAAATGACCTTTTTGGAGGGGTAATGAAAGTAATTTGAACCCTAAATAAGTCGAATGCCAAGCCACTGAACCTGAACTCTCCTTTCCTAATTCAAACTAGGTTAAAATTAGGTGGTCACTCTAATTAGGTTCCACTGAGCTAACTTAGGACTTAGTAATTAATGTTTTATGACGATGTTATTAAGCTTAGGTTGTAAGTGGACTTAGAACCCTGCCAGACCCTAATCAACTCAAATTAACAAAGGGTAGAGGTTCAAAAATCAAGGCTCACAGGTTCTAGAGCAAGTTGAAGATCAACCTATATTCGAGCTTGACTATTTTACTGATGATATTGAAGAATTGAAATACCCCAAACCTTAATATATTGTATAAACACTTAAATATGGTGTATTAAGACTAAAAAGAGTCTTAGAAACATTAGTAAACAAATTTAAACAAAAGAAAACACAAAATGTGCTTTAAAGTCAATAAGAGCCAAAAGGTGCTCTAAGCTTGGGATAAACTTGGTTAAGACCTAATGAACTTACCAAGACCTCATTTATACACTAATGAACATATTAAACCAATTACCAAAGAAAACCAAGCTTGAAAACAAGTTTAAACACAAAATGTGCTTTAAGGAGTCTTAAATCACATTTTTGAAAAATTGTCTTGTAAATGAGTTTTGAGTGGCTAGATGTCCATCATTACTCTTAAATATATATGTGTACTATATAATATCACATTTGGATGTCTATATCAATGGGAAATCAAAAATTTCACTTCTATGTGCCTTGTTTCATGAATAGTGATTTTTATAAGCTATTTTATAACATATGTTGATTAAGTAATTAAATTGACAAACAAAGACTAAAGTACCCTCATAAATAAAGGGGGCCGGTTTTCTTAAGTGTGGTGACTCACCACTCACTTGTTATTTTGTTAGACAAATAAAAATGACTAATTAAACTTACTTTTACTTTATTACTACAAATATCTTCAAAAGTAATTCAATCTCACTTTCTCATTTCCTTCCTTGTTCACACGGCTCCACACTCTCTCCAACCTCTCTTCTTCCTTCTCTTACGGTAATACCACACCACTCCATTAAACCTCTTCTTTGATCTCTTGTGAAATCTAGCTCACTTGTTCAAATCAAAAACAAACACCACCAATCTCTTCCTCTCATCAAGCTCTTCATTTCTATCTTCTTAAAATTCCAAGACCACCATTTCGGTGCCATGGAGTTCCTCCATTGAAGGAGCTTGAGCTTGTATTTTTACATATTGTTACTCTCCTTTGCTTCTAGGTAAGGAATCTCAAATAAAAACTTCATTTCCTTCATGTTTTGTTGTAACCGAAAACACTATTGAAGGAGCTCCTTGTGTGACCTTGTTCTAGCTTCATTCCAACTCTTCATGGACTAGGTGGAGTCCTCTCTTGCTAGATATTCAAACTCTCTTCAAAGAGCAAGGTAAAACAACTACATTAATGTTTTTGAAACAATGTAAATTAGGGTTTACAATGAGATGGAGCTTATAGCTTGAATACTCATTATAATGTTTGTATATTGTTTAGAACTTGTCAAAGAATCAAATACCCTACCGGTTTTTAAAGGAAACAAGAAAGAAGTTGTTTGGAAAAGAGGTAAATCTACTAACCAAATGTTGTTTAATGCCTTAGGAGAAATGAGCTTATAATGCTTGTTAAAACTACCTAAAGAGCAAATGGTGAATGTCTTAGTAAAGTGTTCTCAAGAGCTTAGTAAAAGGCATATGTGTTGTTGAGTGTATTTGTAGGTTAAAGGCAAATATATTGTGGAAATTCAGTGTTTATGATTTATGCATCTTAAGGGCCTAAGCCATGTCATTTAAGGGCCTAAGTGCCATGCAATTTAAATTATGCACTATATTGTGATGTAGTGCTTTATGAGTGGAGTTGTGTATAATAAGTGCTTGATGGATTTTTAGTGTTCTTGGTTGTTTGTTGGTAAGAACAATGTGTTTTGGGTTTAGTAATGTTCTAGGAGAACCTATGTCGAAATTTAGGTAATAAATGAGAAGTCTAAGAGTTAAAATGAGTTTGATAAGTTAAGAGGTGTTTAGGTTGGTTAAGTGTTGTTCTTGTGTAAGAAACATGCATTAAGGTGATTTAGGATGTCACAAGGACTTAGGCATGAGCTTGAGGTTTTAGTATGTACCAAAGTCATTTTGGACTTAGGTAAGACTTAGGCAAACTTTGGTAAATAAGGAGAAAGTGTAAACTTGGAAAAGAACTTCAAGAATGACATAAGGAGTTAGTTGTGGGAAATAATGCTTAAGAGATGATGTTAAGATGAGGAGAAGCATTTTGGGATATAGTTATCATAGGTGAGAAACACCATTTAGAAACCTAGTATAAAATGTTGTAGGTGTTAAGGAATTTACATGGAAATAAGTAAAGGCTTAAGGAATTAGAAAATGAGTTTCATGGATGTTGTATGTGGATATAAGGGTACCAAATGTTGTTAGGAAGCATTAAGAGGCCTTGGGAGAAGTTTGGTGAAGATTTGACAAAGTTTGGGTAAGTTTAGAGGACGTCCGACCCAGGGGTCCGACCCAGTTTTGGGTCGGCAGCCTCTGTTAGACGTTAGGAAAGTGTTCTGTAATGGTCCGACCCAAAAGGGTGGGTCGGACATGGGTCGGACGGTCATATTTCAAAGGAGGGAAAATGTTTCTGGAATGGTCCGACCCAGTCGAGTGGAGTCGGACGGGCATGTTTGTAAGGCGGTGAATGTTCTGTAACGGTCCGATCCAGAAGGGTGGGTCGGACATGGGTCGGACGTGTATGTTCTGAAGTTGATGAAGTTCTCTGTAATGGTCCGACCCAGTCTAGTGAGTCGGACTTGGGTCGGACATGTCTCTGGAATGGTCCGACCCAGAAGGTTGGGTCGGACATGGGTCGGACATGGTAAGGTTCTTCAGACCCGAATACCACTGGAAGGGTCCGACCCAGTGTGGGTCGGACATACCAAAATTTAAAAAAAAAAAACAGAAAAGAATGTGGCTTATGTAGTTAACCCTAGGGTGTATTATGAAGGTAACCTAGGGTAAGTTAGACATAAAAATATGTCATACAATCAAGTTAAATAGTTAGTAAATTTGGAGGTTAAGTAAGTTAATTAACCGACATTCTTGAACCATGTATAGGAGTGACCTACGGGGAAACAAATCAAGGCAAGGACCAAGGTATGGTTTTCTTGCAGTCTGTTGCCTACCGGTTTACACCGGCTTGTGTTGTATGTTTTTCTGTGTGTTTATGACGTTATAAGATTTAAACATGTAATGAGTTTACAGTTGTTCATATTATTGTGATGTTATGTTGTGACTCATTTCCCTTGTGTGTGTCTAACTTGACTTACCACCTATTGTGTTTTGGTTGTTAAGTTCCACTATGAACTTCTAACAAGTGTTAACTGGGAAGTGAGGAATCCGGTTGTCCGTCATGCATGTAAGTTAAGAGTAGATATCTGAATCAGATTCGACTCTTATGTTGTTAAGATTGTTCTCCTTAAATTGGCGCTCGATCTCCCGCTAGCTTCTTCCAAAGCTTACCTATTCTGACTTATGATCGGTTTAGTGGGAACATGTGTTTGTGTGGTGTGTTCGGGTCACTAAATCCGAACCATCTGTGACTTAAGTTACTCGTTCGTCTAACAGAACGGTAATGAGTGTGTTTAACGAGCTTAACATGAGGGTGAATCATTCTCTAGGCTCTTGTGATATTTGACCCTTGTGGTTTGTTATCGTGGAGTGAAAATCCACTGTGTAAGTGTTATTGTGCCGTGCACCATTGATGCTAAGCCATATGTTATGTTATGTTATGTATATAAATGAATGCCATGTTATCATGACAATTAGTTGCGCGTATCCCGGTAGCCGATGGGCTGCGCGTTAACCATACCAGCCAAGGGTTGCTGACCCCCTCGGGGGATCCATATTTCTTATACTGCAGGATGAGGATCGAAGAAGCGGAGTGGCTTTAGATCCTAGGATGCAGGTTTACTTTTGTATACTTTTGGATGCTGGCCCGGGATGCGCCTGTGCTCCTGTGGCGTTATATACATTTGGTTGTGACGGTTAACAGTGGAGTAATACAGTGAAGGTTATGTAAACACTCGGTATTGTATATGATGTATTTATGGTTTAGTTTTATGCTCGGGAGTCTGATCATCAGACCGGTACACTTGTATTTATTCTGCCTTGTCAACCACGTAGGTGGTTGACGGCGTTGTAGCACCGAAGCGTTAGTTACTGTTTAGTTATTTATTTCCGCTGCGATTGCATTTAGTTACATGTGCGTAGTAGGGGTGTTACAAAAAGTGGTATCAGAGCGAAGTATCGCTCTGATGACTAGAATACCGAGCTTAGGAATATACCGAGTTAGGAAACCTAACTACAGTTACTTCAGTGAACATTATGAGAAGGTTAACCACTAACTAAGTGTGGAGATAGCTTATTGTCGGGAAGCGTTACAACCGTTGGACCGATCAGTGTGAAAGCATATTGCTAATGAATATTCATGTGAATACAGATGGCAGGTAGACCGCGCGGTAGAGGCCGCGGAAGTGGTACTAGTGATGCGGGTGACCAGGGCGAGAACACTACGGCTCAGGTTATGGCTGAGGCTGTAGCAGCCGCTGTGGCCCAGATGGTACCCCAGCTTGTAGCTGCGATACAGCAGGGGCAGATGCCCGGAGTTCAACCACCACCGCCACCGCCACGAGGACCAACTGGGTCAAGGCATTGGCAGATCTGAGACCCCCTTCATTTCATGGGGAGACCGACCCACGTAAGCTGGAGGCGTACATCTCCGAGTTGGAGACCGCCTACGAGACCTTGGCTGTACCTTCAGAGGCTAAGGTCCGTCTTGCCGCTTACTACCTGAAGGGTTCGGCACAAAACTGGTGGAAGCTTGTGAGAGAGGACCGGATGGCGGATCCTCAGTTTGGATGGAGGGAGTACACGGCTCTGCTGCGAGCCAAATACTACCCTGTGCACGTTCAAGAGGCCAAGCGCCTTGAGCTGGATAGTCTGAGGCAGGGGGACAAGGTGTCGGTTGATGAGTATTACACTGCCTTCACCGGCCTTGTCCACCTGTTACCGGACCTGGGATACTCGAACCGGGTGCTGGTAAACCGTTTCTATAACGGTCTCAGCCACCGTCTTCGCTATGGGATGGGGCCAGCTGAATATACTACCTTGCAGGTAATTTAAATAAAGAGTGATGTGAATATGTGTAGTCTACAAGTGAGTATTGATGTGAGTTTGTGAGTATGTATTGCGGGGCATGACTGACCACCCTAAATTCAGGAGTGCTATCATGCCGCTGCTAAGGTGGAGATCACCGTCCGTCTGAGGGACGAGGAGAATGCACACAAGCGCAAGGCCACGAGCGAGGGCCAGAGTTCGCAGGGTACGGGGGAGGAAAGAAGAAGAAGAAACCTTATCCCCAGCCCCAGAAGAGTCAGCACCAGGGTGACAAGGGCCAAGCCCAAACCACCACAGCTGAGGAGCCACTGAAGCTCACATATGCTTATGCGGCGAAGCCCCTACGCTCTTACCCACCTAAGGGTAATTGTTTAATCTGTGTGATAAGTTGATGTGTATATTGATAAGTTGTGAAACAAGTACTGAGTGTGTATCGTGTTAGCAGCTAGCACGGGCTCTGGACCGGAGCGCCACTATTACTGTAAGTGGTGCAATGGAGACCACCCCGGCAAGGACTGCAAAGGAAATGAGGTGCAGTGTCGTTACTGCGAGAAGTGGGGTCACCGTGACCACGAGTGTTACCGGAACCCCAACAGCAGAGTCAACAAGCCCAGAGGGCAGTGGAAGGGTAAGGCCACAGCAGCTATTGATGGCCCGAAGACGGCTAACCAGCCACCCACTGATTAGAGGCATACTGATTCCCAGAAGGGGAAAGGGTCGGGACCTAGCAAGGCCACCCTGAATGTGGTGGACCGGTCTGAGGCGCCAGGGCCCTCTTCTAGACCAGGTACCGCCTAAACTGTTGAATGTAATAAGTGATTGCATACCGCATTTCATGCTTGTGTGTATTAGTGAGTCCAAGTGTATTATCATGTGAGTAAGGAGTTAAAGTATAGTGTGGAAGACACCTAATTAGATAATTCTAAACTTAAAGGAACCTTCAATATCTTATCCAATCCCACCCCTACCAAACCCTGAAGAAACCACCTCAACATCACCGACTTTCCAATGGAGCAATGTCAGGTTATCCAGCCAGGTATGATACTCTTAAATGGATACCTGACACCGGAAGCACAAATCCATGTCATCAGACGATGCGACGAACTTGGAGCTAAACCTGGAGGTTTCTACACACCTGAATATCCGAACGGATCAAGAATGCAATTGAAGATGATGTGCATGGGTAAGGACTGGAACCCTTACACCAAGTCATATCAAGAAGTGCGAGCTGAAGATGGAGCAATAGTACCAAGTATACCTGAGGAGTTCCGTGCGGTCGTTAACCACGCCGTGGGAATTGCTCAACAAGTTGAAACGGATTCAATTCCAAATGTGGAAGCAGATTTGTGTATTGTGAACTTCTACCAGAAAGGTGGACGGTTAGGTTTACACCAAGATAAGGACGAGTCACCCGAGTCTCTAAGTAAGGGAGTACCAGTGGTGTCTTGGTCCATTGGTGATACCGCAGTATTTGTGTATGGCGAGCAGAAGCGTGCTGATCTCGCAAGGAAGTTAATACTAAAGTCAGGAGATGTGTTAATCATGGGTGGGCAGTCAAGGATGCTATATCATGGCATCAGGAAGATCAAACTGAATACCGCACCGTCGGCAGTGATCAATGCCACACACATGAAACCCGGACGTTTGAATTTGACCTTCAGACAATTCTAAAGCCTTGTATACTTTTGTAATGTGTTAAGCCAGTATATGTTAAGGGAGTTACGTATGTCTTAAGTTGTATCAACCATGTAAACCAACAATGTTGTAAAGAGGAAGTGTTAATGAATAAAGTGGAGTTCTTGAAGTATATCAACCATGTTGTTACCCAGTACTTATTAGTTTGCCAATGAATTAGGCTGTGCACTCGGAACGGGAGGTACACTGAGTGTCTGCAATGAGGCAGAAGCCGGCAAGAGCGGCACAATCCTCACCGGTACCTTTCCAGTGAATGGCGTGGATGCATCGATCTTGTTCGACTCTGGAGCCTCACACACATTTGTTTCGCTATCTTTTGCGAAGAGGCTGGGGTTAGATGGAGAGGAGATGCCAGACTTCTTGGTCACTCTCCCATCGAAAGAGCGGATCAGGTGTACCCGCTACCACCGAGATGTCATTGTAAGAATCAGAGGTGAAGAGTTCCCGATCGACCTGATAGAGTTCGACGGACTTGGATTTGATGTGATTGTCGGGATGAACTGGTTGGAGCGGTACAAGGGCAGAATCCTGTGTGCCGAGCATCGACTGCTTCTTCGGAGTCCATCTGGGGTTACCATATCATACCGCCAGAGGCCCAGGGAGCCTTCGACTCAGATCATCACCGCCATGGCCATGTATCGTGAGTTACGACGAGGGAGTGATGTATACCTCTGCTATGTCCAGGACATAGAGAGAGACCCTGAGTTTAGCCCAGATGTGCCGGTAGTGTCGGAGTTTCCTGATGTATTTCCTAAGGAACTGCCGGGCATGCCGCCAGCACGAGAGGTTGAGTTTGAGATCGACTTAGTTCCGGGCACTGGACCCATTGCGAAAGCACCTTATCGTATGGCTCCAGCAGAGATGACAGAGCTCAAGGAGCAGCTGAGAGACCTACTTGACAAGGGCTTTATCCGCCCTAGTGTTTCACCATGGGGAGCGCCGGTTCTCTTCGTGAAGAAGAAGGACGGGCCTCCGCCTGTGTATTGATTATCGGGAGCTGAATGCTGTTACGGTGAAGAACCGTTACCCTTTACCACGCATCGACGATCTATTTGATCAGCTGAGGGGTGCATCAGTATTCTCCAAGATAGACTTACGTTCCGGATACCATCAGATTGCCATCCGTGACAGTGATATCGAAAAGACAGCTTTCAGAACTAGGTATGGGCATTATGAGTTCACAGTTATGCCGTTTGGCTTATCAAACACCAGCTAAGTTCATGGACTTAATGAACCGCTTGTTCCAAGATCAGTTGGACAAGTCTGTGGTAGTCTTCATCGATGATTCTTGTGTATTCTAAATCAAGAGGTGAGCACGAAAGCCACCTGAGAAATGTGTTACAAACATTGAGGAGGAACAGTTGTATGCAAAGTTTTCGAAATGTGAATTTTGGTTGAACCAAGTATCCTTCCTTGGACATGTGATTTCTGAGGCCGGGATCGCTGTTGATCCGGCAAAGATAGATGCAGTGCGCACCTGGCCTAGGCCGAAGACAGTTACCGATATCAGGAGCTTCCTCGGTCTGGCAGGTTATTATAGGAGGTTTGTGAAGGACTTCTCCAGTGTCTCGAAGCCGATGACTTCCTTAATGAAGAAGGATGCACCATTCGAGTGGACAGTCGACTGTGAGAGTTCTTTCACGAGTCTCAAGGATGCTCTGACATCTGCACCAGTCCTGACTATACCAGACGGTCCAGATGGTTTTGAGGTCTACTGCGACGCATCAGGCAGAGGTATGGGTTGTGTATTGATGCAGCACGGGAAGGTCGTAGCATACGCCTCCCGTCAGCTGAAGAAGCATGAGGAGAACTACCCTACCCACGACTTAGAATTGGGTGCCATTGTCTTCGCATTGAAGATATGGCGACATTATTTGTATGGGGTAAGTGTGACGATTTATTCTGACCACAAAAGCTTAAAGTACTTGTTCACTCAGAAAGAGTTGAACATGAGGCAAAGAAGGTGGGTTGAATTTCTGAATGACTACGATATTAATCTGCAATACAAAGAGGGTAAGGCAAATGTGGTAGCTGACGCACTGAGTCGCCGAGCACACTCTCTCCATTCGCTAGTCTCTCATACTGGCTTGGTTGAAGAGGTGCGGAGTGCTCAGATGACGGATCAGTATATGCTGGAGATCCGGCAGAAGCTTATTGATGGCACATTCGAGGGTCAGAAGTACGACTTCAGACTCCACGATGATGACCTGATTAGGCTGAATGGCCGATTGTGTATACCTAGGAGTAGCGCTGAGTTGAAGGAGCGCATATTGAGTGAATCCCATTGTTCTACTACTTCGATTCACCCCGGAGCTTCAAAGATGTATAAGAGTGTGAAAAGGTATTTTTGGTGGACTGGAATGAAGAAAGATGTAAGTGATTATGTGTTGAGGTGTCTCACTTGCCAGAAGGTCAAGTTTGAGCACCGACGGCCTGGTGGTATGGTACAGCCAATGCCAGTGCCTGAGTGGAAGTTCCATGATATCTCCATGGACTTTGTAGTAGGGCTTCCGCCTACAAGGGGAGGTCTGAATATGATATGGGTTGTAGTTGACCGACTGACCAAGGTGGCCCGATTCATTCCGATGAAGGACACTTGGAAAGTGGCAAGATTGGCAGAACTCTTTGATAAAGAAATTGTAAGACATCATGGTGTACCGAAAACGATTGTATCTGACAGAGATACCAGATTCTTATCCCGATATTGGAAGTCTACACGAGAGGCATTGGGTACTGAACTGAAACTGAGTACAGCGTTTCACCCACAGACCGATGGTCAGAGTGAGCGCACCATTCAGACACTTGAGGATATGCTACGTGCTTGTGCACTTGACTTTCAGACCAGCTGGATTGATAAGTTACATCTGATCGAGTTTAGTTACAACAACAGTTATCATGCTTCGATCAAGATGTCTCCCTTCCAGGCCTTGTACGGTAGACCATGCCGCACGCCATTATGCTGGGATGAGTCGAGTGAGACGGTCATTATAGGACCAGAGTATCTTGAACAAGTTCAGGCAGAAGTTCGCCAGATCCGGGCTAACATGAAGGCAGCTCAGGATAGACAGAAGTCGTACGCAGTATGCAGACGTGACCTGGAGTTCGCCGTGGGCGATCAGGTATTTTTGAGAGTATCCCCCATGAAGGGAGTATTTCGTTTTGGCCAGAAGGGCAAGTTGAGCCCAAAGTATGTGGGGCCTTATGTTGTGACGGAGCGGATCGGCCCGGTAGCCTATAGACTAGACCTACCCGCCGAGCTGGGCAAGGTACATGATGTATTTCATGTGTCCCAGTTGAAGAAGTATATGTCTCATCCGTCTCATGTGCTTCAGCCTGAAAGGCTAACCTTAGAGCCGACCATGCGATCAGTGGAGACTCCGGTACGGATTCTGGATGCTAAGACTCGAGACACTCGCCATAAGTCCGTGAGACTGGTGAAAGTTCTTTGGTCTAACCAGGACGTTGAGGAGGCCACTTGGGAGCTGGAAGATAAGATGAAGGCGAAGTACCCGTCATTGTTTACTTCTTAGTCCTTATGTGTATAGGGTACGGGGCGTACCCCTTTTAAGGGGGGTAGAGCCGTTTTGGTTATGTGTGTACGACGTGTATTTGAATACATCGTCTATGTTATGTTGTTATGTTACAGACCGTTGTGTCTGAATGATGTGGATAATGTTGTATGGACCTTGTGTCCAATGTTATGTACCCGATGTTATGTTGTATGGACCTGGTGTCCAATGTTATGTAAGTGTGTTGTTAATGATGTATGGAAGTATTGTTTATAAGTGTTCCCGTGTTCTAATATTTAGGATATGTGGAAGTATGAACTTTGAGGGCAAAGTTCTTTTAAGGGGGGTAGATTGAAATACCCCAAACCTTAATATATTGTATAAACACTTAAATATGGTGTATTAAGACTAAAAAGAGTCTTAGAAACATTAGTAAACAAATTTAAACAAAAGAAAACACAAAATGTGCTTTAAAGTCAATAAGAGCCAAAAGGTGCTCTAAGCTTGGGATAAACTTGGTTAAGACCTAATGAACTTACCAAGACCTCATTTATACACTAATGAACATATTAAACCAATTACCAAAGAAAACCAAGCTTGAAAACAAGTTTAAACACAAAATGTGCTTTAAGGAGTCTTAAAGCACATTTTTGAAAAATTGTCTTGTAAATGAGTTTTGAGTGGCTAGATGTCCATCATTACTCTTAAATATATATGTGTACTATATAATATCACATTTGGATGTCTATATCAATGGGAAATCAAAAATTTCACTTCTATGTGCCTTGTTTTCATGAATAGTGATTTTTATAAGCTATTTTAACATATGTTGTATAAGTAATTAAATTGACAAAAAAGACTAAAGTACCCTCATATTAATAAAGGGGCCGGTTTTCTTAAGTGTGGTGACTCACCACTCACTTGTTATTTTGTTAGACAAATAAAGATGACTAATTAAACTTACTTTTACTTTATTACTACAAATATCTTCAAAAAGTAATTCATCTCACTTTCTCATTTCCTTCCTTGTTCACACGGCTCCACACCCTCTCCAACCTCTCTTCTTCCTTCTCTTCCACGGTAATACCACACCACCTCCATTAAACCTCTTCTTTGATCTCTTGTAAATCTAGCTCACTTGTTCAAATCAAAAACAAACACCACCAATCTCTTCCTCTCATCAAGCTCTTCATTTCTATCTTCTTAAAATTCCAAGACCACCATTTCGGTGCCATGGAGTTCCTCCATTGAAGGAGCTTGAGCTTGTATTTTTACATATTGTTACTCTCCTTTGCTTCTAGGTAAGGAATCTCAAATAAAAACTTCATTTCCTTCATGTTTTTGTGTAACCGAAAATACATATTGAAGGAGCTCTTTGTGTGACCTTGTTCTAGCTTCATTCCAACTCTTCATGGACTAGGTGGAGTCCTCTCTTGCTAGATATTCAAACTCTCTTCAAAGAGCAAGGTAAAACAACTACATTAATGTTTTTGAAACAATGTAAAATTAGGGTTTACAATGAGATGAAGCTTATAGCTTGAATACTCATTATAATGTTTGTATATTGTTTAGAACTTGCAAAGAATCAAATACCATTACCGGTTTTTAAAGGAAACAAGAAAGTTGTTTGGAAAAGAGGTAAATCTACTAACCTAATGTTGTTTAATGCCTTAGGAGAAATGAGCTTATAATGCTTGTTAAAACTACCTAAAGAGCAAATGGTGAATGACTTAGTAAAGTGTTTCAAGAGCTTAGTAAAAGGCATATGTGTTGTTGAGTGTATTTGCAGGTTAAAGGCAAATATATTGTGGAAATTCAGTGTTTATGATTTATGCATCTTAAGGGCCTAAGAGCCATGTCATTTAAGGGCCTAAGTGCCATGCAATTTAAATTATGCACTATATTGTGATGTAGTGCTTTATGAGTGGGGTTTGTGTATAATAAGTGCTTGATGGATTTTTAGTGTTCTTGGTTGTTTGTTGGTAAGAACAATGTGTTTTGGGTTTAGTAATGTTCTAGGAGAACCTATGTCGAAATTTAGGTAATAAATGAGAAGTTCTAAGAGTTAAAATGAGTTTGATAAGTTAAGAGGTGTTTAGGTTGGTTAAGTGTTGTTCTTGTGTAAGAAACATGCATTAAGGTGAATTAGGATGTCACAAGGACTTAGGCATGAGCTTGAGGTTTTAGTATGTACCAAAGTCATTTTGGACTTAGGTAAAGACTTAGGCAAACTTTGGTAAATAAGGAGAAAGTGTAAACTTGGAAAAGAACTTCAAGAATGACATAAGGAGTTAGTTGTGGGAAATAATGCTTAAGAGATGATGTTAAGATGAGGAGAAAGCATTTTGGGATAGTAGTTATCATAGGTGAGAAACACCATTTAGAAACCTAGTATAAAATGTTGTAGGTGTTAAGGAATTTTACAAGGAAATAAGTAAAGGCTTAAGGAATTAGAAAATGAGTTTCATGGATGTTGTATGTGGATATAAGGGTACCAAATGTTGTTAGGAAGCATTAAGAGGCCTTGGAGAAGTTTGGTGAAGATTTGACAAAGTTTGGGTAAGTTTAGAGGACGTCCGACCCAGGGGTCCGACCCAGTTTTGGGTCGGACAGCCTCTGTTAGACGTTAGGAAAGTGTTCTGTAATGGTCCGACCCAGAAGGGTGGGTCAGACATCGGTCGGACGGTCATATTTCAAAGGAGGGAAAATGTTTCTGGAATGGTCCGACCCAGTCGAGTGAGTCGGACGTGGGTCGGACGGACATGTTTGTAAGGCGGTGAAATGTTCTGTAATGGTCCGACCCAGAAGGGTGGGTCGGACATGGGTCGGACGTGTATGTTCTGAGGTCGATGAAATTCTCTGTAATGGTCCGACCCAGTCGAGTGAGTCGGACGTGGGTCGGACATGTCTCTGGAATGGTCCGACCCAGAAGGTTGGGTCGGACATGGGTCGGACAAGGTAAGGTTCTTCAGACCCGAAAACCACTGGAAGGGTCCGACCCAGTTGTGGGTCGGACGGTGGGTCGGACATACCAAAACTTAAAAAAAAAAAAAAAAGAAAAGAATATGACTTATGTAGTTAACCCTAGGGTGTATAACGAAGGTAACCTAGGGTAATTTAGACATTAAACATGTCAAATAATTATGTTAAACACTTAGTAAATTTGGAGGTTAAGTAAGTTAATTAACCGACATTCTTGAATCATGTATAGGAGTGACCTACGGTGGAAACAAATCAAGGCAAGGACCAAGGTATGGTTTTCTTGCAGTCTGTTGCCTACCGGTTTACACCGGCTTGTGTGTTGTATGTTTTTCTATGTGTTTATGACGTTATAAGATTTAAACATGTAATGAGTTTACAGTTGTTCATATTATTGTGATGTTATGTTGTGACTCATTTCCCTTGTGTGTCTAACATGACTTACCACCTATTGTGTTTGGTTGTTAAGTTCCACTATGAACTTCTAACAAGTGTTAACTGGGAAGTGAGGAATCCGGTTGTCCGGTCATGCATGTAAGTTAAGAGTAGATATCTGAATCAGATTCGACTCTTATGTTGTTAAGATTGTTCTCCTTAATTTGGCGTTCGATCTCCCGCTAGCTTCTTCCAAAGCTTACCTATTCTGACTTATGATCGGTTTAGTGGGAACATGTGTTTGTGTGGTGTGTTCGGATCACTAAATCCGAACCATCTGTGACTTAAGTTACTCGTTCGTTTAACAGAACGGTAATGAGTGTGTTTAACGAGCTTAACATGAGGGTGAATCATTCTCTAGGCTCTTGTGTTATTTGACCCTTGTGGTTTGTTATTGTGGAACGAAGATCCACCGGTATGTGATGTTGTGCTGTGCATATTGATGCTATGCCATGTTATGTTATGTTATGTATATAAATGAATGCCATGTTATCATGACAATTAGTTGCGCGTATCCCGGTAGCCGATGGGCTGCGCGTTAACCATACCAGCCAAGGGTTGCTGACCCCCTCGGGGGATCCATATTTCTTATACTGCAGGATGAGGATCGAAGAAGCGGAGTGGCTTTAGATCCTAGGATGCAGGTTTACTTTTGTATACTTTTGGATGCTGGCCCGGGATGCGCCTGTGCTCCTGTGGCGTTATATACATTTGGTTGTGACGGTTAACAGTGGAGTAATACAGTGAAGGTTATGTAAATACTCGGTATTGTATATGATGTATTTATGGTTTAGTTTTATGCTCGGGAGTCTGATCATCAGACCGGTACACTTGTATTTATTCTGCCTTGTCAACCATGTGGGTGGTTGACGGCGTTGTAGCACCGAAGCGTTAGTTACTGTTAGTTATTATTTCCGCTGCGATTGCATTTAGTTACATGTGCGTAGTAGGGGTGTTACATATATGAATGCTTATGTATTGGTGCCTTGATTTATTACCATTGTTATGCAATATTAATTGTTCGTACCTATAAACGAACTAAGGCAAATAATTGTTATCTTATATTAAGATAAGACGTAACAAGAAAACGTCATTGTAAAGGATAATAATGAATTATATTATCTAGACTTCTAAGGATATACTTAGATGTAGAGAAACGGTTCAAGAAAGGTTCGCTCTTATGATTGTACGTTTGAATGGTAGAAATAACCTAAAGATTATAGGTATAAGACCTTAATGGCTTTACATTCGAAATGTTATTCACTGAAACCTAAGTTGAGACTTAGGTATGTAGATTAAGAGACCTTAATCATCAGTGGCTTGTGTATGGAGGAAGTGTATGGAGAAAATCTAAAGGGATGTGGCTCTTGGTGTGAGTGATCACAAACTAAGAGGATAGTTCCTCTCCATTAAATTTCAATGATCTCAGATGGTTCGATGGTCAGATACTTCGTGGTTGGAGGTGGCTACTGCCGATGGTGACCCGCCAAATATAGGGGTATGAGGTAGAGATATGTCGTCCTGTAACGAGGTGTTTGTCATTAGATATGAGATAAACTTTAGATAAGCATTAGATACAAACACTAAATAAGGTCGTATAAGTGGTGAATATATTGAGTGCCTTAATGGCCAAGAATGAGAACGAACTTACAATTCTCGTATGATTCACCTTGAATGATTAATATCCTGAATGCATTGTGATATGTTGTATGGTGGAATATACGATATGTGCTAACAAGAAATTTGTAGGGAAAAAAACTATGTACAAACATGAATAAAATAATAAAATAATCCTACAACTCTGATACGGGTAGTAAAAATTCCTGATCGGAATATAAGTAAGCAAATTACGACCAAGAGTATCGAACCCTAGGGACTTAGTAGAAAATTAGTCCTATCCTAGTAATTACCTAATTCTAATAAGGGGGAAATTTAACGTTGATTCAAATTAAGGACAATATTTAATTAATCTAATTAAACGGTTAATTACAGGGAACTACTCCGTAGTGTATCTGACGGTACATTCAAGGATGACATGCTCGGTAGAGGATGCACGGCACATTCAAGATTTTGAATGTGCAGACACAAGAACCACGGTAGTGTATCTGACGGAGCCAAAAGTTCAACATGTTTACCAGTTTCGAATTCAAAACATACACTCACTCCATTATTGAATCCAGCAAATTTTATGCCAATAATGAACCAGGAAGTGAAGAATACAATGGTTAATTCAAAATCCTAATTTCATCTCCTAATGTATAGAAGACAAAGGCAAGGATTCCTTAGAAATTCTCAACCTATTCTCTGCATTGTTTTCATTGACAAAAGAAGATTTTGAAGGTAAGAAGATCATTAGAGAACTTAATCTACTTTTCACACCAGAACAAAAATCTAAGTGGAAACTTGTAATTTCTATTAAGTGATCAACAATGTTTTACAAGAAAATCATCATTTCAAACCAAGGAATACAGAGAAATCCTACTGCATCATCTACAAAAATGGAAGGAGAAATACAAAAGGAGAAGCGAAATGGTCTTAGCCATAACCCCGATGGAATTTCCTTCTTCTTCTTGGTAAATGATTTGTAGAACTTCCTTGGCAGCAACAGAACCGAATTCGTGGAGTTGTGTGTAAAAATGAAATGTGAGTGATGTTGGAAGTGTAGACTCTCGGCTTATTTATAAGCCTGAACAACTTCTTGCACCGGGAGTCATGCTAGATCAATTGTATCCGGCACCACGTGTTTAAAACGGTTAATTAAACCGCCAATCCCATGATACGAGCCTGTGCCGGACAGGAGACATCCAACACCATATCTGACATCAGTCAGTTGGGTAACGGTCAATAACTACCATATTTTGATGAATCGTAGCAACTTCTCACTTGGTGCTGGCTAGGAATACCCGCTCCATGTCCGGCATCACCTCTGTTTTTGCTCCCTACACCTGCCGTGAGTTGAACTTACGGTATCAAACCCGGCAATTCCTTCTCTTTGATTAGGACCTGATTCCTTGCACAAAAAATACAACACAACATAAGTCCGCTCTTATAAAATGAACTTTATATAATCCTATTACAAAAATACTAGCTATTCACACTTATTTTGACTAATAATCCTATAATTCTAGTTTATAAAATATGATAAGTTTGAGGCTTATGATATTTGGGCGTCGAATTGGTAGAGAAGTAATACCAGATGAACCCTTATACAAATAATGTTATTCTCGTATCACTAGTGAACAATATAAAAGGGCCTTAAGGCCGAATAACAAGAACGAGTTGAACTATAATACTCTGTTATTATATTTGTTATGTTATGACGTGTGAAACGCACTGGCACCGGATACGTCCTCAACTGATCGTAGACGTGTCGTTGAGTCAGACACACTTAGTAGTTCTCATAGAGATGCAATAATTCACAAACTAGAAACTCTTTTTTGACTGAGAATTTATACCCTATAAATTCACTCAATCTCCCTCCGCCCAACCTATGGACTCCGAGACAGTTCTAAACTTATCACCAAAGTCTCTACCCTCCTAATAGTAAGTCTACCGTTCCCCGACTGGTTATTCTACTAAACATGAAAGTATTGACTTAGTTACACAGTCCAACCCCGCTTACTAACTCCCTAGCATACACACCCACTCAGATGCACTCCATATGACTCAACTTATACTTTTTGTTCTACATCTCACGTGTGTATCTAGCACACCGATTCAACACAACATGTATTGAATATATATACAAAAGCAAGTTAACTTATAACAACGTACTATAGTAAGCTACATACTAGGGGACGGTTGCCCATTGTTCCTAGTAGAATAGCTTAGCACAAGGTAGGCTGATCTTTAACTTAATGGTAGGCACAGCCACGACACGTGTCGCTCATTGGTTGGACACGTTGTAGGCAAGAGCCTAGGTGATCAGTTGCTCTTTGTGGTGTCCACTTGCCTAGCCTGATGGCTTCATTAATGCTGCGTAATTAATGCCTCTTTATAGCTTCAGATTATGTCTTGTTATCTTGTTCATGATTGTGCTTTCTTCAACCGGCCTTTGTCGTGAACTTTCACCAACTTGTGTGTGGACGTATGTGTTGTTGGTTTACTTATTCTTGGTTGATATATCTTGGTCTCTTGAACACTTCTAATGTTGAGAGTCATTGTTGTGTTGATCTATTGTCTCGTGTGTGCTAGGAGCTCTACTTGAGCTTTGATGATAGGTGTCTGACTAGTAGGACACTAGTCATGACTAGAGTGTGCTTGCAACCTTACGTGTTAAGCCACTCTTGCATCTGTTTACCTGAACTTCATGCTTATATAAACATGTTAGATAAATAACATAAGTTTGCTATCATCAAAACCTAAAGAACTTGACTTATCAATTTCCTCCTTTTTGATGATGGCAAATAATACAAAAATGAGTATTTTAAGTATGAGTGTTGTAAATGCTTTGTAGAATCTGTGTTTACTCCAGAAGAGAGAATTCTGTCTAAGAAGGATTCCCCCCGAGTTAGTTAAGAGTAATGAAAAGATGTATCAAAGCATAAGAAAGCCAAAATTTTCACTAAGAATATACACAAATATGGTAGAAGTTCATTATAAGGTAGTACACATCTTTTTCCCCTTTGTCATACATCAAAACAAGACAATAACTAAACGATTTACATAATTGAAAAAGTCTAAGTCATTCATAGATTATAAACAACAAGTTGATAGAGACATCTAGATAGTGTGGCGTTTGGAAGTGGGGGAAGTGGACACATCTAAGCCGTGGATTTCTTCAGTAAAATCACTATCAAGTGTTATATTCTTGAGAGGATATTCGGTCGTGGTTGAAGCATCTGAGTATGAGGAATATAAGGAACAACTCATGTAGTGTATGAAACATCTCATGTTGATTGAGTAGGACATGTATTGATGGACTAGACTGTGGAAGAGTTTGAATCGGGATCTATGTAAGCTTAGGCAACATACTTCCTTGGATGTTTGGTGTACATAAACTTTCAAATGGTGGAGTAGAATGTTTGCCCATTTGAGCTTGTTGAACTCTGTGGCTCATGTTCCATGAAGAGGGAGAAGTGAAGTGAGGGTGTATGAGGAGTAAGAAGATGACGAATGAATGTGAAGGAATATGGAGAAGAATGAGATGACCGATCATGGGTTTTATAAACAGCTGAAGGATAGGCTCACCGAGTGATCAAAGAGGGGTAATTAATGAGTCACCTCCATTTTGTTCATTCTATGTAGCAGGCTTTTAGGTGTCAAGTAATAGGGTTGAATTAGTGGAATGATGTGATTGAATGTCTCTAATCATATTGTAATTTTTAATCAAGAAATTAGTAGACGTGTCAATGTAGCCAATCATAGATGAAAACACACATTCATTGATAGAGTTGATGTTTGTTTACATGCATGTCAAAATTCATTAACTACTTCAACCAGATCCGTCAATGGCAGGAGAAATAAAAAAAAACTAACTTGTTCTAGGATAGTTCACGGTTTCTCTCAAGCCTCTAAGAGTCGTAGAACTCTCAGGCTATGTGTTTGTCTTTATAATCTATAGCTCCTTGAACCATGGATTGGGCACTTGGTTCATCGAAGACGACCTGAACAACTGTAAGAGTAAGTCTTACACGCTGAAGAACATCTCGAGCTTGAGTATCCAGACTGGTCCTCGGCCTGTCCTGGACTAGTGAGAGACTACACTTCCTCTTTAGAGCTGATGACTTGGTTGGGTGAGCTTCTGAGCGTGAATCATCACTCTTGGCAGGCTTTAGAAAGATGGTGAGTTTGTCGCCTTAGGTCTTGATCCCCATTTTGGACACTATCTTTGAGCAGATGGAGTCCGGAGCGCTCCTTGAGCACTCGGTGAAGCGGTTGGTCTCTACTCCAAAGGCGAGTAGAGATTTTGTGACCACTCCTCTATGTACTAACCCCTGATTGACGTGTCTGCTCTCATTAAGGGTGATAGGACCATGGCAGGGAGTTCCAGCTTTTCCTTGGTCTTAAGAGCGTACGTGATCCTCACATCTCTAGCATTGACGATGTGGGTGTGCTAATTCCTTGGGGTGATGTTGTTGTGCAGTACCCTGTTTGGAATAGACATCTGCACAGTTGGGAAGTTTCTTATAGTCGCTCCCTTGTTGAAGAGATTGACCATCTTCTCTCCCTTGTGCCAAAGGTCATTTCAAGTGGTGTCTTCGGGCACGACCAGTCTTTTTGTTATACCCAAAATTTTAACCCCCCTGGTATAGGGTTTGTAATACTTTAGTATTGTGAGAGACGCTTTGATCAAGTAATAAGAAATCCCAGTTCGATCGGTGCATTCCGAGGCATCAGGGACAGCTTAGTCATCACCATGGGCATTTTGATAAATTTTGAGGCTCCTAAGACCTCCTATAGGCTTTCTCTCTCCTTTGAAAGTGGCTCAAATCAACTCGGAACGCTTTGAAATTTTAACCCATAATAGAGGATGACATTCTAAGCATAATGGATTTAGAATTTTGATTTTTTGAATTTCTAAAAATTTTCTAGTAATTTCTGATTGGATCTGACGAGAAATTGAATTTAAAAATATTCCAATATCCAAAAAATTCAATTCCACCTTTGAAAAATTAGCAATATCATCATTTACACATGGTTAAAATTTCATAGCCAAATTCCCTTTGGAAGCCCTTGAGCTAAAACGTTAGTTCGGTTTTTACCGGATTTTTCAATCTTTAAGGAAGCCTATATAAGGAACCTTAACCCTTGAGCAAATCAGAAGCTCTCAAGCCCTAATGAGTCAGAAAACACATCCGTCCTCATCCTCTAACGTTTTTCAACACCCAGCCACCAAAATCACACTAAAACTCTCCCAAAATCACCACCTAAACACGTTTTTCAACTCCCACCACTTCCAAAACCATCAAACCACCATCAAATCACCTCCAAAACGTCAGAATCAACCTTAATTCACAGGAACCAAAAGCTGGTATGAACCCGAATCAGAACCAGCACCACCGAAAGGTTCCTGGTGTGAAGAATCCCATAGAATTCGAAGGTTAAATAGGTAGAAACTTTGATTTCCTGACTCCCCACGAATTGGTTAACCTTGTGCTGAAACTTTAGTTCAAACCATCTATTTTCGGCTTTAGAGTTGTTATTTGTTTTTGTTTCTGTCTTGTTACTTGTTCAATAAGTTTCGGTTTTAATTCGTATTCAAATTGAAAACTTTTGATTACTAACGTGTGTGGGATCTTTCAGGCTACCTATCCATAAAATTTGAGCTAAAAACACCGCCAGAACGTCGTCGTCTGAGGGTGGTCCGTGCCTACGGACAGCCTGTTTGGGGTCCGGGACGGCCTGTCCGAGGCCGCGGACGCCCCTGGACGCGGCGGCAATTAATTTTTTAAATATTTTAGGGTTTTTCAATTCATGTCCGGGCCCACGGACATCCTGTCCACGGCCCCGGACTTTTCAAAATTTTTTTTTCTTTTCGATTAGACTTTTATGTATAACTAGGTTAACTAGGGTCCGTGGGTTCGGACATTAGGTCTTTGGCCACGGACAGAAACAAAAATTGACCTAATTCTGCCTCCAAAACCCTAGTTTAGGTAACTTTAGTTTTCACTTTAATTTTCTGTCAGAAAATGATAAAAATCTAAAAAAATCAGAATTTTGCACACCTAGGTTAAAACGACTTTGTAATAAGCCATTATTAAACTAAGTATTGGAAAAACGACCTATGAGGGGTAATGAAAGTAATTGAACCCTAAATAAGTTGTATACCAAGCCCCCGA
This sequence comes from Limonium bicolor, assembly GCA_023374045.1. NCBI lineage: Eukaryota > Viridiplantae > Streptophyta > Magnoliopsida > Caryophyllales > Plumbaginaceae > Limonium > Limonium bicolor. The sequence goes on from CM041776.1 coordinate 229,439,035, forward strand.
ACCCGAACTCTCCTTTCCTAATTTAATCTAGGTCAAAATTAGAAGGTAACTCATAATAGGTTCGAGTGAGCTAATATAGGATTTAATAATTAGTGTTATATGACATAGTTATTAATCTTAGGTTATAAGTGGACCTAGAACCTGATCAGATCCTAATCAATCTAATCACATAGGATAGGGTTCAAAATCGAGGCTCACACCTTTAGTCTTCAATTGAAGTGCTCCGCGATCCATGTCTTGGTGATGTTGATGTCGATGTTCTACACGCTGGAGATAAGGTAGTCGTTGGTGTCACTCTGGAGCGGTCCTAGATTACGTATATTCTCCTTGAGGAGCACAGTGTAGCAGGGAATCGGCTCCTGGAAGAAATCGAGCCATCTTTGGAACTTGATGAGCTTTACTATCTCACCTAAGCCCATTTCCTTCATCCATTCAACATCCAGCGTCTTAGGCAGAACTGGGCAAGACTTGTTGACCACATTTGCAGCCTTGATCAATGTAGGTTGTAGTTGGCTTAGTAGTTTCAAACGCTTGAGCGACTGGGCAGGTGGTGGATTAGCGACAGCCTTCTTGGTTTGGAAGAGTTTTTCCAGCTCTTGCTCCTAGACTAAGGGCTTCATCGTTTGTTTCCCTTTTCCTTCTTGATCGCCACACATTCCTCATGAGTGAGGAGGATTGGTGATAGCGATTCTGTGGTGCTACCTTCCTTTTCTTTACTCGATCATTCAGGTGTCGCTGACCGATCGGAGACTTGTCGGACCGGTGGACTCTCTTTTTCTGTAGAGTCTGGTGCAGTTGGACCTTCTTCTTGAATTGCTGCTTCTTCTGATTTCTCTTTTTATGACTTCTTGTCACTTTGAACTTCCTCTTCTTCTACATCATGAGTGATATGTTTGATGTGCTCCATGGAATATCTTATTCACCTTTCGCTGGTGAAGTGAGGCCTTCGAGAGGCAGGTCAAGGAGTGGATTGAGTTTTCTTTAGCTCTCTTTGTTTTTGCGTGAGCCGTTTGGATATGTGAGGAGCAGTTTGGCTAGTGGAGGAATAGGTGAAACCTTTGGTTTTGGAAGTTTTGGGTATGTTTGTGACAAACTTTTTGGTGGGAATTTTAGTGGATTTTTAAGGGTGATCAGACGACGTCATGGGGATAGGTTCTGAGGGAGTGGTTATAGGAAGTATAGTGGGTTTGAGGTTTCATGTTTGAATTAGGTGATGGAGTTTAGGAAGATAGGTGCTTATATAAGTTACCTCTTCTGCTTGCAGTTCACCTTCATTCATGACCTTGAGTGTTAGAAGATTGTCTTGGTCTTTTGGTAGGCAAGTAGGCAGCGGTGTAGTTGTAGGGGTTATCGATAGTGTGTTGGCAGCCTTTTCTGGACTGATAGCCCTGGTGGCGACTTTGGGATTTCGGCAAGCAGTTTTAGGTGCCATTCTAGTTTGAGGATTTAGCTGGAGTTTAGTACTCTTGATCGAGATTTCTTTAGCGAAGCTGTGGAGCCTTTTAGGAAGGTTACACTAAACTCACAGAAGTGTTTCAAGAGAGAGAAAGAAGAGAAACTGATGTTATGCTCAAAGATACTTAGAGAGATTGGAGGCAATGTGTGACTAATTTGAAACTCTCGTCACCCTTTTATAAAGTATCGGGTAATGGCCAGGAACCACTCCCCGGTCACTCACTGACATGTTGTAACGGTACTATTTATAATGGACATCGGTCGTGACCGTTTAATCATTGATCCGTTATGGTTTCTAGGATTCTATCCATTACGCCTCCTATTCTACTCTCATTTTGTTAAGTAGCTGACGTATTTGTTTCAAGTAGTCGTTTGACATAACAATCATGCTTTAAACTATTCAAAGACTACTGAACGACATGTTTTAGATGTTGTTTCCCTATCGTTGACTAGTCCTGAGGGTTAAAAGACAATCTATTCTTGGTTAATGAATATCATGCCAAGATCATGGATAATCTTATTGAATTTTTCTCTATTTAATGGTTTTATGAAGATGTCTGCTAGTTGATTTTCAGTTGAAATGTATTTCAACTGAACTAATCCCTCTCACAACAATCTTTAAGAAAATGAATATCAATGCGTTTAGTACATGAGTGATGCACTGGATTTTTGGAAATGGATATGGCACTAGTATTGTCACACATGGTAGGTAACATACCTGTTTTAACATCATAGTCGCCAATTTTCTGTTTAAGCCATGGGAGTTGTGAACAACAGCTTGTTGCGGCTATGTATTCTGATTCAGCAGTTAAGATTGCAATACTCTTGTTGTTTCTTGGATCCCTATGCGATCAAGCATGAACCAATGAAGAAACCTATCTCTGTTATGCTCTTCTTATTGGTTATGGATCCACCATAGTTTTTGTCATGATATGATCGTTTCTTCAACATCATGTTGTTGACAAGTCGATGACCTGTCGAGCATGTGTTCTTCAGTCGGTGACTCATCTTTGTTGTTTTCTGAATGATCTTGCTTGGCTAGATCAAGTTCAAGGGCTTCATCCGTGGAAGCACTAAAGATTATCCACACAAGACGTGAGTAATCGTCAATAATAACAAATGTAAACTAGTTTCCTCTGTAACTTCTTATTCTCATTGGTCTACATAGATCCATGTGGAGTAGTTCAAGTGGTATGGATGTACTCACAATGGTCTTGACTTGAAGGAGGTCTTAACTTGTTTACTTCTCATATAAAGATTGATCTTAATTTTCTTAATCTTAAGAATACCTCTGACCAAATGATTTTTGACTAATTTCTTAGCAATGATATGCTAACATGCTTTAGTCTTTTGTGTCATAATGTAGAGTCATCTATTGATGTAGTTAGACATGGAAGATTTAAGTTGTCAATATCCTTGAAGTGGGGTTCCACCACACGTAATAACCAAGTGACTAGCGGAGGATACATGTTGCCTGCGGAGACAACAGATGGGTCTCCTCCGGCCGCGAATCCCCTTCCGGCCCCAACGATCGGACCCTTGCAACCAGAGAGCCATACTTCAGACAGACTGCGGAAAGAACAATCGCCTCCGAAGCGAAGCAAGGCCCTCTCTGAGAGACTGGGAGTAATTATTGGCAAAAGGGGGTAAAATTATAGGAAAGCCTTGTATATTTGAGAATATTCTAGAGTGGTGTAGGCCCGGAGAAACGGTTATACTCTATAGGGGGGCCTATAAATAAGAGTCATAAGCAATGTAATTGGACACGCTTTTAAGTCAATACAACACTTGGTACTCTCTTTGCAACCTTTGTCTGAGCATGAGTTCCATACCATCTCATTTGGCGCCGTCTGTGGGAAACGAACGTCGAAAGACAACCGCGATCCAATCCACAGAGTCACGTTTCTTGTCTCGTTCGACCATGGCACCCACGATCAAGCAAAGAGAAGGGGGAAAATGGTTGCAACCGGAGAAAGCTCGTTCTCAAAGGAAGACCTCACCGATCTGGTGAGGAGTTTTGCGCAGGAAGTTAATGAGAAAATCGCTGAAAGCAACGAACGGTTCCAACGAGAGCTGGCAGATAGAGATCTAGAACATCAGAAGAAGATCGACGAAATGGCGAGCGTAATTGAGAACCTGAAAGCAAAGAGCGGATCAAAGAGTGAAGAAAGCCGGAAAGAGAAGTCACCACCAAAAGATGCAGAGGAAGACCTCGTTGACATGTCGCTGTATCCCTTCACCGAAAATATTCGGAAGGCGAAGCTCCCACCGTTCTTTGTCGCTCCGATAATAGAGAAGTACGATGGAACCGGGGATCCCGCTCAATACATCAAGAAGTTCATCTTCGCGATGAACACTCAAGGAATCAGCTCCAAGGCACTCTGCAATTTGTTTCCGGGAACACTCGCTAAAAGAGCTCTAAATTGGATCTCCTCTCGGAAACCACAATCCATCTCAAGCTTCAAACAACTTATAGAGGAATTTCAACTTTACTTTGCAGTGAGTAAAAAGATCCAGAAAGATACGATCGAACTGATGGACATCAGGCAAAGAAGGGGAGAGACGGTGAAGGAGTACAGCGAGCGCTTCCATAAGCAAGTGGCTGAAGTAGACGATGTGGATGAGAAAATACTGGTAAAAGCTTTGGGAATGGATTGGCAAATCCAAGATTGGCAGGGAAAATTGCTACCAAAGCACCACAGACTCACGGAGAGTTAGCGGAAATGCTGCACGATTTCTTGAAATCGGAGATTGCGGAAAATAAGGCAAAAGAATTGGCCAATAGTTTCAGGCTGGCTAACGAGAAGAAGCAAGGAGGAGCGCTGTCTGTTGGCGTGAGTTATGGGGAGACGTCTGCTTCGAAATCTTGGGGAGCAAGGTACAGGCCGTATGGAAAGGATCCAGTCACGACTTCCCATACTGGAGGCAAGACGACATATGGAGCAAAAGTTATTACTATCGCTCCAGGGAGGTACGCAGCCACGGTAAGGGAGGGCTATCTTCCGCCCCCTAAGAAGCCTACCTCAGGAGAGACGAGAACACGTTGGTGTATTGTGAATCCACGGGCACTTCAACCACAGAATGACCAATTGTGTAACATTGTCAAGAGAACTGAACAAAATCGATGAGCAAAAGAGGAAACAAGAAAGGCAGAGACAGGAAGCTTCCAAACAGCAAAAGAATAACAACGACTACCAAAAACCGATCTCGTTACGGGCATACCGGAGGTGGCATGAGGAATGAGGATCACCCCGAGTTAGACCATAGCAAATCTTTCAATTTTGGGGTCATAACTGGTTTGTTCTCAGAAAAGGGGCCATTCACGGCAAAAGAAAGAAAAGGCACGTACACGAAGTCCATGAGAAGCTACCGGAGAAGAAAATCCAGAAAAGAAAACCCTTACCGCCTATCTACTTCACGGAGGAGGACGAGGTGGGAGTTTAATATCCCCATAACGACCCTCTCGTCATCGGGCTCAAATCAATGATAGGATGGTAGGAAACATCCTTGTCGACAGCGGAGCGGGAGCAAATGTGATCTCCCTTGCGGCGTTCCGGAAATTGGAAATCTCAGACGAAAAGGTCAAACCATTTACTGCTACTTTCGGAGGGTTCATCGGAGGAATCACAGCTCAGGCCAACGGAAGTGTCGATGTCACAAAGACGTTGGGCCAAAAGGATGACCGGAGAACAGAGAAAATAACCTTGTATATCATGCGAGATCTGTCCAGGTACAACATCTACCTGGGGTGACCCGGGATCAATGCTTTCGGAGCTGTTTGTAGCACCTATTATCTCAAGCTCAAATACTTGACGAGGGGCGGAAGGTTGGTATCCATCCCCGGAAGCCAGAAAACAGCAAGGGTGTGCGAAGTGCGGATCACCGAGGACTTTCCGGAAGAGGACGTAGTCAAAGAGGTCGGCTCCAGTCGAGAATACGGAGAGGGAGAGGCCAGAGCACGGATGCCTGGAGAAATCTCAGAGAAGGTAGTGGTACCGGCGGAACAACCAAAAGAGGTACCCCTGAATACCGATCCTTCTAAAATTTTCAAAATTGGGAATGCTTTTCACCATGATGAGCAGATTCGCTTAATGAGATTTTGGAAAAAAGAAGAAAGACGTTCGCTTGGAGTCCAAAAGACATACCCGGAGTGGACGCCAGCGTTATCCAGCATAGCCTGAACGTCGACCCGAAGTTTCCTGCCATCCGACAGAGGAAGAGGATTGTAGGAAGAGAAAGGGACGAGGCTGCCCGGGCGGAGGTCGAAAGGTTGCTGGAAGCCGGTTTTATTAGAAAAGTTTTTTATCCAAAATGGCTATCGAATGTAGTTTTGGTTAAAAAGGCAAACGGAAAAAGGAGGATGTGTGTGGATTTCACAGATTTGAATAAAGCTTGTCCGAAAGATTTCTACCCTTTACCTTCCATAGATAAGCTCGTAGCGGCAACAACACTTAGTAGCGTGATGAGCTTTTTAGATGCGTTCTCTGGGTATAACCAAATAATGATGAACAACAATGACCAAGAGAAAACATCTTTTGTCACCTCAACCGGTATTTTTTGCTACAAGGTCATGCCGTTTGGATTAAAAAATGCAGGAGCAACCTTTAGCGAATGATTGACGAAGTATTCCGGGAACAGTTGTCCCGAAATGTGGAGGCATATGTGGATGACATAGTAGTGAGGAGTGATTCTATAGCCCAGCACATGGAAGACCTTGAGGAAACCTTCAATACCCTGGATAAATACAAGATCAAGTTAAATCCTGAAAAATGCGTCTTCGGGGTCACTCAAGGAAAGTTTTTGGGGTTTATAGTCGGGCAGAGAGGAATTGAGGTTGATCCGGAAAAAACTCAAGCAATTCTCAATCTTCTACAGCCAAGAAACATCAAGGATATGCAAGCCCTGAATGGAAGGCTCACTGCTTTAAGTAGATTTTGCTCCAAGCTTCAAGAAAAGTCTATCCCATTTTTTAATGTCCTCCGGAAAAATAAAAAGTTCCAGTGGGATATGGAGTGTGTAGACGCCTTCGAGCAAATCAAGAAAAAATGCTTCAGGAACTTCCGAAGCTTGGTGTTCCGTCTCCAGGCCAGGATTTATTCCTATATCTGTCAGTTTCGGAATGGGCTGGGCGGTGGCAGCGGTCCTAGTCATGGAAGAGGAGGAAAAGAAGGAATCCCTGTCTATTTTACCGGAAAGATCTTAACTGCCGCGGAAACAAGATACTCTAATATCGAAAAAGTTTTGTTTGCCCTGGTGATCGCATCCAGGAAACTGAAACCATACTTCCAGTCGCACCGAATCACCGTCCGAACCAATTGGCCCTTAAAGCAAATCACCAATAACCCGAATGCCTCCGGAAGAATGATGACTTGGACGGTAGAGCTTACTCAGTTTGAAATCCATTATGTTCCTCGGACAGCAATAAGAGCCCAGGCCCTGGTTGATTTCATCACCGAGGCAAGTTTCTTCCGTCAAGAGGAGCGGGAAGTCCCGAACAAGATGTGGGTGGATGATACTAGGTGTAAAACCGGAGTAGGGGTTGGGGTTGTAATCCAGACCCCGATGGAAGGAAAATGAATCATGCGATAAGATTGGAGTTTGAAGTAACAAACAATGAAGCAGAATACGAGGCATTAATACAGGGGCTGGAAATAGCCTGTGCTCTGGGGGTGACGGAGCTGGAAATACAATCTGATTCCTTGCTTGTGGCAAGGCAAAGTGAGAACATCTTCGAAACCAAGGAGGAAAAATAGAAACTTTACTTGATAAAGGTACAAGATCTAGGGCAAGATTTTCGAAATGCAATCTCCGACATATACCCAGAGACCAAACTCGGAGGCCGATGTACTAGCTAAACTAGCAAGTATAGCGGAAGGAATACCGGCGGAAGTCCAGCTACAATTAAAGGAATACTCGAGTATAGGTAAGACGGAGACAATGATAGTTGAAATAGCCGGTTTGAGTGAATCATGGATGACCCCGATTGTCCGGTACATCCAGCAAAGGACACTACCGAAGGAAGAAAAAGAGGCCAAAACAATAAAATGAAGGGCAGCGTCGTTCTTTTTTGAAAACGGCCAGCTATACAAGCGATCTTTTGGCAGACCATCACTGAAGTGTTTGACGGAGAGTCAAGGACTAGAGCTTGTCAGCGAAGTCCATGACGGGGTGTGCGGCAACCACCAAGGAGGAAGGGCGGTAATGCAAAATTTAAGGATGGGTTACTTTTGGCCGGCTATCCAAAAGATGTGCGGAGACTATGTTAAAAAATGTGCGCGGTGCCAGTTACACGGTCCAAGGGTTAGAAACCCACCTGCGGAAATGAAGTCTATTACCTCCCCGATCCCTTTTGCGAAATGGGGATTGGATATCGTCGGACCATTTCCAGAGGCTTCTCCCGGAAGGTATAGATACTTGTATGTGGCGGTAGACTACTTCACCAAATGGGTAGAAGCTCTTCCGATAGTAAGTATAACTGCAAGAAAGACAGAAGAATTTGTTTGGAAGAACGTCGTGTGTCGGTTCGACATCCCGAGGGTAATCATAACAGACAATGGCGCGCAATTCAATTGCAAAAGCTTTAAGGAATTTTGCGAGGAATGGAAGATTAACTTAAGATTTGCGTCTGTAGCTCATCCGCAAGCAAATGGCCAGGTTGAAAATACTAATGGGCAAATCGTGAAAGCTCTGAAAAAGAAAGTTGGAAGGAAAAGAGGAAGGTGGGCGGAGGTACTACCACAAGTCCTGTGGGCTAACAGAACGACTGTCAAAGGGCCAACCGGAGAAACCCCTTATAGATTGACATACGGACTGGAGGCGGTAGTACCGGCGGAAATTATGATACCGTCAAAAAGGATTGAAGGGTACGAAGAAGAAGAGAACGACGAAGGCATCCGAGATGAGTTGGATGTCTTGGATAAAAAACGGATGATCGCAGATTTAAAAAATCAAAATGACAAATTGAGAATTGACCGTCATTTCAATAAAAGGGTAAGAGAACGGTTTTTCTCCGCGGGTGACTTGGTACTTCGGGAGGTAAAACAACCAACGAAATTGCAACCTCAGTGGGAAGGCCCATATATCGTTCAGGCTAAGACAGGTCGAGCATCTTATAGACTCCAAAATGTGGACGGGAGTGATCTGCCACATTCCTGGCACGCTGAATGCCTCAAAAAGTTCTATGTATAATATCTTTTTTCGGATACAAGTTAATGAATTGTTTGTTAAAAGCGTAGGAATAATCTCATATGGATGTCCGAAGATCTCACAAGCAGTAGTAGCAATGAAGCGTTTTACCTGATGATCTCGGTTGTCTTGTTTTCAAAACATTTTACTCGCCGGTAATGGTGTATAAAGTTTTCGGACAAAAACAAAAACTTTGCAAAAACAATTTTTCTCTTACTCAAAGACAAGGAACAAGGAGTATTAAGAAAAAAAAGAAAGACAAAAAATGTAACCGACGATCTCACCATCAGCGATGGTAGAGTGTTTTGTATCCGACGATCTACCATCAACAATGGTAGTGTATTTCATCCGACGATCTCGCTCTTACTGCCAGTAGAGTGTTAAACCGACGATCTCACCGTCTCGAAGTCGGTAGTAGAGTGTTAAATTAACGATCTTACCATGTGTACAGTGGTAGAGTGTGAAAGTGTAACTAAAAGGTTACCGAAAAGAAATCTTCGCAAAAGTGAAAAGCAGTTTAAAGATTCCACATAAAAAAAGTCTTCGACTTTCGGGAGACCGGTCGCTCCGGTCATGCCCAAAAGATCTGGCTAATCTACTCAAAAAGGGGGATGTGATTTACAAAACAAAAGTACCCCAGAACAAAGTATATGATGACTGTAACAAAAACTGTAAAGAAATATTAGTTTATGATGCAGGCCTGCAGGATCTTCCGCAAGCTTCTCGGATTCTTGTGTCCGCTTCTGAAGGGTTGAGGCGCTTCCTCCGGAGTCTTCCTTGTTCTCACCTACTGGGGTAAGCGCAGCATCACTTCGGGCCCGCATAATAGCTGATCCCATAAAAGATGGGGCAAAGCATGTATTCCCTGCAGGCCATGAGAACCTCGCCAGCTCCTCATGATATCCAGTGGAACGAGCAAGAGCTTCAAACTCTAGGCTTTCGTAAAGAGCTTCGTCCACGGATTGCTGCTTCTCGGAGAAGAACTCCGATACAATTTGTTGACTCTCCCGGCAAGTTTACGGCATTGAGAAGAGAGTGTCTCTTTATGGCCTGAAGCAGTGCGGTCCTTCGTTTGGAGTTCCGACTGCGTCTCTTTGAGAGCCCCCTTTAACTTCGCAACCTGGCTCTCGTAGGACAGGGAAAGGCTCCGGTATCATTCCCTCTCCGACTCCGAAGTGATTAATGAAGCTTTAAGGGCAGACACCTTCTTAAGCCAAAAGTCGGAACATCTGGCAGTCTCCAACGAAGGACTTGGATTTTCTGCATAGAATACAAAGGATTAACAGAATAAAATGAAAGAAAAGGAAAAAATGGAAGCTTCCGAAGATATGAAGATTACCGGAAGCCTTTTTCTTCTGTGCTTCCAGCTCTTCCTCAAGCTCTTTAATTCGGAAAGTCGCATGCGCAAGCTTTTGCCTCTCCGTTTCTAGGCTAGCTTGGAGATCATTCTGTTTAGCCTCAGCCGCTTGCAAGAGTTGGTTCTTTTTTTCCAACTCCGATTCAAAGGAAGACCGAAGATCCTCAGGAGATCTCCGGATCTCTTCAGCAACCTTCCGCACATCTTCAGTTTCCTCTTCCAACACCCGCCTCTGATCATCAAAAGAAGCCTGCAACCTATTGATAGCATCCTCTTGGTCGATGGATGCAGTTTCTTGAAGTTCCTCCCGGAGGGCGGCCTTTTCAGCCTCAAATTGAGCCTGTGCTCGTGTAAGGATTTCTTGAGCCTTGGCCTTCTCTTCATCGACAGCCTTCTTGTATCTCTCCACTCGGGCCCCATGGGAGCGGAGGGCTTGGGAAGAGTATTGAGATTGGGTCTCAACACATTGGGCCATCGCCATGGCCTAAAAAGAAACAAAAGTGTCAGAGTCAAAAATAAAGGGTAATACAAGATAAACACATATAAGGAAGACAAACCTGAATTAAAGCACTCCAGAGGCGCTCAAAAGCCTCTCTCTCCGGGAGAGAGTGGCGGACAATGGCGTCGGAACTACCCTCCCCGATCCGGAGTTTTTGTTTCAATGGAGTCGGATGAGAAGCAGGGCAAAAATGTCGTTATCATTTTTGGCCGTCTCCGCAACAGTAGACCAGAGGGTCTTGTAACCCATTCCACGAACGAATGGAATGCGAGGAATCGGGTTTCTGCGGTGATAGCCCCAGTCCAATTTTAAAGAAGGACAGCAGACCGAGGGATCAGCTCGCAGAGGAGGAGAGGATCTGTCGCCCGCATGCTTGCTCCTGATTCCGGACTGAGGGGCCCCTTGGGAAGGAGGTCGGACGACTCCGAAGAAGAACTTCCCTCCGCGCGATCCTCGGCAATGCCCTTGCCTTACCGGGTGGAATTTCACGAGACTTTTTCCCTCCGGGGCTCCACCTTCTCTTATTGTAACGCCGCGCACGGGTCGGCATGCCCGTTCAGGCTCAGGGTCTACGGAGGGTGAACAGCGGCTGCGAGAGGCAAAATCATAAGTAATCAAGCAAATACAAAGTAAAAACGAAAAAGAGAAAAGGCTGCAGAAAGTATACCGGTGGGAAAAGGGAATCGGTATTTTGAGTTAAAGCTTCATCAAAGCAAAAAAAGCCATGCAGATCAGGGAAGAGGGATGATATGGGAGTTAAATCCACATCTTTTTTAACTCCACCCGGACTACAGGTGGGAGTGGACACGGGAGTACAGAGTACCTGTTCCGAAGGGACAACAGCGAGGGGACCGGTGTGGAACCAGTTTCGGTAACAAGCTTTCCCTTCGTACTAATTTTATTTTCGACTGATCAACTTTCTTGGGCCCCTCGGGGGCTTTCCTCTTAGTACCAGTGGTTTTGCTACCGGAAGGACTCCGAGTTTTTCCACCGGAAGGAGCAGGAAGGGCTCCTTTTTCTCTTCGGTGGCCCTGTAATCAACAAGCTCCCAGTTGTACCGGAGGAAGAATTTTCTGCCCGATTGAACAAAAGCTGCGATACAAGAGAAAGTGAAAAAAACATCCGAAAACTAATAAAAAAGAAGGCACTCAGGGAAAACACGTACGATCAATCTTCGTCCGAGTTTTGTTCAGCTTTCTTCGGAGAGGAAGAAGGTGATAGGATGGAGCGCTGATGAACTCAACTTCTTGAGTATGTCTCCAATTAGAGATGAATTGGCGGAAGAGGGTAGCGGAGCGGCGAGCTGCCCCTTAGCTATATCTCCGATGTGGGAGACTCCGATAAAAGTTCCCCTAGGCGATAAAAAACAAACCAATTGGAGGACCAGCCGCTCTCCAGGCTCACACGCTTGAAAAAGGAGTACCCGGACATGGCCAAGACGGATATGTCCTCCTCCGTAGTAGTGGTGTTCACCCGGGTTGTAAAGAAATTCACAAACTCCCGCGCATCGGGAGTAATGTCGTTATCCGCACAGACGGTGAGGAAGGCGTGCAGACATCCTAGGGCATTGGGGTTCAAGTGGGCAAGAGTACATCGCCGACGCGAAAGGAAACCGAGAACAAAAGGGTGCGGAGGAAAACGCGGGCCACGATGAAGATGATATGGGTACACCACGAAACCATCCCCGAAGTAGTTAAAAGGATGCGCCGTCGGCTCCGGCACGCGAATCTTCGACCCCAGTGGGACTTGCACACCCTTCATAAGTTTTCTCAAATCTTTCACGGAAAGACTAGAGCCGGCGCCTTGGCGAGGGTAGTCCCCGCCGATATCTTCGGCAGGAAAGGCAGAATCTTCTACGACGCAATTTCCCCCATCAGTAAAAAGTGTCGATCCCGCCGGCGCCGGGGCGGAAGAGCTTGGGTTTGACAAATCCATGGCGAATAGAGAAAGCCGAAAGATTCAAGCGAACGAGAAGCGGGGAGGGGGGCGAAGAAGAAAAGATGCGGGAACGGAAAACAGGGAATTGGGGAGCAGAGGAGAAGAAGAAGAATGACCACTGTATAAGCAAGAAAGCGAGGAATCGAGGTCAGGAAACAAGGGAGAGAAATGGAGGAAAAATGCGAGAAAGTTCAGAGAAGCTTGAAAGTTTGAAAAATAAAGGGAAGAAAAGAAGAGAGGAGAATGGGCTTAAATAGGCGGAAGTTGGGCACGCTCTACCAAAAAGTAATCATAGCCTACTGCTGCAAATGTGTCAGGGAAGTAGCTTCAGAAGATGAGAAGGCGATAGTTGAAGCAAGGCACGTTGCTGAGCCTCCGCTAGGTCTCCAACGGTAGGTAGGAAATCCAAACAGAAAGGAACAATTCCAAGACCTCTTTCCTTTTCTTTTTTTTTTAAAAAAAAAGAGGTCTTGTGGGACTAGGAGGAGTGGAGCAGGCAGAACGCTGAAATTTATATAAAAAAAACAACAAAAAAGATCTTTCCTTGCAGAACAAGAAAAGATCTTGTGGGACTGATGAAGTAGGGTTCCACCACACGTAATAACCAAGTGACTAGCGGAGGATACATGCTGCCTGCGGAGACAACAGATGGGTCTCCTTCCGGCCGAATCCCCTTCCGACCCCAACGATCGGACCCTTGCAACCAGAGAGCCATACTTCAGACAGACTGTGGAAAGAACAATCGCCTCCGAAGCGAAGCAAGGCCCTCTCCGAGAGACTGGGAGTAATTATTGGCAAAAGGGGGTAAAATTATAGGAAAGCCTTGTATATTTGAGAATATTCTAGAGTGGTGTAGGCCCGCAGAAACGTTATACTTATAGGGGGCCTATAAGAGTCAGAGTTAAGTTAGTTATTGTACACTGTTTTAAGTAATATACAACACTTGGTATTCTTCTCTTCATGTCAACCACTGTGGACGACTACTATAGCATCTCCACCTCTAGCTCTTGTTGTATACACATCTTCTTCATTCTTTATCTTCAATCTTTTAACATCATTCTAACACTACATTCTTGCTAACACTAGACTTAAACTACACTGTGTTGAATAGACAGAGTTGAGTTTCCTTTGTCACAAATTTGAGATACACTAAGCAAAATTAAGTGTAACCCATCAACTAGGTTGACATTATTAATAACATAATCAGATGAAAAACCAACCTTACTTACACCGATGATTTTTCCTCTTTGATTGTCGCCAAAGGAACCAGTTTCTTGGCCTCTTGGTTCAAGTGAGAGGAACATCCATTTGTCTCATGTCATGTTTTTTGAGCACCTAATGTCGATGTATCAGCAGGGATCCCTTTTCACTCGATTCTGCACTTAACGAGTTAGTTTGGGGAATAGGGTCCAAAAAACATTTGAACCCATTATCATCAACAATCTTTGTTCTATGATCCTCTTTTATCACCCATTTTAATCAAATTTCCTTCAATTTCCAATGTCGTATAAATCATGTTTTATGGCATCTAGAAATGGGGTGACCAGGTTGTCTACAAAGGTGACAGCCTCCTTGCATATGGGTGCCCGATAGGTACCCGACCGATCGTTTGTCGTTCCATTTGGGTGTTCTAGCAATTTTCTCTAATCCTACAAATTTTTCTTTGAGAAAAGCTAGTTATTTTTCCTTTTTGGTAAGAGCATAAACTAATTCATCCATTTTAGGTTGTTTTCCCATCTTTAACCTTTCATGAGAAGCAAGTATTTCATAGTAGTCATCTTGCAATTTTCTAAACACATTGTTGAGTTTTACTACCTTGTTCCTATCTGAGTTGTTCTTTAGATTTTCATTTTCAGTTTCAAGTACTTCCAATTGATCAACAATATGAGAGAGAATTTTTTAAGCCCTGGAAGTCCAGCTTTCTGAATCTTCCTTCTAAGTTGAGAGTAATTTACCGCAGTTAGTTTTCCTTCTTCGTCAGATTCTGATGTCTCCTCTTCTTGAGCCATTAAGCATATGTCTTTAATGCAGAGATGAGCCTTTTCTTCTCCTGAATTATTGCTATCTATGGTTTTATCGTCATCACTGAGCTTTGAGTCTCCCCATGCAGTGACGAAGGCTTCTTTCCTTGATTTCCCATTGAGAGGCTGCCGGATAGGTCTCCTGACTTGATCGTTGTCCTCTCGGGGTCATTGTGGGCATTCCTTGATGTGATGTCCCCCGTTTTGAACATCCAACACATCTATCGTTGCTTCTTTTTGGCGATCATCAGATTCCTTGAAATCTTTCCCTCTTCTCATGTTATTTCTAACAAATTTCCTGAAGTACCTTTTGGTATATAGTACCATTTCATCATCATCTTCTTCTGATCCAGAGTTCTCATTTTCAGCTACCTGTAGGGCTATTCCTTTTCCCATTTCCTTATTCATATTTTAGAGTTCTTTGTTGTAGCTGAGTTCAAATGCCATCAGTGATCCCAACATGTCAGCCAGGGATATCTTTGAGAGATCATGGACTTCTTGCATAGCACTAACTTTGCTATCAAAAGAAGTAGAGAGTGATCTGAGGAATTTTTAATCTGATCCTCATTGAAATAGTTCTACCAAGCACCATCATGTCATTGATTATCTTAGTGAACCCAGTGTGCATTTCAGAAATGATCTCTTCTCTTCTTTCTTAAATAGCTCCGAGTGAGTGAGTAAAAGCTCATTGCGAGTTTTCTTGATTTCATCATTACCTTTGTAGGTAACTTCCAATGTTTCCCAGATTTCTTTGGTAGTTTAGTAGAGGATATCGTGGAATATTGCTAAGGAAATAATGCACAATGAAGAATTCTTATAGCTCGTGCATTAAATGCTAACTTTTTGATCTGATTGTCTATCATGTTGTCTACAGATATGTCTGATCCTTGAGAATTTTGAAAAGTGTATTCTCCTTG
The DNA here is from genome assembly GCA_023374045.1 of Limonium bicolor. Lineage (NCBI taxonomy): Eukaryota > Viridiplantae > Streptophyta > Magnoliopsida > Caryophyllales > Plumbaginaceae > Limonium > Limonium bicolor. The sequence goes on from CM041776.1 coordinate 229,454,407, forward strand.
AGTTATCACCCTCCACATTCTTGGATTGTCAGATTTGATATGAAACTCCATCTTGTTCTTCCAATAAGTGTAGTTTTCCCCATTGAAGAGTGGTAGTCGATTTGGGGCCGACCCTTCTTCTGATGCTAGTAGGGTGAGTGAGACATTGATCCTCTTCAAAGTAGTTAGCTTTCTAGAAGAGACCCACTCTAATACCAAATGAAACTGATTGGTGCTCTAGATACGTCCTCAACCGATCACAGACATGTTTTTGAGTTATACAGGCTTAGTAGTTCTTGTAGAGATGCAATAATTCACAAACTAGAAACTTCTTTTTCGATTGAGAACTTACACCCTACAAATTCACTCAATCTCCCTCCGCCCAACCTATGGACTCCGGGACAGTTTTAGACTCATGAACAATGTCCTCTACCCTCCTGACAGCAGGCCTATGATTCCCTAACCGTTCCCCGACTGGTCAGTATACTAAACACAAAAGTATTGAGTTAGTTATACAGTCTAATCACACTCATTAACTCCATAGCATACACATCCACTTAGATGCACTCCGTATGAACAACTTATACTTGTGTTCTACTTCTCACGTGTGTATCTAGCACACCGATTCAATACGACATGCATTGAATATATATACATAAGCAAGTTAACTTATAACAACCATACTATAATAAGCTACATACTAGGGGACGGTTGCCCATTGTTCCCAGTAGAATAGTTCTGTACAAGTGATAAGTGGGAAATTCATCAATATTTATTATTAATTTAAGCTTTAATGTTATGTATTTCCCCACTTATGTGCTTAATTATGTTAAATATTAAGATTACTCCTCACATGTGATTTTATATTAAAAAGGGTAAAAATACTGAAAAAAAGGGTCTAGATGCATGTGCTAAGAACTTAACGATCAATCCGGGGCCAAACGGAGACAAAAATGATCATTCTGGTGTATTTTAAGGGTGGTCCGGGTTTTTGTCCAGACTTATAAACCCGGACCATTACGTTGTTCGCGTGGACTTTACACACTGGCAGAGGCTCTGTACTTTGGGCTCGTTGATATATGGAGCATAATGAAGTGACTTAGGCCATGCATATGGAGGCGCCGACAACTTCACACATGCATGGGCATGAAGAACTAGGCCGACAACAATTGCGCGCCTGGCCTATTCACGCACGCGAGATTCTAGAGACCTGGGCTCAATTAGAGGCGCAGACCAGGATGAAGGAGCCGACAATTTCAAATGTTTGGCCAACATACATGCTCATCATGCACATACACACTCATGGGCCGACAAATTCATTGTTGGGCACAGACATTTGAGATCAGAATTCGGCGCCCATCATCACATTCAGCAATTTATGGGCTAGCCACATGCATACGTGGAGAAGTATTCTGCATGGGTCATGCAAACACATGCATCGTGGACTTCCATGTACATACACATGGGCCGACAATCATTTAGTGGCGCAGACACCTGAGCATGCAGATACACATGGGAGAATGGGCTACTCTGAAGAATACATCAGAGGCACAGACATGTTGAGCCAGCACTGACATACGAAGACGGACGTCATTAATAGAAAAAGAGAAGTCGGCTAGAGAGGACATTTGGAAGAAGGGAGTATATAATTGAAGATATATAATTGAAGAGAATTACATACGAGACGATACAGAATTCAGAAAACAAAACACAACCCTAGCCGCCATACCAGACAACAAACAGAGGGGAGATATCAGTCAGTTTTGATAGATCGGAGCAGAAGGCACAGACCGGATTCGTCACCGTTCTTCAATTAGATGACGTTTTCTAATCTCTTTAGTATTATTATTATTTCATTGTCTCTGATGTCTGAGTAGTTGTTAGAATACTGATTTGCTATGGACAACTAGTTTATTGTTTTTCTTCCTGAGTTGTTAAATACAAGTTCTATACAGATTGTAGTTTTATTCTTAGTTTATTATTGAATTCTCTAGTGATTAATTATTGCTTGAGTTATTTGGTATGAATTGCTTACAAGTGAGAACTGTGGCGTTCATTAGACCTTAGGAATATTACGAGTGAAACTACAGATGGCAATTCTTGGGGATTAGCTGACTAGAAACTAGATGAATCATTAACGCTACTAGTTAATTTGTAAATTCGTAACGAGAGTTAGAATTTTGGAATTGCTAGTAAGGATCTATCTTGCGGGAGACCGGTTTTAGATTATATTTAGATCTGAGGTTGCAATCTAGAATTTAGAAAACACTCAGGAAGGGAATTGATAAACTAGGGAGAAGTAGTAAACCAGGATTCGCCCTTTTAGAGTTATTTAGAAGATAATCTTTTTACTGTTTTTATTTTAGTTTATTTAATTTCTGCATTCAAACCCCCATTTTATTATCGTTATTTTTATATAGTTTATTAGTTAGTAGATTAAAGACTCAAACTAGACACAGCCTCCATTGGTTCGATAACCTAGAGAATACTACCTAGGAAAATTTGCTACGATAGACCAATACACTTGCTGATAATACGTTTCATACCGTACAAGTTTGTGGCGCCGTGGCCGGGGAGGCACGGTTATTTAGTTTAGTCTTTATTCTATTTTTATTTTTTTTCTTTTATTTTGTTTAGTTTGTTTTTAGTTTATTTGTGTTTTGTTCTATTTTGTTTAATTTTTACTATTTGGTTTTATATTAAATTCTGATAGTTTGATTGTTTTATATTTTTATAGTTATTTTATTTTTAGGATTAGCACTTCGTTTCAGTTTATTTCATTTTATGTTTCTACTATTTTTATTTTATTAGTTTAAATTTGTGTTTAGCATTGTTATGATTTTGTTTTCGTTTATTTTATTTTTCTTAGTTTGATTTAGTTTCTCTTTTATGTGTTTATCTTTATTTGGTTCTGTTTTTTTATTTTTATTGATAGATTTTGTTTAGTTTAGTTTAATTTTATTTTTGTTTTGTTTACATTTATTTTACTCTTTTTTGTTTCCTTTAGCTATACCTTATTTTATTTTAGTTTTTCTTAAATTTGATTATTTTTGTTTCGTTTCTATTTTATTTCAATTCTGTTAGTTTTATTTAGTTTGGATTTATTTTATTTTCGGTTATAGTAGTTTAGTTGGTATTATTTTTCTGACTGAGTTTAGTTGTATTTTTACTTTAATTATAGTTTATTTAATTTATTTTGATCGGTTAGTATTTTATTTTTCTTTTATTGTCTTTAATTTTGGTTATGGTCTATACTCGTTCTGTAGGAGAACCAGAATTTGAGCTTGATCCAGAGATTGAGAGATTAGCTAGGAGAATTCATCAAGTGCTCAATCTGGAATTAGTAGGTGAAGAGGTCGAGGTTCTACAGTTGTTAGAGGAGGAAGAAATCAGTTGTTCTGCAGAACTTCCAATTGATCAGTTTATTCAAGAAGAAGCAGACATGAGTGGAGTTGAAGTTAACCAGGAGAGACGGATGAACGACTACACCCATCCAAATGTGGAGGGACTCACATCACCCATAGTGATCCCTGCACTGCCGGCGGGAGTAGTATGGCAGTTCAAAACCCATTACATCACGATGGTTTTGAATGCGCCACAGTTCAGCGGACAGTTACTGAGGACCCACATGTACATCTTACATCCTTTCTGCGACTGGTTAGAGCTTGTTCTACTCCAGCATCTCAAGGTAGCTCGACTTACCCTGTATCCATTTCCACTAAAAGATCGAGCTGTAGAGTGGCTGAATTCTTTGGAGCCCAACAGTATCACCAGTTGGACCGAGTTGGCTAATGCTTTTCTGGTGAAGTATTTCCCTCCTTCTCGTATGTTGACCATGAGGGGGGAAATTACTAATTTCAAGCAGTACAGTGGTAAAACTCTTTCTGAAGCTTGGGAGAGATTTAAAGGAATTGTTAGGAGAGTTCCTCACCATGGCTTGGGGAAGAAGTAGTCCTACAATCTTTTATAAAGACTTGGACCCCCAGAGCCGAATACTGGTGGATACTTGTGTTGGTGGGAGCCTTATGGAGTTGCCCATTGCCCGTATAAAAAAGCTTTTGGAAACATTGACAAATTCAGCTAATCAATGGGGTGGTGCAAAAGCTTCTTTTATAGTTTCTTCAAAGAAAGCTGCAGTTGTTTATGAGGTAGATTCCCATACTCTTCTTACAACCAAGATGGATGCTCTAACTAAACAATTTGAGAGAGTGGTGAATATGGTAACTCCTCAACTGAACGGTGCTGCTGCTACAGTTACTCTCTCTCCTGTTTGTGAATTTTGTGGAAGAGATTCCAGCATGTGTCAATGCATACTATAGCAGGGAGAAACAATTAATTATGTTGAGAATAGGTCGGATAATTTTACAGTAATAAGAAGAATCAAAGATACCAGCCTGACAACAATAATTTTGAGCAGCAGTGTAATAATTTTTCACTTATCAACCTCAACAACATCAGCAGTCAGAGCAAACTAATAATAGCTCCTCCTCGAATCTAGAAGCTTTGATTGCTACATTTGTTGCAACAACAGAGAAGCGTTTCACAGCGCAAGAGAGTAAGCTGGATTCATTCATTGCACATCAAGAGTCATTTAATAGAGATATGAAGAATCAGATGGCCGAATTGTCTCAGCAGCTTACTCAGTCAGAGATAAACCTTAAGGAGCAAGCTAATGTCGTGACTATTATAGCAAATGATGTTTCAGAGGCTGCTCCAGTTTCTTCTCTCCATACAGTGGTTGAGACCCTAGTAGAGTTTTTAAAACACCCAAGGAGAAGGAGTCTCCTGAAACTCAACCTTCTTACTCTCCTGTTTCTAATCGTAAATTTGAAGAACCTATTCCTTTTCTGATAGGTTAAAGAAAAGGGACCTTGATGAACAACTTGGAAAATTTCTTAAAATTTTAAGAAATCAACTAAGGATATGCCTTTTTGATGTGCTTAAGTTTATGCCAAATTATGCTAAACTGGTGGATGATATCTTGGCTAAAAAATATTCTTTGCGGGAAAAGGAAACGGTGAAGAAGGTAACTACTAAGAGTGGTAAAGGTAAAACTACTGAGCTTGAGGTGGTGAATATAGAGGAACCGGTGCTAGAGAATGTGCGTAATTGCAAAGCCACCCAATCTCCTTCACCTACACCACCTGCAGTTGAAGTTGATCCTCCAGTTCCCTTCCCAAACAGAACCAAGCGTTCCAAGGAGGATAGTGAGTTGATAAGTTTCTTACTTTACTTCGTCAACTATCTATTGATATTCCTTTTGTTGAATTAGTTGCGAAGGTGCCTAACTATGCCAAGTATTTAAAGAAGCTTTTATCTAATAAGGCAAAGTTAGTTGAGACAGGGACTATTCAGCTTACAAAACTTGTTCAGCGATCATACAAAAGCGCCTACCAGAAAAATGCAAAGATCTTGGAAGTTTCACAATTCCTTGCAGAGTAGGAGACATTAACTTCGACCACTGTCTTGCTGATTGGGAGCATCGATCAGTCTCATGCCATACACTATATTTGAAAAGCTTGGGATTGGGGACTTAAAGCCTACACGAATGACGCTTCAGCTAGTAGATCACTCAATGGTTTATCCTTGTGGGATTGCTAAGGATGTGATGGTTAAGGTGGAGCATCTGTACTTTCCTTGCGATTTTGTCGTACTCGACATGGCTGCAGATCCAACAGTTCCTATCATCCTTGGAAGACCCTTCCTCACAATAGCCGACGCTCGAATCGAAGTTGCTCACGGTACAATCACTTTGAATGCAGAGGGTGAGCAACTACTATTTTATGCTGGTAGGTCTTCAAAACAAGTTTTGGAAGCTTCTCGAACTTCTTGTCGCTGTGTTCCAAAGATAGCTCAATCATCTGGAGTCTTTGAGAGAATGAGACACGTCTAGCCAAAGACATTAAAGAAGGGCAGCTGACTGGGAGGCAACCCAGCATTATATTTTTATTTGTTAGTTTTTAATTTTGATTTTAATTTCTTTTTGTAGTTATTTTCCTGTTTTGTTGTTTATCAACTCTTAACTCTGTTTGTAGTTTTTTGGTTGCTTTTAGTTTCTTTCTTCAGATGAATTCTTCATGATGATACTGCAACCAGGCTGGAACACTGAGCAAAGCTCAAGTGTGGGGTGGGGTGGGGTTCTACATATGCAACAACAACAAAATCCAGGGGAGTCCTAGTTTTAGTTTTAATTTCATTTAATTTTAGTTTGTTGTTTCTGACTGCTCTGTTGTGTTTCCTTCAGACATAAATGTTTTTCTACGAGCTTTGAGTTTTTCACTCCTGCCTTGTCACACAATGAGAACATTGTTTAATTTAAGTGTGTAGGGTAGGGAGTGACCTTCAGTTATCACTTTAGACACTAGTTTTTTTATTCTTTTCAAGTGATAAAGAATATGCTTCTCTTTGCCGTTAAATGTTGATTTTTGGGTGATAATGTCTGCGGAAGTTTGAAACTGAGCCTGATGACAACCTTAAAAATCTTTCTGCTTAAAAGTTGTCTTTCTGAAATTGTTTTTCTTAAATTCATTCTATTTTCACTGAAATTTTGATGGATTGGCTGATTATGGAGACTAAATGCATTTGATTTTGGATCTTGGGAATGATATGAATGTTGGAATGAAAGGAAGGACAAGGCAAGGACTCCCTGATAAAAAATTTCCTAAACCGAATCAGGCCTCTTTTATCTGGTTATTAAGTCCTCGGGGGTGCTTTATCACTATCTACCTAAGATCTCGTGATCTGGGATAGTTGGCCCAAAGCCGTTACATGGATAAAGAGAAAAGTCTGGGTGAAGGAACAAATGCAATTAATTAAATAAATCGTTGTTTTTATTTCAACAAAGAAAAGTTTTTGCATGCGAAATATTAGTTGCAGTTTTTTAGTTTTGATCATGAGTGTGTGGTGTTGAAAGGTATTGCGGAATAAGGCATTACTTCACAGTCCTTGTCATCCAAAGGGTAATGGAATGAAATTGGTGGAAGGTCCTAAGCTATCGTGTTTGAGTTCTGCAATTCAGTTTATTCATGATTTTATTAAAATTATTCTTTATTCACTGTTTGTGAAAACTGATAGCTTGAAGCAGATTGATTTTTCTGATTGTCATTTTGCTTGTTTCCTTCTACTTATGTTTAATCCTGGAGTTTAATGTTTCGGTTTGGAGCAGTTATATCTTTATTGCTTGAGAACAAGCAAAAGCTAGTGTGGGGTAGTTGATAAGTGGGAAATTTATCTATATTTATATGCTTTACGTTTATTAATTTAAGCTAATGTTATGTATTTCCCCACTTGTGATTTTAATTAGGTTTAAATATATAGGATTACTCCTCACGTGTGACTTTGTATATAAAACAGGTAAAATATACTGAAGGAAAGGGTCTAGATGCATGTGCTAAGAACTTAACAATCAATCCGGGGCCAAACGAGGACAAAAAATATCGTTCTGGTGTATTTAATGGTGGTTCGGGTTTTGTCCAGACTTATAAACCCGGACCATTACGTTGTTCGCGTGGACTTTACACACTGGCAGAGGCTCTGTACTTTGGGCCCGTTGATTATGGAGCATAACGAAGTGACTTAGGCCATGCATATGGAGGCGCCGACAACTTCACACATGCATGGGCATGAAGAACTGGGCCGACAACACATTGCGCGCTTGGCCTATTCACGAACGCGACATTCTGAAGACCTGGGCTCAATTAGAGGCGCAGACCAGGATGAAGGAGCCGACAATTTCAGATGTTTGGCCAACATACATGCTCATCATCACGTACACACTCATGGGCCGACAAATTCATTGTTGGGCACGACAACAGATCAGAATTCGGCGCCCATCATCACATTCAGCAATTTATGGGCTAGCCACATGCACACGTGGAGAGAGTATTCTGAATGGGTCATGCAAACACATGCATCGTGGACTTCCATGTACATACACATGGGCCGACAATCATTCAGTGGCGCAGACACCTGAGCATGCGGATACACATGGGAGAATGGGCTACTCTGAAGAATACATCAGAGGCGCAGACATGTTGGGCCAGCACAGATACGAAGACCGACGTCATTAATAGAAAAAAAAGAAGTCGGCTAGAGAGGACATTGGAAGAAGAAGGGAGTATATAATCGAAGACGATATTACATTACGAGACGGTACAGAATTCAGAAAATGAAAGACAACCCTAGTCGTTGTACCAGACAACAAACAGAGGGAAGATATCAGTCAGTTTTGATAGATCGGAGCAGAAGGCACAGATCAGATTCGTCACCGTTCTTCAATTAGATGACGTTTTCTAATCTCTTAGTGTTATTATTATTTCTTTGTCTCCTATGTCTGAGTAGTTGTTAGAATACTGGTTTGCTATGGACAACTAGTTATTGTTTTTCTTCCTGAGTTGTTAAATACAAGTTCTATACAGATTGTAGTTTTATTCCTAGTTTATTATTTAATTCTCTAGTGATTAATTATTGCTTGAGTTATTTGGTATGAATTGCTTACAAGTGAGAACTGCGGCGTTCATTAGATCTTAGGAATATTCGAGTGAAACTACAGATGTCAATTCTTGGGGATTAGCTGACTAGAAACCAGATGAATCATTAAACGCTACTAGTTAATTTGTAAATTCGTTACGAGAGTTAGAATTTGGGATTTCTAGTAAGGATCTATCTTACGGGAGATCGGTTTTAGATTAATTTAGATCTGAGGTTACAATCTAGAATTTAGAAAACACTAAGGAAAGGAATTGGTAAACTAGGGGAGAAGTAAAACCAGGATTCGCCCTTTTAGAGTTATCAAGAAGATAATCTTTTTACTGTTTTTATTTTAGTTTATTTAATTTCTGCATTCAAACCCCCAATTTATTATGGTTATTTTTCTATAGTTTATTGGTTAGTAGATTAAAGACTCAAACTAGACACAACCTCCTTTGGTTCGATAACCTAGAGAATACTACCTAGGAAAACTTGCTACGATAGACCAGTACACTTGCTGATAATACGTTTCATACCATACAACAAGGTAGGCTGATCTTCAGCTTGATGGTAGGCGCAGCCACGACATGTGTCGCTCACCGGTTGGATACGTTGTAGGCAAGATCCCAGGTGGTCGGTTGCTCCTTGTGGTGTCCTCTTTATAGCTTCATATTATGTCTTGTTATCTTGTTCATGATTTTGCTTTCTTCAACCGGTATTTGTCGTGAACTTTCACCAACTTGTGTGTGGACGTATGTGTTGTTGGTTCACTTGTTCTTGGTTGATATATCTTGGTCTCTTGAACACTTCTGATGCTGAGAGTCATTGTTGTGTTTATCTAATGTCTTGTGTGTGCTAGGAGCTCTACTTGAGCTCTGACGACAGGTGCCCGACTGGTAGGACACTAGTCATGTCAAGAGTGTGCTTGCATCCTTGCGTGGTAAGCTTGCATCTGTTTACCTGAACTTCATACTTAGGTAAACATGTTAGATAAACAACACAGGTTTGCTATCATCAAAACCTAAGGAACTTAACTAACAATGTGACTGGCTGATGGTGTTATAAGTGGAGCCGTATGGCTATACATGATTGCTTAGTTTATTGCAATGTATTATATTGCTATTATGTAAACGGTTTATCGCATGTAAATTGAACCGCATGTCAACCCGACCAATTAATCTGAGGGTCTAGGGGTGCATGACGGTTGTGTAGTAGCATACTCAGTAGGGGCTGATTCCATACATACAAATAATATTACAGTTGTGTAGCTGCTGACGACGAGATATAGTGTGGATATTTTGGGTAGACAGTCGTATTTGATTTAAGATTTTGTTATTGCATTACAATTCAGTTGTAAGAATGTTGTCTAAGACTTTGGATAATTAGAATGCTCACTAGTTGATGGATTTGGTTTAGTATATAGAATAATATCTATCTCTTGGTCATCATAGTGTTTATTGTGTATGGTAAATGGATGCCTAGTACTCACATAGGTGAGAACAGCGGTAGCACCCAAGTCGGTATTATTTGATTATTCTTCAGTTGTATTGTATTTAAGGTTGAGCAGATTGTACCAAGTTTGTGTTTAATGTAAGTTTACGAGCTAGGGGTGTTACAAAGGGTCCTCAACCCTTTCCAACACCTACACACTCACATGCCTCTCAAAACAATTGAAACTCTTTTCAAAACACCTAATGCTCCTTTGGTTGTGTCTCAAACCTTCAAACCAGTCAGTTCTCTGAATAGGCGTTAGCTTGGCAGAAAAGCTACCCTAATCAACTTTATATTCTATCTCCCCTCCTAATCCTACCATTGTGGCCCTTAAAATGAATCTGTTTAAAAACATTTTGAAAAAAGACAATCTTGACAATTGGAGACCAAGGTTTCCTCAGGCACCATCCGAAGTCGTGGTCGTTGCCACTTCCAAGGGGTGTATCCTAGTGCGAACCCAATTGAGAATCTTTAGTATGATCAGATAAGTCATATCCATAGGAGAAATGTCAGAGTCAATTAACAGTTCTTATAACCCTCTACCCTTCCTTTCTAGTTCATTTTAGGTCAAACTAGGTGGCGACTCTAGTCAATTCCGCCTTTAGGGAATAAGTCCGCGTGGAACCCATTGAGAGCGGGGTGTAATGCACACTAGCATTCCCTTTAAGCTTTCTAGGAAAGACAAACGATAATGTAGGTATTTGAGGGATGCCAGGATAACAGGTTGTCACCCTCCACAGATTGGCAACTTTTATGATTTAGGCTTTTTAGTCATAACCAATTAGTTAGACCCTCTCATACTGAAAAAATTACCCTCTAAACCAAGTTTATGAGTACATTGCCATGAAACTCTAAAGACTAGATGAAAATATATTTATGAAATGAGTAAGAATTTCAAGTATGGAATCATGGCGGTCGCTTTGCAGTTGTATGTATGGGATATCTCAAACCACGTGCCACTTCTTGTGAAATTGTTGTTTGGAAACATCAGTAGAGAAGTCTACCAGTCGCACCAGCACCACTAGAAACATAGTCAAAAGGGTAAGAAAGAAAAAATATGGCATATAGATCTCTCTGCATTATCTCTTGCTATAGCTGCTCGTTATTTTCGACTATCTTCTGGTTGATAGTCTGAGCTAGTCTCCCTAGTAGATCCTTCAAATCTCCTCGAGTGATAGGAGAGAGATGTCTTTAGTCTCCCAGATTTCTTCTTGTCCTTGGAGCCATATTGTCTATGATCACACATTTTTTAAACTAATTTTTATTCATAATGAATCTGATAAGAATTCTTTAGTTTTATTGTGTGGAACTTCCTGGTTGCCTATGAGCTGATCTATTTCCCACAGACGGCGTCAAATGTTTAAATATAAATTTTGAATCCTAATTATCTTAATCCCTAGGTTACTTCCTAAATTCAACGGATTGAGGGAGTTCATGTGTTTGCACCTAGCACAGAGACATTCTATGATGTGTGGAATGAATTTAATTGTTTCAAGAACAGAAAGAGAGGACTCTTGAAAGCTTAGTGTGGTGTGAAGAAATGCAAAATTGTATAACCTTTTTATTATGAGGGGTGACCTTAATTTATAGACCAAATAAGTAAGTCTTTTTTGTTATGTTAGACTACCATGCACAACCTGTCATTTACAAGTGGGGAACCAAGTGGCCTTAAAGATAAAATACATAAGTGGTCCTTCTACAGATAAGGGCTTGTCTAGCGCCTTTGCCTTATGCCCTCTCTTTGTTTTACTGGTTGCTATGGAAACTTCTAGAATCTTTCATGGGTGTGTCTTTGTTTCTTATATGACAATATCTAACACTTTTTGACCGAGGCTACTCTAGCCCTCTTCGTGGCCGAAGATAACTTTTTGGGGCCCTCTAGATATGTTTTCCAGAAGACATACTTCTTTTTCTCGGAGAGAAATCTTCTAGTAGGAGGCTCATGGTAGCCGGTTTCCTTTTTTCTGGAACGATATTCACACAAGGTTTTATGGCTTCCAAAAGGGTTTTTCTGGAAGTGGTCTTATGGTTTCTGGAAGTATACAATTCTTGATTCCAGAGGTATCATTTATGGAATCTAAGACGCTGGCGACAAGCCTGGCGATAGGCTGACACCAATATAATAATGTCACATGGGAAAACAAGGTTTAGGAGTGGCTTTGCCACCAAATGTCTATAAATAGAGGTAAGGGTGTCATTTGTATGGGATTAAAAAAAAGGAGAGAAAATGGTTTAAATGCTCTCAAAGGATTGTAACCTTATAACACCAAAATGGAGAATAAGATATTGCCATCAAAAGTGAATGTAGGCCGCACTGGCCGAACCATTATAAACCGTTATGTAGACACCAAAAATTCTAACCCCATAAAGCAAATTCCGTAATAATAACTAAAATAAGAGGGGTCATCACCTTTCTTTCTCAAAATGTATTTACGTGCATGCCAAAATGAAACCATCGTTTTACGATAAAATTTTTTAAACAATTTTCAAGCATTTTAGAAAAACCCAATTTTCTGAAAATGAATTTTCAAACAATAATATGTCTTAAACCTACCCTTTATTAGTTATCTATTTAGTATTTTAAATCAATTTCCGTAGTTGTGGACATTTCATTTACTTTATTTTACTTATTTTATTTTGTCATTTTTCATGTTGTTATTTTGAAAAGAAAACATTTTTTTATCGGCAAAACCTTTTTATTCTTACTCTACATATACTTTTTAAACATTAACATTTTTTTATGATTTTACTAATGTCGGGTTATACCTTTCATTTTTTTTTCTCAATTTCATATAAAATTTTGTTGTAGTGTAACTGTTTAAGTGAGAAATGGGGAAGACTTGAGGTCTCACTTTCAAAACCTTGGCATGATGATATTTTACTATCTCACTTTCCAGTCGGATAGACTTGGTCTTAACTCTTCAGCCAACCCAACATGGCCCAGTATCCAAGACCCACCTGATTACTTACTCCATCTTGACAAACACAGCCCACAACCAAAGACTGTCTTCTAAACAAAAACCTTATTGTGCTTTCTCTCGATTGGGGCTAGCACACTATTCATCCATCTTCTTCACGGTCGATCCTCTACAAACGAGGCCTCCCATCCCGTCCTCCATCTTTTGGCTCTGGCAAAAAAATTCTCCCGCAGCCACTGTGATTAACCTAGCCGAAACCCTATTTTTGATTCTCCCTCACATTTGCTCATTCTCCTCGACAATGTTCATCGATTTCATAGAGTCGCCTCCCTCCACTCTCTCTATCAATCCTCAATCCCTAACTCATCTTCAAATGCGACCTGAATTTCTTGCCGAAGCAAGCACTAGTTCACTTTGGTTCTCCTCGAATTCGATCAAAATTTCCCCACTATCCTCCATCATTCTTATTACGAACAAAAAAAAAAAAGAGGAAGTCTATCTTCCATTCTGCCCTATCTCCTCAATCTTGGTCGACTACTGCCGACTGTAGCCCTTCGGTCTCCAGCTTTTTGAGCAGTGCTAACATCACCGAAGCTCTAGTGACCAGGAGATAGTTCATCGATAGTCACGCGCTACCTATTTGACATAGAGATACGGGTTGTGAAGTTTCTTCCCTCTTTTCATTTCTCTTTCAATACTGATCCTATGTGCCTAGATCACTCCCTAGCTTTGTTTATTTTCATGAGTTACTGGTTGTTTGAGTTAACTGGATGCTCTAGTTCGATTTGAGCTGAAATTATTTCCTCAGCTTGGTATGAGATTCATTTTCACTCCCTTGAATAATTGGTGGGTTCTGTTGGTTTGTGTCGGTTTGAACTCGAGCCGGTTATGCTCCATTTTCGACATTATCGTTTCCTATTGTCAAATAACCCATTGTGCAAAATCGGGTCAATATGAAATCAATCATTGAGGTTCGTTGGCTAGGGTTTCTCATGAAATATCAGATTAATTGTGATGTTGAATAAAAAATTGCACATCATTTTGGTTGGGTGTGTAATTTGTTATCTATATTTGTTCACAAGATTACAGATTGTGCTTAATTACTGTTTTGATTACTACTTAATTAAGCCTTGATTAGTTGGTACCAAATCCAGATTTGGGAACATCCGCGTGAAACTGTAATAGTGAACCATTTTGTGTATTTGCTACCTGGCTTTTGGGGCCTTTTTTCGCTCATGATTAAGTCCATTGGCATTTTGTTCATCAATGTCTTTGCTACCTATCATTTGCCCTGATTAAATCATCTGATTCATAACCTTTTCTACCTTTGCGATTCATTTTATTGACTAAGGTACTGCCTATATGAGATTTGGGCACATGGTGGCACGAGTTGTTTGAATCTGTACCTAGGGCTCTGGTGAACCGCCCAACATGGAGACTTTTGGGTTTGATATTTCTCTTGACATCTGGTCGCGTTGATCTTGATCATTATTCATTATCTTTGAATATCATCTGCTCCTTGCACATGATGTGGGTTTGGAAATCTTTTTACCCAGCTCCTTCCGATTATAACATGATAATACGTTTCATTGTCTGGTTATATATTGGCCTCTGATGCATTGATTTTGGTTTGGGAAATCACATTTCCTAGGCATTATCATATTCCCCTGCATGTTGACATCCAACCTTGGAGTATGCTATTTATAACGCTGACTTTGGCCCCTTTGTGCTATCTGTTCAATTTGAGTTGTCCCTTACACTTCGATTCCTCTTGTGACCGAGGTAACATATGTTCAACTGATATAGGCTGCTCCTTGCTTTGTTTGTTGGCTGCGCGGTGCTGTGACTTGGCTCTGCATCTGTGCTACAATGCACTTTGGGGCTAAAACTTTCTTCTTGGGTTTGAAAAATCTATCTTTCAGCTCGTACTATGATTCAATCACATCGATATTTAATTGCTCCTTGTTGCATTTATATGGTTTGGAATTTAATTTGAGACCGCATAGCTTATACTCTTACGCTTAGATATGGACATAGATTGAGAGATAGTTGCCCTATACTATAATTGTTAGATAAATCACTCATTGGTCGGATGGTCCTTATTAATTTTTCATCTTAGAGAGGAAATGATTTAAAATTACCCCTTTTACATATGATCCTACATAGACTCACAACCCATATCTTGATGCTACACTTGGTTGAGTCCTAATTAAGATGATGAATTAATTTGAGTAGTAACCCAAATGCTTAATTTATCTTTACAATCCTTGGCATTTGTTAGTAGCTTGAAACTCTTTTCTATGTTCCCAGTTGGGGTGTGGAAGATGATTAAATTGCCCCCTTTCCTCCCATTGAGAGGGGCCATATGATCCCATTGCACACATCACAACCTTTTTTTGTTCACTTGACTGATTTATCTTGTCTCCCTTGGTTGTGTTCAATGGCATTTACATATTGCTTGATGAACGGGAACTACACGAGGAGTAAGAAACTGGACTTTGGCTAGGACTATCAGGGTCTCCACTTCAAACACGTGTAACGGTTGGTGCACTTCTTGCTGATCCTATCAGCTCAAGTGAGGCGGCGTCGATGCGACCCCCCATAACAACTTTATGTCTAAAATTTTCATTTATATTTGTATCAATTTGTAATTTGTTTGTTGTTCTTACTTTCGGTTGTAGTCTTATGATTTATTCATTCTTGTGATTTCATCCCATGACCATTACATTATTTTCTTGCATGCAACCTTTGTTTGACCATTGAAAGATAAGTAATAGAAGAGAGTAACAATGAATAAGCAACCCACACATTAGAGCTCACTGTTTTATTTTGATTGAGAGCTTTGAGTTTTTAAATAGAGTTGAAACCAAATAATCTTTGAGATTCATTACCACGTTTATTTATCTTGATAAGCTTCTAAATTATTATTGTCCTACGTATGAGAACTATTTAAAATTCCATGTCAGCCTGATTAGTGTATCGTTTGTAATTCATGACCACAAATCATTTGTTTTCCAGGTTTATTTATCTTCCTCAATTAACTTCGCAAATGAATGGGCTGGTCCTATTTGGGCCTATGTAACTCTCGGCCCAAATCTAGTTTTGCTTCAGGCCTAGTCCATAACCAGCCAAACGGGCCGGAACAAGTGGTCCTAGATAGCCCATAGGTCATCCTTTTGTAGAAAAGCTTAAGATCAAGGTATCCTCCATGAATGACAGGTCTTGGACATGTCCATGTGAGGAATACCTATAATCTCTAAAATTTTCTAAATCATCCATAATATTAGAATAAAATGCACAATCAATATTCCAATTCAAAATCAAGTCTACAATTGAAAAATTCAAATTATGTTCCAAAAACCATGTGGGCTTCGCACCCATAGTTACAATCTAAAATCTGGCCCATCTCAAAATTCAGCCCACATTCAAGCCCATAAGACCCTGTCCAAACCCACAAATGTCTGTCCCGGCCTAGGCCCGATATCTGACAATTCACTCTCAGTCCAAATTCAATTAAATCTCAGCCCAAATTTAATTCAAACTTCAGCCCGACCCAGGCCCAATTTCCAAGGCACAATGTTCAAGGCTTAATTTTTATGGCCTGATCTGGTCCATATTTTAAGGCCTAACTCGGTCCATATTCTGAGGCCCAATTCGGCACACTCTACAATGCTTAATCCGGCCCATTTACCCGAATCTGGCCCAATGTCCAAATCAGCCTAATTTCAAATCCAATTTCACATCCAAATCAGCCTAATTCCAATTCAAAGTCAAATTCAAATTCAATTCCAAATCCAATTCCAATTCAATTTCAACTTCAATTCCATTTCCAATCCAATTCCAATAAAAAACAATCCAATTTCAATTCAATTCAAAATTTGTCGCAATTCTAGTTCAATTCAAAAATCCATTCAATTCTAACTCAATTCAAAACTTCATTCACTTCGAAAACCCACTTCAAATTCTGTTTCAATTTAAAAATTCATTTTAATTCCAAATAATTCGAAACCTTGAACTCCTCAAAACCTCCAATATCCTAGACTCCAATTATCTCATTGACTCAAATCATCCTCCAATGTTCCAATTTCCCTACACTCTTAATGTCTCACAGACCCGAGCGTCTCACAGACTTTGTGATCCCAATGATTCGAGTGTCTTGCATACCCGAGCGTCTCACAGACTTCAACATCTCAGGAACGTCTCACAGACTTGAGTGTCTCACAGGCTTTGACATCTTATGATTTCAAACGTCTCACAAGTCTGAGCGTCTCACAGACTTTGATATCTCTTTTCTTCCACCACCTGAATATCCCAAATGTCTCATAGGCCGAGTGTCTCACAAACTAACATCCTAAAACCTGGAACTTCTTGAAACTCTGAACCCTTATAAATCTCACACACCTCAAATATCTTCAAGCTCCACAAACATCAAAACTTCCAAAACCCAAAACCGTGAACTATGTAAGTTCTGATCTCAATAGGGAGTTGAGTACGTAGGCAGTCCATCTAGGGTGCGACCTCATTTCAATAAAAAAAAACACTTTTCTCACTCTAAAGTGGTACTCATACCTCTCAAAGCACTCAAATCTCTTCTGACTCACATTAAACCTTCAAACTTTCAGACTCTAGGTCCTCTTCATCTACTCAACCCTTAACCTTTACCATATTTTTCATTCTACATCCGATCAACTCGTAACTTGTCAATCCTTTCATTGGCGTTAGCTTGGTAGAAAAACTCGCCTTATCCACTCTATACCCTCTTCCTATCCTAATCCTATCTATGTGGCTCTTTAAAATGAATCTCCCTAAAAAGGTTTTGAAAAAAGGAAATCTTGACAATTGGAGATCGGGGTTTCCTCGGCACCAATCCGAAGTCGTGGTCGTTGCCACTTCTAAGGGGTGTAACCCAGTACAAATCCACACAGAATCTCTGAAATGACTAGATAAGTCCTATCCATATACAACAGTCTCGGAGTCAATTCACGGTACTTAGAACCCTCATTCCCTTCCCTTCCTAGTATCCTTAGGTCAAACTAGGTGGTGACTCTAGTCAATTTTTGTCTATAAGGCATAAGTCTGCGTGGAGCCCATTAAGAGCGGGTGTAGTGCTCACTAGCATTCCCCATACGCTTTCTGGGAAAGACGGACGATAAACTAGGTATTTGAGGGCTGCCATGAATAACGGATTTTCACCCCCCCCCCCAAAATGACAATTACTAGGATCTAGGCTTTTAGTCAAATCGTATTTAGATAGACCCCTCCATACCGAAAAATCACCCTCCACATGTTGTTAGTCATATTGATTTATGTTCTTGATAAACACAAAAAACACAAGGAGCATGATTTATATTTCTTCAAATATATTTCTAGACGTGTATGCATGCATGATACATATTTTTTGTTAATCGTTTTACATCAAATTTATGAAAAAATACATTTTATAGTTGAATCAGATACGCTTTAGAATTAAATAATATACGTTGTTTTAACTGCGCAATACTTAGACATTCAAAAACATAAAATTTTAAGTGTGTAGCATTTCTATGATAATTTTTTTAATAAAAGTGTATAATGTATGATGAATCACAATATTATGATATTTATGTTTTCTAACTTTTATAATTAGCACTATGAAAAAATTGAGTCGAAAAATAAAACCAAAAAAATCTTGAAATCCATTTTTAACATCTTGGGTCCTTGTTATTTATATAGAAGTAAAAAGTATTACCGTACTCCATTTTATAAGTTGAACTATATCTTAAAATATTTGTAACTCATACTTTTAAAACAACTTTGAATTTTCAACATTGATGATAATAATATAATACAAAACATTGTATAATAATTATATGATATTGTTATACATTTTCACCAACATTACGTATTATTTATTTAAGTAGTCAATAATAATAAAACAAGATACATTACCCATATAGAAAAAAATACTGATATCTATTTATTTTTTTTGGAATAAAGAGATGTGTATATATATAACAATGAAATAAAGTGATGTAGTATTAGATACATAGGAGTCTTATATATCTGATAACAAGATGGGGGCATCTTCACTAGGGGATAGTGGATATACAAAAAACCCCCTAGTGGTAAACAAAAACAGCACCTAGCTGACAAAAAGACCCCAAATAATGAGCCAGAAACAGTATGAAGCTGACATGGACAAAGTCCTCGCAAAAAACAGTCAAATTACATAAACACAACACAACTAGGAGTAGAGGATCCTATTGAGCCACTCAAAGTTTGCGTTGGACCTATTCATCTTAGTCCAAATGGTGGCTTTCATGGCAGCTTTGATGTCAGAGATAATGAGAGAGGGCTCTCTGGATTGGTTGGCCATAGCTCGTTTGCATCTTTCTATCCAGATATGATAGACAACATTGGCGACGGCCACTCTTTTCACCAGATCAATCGGGCGATGCCTCTTACAGTAACGGATGATCCAGGTTGCACAGCTGCGTAAGCTTCTCCGGCTAGTAGGAATGCCCAGCCAATCACATATAGTCCACCAAACCTTGCATGAGTACCTGCAATGGAAAAAAGATGGTTTCTTGTCTCTTGAGCACGCTCATAGAGCCAGCATCTGTTAGCCAGACATATGCCCCAGGATTGAAGCTTATCACAAGTTTTAAGTCTACCCTTCAGGGTTATCCACAAGATAAATTTGGCTTTAGGAATGGACCAATTTCTCCAGCAGATATTGTACCATTGGAAGATCTGGGAAGGATATGAGACATCAATATAGAACGAGCTAACCTTTGGGGGAACAGGGTAGGAGCTGAAAAGAGAGATGGGGTCACCGGTTGACCCACATTGGTCTATCCACCAGTCCCTGGCATGAAGGATGGTTTTCCAGGTCCAGGGATCATTGCCTTTAGCCGTAGTCGTTCAGATGCTGCTAGGATCCGGTAAGAAGAGCTTATGGATCCATTGTATCCACAAACACTCCACGTCATGGGAGATAGTTGAGATGGTTTTAAGCATGAAACACTTATTCCATTTGTGGATATCCTTAAGCCCAAGGCCACCATTTTTCTTAGAGTTCGTGATTGCGCTCCAGGCCACGGGAGGAGTGGCATTACTGTCAGCCTCACCTGACCATAGAAACGAGCACATGCAATTGATGACTCTTTTGATGACATTTTTTGGAATAGTGATGCAGGAGGCCAAGAAACCAACTTCGCCAAAAAGCGTACTCTAGATGAGAGAAAGTCTGCCCACAAAAGAGAGGGATTTACTCCCCCAAGATGTGATGGTTTTACGGATACTGTCGATGAGAGGATTGAAATCAGAGGCTCTAGGTTTCCTCGCTGTGATTGGGATGCCGAGGTAGCGGAAAGAGAAGGACCCCTGATTAAAACCCGAAAGTTGGACAAGATTATCAGCGAGGGTAGGGCTGACTCCCCCAGGAAAATGTTAGATTTGGTAGGATTGAGCATAAGGCCAGAAGCTTCAGAGAATATGATGATTTTGTTGAGAATGTGGGTGATGGAGAATTGGTCTCCTCTACAGAATAAGAGAGCATCATCAGCAAAGAAAAGGTGGGAAATACGGAGGGATTTGCAAGATGGGTGGTAGTTAAAGCCCGGGGTGGATAGGAGCTGGTCCAGTAACCTGAAGAGCATGTCCATAACTAGCACAAAGAGGTAGGGAAAGAGGGGGTCCCCTTGGCGAAGCCCTCGCTCCCCTTTAAAAGAAGAGGAGGGGGAACCGTTAATGTTGATCGAGAAGGAGGTGGTGGTGACACATTGATTAATCCATTTGATAAATTCTGGGGGGAAGTTAAGGAATGAAGAGTGTCCTGCATGAAGTTCCAATCAACGGCAACAAAGGCCTTCCTAATATCCACTTTCATAGTGCACCGAGGGGAAATGTGGGCTCTCTGGTAGTTTTTTTATCAAGCACGAGCAAAGCTGGATGTTGTTAGAGATAAGGCGCCCTTTAATAAACGCACCTTGGCTAGGACTCACGAGGGAGGGAAGGACATTCTTAAGTCTTTCCGCCAGAATTTTGCTGATAATTTTGTACAACGTATTGCAGCAGGAGATCGACCTGAAGTTTCCAGGAGATGAGGGATTGTCTGTTTTGGGGATGAGGGTGATGAAGGTGGCATTAATCTCCTTGAGTATCCTATCGCTATGGAAAAAGCTTTTGATAGCTCTACAAATGTCCTCGCCGATGATGTCCTAGGCAGATTTGAAAAATTTAGCAGTGTAACCATCTAGGCCAGGGGCTTTATTATCACCCAAGGAAAGGAGAGCGGATCTAATATCGTTGTTCTCGACAGGTTGGATTAACTGAGACCAAGATGCATGTTCAAGAGTTCTAACATTATCCAAGTTGAGATCTGCGAGGGAGCGCTGAGGGGGAGTCCTGGAGCCTAGGGATCGCCGGAAGTGGGCAACCAGACAGTTATCTATGTCGGATGGGGTTTTGAGAATCTCCCCAAGCTCGTTGGTAATTGATGCAATAGAGTTTTTATTCGTTTTTGCCTTAATGGCTCAATGAAAGAAGGAGGTGTTAGAGTCGGCTAGCTTTAGCCAGCGGGTTTTCAAGAGTTGGCGGAGGAACTGCAGCTCCTGGGAGTCCCTAATAAGAGGGCGGTGCCTTAGGGTTTTTTCCTGAGAAATAAGGGCTGAGTTCCAAGGGTCATGGTCCAAACTTCTTTGGACATCGCAAAGCTCATTTCTAATACTCTGGCCTTTATCTCCAAGGGATCCGAATTCAATCTTATGAAGATGAATGAGACCGGATCTAAGATGCCGAAGCCTTTGAACAATAATGTAGAGACGACTCCCCCGTAGAGAAATATCCCAAGCGTCATGGACAAGGGGGAGAAAGGAGGGGTCTTTGGCCCAAAGATTAAGAAACTTAAAGCTTCTCTTGCGGGGGGCAGGGGCTTGAAGGGAGATGACCATTGGGCTATGATCCGAAGTCAGCGAAGGAAGGAAGGAGGCATAACTTGTGGGGAAAGCCAGGATCCACTCTTCATTAACTAAGACCCGGTCAATTGCAAAAGAGAATTTTTCTATATTAAATACTAAGAAATAATCCTAGAAAATAACAAATTAAAAGATCGTCAGGTTGCAAAAATCCCGGTCATTGTAGTAGAGTTTGTGAGAAACCAGGTTTCGAACTGAGGGACTATGTGAGAAATAGTCTAATCTTAGCAAAGGTTGTAAATCGGGGGAAAAGTTGTTTGTTTTGATTTGTAAATTAAAATAAAGACAATGAGAATTTAAACAACAGCTAAGAATTAAAATAACAGAATATTAAAAGTGGTTGTAAATATGGAAGAACGGACTCTGGGTTTAGGTTTTACTCGATCGATTAATTATGCTAATTGTTTAATTAAGAATAAATTGGCAAAGTTTCTTTTAGAGTCTTCAGATTTAAACCATAAATCCTAATAACCTCGTTTACCAGAACATGCAAGATCTGATATAGACTCAAGCAAAACGCATGTAAACGGCTAAGTAAAAGAAAATAAAATTTTGCATCTGAAATACTAGACTTATTCAACCAGAATAAGATTTTCCACAGACATAACAATTAATATGACCTATCCATTTATCACGGACCTGATCAAAATAGATTTCGTAAGGCAATTCAATAAACTCATGTAATTTATTGTAAAACGAAAGAATAACATTAATTGTATCAAATTATAATTAGTTTAAACCGGTAAAAAAATTACATAATTAAAACAAACTAATAATAACCATCCCCATAGTATAAAATATTCTAGCTTGACATATTAAATAAATAAACAAATACAAGAGTAGAAGAAATCATCTGTTGTTGGACTCCTGAAGTTGCTCTGCTATTTTAATAGCGGACTAGAAATTGCAATATTTGGTAATATATGTGGAGAATGTGTAAATAGATGGAAGTTTGTGGTGAAAATGGGAAATAAGTGGAAGTGTGGTGGAGTTGGAAAATAAAATGGAAATGGGATGAAGTGTACGTGGGATTATGGAATTTGGAAAATGAGAAGGAAAGAAAAGTGATGGTGGGGGAGTATGTGGTATGCTTGTGTGTTCGATGATCAAAAAAAATTGGAGCAGATAGATGTGGGTTTTTTATAGACTGAAAAAGGAGGGAGTAGTGAATATAATAGTAGGTGGTAGGTGAGTAAATTGGGGGAGAGATTTGAGTCAGACTGCGGCACCGAAAACTGCTCGATTAGTAAAAGTCTTCCTCTTTTTTTGCTTCGCGTGCTAGAAAATAAGTATGCAAAAGCATACTTCTTTTTGTCTTTTTTTTAACAGCACTCACGCGTGAACATTCACATTTGAATTTTAAATTGCCGTCGCGCAACTTTGAGTGCTTTTGAATTTTTTTGAATTAAATATATTTATACTAGAATTAACTTCGACAGCGCCTAGATTCTTCGTTTGAGCTCCGATTTGTTCCCCGTTTGCGGCGTTGGAAAACTCATGAGGGTCCCCTCAAGCTTCTCTAGGCAACGGCGTCAATTTGCAAACAAGAATTTTTCTATATTAAATACTAAGAAATAATCCTAGAAAATAACAAATCAAAAGACTGTCAGGTTGCGAAAATCCAGTTTATTGTAGTAGAGTTTGTGAGAAACCAGGTATCGAACCGAGGGACTATGCGAGAAATAGTCTAATCTTAGCAAAGGTTGAAAATCGGGGGAAAAGTTGTTTGTTTTGATTCGTAAATTAAAATAAAGACAACGACAATTTAAATAACAACTAAGAATTAAAATAACAAAATATTAAAAGTGATTGTAAATATGGAAGAACGGACTTTGGGTTTAGGTTTTACTCATTTGATTAATTATGCTAATTTACCAGTTTAATTAAGAATAAA
This sequence comes from Limonium bicolor, assembly GCA_023374045.1. Classification (NCBI taxonomy): domain Eukaryota; kingdom Viridiplantae; phylum Streptophyta; class Magnoliopsida; order Caryophyllales; family Plumbaginaceae; genus Limonium; species Limonium bicolor. The sequence goes on from CM041776.1 coordinate 229,478,115, forward strand.
TTGGCAAAGTTTCTTTTAGAGTCTTCAGATTTAAACCATAAATCCTAATAACCTCGTTTACCAGAACATGCAAGATCTGATATAGACTCAAGCAAAACACATGTAAACGGCTAAGTAAAAGAAAATATAATTTTGTATCTGAAATACTAGACTTATTCAACCAGAATAAGCTTTTCCACAGACATAACAATTAATATGACCTATCCATTTATCATGGACCTGATCAAAATAGATTTTGTAAGACAATTCAATAAACTCATGTAATTTATTGTAAAGCGAGAGAATAACATTAATTGTATCAAATTATAATTAATTTAAACCGGTAAAATAAATTGCATAATTAAAACAAACTAATAATAACCATTCCCTAGAGTATAAAATATTCTAGCCGAACATATTAAATAAATAAACAAATACAAGAGTAGAAGAAATCATATGTTGTGGACTCCTGAAGTTGCTCTGCTATTTTAATATACCGAACTAGAATTTGCAATATTTGGATAATATTTGTGGAGAATGTGTAAATAGATAGAAGTTTGTGGTGGAAATGGGAAATAAGTGGAAGTATGGTGGAGTTGGAAAATAAAATGGAAATGGGATGAAGTGTACGTGGGATTATGGAATTTGGAAAATGAGAAGGAAAGAAAAGTGATGGTGGGGGAGTATGTGGTCCTTGTGTGTTCGATGATAAAAAATTGGAGCAGATGTGGGTTTTTTATAGACTGAAAAAGGAGGGAGTAGTGAATATAATAGTAGGTGGTAGGTGAGTAAATTGGGGGAGAGATTTGAGTCAGACGGCGGCACCGAAAACTACTCGGTTAGTAAAAGTCTTCCTCTTTTTCTGCTTCGCGTGCTGGAACATAAGTCTGCAAAAGCAGACTTCTTTTTGTTTTTTTTAACAGCACTCATGCGTGAATATATTTATACTGGAATTTACTTCGACAGCGCCTAGATTCTTCGTTTGAGCTCCGATTTGTTCCCCGTTTATGGCGTTGGAAAGCTCATGAGGAGAACTATGCATTTCCACCATCATTTCCTGATTTGATCATATAAATTAGCATAAGTTCTTGCCCACAGTAGGAGTCATGAAAAGCATAGGATAAGTGTGAGAAAGTGCGTACAAAGTTACACTAAATATGGATTTAGCACCTTTAAAGCTACATCAATTTCACACTTATCATCAATCTTCCCTAAGACACGACCGTGATCATGTTGATTATTCCACCAGGTGAAGAAGCGTCCATAGAAGCGGAGATCCTACAGCTTAGCCCTGGAGACACAGTCAGCAAAGTCCCGATAATCTCTGGGGTGAGGGTTGCGACTACTTAACCTATCTTGCGCATAGAGGATATTATTAAAGTCCCCAGCCACCACCCAGGGGCCAACAGTAGCATGGCTGAGATTTAAAATATCCTCCCACAACTGAGTCCTCAGATCTGGGTTGTTCCTCCCGTAAACTACAGATAAAGTAAAATCCAAGGTGCCCATAATGGACGCCTTACAGGAGAGAATTTGGTCAGAGGAGTGGATAGGGGAGAGAGTAATGATAGAGGGGTTGAAAAGCACCTAGATGCGGCCGCTATGATGGGTCCCATAGTTGTGCACGAAACTCCAAGATGGAAAGAAACGAGCTAGGATAGAGGAATGGTTATTAAAAGAAACACGGGTTTCAAGGAGGCCGAACGCACATAGATTATTGTTAGCCACAAATTTTTGGATCTCAAGGAGTTTGGGGTGGTCATTACAACCCCTAACATTCCAGATTGCTAAATTCATAGGGAGGGGGTATTGAGAGAAGGGGGCGGGAGGGGAGAGATACCATCATCTAGAACCTTAAAGGTATGAGAGAGCTGAAGTGAAAGATCATCGGGAACAGGATTTGGGGCATTAGCAAGAGGGCTTCTTCCATTAGGGGGCACCACTTTCCAAGCCTCATCAAGATTAGGAGCGAGCAAGAGCTAGAGGGAGGGTGACATCATTACACCCGGGGGATTAGAAGGGGGAGCAGGGGAAAAGGGAGAGGAGGCACTAGGACGGGAGGGGGCCAGGGGGACAGAGGGGGAACCGAGGGCCGGGGCTACGTCAAGCAAAGCAGGGGCAGTCGCAGCGACAGAAGACTGGGCTTCAGCAACAATAGTGGCTGGGGTTTGGGCCCCAGGGGAAGAGAAGAGTTCGGTTGGGAAGAGTCCCTCTCAACTTCGACAACCTTGGAAAGAGAAGAGATAGGTTGGGAAGGGAGACCTAACAAGGACTTTTGAGCAGGCCCTGACCGGGAAGGTTCAGAGCGAACAGAGCTAGGACAACGGGCAGAGGAGTGGCCAGGGAGGTTGCATGAGGAGCAGGAAATAGGCTCCCATTCATAGACAACATGCTGGGTCCGAGAACCACTGGGGGCACGAATTTCCATTTCTCTTACTAGATCAAGATTAAAATCGACTTTGACGAGAACTCTCGCATAAGAGATTCTAGATTTGGAGGCAGTTGGTTGGTCGGTGTGAAGAGGAGAACCAAGTCTGGAACAGATTTTCTTGAGGCTAGATTGAGACCAAAGACTAGTATGTAGGCCCGGGAACTGAACCCAGACCGGGATGCGATTGAGGTCTTTTGGATTGAAAGAAAAGTCTGGAGACCATTTTTTAAGGACCAAGGGAGACGAATAGAGAAGCCAGGGGCCCTTGTCTAAAACTTGTTGGAGGTCCTCCTCACTATCAAACCGGAATAGGAACCAACCCTCATCATGGAGGAGAATTTGGGGGGTGGCTACAAAGCTCCAGGCCCTTTTCACAAATTCCTTGACAATATTAAATCCAAATTTTTTGCCCTATATATAACCAACAAGTGCATTTTCCAGTAATCGATTTCAAGCAAAATATCATGCTCCTCAATAGTAACGTAAGGGCTATGAGTATCAATAATGTCACAATCATCCAGCCGTAAAGACATGCCACAACTCGATTTTTGCTTCGCTAGAAGCATGTCAAGGAATGAGGGGTTAGTTTTCGTACCTGGCGTCGCTTTGTTAGAGAGGTTGGGCCGAGCACCTCTGTTGGCCAAAGGGATACACTCCCTAGATGGAACTCTACTACCCTGTAGCGGAGCCTCGGGACCTGGGACCTTGGAGAGAGGCGGGAAATCCTTGTCAACTACCCCAGGCTGATTGAGGTACTTTTGAAGGTTCAAGTCAACGGGAGGACCCGAGATATCAACAATTAAGTCAAGGGCTAGGGCGGAAGTTCCTTCAGAAATCAGCTGGACACTCCCATTAGAGTGAAAAACAACCTGAGCATCCGCAGCAGGAGAGCACACGACTAAATCAGTAGCAGAGGGACGAACCCTATGAGGGCTCACAGCAGAAACCACGGGAAAAGAGCTGTCCTGGAGTGAGGGGGAGGACCGCATCAATGACATTGACTGCCCCAACCGGCCTCACTACAGACGCAAAACCACAGGCAGCAGTAGCATTGACTGGATGTTGACCACGGTCCACAGCTAGAAGAGGGGCGCGATCAACTAGCACGTCAACCGACTTGTTGACTACATCCAGCGGGGGGGAGGGCTCGACTTGTAGAGCCGACTCGCCTGAGCTAAATGACGGTTCCGGCGCGGCAACAAACGCAAAAGAAAGGGGAACACCCAGAACAGCCGGCGCATGACTAGGATGAGAGACCACCACAGGGGAGCCACCACCAAGAAAAACCGATGAAGAAGGGGCGCCCAGAACAGGCGACGGCTGGACCGACAAGAAGCAACAGGCACGGCAAAAACAGGAGCAACCAGAGCGGGAGAAAGAAGGCGGGAAGAGAGGGGGGCGGCCGGCGCGGCTTCCGACGGAGGAAGGGTGGACGAAGGAGGGGAAGCCACCAGAGACACAGGGTGGGCGCGAGTACGACGCTTGCCCATAGTAGCCAGAGAGGGAGAACTCCAGTCGACAACACCACCTGAGGGATAAGCAGGGGGAAGCACCACCCGATAGGGGCCTTCCCACCAGGCGGGGAGCCTGGAGGAGACGGGACCTACTGAGGCTCGACGGCGGCTCTGCAACGGCGGCGACTGGGCAAAGGGGAAGGCGATAGGAACGAACGAAAGAAGGAGACGGGCGAGGAGGAAAACGGGAAGAAAGTACAGCACGTGAGGCGCGTACTAAAGATGCTTTTTCAACTCTCACTCTGCCTACTGATATCTATTTAATATATCCTCATTGTATGTATATCGTGTTGTATGCACATGCTTGTTGCATACTCCTTTCACATGTATTGACTTAGTTTACACACCATCAGTTATCAGAACACAAGATGAGAATCGGTCTAGTATAAAAATTGGAGGTACCGATGATATTGGATTTTCTATCTTGTATTCATTTGTGTGTCTGTACAAGTCTATATATATACAAGTTTATAGGAGAGAAATTAGAAACATAAGAGTATAGTAGATTAGATAAGGGAATATACTCAGAGTTAATGCGCAGAGGAGATGGGAAAGAAAATTGAGAAAACTGAGCGCGGCTCATATGCTACGGTACAAATGTGCAATAGTACTGCATTTAACTAAATGATGAGTTTTATCACATTTTTTTCAACTTCTTGTTTTCATTCCAGCGATGTGCCGACAAGTTAATGTAAATGGTTAACCTATCACATGTAAATGCTTATGTCAATCCCAAATGGTTAATTTGTCAATCCTAAATTGTTAACTTATCGCATGTAAATGGTTAACCTGTCATTCGTAAACGGTTAACTTGTCGCATGTAAATAGTTAACCTGTCATTCGTAAATGGTTAACTTAACCTGTCAATCGTAAATGGATAGCTTGTCGCATGTAAATGGTTAACCTGCCAATCCTAAATGGTTAACCTGACGCATGTAAATGGTTAACCTGTCGCATGTAAATGGTTAACCTGACATTCGTAAATGGTTAACCTGTCAATCGTAAATGGTTAACCTATTATTTGAAAAGTTAAAAATGAATTGAGTAGTTTTTACATATTAATGACATACATCATGGATAGTATTATGTAAACTTATGGCATATTTATTACCGTATGAATGACATAGAATTCTGAAACTAATAAATAACAGATTGTAACTTGTACATATACCCGAAAATATTACTAAATATATGCTGAATTTTTTTGAACAATATGTACTTAGTGCCATTCAAGGCAATGCATTTAATAATTTAAACAATTGATATCAAGTAGCTTTTATATACTAACAACAATGAGTCTTAGCTACAACCATATGTAGCCATCTTTGGCTACATTTTTCATGGTACAGTTTGTATAGAGTAAATGTACATGTTTTATAAGTTTGTTGTACAGTTTACAAAGTTAGTATGTACATTTTGTACAAATTCAGAAATATCACAATTCACTGTATACATGTACATATACATCAGTACAGTTTTGAATGATCAAATGTACAGTTTTCAATGAACGAATGTACATGTATGTAGCTATCTATAGCTACATGTGGTTGTAGCTAAGAAATTGGGTACTAATAATATACAACCATGGATATTATCTACACCACAAACCCACCCCCCAAACCACCCTAGGAAATCTTAAAACGTCGATTGCCAAGCCAGTTGCAACATTATAAAGTATGGACTTAGTTAAAAAAGATTACCCTACACCACAGACCCACCCCAAAATCTATTCTAGAAAATATTTAAACCTCGAAGGTTTATTGTCGAGTCATTTGTGACATTATAAAGTATAGACTTAGTTAAAAAAGATTACCCTACAACACACCCACCCCAAAATCCACCCTAGATTAAATTAAAGCGTTGAAGGCATTTTTAGGGTTTGTAGTGATCCTAATCCCTGAACCATAAACCCTAAAAGTCTGTCGAGTCAATGTCGACATTATAAAGAATAGAATGAATAAAAAAAGATTACCTTACACCACAAATCCACCCAACACCCACCCTAGGAAATCTTATAACGTCAAAGGCTTATTGCCGAGTCAGTTGTGACATTATAAAGTATAGTCAGCATAAGATTTTCTTATATATTCACATACCAATACGTATATGAAGTAATTAAATTTTGTTGAAAACTTTTTAATTTTTTAAATATAACAATTAAATTAAACCTCTATTTTATAATTAGAAAACTATGAAAAATTAAGATACTTTCAATATTGATGACTCGCATTAGTTAATTTGTAATCAGATTAATGAAATACAATGTGTACTCATCGTGTGATATTACGTGCATGCTGGTGTTATATTCACGTTACAGCACTCCTGCATCTGCATCGGTCACACTGCAGCACATGAGCCGTTGCCATCAATGAAACTATATTTAATTAAAAATTGTATATTATCTTGAGAAAATACTTGAAAATGGTACATTTTCTCCCTCTGATTCTCTAAAATTAAATATTTTACGAATTTTCCCTAATTTTTTTCTAAAGAATACAAAAAATAATAGAATAACAAATAAATATTGCTATATTTACACATGTTTACATTATTATAAAGTATTTATACTTTATGTAACTAATCAATTCAAACAAATAATAAAGAAAATAGATATATTATATAATAAATAGCTTCCACGTAAAGTATGCAAGTGTAAATATATTAGTATTATGTTTTTTAATTGTTTAGACACAAAGTTTCCGACTACTTGCGCGTTCACCTTTTGCAGCACTCCTGCAAATTATTCAATGCAGCACATCAGTCGATTCTGAGAAAACTTTGACTGTAGAAAAAGGTGATTGATGGAAAGAATGGAGAAGGAATGTTGAATTAGTCTTCCACCCAATCTGTAAATCTCCCCACCACAGCAATGCTGCAAATAGGGGTGTGCAAACGGTTAAAACAGATTTCCGTTAACCGTAAATAAAATATGATGTTCGGTTATTTTGGTTATAACTGAATTAGTCGAATTTAGTACTGATATCTGTTTTAACCGATAATCGTTTTAACCGATAACCGTTTTTTATGTTACATACTAACCGTTAACCGCCCGATAACCGAAGTTCGTGACATAACCGAAATAACTGAACTTCCTAAAATAACCGAAATACAAACTTCCTAAAATAACAAAAAAAATCAAACTTTCTAAATTAACCAAAATAATTAAAACCTAAACCTAATTGGGTGAGTAGTAGAATATTAGATAAAATCATTGGGTTGAGAAAAAAAATAAAATTTATAAAAATATTATTATAAAAGTTCGGTTATTACGGATAACCGAAGTTTGAATTTCAATATCCGTTAACTGAACCGTACTTTATTATGGATAACCATTTTAATCAAAATAATTGAACTTTTGTAAAACGGTTAAAAAGTACGGTGATTGAATCTGAAAAAAAAAAAACCGAAATAACCGTCCCGTTTGCTTACCCTAGCTGCAAATGGTGAGTTGCAACACTCTGTGCTGCGGTCACACGACATCTGCCACAAGACTTCAATAATAAGGTACATTGCTGTTTTTATATACAATTGTAAAGTTTCCATAAATTATTTATAGCCTTTATCTATATTAATTATGGTGGAGACTTCATGGCTTAGAATTGATAAGAATATTTTTATGTCATGTTACCCAAATGCTCACTTCTCATCGTCAATATTTAATTCTATACGGAATGAAGAATTCAAAGAGATGGTGGCATTATTAAAATCTCTCCAAGCGTTGTTACACATATTAATATATTATTTAATGTGAAGGTTTTTCTTAACTTATAGGGGCTTTGTATTCCATTTATTGACACCAAGGATTATGCACTAAGTGTACATTTAATGAGCAATATTTTACTCTTGACTATTTAGATGACTTCAAAGATCACCGGTGCCGGACTCTCCCTATATATAGGGATCTTGTATTGATATTTCTAATTCATCCATAAAACAAGCAATCTTCTCTCCTTTTAAAGAAGAATTAGCAAGCTAATTTTGTGAGATATAATTAGAGAGGTAGTAGAGACTTCTTTTGAGTCGGCTTACTAGGCCTTTTATAAGTAATCTCTGTTGTGATATTTGTGAGTGCCTCAACACTATCTTTAGTAAACTGTAATTCTCTTCACACTATATTGAATATTGTTCCTTACTACTTGTGGGATAGACATAGCCAAAACAAGTAAAATTTTGTGTCCGGTTTTATTTAAGTTTCGTTACCATCATATTATATTATCAAATATATATATATATATATATCTTTGATTTTTTAATATCAAACTTTATACATATATATGGGTGTGTGAGTGTGTATCAGGCTAATTTTTTTACAATAATCATGCATAGCCCAACATATTTTCATACTGTGTATCATGTCTTAATTATGTACGAACTCACTAATAGCAATTTGTAGCTTGCTAGGAGCTACTAGATAGAACAAATCAGATTCAAGAGGATTCACCGATAGCAACTTGCAAATCTTGAGTGAGGAGGGCGCATTGCGGACAAATGATCCTAAAAATGGAAGATGTCACTCTCAGTTATCTTCAAAGATGCATGGTGATAAGTCAGTCTGATGAATTTTGCACTCGTATATTTATCACTTTCTTATCTATTAAGTTGGTAATATATAGTAGGCAAGTTATATAGTATTAATTTAATTATTACTCCCTCCGTCCTGAATTGACCGTCCTGTTTGCTTTATGTCACGTTTTTCCACTTCAATATTAAGCATATAAGATAAAATAATTTTATAAAACTAATTTTTGTAACATATAGTTTATCATGTAAGGATTCATATGCAAAACTTAAATTTTCAAAATTAATTTATCTTATATGTTAAAAATTGAAGTCAAACGACATGTCCAAATAGTAAACAGGACGGTCAATTCAGGACGGAGGGAGTACTATATACAATTCTTTACGTTTGTGCATATGCTTTGAAGGCTCGTATTTAAGTTAATGATCTAAGTGTGGAAATGATCATAATTGCTCTTCCAGTAGTCTGGTCTTTGCTGCTGATCCTCCTATTTGCCAATCGATATGGTGTCAATCGAAGAGGCAATAAGATTAGTAGCCAAGACCATTGCTACATAAAGAGAGAAATTCTTATGATTTTCAAACCAGATCATCCATTTGAATACAAGCCTTCACAACGTGTGAACAAAATTAAACAATTTATTTAGTGTTGTTTAAATTAATGAACAACGTGACTACTATATATTATCAATTGAATAAAGAAGAAAACTGATAAGTATATGAGTGCAGAAGTGGTCATATAGAATTATCACCTTGCATCTTTGAGGAAAACTGAGAGTGACATATAACATTTATTTGGATCAGTTGTCCACAATGAGCCCTTCTCATTCATGATTTGCAAATTGCTATTAATGAATCCTTTTGCATCTAATTCAATCTATCTAACAGCACCTAGCCAGCTGCAAATAGCTATCAGTGAGTACGGATGTAATTAAGACATGATAGACAGTGTGGAAATATGTTGGGCAATGCATGATATTGTAATCATTTGAGCCTGATAACAAGATGGTAGATACATACCGATGGTTACGAAATAAAGCAACGCTGGATACAAAATTTTACATGTTTCGATTATGTATCTCCTATGGCTAGTGAGGAGAATTATTCACTATATGTGTGTAGAGAATTACAGTTTACAAAATAAACTATCAAGGCACCGACAAATCTCACAAAATAGATTACACAATAAAGGTGTCACTAACTCTCGAACTTTCTCTCACGAAATAGCTTGATCATTATTCTTTTAAAGGAAAGGAGATTGGTTGTATGGTGGATAAATGAGTAATGTCAACACAAGGCCCATATATATATAATCGGTGATCTTTGAAGTCCTATACGCATGAGAAACACAATCATGAATATATATATCCATACATAAATATATATAGGTCTCGCATCGATGATCATTGAAGTCTTCTAAATAGTCATGATGAAACAATCATTAGTTACGTACGGTACTAAACCACATGATTTTTTTTTTTCATTAAATATGCAACTAAAGCATGGTTCTTAGTGTCAATAAATGGAATATGCAGTCCCTATAAGTTAAAAAAGAACTTCAACCTGAAATAATATATTAATCCGCCTATTCAATGTTTAGAATTGTTGTAAATGAGGAGAAGAGATTAGAGAGTGATGAGATATAGATAACTGATATTCTTTTTCCAATATGGGTATATAAGGACTCTATTTATAGACGATAAGATACATGGGGAAATCCTAATTACATAAGTAAATATTTAAGATATTGGGTAAGTTGTAAAACACTCCCCTTGGATGAAAATTCTTGTTATATGTTACCTCTTTAAAAACCGTGCCTGGAAAAACCTTGTGGAATAATGTCGAACAACTGAGATAATCAACCATAGATAATTTAATTAGCTTGACATCCAGACACAATGAATCCATTGGATACTTTTCACCCAATTGCCTTGTTACAAAACTACTTCAAGCGATTTTTGTACTTGTCTCTTGACGCAATACCATCACTAATTCTTCACGAATCATTATACAATGTTCATCCTATGCATAAAAATGGATTTCAGTGGATAAAAAGTGTGATATACAATGTTCATCCAATGATCAATCCATTTATTTTTTAAATATTCAAAATTTTCCTGCACAATGCTAAAATTATTATATCATATTATGTTCAAAAGTTTTGCCACAATTCCAATTTCTTTACTCATATCATATTAATAGTATTAAAAAAAATCTGGCACTATACACTTTATATATTGATCATATCAAAACTTTCAAGTGTGATGCCTTTATAACATATATCAAAATAAAAACTCTTAGGCACAATGCCCTTTATAGCGTATTGAAGTCAAAGTTTCAGGCATGATGCCCTTCTTAGTGATGTCTAAACGTCGTAAACTCATGTTTAGCAATATTAAATATTTTTTAAGATATATTATCAAAGTAAACAGATATTAGAAACGATCCAACATGTATCGTTTTCATGATATTGGCGCAATGCTTATATTTCTTCATATACCATTACAATTATATTTAACAGAAACAATGCCCTATATATTGGCATAAACATTATAAATAGCAAAATTCACAAGATACCACTAAAAAGTTTGTTAATTCACAAAAGACCACGGTTTTTAAAAAGTTTTCAAAACCACAAAAAATAAATTAATTCACCAGATACCACAAATTACGAACCCAAAATATTTTAAGACTAAAATACCCTGACTTGTTAATAAATATAGTTCATAGGATACCACATAAATTATTAATTCACAAAATCATAAAATTTAATAAAAATATATACTCCCTACGTCCTGAATTGACCGTCCTGTTTGCTTTATGGCACGTTTTCCACTTCAATATTAAGAATATAAGATAAAATAATTTTATAAACTAAATTTTGTAACATATAATATATCATGTAAGGAATTATATGCAAACTTAAATTTTCAAAATTAATTTATCTTATATATTAAAATTGAAGTCAAACAACATGTCTAAATAGCAATCAGGACGGTCAATTCAGGACGGAGGGAGTATTAAGAACAGTAAAAATAATAAAAATTTAAGTTTATCATTTTATGTGATAAAACTTTATCAAATAAAAAAACCACACAATTAAATAATTTTTTTGAAAAACATAAAAAAATGTATATATCATTTAAAAGCTAAAAAACTAAATAAAAAATAAAACAAATTAAGGGAATGATAACCCAAATTTTTTATAATACTTTTACTCAAAGTATTCTTAGTAATGTACAATAGTAAAAAGTTATATATAATAATTATATATATATATATATATAATGAGTATAAGATAAAATAATAGTATGTTTAATAATTTTTGTTTGAATTAAAATATATAAAAGATAAATTTCACCAAATACCACTGAGTTTTTGTTTAATTCATGATATACCACTGTGTTTTTAAAATTACATAGAATAACACCGAGTTTTTATTTACTTATTTCACCAAATAACACTTTGCTACATATTTTGTTAAGTTATTCGTTAATATCCCTAGAAAAAAAGACTAAACTGTCATATTATCAGTTAAACTAAGGTGGTATTTTATAGAATTTATTAATATGACAATTCAATGTGAGGCAATTAATAAATAACAGAAGTATTTTTGTCATTTTTCAGGAAAAATAACAAAGAAGTTAACAGAATATGAGACACAATGTTATCTGGTGAAATAAGTAAAAACTCAATGTTATCCTGTGTAATTTTAAAAACACAGTGGTATATCGTGAATTAAGCAAAAACTCAATGGTATTTGGTGTAATTTCCCTATATAAAATGATATTTTAAAAATTTCAGGCTATTATACTCATAACTATTGTTTTAATTTTGTCAACTTATTTAGCTTGTATATAGTGTATAATATTTTTTTATAATATCACTTTATATATATGTTTCATTCAAAAGTACAACAAAAATTATAATATCACTTTATATAAATGTTTAACTCATATATAAAAAGAAGCTACTTTTGCTACTTATTTTTTAATATATATATTTAATAATTTTTATTGTATTTTGAATTAAATATATATATATTATATATATATATAAGTGATATTATGAAAAATTATTATATACTATATGCAAGATAAATAATTTGACAAAAAAATTAAACAATAGTTATGAGTATAATAGTCTAACAATTTTTATAATATCATTTATATATTTTAATTCAAAACAAAAAATTATAAATATATTTTTAAAAATTAAGTAACAAAATTAACTTTCTCTTATATATAGATTGAAATTGAAAAAATTTAAATACCATATATATAACAAAAGAATCTCTAAAGAATTATAAAAAGTATAATATATTAGAGAAGCAAAAAACTTGATTAAAAATAGAAAAAAGCAGTAATAATGGTTGTTTAATATTTTGTAATTCACTTTATATATATTTAATTATTATAATACTATTTTACATTACTAAAAATACTTTGAGTAAAATTACTATAAAAAATTTGAGTTCATTCCCATAATTCGTTTTTATTTTTTATTTATTTTTTTAGACTTTAAATGATAGATACATTGTTTTATATTTTTAAAAATTTAATTAATTGTTTGTTTTTTATTTTATAATATTTTATCAAATAAATGATAAACTCAAATTTTTATTATTTTTTACTATTCTTAATATATATTTTTATTAACTTTGTGGTATTTTATGAATTAATAATATTTACGTGGTATCCTGTAAACTATGTATATTTACAAGTAGGGGTATTTTGGTCTTAAAATATTTTACGTTCGTAATTTGTGGTATCTGGCGAATTAAATTTATTTTTTATGGTATCTAGAAAACTTCTTTAAAAATTGTGGTCTTTTGTAAATTAACAACTTTTTAATGGTATCTTGTGAATTTCCCTAATAAAAAAATGTACAAATTATATCGCAACAAAATTAATCAAACAACAAACAATAAAAATAGTGCAATAAAATATAATGTCTCACGTGATATTTATTTCTGGCACGATGCCTCGTGTGATAATTATATCTGGCACAATGCTTCATGTGAAAATGTATATCAGACATGATGTCTCACGTGATATTTATTTCTGGTATGATGCCTCACGTGATACTAATATCGGGCATGATACCTCACGTGATACATAATAAATAAATAAATAAGTGAAAACTGAATAAATTAAACAACGCGGAATAAATGAAATAATTAACATTAAACAAGATCTGGCCTCACGTGATATTGAATTCTGGCATGATGTCTCAAGTGATTTTATTTCTTGGCTCAATGCTTCATGTAATATTAATTTCTGGCATAATACCTCTTGTGATATTAATTTCTGGCATAATGTCTCACATTCTAGAACTTTCTAACATAATGCCTCATGTGACTAATTTGATGTAGTAGTAATATATCTGTCATTATTGAGAACAATTATATAGATGTGTTGTTGGTCGTTTCTTTCTTATTTTCAACTTAAAGTCATAAAAACATATAATTTAATAAACATAATAGTACATAGTATCATGAAATTATAAAACCTGATATCTCTTCATTCATTGGATGGATCCTCACACTTCTTGTTTGCCTCGTTAGGTCGAGGTTCTTGTAGCATATTCCTATTCCTCCAAGATCTTCACAATTAGTCCATCGTGATCTTGACACCTAGCTACCGGGTGGACCGAATGTCACGGGTCATTTTTTCGGAATGAAGAGCCTGGAGAAGGAGCCATATTGGAAGGTAGAAACTGTCCACTTGTCACCAAGAGATTGGGGAAAACATTAAAAGAAGAAAAAAATCAAAATAAAGAGGAACTAATGCGCGCACGCGAAGCAATTTAGGAAGGGCTGAATATGATATTTGTTATTAGGAGAGAGAAATATTTTTTTAAATGTTATAACTTACAAAATATAAGTGCAAAAATAAAAAAATAAACAGTGTTCATCATTTTTCGTGCTCTTTAAAACAAGATGCATCATGAATATATTTTGGAAAACTTAAAATTTTATATTTTTAGAATGAGTATATATTACAAAGTGAATCTTATTCATTAGCAAAATGAATCTTCTTTCATAATAAAATGAACTTTATTCATTAATGTTGGAGTATGAAGGTGTTGCTGAGATAGTCAACCAGATCAAACGAGTTAATCACACTTCTCAAAACAAGACAGAGTCAGTCAACCTTGAAAGATCGAGTGAGCTCTTAGATCGAATGAGTCTCCCAGTCCTTACCGAAAGAGCGAGAGAGTCCATCTATGTGAATTCATCAATCAGTTATGAAATTCAAGGAGCAACGTCCACTAAACTATAACAGTCATCAACTATCATCCTTGGCCGAAATTCATACAAAAAGTGAGCAAAATCCAAAGCCTTGACTTTCTGAAAATTCGAGAGAGTCTGTCGGGCACTTGCTAAAATTAAGGAGCAAGTACATCAACTACATTGACTTAAAACGGTCATCAACGTTCAGACTTGGACCAAAATTCTCTCAGCATGGCACTAATCTGAAGACTTGGCTCTAGCTTCCGAAATTTGGCTCTAACTTCCGAAATTCAAGGAAAGAGTCGTTGGCTCCTGAAATTTCGGAACTGACAGAGTCAGTCTGCTACATCAGACGTGAGAGTCATAAATGAACGTTGCCAAGTCGTCCAATGGATTGGTAATTGTCCAAAAATTTAGGGCCAAGGCTTAGCAACGTTCACAAAGAAGTTAGGACCGGATTTTAAGCAACTACAAGTAACAGCAAAGTTCAGATGGTAGAAATTTCGGAAGCAGACTCCCTCAACGGCTCCACTATATATGAGAGTTGTCATTTCATTTCTTACTGCAGCTTCCCAGAGAGAATTATTCAAAGCATTTGTTTAGAGAAAGCTTTGCCTATTTTAGAGAGAGAGAGAGAGAGAGAGAGAGTGAGAGAGAGAGAGAGAGATAGAGATAGATAGAGAGAGAGAGAGAGAGAGAGAGAGAAAGAGAGAGAAGTACTAGATTCGTTTGTGCATATCGACAGAGTCATTCTAGGTAGGACCTAATTTTCATTACACTTATCATTGAGCTGATCAGAGATTGTATTGGGTGAGTGAGTGAAAAACACGAAGTAGATCTCATCTACTGAGTGGGCATTATAAGTTGTTTTGTTTGACCAGGAAATAAAATAACTTATATTGTGTATCCTGCTGAGTTCGACGGAGTCCTCTACCTTTCGAGCGTTACCATTTAGCTCCTTTAAGTCTCTTCTCTACTACTTTACTACCTTGAGCAACTGCTTCCGCGCAGTTCGACTAAGTGTTTCTACGTCTCAAGGGTTCTTACATACATACAATTGATTGAGTCAAACCATCTCACAGACTCACACCTTGAGTTGGTTTGGGTCAGCCATCCGATCCTACATGTGGTATCAGAGCCTTGCTTAGGCTGTCAGTCAATCAACGAGCAATGGCAGACCTCTTCGCCAATCAAAACAACAAAATGCACTTCGAGCACCCTAGACTCACCTCTACCAACTACGATCATTGGAAAAATGAGATCGAACAACACATTGAGTCAGTCAACTCTGAACTTTGGGAGATAGTCACTGGAGGAGATCTCGCAGTCAATCCAGATCGATCCACATGGACTGCTGCTGATCGTAAAAGGTATGAGCTAAATCGACAAGCATCCCGCGGAATCTACACTTTCCTGTCCATTCCAGAACAAAGAAGAGTCAATCACTGCAAGTATGCAAACGAGATATTGACTCTCCTTCAAGCTACCCACGAAGGAGTCACTAAACTCAAGAAATGCAAGGCTCAAAAACTTCGAATGGACTATGAGAATTTTCTGCAAAAAACCGGTGAGTCTCTGGAAGAAGTGCTTGATCGCTTTTATTTACTAACCACTACTATGCAGGAGATGAACATCTTACCGGATAGAGAGAGTGTCTTGCACAAGCTGCTTGACAGTCTCAGAGAAGAGTGGGCAGAGACGGTAATCTCCACCAAAGCATGCAGGGATTTATCCAAATGGAGCTGTCAAGACCTATGTTCCTATCTACAATCTGTATATAAATACAAGAAGAATGTTTGAAAGAAGTGTGGTAATACATCTTCTTCTTCTTCTAGTAAAATTACTGCTTTGAATGACCAAGCCTTGCAGGTTAACTTGAATCAGTATACCCAAGAAGGAACCTACGTCGCTGATACTCAAATCAGACAAGCTAAGGCCGAGCTGGTGGATATTATTGTTGAAGAAAGTGAGGCTCATACTATGGAAGACTTTGTCTTCATAGTAAATAACTTCCGAAAATTCATGCGTAACCAACCAAATCGACAGAGTCGGTCATTCTCAAATACCTCCAAACAAGTCTTCAACTCTGTCACCTGTTTCAACTGCAATAAACCTGGTCATTTCAAGAAGGACTACCCCTTACTCAAGAATCAGTATGGGAAATCCCAAGGGAGGTCGCTGATGGCAGCTGTCGGTTGGGGTGATTCAGACTCCGATGATCAAGACACAGAGTCCAGCGGCCTGGTATGTCTCATGGAACATGATACGACGGAGTCCATGATCCCTGACAATAAGGTAACTCGTTCCCATCTTGAAACAGATCTTTATCGTATACCTCCTATGGGTTTTATGACCTTAATTGCTAAAATTGTCTCTGAGACTAACTCCCTCAAAGCAAGTCTCACACCAGCAAAATATCTGAGTTAACTGAGGAACTCGAAATCTCAAAGGGTCTCATGTGTGCTTTAAGAGACGAAGCTAAGGAACACAAGACTATCTCTTGCTCTCTTAGACTAGATCTACAAGAATCACGGCGTCATGTTGTTTCCCTTCAAAAGGAACTCAATGACACCATAAGTCTTAGTCAATCCAGCCAAAGCGACCAGAAAGAGTCTCTCACTTTGATTGATTCTCTTAAAGAGGATCTCACCATTTTTACTGATAAATGCTGCTCTCTTCAAAATGATCTAAATGCTTCTGAATCCAAAATCATGTCTTTAAACACTACTGTCAAAAACCTCACTCAAAAACTGAAAAAAGAGCATGCTCTCTCTCTTAAGCCAGTCAAATTCTTCAAACAGGTCACTCCCACCGAGTTGCCTGAGTGGGCCAACTCCAAGATCAAGGAAGTTAGTCAAGATTGTGATAATCTACGAAAGGAAGTTAAAAAACTCTCCCAAGAGATAATCAATATACGATCTGGAGTTGGATCCACTCAATCGAAGCCCAAGTAGAATAAAGGAAAATTCTATATCCCTAAAAATATGTCCAAATCCAACAACAAACCCAAGCGCCAACAACAAAAAGGAAATTTTGATTCTTGGTGGAAAGGACAACAAAACTACGTCAATCTTCCTCCCACTAAGATTTGCGGTTATTGCTGGAGTCTTGGACATCGAGATAGTGCCTGTGAAAACCTTCACAAGGATGTGTCATTTAATATCAAGCAACTCAATCTTATCCTGGAGGCACGAGAAAAGCTGAAAAAATCTGGTTCAAAAAGGGAACCCAAGTATATCTGGGTTCCCAAAACTACCAAGTGATTTTTTGGCAGGTGGAAGCGAGCGTGGAGATGGACTATTTGTACTTGGATAGTGGGTGCTCTGGAACATGACTGAAGATCCCAACAAATTAAGCTCGCTTTCAACCTACAAAGGAGGTAAGGTTACCTTTTGCTAACAACAATCAAGGTGAAATCGTGGGAGTTGGCTCCGTAGGTACCCCCTCCAAGTTTAAGGTAGATGGAGTCCATCTGGTCACTGAACTTCAACATAGTCTGTTAAGAATTTTCAAATCTGTGAAAGATTCAATTTAGTACTTTTCTCATCTGTCGATTGCAAAGTTTTTGATGAACATACATGATCTTTAGAAGCCATAGGATGTAAAGAAGGTAATATGTACTAGAAGTGTCTAAATGCCATCAATTCGATGACCAAGTCTGTCTATGTGCTCGCTTTCAAGCAGGACCCAAACAGTCCCATCTCAAGGTGGTCAAGTGAATCTTTCAATACTTAAAAGAAACCAATCAACTTCATCTATGGTACCTTCGTTCCCCTATATTACTTTATCTAGTTTTAGTGATTCTGACTGGATAGATTCCCTTCATGATCAAAAGAGTACATCTAGCAATGCAAAATTTCTTTGTCTATGCTTTAGACTCTTGGTCCTCTACGAAGCAAAATTTTGCTGAGATCAAATTGGTATTTTCTGTGATAATAATTGCGCATTTAAAATCTCTGGAACACATTGAAGAACCAAACACATTGAAATACGTTTCCATTTCTTGAAGGACTGTGTTGAGAAAAAGCTAATTCAACTTGACTTTGTTCCAACAGAGGATCAGCTAGCAGATATCTTTGCCAAGCCTCTTCCTACCACCAGATTCGAGGCACTTCGTTCAGCAATCGGAATGACTCAATCAATGTAAGACGGTAGTCTCTCTCCTCCCTTGGTTGTAATAATTAGTAGGTGTTGCTTGCATACTGTTTGAGTCAATCTGTGTTCTCATATTGATAGACTGTGTATGTTCTTTGTGTCCCTTTGTGATTTTCATTTTAAAAAAAATAAAAAAAAAGGGAGAGAGGACAAAGGCAAGGTACTCCGGTAACTTGTTTCTCCTGAACTAAAACGGACCTCGTCCACTCGGTTATTAAGCCTTTTAAGGTGCTTTATCACCTAACTTCCTAAGGGTACGAAACCTGGGAAAGTTGGCCCAAAGCTGTTACATGGGTGGAGAGAAAAGTCTAGGGGATGGAGACAGTCCCTTTGTGCGTAACTTGTTAAATATCTATGAATTGCAAATATAGAGCTATAAAGTCTTCAAAATACAATGCAATGCAACAGGGATCATTACAAGTTATGAGTATGTGGCAATGAAAGGTATTGTGGAATATGACAATACTTCTTGCCCCTTGTCGTCCATGAGTATGTTTGCGTTATGGATATAGTCTATTTGTTTTTTAATGTACGGATTGACATAGACTCTGTTGCAAACTTCCCTTACTGATGACAGCAAAAAGGGGGAAGTAGTGAATCCCGTCTCTCTACGAACGGGTCACTCTGGTTATGTTTTGGATTGACTCTATCTCTGTGCGACTAGGTCTTAGGTGAAGTTTGGATATTCTGTTTTGTTTTTACACTGTTGGTCTATGATCATGTTGGTTGCAGTTTTTCTTAACTGAGTCATATATTCCCTTTTTCGATTCAGGGGGAACTCTAATAGAGTTAATCAATCCATGCTGTGATTAAAGGGGAACTTGGACAGGGTCAGTTCCCCAAAATTCTTTTTGCTCTTGTCTTGTTTTGCAGATTGACTCATTCGGGATTCACAAAAAGAGTTTTGCTATCATCAGCAACAATGGGGAAACTGTTGGAGTATGAAGGTGTTGCTGAGATAGTCAACCAGATCAAACGAGTCAATCACACTTCTCAAAACAAGACAGAGTCAGTCAACCTTGAAAGATCGAGTGAGCTCTTAGATCGAATGAGTCTCTCAGCCCTTATTGAAAGAGCGAGAGAGTCCATTTATGTGAATTCATCAATCAGTTATGAAATTCAAGGAGCAACGTCCACTAAACCATAACAGTCATCAATTATCATCCTTGGCCGAAACTCATGCAAAAAGTGAGCAAAATCCAAAGCCTTGACTTTCTGATAATTCGACAGAGTCTGTTGAGCAGTTGCTAAAATTAAGGAGCAAGTACATCAACTACATTGACTTAAAACGGTCATCCACGTTCAGATTGGACCAAAATTCTCTCAACATGGCACTAATATGAAGACTTGGCTCCAGCTTCTGAAATTGGGCTCCAACTTCCAAAATTCAAGGAAAGAGTCATTGGTTCCTGAAATTTCGGAACTGACAGAGTCAGTCTGCTACATCAGACGTGAGAGTCATAATTGAACGTTGCCAAGTCGTCCAATGGATTGATAATTGTCCGAAAATTAAGGGCCAAGGCTTAGCAACATTCACAAAGAAGTTAGGACCGGATTTTAAGCAACTACAAGTAACTACAACATTCAGATGGCAGAAATTTCGGAAGCAGACTCCCTCAACGGCTCCACTATATATGAGGGTTGTCATTTCGTTTCTTACTGCAGCTTCCCAGAGAGAATTATTTAGAGCATTTGTTTAGAGAAAGCTTTGCCTATTTTAGAGAGAGAGAGATAGAGAGAAAGAGAGAGAGAAGTACTAGATTCGTTTGTGCATATCGACAGAGTCATTCTAGGTAGGACCTAGTTTTTACTACACTTATCATTGAGCTGATCAGAGATTGTATTAGGTGAGTGAGTGAAAACCATGAAGTAGATCTCATCTACTGAATGGGCATTATAAGTTGTTTTGTTTTGACCAGGAAATAAAATAACTTATATTGTGTATCCTGCTGAGTTCGATAGAGTCCCTCTACCTATCGAGTGTTAATCCATTTAGCTCCTCTAAGTCTCTCTTACTGAAATACCCCAAACCTTTATATGTTGTTTAAAAATTAAAATACGGAATATTAAGGCTAAAAAGTGCCTGAGAAACATTAGTAAACAATTTAAACCATAGAAAACACAATAAAGTACCATAAAGACAATTAGAGCAAAAATGTGCTCTAAGCTTGAGATGACCTTGGTTAAGACCCAAAGGGCTTACCAAGACTTTATTAACATGCTAATGGACATGTTAAACCAATTACTAAATAAAACCAAGCTTGAAAAAAAGTTAAAACACAAAATGTGCTTTAAGGAGTCTTAAAGCACATTTTTTGAAACTTTTTCTTGGAAATGGGTTTTGAGTGGCTAAACGCCCATCATTACTCTTTAATCAACATGTGTACTACTTAGTATCACATTAGGAAGTCTAAATCAATGGGAAATCAAAAATTTCACAATTATGTGCGCTAATTTGTGAATAGTGCTCAAATAGTACTAGTTTAAGTCATAAGTAAATATAAGTTGTTTAATTGGCCAAAAAAGACCATAAAATATCCCATTTGACTAAGGGGTCCAGTTTTAAGTGTGACTCACCACACTTAGCTAGTTTAATAAGGAAGGAAGATTGATAAAGTAAATTCACTATTTACCTTTACACTTAAATATCTTTCAAAAGTAACCTCTCACCTCACTTCCTCATTTCCCTCTTGTTTCCCACCGTCTTCATCCTTTCCTCCCTTCTCCACATCAGTTTTGCTACAGCAAATATACCATTCTCCATTTTCATATGCTTATAACTCCTAGCTCCATGCTCTAAAATTAATTCCAAGACCACCATTCTCTTAGTTTGATCAAGCTTTACAACTTTGTCTTTTCAAATCTTCAAAAGCTCCATTTCGGTGCCAAGAGGAATCACCATTGAAGGAGCAAGAACTCATCTTTTTCTACCTTGTCATTCTTCTTTGCTTCAAGGTAAGGAAAACCGAAGGAAAATAACATTTCCTCTCATTTTTGTATATGGCCGAGAATCACCATTTAATGGTGTCTTCTTTTGATCTTTCATAGCTTCATTTCAAACTTAAAAGGACTAGATGGAGTCCTCTCTTGCTACTTAATCCAATTCTCACTTAATTCCAAGGTAAACTTCCATCTTTGTGTTTTAAAACACTTATGTGAATTTAGGGTTTATATATGAGTTTAAGTATGAATCTTAAAGCTCATTACCCTTATATGTGTGTATGGATAAAGGTTAACAAGTGATCAAGTTCCTTGCTAAGCTTCAATCCAAGGAAAAAGGAAAGAAAAACTTGAAGAAAGGAGGTAAATAATCTAACTTAATGTGGTTTAATGTGTCTTAGGAAATTAAGCTTTAAAATGCTTAATAAACTATCTAAGGAGCCAATGGTAAATGAGCTAGAAAATTATCCTCAAGGAGGTTATTAAAGACATATGTGATGTTGTGTGTGTATTTGCAGGTTAAAGGCAATTATTATGTGGGAAATTCAGTGTTTAAGATTTATGCAATTTAAGGGCCTAAGAGCCATGTTATTTAAGGGCCTAAGTGCCAAGCAATTTAAATTATGCACTATATTGTGATGTAGTGTAGTTTAAGGCCTAAGTGCTAGTAAAGCTATGTCAAAATTTGAGTAGGAAACAAGAAGTTTTAGGTGTTGTAATGAGGTTGGTGATCTAGGTTGTACTAGGAAGTGTTATGGGTTGATTTGGTGAAAGAAAGGGGAATTCAAGTGTTTATAAGTGTTAAGATGACTTAGTCATTGTTCAAGGAAGTTTAGAGATTAGATGGGTGATTTAGGATACCCCAAAGTCATGGTGGGAGTGCGTTTAAGACTTGTAAAAGTTTTGGAAAACAAGGGAAAAATAATGTATTGTAAAGGATAAGAATGAACTTATGAGGAAGACTTGGAAAGTTTATGAAAAAGGAATGATAGGGATGCAAAATAATGCTTTTGGAGTAGTTATTATGTTGTGGAGAACACTTTGGTTAGTAGATGCAATAGGTATAAACTACCACTTAGAAACTTAAGGAAAAACATTACAAGTGTTAGGAATTTTGTAAGGAAAAGAGTAAGTGTTTAAGGAGTTTAGAAGTGAGTTAGGAAATGAGTTTGGTGGATGTAATATGAAGGTTTAAGTGTGCCAAATGATGTTAAGACACATTGGAAGGCTAGAGGAAAAGTTTGGAGAAAGTTAGACAAAGTTGGGAAAGTTCTACAGTCGACCGACCCAGGGGACTGACCCTGGCTGGGTCGGTCGAAATATATTAAGGCAACGGGAAATGTTTCTGGAATCGACTGACCCAAGGGGTTTGGTCGGTCGGGCTAAAAACAAAGAACCAAAATGTTTCTGGAATGGACTGACCTTGGGACCGACCCTGTCAAGGTCGGTCGGAGTAGAATTTTCAAACCCGGAATTGTTACTAGAACGGACCGACCCAGGAGTTGGGTCGGTGGGTGGGTCGGTCGGCCCATACTTGTTAAAAAAACAGAAAAGAAATGTGACTTATGTAGTAAACCCTAGTGGGTATAATGAGGATAATCAAGTGTAAGTTTGATTGTAAAACATGTTTTGAGAATATGAAAAACACTTAGTAAAATTGAAAGGTAAATAAGGTAATTAACCGACCTTATTAATTATGTATATGAGTTGCATTCGGTGGAACTCGTACGCAGTAGGGACCAAAGTATGGTTTTCTTGCAGTCTGTTTGCTACCGGTTTACACCGGCTTGTGTGTTGTTTGTTTTTCTGTGTGTTTATCACTTTGTAAGACTTAAAATCATGAAATGAGTTTACAGTCATTGTTATTATTGTGACGTGAGTGTACCGGTACCGTTAACCTCGAATACGTGCTAACCCGTTAGTTAACTAAACTAGGATACATAAGAGAGCGGTACCCGACTCTAACGTTTCAACTTAAGGAATGTTCTAACTACGGCTATGTATGAGCTAGTTGTGGTTTGTGTTGTTAAAATATATCTTCTCCCTTGTGTGTCTAACTAGATCTAAACACCTACTTGTGAATTAATGTGTTAAGTTCCAACAATGGGACTTCTAACAAGTGTTAACCAGGGAGTGAGGAGTCCGGTCGTTTCGGCCACGCGTGTAAGTATGGGGGTCGATATCTGTATCAGGTTCGACTCTCTCAGTATGTAATGTTTGTTTTCCTTCTTGGTCTACGATCACCCTCAAGCTTAACCAAGGCTATTTATCTGACTAACATTTGGATTAGGGGGAATTTAATGTACGGTGTGCTTGGATCACTATATCCGACGCACCTTGGGGTTAAGTTATTTGTTCATTTAACAGAACGGTAACAAGTTATGTAACAAGCTTAACATGAGTTTGACATCATTCTCTAGGCTCTCCGAGTTAATTAACTATGTTTGGTTTGGTTCCTAAAGAGAACCGTTCCTATTATGTTATGTGTTGATGTTTGTGACGCAATGCTTTTGCTATGTTATGTAAGTTGTGTGTTAAAATCAATGCCATGTTATCATGACAATTGGTTGCGTGTATCCCGGTAGCTGATGGGCTGCACGTTAGCCATACCAGCCATGGGTTGCTGAGCCCGTTTGGGGCACCATATTTTATTTTGCAGGATGAGGATCAAGGAAGCGGAGTGGCTCTAGATCTTAGGTGTTGTGAAATACTTTTGGTAGTTTTGGATGTTGGACCCGGGATGCGCCTGTGCTCCCGTGGTGATATATTTTGGGATGACAGTTATATAGTGATGGTTGTAAATATTGATACTCGATATAGTTGGTTGTATTTATGGTTTTAGTACTATGCTCAGGAGTCTGTGCATCAGACCGGTACGATTGTATGTATTCTACCTTGTTAGCCACGTGGGGGGGGGGGGGGGGGGCTAACGGCGTGTAACACCAACTCGTTCAGTTATCGTTAAGTTATATTTTCTGCTACAGTTTCAGTTTATCGTTAAGTTTACAGTAGGGGTGTTACACTTACTTTACTACCTTGAGCAACTGCTTCCGCGCACTTAGTTCTACTAAGTGTTTCTACGTCTCAAGGGTTCTTACATACAAAGGTTGATTGAGTCAAACCATCTCAAAGACTCACACCTTGAGCTGGTTTGAGTCAGCCATTCGATCCTACAATTAACAAAATGAATCTTACCCCAAACACTCTAAAAATCACCATAGTAAAGTTAAAAACGTCAAAGACATTTTTATGGTTTGTAGTGTAGGGTTTTGGGACTTTGAACCACAAACCCTAAAAACCGGTCGAGTCAATAACGACATATAAAGTAGAATTAATACCAAAAAGCCCCCCCCCCCAAACACCCAAAAACCCACCCTATTATAGCTAAAAACGTTGAAGACATTTTTATGGTTTGTAGTGCAAGGTTTAGGGGGCAACCAAAAACACCCCAACCCCCTCCCCCCTCCCCTACCTAAACCACAAACCTAAAAAACTGTCGAGTCAGTGGCAACAATATAAAGTGCAGAACTAATGCCAAAAATATTACCCTACCCCCTCCCCCCAAACACCCTAAAAACCACCCTAGGAAGACATTTTTAGGGTTTGTAGTGCAGGATTAAGGTTCACTTAAAAAAAAACACACAAAAGATTCACATTGTTTAAAACGAATGATTCATTTTCAATAAATAAAAGGTTCACTTTATAAAAACCTCTTATTCACATTTCTTAAACCTCTTAATCACCTACTTTAGTTAAACAATATATGCTTACGAGATTCACTCTTATTACTCTGATTCACTTTTTAACAACTTTTGATTCACTTTTTAACAATCTTTGATTCACTTTGCTTAAACCTTTGATTCATACTAGAAAAATACTTTTTTTAAAACGAATTATTCATTTTCAATAAAATAAAGGTTCACTTTATAAAAACCTATGATTCACATTTCTGAAACCTCTTAATCACTTATTTTAGTTAAACAATATATGCTTACGAGATTCACTCTTATTACTCTGATTCACTTTGAAACAACTTCTGATTCACTTTTTAACAACCTTTGATTCACTTTGCTTAAACTTATGATTCACAATTAATTTTAAAAAATAAATTTTTTAAAATTTACCAAAACATATTCATGATGC
The DNA here is from genome assembly GCA_023374045.1 of Limonium bicolor. Classification (NCBI taxonomy): domain Eukaryota; kingdom Viridiplantae; phylum Streptophyta; class Magnoliopsida; order Caryophyllales; family Plumbaginaceae; genus Limonium; species Limonium bicolor. The sequence continues at coordinate 229,504,030 of CM041776.1, forward strand.
ATCTTGTTTTGAAGAGTACGAAAAATGATGAACAATGACATAATTTGTTTTATTTTTGCAATTATATTTTGTAAGTTATGACATTTTGAAAATAATAGTTCACTCTCCTACCCACATGCTCCCCCATTGATACTCCCGTTGTTTGACTATTCCCCTTATTCTCTTTTTTTTCTTTTTTCTTTATTTCCCTCTAGTAGAATGTTGACATGTGGCACTCTCCATATTAGATCCTGGCGCAAGTGCCAGGTTTGAAATCACGCATTTGTTTTCTCAATGAAGTTGGAATTGCGCTTGTGCCTTGCTCGATTTTGATTCTCCCCCCACCCGTCATGCAAAAGATATCCTATATTGCATTTGATTTTTCAAAATATGTCAGGTTAAGCCACGTGATGAAGATCAAGAGAACATATTATTCAATCCATCTTAACCGGTGCTTAGATTGTAAGACTGCACTATCAGCCTTAAGCTTGGGAATCTACTCTTATGTGATGAAGGATATTGAAATACCCCGAAATTAAAAATAGTGATTAATTAGGCTAATGAAGATTTTAAAAAGCTTAATTATCTCTAAATAAACATGAGGGAACAAATCCGAAGAAAACGGATCCTTAAAACGGATTAAAAGCATAAACGAACCTTAAAGCATGTTTTTCGAGGAAACTGGTAAAACGTGACTTTAAGCGGGTCTTATAGACTCGTAATAATTTTGGTCAACCAAATAGTCATTAATAAACATTAATAAAGGTTTAGAACCAATAAAATTAACTAAACGAGAAAATTCCGGAAAACGGGTTCCGGTTAGTAAAAACCGGGAAGTTGTGGGTGAGAGTGTAAATAAGCAAAACTAATGTGTCCACTTTTGTAAATAAAAATAAAAAATCTGTAAGAATGTGTGTGTAGCCGGCTGACTCCCCCCTCTCTCACTCTCTTTGCTCCTTTCTTATTTGCTAAAAACACTTAAAGTAGAACAAAATAGAAAAGGAAGTGGGGCACTCTCTATCTCCTCTATTCCCTCACCCTCACCGTACTGCACTCCCTCCTTCCTCCTGAATTTTTCTTTCCGTCTCGACAGCCATGGAGGCTTGAAGAACACTCACACAAAATTGTCCTTCTCTCCTCTTGTTCAAAGCTCAAACCTTGCCCAAATCTTATAAAAACTGCACCATTGTATTCCTCTCCTCTTGTGCTTCATTTTCCACCTTTCAAAAGTTGAAAAGCTCATACTTCTGCACCATTGAAATTTGAACTCCATGTTCCTTGATCTCCAGCCAGTTTTGGCTTCACCTTTGGGCTAGAAATCTTGCTCTCTTACCAGTCAAGAACTCCATTCATTGGTTGGAAGGTAATGCCCTTTTCCAAACTCTAAAAACATGTCCAAAGTTCTAGGTTAGTTAAGGATAATTTTCTAAACTAGCATTGGTGTGTATGGGTTGTTGTAGCATTGCCCAATTCTTGAACAAGAAACCGAGAGCAAGGAAGAAAGAAAGAAGAAAGGAAAAGAAAGAAAGAAAAACTAGCAAGACAAGGTAAATGCTCTTCCCTTGAGCTAGTTTGTATGGTGTAGTGTGACAGATTTTGGGTATTAAAAATGTGTAATGTATGTGGTTGTGAGTAGTAACTATGTTGTAGAGTAATGAAGGAGAGAATAAAACTGTTTTGAAACCTTCAAAGGATGATAAAAAGCTTGGGAGAACATTGGGAAATAAATGTGTAAGTGCAGGAATTATTGTGTTGTAGTGTGTAGAATGATGTAGTGATTGTAAATGAATTGGGAGCTGAAATGGTATATGGGCAAAGTGAAAATTATAGGGGAGACTCTATCCAAATTTGTCTAGAAATTAGAAGACTTAGATGTGTAAGAAGAATGAATGACCTAGTTAGTAACTAGGTGTATTTTGGTGTTTGTTGTGGGTAGTTTAGCACTTTGAAACAGATTTGAAGAGGAGCTAGATAATGGGAAGAACTAGAGTGGAAATAATGCATTTGTGGAGGCTAGTAATGGTATTAGTTAAGGAAGTATTGAATGGCAAAAGATAGAGTAAAAATCTGTAGCATTGAAAAAACAAAAGCTGATGTAAGTGTTGGAATAAGGATGAGAGAATTGGGTAAGTTAACATAAGAATAGGAAATGAGTTTGGTGAAGAGTTAATGGATGAACTAAGGTAATTTAGAGGGTCTAATTAGTGTTAAAACATGTGGGATTTCATGTAGTAAGATTAGGGGAGCAATGGGTAAAAAAGACAGGGAAACAATTTAAACAATGAAGTACCCCGGGCTGACCGACCTTGGGACCGAACTAAGCAAGGTCGGTCGAGCCTAAATTTGTAAAGAAGGAAGTCTAGTGACTTCGATCGACCTTGGGACCGGACTTGACAAGGTCGGTCAAGTCATGAATTGTGAACCCAGAAGTCACTGACTTTGACCGACCTTGGGACCGAACTTGGCAAGGTCGATCGAGTCATAAATTTCAAACCCAGTAACACACTGACTTGGACCGACCTTGGGACCGAACTTGGCAAGGTCGGTCGGGTCTGAATTCTCCAGTTTCGTAACTCACTGACTTTCACCGACCTTGGGGCCGACCCTGGGTAAGGTCGGTCAACTCATACAAAAAAATAGAATCATAGTAATCATATGTGTATATATATACATATATTTATAGTAGTACACCATTCATGGAGCAATAACGCTAAGAAAGTAAGTACATGAGTAAGAAAGCAAGTTTAAGAAGTAATAAGAGAGGAATGATTTTCATAATCAAGTAAGGAATGTAAAGAACTAGTAAGTATACATTAGAAATAGTAATGGAAGAATCAGTCGGGTCAATAATAGATCATTGACCATACAACTTCATGTATGTATAGGACTTGGATAGTTGAACACCGAAGGAAAGTCGGAGTACGAGTACGACGATGAACGGTATAATTTTCACATGTCCCGTATGCTACCTTGGCTACTCTGATTTGTTGTTTATGTGATCACCTAATAAGATAAATGCACGAATCGGGTTTTAATGCACTTACTTGTGTTTGCGCTATATTGTTCTTGTTGTATTACCTCGAGCAATTAGTTTGTATAATTCATGAAATGAATGGATGAGGACGAAGAGTATGTGTAGCTTGATGTGTAATGTATTAACCCTAGGTATGCAAGTAATGACTTCTACTAATTCCTAACTACCTAACCTTCTAACTTGAGTATTGGTAAAAATGGAATGAGTAGAAGTCTGATATAGTTTCGGCCACGCGTGAGGATAAGGAGACACAAGAGGTTGGATCCGAATCCTAGCCTTAATCTTTTCCATGGACCAAACCGCTTAAATGTGTAGCATCATGGATTAGTGAGCAACCATAAAGCCCGGTGGTGGGATACAGTAGTCCCTGGAGGTCATACCGACTTGACTTGAGTAAGTATGTAAGTAAGTCAAGTATTTGTATGAGTAATGGTCTTGACCAGTGTAAGTCATTGACCACTAGTAAAAGAGTAATGTACACCCAATTAACCCGGGTGAGTAAAGAAGCTAACAAGCATTGTGTATGTATTGGTGAAGTGTATCTCCGTATTCCGGTAAGTACGAATGGTTGACTTGTATTGTCTACCTTGTGTGTATTGAATGAATGTATGTATGCTCTGTGATGTAATTGTAATATTGTGTATAAAAGCATGTATTTATGTATGAGTAAAATGAAACGCATGTATTCGACCAAGTATGTCGGCGTACCCCCGTTAGCACGCGGGGTATGCGAATTTCATATGCAGCGTTTTGCTGAGCCCCTTAGGGCACTATTTTTATTTTACAGGTACCCGTGAGATTTGAAGGTCGTGGTAAGACCACGATGAATTCTTTTGGAGTAGTTAGTAGATTGAAAGATCGTGTACTGAGTTGTTCACGGCTTGACGCCTTTTTTAGTAGCCGGTGTACCATGTGGTACACCCTTTTTGGAGAATTGAACTTGTGAACTTAGTATGAATGAGTAGATGTACAAACTCATAATTTTTGGAATAGTCTTGTAGAATTGGAATGTAATTCGTATAGTTTTGGATACTCGGTAATCAAGGTTGTAAGTAAGTATTGGAAGTGTAGTGTAAGCATTTGGTTACTCGGTATATCTTAATCGTCAGACCATTACTGTAAGTAGTAGAAGCCTTGTTAGTCTTGGAATGGCTAACGACATTGTACCACCCGCCGGGAGTATGTAAGTATCCGCTGCATGTAGAGTAATTATGAAGACGGTTAGAGGATAATAGAAGGATTAGCGGTTGGGGTGATACAAAAAGTGGTATCAGAGCGAAGTCTTGCTCTGATGATTAGAACACCAAATGTAGTGATTACCGAGTTAGGTTATAAACCGTTCTACAATGGAGAATTAGAAACCTAACTAGGAATAACCGTTAATGATAACGGATCCCTTGACGTCTGGAAGGATGATACCATTGTTTAAATCAAGACCACATGGTCACAGTATCTAATGTAATCCACACTTGTTCAGATTTCAGGAAGAGGATGTGGTCGAGGCTGACCCCGGGAAGAGCAGGCTGATGAGCCTGGTGCGCAGACGGTCGTCGAGATCGTCGCCGCTACCGTGGCACAGCTGTTGCCCCAGCTGATGACTGCAGCCCAGCAGCAAGTAAAAAAACCAACAACAACAGCCTGACCCACCTCAACCCAGTGAAACGAATTGGGTAAAGAGCGTCGCCGACCTTCGACCTCGCTGGTTTAGAGGCGAGAGCGACCCTGCCAAGCTCGAGGCCTATATCTTCGAGATGGAGACGGCTTTTGAGACCCTCAAGGCTCCTGCTGGAGTGAGGGTAAGGATAGTAGTGTACTACCTCAAGGAAGCAGCTATAGACTGGTGGAAGCTCGTTAAGGCCGAGCATGCTGCTGACCCCGCATTCGACTGGGAAGCATTCACCTCTCTCTCTCCGATCTAAGTTATATCCCGAGCATGTCAAGACCAAGAAGAGGCTTGAGCTCGATGCCCTCAAGATGACGGAGAAGATGACGATTGATGAGTATTACCGTACCTTTACCTCCATTCTCAGACTCCTACCCAATCTTGGGTATACCGGCCAAGTCTTAGTCGACCGCTTCTACGGCGGATTGAGCCATCAACTCCGGTATGGCATGGGATTCACACGGTTTACCTCCCTTCAGGTAAACATTGTTTAAACCCTTAGATGCCATGAACAATACGGATTAGTATCCCCATATGTAAATGTGTAACCTAATGCTGAATACTTCAGGAGTGCTACCACGCTGCATCTCGAGTTGAGATCACCTGTCAGCTAAGAGATGAAGAGCAAGCGCTGAAGCGCAAGGTGAGCAGCAAGGGTAACAACTTTGACGAACAAAACCAAAATAAACCGTGGAAGAAGAAGAAGGGGAAATACTCCCACCAAAACCAGAAGAACACCTCTAGAGACAGCAGTGCCCATGCTGAGAAGGGCAAGGCAGCTGAGCCGTTGCAGCTCGCCTATACTGCACCAGTGGCAGCGAAGCCACTGAGGTCTCAGCCCTACAAGGGTTCTGGTTCTGGCTCTGGCAAGAGCCAAAGTGATGGCCGAAGCTATGTGTGTCGAAACTGCAACAAAGATCATCCCGACACCGATTGCCAAGGAAGGGAGATCCGGTGCTACAACTGCCAGAAACCGGGGCACCGTGCGAATGTATGCCCGGAAAACTTGAAGCCCAAGGGCAACTACCAAGGCTACAAGCAACGTGAAAGCAAAGAGGTTGCGTCTGGTGATGCTCAGGCCCAGCACACCTCATAGGGACAGGGGTGCCGAGGTCCGCAGAAGGGCGCACCACCGAGGCAGCCAGCCTTGCACATCATTGACCGTGACAGGACCGGTACTAAGTCCGGCCTAGGTATTAACTGTAACCCTTAATCCTTGAAGAGCATGTCTAAAGCATTGAATTACCTGTATGTATGGATGCATGAACGCGTGAGTACTCGGAGTATGAATTTAAGCATGAGTAAGTAAATTGAAGTATATGTTTGAGTATGAAATGAACTAGTTGAAACTAGAACTCACCGTAGATGAGATTTACCACCTTAGGGAGATTCAATGTCTGTTACCCAATATCTTCAAACCCACCTCATAAAGAAGCCGACATCACCACTCGCCACTTCACCAACGAGTAGTGTCAGGTCATCCGCCCAGGTATGATCTTATTAAAAGGATACCTGACACCCGAAGCGCCAATTTCAATCATCCGACGATGCAACGAACTAGGAGCGGGTCCAGGAGGATTTTATACACCCGAATTCCCCGGTGGAGCAACAATGAAGCTGAAGATGATGTGCTTTGGAAAGGACTGGAACCCTTATACCAAGATATACCAGAAATGAGGAGACAAGATGGAGCAACACCTCCAACAATACCCACTGAATTCCAAACACTTGTCACACAAGCAGTAGAACTTGTACAACAATGTGAAGATGACCCAATCCCTGCACTTGAAGCAGAGTTATGTATCATCAACTTCTATGAGAAAGAAGGACGACTTGGCTTACACCAAGATAAGGACGAGACAACGAAATCTCTTGAACAAGGAGTGCCCATAGTGTTTTGGTCCATTGGTGATGACGCGGTATTTTTGTATAGCGAGCAGAAGCGTGTGGACCTCGCGGAGAAACTGGTATTGAGATCAGGAGATGTCCTAATCATGGGTGGAAAATCAAGGTTGCTGTATCACTGTATCAAAAACATCAAGTTGAATACGGCACCACCGACAATAATCAATGCCACACACATCAAGCCATGACGCCTGAACCTTACCTTTAGGAAGTATTGATTTCGTAGTAGCATGTAACACATTGGTAACGTGTATTAGAGACATAGTATGTATGATGGTTAGTTTTTTAATAAAAGCAGTGTTGATTACTAAATTCCACTTGCGTTCCACCATCGTTACTTATAAAGCTTATGAATCAATAGGTTGTGGACTCGGTACCGAAGGTAACCTGAGTATTCTCACCGAAGCACAAGTCGATAAGAGCGGCACCATCCTAACGGGAACCTTCCCAGTAAATGGCATTGATGCCTCTGTACTATTCGACTCCAGCGCCTCTCACACCTTTGTATCACCATCATTTGCGAAGAGGTTGGGGCTAGACGCAGACGAGCTACCGAACTTCCTGGTTACTCTCCCATCGAAGGAGCGAGTAAGATGTACCAAGTATTACCAAACCGCCACAATTTGAATCAAAGGTGAAGAATTCCCCATCTCCTTCATCGAATTTAATGGGTTGGGATTCGAATTAATAATCGGGATGAACTGGTTGGAGCGACGCAAGGGGCAAATCCTCTGCGCCGAGCATAGACTACTGCTCAAGAGTCCGTCTGGGGTTACTGTTTCATACCGCCAGAGGCCGAGAGAGCCTTCGACTACAGTCATCTCCGCTATAGCTAACCGTGAGCTCAGAAAAGGGCACGATGTATACCTATGCTATGTGCAAGATCTAGAGAGAAATCTAGAATTCAGCACCGAGGTGCCAGTAGTATCTGAATTTCCCGATGTATTCCCGAAAGAGCTGCCTGGTATGCCACCACAGAGAGCAGTAGAATTTGAAATCGACGTTGTACCAGGTACTGGTCCCATTGCTAGGGCACCGTACCGTATAGCACCGGCAGAAATGACAGAACTCAAAGAGCAACTACGTGACTTACATGACAAAGGGTTTATACACCCGAGCGTATCACCTTGGGGAGCACCGGTCCTCTTCGTGAAGAAGAAGGATGGTAGTCTTCGCCTCTGCATCGACTACCGCAAATTGAATACGGTCACTGTAAAGAACAAGTATCCACTACCACACATCGACGACCTGTTCAATCAGTTGAAGGGAGCTTCAATCTTTTAGAAGATTGACCTCCGATCTGGATATCACTAGGTTGCTATCAAAGAGCAAGACATTGAGAAAACAACATTCCGTACGAGATATGGCCACTATAAATTCACAGTGATGCCATTCGGTTTGTCAACCGCACCAGCAAAGTTTATGGACTTAATGAATCGGTTGTTCAGTGATCAGTTGGACACTTCGGTAGTAGTAGTATTCATCGACGACATTCTCGTGTATTCAAAATCAGCAGAAGAGCATGAAAACCATTTGAGAAGAGTACTCGAGACACTGCGCGAGGACCAACTGTATGCGAAGTTCTCCAAATGTGAGTTTTGGCTAGATCAGGTATCTTTCCTCGGTCATGTCATCTCAAGCGTGGGTATCTCAGTTGATCCATAAAAAATCGAACTAGTACGATCATGGCCTAGACCTAAGACTGTTACCGACATCCGGAGATTTCTTGGCCTAGCCGGTTATTACCGGAGGTTTGTAAGGGACTTTTCCAAAGTCGCTAAGCTCATGACGACACTGATGAAGAAAGATGCACCGTTTATGTGGACAGATGAGTGTGAGGCATCCTTCTATAGCCTAAAAGACTCATTGACCTCAGCGCCAATTCGCACTCTTCCAGACGGCACAGAGGGATTTGAGGTGTATTGTGATGCATCAGGCAAAGGAATGGGATTCGTACTCATGTAGCATGGTAAGGTAGTAGCCTGCGCTTCCCGCCAGCTGAAAAAGCATGAGGAGAATTACCCGACACACGACTTAGAGTTAGGAGCCATTGTCTTTGCCCTGAAGATATGGCGACACTACCTCTATGGGGTAAGCATCACCATCTACTCCGACCATAAAAGCTTACAATATGTATTCACAAAGAAGGAATTGAATCTGAGATAGAGAAGATGGATGAAGTTTCTATCAGATTACGACATCGACCTACAGTATAAAGAAGGGAAGGCAAACGTTGTAGCCGACACCCTGAGTCGTCGAGCACACTCGCTCTATTCGCTACTCGCTTCTTCTAGCTTGGTTGACCAGGTGCGAGACGCTCAGTTGAGCGACCCTTACTTCACAGAGATCAGACAAAAAATCATAGAGGGTACCTTCGAGAACTAAAAGTATGACTTCAAATTGCATAAAGATCGTCTGATCCGACTGAATGGCAGATTACGCGTCCCCCGAAGCAATGCCGAGCTAAGGGATCGCATTCCGCAAGAGTCACACTGTTCGACATTGTCCGTCCATCCGGGACCCTACAAAATGTACAAAGACATGAAGAGGTACTTCTGGTGGTCGGGAATGAAATCCGATGTGACTGAGTATGTTCTGAGATGTCTCACATGCCAGAAGGTGAAATTCGAGCACCGAAGACCGAGAGGAATGGTACAATCTATGCCAATTCCGGAGTGGAAATTCCACGATATTTCCATGGATTTTGTTGTAGGACTCTCACCTGCCAGGAGAGGACTCAACATGATCTGGGTAGTAGTCGATCGCCTCACCAAGGTCGCCCGATTCATACCGATGAAGGACACCTGGAAGGTGGTGAAGCTCGCCGAGCTATTCGACAAGGAGATCATTCGTCACCACGGAGTCCCGAAAACCATTGTATCTGACCGTGATACCAGATTTATTTCGAGATACTGGAGAGCAACACGGGAAGCGCTGGGTACTGAGTTGAAGCTTAGCACTGCCTTCCATCCATAGACCGACGGTCAGACAGAAAGGACCATCCAGACACTCGAGGACATGCTTAGAGCATGTGCCTTAGACTTCCAGGGGAGTTGGATTTATAAGCTTCATCTTATCAAATTCTCGTATAATAATATCTATCACACTTCGATTAAGATGTCACCATTCCAAGCTTTGTATGGTAGACTCTGCCATACCCCGTTGTGTTGGGATGAGTCAAGCGAAGCGGTTATTATAGGACCGGAGTATCTTGAACAAGTAAAAGCGGAAGTGCAACAAATCCGAGCAAATATGAAAGCAGCCTAAGATAGACAAAAATCCTATGTGGATGTGCGATGATGCGACCTTGCGTTCACCGTGGGCGACCAAGTGTTCTTGCGCGTTTCACCTATGAAAGGCGTATTCCAATTTGGCCAAAAGGGCAAGCTGAGCCCAAAATTTTTAGGCCCGTACATGATTACCGAGAGGATTGGAGCTGTGGCTTATAGGCTAGCATTGCCTGAAGAATTGAGGCGTGTTCATGATGTCTTTCATGTATCACAACTCAAGAAATACATAGCCGATCCTTCTCACATATTAGAACCTGAACAACTATCCCTAGAGCCGACGATGAGATACGTCGAGACTCCATTGCAAATCCTTGATACGAAGACTCGAGACACTTGCCATAAATCTGTATGAATGGTGAAGGTCTTGTGGTCTAACCACGATGTCGAGGAAGCGACTTGGGAATTAGAAGACGCCATGAAGGTGAAGTACCCATATTTATTCGTAGACTAGCTGTCTAGTATCCATATAGTATGGAGGGTACAGGGCGTACCCCTTTTTAAGGGGGGTAGAGCCATTTTGTTTTGCATTGCTTCGGTATAGCGTTGCATAGTATGTATGTATTGTAGTACATTTTGTTGGCACATGTAGTGCTAATTGTATTTCATTTGGCACAGTGTAGTGCTCAGTATGTTGTACAATGTGTATGGTATGTGTATAAGGTGTAATGCATTTGTGTTGTACGGTATATGACACGAATAGTATTGTGAAATGTGTGAATTGTATTGTGTATTGTATCTGGATTGTGTATGCTGCAGTGTAGGAATTGCGAACACCTTGTAAGGTAGTAGTAAAGTACATTGTGGCAATTGGTTTGCCAAATGAGTAGAAATGGTAAACCGTAATCCTCGAGCAACTTTGAGGGCAAAGTTCCTTAAGGGGGGTAGATTGAAATACCCTGAAATTAAAAATAGTGATTAATTTGGATAATGAAGATTTTAAAAGCTTAATTATGTCTAAATAAACATAAGGGAACAAATCCTGAAGAAAACGGATCCTTAAAACAGATTAAAAGCATAAACGTACCTTAAAGCGCATTTTTGGAGGAAACCAAGAAAACGTGACTTTAAGCGGGTCAAATAGACTCGTAATAATTTTGGTCAACGAAATAGTCATTAATAAACATTAATGAAGGTTTAGAACCAATAAAATTAACTAAACGAGAAAATTCCCGAAAACGGGTTCCGGTTAGTAAAAACTATAAAAACTAGGAAGTTGTGGGGTGAGAGTGTAAATAAGCAAAACTAATGTGTCCACTTTTGTAAATAAAAATAAAAAATCTATAAGAATGTGTGTAGCCGGCTGACTCCCCCCTCTCCCACTCTCTTTATTCCTTTCTTATTTGCTAAAAGACAAACACATAAAGTAGAACAAAATAGAAAAGGAAGTGGGGCCCTCTCTCTCTCTCCTCTATTCCCTCACCCTCACCGTACTGCACTCCCTCCTTCCTCCTGAATTTTTCTTTCCCTCTCGACAGCCATGGAGGCTTGAAGAACACTCACACAAAACTCTCCTTCTCTCCTCTTGCTCAAAGCTCAAACCTTGCCCAAATCTTATAAAAACTGCACCATTGTATTCCTCTCCTCTTGAGCTTCATTTTCCACCTTTCAAAAGTTGAAAAGCTCATACTTCTCCACCATGGCTGTAGCTCATTTTGGAGTTTGAAGACCACCATTTGAAGCCCTTCATTCCCTTGTCATTCTAAGGTAAAAAGAAGTTTAAAAATCCACTATTTCTAGCCCTTATTTGCATTATACAAATTTATGAAATTTGAATCTATGTTCCTTGCTCTCCAGCCAGTTTTGGCTTCACCTTTAGGCTAGAAATCTTGCCCTCTTACCAGTCAAGAACTCCATTCATTGGTTGGAAGGTAATACCCTTTTCTAAACTCTAAAAACATGTCCAAAGTTCTAGGTTAGTTAAGGATAATTTTCTAAAGTAGCATTGGTATGTATGGGTTGTTGTAGCATTGCCCAATTCTTGAACAAGAAACCGAGAGCAAGGAAGAAAGAAAGAAGAAAGGAAAAGAAAGAAAGAAAAACTAGCAAGACAAGGTAAATGCTCTTACCTTGAGCTAGTTTGTATTGTGTAGTGTGACAGATTTTGGGTATTAAAAATGTGTAATGTATGGGGTTGTGAGTAGTAACTATGTTGTAGAGTAATGAAGGAGGGAATAAAACTGTTTTGAAACCTTCAAAGGATGATAAAAAGCTTGGGAGAACATTGGGAAATAAATGTGTAAGTGTAGGAATTATTGTGTTGTAGTGTGTAGAATGATGTAGTGATTGTAAATGAATTAGGAGCTGAAATGGTATGTGGGCAAAGTGAAAATTATAGGGGAGACTCTATCCAAATTTGTCTAGAAATTAGAAAACTTAGATGTGTAAGAAGAAGGAATGACCTAGGTAGTAACTAGGTGTATTTTGGTGTTTGTTGTGGGTAGTTTAACACTTTGAAACAGATTTGAAGAGGAGCTAGATAATGGGAAGAACTAGAGTGGATAATAATGCATTTGTGGAGGCTAGTAATGGCATTAGTTTAGGAAGTAGTGAATGGCAAAAGATGGAGTAAAAATCTGTAGCATTGGAAAAACAAAAACTGATGTAAGTGTTGGAATAAGGATGAGAGAATTGGGTAAGTTAACATAAGAATGGGAAATGAGTTTGGTGAAGAATTAATGGATGAACTAAGGTAATTTAGAGGGACTAATTAGTGATAAAACATGTGGGATTACATGTAGGAAGATTAGGGGAGCAATGGGTAAAGAAGGGAAACATAATTTAAAAATGAAGTACTGGGCTGGACCGACATTGGGACCAAACTTAGCAAGGTTGGTCGAGCCTAAATTTGTAAAGACGGAAGTCTACTGACTTCGGCCGACCTTGGGACCGGACTTGACAAGGTTGGTTGAGTCGTAAATTGTGAAGCCAGAAGTCACTGACTTCGACCGACCTTGGGACCGGACTTGGCAAGGTCGGTCGAGTCATAAATTTTGAACCCAGTAACACACTGACTTGGACCGACCTTGAGACTGAACTTGGCAAGGTTGGTTGGGTCTGAGTTCTCCAGTAACATAACTCACTGACTTCGACCGACCTTGGGGCTGACCCTGGGCAAGGTCGGTCGAGTCATACAAAAAAAAGAGAATCATAGTAATCATATGTGTATATATATACATATATATATATATAGTAGTACACCATTAATGGAGCAATAATGGTAAGAAAGTAAGTACATGAGTAAGAAAGAAAGTTTAAGAAGTAATAAGAGAGGAATGGTTTTCATAATCAAGTAAGGAATGTAAAGAACTAGTAAGTATACATTAGAAATAGTAATGGAAGAATGAGTCGGGTCAATAATAGATCATTGACCATACAACTTCATGTATGTATAGGACTTGGATAGTTGAACACCGAAGGAAAGTCGGAGTACGAGTACGACGATGAACGGTATGATTTTCTCGTGCCCCGTATGCTACTTTGGCTACTTTGATTTGTGTGTTTATGTGATCACCTAATAAGATAAATGCACGAATCGGGTTTTAATGCACTTGTGTTTGCGCTATATTGTTCTTGTTGTATTATCTCGAACATTTAGTTTGTATAATTCATGAAATGAATGGATGAGGTTGAAGTGTATGTGTAGCTTGATGTGTAATGTATTAACCCTTGGTATGAAAGTAATGCCTTCTACTAATTCCTAACTACCTAACCTTCTAACTTGAGTATTGGTAAAAATGGAATGAGTAGAAGTCCGATATAGTTTCGGCCACGCGTGAGGATAAAGAGACATAAGAGGTTGGATCCGAATCCTGGCCTTAATCTTTTCCATGGACCAAACCCCATAAATAGGTAGCATCCTGGATTAGTGAGCCACCCTAAAGCCCGGTGGTGGGATATAGTAGTCCCTGCCCCGAGGTCATACCGACTTGACTTGAGTAAGTAAGTAAAGTATTTGTATGAGTAATGGTCTTGACTAGTGTAAGTCATTGACCACGAGTAAAAGAGTAATGTACACCCAATTAACCCGGGTGAGTAAAGAAGCTAACATGCATTGTGTATGTATTGGGGAAGTGTATTTCCGTATTCCGGTAAGTATGAATGGTTGACTTGTATTGTCTTCCTTGTGTGTACTGAATGAATGTATGTATGCTCTGTGATGTAATTGTAATATTGTGTATAAAAGCATGTATGTATGTATGAGTAAAATGAACCGTATGTATTCGACCAAGTATGTTGGCGTACCCTCGTTAGCACGCGGGGTATGCGAATTTCATATGCAGCATTTTGCTGAGCCCCTTGGGGCATTGTTTTTATTTTACAGGTACCCGTGAGATTTGAAGGTCGTGGTAAGACCGTGATGAATTCTTTTGGAGTTGTTAGTAGATTGAAAGATGGTGTACTGAGTTGTACACGGCTTGACGCCTTTTTGAGTAGCCGGTGTACCATGTGGTACACCCTTTTTGGAGAATTGAACTTGTGAACTTAGTATGAATGAGTAGATGTACAAACTCATAATTTTTGGAATAGTCTTGTAGAATTGGAATGTAATTCGTATACTTTTGGATACTCGGTAATCAAGGTTGTAAGTAAATATTGGAAGTGATTGTAAGCATTTGGTTACTTGGTATATCTTAATTGTTAGACCGTTACTGTAAGTAGTAGAAGCCTTGTTAGTCTTGGAATGACTAACGGCGTTGTACCACCCACCAGGAGTATGTAAGTATCCGCTGCGTGTAGAGTAATTATGGCGACGGTTAGAGGATAATGGAAGGATTAGCGGTTGGGGTGTTACAGATATGAAAGACATGTAAACGAAAGAAATTATAGAATTCAACGAAGAAAAATTAGACGAAGGAAAATTAGATGAAGGAAAATAGAGAATGAGACGACTAGGTTTAGGTTAGAACACATGCTGATAACGTGTTGTAAATGAGAAGAGAGATTGGAGAGAGAGAGATGAGATATAGGCTTCGTTCGCCTTTGGCATATTTGAAATACCCCAAACCTAGTTATGTTGTTTAAACACCTAAATATGGTGTAATAAGAGTAAAAAGAGTCTTAGAAACATTAGTAAACAAATTTAAACAAAAGGAAACACAAAATGTGCTTTAAAGTCAATAAGAGCCAAAATGTGCTCTAAGCTTGGGATAAACTTGGTTAAGACCTAATGAGCTTACCAAGACCTCATTTATATACTAATGAACTTATTAAACCAATTACCAAAGAAAACCAAGCTTGAAAACAAGTTAAAACACAAAATGTGCTTTAAGAAGTCTTAAAGCACATTTTTGAAAAATTGTCTTGTAATGAGTTTTGAATGGCTAAATGTCCATCATTACTCTTAAATATATGTGTACTATATAGTATCACATTAGGGTGGCTATATTAATGGGAAATCAAAAATTTCACTTCTAAGTGCCTTGTTTTGGTGAATAGTGCTTTTTATAAGCTAGTTTATAACATATGTTGTATTAAGTAATTAAATTGACAAACAAAGACTAAAGTACCTCATATTAAAAAGGGGGCCGGTTTCTTAAGTGTGGTGACTCACCACTCTCTAGTTAATAAATAAGTAATAAATAAACTAATTAAACTACTTTTACTTTTTACTACAAATATCTCCTTAAAAGCAATTCTATCTTCATTCTCATTTCCTTCCTTCATTTCCCACGGTTCCAACACATCTTCCTCCCTTCTTGCTGTTCTCTCACGGTAATACCACCACCACCATTAAAACTCTAGCTTTGACCACTTGTAAAATCTAGCTCCTTGTCCAAATCAAAAACAAACACCACCAATCTCTTCCTCTCATCAAGCTCTTCATTCCTATCTTCTCAAAACTTCAAGAGCCCCATTTCGGTGCCAAGGTGTTCCCCACCATTGAAGGAGCTTGAGCTTGTATTTTGACATATTATTATTCTCCTTTGCTTCTAGGTAAGGAATCTCAAAGAAAAATCATGTTTCCTCCATGTTTTTACCTTGACCGAAAATACACATTGATATAGCTCTTTGTGTGACTTTGTTCTAGCTTCATTTCAACTCTTCATGGACTAGGTAGTCCTCTCTTGTTATATATTCAAACTCTCTTCAAAGATCAAGGTAAAACAACTACATTAATGTGTTTTTGAAACAATGTAAAATTGGTTTACAATGAGATGAAGCTTAAGCTTGAATACTCATTATAATGTTTGTATATTGTTTAGAACTTGACAAGGAATCAAATACCCTACCGTCTGTAGTGAAACAAGAAAGGAGTTGTTTTGGAAAAGAGGTAAATCTACTAACCTAATGTGGTTTAATGCCTTAGAGAATGAGCTTATAATGCTTGTTAAAACTACCTAAGAGCAAATGGTGAATGACCTAGTAAATGTTCTCTAAGGAGACTAGTAAATAACATATGTCTTGTTGTATGTAATCGCAGGTTAAAGGCATATATTTGTGGAAATTCAGTGTTTATGATTTAGCACCTTAAGGCCTAAGAGCCATGCATTTTAAGGCCTAAGTGCCATGCATTTAAATTATGCACTATATTGTGATGTAGTGTGAATTTGGTGAAGTGTGTAAGAGAGTGTTCTTGTGTTCTTATGTTCTTGTGTGTTTTATGGTGAGAACAATGTGCTTGGGTGTAACAAATGCTAGGAGAACCTATGACGAAATTTAAAATGAATAAGGAGTTCATGATTTTTAAAGAATTTTGATGAACTAGGAAGTGCTCTAGAGTGTAACAGGACTTAGGCATGATCTTGAGGTTTTAGTAAGTACCAAAGTCTTTTGGGACTTAGGTAAAGACTTAGGCAAACTTTGGTAAATAAGGATGAAAGTGTCACTTGGAAAAGAGTTTCAAGAAGGATATAAGGAGTTAGTTGTGAGAGATGATGCTTGGGAGATGATGTTAAAATAAGGAGAAAGCTTTTGGGATAGTAGTTCTCATAGGCATGAAACCCACTTGAAAAACTAGGAGAAAATATTGTAAGTGTTTAGGAATTTTGTGAAGATATAAGTAAAGGTTTAAGGAATTGGAAAATGAGTTTGATGAGTGTTTAAGGATGTCTTAAGGTGTGTTCAAAGTGCCCAAATGAGGTTAGGGGGTACTAGGTTTATAGGGAGAAGTTTTGAGTTGAATGTGAAAAGGAAAACAAAGGTCTGGGGCAGACCGAACTTGCGACCAACTTGCAAGTTCGGTCGAGCCCAGTTTACCACCCTGCGAGAATTGGCTTCTGGAATGGACCGACCTTGGGGACCGGACTTGCAAGGTCGGTCGGGCTTGTATTTTGTGTACGGATTGAGTTACTGGAAACGACCGAACATAGGACCGGACTTGGCAAGTTCGGTCGGGCTAAATTTTCAAAGGGAAAAACTCTCGGGAAAAGACCGAACATGCGACCGGACCTACAAGGTCGGTCGGAGTAGAAAATTTTGACGGAAATGTGTTCTGGAATCGACCGAACTTGGGTAAGTTCGGTCGGTAAGGTCGGTCGGACCTAAACTTGTAAAAAAAAAAGAAAAGAATGTGACTTATGTAGTTAACCCTAGGTGTAATGAAGGTAACCTAGGGTAGAATATGCATTAAAATGTCATACAATCATGTTAAATACTTAATAAGTTTGAAGTTAAATAAATATTAACCGACATTACTAATGTGTTTAGGATTCTCTCAAGGTGGAAATCAATCGAGGCAAGGACCAAGGTATGGTTTTCTTGCAGTCTGTTGCCTACCGGTTTACACCGCTTGTGTGTTGTTTGTTTTTCTGTGTGTTCATGACCTTGTAAGATTAAAGCATGTAAAGAGTTTCAGTTGTTGAATATTATTATGTTGTTAAGTATGACTCTCTCTTCCCTTGCGTGTGTCTAACAAGATTTGACCTGTTATTGTGAATTGTTTGTTGAGTTCAATGATGAACTACTAACAAGGGCTAACGGGGAAGTGAGGAGTCCGGTCTGTTCCGGCCACGCGTGTGAGTATGGGAGTCGATGTCATAACCGGTTCGATTCTCTCTGTATGTTATGGTTGAGTTTCCAATTTGGTTTCCAACCTTCCCTTTAGCTTAACCAAGGCTATTTTACTGACTCACGTCGGGCCACAGGGGCATACTATGTTTATTTCGGTGTGCTTGGATCACTATATCCGAGGCACCTTGTGTTAAGTTAACCGTTCAATCTAACCGGACGGTGACGAGTTATGTAGCGAGCTAAGTATGAGCATGGCAACATTCTCTAGGCTCTCAATGGGGACTAACTGTGTTGGTTCTCTTCCTAAAAGGAATTGTATGTGTGTGATGTGTGTTATGATGTGTACAATACCCAGTTATGTTATATGTATGTATAAGTTGTGTGTTTAAAAATAAATGCCATGTCATCATGACAAATAGTTTGCGCGCATTCCGGTAGCCGATGGGCTGCGCGTTAACCATGCCAGCCAAGGGTTGCTGACCCCCTCGGGGGATCCATATTTCTTTTACTGCAGGATGAGGATCGAAGAAGCGGAGTGGCTCTAGATCCTAGGGTGTAGTTTACCTTTGGAGTACTTTTGGATGTTGGCCCAGGATGCGCCTGTGCTCCCGTGGCGTATTGTATATTTGGTTATGACGGTTTACAGTGACGGTATACAGTGAAGGATTTATGTAAACACTCGGTATTTTGTTGATGTATATATATGGTTATTAGTTCTATGCTCGGGAGTCTGATCATCAGACCGGTACACTTGTATTTATTCAGACTTGTTAACCATGTGGGTGGTTGACGGCGTTGTAGCACTGCAGAGTGGATTTATCGTGAGTGATTAGAAGAGGTGCAGTTATTAAAAGAAAGAAATTAACACTCAAAATATCCGTCGGGCTGCAAATTAAAACCCGGTCGTAGTAGTGTAGAAGACAGAAGCGGCCGGGGTCAAACCGTGGGACTTATAGCGAGCTAAAGTAGTTCCTAAGCTTGTCACAAAAAGGGGGGAAGTTAATTGACTTGTTTTTAGAGAATTAAAAGAGTAGATTAAATTACTGAGTGCAGATGAATTAAATGGGACTCCGGTTCAGGTTTAATATAATCTGATTAATTATGCTATCTCTACCGGTTTAATATATTAGTTTGGCAAAATTCCTGTTATTATCCTAAGGACTAAGTCATAGACCCTTAAGAACTCGCTTACCAGAAAATGCTCGGTCTAATCAAGGTTCGAGCAATACTATGTAAACGGACGTTAAATTCAAGGAATTATAATTGCATCTGTAACTAACTTATTAAATCATAATAAGTTTTCTCCAGATTTACGGCTTAAATAACCTGTCTATTTATCACCTGGTCTGATCAAAATAGACTTAGGAAAGCATTTTAATAAATTCATGTAATTTATTAAAATGGTGAGAGAAATCCTTTAAGCGTAACAAACTGTATTTATTAAAACCGGTAGAAATATTGGTTACATAATTAAACAAACCATAATTAAAAACCTTGCCCGGAGCAAATCCTCCTTAGCCAGACATATTAACTGGTAATAAATCTGACAGAGGTTGGACGTAATAACAGCACGAAGACGTGATTAGTGAATGGAGAAATGGAGAGGTCGAAGAGTGAAACATGTACGTAGGTTATTATAAGTGAAGTGGGTGAATTAGAGAATTAATGGAGTGAAATGGTATACGGGAGCGATTTACTGGAAGAGAATGAGATGAGGTGAGTGTGAGTGATTTTCAGGTTTTCTCCGTGCACTCGTACAAGGTTGTAGGTAATGGGTATTTATAGAAGAAAGGAAGACTACGTAGAAGACTTGCAGTTGATTGCCTCTGTTGATTTCTTCACTGATTGAAGCATTGATTGCTTCATTTAATGCAGGGGACAGGAGCTGGATACGCGTGAGCGAAATAAGGTAGGCGACGGCGGGGTAGATAGATAAGGCGAGTTGCAGAGTCGCGCGAGGAAGAAAACATGTTCGGGCGCGATTTTAGTCCGCCTGTAGAAGACCGCCTGATAAGTGGCGGTAGTGGTGGTGGTGTCCGCCTGGCGGACCGCCTGATAAGTGGCGGTAGTGGTGGTGGGGTCCGCCTCGCGGTGAGCATGGTGGTGTCCGCCTGTTAGTTGGCGGTAGCACCAGAAAGGACCGCCTGGCGGTTGCACCAGAGAGGACCGCCACTTCTTGGGCGGTTGCAACCATTGACCGTGGCCTTTTTTCCTTCAAACTTTGACCGGCTCTAGATTCTTCGTTTGGACTCCGTTTCCTGAGCCGTTTGTGTCTACGCATTCGTCTCTTCGACTACTTCACTCCCGGCTTGGTTTTCCTCATGTTAAACCAATAATTTGTGAGATAAACAATAAAAAATAAACTAGAGGAAAACTAACCGAAGTGGAGAAATGAGCAAGAAAAGTGCTAATATTATACATGAAATACTGTTATACCCAAAATTTTGACCCCCTGGTTAGGGTCTACGTGGTACTGGTGTTGTGAGAGGCATTTTAATCAAGCGGTGAGGGATCCCGGCCCGATCGGCACGTTCCATGGCATGGGGAGCAGCTTCGTCACTTTCAGGGGCGTTTTGGTAATCTTTAAAGGCTCCTAAGACCTCTTGTAAGCTTTCTCTCTCCTCCAAAGGATGCCCAAACCAGCTTGAAACGCTTTGATATTTTAACCCATGATAGAGGATGACATTTTAAGCATAATGGCGTTGGAATTTTGATTTTTTCGAATTTCCAATAATTTTCTAGCAATTTCTGACCGAATCTGACGAGAAATTCAATTTAAAAATATTCCAATATTCAAAAAATTCGGTTCCACCTCAGAAAATTCATAATCCCATCCTTGACATGTGGTTAAAATTTCACAGCAAAATTCCTTTGGGAAGTCACTTAACTAAAATATCGAAAAATCTTACTTTTACTAGATTTTCTTTATCTTTAAGAAAGTCTATATAAGGGGATAGGTTTTTGGATAAAATCAGAACCTGATATGCTCAAGAACCCTAGAGAGTCAAAACACAGCCTCCTCTCTCTCTCTCACGTTTTCCAACACCCGGCCACCCAAATCATACCGAAAATCCCCCGAAATCACCATCTAAACACGTTTTCCAATTCCCAAAGCACCAATAATCATCAAAACCCCACAAAAACACCTCCAAAACGTGAATAACAGCAAGAACAACCAACAACCAGCAGCTTGGGTCGAAATCCTCTCGGGTCTGCCATCAACGGAGCACTCGACGAATCCCGTGTGAAGAAACGTTGTGAATCCGAAGGTAAAACAGGTAGAAACTCCACTTCCCTAATTCACCACGGTATTATCTGTCTTGCCTCAAAATTTGGGCTCAAACTAACCTTCGTACGCTTCTGTATTGCTGTTTATTCAAGCTTCTGTCCAATAACTTGTTTGCTAAGTTTCGTGCTTAATTCGAATTCAAATTGAAAACTTTCAATCACTAACGTCTTGTACATCCTTCAGGCTACACACCCATGAAATTTGAGCCAAAAACACCTTCGGGAACAGCCTCAACGCCGCCGTCCGAGGGCGGTCCGCACCCACGGACGTCATGTCTGGGGTCCCGGACTCCCTGTCCGTAAGCCCGGACGCCCACGGACGACGGCGGGATTTTAAAAATTCAAAATTTAGGTTTTCTAATAATGTCCGGGCCCACGGACAGCCTGTCCGTGGCCCCGGACTCTGCAATTTTTTGTTTTCCTTTAATTTCGACTCTTCTGTATAATTAGGTTAACTGGGGTCCGTGGTCTCGGACATGGGGTCCGTGGCTACGGACGTAAGCAAAATTCGACCTAATTCTGCCTCCGAAACCCTAGTTTAGATAGCTTTAATTTCATTTTAATTTTCTGTCAAAAAATGCTAAAAACACAAAAAAAAACAGAAGCTCGCGCACTTAAGTTAAAACGACTCGTAATAAGCCGTAATTAAACTGAGTAGAGGAAAACGACTTCTAGGGTAATGAAAGTAATTGAACCCTAATTAAGTCGAATATCAAGCCCCCGAACCCGAACTCTCCTTTCCTAATTTAATCTAGGTCAAAGTTAGGTGGCGACTCATAATAGGTTCCAGTGAGCTAGCTTAGGTTTTAATAATTATTGTTATATGACATAGTTATTAATCTTAGGTTATAAGTGGACCTAAAACCCGATTAGATCCTAATCAACTTAATCCACATAGGATAGGGTTTAAAATCGAGGCTCACAGACTGGCGACTCTGCTGGGGACAAGATTCTTAATATTAGCTTGTTTAATTATAAGAAAGAGGGCTTAACTTGAAAATGTTTATTTATGGCTTTTATTACATTGTTTGTTTATCTTTGTGCGCACTTTAATTCCTGCACCTTTGCATCATATGAGAGTGAGGGTCCACCAAACCGATTTCACCCTGGGACCCGTTTGAGGGTCCCCTGTCAGGGACTCACACCTTTTAGGTGATGTGAATAAGCGGGGGAAAAGGGAGGGTGTCGTCTAACCACACCCCCTTAATACCTGGGCCTTAGCCCCAAGCGTTTTCCTGGCGGTGCCCTACCTAGCCCATTGTTTGGTCAGTCAAAGACCCGACCGTAGACGCACACCTTCAGGTGATGTGAAAAGAGTGGGGAAGCCCAAAGAGAAAGCGTGCAAGCCCTATTCCTTTGTGGCGACCTGGGCCCGCCCCCAAGCACCTCTCCGGATCGATCCATACCCGGTTTGATTCAAACGTCTAGTAAGGACATGTTGAATTTGTGTGGGCCTTGTTTGCTTGTATGATCGGCCCACTACCCAGCCTAGAGATTGGTAGGAACTTCTCCTGCATCAACCTAGCCCAGCACGAATTGGCAGCTCTATTTGTTTGCGGCCCAGAGGCCCTGTTTGGTTTAACATGTGAGTCGTTCGGGCTTCGGCCCAAAAGTCTAGACTTAGGTGATCTCTTCTGGCCCAATTTGAATTATCCAATTAGTTCTAGGCCCATAAAAAAGAAATCCACCTGAACTTGAAATAACTCACAAGTCCTGAAAATAAAATCTTTTTCGGCTTAGCAACCATCTTCTCTGGCCCAAAGAAAGTTAGGCCCATTTGTGATTTAGGGATCGTTCCAGCCCATGTTCTTTATTTCAGGCCCAAACACATTTCGGCCCAAGGGCTCATTCTAGTCTAGGAAAACTCTTCACTCGGGCTCTGACCCAAAATCCTAGATCTAGGTGC
This sequence comes from Limonium bicolor, assembly GCA_023374045.1. Taxonomy (NCBI): domain Eukaryota; kingdom Viridiplantae; phylum Streptophyta; class Magnoliopsida; order Caryophyllales; family Plumbaginaceae; genus Limonium; species Limonium bicolor. The sequence continues at coordinate 229,527,045 of CM041776.1, forward strand.
CATCTTTTAGGCCCAACCAAAACCACTCGGCCCAAATTCCAGTTCATATATAGAGCAATCAGTCCGGCCCAAGTACCACACTCATGACTCATTTCATCTAGGCCCATAGACCAATTCATAGTTTTGGCCCATGAGCTTCTCTCTCAATCCAGAATTTCAGCCCATAAAACATTTGAATCCAAGATAGTTTGCATAATTCATTCATTCCAGTTTCCGGCTTCAAGGCCCAACAAGAACATCAAACGAATCTTAGACCTCAGGGCTCAGTGGCCCATTCACGGTCCATGTGACTTCCTTCATCTTGTTTGCTCAATTTCTGGACTAAGGGATTCAGGCCTATATGTCCGTTCTAGTCTAGGAATCACTTTAATCTGTGCACTTCACTCTCAGTTTGGAGAAGACTCAGGCCCAGTTACTTCCTACATAACCCATAGGCATTCCTAGTTCAAACATTTTACAGGGCCCACTCGAAGTTTGGAAGGAAGACAATCATGGTCAATGGCATCCCGACGGTCAACCGCTTGGGTCTTCAGCGCGTCGGCATCAGACAGTTCAACATCACTATTTTATAAGTTTTCTCGATTTAGCAGTTTTCTTTTCTCAGCCATTCTTCCAACTTTTATGGTGGCTAGCTTCCTTTATCATTTTAGGTAGTTTTCTTAAGATTACAATTTTTGATGTTGTCTTTCCATTTATGAATTAGAGCATAGTTCCATTTTCATAATTTTTGTGCATTTAAGAGCACCAAAAAATGAATAAGTCATCACGTCATTTCACCCACATCCACTACCTTGATCACATACATCCCATGTGTCTCACCACACTCCCCTCTCCACATGAAACTCATTCTTGCGCAGGGAATATCTCACCACCTTGTCGGCTTCCACCACTTGTCACCTCTCAATAGAAAGTTTCACCGTACACTGAAAGCATCCCACTACCATGCTTTACTTTCATCACTACATCACTCCACCAAAACGCAAGACTTCATCGCCACGTACCACCACACATATAGCCACCTCCAACAAATAACCTGGGTATTCAAAAGGCTTGTCAAAAAAAAAACCCACAATAATACTGGGGGCAATCTGAGTTAAGGGTCGATAATGTTTATTTCATTGTTTAAAGCGCGTGAACAAGTCTCTGAGTGAACATTTTGCGAGAGTGCCTTGAGCGGTAAAACCATGAGTGAAAGAGCATGTCATTTTTACGTGACTCTAGAGAGATCACATTCAAAGGTAGGTAAACGGCATAACTCCGACCGAAGGAGACACTTTGTAAATTTACGCTTAAACCTGTGGAAAGTAACAAAGAACGGATACACAACTATTAGGGATGACGAAGCACCTAGGTACAACACCACACAGCCAAAGCTTGTGAACCCTGACATTACACCCTAGGTACCCCCGCTGAGCTTTTCGTATACGTTCCCCTTTTACAACACTACAAACTCCACAAACAAGCCAGCCAATGATGAATAACCGACCCGGTGACCAAAGGAAGCAAGGAGCCCGACTTTTGGACGGCAACTTCATAAGTCCAAGGAAGCAAAACCGCTACCAGCATGACGAAATGATCCGCAAATGGTCCCGAAGTGACACAGGATCCAAATGAGCTAACATCAAAAAAGCTCTCAAAGTTCAAAACCGGGAAACACAAGAACCCCGAAGGAAAGGAGATTCAAAGAAAGGCAAACCTGAAAAGCCTCGAAGAAATCCAAAATTGGAAGAAAGAGGAAAGGTGCAAGAAACAACCCAAAAGTTCCAAGTCCCAAGTTCATAAGCTAAGTCATCATGAAATAGCCAAACGACTTTAAGGCAAAGAAGACAAGTCCAAGGGACGGTGCAAATTGCAGCTTTGGTCATCTTTAAAGCTCCACATATCCTAAACATTCCTCCATTATCCTATTGTCATTCATCACACCCCATAGCCACGTTATAAGCTCAAAAGACTTCCGACTTAGTAGTTGTGTATCTAATCACGTGAAAGTAACAGGTTGAACGCGTAAATCTAACAAATGTCAAATTCAATGGTTGAGAAGTTGTGACCGTAAGTGAGAAACGAGTGCAAACACGTCGAGCGTAGGTTAGGAAGCACCACATCAAAGCATAAGCCTCGACCCTGTGAGGATGAGACTTGTTCGCGCTTTAATCAAAGAAAATACTGGGGGCAATTGATCGTTCCGATCAATTGCCATGAGCTCTAACTCAGATCGTCCTAAGGAACAATACTGGGGGCAATTGTTGGTTCCAACAATTGCCATGACAACACCAACGGAAACCCAAAGCTTGAGCACCACAAGCACCACCACGTAGGCCCACATAAGCCCTTACCCTCACATCATACCACACTTGCCCACATAAGCCTTAACCTCCACACAAACACTCTCAGGCCCGCCACTGGTCTTACCTCCACAAAACATCGGCTCATCTTAATCCAAATCACCATCCAAAATCACACCCCAACCCTAGGCTTGTCATAAATCCTGAACACCAGCAAAAGCTTTCAGCACCACAATGAACACCACACATTTCCATTAGTATTGTGTTCATCCTCTGAGAAACAAGTTGCAGATCTGGAACTCTTAGTCAGGAAATGATTATTTTGCTTTCCTTTCTTAACAGTGTTTTTTCTCAAGCATTGCCATGATTGGCACATTTTCAGCTATTCCTTGCTTTGTGCAAATTTTCGGTTTTCGCAAGTACTTCAATTTCACTTTGCAATACTCGGGTAAACCTTATCGTTTTCATGTTTGGAACCTTAACAATTGGATCACAATGACAAACATTTGCATAAAACGTGTTTTGCATCCTCACATCATCAAGCATACCGCATTTGCCTGGTCAAGTTTAGATGGATCTCGGTCTCCATAAGCAACCGAGTAGATTAGATTGGGTCTCGGTCCCCATAAGCAACCGAGTAGAATGGATCTCAGTCTCCATAAGCAACTGAGTTAGATGGGTCTCGGTCTCCATAAGCAACCGAGTAGAATGGATCTCAGTCTCCATAAGCAACTGAGTTAGATGGATCTCGGTCTCCATAAGCAACCGAGTAGATTGGGTCTCGGTCTCCATAAGCAACCGAGTAGAATGGATCTCAGTCTCCATAAGCAACTGAGTTAGATGGATCTCGGTCTCCATAAGCAACCGAGTAGATTGGGTCTCAGTCTCCACAAGCAACCGAGTAGAATGGATCTCAGTCTCCATAAGCAACTGAGTTAGATGGATCTCAGTCTCCATAAGCAACTGAGCTAAGATGGGTCTCATCCCCAAACCTTAGGCACATATAAGACCTACCCTACATTCAAACCTTAGGCACATATAAGACCTACCCTACATCCAATCCCTACAGGCACCCATAAGACCTCCCTTATTCATTCACTTTAGGCTTGACATAAGTCCTAGATCCAACCTTTAGGCTCGTCGTAAGACCTAGTTGCATTCCCTTAGGCTCGTCATAAGACCTAGATCCGTCCTTTAGGCTCGCCATAAGACCTAGAACCATTTTTAGGCTCGCCATAAGACCTAGTTGCATTCCCTTAGGCTCGTCATAAGACCTAGATCCGTCCTTTAGGCTCGCCATAAGACCTAGAACCATTTTAGGCTCGCCATAAGACCTAGATCCTTCCTTTAGGCTCGTCGTAAGACCTAGTTGCATTCCCTTAGGCTCGTAGTAAGACCTAGCGTTACCCTTTAGCTTACCCGATCTTATCAAACACATTGCATTCATCACATTCATATAGGCTTGTCATAAGACCTAGTTGCATTATCCAGGCGCGTCACAAGACCTGGCGACAGAAAAGTTGGCGAGGTGATGGCAATAAATCCTCCTTTTGCGATGTCAACTTATTTTCGGGATCAACGAATGGTGGGCGAAGGCAATAAGTCCCCAAGGTTTTTACCAGGAGTTATCCCTGCACACCGGCTTGGGGGGCGATGGCAATAAGTCCACATTGGGTCCAGCCAGGAGCATTAGCACGGGTTTCGGTCCCCAGAAGCATCCGAGCATCATCATCAACATCATCAGCATCATCAACATTATCAGCATCATTAGCATCATCAACATCTCAGCATTTTTGCATTTGCATACCACCCAGTTATCACATTTTAGGTTGTCAACGCCTTAGAATCGCTTGACACTATCTCATTTTCACACTTTAGGTTGTCAACGCCTTAGAATCGCTTGACACTATCTCATTTTCACACTTTAGGTTGTAAACGCCTTAGAATCGCTTGACATCATCACATTCATTATAGGTAGTCAACGCCTTAGAACCGCTTGACAACATCTCATTCATTGTAGGTAGTCAGCGCCTTAGAATAGCTCGACGCAACTTATCAGTTTTCTGATAACATGCAGGGTCTTGGAAACATTTGAAATTTTGGGGTATCACTCAGGCATCAACTAGCCTTCTCACTTTCATTACAAAGTCTAGTTGACGGGGGCAATCTGTTATACCCAAAATTTTGACCCCCTGGTTAGGGTCTACGTGGTACTGGTGTTGTGAGAGGCATTTTAATCAAGCGGTGAGGGATCCCGGCCCGATCGGCACGTTCCATGGCATGGGGAGCAGCTTCGTCACTTTCAGGGGCGTTTTGGTAATCTTTAAAGGCTCCTAAGACCTCTTGTAAGCTTTCTCTCTCCTCCAAAGGATGCCCAAACCAGCTTGAAACGCTTTGATATTTTAACCCATGATAGAGGATGACATTTTAAGCATAATGGCGTTGGAATTTTGATTTTTCGAATTTCCAATAATTTTCTAGCAATTTCTGACCGAATCTGACGAGAAATTCAATTTAAAAATATTCCAATATTCAAAAAATTCGGTTCCACCTCAGAAAATTCATAATATCCATCCTTGACATGTGGTTAAAATTTCACAGCAAAATTCCTTTGGGAAGTCACTTAACTAAAATATCGAAAAATCTTACTTTTACTAGATTTTCTTTATCTTTAAGAAAGTCTATATAAGGGGATAGGTTTTTGGATAAAATCAGAACCTGATATGCTCAAGAACCCTAGAGAGTCAGAAAACACAGCCTCCTCTCTCTCTCTCACGTTTTCCAACACCCGGCCACCCAAATCATACCGAAAATCCCCCGAAATCACCATCTAAACACGTTTTCCAATTCCCAAAGCACCAATAATCATCAAAACCCCACAAAACACCTCCAAAACGTGAATAACAGCAAGAACAACCAACAACCAGAAGCTTGGGTCGAAATCCTCTCGGGTCTGCCATCAACGGAGCACTCGACGAATCCCAGTGTGAAGAAACGTTGTGAATCCGAAGGTAAAACAGGTAGAAACTCCACTTCCCTAATTCACCACGGTATTATCTGTCTTGCCTCAAAATTTGGGCTCAAACTAACCTTCGTACGCTTCTGTATTGCTGTTTATTCAAGCTTCTGTCCAATAACTTGTTTGCTAAGTTTCGTGCTTAATTCGAATTCAAATTGAAAACTTTCAATCACTAACGTCTTGTACATCCTTCAGGCTACACACCCATGAAATTTGAGCCAAAAACACCTTCGGGAACAGCCTCAACGCCGCCGTCCGAGGGCGGTCCGCACCCACGGACGTCATGTCCGGGGTCCCGGACTCCCTGTCCGTAAGCCCGGACGCCCACGGACGGCGGCGGGATTTTAAAAAATTCAAAATTTAGGTTTTCTAATAATGTCCGGGCCCACGGACAGCCTGTCCGTGGCCCCGGACTCTGCAATTTTTTGTTTTCCTTTAATTTCGACTCTTCTGTATAATTAGGTTAACTGGGGTCCGTGGTCTCGGACATGGGGTCCGTGGCTACGGACGTAAGCAAAATTCGACCTAATTCTGCCTCCGAAACCCTAGTTTAGATAGCTTTTAATTTCATTTTAATTTTCTGTCAAAAAATGCTAAAAAACACAAAAAAAACAGAAGCTCGCGCACTTAAGTTAAAACGACTCGTAATAAGCCGTAATTAAACTGAGTAGAGGAAAAACGACTTCTAAGGGTAATGAAAGTAATTGAACCCTAATTAAGTCGAATATCAAGCCCCCGAACCCGAACTCTCCTTTCCTAATTTAATCTAGGTCAAAGTTAGGTGGCGACTCATAATAGGTTCCAGTGAGCTAGCTTAGGTTTTAATAATTATTGTTATATGACATAGTTATTAATCTTAGGTTATAAGTGGACCTAAAACCCGATTAGATCCTAATCAACTTAATCCACATAGGATAGGGTTTAAAATCGTGGCTCACAAATACACCTAAATAACATGCTCATTTAGACACTTATCACACCCCCACACTTATCTTTTTGCTTGTCCTCAAGTAAAACCATGTACCTAAGCAAGTAGGAAATGCTCAATACTAACAAATATTATTATGAAGGGTAGGATAAAAAAGTCAATAGTTTATGATCTCTAAAACTTATTGAGGAGTGTGAAAAATTATCTGCTGGTGGCATAGGTGTGCTCAAGGTGAAAACAAAATTAGATTTCGGGGTATGATCTAAGGTACTTCAATGTTTCTTTTTTTGGTGACTCCGAGAACTTTTACCATGGCCAACTTCTCTCAAGAATGGGCATTGAGGAGAAAATAAAAGGAAGAAAAGATTTATGCATTTGCTTCACTTTTGCATGAGGGATGAGAAAATGTAGGCATAATGCCTTTGTATTCAAGAACACTCAACTCTCTTTGTTGGTTACCAATGGTGTCTCGAAAGTCCCTTATTTTTTTGTATTCTTCTTCTTTTTTTTAACAGAAAATACCCCTTAGCAATCCCTAAGAGAGAAGACAGAAAGAAACCCTGAGCAATAAAATCCAACCATTTGCAGATTATTTGGTCACACCGCATATAAAAATGCTCCTCAAAAGTAATCAAATGTAAAATTTTAAAAATTTGTACCCTTTATCCTACAATTCATAATAGTATTTTTAAAGAGAACAACCTACATTAGCAGGGTACATAATTCAATTTGAACAAATGCGAGGTAAGCAGAAGATAAGCAGAGAGACTTAACAATTTAAGCATTTAGATGACCTGAAAGGCTCTTCCCCCACACTTAAGCTTAAGCAATGCCCTCATTGCGTAGATGAAATAAAATTAATAGGGCATGCAATAGTAAAGGAAAGAGTGTACTCCCCAGATTTCGTAGAGTGTGTAGAGCTCCCCCACACTTGAGTGTTGCTGTGGAATGTCATGAATTAACCTGTAAAGAATATTCTACACAGCGAGAAGAACTCAAGTGAAGCCTGCATTTTATTATAGCAAATAAAAGGGAAATATAGTACAAAAAGGAAAAACATATTAAATTAAAGGAAAATAAAAGATAGATAGTGGGTTGCCTCCCACCGAGCTGCCCGGGTTTAACGTCTCTAGCTAGACGTATTTGACCAAGTTTTAGTTTGGAGAAGATTTGAGGGCGAATTGTCCTGCTGTTCTTGGACAAAATAAGTTGCAGATAGGTTAGTTGAAATATTGGAATGAGAATTATACCTTTTAAGACGTGCCCCGTTGACCTTGAAAGTTTCGCCTTGTTTGTTCTGGAGTTCAAAGGCACCGTACGGGGTCACACTAACAATTTGAAAAGGGCCGGCCCAATGTGACTTGAGCTTCCCAGGGAAAATCCTTAATCGCGAGTTATATAAGAGAACCCAATCACCAATTTCGAATTCCTTCTGAGGATCATCCTGTCGTGGAACTTTTTGGTGCGCTCTTTATAGATCTTGCATTCTGGTAAGCCTGATCTCGCAGCTCTTCTAATTCGGTAAGTTGGAATTTCCTCTTCTCTCCTGCAGAAGTCATGTCAAAGTTTAGGGCTTTGATTGCCCAATAGCTTTATGCTCCATCTCACAGGAAGGTGGCATGCTTTTCCATAGACCAGCTTAAAAGGAGACATCCCGATGGGAGTCTTGAATGCAGTGCGGTAAGCCCAAAGCGCATCATCCAGTTTAAGTGCCCAATCCTTTCCGATGAGTTAACCGTCTTCTGAAGGATCCATTTTAACTCTCGGTTGGAAACTTCTGCTTGACCGTTTGTCTGGGGGTGATAAGGTAAAGCTACCTTGTGACGTACCCCGTATTTGACCATAAGTGCTTCGAATAAACGGTTGCAGAAGTGTGTTCCTCCATCACTAATAATAATTCTGGGCACGCCGAAACGGGTAAAGATGTGCTTTTTGAGGAATCGTTACTGTCTTTGCATCGGCATGATGACAGGGTATAGCTCCACCCACTTTGACACATAATCAACTGCCACTAGAACATATTCGTGGCCCTGCGAGGAAGGGAACGGTCCCATGAAATCTATGCCCCAACAATCAAAGAGCTCTACTTCTAGTATCCCTTGTTGCGGCATCTCATGTCTCCTGGATGTGTTACCCATTTTCTGACAATTATCACATTGTCTGCAGAATTGGTACACATCTTTATGAAGGGTTGGCCAATAAAAACCTGAGGCCAGGATCTTAGCAGCGGTCCTCGTGGGTCCATGGTGACCTCCGGCTTCCCGAGAATGACAAAAGTGAATGACGCTCGAAACCTCTTCTTCCGGGAGACATCGTCGAATCAACCCATCAGCACTAACTCGGAACAAGTACGGGTCCTCCCAGAAATAATGCCTCGAGTCAGAAAGAAATTTCTTCTTCTGGGAGTAGGAAAAATCGTAGGGTACTGTTCCTGAGACTAAATAATTGGCCAGGTCTGCGTACCATGGCTCCTGTACTTTGGTGATGGAGAAGACAGTCTCGTCGGGGAAGAATTCGTTGATGGGCACACTATCCGTAGGAGTCACCAACCTAGAGAGATGGTCGGCGACGACATTCAGTTTCCCGCTCTTATCTTTGACTTCGATGTCAAACTCTTGAAGTAGAAGAATCCAGCGCAATAGGCGAGGCTTGGCTTCTTGTTTCGTGAATAAGTATTTGAGAGCGGAGTGGTCTGTATGCACGATGACTTTGCTTCCCCATAAGTAAGATCTGAACTTATCGAGGGAGAAAACTATAGCCAAAAGTTCTTTTTCGGTGGTCGTATAGTTTTTCTGTGCGTCGTTCAGTGTTCTGCTAGCATAGGCGATCACTCTCAAGATTTTCTCTTTCTTTTGGCAAGAGCTGCCCCCACGGCATAGTCACTTGCGTCACACATGATCTCAAAAGGAAGAGACCAATCAGGTGGTATGACCACAGGTGCTGACACCAATTTTTGTGTTAGTTTGGAATGCAGCTGAACATTTTCATCAAAATGAAACGGGGCATCTTTCTGTAGCAGGTCGGTCAATGGTTTGCTGATTTTGGAGAAGTCCTGAATAAACCGCCGATAAAATCCTGCATGCCCTAGAAATGCTCGTATATCTCGAACTGTAGTTGGTGCTGGTAACTTCTCGATAACCTCTACCTTGGCTTTATCCACCTCTATCCCTTTTGCTGATATTTTATGTCCAAGGACGATCCCGTCCTTGACCATAAAATGACACTTCTCCCAGTTTAAGACGAGATTCGTATCCTCACACCGTCTCAGGATCAAATCTAGTTGTGCCAAGCATTTGTCGAAACTAGAGCCATAGACTGAGAAATCGTCCATGAAGACTTCTATGCTCTGCTCGATGAAGTCAGCAAATATTGCTTGCATACATCTCTGGAAGGTAGCAGGGGCGTTGCATAGACCGAAAGGCATTCGTCGTATGCAAAGGTACCGTAAGGACAAGTGAAGGTTGTCTTGTCCTGGTCCTCAGGTGCGATTGGTATTTGAAAATAACCCGAGAACCCATCTAGAAAACAGTAGTACTCTTGCCCTGCAAGTCGTTCCAACATCTGGTCGATGAAGGGGAGAGGGAAATGATCCTTCCTGGTGGCCAAGTTCAAACGCCGATAATCAATACACATGCGCCATCCTGTGATCTTTCTTTGAGGGATAGTCTCTCCCTTTTCATTAATAACAGCTTCGATGCCCCCCTTCTTAGGGACAACTTGAACAGGACTGACCCATGGACTGTCAGAAATTGGATAGATGATGTCTGCGTCAAGGAGTTTCAGAACCTCCTTTCGAACTACCTCCTTGAGGTTAGGGTTTAGCCGGCGTTGAGGTTGTCGGATAGGCTTGAAGTTTTCCTCCATGTAAATATGGTGCGTGCAATAGGAGGGATCAATGTCCTTTGAATCAGGGTGCATAGTCCCCCCATTGCGCTGTGTGCCGGTGCTTCTTTAACACCTCAAGTAACTTCATTTCCTCCCCCGAATTCAGAGAAGAGGAAATAATGACAGGCAAATGGTCATTTTCAGCTAGGAAGGCATACTTGAGGTTAGAGGGTATTTCTTTTAGCTCGAGTTCAGGTGGTTGTTCTACTGATGGAATTGATTTTTGAGGTTTTCTGTCGAGTTCTTCGATTGGTGGCCGGAACGATTGATAACCAGCCCTTCCTTTTTCTACGTACGCCAGCATGGCGTTAACTTCTGGATCCTCCATCTTTTCTTCTAGAGAAGTAAGTAATACTTGCTCTAGGGGTTCAGTTTCAGCTTCCTGGATGGAAGATGGAAAATACGTGTCCTCCTCTGTAGCAAAATCGCCTTCCTCCTCCTCGTCATCTGTGAATCCCACCGTCTTAGCATGAGGAGAAAAGTTTGAGCTTTTCTTCATCATTTTCTGCATGTCGAATTCAATCGTCTCATCTTCGTACCGAAGAGTGATTTTCCCGTCGTGGACGTCAATGATAGCTTTGGCGGTACTTAGAAACGGTCGACCTAGAATCAGGGGAACCTCGACATCGTCATCCATTTCTAGAATGACGAAATCAGCTGGAAAGATGAAGCGAGACACTCCAACTACCAAATCTCGGACTATGCCCATGGGCTTGATCTCTGATCTGTCTGCTAGTTGGAGTTTAAAAGGAACCGGTTGCATTTCTCCTCCTTTAACTTTCAAGAAGGTGGCGTATGGCATGATATTAATGCTGGCTCCTAGGTCGCATAGACCACTTCCACAGTCCACCCCACCTATAAAGCACGGGATCACGGGATTTCCCGGATCTGTTTGTTTAGGAGGGAGTGCTCGAAGAAGGGCTGCAGAACATTCCTCTGTCAGGTGCACTGTCTCCTTTCCAGGTTTCTTTTTCTTCTTTGTCAAGAGATCCTTGAGGAATTTTGCGTAGTTAGGCATCTCTTGCAAAGCATCGATCAGAGGTATGTCGAGGGTCAGTTTCTTGAAAATACTCAAGAACTTGAGAACTGTGTCGAGATGTTTCTTTTTCATTCTGTTCGGAAATGGGAGTTCATTGTTTTTATGAGTGGAGGTTGGGATGTCGATGGTAATTCGAGATGGAGGTGGAGTAACAGGAGTAGGAATTGGGATTTCTGAGGGAGGTGAAGTTGGTTTGGTGGTTTCATCAACATTGATGTAGGAATCTTCAAGATTTTCTTTTTCTTTTCCTTTGCTGGTGGCAAGTTCCCTTCCACTCCTTAAAGAGACTGCACACAAGTTTTTGATTGTGATGTGCCATCGTCTATAAGGACTGAATTTGCTTGTTCCTTCGGATTGGGATTAGTCTGTGAAGGGAATTGACCGGTGGTCTTTGTTGAGTGAGTAGCTGTTGGATTTGAGATTGCAAGGCTTTTTGGTCTTTGCGCAGAGCTGCGACCTCTTCTTGCGTATCTCGTGATTTACCCATCATCGCCTTAAACATTTCCTGCATCTGAGACATATCAGACTCAGGATTCGAAGGAGGTTGAGTTGGTCGACTCGATGAAGCTTCATTGCCATAAGGCTGTTGTTGATATTGCCTTTGGCCTCCTTGGAAATTGGACTGAGGTCTGTAATTTTGGGATGTTTGTAGGGTATGTGGGTTTTGGATATTTCCGGTGTTTGAGTAGCTAAGGTTGGATTGCATGTTACGTTGCCATGGTTGTCTGTATCCTGAGTTGTTGGTGATGTAGTTTGCTTCCTCCGCTGCTTTCATTTCTTGTAGTTGGGGGCATTGATCGTAATCATGAGGCCCGCAACATTGCGTACAAGAATTGTTGGTGGTTGAGATTGAGGAGCATAGCCTGGAGGGGTAGTAGGTGGTCGGGAAATCATCGACTTAGCTTGCTGAGGGAAGGAATTCATAGCCATCTGTTCGACCACTTTCTGTAGAGTGCTCACTTTTGTTGCTTGCTGAGCATTGCTTTCCATGAGTTGCTCATGGCTTTTCATTAATTGATCGAACTTGTTATCACTCCCCAACATGATATAATCCTGGAGTACCGCTCCTTGATCCACCGGAGGCCCAGTCTCTATTTCCTCACAGAGAGATCCATGCTGTTCAGAAATTGTGCTCCCGGCTTTTTCAGAACGTCAGCCCCTAACGAAGATAACACCATTGTTCTGCACGGACCGATCAAGCCCTTGTAAAACAATTGTGATACTTGTTCCTTCGTCAGACCGTGGTGAGGACAAGTGAGTAGTAGACCTTTGAAACGGTCCCAAGTTTCACAAATATTCTCCGACCCTGGTTGCTTGAAATTATAAATTTCAGCAATCATCTCCAAAGTTCGGCTCGGAGGTAGGAATTTGTCATAGAACTTGGTGGCCATGTCGTCCCAGGTACCAATGGTACTCGGTGTTAAGCTATGATACCACTTGCTCGCGTTTCCCGTCAGGCTGTGTGGGAATAATGACAATCTTGCATATTGAAGTACTGCGTCGGTTGCAGTAAGGCTATTGGCATGTTGTAAGAATTTTGTAACATGTAACAGGGCTTCGTCTGGACTGGTGCCATCAAACATGCCCAACTCCTTCACACATCGAATCTGATGATATGGCTTCAGCTTCTGCCACTCATCGTATTCGGATGGGCTAAGTTGAGGAAGGACGATGGCAGGCTGTTGTCCTTGGTTAGACGGCCTGTTGATATTTCGAACCGTTGCTGGTGTAGCTGCCATGTTAGCTTCCGGGTCAGAATCTATCACTGTGGTGGTATTTCGTTGAGCTCGTCTCTGCCTTAGGGTACGTAGAAAGGTTCTCTCGATTTCTGGGATGTAACCAACCGTGTGATTAATATTCTCTGGGAGGCTCTGTGACCTGGTGAAAGGCATACACCACTCAAAACAGAGAAAAGAACTGGTTATACGTTAGAATAATAAAAATGTTAGGAATTAGTAGACAGAAATTTAAAGTTAGTATTTAGTATACAATGGAACGAAATGACAATGGAACGAAATGACAATGGAACGAAATGACTGGAAATTTAAAGTTAGTAGTTAGTATACAATGGAACGAAATGACAATGGAACGAAATGACAATGGAACGAAATGACAGAAATAAATGACAATAATATTAACAAGTTAGTAGTCAGATGTCCAAGTCAGATCAGAAGTTAGATGTCCACTGTCCAAGTCAGATGTCCGAGGTTATATGTCCAAAATTGGATTAACAGTTTTTTTTTAGATTAACAGATTATTGTAATTAAAACAGGTGAATTAACCGGGGCTTAGGGACTAGATTAAATCAAGTCCCCGGCAACGGCGCCATTTTGCAGAGTGGATTTATCGTGAGTGATTAGAAGAGGTGCAGTTATTAAAAGAAAGAAATTAACACTCAAAATATCAGTCGGGCTGCAAATTAAAACCCGGTCGTAGTAGTGTAGAAGACAGAAGCGGCCGGGGTCAAACCGTGGGACTTATAGCGAGCTAAAGTAGTTCCTAAGCTTGTCACAAAAGGGGGGAAGTTAATTGACTTGTTTTTAGAGAATTAAAAGAGCAGATTAAATTACTGAGTGCAGATGAATTAAATGGAACTCCGGGTTCAGGTTTATATAATCTGATTAATTATGCTATCTCTACCGGTTTAATATATTAGTTTGGCAAAATTCCTGTTATTATCCTAAGGACTAAGTCATAGACCCTTAAGAACTCGTTACCAGAAAATGCTCGGTCTAATCAAGGTTCGAGCAATACTATGTAAACGGACGTTAAAATCAAGGAATTATAATTGCATCTGTAAATACTAACTTATTAAATCATAATAAGTTTTCTCCAGATTTACGGCTTAAATAACCTGTCTATTTATCACCTGGTCTGATCAAAATAGACTTAGGAAAGCATTTTAATAAATTCATGTAATTTATTAAAATGGTGAGAGAAATCCTTTAAGCGTAACAAACTGTATTTATTAAAACCGGTAGAAATATTGGTTACATAATTAAACAAACCATAATTAAAAACCTTGCCCGGAGCAAATCCTCCTTAGCCAGACATATTAACTGGTAATAAATCTGACAGAGGTTGGACGTAATAACAGCACGAAGACGTGATTAGTGAATGGAGAAATGGAGAGGTCGAAGAGTGAAACATGTACGTAGGTTATTATAAGTGAAGTGGGTGAATTAGAGAATTAATGGAGTGAAATGGTATACGGGAGCGATTTACTGGAAGAGAATGAGATGAGGTGAGTGTGAGTGATTTTCAGGTTTTCTCCGTGCACTCGTACAAGGCTGTAGGGAATGGGTATTTATAGAAGAAAGGAAGACTACGTAGAAGACTTGCAGTTGATTGCCTCTGTTGATTTCTTCACTGATTGAAGCATTGATTGCTTCATTTAATGCAGGGGATAGGAGCTGGATACGCGTGAGCGAAATAAGGTAGGCGATGGCGGGGTAGATAGATAAGGCGAGTTGCAGAGTCGCGCGAGGAAGAAAACATGTTCGGGCGCGATTTTAGTCCGCCTGTAGAAGACCGCCTGATAAGTGGCGGTAGTGGTGGTGGTGTCCGCCTGGCGGACCGCCTGATAAGTGGCGGTAGTGGTGGTGGTGTCCGCCTCGCGGTGAGCATGGTGGTGTCCGCCTATTAGTTGGCGGTAGCACCAGAAAGGACCGCCTGGCGGTTGCACCAGAGAGGACCGCCACTTCTTGGGCGGTTGCAACCATTGACCGTGGCCTTTTTTCCTTCAAACTTTGACCGGCTCTAGATTCTTCGTTTGGACTCCGTTTTCTGAGCCGTTTGTGTCTACGCGTTCGTCTCTTCGACTACTTCACTCCCGGCTTGGTTTTCCTCATGTTAAACCAATAATTTGTGAGATAAACAATAAAACATAAACTAGAGGAAAACTAACCGAAGTGGAGAAATGAGCAAGAAAAGTGCTAATATTATACATGAAATACACCTAAATAACATGCTCATTTAGACACTTATCAAGCACCAATCGTTTAGTTACTGTTTAGTCGTTTATATTCCGCTGCGATTCCAAGTAATGTGATGTGCGTAGTAGGGGTGTTACAAAAAGTGGTATCAGAGCGAAGTATCGCTCTGATGACTAGAATACCGAGCTTAGGGATATACCGAGTTAGGAAACCTAACTACAGATACCTAAGTGAACAGATTTGGAAAGGTTAACCACTAACTAAGTGTGGAATTACCTGGTTGTCGGGAAGATGCTATAACCATTGGACCGATAAGTGTGCAAGCATAATGCTAATGAAATGTTCATATGAATTCAGATGGCAGGTAGACCACGAGGTAGGGGCCGCGGGCGCGGTACTGGAGGTATGGGTGACCAGGGCGATGATACTACGGCACAGACCATGGCTGAGGCAGTTGCAGCCGCCGTAGCCCAGTTGGTACCCGATTTGGTTGCTGCTATACAGCAAGGGCAACAGCCCGGAGTTCAGCCACCACCACCACCGCCACGAGAGACCAATTGGGTCAAGGCGTTGGCTGATCTGAGGCCGCCCTCATTCAGTGGGGAGACCGATCCCCGTAAGCTCGAGGCGTACATCTCCGAAATGGAGACCGCCTTCGAAACCCTAGCACCACCTGAGCAGGTCAAGGTACGACTTGCTGCTTATTACCTGAAGGGCTCGGCACAGAGCTGGTGGAAGCTTGTGCGAGAGGGCAGAGTTGCTGACCCGACTTTTCAATGGAGGGAGTACACGGCTCTGCTGCGAGCCAAGTACTACCCTATACATGTGCAAGAGGCCAAGCGCCTGGAGTTGGACAGTTTGAGGCAAGGGGATAAGATGACGGTAGATGAGTACTACTCAGCCTTCATCGGACTTATCCACCTGCTACCGGATCTGGGTTACTCAGACCGGATTCTCGTGAACCGTTTCTACAACGGACTGAACTATCGCCTACGCTACGACATGGGGCCTACTGGATATACCACTTTGCAGGTAAAGGAATTACGGTGTAATGTGAATAAGTGTGTACGACGTGTTAATGTATCATGAATTTATTTGGCGGGGCATAACTAACACCCTAAATATAGGAGTGCTATCATGCCGCTGCAATTGTGGAGATCACCGTCCGTCTGAGGGACGAGGAGAGTGCGCTTAAGCGCAAGGCTCAGAACGAGGGCCAAGGCACGCAAGGGCAGTGGGGAGGGAAGAAAAAGAAATCATACCCCCAGTCCCAGAAAAGACAGCAACAGGGTGGCAAGGGACAGACCCAGACCACCACTGCTAAGGAGCCTCTGCAGCTCACCTATGCGTATGCGGCCAAGCCCCTACGTTCTTACCCACCTAAGGGCAATTGTCTAATCCTGTGTGATAAGTTAGAGTATATGTTGATAAGTTGTGGAATAAGTATTGAATGTGTATTGTGATAGCAGCTAGCACGGGCTCTGGACCGGAGCGCCACTATTACTGCAAGTGGTGCAACGGAGACCACCCCGGCAAGGACTGCAAGGGTAACGATGTTCAGTGCCGATATTGTAAGAAGATGGGTCACCGCGATCACGAATGCTGGCAGAACCCGAACAGTAGGAACTACAGGCCCAAGGGGCAATGGAAGGGTAAGGCCACTGCGACCACCGATGGCCAGAAGACGGCGAACCAGCCACCCCCAGATCAGAGGTACACAGAGACCCAGAAGGGGAAGGGGTCGGGGTCCAACAAGGCCACCCTGAATGTGGTGGACCGGTCTGAGGCGCCAGGGCCCTCTTCTAGACCAGGTACCGCCTAAACTGTTGAATGAAATAAGTGTCTACATACCGCATTTCATGCATGTGTGTGAGTGAGTTTAAGTAAACAACCATGTGAGTAAATAAATAGAGTATAGTGTGAGATTTACCTAATTAGAGTACTCTAAACTTAAAGGAACCTTCAATATATGTTATCCAATCCCACCCACACCAAACCCTGAAGAAACCACCATCAACATCACCGACTTTCCATTGGAGCAATGTCAGGTTTCCAGCCAGGTATGATACTCTTAAATGGATACCTGACACTGGAAGCACAAATCCATATCATCAGACGATGCGACGAACTTGGAGCAAAACCAGGAGGGTTCTACACACCCGAATATCCGAACGGAGCAAGGATGCAATTAAAGATGATGTGCATGGGTAAGGACTGGAACCCTTACACCAAGACATATCAAGAAATGCGAGCCGAAGACGGAGCAACAGTACCAAGTATACCAGAGGAGTTCCATGCGGTCATTAATCACGCCGTGGGAATTGCTCAACAAGTTGAAATGGATTCAATTCCAAATGTGAAAGCAGATCTATGTGTTGTGAACTTCTACCAGAAAGGTGGACGGTTAGGTATACACCAAGACAAGGACGAGTCACCCGAGTCTCTAAGTAAGGGAGTACCAGTGGTGTCTTGGTCCATTGGTGATACCGCAGTGTTTGTGTATGGCGAGCAGAAGCGTGCTGCACTCGCAAAGAAGCTACTGTTGAAATCGGGAGATGTATTAATCATGGGTGGGCAATCAAGGATGCTATACCATGGCATCAGAAAGATCAAACTGAATACCGCACCGTCGGCAGTGATCAATGCCACACACATGAAACCGGACGTTTGAATTTAACCTTCAGACAGTTTTAAGCCTTGTATAATTATGTGATGCGATAAACCAGTGTGTATTAAGGATGTTGTAAGTGTAAATCATGGCGACCGTATAAGCCAATGAATGTTGTAAAAAGAGTGTGTTAATGAATAAAGTGGAGTTGTTTGAAGCATATAAACCGTGTTGTTACCCAATACTTATTAGTTTGCCAATGAATTAGGCAGCGCACTCGGAACGGGAGGTATACTGAGTGTCTGCAACAAGGCAGAAGCCGGCAAGAGCGGCACAATCCTCACTGGTACCTTTCCAGTGAATGGCGAGGATGCATCGATCTTGTTCGACTCTGGAGCCTCACACACATTCATTTCGCTATCATTTGCGAAGAGGCTGGGTTAGACGGTGAAGAGATGCCAGACTTCGTGGTCACTCTCCCGTCGAAAGAGCGGATCAGGTGTACCCGCTACTACCGTGATGCTGTTGTTCGAATCAGGGGTGAAGAGTTTCCGATCGACTTGATAGAGTTCGACGGGCTAGGCTTTGATGTGATTGTCGGGATGAACTGGTTGGAGCGGTACAAGGGCAGAATCCTGTGTGCCGAGCATCGACTGCTTCTTCGGAGTCCATCTGGGGTTACGATATCTTACCGCCAGAGGCCCAGGGAGCCTTCGACTCAGATCATCACCACCATGGCTATGTATCGTGAGTTACGACGAGGGAGTGATGTATACCTCTGCTATGTCCAGGACATAGAGAGAGACCCTGAGTTTAGCCCAGATGTGCCGGTAGTGTCGGAGTTTCCTGATGTATTTCCTAAGGAACTGCCGGGCATGCCGCCAGCACGAGAGGTTGAGTTTGAGATCGACTTAGTTCCGGGCACCGGACCCATTGCGAAAGCGCCTTATCGTATGGCTCCAGCAGAGATGACAGAGCTCAAGGAGCAGCTGAGAGACCTACTCGACAAGGGCTTTATCCGCCCTAGTGTTTCACCATGGGGAGCGCCGGTCCTCTTCGTGAAGAAGAAGGACGGTAGCCTCCGCCTGTGTATTGATTATCGGGAGCTGAATGCTGTTACGGTGAAGAACCGTTACCCCTTACCACGCATCGACAATCTATTTGATCAGCTGAGGGGAGCATCAGTATTCTCCAAGATAGACCTACGTTCCGGATACCACCAGATTGCTATCCGTGACAGTGATATCGAAAAGACAGCTTTCAGAACTAGGTATGGGCATTATGAGTTCACAGTTATGCCGTTTGTCTTGTCAAATGCACCAGCAAAGTTCATGGACTTAATGAACCGTTTGTTCCAAGATCAGTTGGACAAATCAGTGGTAGTCTTCATCGATGACATACTTGTGTATTCGAAATCGAGAGGTGAGCATGAAAGCCACCTGAGAAATGTATTGCAAACATTGAGAAAGAATCAGCTGTATGCTAAATTTTCTAAGTGTGAATTTTGGTTGAACCAAGTATCATTTCTTGGACATGTGATTTCTGAGGCCGGGATCGCTGTTGATCCGGCAAAGATAGATGCAGTGCGCACCTGGCCTAGGCCGAAGACAGTTACCGACATCAGGAGCTTCCTCGGTCTGGCAGGTTACTATAGGAGGTTTGTGAAGAACTTCTCCAGTGTCTCGAAGCCGATGACTTCCTTGATGAAAAAGGATGCACCATTCGAGTGGACAGTCGACTGTGAGAGCTCTTTCGCGAGTCTCAAGGACGCTCTGACATCTGCACCGGTTCTGACATTACCAGACGGTCCAGATGGATTTGAGGTCTATTGCGACGCATCAGGCAGGGGTATGGGTTGTGTGTTGATGCAACACGGGAAGGTCGTGGCTTACGCCTCCCGACAGCTGAAGAAACATGAGGAGAACTACCCTACCCATGACTTAGAATTGGGGGCCATTGTCTTCGCACTGAAGATATGGCGACATCACTTGTATGGGGTAAGTGTGACGATTTATTCTGACCACAAGAGCTTAAAGTACTTGTTCACTCAGAAGGAGTTGAACATGAGGCAAAGAAGGTGGGTTGAATTTCTGAATGACTATGACATCAATTTACAGTACAAGGAAGGGAAGGAAAATGTGGTAGCTGACGCATTGAGTCGCCGAGCACACTCTCTCCATTCGCTAGTCTCTCATACTGGCTTGCTTGAAGAGGTGCGGAGTGCTCAGATGACGGATCAGTACATGATGGAGATTAGACAGAAGCTTATTGATGGCACATTCGAGGGTCAGAAGTACAACTTCAGACTCCACGATGATGACCTGATTAGGCTTAATGGCCGACTGTGTATACCCAGGAGTAGCGCTGAGTTGAAGAAGCGCATATTGAGTGAATCCCATTGTTCTACTACTTCGATTCACCCCGGAGCTTCAAAGATGTATAAGGGTATGAAACGTTATTTCTGGTGGGCTGGAATGAAAAAGGATGTAAATGACTATGTGTTGAGGTGTCTCACTTGTCAGAAGGTCAAGTTTGAGCACCGACGGCCTGGTGGTATGGTGCAGCCAATGCCAGTGCCGGAGTGGAAGTTCCATGACATATCTATGGACTTCGTGGTAGGGCTTCCGCCTACAAGGGGAGGTCTGAATATGATTTGGGTTGTGGTAGACCGACTGACCAAGGTGGCCCGATTCATTCCGATGAAGGACACCTGGAAAGTGGCAAAATTGGCAGAACTCTTCGATAAAGAAATTGTAAGACATCATGGTGTACCAAAGACGATTGTATCTGACAGAGATACCAGATTCCTATCCAGATATTGGAAGTCTACACGAGAGGCATTGGGTACTGAACTAAAATTGAGTACATCGTTTCACCCACAGACCGATGGTCAGAGTGAGCGCACCATTCAGACACTTGAGGATATGCTACGTGCATGTGCACTTGACTTTCAGACCAGCTGGATTGATAAGTTACATCTGATCGAGTTTAGTTACAATAACAGTTACCATGCTTCGATCAAGATGTCTCCCTTCCAGGCATTGTACGGTAGACCATGCCGCACACCATTATGCTGGGATGAGTCGAGTGAGACGGTCATTATAGGACCAGAGTATCTTGAGCAAGTTCAGGCAGAAGTTCGCCAGATCCGGGCTAATATGAAAGCAGCTCAGGATAGACAGAAGTCGTACGCAGATGTGCGCCGACGCGACCTGGAGTTCGCCGTGGGCGATCAGGTATTTTTGAGAGTATCCCCCATGAAGGGAGTATTTCGTTTTGGCCAGAAAGGCAAGTTGAGCCCAAAGTATGTGGGGCCTTATGTTGTGACGGAGCGGATCGGCCCGGTAGCTTATAGACTTGATTTACCCGCCGAGCTGGGCAAGGTACATGATGTATTTCATGTGTCCCAGTTGAAGAAGTATATGTCTCATCCGTCTCATGTGCTTCAGCCTGAAAGGCTAACTTTAGAGCCGACCATGCGATCAGTGGAGACTCCGGTACGGATTCTGGACACTAAGACCCGAGACACTCGCCATAAGTCTGTGAGACTGGTGAAGGTTCTCTGGTCTAACCAGGACGTTGAGGAGGCCACTTGGGAGCTGGAGGATAAGATGAAGGTGAAGTACCCGTCATTGTTTACTTCTTAGTCTTTATATGTATAGGGTACGGGGCGTACCCCTATTTAAGGGGGGTAGAGCCGTTTCGGTTATGGTTGTGTGCGACATGTATATGTATACATTGTCTATGTTATGTTACAGACCGCTGAGTCTGAATGATGTTGTGATGTTTTGTTGTTTGGACCATGTGTCCGATGTGATGTAAAGATGTTGTTAATGTGATATGGAAGTGTGGTTGATATATGTTCTCATGTTCTAATATTTTGGTTATGTGGAAGTATGAACTTTGGGGACAAAGTTCTTTTAAGGGGGGTAGATTGAAATACCCCAAACCTAGTTATGTTGTTTAAACACCTAAATATGGTGTAATAAGACTAAAAAGAGTCTTAGAAACATTAGTAAACAAATTTAAACAAAAGGAAACACAAAATGTGCTTTAAAGTCAATAAGAGCCAAAATGTGCTCTAAGCTTGGGATAAACTTGGTTAAGACCTAATGAGCTTACCAAGACCTCATTTATATACTAATGAACTTATTAAACCAATTACCAAAGAAAACCAAGCTTGAAAACAAGTTAAAACACAAAATGTGCTTTAAGAAGTCTTAAAGCACATTTTTGAAAAATTGTCTTGAAAATGAGTTTTGAATGGCTAAATGTCCATCATTACTCTTAAATATATATGTGTACTATATAGTATCACATTAGGGTGGCTATATTAATGGGAAATCAAAAATTTCACTTCTAAGTGCCTTGTTTTGGTGAATAGTGCTTTTTATAAGCTAGTTTATAACATATGTTGTAGTAATTAAATTGACAAACAAAGACTAAAGTACCCTCATATTAATAAAGGGGGCCGGTTTCTTAAGTGTGGTGACTCACCACTCTCTAGTTAATATAATAAGTAAGTAAATAAAACTAATTAAAACTACTTTTTACTTTATTACTACAAATATCTCCTTAAAAGCAAATTCTATCTTCATTCTCATTTCCTTCCTTCATTTCCCACGGTTCCAAACACCATCTTCCTCCCTTCTTGCTGTTCTCTCACGGTAATACCACCACCACCATTAAAACTCTAGCTTTGACCACTTGTAAAATCTAGCTCACTTGTCCAAATCAAAAACAAACACCACCAATCTCTTCCTCTCATCAAGCTCTTCATTCCTATCTTCTCAAAACTTCAAGAGCCCCATTTCGGTGCCAAGGTGTTCCACCATTGAAGGAGCTTGAGCTTGTATTTTGACATATTATTCCTTTGCTTCTAGGTAAGGAATCTCAAAGAAAAATCATGTTTCCTCCATGTTTTTACCTTGACCGAAAATACACATTGATATAGCTCTTTGTGTGACTTTGTTCTAGCTTCATTTCAACTCTTCATGGACTAGGTGGAGTCCTCTTGTTATATATTCAAACTCTCTTCAAAGATCAAGGTAAAACAACTACATTAATGTTTTTGAAACAATGTAAAATTAGGGTTTACAATGAGATGAAGCTTATAGCTTGAATACTCATTATAATGTTTGTATATTGTTTAGAACTTGACAAGGAATCAAATACCCTACCGGTCTTGTAGTGAAACAAGAAAGGAGTTGTTTGGAAAAGAGGTAAATCTACTAACCCAATGTGGTTTAATGCCTTAGGAGAAATGAGCTTATAAATGCTTGTTAAAACTACCTAAAGAGCAAATGGTGAATGACCTAGTAAATGTTCTCAAGGAGACTAGTAAAATAACATATGTCTTGTTGTATGTAATCGCAGGTTAAAGGCATATATATTGTGGAAATTCAGTGTTTATGATTTAAGCACCTTAAGGGCCTAAGAGCCATGCATTTTAAGGGCCTAAGTGCCATGCAATTTAAATTATGCACTATATTGTGATGTAGTGTGAATTTGGTGAAGTTGTGTAAGAGAGTGTTCTTGGTGTTCTTAGTGTTCTTGTGTGTTTTATGGTGAGAACAATGTGCTTGGGTGTAACAAAATGCTAGGAGAACCTATGACGAAATTTAGGAAATGAATAAGGAGTTCATGATGTTTTAAAGGAATTTTGATGAACTAGGAAGTGCTCTAGAGTGTAACAAGGACTTAGGCATGATCTTGAGGTTTTAGTAAGTACCAAAGTCATTTTGGGACTTAGGTAAAGACTTAGGCAAACTTTGGTAAATAAGGATGAAAGTGTACACTTGGAAAAGAGTTTCAAGAAGGATATAAGGAGTTAGTTGTGAGAGATGATGCTTGGGAGATGATGTTAAAATAAGGAGAAAGCTTTTGGGATAGTAGTTATCATAGGCATGAAACACCACTTGAAAAACTAGGAGAAAATATTGTAAGTGTTAGGAATTTTGTGAAGATATAAGTAAAGGTTTAAGGAATTGGAAAATGAGTTTGATGAGTGTTTAAGGATGTCTTAAGGTGTGTTCAAAGTGCCCAAATGAGGTTAGGGGGTACTAGGTTATATAGGGAGAAGTTTTGAGTTGAATGTGAAAAGGAAAAACAAAGGTTGGGGCAGACCAAACTGCGACGAACTTGCAAGTTCGGTCGAGCCCAGTTTACCCTGCGAGAATTGGCTTCTGGAATGGACCGACCTTGGGGACCGGACTTGCAAGGTCGGTCGGGCTTGTATTTTGTGTACGGATTGAGTTACTGGAAACGACCGAACATAGGACCGGACTTGGCAAGTTCGGTCGGGCTAAATTTTCAAAGGGAAGAAACTCTCGGGAAAAGACCGAACATGCGACCGGACCTACAAGGTCGGTCGGAGTAGAAAATTTTGACGGAAATGTGTTCTGGAATCGACCGAACTTGGGTAAGTTCGGTCGGTAAGGTCGGTCGGACCTAAACTTGTAAAAAAAAAACAGAAAAGAATGTGACTTATGTAGTTAACCCTAGGGTGTATAATGAAGGTAACCTAGGGTAGAATAGGCATTAAAACATGTCATACAATCATGTTAAATACTTAATAAGTTTGAAGTTAAATAAATAATTAACCGACGTTACTAATGTGTTTAGGATTCTCTCAAGGTGGAAATCAATCGAGGCAAGGACCAAGGTATGTTTTCTGCAGTCTGTTGCCTACCGGTTTACACCGGCTTGTGTGTGTTTGTTTTTCTGTGTGTTCATGACCTTGTAAGATTAAAGCATGTAAAGAGTTTACAGTTGTTGAATATTATTATGTTGTTAAGTATGACTCTCTCTTCCCTTGCGTGTGTCTAACAAGATTTGACCTGTTATTGTGAATTGTTTGTTGAGTTCAATGATGAACTACTAACAAGGGCTAACGGGGGAAGTGAGGAGTCCGGTCTGTTCCGGCCACGCGTGTGAGTATGGGAGTCGATGTCATAACCGGTTCGATTCTCTCTGTATGTTATGGTTGAGTTTCCAATTTGGTTTCCAACCTTCCCTTTAGCTTAACCAAGGCTATTTTACTGACTCACGTCGGGCCACAGGGGCATACTATGTGTTATTTCGGTGTGCTTGGATCACTATATCCGAGGCACCTTGTGTTAAGTTAACCGTTCAATCTAACCGGACGGTGACGAGTTATGTAACGAGCTAAGTATGAGCATGGCAACATTCTCTAGGCTCTCAATGGGGACTAACTGTGTTGGTTCTCTTCCTAAAAGGAATTGTATGTGTGTGATGTGTGTTATGATGTGTACAATACCCATGTTATGTTATATGTATGTATAAGTTGTGTGTTTAAAAATAAATGCCATGTCATCATGACAAATAGTTTGCGCGCATTCCGGTAGCCGATGGGCTGCGCGTTAACCATGCCAGCCAAGGGTTGCTGACCCCCTCGGGGGATCCATATTTCTTTTACTGCAGGATGAGGATCGAAGAAGCGGAGTGGCTCTAGATCCTAGGGTGTAGTTTACCTTTGGAGTACTTTTGGATGTTGGCCCGGGATGCGCCTGTGCTCCCGTGGCGTATTGTATATTTGGTTATGACGGTTTACAGTGACGGTATACAGTGAAGGATTTATGTAAACACTCGGTATTTTGTTGATGTATATATATGGTTATTAGTTCTATGCTCGGGAGTCTGATCATCAGACCGGTACACTTGTATTTATTCAGCCTTGTTAACCACGTGGGTGGTTGACGGCGTTGTAGCACCAATCGTTTAGTTACTGTTTAGTCGTTTATATTCCGCTGCGATTCCAAGTAATGTGATGTGCGTAGTAGGGGTGTTACAATATTTGATAGCATATTTGTGGCATGATTAAGTGGGTCCTGCATGGGTCCCACGTGGGTGTTACGTTTGACTTCAATAGTATATTGCCACATATAAAACAACTATAAAACAGCCAAACCAAAACAACTACAAAACAACCATGACGAACCTAACTGATATTCTTATTCTAATATGAGTATACAAGGACTATATTTATAGAGGGTAAGATACATGAGAAAACCCTAATTGAAATACCCCGAGTAATTACCACCTTAAATTAGTGAAGTTTAAGTTACGTGCAATAATTACCATAAAACATTATGATATTTTTAAATTTAGATCCAAGTGGATACTTATACCGCATGTACATATCGGTGCGTGAAATAAATACCACTAGTGCGCCCAATAGACAGTTTGAACATTCTATATACTCTAGACAAATTAAAAACGTAAACGTACTCATATATATATGAATGCGCACTTCTAAACCGAAAACGTTAATATAGTCACGCATATATATATGCACATATATGTATATATATATATATATATATATATATATATACAATCGGTGTTACGTACATAAATAACAACATGACATATTAATACCGTCACATACACGTATATATACGTACAAGTATATACATATACATAATGTTACAAAAATTTCAACGTGGCGTTGTAACATAGTCGTATGTATATATATATACATATATAACTATCAACGCGACATGATAACATAGCCGCAGGTATGTATAAATACTTACAAAGACGATATTACAGCGTTACATATATAAGTAACAACGTGACACGATAATATAGGCGCATAAACCTACATATATACTTACAAAAAAATAGAACGGAATTGCTCCTTCCGGGGTTCGAACCCGGTACCACTAGTATTTCTGCGGAATGTCTTAACCGATTGAATTGAGCTCGTATTCAGTGGTAAAACGCACATCTAGATACAAAAGAGAATAAGACACTATTAGACTAAGCGAACTAGTGGTTAGTTACCAAACATAATACCCCACCATGCCTTTCTTGATCCCACCATCAACATTGTTTTTCAGTAGTAACAAATAGCTAATCACCAATACTAGAACACAGTACAAGTCCTCACCCTCGCTCTTCTTATTCCCACCCTTTACGTGATCAAGAACAGGAGGTCAGGCTTGGTGGAACATCTCATCGGTTACTAAACCACAACCCACGGGAGATTATTCTCCACCAAACACACTTTCACTAACTCTTAGGTGGTGTCTCCTGCAAGCAAAACACACTCTGCCTGGCACAGGAAGTCCCACACCTACTTACACCAGTACCTTTCTTTTCCTTTTGGCATGGTGAGTCACGAGTAATAAACCCACCCATCTCCTTCTCTTAAGTCATTACCTCACTAGACCAATTCATCTTGTATCTGTCGCTCACGAGAGCCGATCTCAGTGTGCAATTCCTAGAGCAAACACATCAGTCACTGATCCCAGCAAGAGTGAGTCAGAACCAATGAACAACAGCCACTGCTGTTTCCAAAAAAAAGAGAAAGAGGCAATGTAACCAGCTGTGTCGAGCAACTATGGCGTAGGAAGTCTGATAGTGTGCCAAAGATCAACTGGGAGGCAACAAAGACATCAAGTGGGCCGTAACGAACGCCAACCGGGACCTCGTGTGTGTGTGAGACAACTCTTGCTTCCAAATCAGGTATGGACATGTGTGGTTCGTATGTTGCCGTGTTACACGGCTTGTGTGCTGTGTGCCTTGTTTGACTAAGACCACAAGACTAATGCATGAAAACGGATGATTGTTTACCGTGCTTATTTGTCTGTTGTGAGCTTGTGTAAAGCATGTGAATGGATTGATTATTTTCCTTGCTTACCCGCTAGCTATTATTATGCATATTGCTTGCGCGCACACAGTAGTGTAGTCCCTTCTCGTTGATGGAACCTTGAGTTGAAACATAACGAACTTCGTAAACAAACAAAGGAACTACATAAAGGGAAAACTCCTCTTAACTAAAGAGGACCTCTAATGACACCCACTATGGTGTCGAGCTATCAAAGATAATGATAAGTCAATACCCGTTAAAGATGAATAGGGAGACGGACCCTTTGTATCCGGGGTAGAGACCAATAATATTAAAAGGAATAGGGAGACGGACCCTTTGTATCCGGGGTAGAGACCAATAATATTAGAAGGAATAGGGAGACATACCCTTTGTATCCGGGGTAGAGACCAATAATATTAGACGGAATAGGGAGATGGACCCTTTGTATCCGGGGTAGAGACCAATAATATTAAAAGGAATAGGGAGACGGACCCTTTGTATTCGGGGTAGAGACCAGTAACCTTAAAAAGGAATAGGGAGACGGACCCTTTGTATCCGGGGCAGAGGCTAGTAACATTGAAAAGGAATAGGGAACGGACCCTTGGTATCCGGGGCCAGGGGCTCTTAACATTTAAAAACAAACACAGAGAGAGAGCTATCCGGGAATGAAGGATTAGCTATGGAGAAGACGTTCTCCAAATGGTGGTGATAAGAGAATTCACAAATAACCCTTAACGAAACAAGGAAAGATTAGCACCTATATGAGATGGTCATGGGATCTAACTATATCCCAGACCTGGTGCAAGGAAAGAAAAGACAATACACATTAAGGGAACAAGAGAAAAGAAATGAAAACACACAACGCTCGAATGATCCCATCGTGAGGACCATGGGTATAACATACCTATGCACACGTTTTATTACTTACATGATTGTTGTTGCTATACTAGCAGCTCATGGTGCTTGGATGCGTGTTTGATGTGCTATGATGCCAACATGTTATGCTTGGATGTTTGTTGATATGCTATGCTACCTTAAAGGGGTATGATATCATGATATATTGTGTGTGCTTTACTGCTTTATTATAGCATGTAAATTGACGTAATAAATTCGACCAAGTAGTCGTGTGGCCCCAGCAACATACGGGATACACACGTTCATACTCAGCGTAGTTTCCTGTTCCTTCCCAACCCAAATTTTTACAGGTATTATGCGGACGATAACGGAGCGTAGGTGGATGGCTACATGGGGGTAGTCCATCCAGGGCATAACATTTGAAGATGTGGCTGTATGTTTAATGTACCAGAGATGTAATTCTCAGTTATAAATTGGCAATTGTTGTAGACACTCGATATTTGGAATTGGATCTTATATTGTATATGAGTTTGGTGAGAGCTGTTTCCTGTCATGCACCGAACTTGAGGTTGGTAGAGTAGTCATGTCAGCCACGTGGGTGGTTGGCGTCTGTAGCACCCGGATGGAGTTTATACCGCTGCAAAGTTAACTTAGGATATTGTCAGACGCTTCATTTAATCCATGGATGTTTTATTCGGGGGTTTACAGAAAGTGGTATCAGAGCGTAGTTACGCTCTGATGACTGGAACAGGAAATACCGAGATTAGGAATTCTAACAGTGAGTTAAGGGTTGGGGTAGTACGTGAGGCGCGTTAGTTAGGATTTTCACCAGTGTTTACTGGATACCCACAGACACCTACACTCGACCTCCACATCCCTAGTTAAATTCAGGGAAAGAACGCCGGAGAGGTAGAAAGCCTCCTCACACTCGGGAAAACCCGATCCGGCAATAACTTAATGTTATTAACCCGTGAAGAAAAGATTATATCATACAACAGTCCCAAGATTTGAAGCTCTGACTCGAGCGTGAAATTCAAAGACATCGCCAAAGGAATAATACCCATTGAGGAACCAATTTTTGCAACAACTTGGGTCGACATGCTTAGCAGTCGATAGGACCCTACCCCACAAGCGAAGAGGACCGAAATACTCTAAAATTTATGTAATAAATAAAACTTAAATGAGCAATTAATTAAGCCACAAGAGGGACTAAAATGTCCCTAAAAATAAAGAAGTAATAGAAACTTGGCTAAGGAATTAATTAAGGTGGAATGGTTAAGTATGGATAAGAGTGCTATGGAAACAAATTATGCAATCCATATACTAGGGGGGATTAATGCCAGTAAATCTCCCCTGAAATAACGAAATAAAGGAACATGATCCGAAATAACAGTAATCAAGTAAATAAAGTTGGTACAAACAATGGTACCCAATGCAATGTAAAAATCAGCGTACCGACTGCTCCAATACACGGTATTACCGCACTATCCATCATCACCCCAGGAACGTGATCTCGCTTGTAAATATCTAAATAACAATGTGTAAAGCCGCTATTACGAGATCATCCTTCCAAACACACTCCATTCAAAGGACAAAAGTTCCTAAATAGATTATGAAGAGCGACCTCCTTAATTTAGGAAAGGCTATAACAATCACAATTATAATCAAAGGACCAAGGAGGAGCACCTAGTAAGACTAATGGGTCTTTTACTAAGAAGTAAGCCTTGAATAATTAAACACGAGGAACTCTAAACAGAATTTATCATATTATATATATACAAATGTTCATACATACATATCAAGAAAGGCAAGATATCAATAAAACTTGAGGAGAAAATGAGGTGCAACTAAAGAAGGTCAAGTGACACTGTGTACAAATTGGGTTTCGAGAATCAGACACTTTTACTGACAGGCTCATGAGACAATTTTGGAAAAACACAAAAAGGAATTTCAAAAAAAGGAGAACTGCTTGTGTCAATCTTCGTAAATTCTTTCCTTGACTCTGAATATTGCTTCATCCATGAGCTGAGTCTTTGTTATGACGTGAGCGCGTCTACATTGTAAACAGTGAGGGGCTGTATATCCCCTGTCCAGAGAGGACATTGTAAACAGTGAGGGGCTGTATATCCCCTGTCCAGAGAGGACATTGTAAACAGTGAGGGGCTGTATATCCCCTATCCAGAGAGGACATTGTAAACAGTGAGGGGCTGTATATCCCCTGTCCAAAGAGGACATTGTAAACAGTGAGGGGCTGTATATCCCCTGTCCAGAGAGGACATTGTAAACAGTGAGGGGCTGTATATCCCCTGTCCAGAGAGGATGTAACACCCCTACTCTAATCGTCTCCTAACTATCTTGCTTAACATTATAATCGCAGCGGTAATCTCAACAATTGTACTACTGGTGTCACCATTCTTACTCGCCCATACGAGTAATAACGTGCTTACTGATATATTCTTAAATACGAAACAATTTCCCACAGTGACAACAAGAGATAGACCTAACCTTCCCAAACCAATATAAAATACATTCACAGTGAGCATTCTAAGTATCCCAATCCTATACATGTTTCTAGGTTCGTATCAAAATGCAACAGTGCATATTAAAGCAATTGTAATTAAACTACCCAGCGCGTCCCTCTCTTTGCCGACACCGGAAGCTGCACACCTGCAAAAATGGTGGTTTGTGGTATGGAATCAGCCCCTGCTGAGTATATTACTACATGACTGTCATGCCCCCTCGGACCCTCAGTTAATTGGTCGAGAACATGCAATTCATTTTCATGCAAGTAGTTTAATGTTAAAACTGTAAAGCAACAATATATATATTGCAGTAAACTCAAATAACAAATAAGCCCCCGGCTTCACACATCGCATCGTAATAAACCACTGAAAGCGTTTCAACGCTTATCTGAGTACAGAGACTCCATTCCAACAAACACTTAATAGTTCATAATTGAGTACGGCGACTCACTCGACCAAACAGTCCACCATAATCTGCACACGAGTACAGCGACTCGACTCAACCAGTTCACAACGCACAATATGAGCACAATGGCTCGTTCAAACGAATCTACCAACATACCACACATAATTACAAAGCATAACCACTGAGTAACAAGGTGAAATAACGAGAGTTATAAACAGGTATAATTACTCGTCTATGGCGTACAAGCCCAAATAATGTTCGCCTAATGTACGAGCTAGTATAGTCGTTCGTAATTGTCCAGTCATGTCTAATGACAACGTCTCGTTAGAATGGTGTGTCTCGAAGTTACCCATCTCTTATGGCGGGTCACCCACGGCAATAGCCACTCCAGCGGTAGAGTCTCTGTCCTACGAACAATCTGTAGTTCGTTGGAAATTTATCAAGATACTTACGGTTACCACACGGTATCCTAGTATCGTTAATGGATCACAGTTCAAAGCAAGAGCCACATCCTCTTGATAAATTTATTTATCCCATCGCATCGTTTTACTATTCTTCTTAACACAGCAGACTAAGGTCATCAGTCCAATCCTGAGTATGTCGACTCGGGATTCAGTGTTAGATACGAGAGCGGTGTTAAGCAGGCCAGTGCTCCGTATATAAGTCTCGGATAAAATATATATATATATCTTATTATCCTAATGCTACAACGCTTTTTGAAATACCCTGTAATTAAAAATAGTGATTAACTAGGCTAATAAATAATTTAGAGGCTTAATTAAGTATAAATAATCATGAGGGAACAAATCCCGAAGAAAACGGATCCTTAAAATGGATTAAAACCACTAACGAACCTTAAAGCGCGTTTTTCGAGGTAACCGGGAAAACGTGACTTTAAGCGGGTCAAATAGACTCGTAACAATTTTGGTCAACTAAATAATCACTAATAAATATTATTGAAGCTTTAGAACCAATAAAAATCAAGAAAACGAGAGATTAGAAAAAACTGTCAAAAACGGGAAGTTGTGGGGTAGAAATATAAATAGACCAAACTTATGTGTCCACTTGTAAAATAAAAAGCAAAAATTGTGTGTGTGTGTGTAGTGCCAGCCGGCCCCCTTTTTCCCTCTCTCACACACTCACTCACACTCTCTTATTTACAAACAAACAAAAATCATAAAGTAAACCCCACTCACTTTACCACTCTCTCTCCTCTA
This sequence comes from Limonium bicolor, assembly GCA_023374045.1. NCBI lineage: Eukaryota > Viridiplantae > Streptophyta > Magnoliopsida > Caryophyllales > Plumbaginaceae > Limonium > Limonium bicolor. Next base: position 229,559,357 of record CM041776.1, read on the forward strand.
TTTCATTCTCCTCACTCACGTAGAACTCCCCCCCTTCCTCCTCTCTATTCTTTTCTTCTTCCCCAGCCGAACAACAATGGAGGTTTGAAGAACCACTCACAAAATACTAACTTCTCTCATCTTGTAAACCCCTCAAACCTCTTACAAAAATTACACCATTGTCTTCCTCTCCTCAAGAGCAACACTTCTCTCTTTTCAAAATCCAGAAAAGAGCATTTTCATTTTCATGGGTATACCCCATTTGGAGCTTCAAGACTACCATTAGAATCACCTCCTTCTCCTTGTCGTTTTGAGGTAAAAATCTTCATGAAACTCCATCTTTTTCTAGCCCTTGTGGGCAAAACGAAATTTAGAAACTAAGCTCTTGTTACTCCTTGTGTTCTAGCTGATTTTGGCCTCTTGGTGTGAGTTTGGAATCTTGTTCTTGAGCCACTCCAAGCTTTATTTACACCCTTGGGAGGTAAAGGAAATTCTAAACCCTAAATCTTACATTAAACTTAATAATGTTGGGGTTAGTTTTAGTATTGAATGTGTGTGTATGTATGGGTTATGATATTAGATTTGTGAAGTACTATAACCGGTGGAGAAAGAGGAAGGAAGAAACAAGAAGAAGAAAGAAAACTAGAAGGAAAAACAAGGTAAGGATACTCACTTGTGTAGCTTGGTATATATATGTATGTAACAGATTTTAAAAGGTTGAAATGAGTAATGGAAATGGTAAGGTATTGATAGTGTAATGTGTAGGAGGAAACAAATGTTTTAAAACCCTTAAAAGACATTTTAAGAACTGTTACAACTAGATTGTGAAGTAACGTTGCGTGCAGGAATTTTTGTGTTGTTTTAGTGTGGTATTTGTGTATGAGAGTTGGGTACATATGTGTTGGCTATAAACAGGTGGTGTAGATCATTTAAATGACTGAGACAATGTGGTGAGAGTGTAAAAATATAGGGGAGACTATGGCGAAATTTATATAGGATTAGAACACTTAGTGAATTTTAAACTAGGTGAAAAACTTATGTTGTAACAGATTTTAATTGAGCTAGTTTGGTGGGTAAGTTATGGGAGGTGAGTAATGCATTAGGAGTGTTAGAAATGGCATTAAAAGAGGGAGTTATAGTTGGGGAGAGTTAGAAGAGAAATCTGTAGCAAAATGCAACTAGAGAAGAAACTAGTGTGAGTGTTGTATGAAACTTGGAAAATTATGTGAGTGAATGAGTATAGAAATGTGTAAGGAGTTAATGAATGAATTAAGGTGTATTAGGAGGTTTAATTAGTGTTATAACATGTGGGAATAAGTGTAGGAACAATGGGGAAGTAATGGGTAAAAGAGAGGACTGAAAACAGAAATAAAAATGCAAATACTGGGTCGGACCGAACTTGCGACCGGACTTGCAAGTTCGGTCGAGCCCAGGTTTACCAAGACGGGAAAGCTTCTGGAATCGACCGGACTTGCGACCGGACTTGCAAGTTCGGTCGGACCAGAAAATTTTCCCCGTCTGTAACCTACTGGAATCGACCGGACTTGCGACCGGACATGCAAGTTCGGTCGAGCCAGAAAAATTCACCGATGTAACCTACTGGAATCGACCGGACTTGCGACCGGACATGCAAGTTCGGTCGAGCCAGAAAAATTCACCGATGTAACCTACTGGAATCGACCGGACATGCAAGTTCGGTCGAGCCAGAAAAATTCACCGACGAAACCTTCTGGAATGGACCGAACTTGCGACCGGACTTGCAAGTTCGGTCGGCCAGAAGAGTTTCGGTAATGTGAGCTACTGGAATGGACCGGACTTGCAAGGTCGGTCGCAAGTCCGGTCCGGTCAAAAAAAAATATATTAATTAAATTAAATAATATATATATATATATATGTATATACCTACATGTATATATATGTACATGTATGAAAGCATGCCAAAGTTAAGTAAGAAAGTGAACTTAAGTAATGAAAAATAAGTAAGTAAAGTGTAAGTGTGAGAAGTATAAGGACATAGTAAGTAGGAGTTAAGTTGATGATAGGTATATTAATCATTCAATTGTATGTATATAATAGGACTTGATTTGTGACACCGAAGGACGTTTAGAAACACGTACAACGGTGAACGGTATGGATTCCTCATGCCCCGTATGCTATCTTGGTTACTCTGATTTGTGTGTTGTGTGCTAATTGATCACCAAATAAGACAAATGCACGAATCGGAGTTAATATGCATACTTGTGAATATGTAGTGTTGTATGTTGTGAATATTCTCTTAAACTTTAGTTTGTATAATTCATGAAATGTTTGGATGAATATGAATGTGTGTATGTATGATGTATTGTACGGAGATTGTGATGTGTTTGGACTTCTAACTTATTCCTAACAAGCTAACCATCCTAACTTAAATTGGTAATTAAATTGGAATGAGTAGAAGTCCGATATAGTTTCGGCCACGCGTGAGGATGCGGAGTCACGAGAGGTTGGCTCCAATTCCTGACTCTTAAACTGGTGCGGCCCAAATCCCTTAAGTGGGTAGCATCCCGGATTGGTGAGTCAAGTAAATCCCGGAGGTGGGACGGCGTAGTCCCAGGGCCGGAGGTCCCAACGACTTAACTTGAGTATAAGAAGTAAGTAAGAATGAGTAAGTAAAGTAAATGGAAGTAAGTAAGTGCAAGTAAGAATAAGTAAGTAATGAGTAAAAGAGTAAAAGCATTCCGATTAACCCGGATGCATAATTTGGCTAACCTTGTGAAGGTAAGTAAGTTGTGTGCTATGTATTGTTGCCTTGAATTGTGTAATGAATTGTATAAACATGTATGTTGTATGAAAAGCATGTATGTAGAAATAATGAACAGCATGTTTAGTGGACGTCAAATAGTCGGCGTGCCCTAGCTAGCACGCGGTATATGCGGAGTTTATACGCAGCGTTTGCTGAGCCCCTTGGGGCACCATTTTTACTACACGCAGGTACCCGCGAGGGATGAAGATGTGAAGACTAGTTTCATTTCTTTATCTTCTTTTTGGATGTAAACACTGGATTATGATTGGTGTACTGAGTAGTACATGGCTGTAGTTTTTGAATAGCCGGTGTACCATGGGGTACACCTTTTTGGATAATGGAAGTATGGATTGGGTATAGATGAGTAGCCTTAGAAACTCATTCTTTTGGTAAGCTTGAAAGGTTGTAATTGAATATACTTTAAATACTCGGTGATCCAGGATGTAAGTATTTGGCATATGATATTTTGGTAAGTAATTTAGTAGCTCGGTACATTATGTTCATCAGACCGTGACTGTAAGTAAGGTAAGCCTAGCTAGCCGTATGGGCGGTTAGCGGCGTTGTACCACCTGCCGTAGTAAGTAGTAATATTTCCGCTGCGAACTCGTAGGATTAACGGGACGATTAGACGGTAAGTATAGGATTAGCGGTTGGGGTGTTACAAAAAGTGGTATCAGAGCGTAGTTACGCTCTGATGTCCATAGTACCGAGCATAGGGGATTACCGAGTTAGGATTTCAACCGTCTTAAGACGGATACTTAGAAACCTAACTAGGAACTACCGTTGTTAACAACGGATACCCTTGACGTTCTTAGGAACGATACTTTGCTTAAATTCCAAGACCTTTGAGTCATATCTTGCAAGCCTAATGTAACTGTTAAATATTCAGATGTCAGGCAGAGGTCCAGGTCGCCCTAGAGGAGGGGGCAATGACGGACCGGGCACGCAGACGATAGCTGAGATCGTCGCTGCCACGGTAGCGCAGATGCTACCGCAAGTAATCCAGGCAATGCAACAAAACCAGCAGAACCAACAAACTCAAGCGGGGCCAATCCCTCCCCCACCACCCAGAGAAGCAAACTGGGTAAAAGCTGTAGCGGAGCTCCGCCCTCCCTGCTTTAGGGGTGAGAGTGACCCGGCTAAGCTCGAAGCCTACATCTCCGAGATGGAGACGGCTTTCGAAACACTCGAAGCTCCTGCTGGAGTTCGAGTCAGAGTAGCAGCCTACTACCTCAAAGATGCTGCGATGGATTGGTGGAAGCTAGTCAAGCATGAGCACGTCAGCGACCCCACATTCGACTGGGATTCTTTCGCATCACTCCTCCGTTCCAAGTACTATCCGGAGCATGTAAAGACCAAGAAAAGGCTAGAGCTGGATGCCTTAAAGATGACAGACAAGATGTCTGTGGATGAGTACTACCGCACCTTCACTTCTATCCTCCGTCTCCTCCCTGATCTAGGATACACCGGCCAGGTGTTGGTCGATCGCTTCTATGGCGGTCTGAGCCATCGCCTACGGTACGGTATGGGCTACACGAGATTTACCTCCCTTCAGGTAAATATCAGTTAACCCTTAGTATCACTTCAATTCCTTAAATTCCTTGAATTCCTTGAATCTTTTCCCTTATCCTTTCCTTAAATGAGAATCCCGGCTAATACCTGAGATTTCAGGAGTGTTATCACGCGGCTTCTCGCGTTGAAATCACTTGCCAGTTAAGGGATGAAGAGACCGCGCTGAAGCGCAAAGCCAACAACAAAAACACCAGCACTGAGGAGCAGAACCAGGGGAAGAGCTGGAAAAAGAAGAAGGGGAATTTCTTTCAGCAATCCCAAAAGAAATCCCAGGGTGAGAGCAGTGCCCATGCTGAGCAGGGCAAACCAGCTGAGCTTCTTCAGCTTGGTTATTCTGCACCGGTGGCAGCAAAGCCACTGAGATCACACCCACCTAAGGGTAAATTCCTAATCCAATCTGTATTCGTATAAGTAATGTATCTAGTATATCCACGCACACATGTGCTAACCCTCTAACCTCAGGTTCTAGCTCTGGTGTCGCCAAAACCTTCTCCGATGGCCGCACCTATGTGTGCAGAAAATGCAACCAGGACCATCCTGGTAAGGACTGTTATGGGAGGGACATCAAGTGCTATAGCTGCCAAAAACCCGGTCACACAGCCAATAAATGCCCAGAGAATGGGAAGCAAAGGGGGAACTTCCAGAACTACAAACAGAGGGAAGGCAAGGAGGTTGCATCTGGCGATGCACCGACCCAACAGGCACCACAGGGACAGGGATCCCGGGGACCTCCGCGGGGTGCACCTCAGAGGCAGCCTGTCCTTCATGTCATAGACCGTGATGGGCCCGGTTCTAAGTCCGGCCCAGGTAATAATCTCAACCTTTTATCCTTGAAACAGCATGTCTAAGTAGTAGAGTAACTGTTTGGATGAATGCATGAGTAAATAAATTGAAGTGTGTATTAAGCATGAAATGAAGTAGTTGAAACTAGTACTCACCGTAGATGGAATTTATAACCATAGGAAGCTTTAGTATCTGTTACCCGATACCGGTAAACTTGAATCAAGAAGAGATCGACATCACCAACCACGACTACACCAACAAACAGTGTCAGGTCATCCGACCAGGTATGATCTTATTAAAGGGATACCTGACACCCGAAGCGCAAATCTCAATCATCCGACGATGCAACAAGCTAGGAACGGGTTAAGGTGGATTTTACACACCCGAATTCCCCGGTGGAGCGAAGATGAAGCTGAAGATGATGTGCTTGGGAAAGGACTGGAATCCTTATACCAAGACATACCAAGAGACACGAACACAAGATGGAGCGACACCACCGACAATACCACCAGAGTTTCAGACACTCGTCACACAAGCAGTAAAACTTGCACAACAATGTGAACCTGAACCGATCCCCGCACTTGAAGCGGATCTCTGTATCGTCAACTTCTATGAGAAAGAAGGACGACTTGGGTTACACCAAGACAAGGACGAGACAGCGGAATCTCTTGAACAAGGAGTGCCCGTAGTGTCTTGGTCCATTGGTGATGACGCCGTATTCCTGTATAGCGAGCAGAAGCGTGTGGACCTCGCAGAGAAATTGGTATGAGATCAGGAGATGTCCTAATCATGGGTGGAAACTCTAGGATGCTGTATCACGGGATCGACAAGATCAAGTTGAATACGGCACCGCCGGCAATAATCAATGCCACACACATGAAACCAGGACGCCTGAACCTTACCTTTAGAAAGTATTAAATTCCAGTATCATGTAATCTATTAGTAACGTGTATTAGAGACACGGTTTGTATGATGGTTGGTTTATCAATAAAGAGCAGTGTTGATTTAATTCCACTTGTGTCCACCATCAATACTTACCCAATTGTGAATCCAATAGGTTGCGGACTCGGTACTGAAGGTAACCTGAACATCCTCACCGAAGCACAAGCCGGCAAAAGCGGCACCATCTTAACGGGAACCTTCCCAGTAAATGGCATTGATGCCAATGTATTATTCGACTCCGGCGCCTCTCACACTTTCGTATCACCATCCTTTGTGAAGAGGTTGAAGCTAGATGCGGATGAGCTACCGAACTTCATGGTTACTCTCCCATCGAAGGAGCGAGTAAAGTGCACCAAGTATTATCAATCAGCCACAATCCAAATCAAAGGCGAATCGTTTCCCATTTCCTTCATCGAATTCAATGGATTGGGATTCGACTTAATCATTGGAATGAATTGGTTGGAGCGGCACAAGGGTAGAATCCTCTGCGCCGAGCATCGTTTGCTGCTCAAGAGTCCTTCTGGGGTTACTGTATCTTACCGCCAGAGACCGAGAGAGCCTTCTACCACACTCATATCCGCCATGGCTATGTACCGGGAGCTCAGAAAGGGCCAAGAGGTGTATCTGTGCTATGTACAAGACCTGGAGAGAGATCCAGAGTTCAGTGATGAAGTACCCATTGTATCCGAATATCCCGATGTATTCCCTAAGGAGCTACCCGACATGCCACCACCGAGAGCAGTGGAATTTGAAATTGACCTTTTGCCAGGTACCGGTCCCATTGCCAGGGCACCGTACCGCATGGCACCTGCAGAAATGGCCGAACTAAAAGAGCAGTTAAGAGACCTTCTAGACAAAGGGTTTATACGCCCGAGCGTATCACCCTGGGGAGCACCGGTTCTCTTCGTGAAGAAGAAGGACGGTAGCCTCTGACTTTGTATTGACTACCGCGAGCTGAATGCGGTCACAGTCAAAAATAAATACCCACTACCACGTATCGACGACCTATTCGACCAGTTGAAAGGAGCCTCAGTCTTCTCCAAGATCGACCTCCATTCAGGGTATCATCAGATTGCAATCAAGGAACAAGACATTGAGAAAACGGCATTCCGTAACAGATATGGCCACTACGAATTCACGGTGATGCCATTCGGTTTGTCAAACGCACCAGCTAAATTCATGGACCTCATGAATCGTTTATTCAGTGAGCAGTTGGACACTTCAGTGGTTGTCTTCATCGACGACATACTTGTATATTCCAAATCAGCAGAGGACATGAAACTCACTTGAGGAAAGTGCTTGAGACACTGCGCGAGAACCAGCGTATGCGAAGTTCTCCAAGTGCGAGTTTTGGCTTGATCAGGTATCATTCCTTGGACATGTCATCTCGAGCGCAGGTATCTCGGTTGACCCTTCTAAGATAGAAGCTGTACGATCATGGCCTAGACCTAAGACTGTTACCGACATTCGGAGCTTTCTTGGTCTAGCCGGTTACTACCGGAGATTTGTAAGGGACTTCTCGAAAGTCGCTAAGCCCATGAATACACTGATGAAGAAGGATGCACCGTTTGTATGGACACACGAGTGCGAGTTATCATTTCAGAAACTAAAAGACTCATTGACCTCAGCGCCCGTCCTTACTCTTCCAGAGGGCACAGAGGGATTTGAGGTGTACTGTGATGCATCAGGCAAAGGAATGGGATGCGTACTCATGCAGCATGGCAAGGTTGTTGCTTATGCCTCTCGCCAGCTGAAAAAGCATGAGGAGAATTACCCGACTCACGACTTAGAGTTAGGAGCCATTGTCTTCGCCTTGAAGATATGGCGACACTATCTCTATGGGGTAAGCATCACCATCTACTCCGACCATAAGAGCTTACAGTATGTATTCACACAGAAAGAACTGAATTTGAGACAGAGAAGATGGATGGAATTTCTTTCGGATTATGACATCAACTTGCAATATAAGGAAGGGAAGGCAAACATCGTAGCCGACGCCCTGAGTCGTCGAGCACACTTGCTCCATTCGCTACTCGCTTCTTCTAGCTTGGTTGACGAGGTGCAAGACGCTCAGTTGAGCGACCCTTACCTAACCGAAATTAGACACAAGGTCGAGAATGGTACATTTGAGAAGAAGAAGTATGACTTCAAGCTACATGAAGATGGTTTGATTCGGTTGAATGGCAGGCTATGCGTCCCCCGAAGCAATGCTGAGCTAAGGGATCGCATCCTGCGAGAGTCACACTGTTCCACATTGTCAGTCCATCCGGGAGCCTCCAAGATGTACAAAGACATGAAGAGGTACTTCTGGTGGTCTGGAATGAAATCAGATGTGACGGAATTTGTATTGAGATGCTTGACATGCCAGAAGGTAAAATTTGAACACCGTAGACCGGGCGGAATGGTACAATCTATGCCAGTTCCGGAGTTGAAATTTCATGATATCTCCATGGATTTTGTTGTAGGACTCCCACCTGCTAGGGGAGGACTCAACATGATCTGGGTTGTAGTAGATCGCCTTACCAAGGTTGCCAGATTCATACCGATGAAGGACACCTGGAAGGTAGTAAAGCTAGCTGAGCTTTTCGATAAGGAGATTATCAGACACCACGGAGTCCCTAAGACAATAGTATCTGACCGCGACACCAGGTTTCTTTCGAGATACCGGAGAGCTACAAGGGAAGCGTTGGGTACAGAATTGAAGTTGAGTACCGCCTTCCATCCTCAGACCGACGGTCAGACAGAAAGGACCATCCAGACACTGGAGGACATGCTTCGGGCATGTGCCTTGGACTTTCAGGGGAGTTGGTTAGATAAGCTTCATCTTATCGAGTTCTCGTATAATAATAGTTATCACGCCTCGATTAAGATGTCGCCTTTCCAAGCTCTATACGGTAGACCTTGCCGTACACCCTTGTGTTGGGATGAGTCAAGCGAAGCGGTCATAATAGGACCGGAGTATCTTGAGCAAGTACAAGCCGAAGTGCAGCAAATTCGAGCTAATATGAAGGCAGCCCAAGATAGACAGAAATCCTATGCGGATGTGAGACGACGCGACCTTGAGTTCGCCGTGGGCGACCAAGTGTTCTTGCGAGTTTCACCTATGAAGGGTGTCTTCCATTTTGGCCAGAAGGGCAAGCTGAGCCCAAAGTTTGTAGGGCCGTACACTATCACCGAAAGAGTTGGATCCGTAGCCTACAGGTTAGCACTACCTGAGGACTTGGGGCGTGTCCATGATGTATTTCATGTGTCACAACTCAAGAAGTATATTGCTGATCCTTCTCATGTGTTAGAGCCCGAGCACTTATCCATTGAGACAAACATGAGATATGTTGAAACCCCAGTGAGAATCCTTGATAGGAAGACCAGAGACACTCGCCATAAGTCTATACGAATGGTGAAGGTCCTATGGTCAAACCATAATGTCGAAGAAGCGACATGGGAATTGGAAGATGCCACGAAGGATAAGTACCCACAACTGTTCATAGACTAGAGAGTCTAGCATTTAGCGATACGGGTACAGGTCGTACCCCTTTTATGGGGGGTAGAGCCCTTTTGCTTTTGCATTGCTTCGGGGTAAGCATTGCTTAGTGTGTAGGTATTGTAACAGATTTTGTATGGCACATGTAGTGTAAGTGAATTGGTATGTGTGTGTACGTGTAATGTGTAGTGTATGAATGTACTTGTATGATGGATGATGTATATGTAATGTGTATTGTGAATGGTAATGATGTATGGCGTAATGTGGAATGGTATGTATGAATAATGTTGGATTGTGTATGATGCGTGAAGTGTGTATGTTTGCAATGTGGAATGAAGTGAACACCTCATAGGTGGTAGTAAGACACACTAGTGCAATTGGTTTGCCTAATGAGTAGAATTACCTAAACCATTAACCTTGAGCAACTTTGAGGGCAAAGTTTCTTAAGGGGGGTAGATTGAAATAACCCGTAATTAAAAATAGTGATTAACTAGGCTAATAAATAATTTAGAGGCTTAATTAAGTATAAATAATCATGAGGGAACAAATCCCGAAGAAAACGGATCCTTAAAATGGATTAAAACCACTAACGAACCTTAAAGCGCGTTTTTCGAGGTAACCGGGAAAACGTGTCTTTAAGCGGGTCAAATAGACTCATAACAATTTTGGTCGACTAAATAATCACTAATAAATATTAGTGAAGCTTTAGAACCAATAAAAATCAAGAAAACAAGAGATTAGTAAAAACTGTCAAAAACGGGAAGTTGTGGGGTAGAAATATAAATAGACCAAACTTATGTGTCCACTTGTAAAATAAAAAGCAAAAATTGTGTGTGTGTGTGTGTGTAGTGCCAGCCGGCCCCCTTTTTCCCTCTCTCACACACTCACTCACACTCTCTTATTTACAAACAAACAAAAATCATAAAGTAAACCCCCACTCACTTTACCACTCTCTCTCCTCTATTTCATTCTCCTCACTCACGTAGAACTCCCCCCCTTCCTCCTCTCTATTCTTTTCTTCTTCCCCAGCCGAACAACAATGGAGGTTTGAAGAACCACTCACAAAATACTAACTTCTCTCATCTTGTAAACCCCTCAAACCTCTTACAAAAATTACACCATTGTCTTCCTCTCCTCAAGAGCAACACTTCCCTCTTTACAAAATCCAAAAAAGAGCATTTTCATTTTCATGGGTATACCCCATTTGGAGCTTCAAGACTACCATTAGAATCACCTCCTTCTCCTTGTCGTTTTGAGGTAAAAATCTTCATGAAACTCCATCTTTTTCTAGCCCTTGTGGGCAAAACAAAATTTAGAAACTAAGCTCTTGTTACTCCTTGTGTTCTAGCCGATTTTGGCCTCATTGGTGGAGTTGGAATCTTGTTCTTGAGCCACTCCAAGCTTTATTTACACCCTTGGGAGGTAAAGGAAATTCTAAACCCTAAATCTTACATTAAAACTTAAATAATGTTGGGGTTAGTTTTTAGTATTGAATGTGTGTGTATGTATGGGTTATGATATTAGATTTGTGAAGTACTATAACCGGTGGAGAAAGAGAGGAAGGAAGAAACAAGAAGAAGAAAGAAAACTAGAAGGAAAAACAAGGTAAGGATACTCACTTGTGTAGCTTGGTATATATATGTATGTAACAGATTTTAAAAGGTTGAAATGAGCAATGGAAATGGTAAGGTATTGATAGTGTAATGTGTAGGAGGAAACAAATGTTTTAAAACCCTTAAAAGACATTTTAAGAACTGTTACAACTAGATTGTGAAGTAACGTTGAGTGCAGGAATTTTTGTGTTGTTTTAGTGTGGTATTTGTGTATGAGAGTTGGGTACATATGTGTTGGCTATAAACAGGTGGTGTAGATCATTTAAATGACTGAGACAATGTGGTGAGAGTGTAAAAATATAGGGGAGACTATGGCGAAATTTATATATGATTAGAACACTTAGTGAATTTTAAACTAGGTGAAAAACTTATGTTGTAACAGATTTTAATTGAGCTAGTTTGGTGGGTAAGTTATGGGAGGTGAGTAATGCATTAGGAGTGTTAGAAATGGCATTAGAAGAGGGAGTTATAGTTGGGGAGAGTTAGAAGAGAAATCTGTAGCAAAATGCAACTAGAGAAGAAACTAGTGTGAGTGTTGTATGAAACTTGGAAAATTATGTGAGTGAATGAGTATGAAAATGTGTAAGGAGTTAATGAATGAATTAAGGTGTATTAGGAGGTTTAATTAGTGTTATAACATGTGGGAATAAGTGTAGGAACAATTAGGAAGTAATGGGTAAAAGAGAGGACTGAAAACAGAAATAAAAATGCAAATACTGGGTCGGACCGAACTTGCGACCGGACTTGCAAGTTCGGTCGAGCCCAGGTTTACCAAGACGGGAAAGCTTCTGGAATCGACCGGACTTGCGACCGGACTTGCAAGTAGGGGTGAGCATTTGGATAATTCGGTTAACCGAAATCCAAATTGTAAAAAAAAATTGGATTTCGGTTAAATTCGGTTTTTAACCGAATTATCCAAATTTTGATCAAAACCGAATTAACCGAAATCCAAATTATCCAAAATCCGAAATTTTTTTAAGTTGAAAACCGAAAACCGAACTGAAATCCAAAATTTCCTTCAGTTCGGATATCAATTAACCGAAATTTTTTAAAAAAACCGAAAACCGATTTTATAAATCGGATTTCAGTTAACCGAATTTTTTTAAAAAATAACCAAACACATTTTTTTGTTTCATGTTCATCACCAGCAGCAGTAATAACCACAAGCTGCTAGAAAATTGTGAATTCCCTAGTTGCCAATTCATCACAACAAAAACATAAAGAACTCACTCTAACATTAGACTAGTTACATCAAACAAGGGGTGAGCAGCGATGAACGATGTTCAAAACAACTAGTTATATATAATTAATTTGACGAAAAAAATAGTATGACATTATATAATTGAAGGATTGGAGCAATGCGAGATAGGGTTTTGAATTTTGACGTTTTGTTTGTCATGTTTAAAGAGTATTAACTATTAAGGAAAGATTTAGGGATTTTCTTTAAAAAAAGTTTGGATAATTCGGTTAACCGAATTTTACAGGGTGAAAACTGAAATCCAAACCAAATTATAATTCGGATATTCGAATAACCGAAATTTTAAATTCGGTTTTAAAATTCGGTTAAAAATCCAAAAAACAAATCCAGTTAATTTGGATTTTGGATAAATCCAAATTATCCAATCCAAATGCTCACCCCTACTTGCAAGTTCGGTCGGACCAGAAAATTTTCCCCGTCTGTAACCTACTGGAATCGACCGGACTTGCGACCGGACATGCAAGTTCGGTCGAGCCAGAAAAATTCACCGATGTAACCTACTGGAATCGACCGGACTTGCGACCGGACATGCAAGTTCGGTCGATCCAGAAAAATTCACCGATGTAACCTACTGGAATCCACCGGACTTGTGACCGGACATGCAAGTTCGGTCGAGCCAGAAAAATTCACCGATGTAACCTACTGGAATCGACCGGACTTGCGACCGGACATGCAAGTTCGGTCGAGCCAGAAAAATTCACCGATGAAACCTTCTGGAATGGACCGAACTTGCGACCGGACTTGCAAGTTCGGTCGGCCAGAAGAGTTTCGGTAATGTGAGCTACTGGAATGGACCGGACTTGCAAGGTCGGTCGCAAGTCCGGTCCGGTAAAAAAAATGTATTATTTAAATTAAATAATATATATATATATATATATGTATATACCTACATGTATATATATATGTACATGTATGAAAGCATGCCAAAGTTAAGTAAGAAAGTGAACTTAAGTAATGAAAAATAAGTAAGTAAAGTGTAAGTGTGAGAAGTATAAGGACATAGTAAGTAGGAGTTAAGTTGATGATAGGTATATTAATCATTCAATTGTATGTATATAATAGGACTTGATTTGTGACACCGAAGGACGTTTGGAAACACGTACAACGGTGAACGGTATGGATTCCTCATGCCCCGTATGCTATCTTGGTTACTCTGATTTGTGTGTTGTGTGCTAATTGATCACCAAATAAGACAAATGCACGAATCGGAGTTAATATGCATACTTGTGAATATGTAGTGTTGTATGTTGTGAATATTCTCTTAACTTTAGTTTGTATAATTCATGAAATGTTTGGATGAACATGAATGTGTGTATGTATGATGTATTGTACTGTGACCGATTGTGATGTGTTTGGACTTCTAACTTATTCCTAACAAGCTAACCATCCTAACTTAAATTGGTAATTAAATTGGAATGAGTAGAAGTCCGATATAGTTTCGGCCACGCGTGAGGATGCGGAGTCACGAGAGGTTGGCTCCAATTCCTGACTCTTAAACTGGTCCGCGGCCCAAATCCCTTAAGTGGGTAGCATCCCGGACTAGTGAGTCAAGTAAATCCCGGAGGTGGGACGACGTAGTCCCCAGGGCCGGAGGTCCCGACGACTTAACTTGAGTATAAGTAAGTAAGTAAGAATGAGTAAGTAAAGTAAATGGAAGTAAGTAAGTGCAAGTAAGAAAAAGTAAGTAATGAGTAAAAGAGTAAAAGCATTCCGATTAACCCGGGTGCATAATTTGGCTAACCTTGTGAAGGTAAGTAAGTTGTGTGCTACTGTATTGTTGCCTTGAATTGTGTAATGAATTGTATAAACATGTATGTTGTATGAAAAGCATGTATGTATGAAATAAATGAACAGCATGTTTAGTGGACGTCAAATAGTCGGCGTGCCCTAGCTAGCACGCGGTATATGCGGAGTTTATACGCAGCGTTTGCTGAGCCCCTTGGGGCACCATTTTTACTACACGCAGGTACCCGCGAGGGATGAAGATGTGAAGACCTAGTTTCATTTCTTTTATCTTCTTTTTGGAATGTAAACACTGTATTTGATTGTGTACTGAATTAGTACCTGGCTGTAGTTTTGTGAATAGCCGGTGTACAGGGGGTTACACCTTTTTGGATAATGGAAGTATTGGATTTGGGTATAGATGAGTACCTTAGAATCTCATTCTTTTGGTAAGCTTGAAAGGTTGTAATTGAATATACTTTAAATACTCGGTGATCCAGGATGTGTATTTGGCATATGATATTTTGGTAAGTATTTAGTTGCTCGGTACATTATGTTCATCAGACCCGTGACTGTAAGTAAGGTAAGCCTAGCTAGCCGTATGGGCGGTTAGCGGCGTTGTACCACCCGCCGTAGTAAGTAGTAATATTTCCGCTGCGAACTCGTAGGATTAACGGGACGATTAGACGGTAAGTATAGGATTAGCGGTTGGGGTGTTACACTTTTACTTACGTTCCTTATATTACACATAGCATCATTGCCGCTAGTTCGTTTTATAGTATGTTCATATATACGAACGGTACCGTTATCGTTCAACAGTAATAATAAAGCAGCATTAATACACAAATCAAGCATATTAATTCACACAAGCAGACATTCAATCTTATCACAGATTTTCACACAATGTCTGAACTGAGAAAATCCTCAGAGACAATCAAGCCATATAAATAACATACCGTTCACCCTGATTATATTACGGTGGAGTATGAATCAGCAAGATCCTATGCTCCGCGTATCGTCACCAACAGTCTAAACAGTACATAACGCTACTGATTAACATCCCGTATAACAGTATAACTCTACGGTACCCCGTACCGTCACTAATACCTCCCGGTTAATCCCCCATTATTAACTGTCAACGTTTGTCGGGTTTTCGGCTTAACTCGAGATTTGGAAAAGATGTTATATTACATGCATAGTCTTGTCTCGTATATTTATATACTTTTTGTTGAACTTTGTTATCGCATGTAACTTAATGTATAATCGTATACCATATAGTTTGTTTCTTTATTGCACGTATGATTCTTTGTCATGTATTATACATCTCACCTTAGTATTTATTTTTCTAAGGTTTGTTTTTTTTTCCAAGTTCAATGTGGTATCATTCATATGTAAACAACACTTTGGATTATATAAATCCTTATTATCCATGTACACTCTTAACATTAGAATTCCATATCCAATGTTTGTAATTCTTTTCTCTTTATCTATTATCATTTTAATTATGATAATTATAGTTATTGAACCATATTACATTTTCTACACCATAACATATTTTATTTATATACATGTATTATGAAACTATTTATTATGTGGTAAGTCTTTATATATATTCATTCTTTTTAATGAATACCTCTTATATTATAAATGTTATAACTCTTATAACATTAAAACCATATTATAAATTTCATTTAAAAATGTTAATATTTCCGAACAGCACCTATGTTCTTAAATATTTACAAATCCACCACATAATTAATATAATGTTACATTATAGTTATATAACATATATTATGACATTTATGTTATTAAAACAATTATAACATATAGTTGTAATTGTTTTAAAATACCAAACAGCCCTTATATTATTCGGCTTTCATCAAATACCACTAAACTTCTATAAATCACAAATCAACCTCAAATTTATTTCATTGTTACACTTATAATATATACTTACATTAAAATCCTCAAACCTTAATATAATTATAACCTATAGTTTTTAAAGTCTATAATTTTCGAACAGACCCTAGGACTGTTTTAATTAAATTCCCACCACCAAACTTTGTATATTTCAAATCTTCCCAATTTATAATACATTTTCTAACAACATTAAAACTATATATTATACATATATCTTTATAAAAATCTTATATATAACTCCAAAATTACCAAACTTTACCAAAGGGTCATAAATATTATTCCTAACCTTATACTTTCTATAATTCTCGGTTTTTACCCATTTGTTACCCATTTGTAACAATGTTATAAAATATCATATATTATACTTATATAATTCATATAAACTCCAAATTTAACCAAATAAACTTCTAAAAATTCCTAATAACTTAAGGACTGTACTAAATCCCATTTAGTACCCCAAAGTTTCGGAAATTACACTATAGCCCCATCCCTTATAAATCTTTTACAATTTAATACTTATCCTAATATAAGGTAGTATTTTAATTTCTAAAATTCTCCAAACTTAGTCAAAGTCCCCTATATAGTCAACTTTGACTTCTAATACCAAATTGGACCAAACTCTCGGTAATTACCAATCTTACCCCATACTTTTCTATTTTTACAATTTTGACCCCAAAACTTTATGAAATGTTATAATTTTTATTAAATTCATTTAAAAACCCTAAATTCCTCTAAATTAAGCCCACGGCCTAATATTTTATCAATAATTACGGTTTGGCCCCAAACTTAATTATATAAGCATAAATCTAACTAAATAAGCTTATAAACTTAAATCAAAATGGCCTAATGTCATGGCCTTATTACACCTTGAACTTGCAAAATAAATTACACTTAAATGTCTCAAAATATAGTATAAACTCACGGCCTCACTTTAGTTTATTTATTTTTCCACATAATGTCATAATTTGACCATTATGATAATTAATCACTTAAATGACTAGCTTAATTTATCTTAGTCATTTTTTTCCATTTCTAGGTTAATATACCCATATGTTAAACTCCACTCTCGGCATAATTTATATATATGCTTAGAAATTATAAAATCATAAGTTTTAAGGTGTTTATACCTTGATTTCTCCTTGTATGAACTAGGCCACTTGAAAGAAAATTCACCACATCATTTAGACATGTTTAATACACCAAAATAAGATATGGTTATACTCCAAGCTTGAGCTTAACCATAAGTGAAATACCCCAAACCATAGTATGTTGTTTAAACATTTAAATATGGTATATTAAGACTAAAAAGAGTCTTAGAAACATTAGTAAACAATTTAAACCATAGAAAACACAAATAAATGCCTTAAAGTCAATTAGGGCTAAAATATGTTCTAAGCTTGGAATAAGCTTGGGTAAGACCTAATGAGCTTACCAAGACCTTATTTATATACTAATGAACATATTAAACCATTACCAAAGAAAACCAAGCTTGAAAACAAGATAAAACACAAAATGTGCTTTAAGGAGTCTTAAAGCACATTTTTGAAAAAGTGTCTTGTAAATGAGTTTTGAATGGCTAAATGTCCATCATTACTCTTTAATTAACATGTGTACTATATAGTATCACATTTGGAAGTCTATATCAATGAGAAATCAAAAATTTCACTTCTATGTGCCTTGTTTTTATGAATAGTAACTTTAATAAGCTAGTTTGTAACATATGTTATTATAAGTAATTAAATTGATCAATAAAGACTAAAATACCCCTAAGAGCATAAAGGGGGCCGGTTTTTTTTAAGTGTGGTGACTCACCACTCTTGTTAACTTGTTAAGTAAATAAAGATGACAACTTAAGTTACTATTTGCTTTAACAACTACAAATATCTTCTAAAAGCAAAACTCATCTTCATTTCTCCCTTCCTTCTTCATTTCACACGGTTCCAAGCTCTCTTCTACCTCTTCTTCATTCTCCATTTACGGTTTGCAATAGTACACACCAAAACTCCATCTTTGATCACTTGTAATTCCTAGCTCACTTAACCAAATCAAAACAAACACCACTATTCTCTTCCTCTCATCAAGCCCTTCATTCCTATCTTCTCAAAACTTCAAGACCACCATTTCGGTGCCATGGAGTTCCACCATTGAAGGAGCTTGAGCTTATATTTCTACATATTATTGATCTCCTTTGCTTCTAGGTAAGGAATCTCAAAGAAAAATGATGTTTCTTCCATGTTTTTTATCTTGACCGAGAATCACCATTAATGGTGCTCATTATATTGCTTTGTTCTAGCTTCATTCCAACCTTTCAAGGACTAGGTGGAGTCCTCTCTTGATATATATTCAAACTCTCTTCAAGTTCTAAGGTAAAACAACTATCTTAATGTTTTTAAAACAATGTATAATCTAGGGTTTACAATGAGATAAAGCTTAGAGCTTGAATACTCATTATATTGTTTGTATAATGTTTTGAAGTTAACAAACAATCAAAAGCCTTGCCGATTTAGACAAGGAAACAAGAAAGAAGTTGTGAGGAAAAAAAAGGT
Organism: Limonium bicolor; assembly: GCA_023374045.1. Taxonomy (NCBI): domain Eukaryota; kingdom Viridiplantae; phylum Streptophyta; class Magnoliopsida; order Caryophyllales; family Plumbaginaceae; genus Limonium; species Limonium bicolor. The sequence continues at coordinate 229,577,955 of CM041776.1, forward strand.
AAATGTGCTAACCTAATGTGGTTTAAAGTCTTAGGAGAAATGAGCTTATGTTGCTTATTAAAATGATCTAAGGAGCCAATGGTGAATGACTTAGTAAAATGTTCTCAAAGGCTTAGTAAAAGACATATGTGTTGTTGAGTGTATTTGCAGGTCAAAGGCAAATACAATGTGGGAAATTCAGTGTTTATGATTTATGCATCTTAAGGGCCTAAGAGCCATGTTATTTAAGGGCCTAAGTGCCATACAATTTAAATTATGCACTATATTGTGATGTAGTGCTAAATGTGTGAAGTTGGAGTATAAGAATGTGTTTGATGGATTTTAGTGTTCTTGGTTGTTTGATGGTGAAGACAATGTGTGTAACGACCCCAAAACCACCCTGGTTGAGAGACCGTTACACGCCGCGTACTTATTACCTAAGACACGCAAGGCTACATTAGCGAATCCCAAAACTGAACAAATACCCTTTATTTAACAAGTAGCAATTACAATCGTTTACATAGTTTACAAAAGCGGAAGATAACAAATACAAAAAGGGCCCCAAAGCCAAACATCTAAATACAAAACCACATCCAAAACTAAAAGCGAAGGCCGAATCTTCAAACACGAACTAAGACCTGCAAGTCAGACGGATATAGGGGTGAGCACAACTATTGCTCAGCAGGTGATAAACTTCATCAGCTGAGCATGCTCAAAAAGATACTGAACATACATACTTATACATATACAGAAGCGCTTAGCCAGAGCGAAACCAGAGTCAAAGCGGAAGACTTTCAAATAGGCAGAAGTCTAAAACAGAAGAGGCTAAGCAATGACCAAAACAGGTACTCAATAACAGAAGATAACTGAAGCTGAAGGCTTGACGAAATCAGAAGCTTAAGAAACTCAGAAGCTTAAACACAATCAGAAGCTTAGCAAAATCAGAAGCTTAGCAAAATCCGAACTTATCAGAAGGCGGTAAGCACACAGCAGACCGTCTCAAATCAAATACAGATAGAGAGCAGACGAAGTGGAGCACTTTACAAATCAGAAATCCTTAACAGACAGGAAGCACACAGCAGCCTATCTGAGTTTGAAAGCAAACAGGACTGGCGGAAGCAGTACAAACAAACATAGGTGTTCAAAGGACAGAAAGTACACAACAGTCTGTCAAATACAAAAGCAGAGAGAACAGACAGAAGCCGAACAGAACACAAACAGAAGTGGGACACTAGCACCAAGCATAACACTCAGAAAGGGTCGAAGACCCATGGATCTAATAGATCCCTCGACAACGCAGAAATGACCCGAAGGCCAAAGGGTTCGTCAACCCACAGAACATTGGGCATGACCCACACTCAGAATGACGTCTACATGGTATACCACGGAATAGCTCGACCCAGCCATTCACGGCTCAGAAGCAGAGTAACTAGGTTCCAAAACGGAAGCTTAACAAACAGAAGCTTTAAACAGAACGGGACAAAAGTCCTTGTCAGAACAGAGCAGAAAGCAGAAGCTTTTAACAGAACAGAACAGAGGGCCAAAGCACATCAAACGGATCATAATCCTTTATCAAAACAAAAGTCATACACTGACTAGCAAACACGAAAACCAACCAGAAGCATAGAAGCACAAACACTCTTCCAGAGTAAATCAGAGTTCAAAGGCTTATTTAAGACTTTCAAATCAAAGTACATATATACATGTACCAAAACATACCAGAACAGATAGTACTCGAAAAGAGGAATCCAACGCCGCAAACGGCACTCAAAACGGAGCTCAAACGAAGAACTTATGGTCAAATCAGAGAGCTGTCCGAACTTGTGTCCGGACGTCGAAGTTCGGACGCAAGTCGAACTCAAATCCGCAGAAAATTTCAAGGTGTCCGAACATCCAAGTTCGGACGGATGTTCGGACGTCCTTTGGAAAACAACTCGTGGGAAGTCCGAACATGTGTCCAAGCTTAAAGGTTCGGACACATGTCAAAGAGAAAATCAGAGGGCGCAAAACGGGGTGTGTCCAAACTTCCAAGTTCGGACGGAAGTTCGGACACAGTGAACTCTCAGAAAATCCAGACGCAACAGAGCGTGTCCGAACTTCCAAGTTCGGACAGAAGTTTGGACGCGCCGAAAAGCTAAATTTCCAGAACGAAATCAGATGCGAACAGAGTCCTCAAAACAATGTCAAAAATGTAGTACGAAACCAAAGTCTTTAAACCATAACCATGGCAGTTTTAGAAGGTCAAAACCAAGACAAATCATACAGAGATTGATCACCAAACATAGGGCAATCAAACAATCTGAACTCTCAAATCAGAAGCACTCAAAGTTCACAAAACAGAAGGGAACCATAGAGGTAGATTCACCATTGTCAAAGTAATACTTACATAACCAAAATACGCGAATCAAAACACTACCCACGGGGTTTTAACGCATTAGAAACGCAAATCAGAAATCACCCAAATCACCACAAATTAGAGTCAAATAAACATATGCGGAAACATTGACCGAAACCCCCGTGGGTGAACACACAACTGAATCCATCTACCACCTACCTCACATCCGTAGCTAAGCCATCTCTGCGGACTCTACGAATCGCCTTCCCGAATCTCCAGTCAAATGATAATCCCTCGAATTGAACCGCTCCCAAAATACAAAATCAGAATTAGAAAAGAGAAGAGGAAGCCTTAATGGAGAAAAGAACCAATCTACAATCCAACCTGATTGACGACCGACGGACGAACACAATTCCATCTATAGACCTCCAGCGATTACAATTGAAAGAAATTGAAGAAGAGGATGGGCAAAGGGATGAGGGTTTGAGAGCGATGAAACTGTCGTGAATAGATGTCAGGAAAGTGGAAGGAGAGAAATAACGTGAATAGGAGTAGGAAGAGAGAAGGGAATAATTTAAAGAATTAAGAAGTCCCTTCCCTAACAAATAAATAAATAAATAAATGATAGAAGCATGCTATTTCTAATTCTCCTTCCTCAAGCTATGACAATAATATTTAAGGAATGTCATAAACACTCCAGTATAAGATACAAATTAATCCGAACTCCCTTTGCGAATCAGAAGGAATATGATAAAATAAAAAAAATAAAAAAAAATTCTGGGGTATAACAACATACCCCCCTTAAAAAGAATTTCGTCCTCGAAATTCGACGAAACCCAGAATACTAGCAGATGCACTCCCGGTGCAGGAACACTACGAACACGAACAAGGAGTTAACACTCAGAACAGAATGCACTGTTGGTTGACTGACAGAAGGACTAGAAGAAGACCACTAATACATAGCTCCAAGGCACAGAAGGGAACACTCACAAGGCTAACACTCAGAATGCACTAGCTGATTGACTGACAGAAGGACAATCAGAAGAGTACTAACACCTAGCTTTGTGGCACAGAAGGGAATGGTCACAAAGCTAACACTCAGAATACACTCGCTGATTCACTGACAGAGGAAGCAAAGCAGATGATCATTAATACTTAACACGAGGCAGAGAAAGAACACTTACTCATTTTAGAAGCTCTATCCTCCAAGAGCTAACACTCAGGTTTACTGGTTGACCTACTAACAGAACGAACAAAGCAGGAGACTACAGAAGGTTAATCTTGAAGAATTAGGAACAACACTCACACTCACTGGTCATTGACTAACATTAGCACATAGCAGAATATTTTTGGAGATTCAGCCTAATAGCACAGAAGGAAACACCTACACATCTCAGAGTCCACACCTCACAGAGCTAACACTCGGAACTTGTTAAATGACTCACTGATTGAAGGGACAAAGCAACAATTACCGAAAATCAACTTGAAGGCAGAGGCACAACACTCAGATTCGCTGCTGACTGGCTAATAGGGGAACACACCAGAAGATTTCCAAAGCTCAGCCTAAAGGCACAGAAAGAACTTCTAAACTTCCAGAAGACGTCCTAATCCGGGACCAAACACACTCGCAAGCTCACACCAGAACACAACATAGAACATCCAAGCCAAGCACATAAACCAAGCTCACAACTGAAGCACACATCATTGGAAAACCGGAACTCACCTTCGGTCATCCTTTCCCAAAGGACCCGACTCCCTCAGATCCAGACTTAGACTCGAACACAACAAATACACTGACAGACACTACGCTTCCGCTGCGCTACTCTGATAGTGGACAGCCACAGAGCAGACACACTCAACAGACTCCAGGCAGCAATCAAGTCACGTAACAGATAGCAGACAATTCACGCAGCAGGTAACACATAACAGTTAGCATGCAAGACACGGAAGCGTAGTCATGCAGACAACCACAAATCCCAACGAAAGCCAAACCTGGCTCTGATACCACTAAATGTAACGACCCCAAAACCACCCTGGTTGAGAGACCGTTACACGCCGCGTACTTATTACCTAAGACACACAAGGCTACATTAGCGAATCCCAAAACTGAACAAAATACCCTTTATTTAACAAGTAGCAATTACAATCGTTTACATAGTTTACAAAAGCGGAAGCTAACAAATACAAAAAGGGCCCCAAAGCCAAACATCTAAATACAAAACCACATCCAAAACTAAAAGCGAAGGCCGAATCTTCAAACACCAACTAAGACCTGTAAGTCAGACGGATATAGGGGTGAGCACAACTATTGCTCAGCAGGTGATAAACTTCATCAGCTGAGCATGCTCAAAAGATACTGAACATACATACTTATACATATACAGAAGCGCTTAGCCAGAGCGAAACCAAAGTCAAAGCGGAAGACTTTCAAATAGGTAGAAGTCTAAAACAGAAGAGGCTAAGCAGTGACCAAAACAGGTACTCAATAACAGAAGATAAACTGAAGCTGAAGGCTTAACGAAATCATAAGCTTAAGAAACTCAGAAGCTTAAACACAATCAGAAGCTTAGCAAAATCAGAAGCTTAGCAAAATCAGAAGCTTAGCAAATCCGGAACTTATCAGAAGGCGGTAAGCACACAGCAGACCGTCTCAAATCAAATACAGATAGAGAGCAAACAAAGTGGAGCAATTTACAAATCAGAAATCCTCAACAGACAGGAAGCACACAGCAGCCTATCTGAGTTTGAAAACAAACAGGACTGGCGGAAGCAGTACAAACAAACATAGGTGTTCAAAGGACAGAAAGCACACATCAGTCTGTCAAATACAAAAGCAGAGAGAACAGACAGAAGCCGAACAGACACAAACAGAAGTGGGACACTAGCACCAAGCATAACACTCAGAAAGGGTCGAAGACCCATGGATCTGACAGATCCCTCGACAACGCAGAAATGATCCGAAGGCCAAAGGGTTCGTCAACCCCACAGAACAGATTGGGCATGACCCACACTCAGAATGACGTCTACATGGTATACCATAGAATAGCTCGACCCAGCCATTCACGGCGCAGAAGCAGAGTAACTAGGTCCCAAAACGGAAGCTTAACAAACAGAAGCTTTAAACAAAACGGGACAAAAGTCCTTGTCAGAACAGAGCAGAAAACAGAAGCTTTTAACAGAACAGAATAGAGGGCCAAAGCACATCAAACGGATCATAATCCTTTATCAAAACAAAAGTCATACACTGACTAGCAAACACGAAAACCAACCAGAAGCATAGAAGCTCAAACACTCTTCCAGAGCAAATCAGAGTTCAAAGGCTTATTTAAGACTTTCAAATCAAAGTACATATATACATGTACCAAAACATACCAGAACAGATAGTACTCGAAAAGAGGAATCCAACGCCGCAAACGGCACTCAAAACGGAGCTCAAACGAAGAACTTATGGTCAAATCAGAGAGCTGTCCGAACTTGTGTCCGGACGTCGAAGTTCGGACGCAAGTCGAACTCAAATCCGCAGAAAATTTCAAGGTGTCCGAACATCCAAGTTCGGACGGATGTTCGGACGTCCTTCGGAAAACAACTCGTGGGAAGTCCGAACATGTGTCCGAGCTTAAAGGTTCGGACACATGTCAAAGAGAAAATCAGAGGGCGCAAAACGGGGTGTGTCCGAACTTCCAAGTTCGGACGGAAGTTCGGACACAGTGAAACTCTCAGAAAATCCAGACGCAATAGAGCGTGTCCGAACTTCCAAGTTCGGATGGAAGTTCGGACGCGCCGAAAAGCTCAATTTCCAGAACGAAATCAGATGCAAACAGAGTCCTCAAAACAATGTCAAAAATGCAGTACGAAACCAAAGTCTTTAAACCATAACCATTGCAGTTTTAGAAGGTCAAAACCAAAACAAATCAGACAGAGATCGATCACCAAACATAGGGCAATCAAACAATCTGAACTCTCAAATCAGAAGCACTCAAAGTTCACAAAACAGAAGGGAACCATAGAGGTAGATTCACCATTGTCAAAGTAATACTTACATAACCAAAATACGCGAATCAAAACACTACCCACGGGGTTTTAACGCATTAGAAACGTAAATCAAAAATCACCCAAATCACCACAAATCAGAGTCAAATAAACATATGCGGAAACATTGACCGAAACCCCCATGGGTGAACACACAACTGAATCCATCTACCACCTACCTCACATCCGTAGCTAAGCCATCTCTGCGGACTCTACGAATCGCCTTCCCGAATCTCCAGTCAAATGATAATCCCTCGAATTGAACCGCTCCCAAAATACAAAATCAGAATTAGAAAAGAGAAGAGGAAGCCTTAATGGAGAAAAGAACCAATCTACAATCCAACCTGATTGACGACCGACGGACGAACACAATTCCATCTATAGACCTCCAGCGATTACAATTGAAAGAAATTGAAGAAGAGGATGGGCAAAGGGATGAGGGTTTGAGAGCGATGAAACTATCGTGAAAAGATGTCGGACATGGGTCGGACAAGTTAAGTTTTTCAAACCCGGGAGTCTCTGGAAGGGTCCGACCCAGTTGGTGGGTCGGACGGTGGGTCGGACAGACCAAAATGTTAAAAAAAACAGTAAGGAATGTGGCAATTGTAGTTAACCCTAGGGGGTATAATGGAGGTAACCAAGGTTAAGTTGGGCATTTAAACATGTCATATAATCATGGTTAAACATTTAGTAAATTTGAAGTTAAGTAATTAATTAACTGACATTATTAATCATGTATAGGAGTGACCCACGGTGGAAATCAATCGAAGCAAGGACCAAGGTATGGTTTTCTTGCAGTCTGTTGCCTACTGGTTTACACCGGCTTGTGTGATGTTTGTTTTTTCTGTGTGTTTATGACGTTATAAGACTTAATCATGTAATGAGTTTACAGTTGTTCATATTAATGTGATGTATGATGTGACTCATTTCCCTCGTGTGTGTCTAACATGACTTACCACTTCTTGTGAATTGTTTGATAAGTTCCACTAATGAACTTCTAACAAGTGCTAACTGGGAAGTGAGGAATCCGGTTGTTCGGTCATGCATGTAAGTTAAGAGTAGATATCTGAATCAGATTCGACTCTTATGTTGTTAAGATTGTTCTCCTTAATTTGGTGTTCGATCTCCCGCTAGCTTCCTCCAAAGCTTACCTATTCTGACTTATGATCGGTTTAGTGGGAACATGTGTTTGTGTGGTGTGTTCGGGTCACTATATCCGAACCATCTGTGACTTAAGTTACTCGTTCGAATAACAGAACGGTAATGAGTGTGTGTAACGAGCTTAACATGAGAGTGAGCCACTCTCTAGGCTCTTATGTTATTTAACCTTCTTGGTTTGTTATTGTGGAAAGAGTATCCACTGTGTATGTGATGTTGTGCTATGCAATGATAATGTTATGCCACATGTTATGTTATGTTGTGTTATGTTTAAAATGAATGCCATGTTATCATGGCAATTAGTTGCGCGTATCCCGGTAGCCGATGGGCTGCGCGTTAACCATACCAGCCAAGGGTTGCTGACCCCCTTGGGGGCTCCATATTTTTACTGCAGGATGAGGATCGAAGAAGCAGAGTGGCTGTAGTTCTAGGCTGCAGATGTACTTTTGGTTATTTTGGATGTTGAGCCCGGGATGCGCCTGTGCTCCCGTGGCATTGTATTTTGATTCCGTTGATACTACTGTGGCGGTATATTGACAGTTTACAGTGAAGGAATGTAATTAAATACTCGGTATTATATATGATGTATTTATGGTTTTAGTTCTATGCTCGGGAGTCTGATCATCAGACCGGTACACTTGTATTTATTCTGCCTTGTTAACCACGTGGGTGGTTGACGGCGTTGTAGCACCGAAGCGTTTAGTTAGTGTTTAGTTGTTTATTTCCACAGCGATTTCAATTAGTTGAAAAGTAAGATGTAAGGGTGTTACAAAAAGTGGTATCAGAGCGAAGTATCGCTCTGATGACTAGAATACCAAGCTTAGGAAAATACCGAGTTAGGAAACCTAACTACAGTTACCTAAGTGAGCAGTTATGGAAAGGTTAACCACTAACTAAGTGTGGAGATACCTTATTGTCGGGAAAACGTTACAACCGTTGGAACCGATAAGTGTGTAAGCATAATGCTAATAATGTTCGTGTGAATTCAGATGTCAGGTAGACCGCGAGGTCGAGGCCGCGGAAGCGGCGTTGGTGACACTGGGAACCAGGGAGAGAACCCTACGGCACAAGCCATGGCCGAAGCTGTAGCGGCCGCCGTAGCCCAAATGGTCCCACAACTTGTAGCTGCTATTCAGCAGGGGCAACAGCCTGAAGTTCAACCACCACCGCCACCGCCACGAGAGACCAACTGGGTCAAGGCATTGGCAGACTTGAGACCCCGTCATTTCATGGGGAGACCGACCCACGTAAGCTGGAGGCGTACATCTCCGAGTTGGAGACCGCCTACGAGACCTTGGATGTGCCTGCTGGGGCCAAGGTCCGTCTTGCCGCTTACTACCTGAAGGGTTCGGCACAGAGTTGGTGGAAGCTTGTGAGAGAGGACCGGATGACGGATCCTCAATTTGATTGGAGGGAGTACACGGCTCTGCTGCGAGCCAAGTATTACCCTGTGCATGTTCAGAAGGCTAAGCGCCTGGAGCTGGATAGTCTGAGGCAGGGGAAAAGATGTCGGTTGATGAGTACTACACTGCATTCACCGGTCTTATCCACCTGTTACCGGACCTGGGATACTCGAACCGGGTGCTGGTAAACCGTTTCTACAACGGTCTCAGCCACCGTCTTCGCTATGGGATGGGGCCAGCTGAGTATACTACCATGCAGGTAATTTGAATGAAGTGTGATGTGAATAAGTGTAATCCATAAGTGAGTATTAATGTGAGTTTGTGAGTATGTTTTGTGGGGCATAACTGACATCCTAAATTCAGGAGTGCTATCATGCCGCTGCTAAGGTTGAGATTACCGTCCGTCTGAGGGACGAGGAAGCGCACAAGCGCAAGGCCACGAGCGAGGGCCAGAGTTCGCAGGGGTACGGGGGAGAAAGAAGAAGAAGACCTTATCCCCAGCCCCAGAAGAGTCAGCACCAGGGTGACAAGGGCCAAGCCCAGACCACCACAGCTGAGGAGCCATTGAAGCTCACATATGCTTATGCGGTGAAACCCCTACGCTCTTACCCACCTAAGGGTAATTATTTAATCATGAGTGACAAGTTGAAGTGTATGTTGTTAAGTTATGAAGTAAGTATTGATTGTGTACTGTGATAGCAGCTAGCACGGGTTCTGGACCGGAGCGCCACTACTACTGTAAGTGGTGTAACGGAGATCACCCCGGCAAAGACTGTAAGGGAAACGACGTGTAGTGTCGTTACTGCGAGAGATGGGGTCACCGTGACTATGAGTGTTACCGGAACCCCAACAGCAGAGTCAACAAGCCTAAGGGGCAGTGGAAGGGTAAGGCCACAGCGACTATCGATGGCCCGAAGACGGCTAACCAGCCACCCACAGATCAGAGGAACACTGATTCCCAGAAGGGGAAGGGGTCGGGACCTAGCAAGGCCACCCTGCATGTGGTGGACCGGTTAGAGGCGCCAGGGCCCTCTTCTAGACCAGGTACCGCCTATACTGTTGAATGAAATAAGTGATTGCATACCGCATTTCATGCATATGCATATTAGTGAGTCCAAGTGTATTATCATGTGAGTAAAGAAGTAAAGTATAATGTGAAGTCACCTAATTAGGTAACTCTAAACTTAAAGGAACCTTCAATATATGTTATCCAATCCCACCCACACCAAACCCTGAAGAAACCACCATAACATCACCGACTTTCCAATGGAGCAATGTCAGGTCATCCAACCAGGTATGATACTCTTAAATGGATACCTGACACCGGAAGCACAAATCCATATCATCAGACGATGCAATGAACTTGGAGCAACACATGGAGGTTTCTACACACCTGAATACCCGAGCGGATCAAGAATGAAATTGAAGATGATGTGTATGGGTAAGGACTGGAATCCTTACACCAAGACATATCAAGAAGTGCGAGCTGAGGACGGAGCAATTGTACCAAAGATACCTGAGGAGTTCCTTGCGGTCGTGAATCACGCCGTGGGAATTGCTCAGCAAGTTGTAATGGATTCAATTCCAAGTGTTAAGGTAGATTTGTGTATTGTGAACTTCTACCAGAAAGGTGGACGATTAGGTTTACACCAAGATAAGGACGAGTCACCCGAGTCTCTAAGTAAGGGAGTACCCGTGGTGTCTTGGTCCATTGGTGATACCGCAGTGTTTGTGTATGGCGAGTAGAAGCGTGCTGATCTCGCAAAGAAGTTAGTACTAAAATCAGGAGATGTGTTAATCATGGGTGGGCAGTCGAGGATGCTATATCATGGCATCAGGAAGATCAAACTGAATACCGCACCGTCGGCAGTGATCAATGCCACACACTTGAAACCCGGACGTTTGAATTTAACCTTCAGACAGTTTTAAAGCCTTGTATAATTATGTAATGTATTAAGCCAGTGTATGTTAAGGATGTTTATATGTGTTAGTTATGTTAACAGTGTAAGCCAATGTATGATGTAAAAGAGTATGTTAATGAATAAAGTGGAGTTGTTGAGTATATCAACCGTGTTGTTACCCAATACTTATTAGTTTGCCAATGAATTAGGCTGTGCTCTCGGAACGGGAGGTATACTGAGTGTCTGCAATGAGGCAGAAGCCGGCAAGAGCGGCACAATCCTCACCGGTACCTTTCCAGTCAATGGCGTGGACGCTTCGATCTTGTTCGACTCCAGAGCCTCTCATACATTTGTTTCGCTATCCTTTGCGAAGAGGCTGGGGTTAGACGATGATGAGATGCCAGACTTCCTAGTCACTCTCCCGTCGAAAGAGCGGATCAGGTGTACCCGCTACCACCGAGATGTTTTGTGCGAATCAGAGGTGAAGAGTTCCGATCGACTTGATAGAGTTCGACGGACTCAGTTTTGATGTGATTGTCGGGATGAACTGGTTGGAGCGGTACCGGCATCGCCTGCTTCTTCGGAGTCCATCTGGGGTTACTATATCTTACCGCCAGAGGCCCAGGGAGCCTTCGACTCAGATCATCACCGCCATGGCTATGTATCGTGAACTACGACGAGGGAGTGATGTATACCTCTGCTATGTCCAGGACATAGAGAGAGATCCAGAGTTTAGCCCAGATGTGCCGGTAGTGTCGGAGTTTCCTGATGTATTTCCTAAGGAACTGCCGGGCATGCCGCCAGCACGGGAAGTAGAGTTCGAGATCGAATTGGTTCCGGGCACCGGACCAATTGCGAAGGTGCCCTATCGTATGGCTCCAGCGGAGATGACAGAGCTCAAGGAGCAGCTGAGAGACCTACTCGACAAGGGATTTATCCGCCCTAGCGTTTCACCATGGGGAGCGCCGGTCCTCTTCGTGAAGAAGAAGGACGGTAGTCTCCGCCTGTGTATTGACTATCGGGAGCTGAATGCAGTTACGGTGAAGAACCGTTACCCTTTACCACGCATCGACGACCTATTTGACCAGTTGAGGGGAGCATCAGTATTCTCCAAGATAGATCTACGATCCGGATACCATCAGATTGCTATTCGTGACAGTGATATTGAAAAGACAACATTTAGAACAAGGTATGGACATTATGAGTTTACGGTTATGCCGTTTGGTTTATCCAATGCACCAGCGAAGTTCATGGATTTAATGAACCGCTTGTTCCAAGATCAGTTGGACAAGTGAGTGGTAGTCTTCATCGACGATATTCTTGTGTACTCGAAATCGAGAGGTGAGCACGAAAGCCACCTGAGAAATGTGTTACAAACATTAAGGAGGAATCAGTTGTATGCTAAATTTTCAAAGTGTGAGTTTTGGCTGAACCAAGTATCCTTTCTTGGTCATGTGATTTCTAAGGCCGGGATCGCTGTTGATCCGGCAAAGATAGATGCAGTGCACACCTGGCCTAGGCCGAAGACAGTTACCGATATCAGGAGCTTCCTCTGTCTGGCAGGTTATTATAGGAGGTTTGTAAAGGACTTCTCCAGTGTCTCAAGCCGATGACTTCCTTAATGAAAAAGGATGCACCATTCAGTGGACAGCGACTATGAGAGTTCTTTCCAGAGTCTCAAGGATGCTCTGACATCTGCACCAGTCCTGACTATACCAGACGGTCCAGATGGTTTTGAGGTCTATTGTGACGCATCAGGCAGAGGCATGGGTTGTGTGTTGATGCAACACAGGAAGGTCGTAGCATACGCCTCCCGACAGCTGAAGAAGCATGAAGAGAACTACCCTACCCATGATCTAGAACTGGGTGCCATTGTCTTCGCATTGAAGATATGGCGACATTATTTGTATGGGGTAAGTGTGACAATCTATTCTGACCACAAAAGTTTAAAGTACTTGTTCACTCAGAAGGAGTTGAACATGAGGCATAGAAGGTGGGTTGAGTTTCTAAACGACTACGACATTAATCTACAGTACAAAGAGGGTAAGGCAAATGTGGTAGCTGACGCATTGAGTCGCCGAGCACACTCTCTCCATTCGCTAGTCTCTCATACTGGCTTGGTTGAAGAGGTGTGGAGTGCTCAGATGACGGATCAGTATATGTTGGGGATCAGGCAGAAGCTTATTGATGGCACATTCGAGGGTCAGAAGTACGACTTCTGACTCCACGATGATGACCTGATTAGGCTCAATGGCCGACTGTGTATCCCGAGGAGTAGCGCTGAGCTGAAGGAGCGCATACTGAGTGAATCCCACTGTTCTACGACTTCGATTCACCCCGGAGCTTCAAAGATGTATAAGGTTATGAAACGTTATTTTGGTGGACTGGCATGAAAAAGGATGTAAATGATTATGTGTTGAGGTGTCTCACTTGTCAGAAGGTCAAGTTGGAGCACCGACGGCCTGGTGGTATGGTACAACCATTCCAGTGCCTGAGTGGAAGTTCCATGACATTTCTATGGACTTCGTAGTAGGGCTTCCGCCTACAAGGGGAGGTCTGAATATGATTTGGGTTGTTGTTGACCGACTGACCAAGGTGGCTCGATTCATACCGATGAAGGACACCTGGAAAGTGGCAAAACTAGCAGAACTCTTCGACAGAGAGATTGTAAGACATCATGGGGTACCGAAAACAATTGTGTCTGACAGGGATACCAGATTCCTCTCTAGGTATTGGAAATCCACACGGGAAGCGCTTGGTACCGAGCTGAAGCTAAGTACAGCGTTCCACCCACAGACAGATGGTCAGAGTGAGCGTACCATCCAGACACTTGAGGATATGTTACGTGCATGTGCACTTGATTTTCAGACCAGCTGGATTGATAAGTTACATCTGATCGAGTTTAGTTACAACAACAGTTACCATGCTTCGATCAAGATGTCTCCCTTCCAGGCTTTGTACGGTAGACCATGCCACACGCCATTATGCTGGGATGAGTCGAGTGAGACGGTCATTATAGGACCAGAGTATCTGGAACAAGTTCAGGCAGAAGTTCGCCAGATCCGGGCTAACATGAAGGCAGCTCAGGATAGACATAAGTCGTACGCAGATGTGCGCAGACGTGACCTGGAGTTCGCCGTGGGCGATCAGGTATTTTTGAGAGTATCCCCCATGAAGGGAGTATTTCGTTTTGGCCAGAAGGGCAAGTTGAGCCCAAAATATGTGGGGCCTTATGTTGTGACGGAGCGGATCGGCCCGGTAGCTTACAGACTTGATCTACCCGCCGAGCTGGGCAAGGTACATGATGTATTTCATGTGTCCCAGTTGAAGAAGTATATGTCTCATCCGTCTCATGTGCTTCAGCCTGAAAGGCTAACCTTAGAGCCGACCATGCGATCAGTGGAGGCTCCGGTACGGATTCTGGATACTAAGACTCGAGACACTCGCCATAAGTCTGAGACTGGTGAGGTTCTTTGGTCTAACCAGGACGTTGAGGAGGTCACTTGGGAGCTGGAAGATAAGATGAAGGCGAAGTACCCGTCATTGTTTACTTCTTAGTGTTTATGTATAGGGTACGGGGCGTACCCCTTTTTAAGGGGGGTAGAGCTGTTTCGGTTATGTGTGTACGACGTGTATTTAAATACATCGTCTATGTTATGTTGTTATGTTACAGACCGTTGTGTCTGAATGATGTTGTATGGACCTTGTGTCCGATGTTATGTTGTATGGACTTGTGTCCAATGTTATGTAAAGATGTTGTTGATGCTGTTATGGAAGTGTTGTTGAATGTGTTCCCGTGTTCTAATATTTAGGATATGAGGAAGTGTAACTTTGGGGACAAAGTTCTTTTAAGGGGGGTAAAATGTGTTCTAAGCTTGGGTAAAGACCTAATGAGCTTACCAAGACCTTATTTATATACTAATGAACATATTAAACCAATTACCAAAGAAAACCAAGCTTGAAAACAAGATAAAACCAAAATGTGCTTTAAGGAGTCTTAAAGCACATTTTTGAAAATTTTCTTGTAAATGAGTTTTGAATGGCTAAATGTCCATCATTACTCTTTAATTAACATGTGTACTATAGTATCACATCTGGAAGTCTATATCAATGAGAAATCAAAAATTTCACTTCTATGTGCCTTGTTTTAATGAATAGTAACTTTAATAAGCTAGTTTGTAACATATGTTATTATAAGTAATTAAATGATCAATAAAGACTAAAATACCCCTAAGAGCATAAAGGGGCCAGTTTTTTTTAATGTGGTGACTCACCACTCTTGTTAACTTGTTAAGTAAATAAAGATGACAACTTAAGTTACTATTTGCTTTAATAACTACAAATCTTCTAAAAGCAAAACTCATCTTCATTTCTCCCTTCCTTCTTCATTTCACACGGTCCAAGCTCTCTTCTACCTCTTCTTCATTCTCCATTTACGGTTTGCAATAGTACACACCAAACTCCATCTTTGATCTCCTGTAATTCCTAGCTCACTTAACCAAATCAAAAACAAACACCACCATTCTCTTCCTCTCATCAAGCCCTTCATTCCTATCTTCTCAAAACTTCAAGACCACCATTTCGGTGCCATGGAGTTCCACCATTGAAGGAGCTTGAGCTTATATTTCTACATATTATTGATCTCCTTTGCTTCTAGGTAAGGAATCTCAAAGAAAAATGATGTTTCTTCCATGTTTTTATCTTGACCGAGAATCACCATTAATGGTGCTCATTATATTGCTTTGTTCTAGCTTCATTCCAACCTTTCAAGGACTAGGGGAGTCCTCTCTTGATATATATTCAAACTCTCTTCAAGTTCTAAGGTAAAACAACTATCTTAATGTTTTTAAAACAATGTATAATCTAGGGTTTACAATGAGATAAAGCTTAGAGCTTGAATACTCATTATATTGTTTGTATAATGTTTTGAAGTTAACAAACAATCAAAGCCTTGCCGATTTAGACAAGGAAACAAGAAAGAAGTTGTGAGAAAAAAGGTAAATGTGCTAACCTAATGTGGTTTAAAGTCTTAGGAGAAATGAGCTTATGTTGCTTATTAAAATGATCTAAGGAGCCAATGGTGAATGACTTAGTAAAATGTTCTCAAAGGCTTAGTAAAAACATATGTGTTGTTTAGTGTATTTGCAGGTCAAAGGCAAATACAATGTGGGAAATTCAGTGTTTATGATTTATGCATCTTAAGGGCCTAAGAGCCATGTTATTTAAGGGCCTAAGTGCCATGCAATTTAAATTATGCACTATATTGTGATGTAGTGCTAAATGTGAAGTTGGAGTATAAGAATGTTTTGATGGATTTTAGTGTTCTTGGTTTTTGATGGTGAAGACAATGTGTCTTGGTTTAGTAATGTTCTAGGAGAGTTCATGTCAAAATTTAGGTAATAAACAAGAAGTTTAAGGTTTTAAATGAGTTGGTAAGTTAGGAAATGTTTAGAATGGTTAAGTGTTCAATTAGTGGAAGAAACATGCATAAAGTGTTTAAAGATGTAAAAAGGGCTTAGGCAATGTTCTAGAGGATTTTTATAATGCAAATGGATGTTTTGGTATACCAAGTCATTTAGACTTGTGTTGAGATTTATGCACTTTGGTGAACAAGGAGAAAGTGTAAACTGAAAAAGGATTTCAAGAATGACATAAGGAGTTAGTTTAGAATAGATGCTTGAGAGATGATGTTGTTGTGGTGAGGAAGTATTTTGGCATAGTGATCATCTGGTATGAAACACCACTTAGAGACCTAGAGAAAACATTGTAAGTGTTAGGAATTTTGGAAGAAATGAGTAAAGGCTTAAGGAATTAGAAAATGAGTTTTATGAATGTTTGGAGGCTTGGAGTGTGCCAAATGGTGTGGAAAACATTAGGAGGCTTTAGGAGAAGTTTGGTGAA
The DNA here is from genome assembly GCA_023374045.1 of Limonium bicolor. Taxonomy (NCBI): domain Eukaryota; kingdom Viridiplantae; phylum Streptophyta; class Magnoliopsida; order Caryophyllales; family Plumbaginaceae; genus Limonium; species Limonium bicolor. The sequence goes on from CM041776.1 coordinate 229,594,661, forward strand.
GATTTGACAAAGTTTTTGGCAAGTTTTGGTGGCGTCCGACCCAGGGGTCCGACCCAAGTTTGGGTCGGACAGCTCTGTTAGACGTCAGTAAATGGTTCTGGAACGGTCCGACCCAGAGGGCTTGGTCGGACGGGCGTGTTTTAAAGGACAGTAAGTTTTCTGGAATGGTCCGACCCAGTCGAGTGAGTCGGACATGGGTCGGACGTGTATGTTCAAGGGCGATAAAATTCTCGGAATGGTCCGACCCAGATGGTTGGGTCGGACATGGGTCGACAAGTTAAGTTTTTCAAACCCGGGAGTCTCTGGAAGGGTCCGACCCAGTTGGTGGGTCGGACGGTGGGTCGGACAGACCAAAATGTTAAAAAAACAGTAAGGAATGTGGCAATTGTAGTTAACCCTAGGGGGTATAATGGAGGTAACCAGGTTAAGTTGGGCATTTAAACATGTCATATAATCATGGTTAAACATTTAGTAAATTTGAAGTTAAGTATTAATTAACCGACATTATTAATCATGTATAGGAGTGACCCACGGTGGAAATCAATCGAAGCAAGGACCAAGGTATGGTTTTCTTGCAGTCTGTTGCCTACCGGTTTACACCGGCTTGTGTGTTGTTTGTTTTTCTGTGTGTTTATGACGTTATAAGACTTAATCATGTAATGAGTTTACAGTTGTTCATATTAATGTATGTATGATGTGACTCATTTCCCTCGTGTGTGTCTAACATGACTTACCACTTCTTGTGAATTGTTTGATAAGTTCCACTATGAACTTCTAACAAGTGCTAACTGGGAAGTGAGGAATCCGGTTGTCCGGTCATGCATGTAAGTTAAGAGTAGATATCTGAATCAGATTCGACTCTTATGTTGTTAAGATTGTTCTCCTTAATTTGGCGTTCGATCTCCCGCTAGCTTCCTCCAAAGCTTACCTATTCTGACTTATGATCGGTTTAGTGGGAACATGTGTTTGTGTGGTGTGTTCGGGTCACTATATCCGAACCATCTGTGACTTAAGTTACTCGTTCGAATAACAGAACCGTAATGAGTGTGTGTAACGAGCTTAACATGAGAGTGAAGCACTCTCTAGGCTCTTATGTTATTTAACCTTCTTGGTTTGTTATTGTGGAAAGAGTATCCACTGTGTATGTGATGTTGTGCTATGCAATGATAATGTTATGCCACATGTTATGTTATGTTGTGTTATGTTTAAAATGAATGCCATGTTATCATGACAATTAGTTGCGCGTATCCCGGTAGCCGATGGGCTGCGCGTTAACCATACCAGCCAAGGGTTGCTGACCCCCTCGGGGGCTCCATATTTTTACTGCAGGATGAGGATCGAAGAAGCAGAGTGGCTGTAGGTTCCAGGCTGCAGATGTACTTTTGGTTATTTTGGATGTTGAGCCCGGGATGCGCCTGTGCTCCCGTGGCATTGTATTTTGATTCCGTTGATACTACTGTGGCGGTATATTGACAGTTTACAGTGAAGAATGTATTAAATACTCGGTATTATATATGATGTATTTATGGTTTTAGTTCTATGCTCGGGAGTCTGATCATCAGACCGGTACACTTGTATTTATTCTGCCTTGTTAACCACGTGGGTGGTTGACGGCGTTGTAGCACCGAAGCGTTTAGTTAGTGTTTAGTTGTTTATTTCCGCTGCGATTTCAATTAGTTGAAAGTAAGATGTAAGGGTGTTACAAAAAGTGGTATCAGAGCGAAGTATCGCTCTGATGACTAGAATACCGTGCTTAGGAAAATACCGAGTTAGGAAACCTAACTACAGTTACCTAAGTGAGCAGTTATGGAAAGGTTAACCACTAACTAAGTGTGGAGATACCTTATTGTCGGAAAACGTTACAACCGTTGGAACCGATAAGTGTGTAAGCATAATGCTAATAATGTTCGTGTGAATTCAGATGTCAGGTAGACCGCGAGGTCGAGGCCGCGGAAGCGGCGTTGGTGACACTGGGAATCAGGGAGAGAACCCTACGGCACAGCCATGGCCGAAGCTGTAGCGGCCGCCGTAGCCCAAATGGTCCCACAACTTGTAGCTGCTATTCAGTAGGGGCACAGCCCGAAGTTCAACCACCACCGCCACCGCCACGAGAGACCAACTGGGTCAAGGCATTGGCAACTTGAGACCCCCGTCATTTCATGGGGAGACCGACCCACGTAAGCTGGAGGCGTACAACTCCGAGTTGGAAACCGCCTACGAGACCTTGGATGTGCCTGCTGGGGCCAAGGTCCGTCTTGCCACTTACTACCTGAAGGGTTCGGCACAGAGTTGGTGGAAGCTTGTGAGAGAGGACCGGATGGCGGATCCTCAGTTTGGTTGGAGGGAGTACACGGCTCTGCTGCGAGCCAAGTATTACCCTGTGCATGTTCAGGAGGCAAAGCGCCTGGAGCTGGATAGTCTGAGGCAGGGGACAAGATGTCGGTTGATGAGTACTACACTGCATTCACCGGTCTTATCCACCTGTTTCCGGACCTGGGATACTCGAACCGGGTGCTGGTAAACCGTTTCTACAACGGTCTCAGCCACCGTCTTCACTATGGGATGGGGCCAGCTGAGTATACTACCATGCAGGTAATTTGAATGAAGTGTGATGTGAATAAGTGTAATCCATAAGTGAGTATTAATGTGAGTTTGTGAGTATGTTTTGCGGGGCATAACTGACATCCTAAATTCAGGAGTGCTATCATGCCGCTGCTAAGGTTGAGATTACCGTCCGTCTGAGGGACGAAGAATGCGCACAAGCGCAAGGCCAAGCGAGGGCCAGAGTTCGCAGGGTACGGGGAGAAAGAAGAAGAAGAAGCCTTATCCCAACCCCAGAAGAGTCAGCACCAGGGTGACAAGGGCCAAGCCCAGACCACCACAGCTGAGGAGCCATTGAAGCTCACATATGCTTATGCGGTGAAACCCCTACGCTCTTACCCACCTAAGGGTAATTATTTAATCATGAGTGACAAGTTGAAGTGTATGTTGTTAAGTTATGAAGTAAGTATTGATTGCGTACTGTGATAGCAGCTAGCACGGGTTCTGGACCGGAGCGCCACTACTACTGTAAGTGGTGTAACGGAGACCACCCCGGCAAAGACTGCAAGGGAAACGACGTGTAGTGTCGTTACTGCGAGATGGGGTCACCGTGACTATGAGTGTTACCGGAACCCCAACAACAGAGTCAACAAGCCCAAGGGGCAGTGGAAGGGTAAGGCCACAGCGACTATCGATGGCCCAAAGACGGCTAACCAGCCACCCACAGATCAGAGGAACACTGATTCCCAGAAGGGGAAGGGTCGGGACCTAGCAAGGCCACCCTGCATATGGTGGACCAGTCAGAGGCGCCAGGGCCCTCTTCTAGACCAGGTACCGCCTATACTGTTGAACGAAATAAGTGATTGCATACCGCATTTCATGCATATGCATATTAGTGAGTCTAAGTGTATTATCATGTGAGTAAAGAGTAAAGTATAATGTGGAAGTCACCTAATTAGGTAACTCTAAACTTAAAGGAACCTTCAATATATGTTATCCAATCCCACCCACACCAAACCCTGAAGAAACCACCATCAACATCACCGACTTTCCAATGGAGCAATATCAGGTCATCCAACCAGGTATGATACTATTAAATGGATACCTGACACCGGAAGCACAAATCCATATCATCAGACGATGCAATGAACTTGGAGCAACATGGAGGTTTCTACACACCTGAATACCCGAGCGGATCAAGAATGAAATTGAAGATGATGTGCATGGGTAAGGACTGGAATCCTTACACCAAGACATATCAAGAAGTGCGAGCTGAGGACGGAGCAATTGTACCAAAGATACCTGAGGAGTTCCTTGCGGTCGTTAACCACGCCGTGGGAATTGCACAGCAAGTTTAATGGATTCAATTCCAAGTGTTAAGGCAGATTTGTGTATTGTGAACTTCTACCAGAAAGGTGGACGATTAGGTTTACACCAAGATAAGGACGAGTCACCCGAGTCTCTAAGTAAGGGAGTACCCGTGGTGTCTTGGTCCATTGGTGATACCGCAGTGTTTGTGTATGGCGAGCAGAAGCGTGCTGATCTCGCAAAGAAGTTAGTACTAAATCAGGAGATGTGTTAATCATGGGTGGGCAGTCGATGATGCTATATCATGGCATCAGGAAGATCAAACTGAATACCGCACCGTCGGCAGTGATCAATGCCACACACATGAAACCCGGACGTTTGAATTTACCTTCAGACAGTTTTAAAGCCTTGTATAATTATGTAATGTATTAAGCCAGTGTATGTTAAGGATGTATATATGTGTTAGTTATGTTACAGTGTAAGCCAATGTATGATGTAAGAAGAGTATGTTAATGAATAAAGTGGAGTTGTTGAAGTATATCAACCGTGTTGTTACCCAATACTTATTAGTTTGCCAATGAATTAGGCTGTGCTCTCGAACGGGAGGTATACTGAGTGTCTGCAATGAGGCAGAAGCCGGCAAGAGCGGCACAATCCTCACCGGTACCTTTCCAGTCAATGGCGTGGACGCTTCGATCTTGTTCGACCCGAGCCTCTCATACATTTGTTTCGCTATCCTTTGCGAAGAGGCTGGGGTTAGACGGTGATGAGATGCCAGACTTCCTTGTCACTCTCCCATCGAAAGAGCGGATCAGGTGTACCCGCTACCACCGAGATGTTATTGTGCGAATCAGAGGTGAAGAGTTCCCGATCGACTTGATAGAGTTCGACGGACTCAGTTTTGATGTGATTGTCGGGATGAACTGGTTGGAGCGGTACAAGGGCAGAATCCTGTGTGCCGAGCATCGCCTGCTTCTTCGGAGTCCATCTGGGGTTACTATATCTTACCACCAGAGGCCCAGGGAGCCTTCGACTCAGATCATCACCGCCATGGCTATGTATCGTGAACTACGACGAGGGAGTGATGTATACCTCTGCTATGTCCAGGACATAGAGAGAGATCCAGAGTTTAGCCCAGATGTGCCGGTAGTGTCGGAGTTTCCTGATGTATTTCCTAAGGAACTGCCGGGCATGCCGCCAGCACGGGAAGTAGAGTTCGAGATCGATTGGTTCCGGGCACCGACCAATTGTGAAGGCGCCCTATCGTATGGCTCCAGCAGAGATGACAGAGCTCAAGGAGCAGCTGAGAGACCTACTCGACAAGGATTTATCCGCCCTAGCGTTTCACCATGGGGAGCGCCGGTCCTCTTCGTGAAGAAGAAGGACGGTAGTCTCCGCCTGTGTATTGACTATCGGGAGCTGAATGCAGTTACGGTGAAGAACCGTTACCCTTTACCACGCATCGACGACCTATTTGACCAGTTGAGGGAGCATCAGTATTCTCCAAGATAGATCTACGATCCGGATACCATCAGATTGCTATTCGTGACAGTGATATTGAAAAGACAACATTCAGAACAGGTATGGACATTATGAGTTTACGGTTATGCCGTTTGGTTTATCCAATGCACCAGCGAAGTTCATGGATTTAATGAACCGCTTGTTCCAAGATCAGTTGGACAAGTGAGTGGTAGTCTTCATCGACGATATTCTTGTGTACTCGAAATCGAGAGGTGAGCACGAAAGCCACCTGAGAAATGTGTTACAAACATTGAGGAGAATCAGTTGTATGCTAAATTTTCAAAGTGTGAGTTTTGGCTGAACCAAGTATCCTTTCTTGGTCATGTTATTTCTGAGGCCGGATCGCTGTTGATCCGGCAAAGATAGATGCAGTGCACACCTGGCCTAGGCCGAAGATAGTTGCCGATATCAGGAGCTTCCTTGGTCTGGCAGGTTATTATAGGAGGTTTGTAAAGGACTTCTCCAGTGTCTCGAAGCCGATGACTTCCTTAATGAAAAGGATGCACCATTCGAGTGGACAGTCCGACTGTGAGAGTTCTTTCCAGAGTCTCAAGGATGCTCTGACATCTGCACCAGTCCTGACTATACCAGACGGTCCAGATGGTTTTGAGGTCTATTGCGACGCATCAGGCAGAGGCATGGGTTGTGTGTTGATGCAACACGGGAAGGTCGTAGCTTACGCCTCCCGACAGCTGAAGAAGCATGAAGAGAACTACCCTACCCATGATCTAGAACTGGGTGCCATTGTCTTCGCATTGAAGATATGGCGACATTATTTGTATGGGGTAAGTGTGACAATCTATTCTGACCACAAAAGTTTAAAGTACTTGTTCACTCAGAAGGAGTTGAACATGAGGTAGAGAAGGTGGGTTGAGTTTCTAAACGACTACGACATAATCTACAGTACAAAGAGGGTAAGGCAAATGTGGTAGCTGACGCATTGAGTCGCCGAGCACACTCTCTCCATTCGCTAGTCTCTCATACTGGCTTGGTTGAAGAGGTGCGGAGTGCTCAGATGACGGATCAGTATATGTTGGGGATCAGGCAGAGCTTATTGATGGCACATTCGAGGTCAGAAGTACGACTTCCGACTCCACGATGATGACCTGATTAGGCTCAATGGCCGACTATGTATCCCAAGGAGTAGCGCTGAGCTGAAGGAGCGCATACTGAGTGAATCCCACTGTTCTACGACTTCGATTCACCCCGGAGCTTCAAAGATGTATAAGGGTATGAAACGTATTTTTGGTGGACTGGCATGAAAAAGGATGTAATGATTATGTGTTGAGGTGTCTCACTTCCAGAAGGTCAAGTTTGAGCCCGACGGCCTGGTGGTATGGTACAGCCAATTCCAGTGCCTGAGTGGAAGTTCCATGACATTTCTATGGACTTCGTAGTAGGGCTTCCGCCTACAAGGGGAGGTCTGAATATGATTTGGGTTGTTGTTGACCGACTGACCAAGGTGGCTCGATTCATACCGATGAAGGACACCTGGAAAGTGGCAAAACTAGCAGAACTCTTCGACAAGAGATTGTAAGACATCATGGGGTACCGAAAACAATTGTGTCTGACAGGGATACCAGATTCCTCTCTAGGTATTGGAAATCCACCGGAAGCGCTTGGTACCGAGCTGAAGCTAGTACAGCGTTCCACCCACAGACAGATGGTCAGAGTGAGCGTACCATCCAGACACTTGAGGATATGTTACGTGCATGTGCACTTGATTTCAGACCAGCTAGATTGATAAGTTACATCTGATCGAGTTTAGTTACAACAACAGTTACCATGCTTCGATCAAGATGTCTCCCTTCCAGGCTTTGTACGGTAGACCATGCCGCACGCCATTATGCTGGGATGAGTCGAGTGAGACGGTCATTATAGGACCAGAGTATCTGGAACAAGTTCAGGCAGAAGTTCGCCAGATCCGGGCTAACATGAAGGCAGCTCAGGATAGACAAAAGTCGTACGCAGATGTGCGCAGACGTGACCTGGAGTTCGCCGTGGGCGATCAGGTATTTTTGAGAGTATCCCCCATGAAGGGAGTATTTCATTTTGGCCAGAAGGGCAAGTTGAGCCCAAAATATGTGGGGCCTTATGTTGTGACAGAGCGGAACGGCCTGTTGCTTACAGACTTGATCTACCCGCCGAGCTGGGCAAGGTACATGATGTATCCATGTGTCCCAGTTGAAGAAGTATATGTCTCATCCGTCTCATGTGCTTCAGCCTAAAAGGCTAACCTTAGAGCCGACCATGCGATCAGTGGAGACTCCGGTACGGATTCTGGATACTAAGACTCGAGACACTCGCCATAAGTCAGTGAGACTGGTGAAGGTTCTTTGGTCTAACCAGGACGTTGAGGAGGCCACTTGGGAGCTGGAAGATAAGATGAAGGCGAAGTACCCGTCATTGTTTACTTCTTAGTGTTTATGTGTATAGGTACGGGGCGTACCCCTTTTTAAGGGGGGTAGAGCCGTTTCGGTTATGGTGTACGACGTGTATTTAAATACATCGTCTATGTTTATGTTGTTATGTTACAGACCGTTTGTGTCTGAATATGTTGTATGGACCTTGTGTCCGATGTTATGTTGTATGGACTTTGTGTCCAATGTTATTAAAGATGTTGTTGATGCTGTTTGGAAGTGTTGTTGATATGTGTTTCCGTGTTCTATATTTAGGATAAGGAAGTGTGAAACTTTGGGGACAAAGTTCTTTTAAGGGGGGTAAAATGTGTTCTAAGCTTGGAATAAGCTTGGGTAAGACCTAATAGCTTACCAAGACATTATTTATATACTAATAACATAAACCAATTCCAAAGAAAACCAAGCTTGAAAACAAGATAAAACACAAAATGTGCTTTAAGGAGTCTTAAAGCACATTTTTGAAAAATTTTCTTGTAAATGAGTTTGTGAATGGCTAAATGTCCATCATTACTCTTTAATTAACATGTGTACTATATAGTATCACATTTGGAAGTATATATCAATGAGAAATCAAAATTTTCACTTCTTGTGCCTTGTTTTATGAATAGTAACTTTAATAAGCTAGTTTGTAACATATGTTATTATAAGTAACTAAATTGATCATAAAGACTAAAATACCCCTAAGAGCAATAAGGGGGCCGGTTTTTTTTAAATGTGGTGACTCACCACTCTTGTTAACTTGTTAAGTAAATAAAGATGACAACTTAAGTTACTATTTGCTTTAATAACTACAAATATCTTCTAAAAGCAAAACTCATCTTCATTTCTCCCTTCCTTCTTCATTTCACACGGTTCCAAGCTCTCTTCTACCTCTTCTTCATCTCCATTTACGGTTTGCAATAGTACACACCAAAACTCCATCTTTGATCTCTTGTAATTCCTAGCTCACTTAACCAAATCAAAAACAAACACCACCATTCTCTTCTCTCATCAAGCCCTTCATTCCTATCTTCTCAAAACTTCAAGACCACCATTTCGGTGCCATGGAGTTCCACCATTGAAGGAGCTTGAGCTTATATTTCTACATATTATTGATCTCCTTTGCTTCTAGGTAAGGAATCTCAAAGAAAAATGAAGTTTTCTTCCATGTTTTTATCTTGACCGAGAATCACCATTAATGGTGCTCATTATATTGCTTTGTTCTAGCTTCATTCCAACCTTTCAAGGACTAGGTGGAGTCCTCTCTTGATATATATTCAAACTCTCTTCAAGTCTAAGGTAAAACAACTTATCTTATATGGTGTTTAAAACAATGTATAATCTAGGGTTTACAATGAATAAAGGCTTAGGCTTGAATACTCATTATATTGTTGTTTGTATAATGTTTTGAAGTTAACAAACAATCAAAAGCCTTGCTGATTTAGACAAGGAAACAAGAAAGAAGTTGTGAGGAAAAAAAGGTAAATGTGCTAACCTAATGTGGTTTAAAGTCTTAGGAGAAATGAGTTTATGTTGCTTATTAAAATGATCTAAGGAGCCAATGGTGAATGACTTAGTAAAATGTTCTAAAAGGCTTAGTAAAAGACATATGTGTTGTTGAGTGTATTTGTAGGTCAAAGGCAAATACAATGTGGGAAATTCAGTGTTTATGATTTATGCATCTTAAGGGCCTAAGAGCCATGTTATTTAAGGGCCTAAGTGCCATGCAATTTAAATTATGCACTATATTGTGATGTAGTGCTAAATGTGTGAAGTTGGAGTATAAGAATGTGTTTGATGGATTTTAGTGTTCTTGGTTGTTTGATGGTGAAGAATATGTCTTGGTTTAGTAATGTTCTAGGAGAGTTCATGTCAAAATTTAGGTAATAAACAAGAAGTTTAAGGGTTTTAAATGAGTTGGTAAGTTAGGAAATGTTTAGAATGGTTAAGTGTTCAATTAGTGGAAGAAACATGCATAAAGGTGTTTAAAGATGTAAAAAGGGCTTAGGCAATGTTCTAGAGGATTTTTATAATGCAAATGGATGTTTTGGTATACACCAAAGTCATTTAGACTTGTGTTGAGATTTATGCACTTTGGTGAACAAGGAGAAAGTGTAAACTTGAAAAAGGATTTCAGGAATGACATAAGGAGTTAGTTGTGAGAATAGATGCTTGAGAGATGATGTTGTTGTGGTGAGGAAGTATTTGGCATAGTGATCATCTTAGGTATGAAACACCACTTAGAGACCTAGGAGAAAACATTGTAAGTGTTAGGAATTTTGGGAAGAAATGAGTAAAGGCTTAAGGAATATAAAATGAGTTTTATGAATGTTTAAGGAGGCTTGGAGTGTGCCAAATGGTGTGGAAAACATTAGGAGGCTTTAGGAGAAGTTTGGTGAAGATTTGACAAAGTTTGGGCAAGTTTTGGTGGCGTCCGACCCCGGGGTCCGACCCAAGTTTGGGTCGGACAGCCTCTGTTAGACGTCAGTAAATGGTTCTGGAACGGTCCGACCCAGAGGGCTTGGGTCGGACGGGTGTGTTTTAAAGGACAGTAAAGTTTCTGGAATGGTCCGACCCAGTCGAGTGAGTCGGACATGGGTCGGACGTGTATGTTCAAAGGGCGATAAAATTCTCTGGAATGGTCCGACCCAGATGGTTGGGTCGGACATGGGTTGGACAAGTTAAGTTTTTCAAACCCGGGAGTCTCTGGAAGGGTCCGACCCAGTTGGTGGGTCGGACGGTGGGTCGGACAGGCCAAAATGTTAAAAAAAACAGTAAGTAATGTGGCAATTGTAGTTCACCCTAGGGGGTATACTGGAGGTAACCAAGGTTAAGTTGGGCATTTAAACATGTCATATAATCATGGTTAAACATTAGTAAATTTGAAGTTAAGTAATTAATTAACCGACATTATTAATCATGTATAGGAGTGACCCACGGTGGAAATCAATTGAAGCAAGGACCAAGGTATGGTTTTCTTGCAGTCTGTTGCCTACCGGTTTACACCGGCTTGTGTGATGTTTGTTTTTCTGTTTGTTAATGACGTTATAAGACTTAATCATGTAATGAGTTTACAGTTGTTCATATTAATGTGATGTATGATGTGACTCATTTCCCTCGTGTGTGTCTAACATGACTTACCACTTCTTGTGAATTGTTTGATAAGTTCCACTGATGAACTTCTAACAAGTGCTAACTGGGAAGTGAGGAATCCGGTTGTCCGGTCATGCATGTAAGTTAAGAGTAGATATCTGAATCAGATTCGACTCTTATGTTGTTAAGATTGTTTCTCCTTAATTTGGCGTTCGATCTCCCGCTAGTTTCCTCCAAAGCTTACCTATTCTGACTTATGATCGGTTTAGTGGGAACATGTGTTTGTGTGGTGTGTTCGGGTCACTATATCCAAACCATCTGTGACTTAAGTTACTCGTTCGAATAACAGAACGGTAATGAGTGTGTGTAACGAGCTTAACATGAGAGTGAACCACTCTCTAGGCTCTTATGTTATTTAACCTTTTGGTTTGTTATTGTGGAAAGAGTATCCACTGTGTATGTGATGTTGTGCTATGCAATGATAATGCTATGCCACATGTTATGTTATGTTGTGTTATGTTTAAAATGAATGCCATGTTATCATGACAATTAGTTGCGCGTATCCCGGTAGCCGATGGGCTGCGCGTTAACCATACCAGCCAAAGGTTGCTGACCCCCTCGGGGGCTCCATATTTTTACTGCAGGATGAGGATCGAAGAAGTAGAGTGGCTGTAGGTTCTAGGCTGCAGATGTACTTTTGGTTATTTTGGATGTTGAGCCCGGGATGCGCCTGTGCTCCCGTGGCATTGTATTTTGATTCCGTTGATACTACTGTGGCGGTATATTGACAGTTTACAGTGAAGGAATGTAATTAAATACTCGGTATTGTATAATGTATTTATGGTTTTAGTTCTATGCTCGGGAGTCTGATCATCAGACCGGTACACTTGTATTATTCTGCCTTGTTAACCACGTGGGTGGTTGACGGCGTTGTAGCACCGAAGCGTTTAGTTGTTTATTTCCGCTGTGATTTCAATTAGTTGAAAAGTAAGATGTAGGGGTGTTACAATAAGGAACAATTAATGTAAGATTTATGGCAAAAATCACCTTAAAAATGCAAGGGAACTTCAAGAGGAATTCGGCCTGTTTTAAACACACCACAAGGTGTTAAATTCACCATATAGGCATAGGAAATAGCTAGACAACAACAAGCTGCCTTGGTATTAGGTTTTACCTTGGAAAAAAAATGCCTTAAAGAAAGATATTTCCTTTAGATCTCGGCCACCCTTGCTCCAAAAGGCTAACCAACTGAATGAACATGTAAATATGAAGATTATGATAAACTGCAATTGTGGGGCATTAGCCTCGCTAACAGATGCTGGCTCTGTGAGCAAGCTCCAGAGACAAGCGGGCACCTTTTCTTTTTTTGCAGGACTACTTGTAGGATCTGGTGGGCTATTTGTGACTGGCTGGGGATCCCCACCAACAGGTCTAACCTTCGCAGCTGCGCACACTGGCTATCCCACTACAGCAAGAGGAGAAGACCAAAGGACTTCGTTAGACGGGCGGCCATCGCTAATGTCGTTTACTTCATTTGGATCGAGAGATGTAGAAGAGCCATGTTAGGCCTTGCTAGGGACCGCTCTCATCATTGCGGACGTGAAGGGTGCTATCAAAGCCACCATCGAGACGAAGCTCCATCCTAATCGAGATAGTGCGTGGCTCAACCAGATCTTAGAGTCCTAATTTACTTAGCCGCCATCTAGTATGGGTGGCCTTTTGTGTTGGACTATGATGTAATAGGTGGGCCCTGTGCAACCTACTTGAATCTCATTTGCACCCTTTAGACTTGTAAAACCCTGGGTATCTGATATATAGGTTCCCTATGTATCTCTTTGATGTAAACTCTATTATTCTTTCAATATATTTTTCACATATTATTACAAAAAAAAATATGAAGATTATGAGTGTATAAACTCATAAAAAATCAAAGGAAGAAAATCGGATGAAGAGTAGAGAAGCTTAAGGTATGTTTTTACCTTAAAATGCAAATTTGGGAAACTTGGTCCCTATACTTTCTTCAGCCGAAATGGTTGGTGTTCTAACCTTAAAACACTGAGAATAAGCCATAGGAAGTGATGAGCCACGAGATCTAAGTGTAGGTAATGAAGAGATGAAGAAAAGAGCCAAAATAAGCCTTAAACCATTACCTTAGGAGCTTAAGAGATGGAGTTGTCTTCCTAACTCAAGAACACCGATTGAGAGGGTCTGGGAACTGAAGGAGCTCGGCTGGAATGGAGCTAGAGGCAAGTGAATGATTGAAATGAGCATTATTGATTGAAAAAGCAACTTTTGATTAGTTTATGTTTAGTAAATGGCTAATGACTCATCCAAGGGGATAAGCATGGGATGGCATCGGTTATTGGAGGGGCAAGGTAGGTCTCACACGGTTTGGAGGCTGATTGAATCAATCATGGAGCAAATGTGTATAATTTAAGTCATAATATTAAAAGGTAAAAGGTAGTCTCCTTAATTTAAGGAGTGATGTTGGAGACTTGTCCCTTGTATGTGCAAGTGGTGAATCCAGCCGCCTCTTGCTGGTGGCTGCCGATTCCATGTGGTCCAAGGGGTCAACTTTGACCTCTTGACCATTCTTAGTCAATGTTGACTCAAGCGGGCCCCTTCTTAGGATTTTATTAATATTTTAATATTAAATTTGTAAAAACTTGTAAATTTCTGGAATTAAATTTCTAATATGATATAAAGTGATATATTATCATATTTAAAGGTAATTATAACCTTTAAGCCCATTAAAAGCCAATTTAGAAGGCAATTTCACAAAAACGTGCTTTAAGGTGTTTAGTGCACATTTTGTGTTGCAAGGTGCTTCTGAGCTTAGTTCTCTTTGAGAATAGGTTTGTTGTGTTCCTTACTTCATTATAATACTTAGGAATCCACTTTGGATCCTATTTGAGGTCATACAATCTTTATGGTGCTTTAAAGCACATTTTTGGCTTTACCGATCTTAAGGCATGTCTTGCCTTGTTGAGATCTTTTAGATTGTTCCCCAATAATATTTAGATGTTTATTAACCACCTTAGATCATTAATAGATCATTAATTAAGTTTTAAAGGTTAGGGATATTTCAGAGGACATTGTGAACAGTGAGGGGCTGTATATCCCCTGTCCAGAGAGGACATCATAAACAGTGAGGGGCTGTATATCCCCTGTCCAGAGAGGACATTGTGAACAATTGGTTTTCTTCACTCTTGAGTTGTTGATTCTTGGATTTCTCTCATTCATTCCTAGTCCTTGTGACTACTTGAGTCTTTCCACTCCTAAGTGGAACTGAATCCAACCTGAGCATTGGATGATTCTCGAAACCCCCTTCAAATGGACACATAACCCACAAATAGGTGAAAGTTTATAAGTCACATAAGTAAAAATGCGAAAGAAGCAGTGTTGATACTAGATGATGAAACCACATAAATACATTGGCACATGGTTCGAAACTCAGAGATTACAGACATGTGAAGACTTGAAATGATGTGATGTTACTAGCAACCTAATGGTTACTACATAAAATATATACTATCGCAATCAAATATAATATGTAACCGGTAGTAGTCAATTACTTTAGTTCCTGGCGGAACATGGGAACAATGAGGATGATAAGAAAACTAAATATCCTATGTTACATATAATTATGAACGGTAATACAAACTAAACATGTCGTTGTAACAATGACACATTTGTAACATCCAAATACCAAGAACTAAATCGTTACTACAGAGCATACATAAATTAAAGCCAAAAGGTCAGCCAGACCGCCCTAAAGACATGAACTTCCGACCTCCAGAGTAAATGGATGGACAAGCTACAACCCACCGAGATTGTGTATAAATTAAAATACCCCTTGTCAGTCAAGAGACTATTACTCCTATACAATTAAACCATGCACCGCCTTGAAAGGCATAGTGAGGGAAACCTAAACCTAAACGGAATCAGGGTCACACAGCAGAAGCTGGTGGACCGTATCCCAAACTTTCCCGTTGATAGATCGGTATGGATAATGATAAGAATCCATGAGACATAAACTGAACCATTAACATAGTCAAACATTTGATAGGATTATAAGACAAGAAAACCCCATGAGACCTAAACATCGGGAACCAAGGTTCAAGGGTGATATAATAAGGATTACGTGGGCGTAATCCATTTTAAGAGGGGTAGGCGCGTTGCGTTTTTACTGGGTTATTACCCGTTTGTGTGTATATTGTATTGGATGTACACTGTGCGATGAATGAATGTTGTATGTTGATTGTTTAGTGTGATATGTATATGTATGCGTGATTGGTTTGGATTGGAAAACAAACTAGTGGTGGATTGGAAGGTTAGGAAAATGTTGGAACTTTAGAATTGATAGGATTGAATGGATTAGAACCTTGAGAATTGCTGGGTGTTAGGTACATATTGGATTGAGACAACTTCGGGACGAAGTTCTTTAAGGGGGGTAGACTGAAATACCCCGAGTAATTACCACCTTAAATTAGTGAAGTTTAAGTTATGTGCAATAATTACCATAAAACATTATGATATTTTTAAATATAGATCCAAGCGGATACTTATACCGCATGTACATATCGGTGCGTGAAATAAATACCACTAGTGCGCCTAATAGACGGTTTGAACATTCTATACTCTAGACTAATTAAAAACGTAAACGTACTCATATATATATGAATGCGCACTTCTAAACCGAAACGTTAATATAATCACGCATATATATATATATGCACATATATATGTATATATATATATACAATCGGTGTTACGTACATAAATAACAACATGACATATTAATACCGTCACATACACGTATATATACATACAAGTATATACATATACATAATGTTACAAAAATTTCAACGTGGCGTTGTAACATAGTCGTATGTTTATATATACATATATAACTATCAACGCGACATGATAACATAGCCGCAGGTATGTATAAATACTTACAAAGACGATATTACAGCGTTACATATATAAGTAACAATGTGACACGATAATATAGGCGCATAAACCTACATATATACTTAAAAAAATAGAACGGAATGTGCTCCTTCCGGGGTCGAACCGGGTACCACTAGTATTTCTGTTGAATGTCTTAACCGATTGAACTGAGCTCGTATTCAGTGGTAAACGCACATCTAGATACAAAAGAGAATAAGACACTATTAGACTAAGCGAACTAGTGGTTAGTTACCAAACATAATACCTCACCATGCCTTTCTTGTTCCCACCATCGACATTGTTTTTCAGTAGTAACAAATAGCTAATCACCAATACTAGAACACAGTACAAGTCCTCACCCTCACTCTTCTTATTCCCACCCTTTACGTGATCAAGAACAGGAGGTTAGGCTTGGTGGAACATCTCATCGGTTACTAAACCACAACCCACGGGAGATTATTCTCCCCAAACACACTTTCACTAACTCTTAGGTGGTGTCTCCTGCATGCAAAACACACTGTGCTTGGCACAGGAAGTCCCGCACCTACTTACACCAGTATCTTTCTTTCCTTCTGGCATGGTGAGTCACGAGTAATAAACCCACCCAGCTCCTTCTCTTAAGTCATTACCTCACTAGACCAATTCATCTTGTATCTGTCGCTCACGAGAGCCGATCTCAGTGTGCAATTCCTGGAGCAAACACATCAGTCACTGATCCCAGCAAGAGTGAGTCAGAACCAATGAACAACAGCCACTGCTGTTTCCAAAAAAAAAGAGAAAGAAGCAATGTAACCAGCTGTGTCGAGCAACTATGGCATAGGAAGTCTGATAGTGTGCCAAAGATCAACTGGGAGGCAACAAAGACATCAAGTGGGCCGTAACGAACTCCAAACGGGACCTCGTGTGTGTGTGAGACAACTCTTGCTTCCAAATCAGGTATGGACATGTGTGGTTCGTATGTTGCCGTGTTACACGGCTTGTGTGCTGTGTGCCTGTTTGACTAAGACCACAAGACTAATGCATGAAAACGGATGTTTGTTTACCGTGCTTATTTGTCTGTTGTGAGCTTGTGTAAAGCATGTGAATGGATTGATTATTTTCCTTGCTTACCCGCTTGCTATTATTATGCATATTGCTTGCGCGCACACAGTAGTGTAGTCCCTTCTCGTTGATGGAACCTTGAGTTGAAACATAACGAACTTCGTAAACAAACAAAGGAACTACATAAAGGGAAAACTCCTCTTACTAAAGAGGACCTTTAATGACACCCACTATGGTGTCGAGCTATCAAAGATAATGATAAGTCAATACCCATTAAAGATGAATAGGGAGACGGACCCTTTGTATCCGGGGTAGAGACCAATAATATTAAAAGGAATAGGGAGACGGACCCTTTGTCGGGGTAGAGACTAATAATATTAGAAGGAATAGGGAGACGGACCCTTTGTATCCGGGGTAGAGACCAATAATATTAGAAGGAATAGGGAGACGGACCCTTGTATCCGGGGCAGAGGCTAGTAACATTGAAAAGGAATAGGGAGACGGACCCTTGGTATCCGGGGCAGTGGCTAGTAACATTTAAAAACAAACAGAGAGAGAGAGCTATCCGGGGAATGGAGGATTAGCTATGGAGAGGACGTTCTCCAAATGGTGGTGATAAGAGAATTCACAAATAACCCTTAAAGAAACAAGGAAAGATTAGCACCTATATAAGATGGTCACGGATCTAAACTATATCCCCAGACCTGGTGCAAGGAAAGAGAAAGACAATACACATTAAGGGAATAAGAGAAAAGAAATGAAAACACACAACGCTCGAATGATCCCATCGTGAGGACCATGGGTATAACATACCTATGCACAGTTTTATTACTTACTTGATTGTTGTTGCTATACTAGCAGCTCATGGGCTTGGATGCGTGTTGATGTGCTATGATGCCAACATGTTATGCTTGGATGTTTGTTGATATTGCTATGCTACCTTAAAGGGGGTATGATATCATGATATATTATGTGTGCTTTACTGCTTTATTATAGCATGTAAATTGACTTAATAATATTCGACCAAGTAGTCGTGTGGCCCGGCAACATACGGGCTACACACGTTCATACTCAGCGTAGTTTGCTGAGTCCTTCCCAACCCAAATTTTTACAGGTATTATGCCGGACGATAACGAGCATAGGTGGGATGGCTACCATGGGGGTAGTCCATCAGGGCTAACATTTGAAGATGTGGCTGTATGTTTAATGTACCCGAGATGTAATTCTCAGTTATAAATTGGCAATTTGTTGTAGACACTCGATATTTGGAATTGTATCTTATATTGTATATGAGTTTTGGTGAGAGCTGTTTCCAGTCATGCAGACCGTAACTTGAGGTTGGTAGAGTAGTCATGTCAACCACGTGGGTGGTTGGCGTCTGTAGCACCCGGATGGAGTTTATACCGCTGCAAAGTTAACTTAGGATATGTCAGACGCTTCATTTAATCCATCGATGTTTTATTCGGGGATGTTACACTAATTACAAGTAAAAAAAAAATATGTTACTGGGTAAGATGTAAAATCTACAATAAATATATCTATCTGTAACAGAAGTGACTTTTAAATGACACTCATGGGTGAGAATTTTGATCATTAGTTGTTGAAAATCTAAAATTTGAAAATTAAATTAGATTTAGAACCGAATTATCCAAAATTTAAGCATAACTAGAGGCGGACCAAAAGGGGAAGCCGGGGCCGATACCCCCCTCAAAATTTACGAAGTACAAATCCTAGTTAGTTTGATTTACATTTAAACAAAATTTAGACAACAAACTAAAAACCAATTTATTGTATGGTTTTCTCTTAACTGAAATTGATTAAAAAAAATCCACAAATGGAATAGCATGAAAAAAATATCCAAACACAAAAAACATAGGTTGTGATTTATCGAAATTGTGACACTAGCATACATGGTTCCCTTATTGATTGTTGTCACACATGCATACTAATACTATTTATAATGCTATGATTACAACAAACTAGCAGCCAAAAAAAAGATTTTAGATATATTACAAAAGGTAATAAAAATTCCATAATTTGTCTAATAGTCATCAAACCGTTCAATTCCACCTAAGTCGATCAAAATAACTAGCGTGCAAAATAAAAGATTGTATCAAAAAGAGGTGAATTTACAATCATAAGGTCACTACATGAGATGATGAACCTTGCTTCTAAACAGTTTAATAACAAGTAAAAAATAGAGAGCAATGAAGAAAACTTTTCAAAAAGTATTTCGATGTGAATAGTAGAGCTGTCGAAATTTGGACCTAACCCAAACATCCGTCGTTTTATCCGAACCTGAAACCGATTGAAACCAGAAAATATTTAAAATAATAAAACTCGAAATCCGATTGGGTAAAACCCAAATGACCCGAACCCGAAATAACCAGAAAAATTATAACCTGAAATGACCCGAAAATAATAGTAATTAAAAATTAGCCAGACTCGAATAACATGACATAATAGTGATCATAAATTGCCCAAACCTGAATGACAAAATAAATGACAAAACTTGATTCAAACTTATTATATCCAAATGAT
This sequence comes from Limonium bicolor, assembly GCA_023374045.1. Classification (NCBI taxonomy): domain Eukaryota; kingdom Viridiplantae; phylum Streptophyta; class Magnoliopsida; order Caryophyllales; family Plumbaginaceae; genus Limonium; species Limonium bicolor. The sequence continues at coordinate 229,614,061 of CM041776.1, forward strand.
ATTCAAAATAGGCATGTATTGACTTTTCTGTAATTTATATATAGTATATTCTTATAGAAATTATGTATATAGTTATTTAATAATTTTGTCAAAAAATATTAACCATGACCCGAAATAACCGAAACTCGATTTATCTCACACTATTACAACCCGAACCCGAATGACCCGATAGTAAATGACCAAAAGGAATTGACCCAAAAATATGATCAAAAACCTAAAGGGTAACTCGTTTACTTTAGTGAATACTAGTATACTAAGCCTACCAAGAATAATAAACACCATGTTTGCTTCATGCCTTCAGATGCGAGAGAATAAATAAAAAAAATTATTTTTATAATCCCAAGAGAAAACATATATATAAGTTTGGTGATAAAAGAAATCAACAACTTCTATTTTAATAATCGCAAGAAAGAAGAATATATGTTCAGTATACTACCCAAATAATATATTCCACTCTTCAAACATTTTGAGAGCAAACAACACAAGAATAGATGAAAGAAAAAGGTGTAGAGAGTGAAGAACAGTAACAAAAAAGCAATATGGTAGGGTTGGGATCAAATCAAATAATATTTTTTCTTAATTTGGTTATAAAAAATAGTCAATATAAAATCTGAATTCCGAACCATATAATAAGTTATCCTGATAAGTGAATTAAAAAAGCAACAAAATTTTTGAATAAAAATCCAAAAAGTTTTTTTTTCCATTATTTCAATTTTCAGTTAAATCCATAATGTTTCATCGAAATGATGACCGATAGTGCCACCATCTCTGAATTCTCATTCCTTATAAAAACTAATCCGTGTAGTACTTTAATCACTGTCTAAACACAGGTTGACAAAAATGGACAAGCTGGCAGGTCGGTAGATGGATGGTATACAAAAACCAAAGATCATGTACAAAACCTAACTATAAAAAAACAGATTGACAAGAATGATAATCAATTACTATAATCTTGATTCTAAACATGAATTTTTTTTTGCCTTCTTCCCTGTTGCGGAAAGCGAACTCTTCACCATTCTTTCTTTTTCTTTCCCCGTCGCACACAATCTGGTCTACAGCGTAATCTATATTCAAAAGATTATACAAATTCAAAAAATCTAATGCAAATTTAATATAATATTAAATACTACTAATAATTCAGAAAAATTCAAATTTAAAATATATATAATAATGTATAAAAATAAAAAAAATTCACTATAGATTTCAAATCTAAGATATTTAAAAAAAAAAACTATGGATGTAAAACTTGTATTATGCAAACCCGCTTAGCTGGTTAGAGCTTCGCATTTGTAACACGATGGGCATCGGCTGATTCTGTTACCGGGTTTTATCTATATATTCAATTTCTATTTTTTATATGAGTAAAACATGTTTCTTTAAAATCAAAGAAAAAAGGACACCCTTTTCTTTGTCGATGGGTTTATGGTTTTTTTATGTTGTATATGAATAGAAAGTTTCCATATATGCACAAAATAACTTATTAGATGACGAAGATGAATGAGTCGGGAATATTTCAGAGAAAAAAACAAAATATTAAATTAAATATTTTTGGCAGGAGCAACACTCTCTGTCCAATTGATAAATAATCGCATAACACTGTACATGATTTACCGAAATATTTTATTTAATCATGTCGTGTTTTCATTTCTAACCATATAACACCGTATATGATTTACCGGTCATATTATATGTTCCCTATTTTTTTTAAAGTCATGTTATATGAATTGTAACATTCCTCGTAATGAATCTATTTGTTATTTCATGTGAATGTTTATAAGGTATGTTTATGTTATAATAATTTCTTACGACATATCTCTTGTATCTTAACATGATGTCGCTTATATCATTGTAAACTCTATTCTTATTTTCAGCATAAGTTTCCGAAATTCTTAACCAACCCCCTTAAGTTCCGGAAATTACATTCTTTTCCCATCTCTTTTTTTTATTTATAAAACCAACCAAATATTATCCTTGTCACATTTCTACTCCTACTTATTTATAACCTAAGTTTTTTCAACCATAATGTATACACAATACATATATATATATATATATATATAATCCCTCCGTCCCAACAGAAGTGTCCACTTTACTATTTGAGTGTGTCGTTTGACTTCAATATTTAACATATACGATAATATATTTTTATATATTTTATAATGGAATTCTTATGTCAAAAACTATATATTGTACAATTAGTTTTACAAAAATTACTTATATATCCATATTGAAGTGGAAAAGCGTGTCAAAAAGCAAACGGGACACTTATGACAGGATGAAGGTAGTACATATTTATGCTCCAGTCATACTATATATACTTATATATTTCCAGAAATTACCCTACTAACCCTTAGTTTTCGTTTATTTGTAATTTACCCCTCCTTATTTTATAAACTTACAAATTTAACATTTAAACATTATATTATACATATCAACTATTTAAATCTCAATTTCCACCCATATTTTTTTCCAATTTTCATACAGCCCCCTAACTTATTTCATATCTCATTTTACATCCTAACTTTCGGTAATTTACCACTTAACCCCTATAGTGTATAATACTCCCTCCGTCCCCTTTTGATCTTCTCCTTCACTATTTGGACATGTCGTTTGACTTCAATATTTAACATATAAGATAATATAATTTTACAAATCTAAGTTTTGCAATGAAATCCTTATATGAAAAACTATATGTTGTAGAAATTTATTTTATAAAATTATTTTATCTTATATGTTTAATATTGAAGTGGAAAAACGTGTCAAAAAGCAAACAAAAAGGTCAATATGGGACGGAGGTAGTAGTTACATTTAACACCCAAAACTATATATTGTACACTTGGTTTATTATATTTCTGAAAATACCCAGAATTTTCCCATTATTCTAAGCAGACCCCTGGGGACTTTAAAATCAAATTATAGCCCTTATATTTCCGGTAATTCTACTCTAGCCCCATATAGTTTCAAAAATTCCATTTTTAACCTAATGTTCATTAAATCACCAATTTAGTTAAATTAAATTTCCTAAATTAGTCAAACCTCTCATATAGAAAATTGTAGACCATTAAATTCCTTTCTTTACCCACATTTCTCATTATTTACGAAATGACCCATTTAATTCCCTATTTTTTGCATTTAACCTCTTCAACTTTTATAACCTCATAAATTATGTTCCTAAGATTCCCAATATAATTTCCTCACGTTTTAAATTTATTTGTACCCTATAATTGTTTAAATTGCGGTTTTACCCCATTCATAAATCCTTTGTTTTTTTTAAATCTTTATAAGATTTATAACTTACCTAAATCATGTTATGACTTAACAATTCTAACTAATATTTCCCTTAAGGTGTTCATAGGTGATTATGTTTATTATAAGTTCATTTAACACCTGAAATTTATATAATTCTTTTTCTCACCCCAAATTTCAATAATTAAAATGTAAGGCTCTAAATAAATAATATAACATGGCTTAAACATAAGGCCTTAAATATAACATAATCTTAGCTTCAAAATAACATTAAAATGTTCCCAAATTTTACTAACACTCACGGTTTTGTTCTAGTTTACTCTATCTCCTTTTTTAATCATTTTTGCTCCATGTTACAAGGGAAAATCTTGATTTTGGTGAGTCATTTCCATTTAGTTTTTCTAGCCTAATATTACACATAAATTTCCACACCTATTTACGGTTCAAATGGTAAGATATGTACATATGCTCTCGGTATTTTAAGTATTACAACATTATGAACCTTAAAGCACTAAAGCATAGTTTAGGCATTGTTTTACCTTGTTTTATGTTAATAATAAATCCTCCACCCAGCTGCACTCTCACGGTACTGTATAGATACATATCTTAGGTTAGTTTCCGCACGGTATTTTTTTTTGTTCATCACATGAATAAGTCTCTAGAACGTGTCTAAGGGGCTTACCTCTTCAAATGTGATTTTTTCCTCCTTGAAATGTGTCACCACTGTCTCAGCACTTTCATGGGGAAATGCAACCATTTTGGTTGTATCATGCACAGGAGAAAAAGGTGTTTAGTTCATGGGTTCATCATGGCTTGTTTAGGTGGTTTAAGGCATAAACTCTTGAACATTAAAAGAGGGATTCTTACCATGAGTTTGCATAGGTTTTAAGCCATGGTTTAGGTCACCTAACAAAGGAGGAAAATGGGTCTTAGTTTCATGAAAAACTAGAGGAAGAAAGGTCAAGGAAAGGGCTAAAACAGAATGCTACATTACCGGTTTTACCTCTATTATGAAGCTCATCAATGGTGAGTTTTCAATGGCTCTTTGGCTTGGTAGAAAGAGCTGATGACCGTCTCCAAATATACATACAAGGAGGTAGAAAAAGGTGTAAGTTTAACCTCATTTTTGGACATACAAAGAGGAGGAAAAAGAGGGTGTCTTTAGAGCATGTTTTTACCTTATGTCACTTGATGCTCCTACCTTGTTGTTGCAGGCTGTTAATGTCGGTTTTGTTTGTTCAAGGGAGCTGGAAATCCTCCTTCAACTGGCGCAAAGAGAGGGATAAGAAAACAATATCAGGCGTAGCATTTTTCTGCATGAAACTGAGAAGAAAATGAGGTGTTCCCAGCACTTTGCTTACCTTCTTTTAACTTGCTGCTGCATGGCCCATGATCATGTTTCTTTTGGCTTGGATATTGAGGGAAATTTTGGGGTTTCCCAGTGCAAGAAGGGGTGGAGTTCAAGGCATTATCAACAAGAACAAAAAGGGTAGAAAATGGACATTTCTTGCTGGTTGTAGTTGTTGTTTTCGGTAGAAGAAAAAGTGTTGTTTGTTGTTGTTTCCGGTGGGAGAGTGCAGAAAGCTGTAGGCTATCAATAGAGAAAGAAGAGAGGAGAAGAGATGGTGTTTCAGTACGTGAGCATGGGCATAATTTTCTGAAAAAAGAGGTGAGTATTAGTAGAAGGTGTCAACTGTAATAGAGAAGGAAAAAAAGGGAAGTGATGGCTTGTTAAAGTATCACTCTTGTGTCATAGAGTGTACTTGTTGTTCAGTGTTTCTTCTTCCTTTCTTGTCGTAACCGAGGTGGTTTAATGGTTGGAGTGTTGCCAGCCAAAATGGTGAGGAAGAAAGGTGAGGGAAATGATGTTGAAGTACTAGTTTTTCTCCTTTTGTATTCTAGCTTGTACTTGCTAGCCTAATGATCTAATCTTGCTTTGTTTCTTATCTTCTAGTGGCAGTAACCAGACAAGGAGAAGATGGGGGTGTTGGGAGTAAGTCAGTTGAAAGTTAGAAAAGAATGGAGGAGGAGATAGGTAGAAGTACAACTAGTTATTTCTTTAGTTAGGTAGGTGTACTTGTATTGTATTTTTCTTTTGTTTTCTATCTTTGCTTTTCAGCATTTTTTTTCTCTTCTTGACATGGGTATGCGGTTGTATACTTGGAGGGAAGGTTTCCTTTTGACTTTAGTGTATTAATAACACACATTAATGGTGCATAATGTGTTATTAATGTGTTGGATGATAGTATATGATATCCCTTATCTTGGTGTATATAAATGAGTGGCTTTTGTCTTTGAAATCTTGGTTTGACAATGTAAATCATTCCATGTAATTTTATCACTTTATTTGTGACCTTGATATATGTATTAAGATGTTACATGTTGTATTAGTTTTAGGAGTTTTTCTCCTTAATGATATTCCCTCCTTGATTAGGGATTACATGTATAATTTGGTGTCCATTTGAACTATGTATTTATATGCTATTATCTATGATGAGTAATGATCATTAGATGAATAATTATTGATCATCTAGCTTCGTTTAATTTAATTCCTTATTAAGTAAGGTAATTAGTGTTTGGGGTTTTTCAATCTACCCCCCTTAAAAAGACTTCATCCAGAAGTCTCACTTTCTGATCAATTGTTCCTAGGAGAATCTAGTTCCATGACTAACTTCAATCCTACGGATCGTCCCGTATCTCCATAACTCAAAGTGCAACGGTGCATAAACCAACTCTTCAAAGTGCAATAATAATATGAATCTCATAAACTTAGTCCAATGAAGTGCACTTCCAATGTATCATACAATTTCACATCCACACAAGGTGCAACATAAGTGCACAATACCACAAGTACATACATCCACAATACAAACACACACAAACCCACCAAAAACCTAAAGGCTCTACCCCCCTTAAAAAGGGGTTACACCCCCGTACCCCGTACGAGTATACAATAGCAGTAATCAAAGAGCATTGGGTACTTGGCTCTCATAGAGTCCTCCAACTCCCAAGTGGCCTCCTCTACGTCATGGTTCGACCAGAGAACTTTGACCATTCGTACGGTCTTGTTCCTGGTGTCTCTTGTCTTCTTATCAAGGATACGGAGTGAAGTCTCCTCATAGGTGAGAGTAGGGTCTAGCTCTAGCCTTTCAGGCTCCAAGATGTGAGAAGGGTGAGGTATATATTTCTTGAGCTGAGACACTTGAAACACGTTGTGTACTCGCTCGAGTTCGGCAGGTAGGTCCAGCTTGTAGGCTAATGGGCCCACTCGCTCCGTGATGCGGTAAGGACTCACATACGGCTAAGCTTGCTCTTCTGACCGAATCTGAAAATGCCCTTCATTGGGGAAACTCTAAGGAATACCATATCGTTGACTACAAACTCAAGAGCTCTCTTCCTGCCATTGGCGTAAGACTTCTGTTGGTCCTGAGCTGTCTTTATATTCCGACGGATCTGTAGGACATCCTCCTTCGTCTACTCTAGATACTCAGGTCCTAAGACCGAGTTCTTGCTGGCCTCATCCCAGCATAAGGAGTCCTACAGGGCCTACCATATAAAGCTTGGAATGGTGGCATCTGAATCTAGGCATGGTAGTTGTTTTTTTACGCAAACTCTATGAGGTGTAGCCAGTCGATCCAACTCCCCTGAAAGTCCAAGGCACATGCTCGGAGCATGTCCTCTAGGGTCTGAATGGTCCTCTCGCTCTGACCATAAGTCTGTGGGTGGAAGGTCGTACTCAACTTCAGCTTCGTGCCCAAGGCCTCCTGCACTTGACCCCAAAATCTGGATAGGAATCTTGAATCTCTATCAGATACGATCATTTTCGGCACGCCGTGGTGCCTGATGATCTCCTTCTAGAAGAGGTCCGCTAGCTTCAGGACCTTCTAGGTATCCTTCATCAGCACAAACTTCGCCACCTTCATCAATTGATCCACTATAACCCATATCGTGTTCAGTCCTCCCCTAGTTGGTGGGAGACCGACAACGAAATCCATGCAGATATCTTCAAACTTCCAACATGAAATAGGCATGGGCTGCACTAAACCACCCGGTCTCCTATGCTCAAACTTGACTTTCTGAAAGTCAATCATCGGGTCACAAACTCAGCCACATCCTTCTTCATCCCGCTCGACAAGAAATGGACCTTCAAGTCCTTATAAATCTTCGACGACCCGGGGTAGACAGATAAGGATGAGCAATGAGCCTCCTAAATCTTCTCCTTCAGATCTGGAGAGGACTCAGGGATACATAGTCGGCCATTCAGTCGAATCATGCCATCATCACTAAGGCTGGAGTCGTACTTCTGGCCCTCGAATGTGCTCTCAATCAATTTCTATCGGATGCTCTGCATGTACTGATCAGCCTCCTGGGCGCTCTGAATCTCGTCTATCAAACTGCTGCCCGCCAAGAATGCACATAAGGAATGAGCCCTGCGGCTCAATGCATCGGCGACCATGAATGCCTTGCCCTCCTTGTATTTCAAAATCATGTCGTAGTCCTTTAAGAACTCGACCCACCGTCTCTGTCGCATGTTCAGCTCCTTCTTAGTGAAAAGGTGCTAAAGGCTCTTGTGATCGGAGTAGATGGTTACCGTTACTCCGTATAAATAGTGGTGCCAGATCTTCAGTACGAAGTGTTAAGTCAAGATCCTTTAGTTTTGATGATAGCAAACCTTGTATTGTCTATCTAATATGTTTGTCAAGATTCATGATTCAGATAGACAGGTGACTAAGTGGCTTATCACGGAAGGTTGCAAGCGCACTTAAGTCATGAGTGGCTTAGCACGCAAGGTTGCAAGCGCACTCAGCCTATGACATATGCCCAACCAGTCGGGCACCGGTCTGCGAGAACACCGTAGAACTTCTAGCACATATACAACCAGTCAGACACCGTACGAAGATATCTCTCATGCTTAAGAAGAAAATCAAAGACAAAAACTGTAAAAGGATCAACATATTCAGACAGACTCATACACCCACATAATCAACTAGCACACGACAAAAGGAATAGCTCATTAATGCACAAGATAACAAGGCTATTCATGAACATCATTACATAGCTGTAATAAATTCAAAAGAGGGCATTTATGAGCATTTAAGGAGCCAAACAGAATCAGGCAAGTGGGACACACAAGTGGTGCTCGACCAATCAAGAGGGCTGCCGCCAACGTGACCAACCATGAGGTGACACATAGTCTAGGCGCCTTCAGATCAAGTTGAAGACTCTCTGCAAGTCTAGTGTGGTTAGTGTGTGAATAATCAAAGCTGTAGTCGACTCCTAAAAGTCTAGGGACTTATAGGACGGTAGTTACATCCTAACGACCGTGTATATATACTTACATTTATTTCATATGAAAACAAGCTTGTACGAGAGAAAAAGAGAGAGCTTATCTAAGCAAGTGTGGATCAGACATAGGAGTGTGTGTAAATGCTAGAGAGTTGGTGAGCTAGACAGGACTGGGTTAGAGTATCAATACATTGGGTATTTGATAGACCGACAGGCCAGGGAACGGTCGGTCAACCGTAGGCCGATAGTCAAGAGAAGGTTAAGGACTTTAGGGGTAAAGTTGAAACTGTCCCGAGAGTCTGTGGTTAGGGCGAGGGAGATTGAGTGAATTTCATGTGAGTAAATTCTAAATCGAAATGAAGTTTCCAGTTTAAGTGTATCTCTTATCTATTCCTAACTATCATAGTTTTATTTGAGTCCACGATATGTCTGCGACACGTCGCGGACATATTAGGAGCACTTACTGGTTTCAATTGGTATCAGAGCGGATCTCTTCTAGAAAGCTAACTACTTTGGAAGAAGATCAAAATGTCTCATGCAAGCATACTAGCGGCAAAAGAAGGTTCTGCACTAAAACGACCACCATTCTTCAATGGAGACAACTACACTCACTGGAAGAATAAAATGGAGTTTCATATCAATGATGATTCAAGAATATGGAGGGTGATACCACATGGAGAGTACACCTTCCAGAATGCTGAAGGACAAGACACATCTATTGACAGCATGATGGATGATCAAATCAAGAAGCTGATATTCAATGCTCGAGCCTTAAGAATACTTCACTGTGCACTACTACCTGACCAATACTCCAAGATAGCCTCAGCTAAAACAGCTCAAGAGATTTGGAAAACTCTTGAGGTCACATATAAAGGGAATGATGAGATCAAAAAGACTCGCATTGAGTTACTACTCACTCATTGGGAGCTATTCAAGAAGGAAGAAAAATAGAGCATTTCTGAAATGCATATAAGGTTCACCAAACTGATCAATGAAATGTTGGTGGTTGGAAGAACTATCTCTAATGAGGATCAAATTCAAAATTTCCTCAGATCTCTTTCTACCTCCTTTGACAACAAAGTCAATCCCATGTAAGAAGTACACGATCTCTCCAAGATGTCTCTGGCAGACATGCTAGGATCTCTAATAGCTTTTGAGTTAAAAGTACAACACAGAAACTCAGAAAGTTCATCAAGAGATAGAGGAAAAGGCAAAGCCCTTCAAGTAGCTGAAAATGAAAAATCCGAGTTAGAAGACGACATTGATGAAATGGTCCTCTATACTAAGAGGTACGTTCAGAAGTTCATAAGAAATAAAATGAGGAAAGGCAAGGAGCCCAAGGAGTCGGATGATCAGAAGAAAAATAATGACAAGTGTTTTGGGTGTTCAAAACACGGACACCATATCAAAGACAGTCCTCAACGATCCCGAGAGGACAACGACAGGGTCAAGAAGCCTGTCCGACGATCATTCATCAAAGGGCCAAGGAAAGAAGCCTTCGTTGCTGCATGGGGAGACTCTGAACTGAGCAACAACAATCGAACCTTAGATAGTGATATCTTAGAAGATGAGAAGGCTCATTTATGCCTTGAGGAAGTTTGCCTGATGGCGCAAGACAAGGACACATCAGAATCAGAGGAAGAAGATCAGAACAAGGTAAACTACTCTAAACTCAAATAAATAATTCTAAAAGCTGAACTTCTAGGACTTAGAAAGTTCTCTCTTATAATAGTTGATCAACTAGAGGCATTAGAAAATGAAAACAAGGAACTCTTGGAGGAAAATGAAGATTTAAGAAAAAGTTCAGACAAAAGCAAGGTAGATAACCTCATGAGGGCACTCATGAAATTACAAATCGACTATAGTGAAATTCTCTCCGGTCATGAAAAGTTGAAGCTAGGAAAACAACCTGAAATCGATGAACTGATTGTTGTGCTTAACACAAAAGTAAAGAAACTAGCTACAATCAAAGAAAAATATACTAAGCTAGAAGCTGTTCCTAAGACACCCATGAGGAGAAACAAACGATGGGTTGGGTATCGGTCATGGATTAGTCGTTGAGATTTCTGCAGCCTATGCAGACCACCTAGTGATCATGAAGCCGATTGCTTAAAACGTGTTTTATGAGGCATTGGTAACTCAAGAAAATAGGACTGAAATGGGTAGTAAAATGATCTTAGAACAATAATTGATGTTGGAAATGGGTCCAATCTTTCTATGGACCCTAACCCCACACCACTAACGTGTTAAGTGTAGAATAGAGTGAGAATGGACCCCTACTGGTACATCGACAGTGGGTGCTTTAAACGTATGACGGGATACAAAAAGAAGTTCTTCTCACTCGAACCAGGAAGCCAAGAACCGTCTCCTTTGGCGACAACAAGAAGGAAAAATCATCGGTGTAGGTAAGGTTGGTATTACATCAGATTATGTCATAGATAGTGTAAATTTGGTCAATGGTTTAAAATTCAACTTGCTTAGTGTTTCTCATATTTGAGACAAAGGCAATTCAGTTCACTTCTGTCCTACACATTATAGCATAGTAAGTCAGAACAATGCCAAAGAGTTGTTAAAGGGAAAAAGGTGGAAAATGTTTATGTAACTAGTTTGGAGGATATCAACAGTCTAAATCTTCCATGCTTGACTGCTTCAGTTTTTAGATGGTACTCTACACTAGGGCACAAAAGATTAGGGCCATGTATAGTACTTCCTTGTGAAGAAAACTTGCCCGACAGTTTCAACGATATGTCCATAATAGGTCGACGAAGGGGGAAACAATGATGTCAAATATCCTCTATCACCATCAACCATTCATCAATCTCGAACCCTGTACAAAGATCATCCATTGGAGAACATTTTATCAGATATCTTCAAGGGAATTCAAACTAGAGCGCAAACTCGTGATCTCTTGGCCTTCTCAATGACAGTCTCATCCATCGAACCCAAAAACATAGAGGAAGCTCTTCGAGACTCATACTGGATTAATGCAATGCACGAAGAACTAAATCAGTTTGAAAGATGCAAAGTTTGGCATCTTGTGCCTCGTCCTTCGCATCAAGGTGTACTTGGCACAAAATGGGTCTTTGGAAACAAGTTGAATAAGATGGAGAAGTCGTTAGGAACAAAGCTCGTCTGGTAGCTCAAGGATATCATCAACAAAAAGGGATAGACTTCCAAGAAACCTTCACTCCAGTAGCAAGGATGGAGTCCATCAGATTTTTAATTGCATTTGCTGCACACAAAGGAATCAAACTCTTCCAACTTGACATCAAAAGTGCCTTTCTCAATGGGTATGTCAAAGAGGAAGTGTATGTTGATGATATAATCTTTAGAGCCTCTGATGAGAAATATTGCAAGAGATTTGAGGCATTGATGAAAAAGGAATTTGAGATGAGTGATCTATAAGAATTGAAGTTCTTCCTAGGACTTCAAGTCAAGCAAAATGACGAAGGGATTATCATATCCTAAGAGAAATATGTGAAGGATTTGCTAAAAAGGTTTGGAATGGAGGAGTGTAAAATGTTTGACACACCAGTGGTAGTTGGCACAAAGATGGGCATCATGACTGGTGACCGACCGGTCGACCAGCGATCATACAGAGAGATGATTGGTTTTTTTATTATATTTAACTACTATTAAACCTGACATTATAGCGTTTGCTTATGTGCCAGGTTTCAGGCAGATCCAAGAGAAAGTCACCTCACAGCTGTGAAAAGAATCCTACGTTACCTAAAAGGAACCATGAATCTTGGTTTTTTTTTCCTAAATTCACTAACTATGACATTGTAGGATTCTAGATGTAGACTATAGAGGATCTATCACTGATAGAAAAAGCACGTCAGGGACAGCATTCTTTGTTGGATCATGTCTGATTGCGTGGGGATCAAAGAAACAACAAAGTGTTGCAATCTCAACAGCTGAATCTGAATACATAGCTGTAGCAAGCTGTTATGCTCAACTCCTAGGGCTTAAACAAAAAATAGGTGAATACGGTGTCAAAACAGGTACGTTACCTATCATGTGTGATAATACAAGTGCCATTTCAATTTCCGAAAATCCAGCACATCAATCTCGTACCAAGCATATTGATGTTAGACATCACTTTCTTAGAAATTGTTGTGAAAAAGAATTAGTTGGTTAAAATTATATTTCTACTGAAGACCAACTAGCTGACATTTTTACTAAGCCATTAAATAGAGAAAATTCACCAAAAATTGTTCATGATCTTGGAATGATATTCATTAATCACAATTATGTTGTCTTTTATTTCCCATGATCGGTCACCGACATATGAGCAACACCTATAATATTGTCGTTCAGTAGTCCACGATCAGTTTAATGCATAGAAGTTATGTCAAACGACTACTTGAAACAGATCTGTCATTTTCCACAAATTGAGGTTAGTTTAGAGAAAGTTTAACGGATAGAAACAGGAAAATTGCCAACGATCGATGACAGCCTATCACGATCGCTGCCCGTAATGAATAGTACCGTTATGACATGTCAGTGAGGGGACGAGGTCGCCGACCGTTACTTGATAACTATAAAAGGGCGATGAGAGTTTTGCTCTTGTTACACTATTGCCCTCACTCTCTCTAATCTCTCTAAGAACTCAAAAGCAACTTTCATTCTCTCTTACAAAAACTCTTATGAGATTGAGCGCGAAAAACCTTGCCTCACTGCGACTCTAAGATTTCTCTAGTAAAAGGTTATAAAACTCTAGAAATCCTTCGATCAATCATGGCACCAAAATCCTCTCTCCGCTCCAAAAGTAAGGTTGCACTTAGAGAATCTATCTTAGTGCAAGTAGCCGGCATAAGATTGACAGAAACTCACAGAGAATCACCTCCCCCTCACCTTTCCAAAGATCTGGAAGATCAACTTGTGCGAAGGGTAACTGACGAAGGTGAACTACTACAAGAAGAGGCACACTATATAAACCACTACTTGCCCAAGCTTCATCATCTCATTCAAACTGAAATCCTCAAGCCAAAAATACTTCCAAATCCTACCACCACAGAAAAACCCAAAAATGTCTTCTCATGATCCTTCACCAAAAATCACCACCAAACACTCCAAAGCCAAAGATCCCAAGAACCAAAACCTTTCTACTGCCACAACAAGTCGCATAACTCGCACAACTCGTGCGTCTCAACATACCAGAACTCAAAAGGAAGCTCCACAAAAAGCCCACTCCACACCAGAAAAGGCAACTCGAAAGTTGCACTTCAGCGATGAGGAGGAAGCCACTTTTTCAGCAATCGCAAGAGCTGTCATTCAGTAGCTAGAAGAAGAGGAAGTTCAGAGTGACGAAAAGTCACAAGAGGGGGCCTCACCATCAGACAAAAAAACAGAGAAAGGTGTGGCTGCACCAGACTCTGAAGAAGAAACTGGCATCGTCCCCTAGATGATGACACCTATCGACGGCAGGTCGCCAACGCCTCCACAACAAGCTCAAGAAAAAGGAAGCGACATAGAGTCGATGTCCCTTATCATCTATACACTTCAGGAACACGAGCATCTGAGTAAAGCGAAAGGCAAGAAGAAAATGGCTCCATCACCACAATCTCTAGAGCTAGAAGAGCTCTTTTAAGACGTCGCCAAGCTTCCACCTCCTCAATCCTTGAAGCGTATCAAAAATCTCAAGGAGCTAGAGCCTAAGCTGATAAAGGTAGAGAGGGTCAATGACAGGTCCTGTCCTGTCTTACCAAAGACACTGGACCTAGAATGGATGGACAAAATGGGTCTATGAGAGATCCAAACGCAGTTGGAGTAACAAGGATAGGTGGATTTCTTTCAAGAACCCATCACCGTCTACACAGAACTGTTCAAAGAGCACATGCGCTGTCTTGGACCACTCCATAGTGATGACGACAACTATATCATTTCACGGGTTCAAAGCATCAAAATCACCATCTCCAAGTCTTGGATCTCTGAGACTTTTGGCTTGGAACCTAAAGGACTGGTTGTTCCAATGGAAATATCGTGGAATGATCTAGGACACTTATGAGGAAGAATGGTAAATTTGCTCAACAAAGGAGCAACAATGATGAACTTTCCTGCAGCAGAAATGTTGATACCAGGCAGAGTTCTCTTCAGTTTACTCACCCATAATATCACTCCACGAAATCAACGAATCCACATCGTCAACCTAAGGGATGTGAGGTTACTCTACGCCCTCAAGACCAAGGATAAGATCGATCTCCCAGCCATGATTCTCCTCACGATTGATGAAAGCAGACATGTCAACCAAGGGCTAGTACATCGGGGAGTGGTAACAAAGGCGCTACTAGAGAATGAAGTGGACACCCACAGGTTCCACGAGTGTACGCGCACCGCTCAAGACAGCATCTGCTCAGAGATGTTGTCCAAATTGGGTATAAAAACTAAGGGAGATCAGCTGGTGGTTTCCCAGAAACAAACAAAAAGTGAGGACTCAAGGTTAGAGCCTCGTCCAACCGTAAGGGCATTTGGTCTTAAAAGATGGAGAAGTCTCTCACCGGTCAATGACAGGTCGGGGACCAGTCTGGATACCTCAACTTGGGATGTTCTGAAGAGGGTGAGAGTTACTTTCACAGCTGTGTAGGCCGCCTCCTCTGAACCAAGTGTTCATCACATGGTTCAAGGAGCAATAGATTTTATAGACTCTCACATAGCCTGAATGTTCCTTGTCTCTTAGAGACGTGAGTGAAAATCGTGAGAGCTAGCTTTAGGATTAGATTTTGTTTTTCCATTAATGTTTTATTTTGTCGTTGACTATCCGTTTCCAAGTAAAACTTTCGACATCAATGAAAATGCACCTGTTCTTTTGTCTATCTTGAATGATTATATTGGTTACAAAATAATTTATTGTATTGGCAGCCTCTTCCTAGATGAAAAATTGTAAAATGATCAAAGATATTTAGTCCCATCCATTCCCCTGATCCAATCTCCAAACTTGACACCTAAAAAGCCTACAAACATAGCCCGCAAGACGTAGCACCTCATTTATTCACTCACCGATCAGTCGTTGAGCATATCGTCAAGTGTCTATAAATACTTGTGCACTTCATTTGCTACTCACAATCATTGTTTCACTTCTCCTGAAATGGCTCAAACTCTACAAAGCACATCTAGCTCAAATGAGCAAATAATTCATTCCACCATTCACAAGTTTATGTTCACTAAACACCCAAAGAAATACATCGCCCAAAGCTATGTTCAACCAGTCTCTGATTCACTCACAACTTGGTCTATCACCTCCAGTGTCACTCAATCAAACACACGTTCTCCACACTACATGGAGATAACAGTAGATTCTAATGAGTCTGATCATTCCACCATAGCTGAATCACCTTTGATCAATACTACCACAGCCAAACCCTCTTAGATCAAAGCTTCTTTTTCGAAGGATGAACCCTTTGGCCTAGATGATTATGAATGGGATACCCAAACATGTCACTCCATCTAAATTATCTTGATCATACTTGTAGTTTGTACTCTATGGAATGTTATGGCCTTTACAACATCTTAAGTCGTGTAGTTGCTCCCTATTTTGCTGTATGGCAAAGGGGGAAAAGTATATGTACTTGTGAGACTATGTCTATCTTTAGTCTATTATGTATTATCTTAATGGAAACTTTTCTACTATGGTCATAGTATAACATAAAAGCTGTAACTTATTGTGCATAAAAACTGTCACTTATTGCTATCATTTGTTATAGATTTTCTTATCTAAAAACCCTTAAAAAACTCAGGAATCCTTCTTAGGAGGAATCTCTCAATCTTTTTAATTGCCAACTACATATAATTGTATAGGTTTCCATCATCAAAAGGGGGAAATTGTTAAGTCATAATCCTTTAGTTTTGATGATAGTAAACCTTGTACTGTCTATCTAATATATTTGTCAAGATTCATAACTCAAATATACAGGTTAATAAGTGGCTTAGCACGCAAGGTTGCAAGCGCTCTTAAGTCATGCGTGGCTTAGCACGCAAGGTTGGAAGCGCACTCAGCCTACGACATGTGCCCAGCCAGTCGAGCACATGTCTGCGAGAGCTTCATAGAACTTCTAGCACATATACAACCAGTTAGACACCGCACGAAGATATCTCTCATGCTTAAGAAGAAAATCAAAGAAAAAGACTACACAAGGATCGACATATTCAGATAGACTAATACACCTACTTAATCAACTAGCACTCGACAAAAGGAATAGCTCATTAAAGAATAAGATAACAAGGCTATTCATGAACATCATTACATAGTCGTAATAAATTCAGAAGAGGGCATTTATGAGCATTTAATGAGCCAAACAAAATCAGGCAAGTGGGGCACACAAGTGGTGCTCAACCAATCAAGAGGGGTGCCGCCAACGTGACCAACCATGAGGCGACATGTAGTCCAGACGCCTTCAGATCAAGTCGAAGACTCTCTACAAGTCTAGTGTGGTTGGTGTGTGAATAATCGAAGCTGTAGTCGACTCCTCGAAGTCTAGGGACTTATAGAACGGTAATTACATCCTAACAACCATGTATATATACTTGAATTTATTTCATATGTAAGCAAGCTTGTACGAGAGAAAAATGGAGCTTATCTGAGCAATTGTGGATCAGAATTAGGAGTGTGTGTAAGTGCTAGAGAGTTGGTGAGCTAGACAGGACTGGGTTAGAGTATCAATACATTGGGTATTTGATAGACCGACAGGTCGAGGAACGACCAGTGAACCGTAGGCCGATAGTCAGGAGAGGGTTAAGGACTTTAGGGGTAAAGTCAAAACTTTCCCGAGAGTCCGTGTGTGGGGCGAGGGAGATTGAGTGAATTTTCATGTGTGTAAATTCTCAATCGAAATGGAGTTTCCAGTTTAAGTTTATCTCTTGGCTATTCCTAACTATCAAAGTTTTTTTGAGTCTACAATACATCTACGACATGTCGGGGACGTATTAGGAGCGCTTGCTGGTTTCACGAAGACCACAGCGCGTAACTCTAGATCGTGAGTGGGATAGTTTTCTTCATGCTTCTTCAATTGTCTAGATGCATAGGTGATGACTTTATCATGCTGCATAAGTACACAACCAAAACTGTGGCCAGATGCGTCACAGTACACCTCAAATCCGTCGGTACCCTTGGGGATAGTGAGTACTGGTGCTGACGTTAGAAGATCCTTTACTGTTTGGAATGATCTCTCGCAGTCGTCTATCCATATGAACTTGGCGTCTTTCTTCATCAAGTTTGTCATGGGTTTGGTCACTCTGGAGAAGTCATGGACAAATCTCTGACAATACCCGACCAACCCTAGGAAGCTATGAATGTCAGTGACTGTCTTTGGCCTCAGCCAACTCTTCACTGCCTCTATCTTAGATGGATCAACCAATATGCCGCTCACAGATATGATGTGGCCTTGAAAAGAGATGCTATCTAGCCAAAACTCACACTTAGAGAGCTTGGCGTACAGCTGGTTCTCTCTCATGATCTCAAGGATGCGTCTCAGATGCGCCTTGTGCTCCTCCTTAGTCTTCTAGTAGGCTAGGATGTCGTCGATGAATTAAAATACCCCAAACTTTAATATGTTAATTAATTATGTAATTATGATTTTCTAAGGCTAATTAAGTCCTTAAGATCATTGGTGAAGAAATAAAAACCAAAAAGAAAAAGAAAATGCATAGAAGTCACAAAACGTGAAAACACGTATTTAATTATTTTAGGAGGTATATAACCTTCACTAGGGTTATAAATATATTTTTATACCCTAATTACACACTAAGAACATGTGGGAAAAATTCTGGAAGAAAACGGATCCAAATAATGCTTTAAAACGCTAACGGAGTCTTAAAGCGCATTTTTCAAGAATACCCAAAAACGTGACTTTAACCAGTTAAATGACCCCGTAAAAATTAAATTTGATTATATAACTATAATTAAACATTAATGGGATCTTAAGAACCATTAAAATTAAAGAAACGAGAAAAATCCGGAAAACGGGTCCGGATTAGTGAATAGTGTAAAAACGGGGACTTATGGGGGTGTAAATTGTAATAAGGGAAAAATACCCCTTCATTGTAAAAATAAAAATCTGACTCTTTTCCATTGTGAGTCACGTTTTTACTGCCTCTCCTCTCTTATCTCTAATGCCCACTTTACAAAAGGTAAAGTAATAAAGTAAAATAAAGTACATATCCCCTTGTTGACATTCTCTCTCCTCCATTCTCTACTCCCCTCACGTTTTTTCTTCTTCCTCCAGAACCCACTCTCTGTTTTCTTCTCCCATGGCGATTTCACAAAGCTCTCACCAGCTCCACCTTCATCTTTCTTGTTGATGCCCTAAACAATGCCAAAACAACAAAAAAAATTATATATTCTTGCTCACCTCATCTTGGAGCTTCTTTCCCCCCCTTTCAATATCCAAACATATTGAAGTTGAAATCCATGGCTGTAGATCCATTTGATGGAAAGAACACCATTTCTTGAGCTAGACAACCCCTTGGTTGTTCTAAGGTAAGTAAATCTCCAAAACACCTTCTTTTTCCTTGTTTCCTTTCATGGCCGATTTTTCCAGATTTTAAATCTCATTTCCCTCCTTGTTCTAGCCTTGTTTATATTCAAGAAGGTGTTGGTGCTTTCTCCTTTGATTGCCAATGCACTTTATTTGGGAATGAGAAGGTAATTCCCTCATTTTTTGTGCTTTAAGCACTCCCTTGTATTCTAGGGTTTATCCCAAGATTTAAATACTTGTTTAGTGATTATTATTGTTTTTGGGCATGGAATTTAGCTTACCAATAACCCCATTGACCAGTTGTAAATCAAGAAGAGGAGGAAGGAAGTGAAACAAAGGACTAGAGAACTTAAGGTAAACAACTTACCTTAATGCTTATTTATTACTTGTTAGAATTTTGGGGATGGGTAAATAAAAGAATGAACCAAAAATGTGATGGGAATGTGTTTGTTCTCTATAAGAGAGAATTGTGACTTTGTTTAATGCATTATGTAAATTGTGTGATTTAAGGGCCTTAGAGCCAAGTTGTTTATGCTTAATGTACCTTGGGATTATTGCTATGTATATGTTGAGAATGTGTGCTATTAGAACCCACTAAGGGTTTGGATAGTTGAAATGTGAATATTTTGGCATTAGGTGATGAAGATGATAAATTTGGATATGTTAGGGTTATCGGGAAACTATAACGAATTTTCTGTAGAAAACTAAGAGATTTAGGTGACTTGGTGAGTCTGAGCTACCTAGGGTTAACTAGATGTTTGGAGAGATCAATTGGAGTAGCTAAGCACCTTGGGATGTTAGTTGGAGAAGTAGATAGAGTGGTGTGAAAATCTGTAGCAAAAGTTGATGTTTTGGTGGCTTAAAATTTTAGGAAAGAGCTTAGTGTGCTTGACCTTGTAAATGGTGTGTGGCTTAGGTATTGTGAGGTGCAAAAGTCTAGGAATGAATGTGGTGTGGTGGAATGGTAAGGAGAAGGTTAAAACTATCATGGGAATGGTTTGAGAGTGCACTAATGTGCAAAAGTGTGCAAGGAATGAAAAATGTGGAATTGAAGGTGTAGAATTGGAGTAAGAGTTTGATCAATGATTAGAGGAGGTTTTAAGTTTTTTTAAGGTGTTTAAAACATGTAGAAAACATGTGGAAAGATTAAGGAGTGATTAGGTGTGAATTAGGGGTTGAAAAGAGGTCAAAAACTGTCAATTTAAAGACCTACAAACATGGTCCGGGTTTATAAACAAGTACACAAACCCAAACCACCTCAAAAACATCCTAGAAACTCATTTTAGCATGTGGTCCGGGTTTGAAAACTAGTACACATACCCGGACCAATGCATTTTTAAGGCAGATTCACATTTCCGGGATTTGTCCGGGTTTTTAACCCCAGACACAAACCTGGACCTGTCTAAAAATGCTCCAGAATGTGTTTTCAAGTGTTGTTATGATGAGGAATTGAATGGGGATGGTTTTAGATGATGATTAGGCCTTGTTTGGTGACTTTTAAAGGGCATTAGAAGTATAAACAAGTGTGAGAGTGAATGTGTAAGTTGTGAACTTAAGATCACATAAGTAAGTTAAGGATAACGGGACAACGGGGTTAAGTACGGGTATAATAGAAGTTTACATACCATAAGACTTTGATGTTAATAGAAACATTTGAAATAATACCAGTTGTTCGGAAACTACCCGGGAAGCGTGTGGAGACGCATTGGAGTAAATCCTCGGGGACAAGGTAGAGTAACCCACGGTGTAAGGTATGGTTTTCTTGCAACCTGTGTCCTACCGGGTTACATCGACTTGTATGCCAACTTGTTTTTCTGTACGTTCGCCACCTTGCAAGATAAAGCATGTAATGAGTTTACAGTAATTCATTTATGTGGCGTATTTAGTTCCGATACCGTTTAACCTCAATACATGTTAAACCGTAGCTAACCGACTCTAGGATCACATAAGAGATCGGTATTCGGACTTAACGTCCCAACCTACGGGAACATTTGAACTACGGCTATCCGTGCGTTAGTTGTATTTTGTGGTTGTGTGTGATGTGTGTTGCCCTTGTTGGTATGTCGTTGTTTAACGGAGGTTGTTGTTAATGTTTGTCGAATGGGATGTTACCTCCCTTATGTGTTTAACCAAGTTTGTAACACCAAATAGTGTTGTGATATGGTAAGTTCAATAAGGGAACTTCTAACTAATACTTATATATTATGGGGGGTGAGGAATTCGGGGCGTCCCGGTCGTGCACGTGTGTTTGGGAGTTGATAACTATATTTGATTTAACTCCCTCTCTATTTTGGATGTTTTTCCTTCTTGGATTACAATCACCCACAATCCTAATAAGAGGCTTTCCTACCTTGATTATTATTCGGGGCTAAGGGGATTTGTGTATGGTGTGATCGGGTCTATATTAAGACCGACACATCTAAGTAAAGTTAATGTGTATGGTATGTTTGGAACTATATTATATCCGAAACATCTGAAGTAAAGTATAAGTTCTCTAAGAAGAACAGTAAGTTATTATGTACTGAGCTCAACATGGGAATGGAAATATTCTCTAGGCTATAATAAATTGGCTAACTCTCATTTCGGACCGAGTCCTCACGAGTCTCGTTCCTGAGTTGTGTTATGAATATGTTATTAAGTGATGTGTGCTGTTATGTTGTGTACGTTGATCACTGAAATCAACTCTATGTTAATATAAGTAGTAATTAGTTTTAACCCGATTAAATGGGTAAGCGTCGTCTGATAAGAAGTTGACTCCATTAAGGTAGACACCCTTAAGGGTTAAAGAACACAATAATGTGATCTAACAAACGTTAATGTGTTATACTTGATAACCGTGTTTCTGTGTTGATTTTCTGTTGTTTGTAGTGTGTGTTTATCGTTTTCATGCATGATTTAATTATAATCAACCGCATGCTCAGACGCCAAATAGTTGTGCGTGGCCCGGTAGTATGCGGGCTGCACGATTACCATACCAGCAAAGGTACTGAGCCCCTTGGGAGGGGCCACCCTTTTTCCTTTTAGGTACAATGGAGCTGGCAGCCGTTCGAGAGAATGACGGGGTAGCTGTTTATCAATGGATGGTTAATTAGTTACTTATGAATTTGTAAGTTGGTAAGACCAAACTGTTGTCAATAATTGAATGTATTAGACTCGGTACATTTGTAATATAAATATACTTGACTCGGTTTACTTATGAAGTGGAATTGTAATGTATAACGCTCGGGAATCTGGTCCATCCGACCGGTACGTTGTGTAAGTAATAGCCTTGTTATCCACGTGGGTGGCTAACGGCATGTAACACCCAATGGAATAAGTTAGATGTTGAGTTGTATTTCCGCTGCTGATTGTTGTTAAGTATGGTGTTGGGAGTTGGGGAGTTACAAAAAGTGGAATCAGAGCGAAGTATCGCTCTGATGACTGAAAGTACCGAGTTAGGAGTTTAAGACTTTGGGCTAAGGGTTGAGTGATAGCGTGAGAGATACACTAGTTAAGCATTCCCCGTGTGTACGGGACACCTACAATCTCCATACCCGCCCTCCACAACCCCTATTTTATAACTCGGGAAAGAACGCCAGAGAGATGAAAGTCCTCTCTTACTCGGGAAAACCCGATCTGGCTGTTATAAACTATTTCTGTAAGAACCAAGAATCTGTCGTACGATAGATCCCAAGACCGGGAAATCCCGGAGACGGTTCCCGTCTGAACGACATTAACCGCACTTAATAGCGGAGAATTGAAGAATCCTATGCATAGAAGAATGAAGTTTCCGGTAGAATGGGTCGACATGCTTAACAGTCGAGAGAACCATGACTGACTATCAAGAAGGAACGCAATAACCGTACAATGAAGCAGAATGGAGAAGTAATGATACCCAAGACACATGTACCAAAATTGTTAGATAATACCGCCAACGGTATACTAACCGACTAAGGAAATAGTAGGTTGGATAACTCTAAACCTACAACGCCAAAAAGGCTATAATACCCGATTTTCGTAGTTCAGTTAACTATGGGAGTGTTAGTGGAACATACTTCAACAGGACTACGACGTAGTACCTAAACAAGAATCAAGTCTCAGTAACCACAGCAAATGCGTGGGGATGAACATTAAGGAAGAACATAGAGTTAAGTGAATGGAGAGTCATTAACGACTACCATGTCAAGACCAATGGGAGTCGCTCGGAAGATTTATTATCAAGACTGTAAGATCAAAGGAAGAGCCAACAAGGCTACCGAATACGGTAATGATAAAAGTAGTATCGCAACCGGTATGTGTTGAACCGATAGCTAGCCTGCATGGCGCACTAGCCATGGCAAGTGCTGATATAACGGGGCTATTCGGGAAGATTGTAATGACTATGAAGTACTTAGTAAAGTACCACGAAAGCGAGTGAAACAATTATAGTACCACCAATCCTAAGAGTGTGAAGCACGAACCTTGAAAGGGCTTAACGGCCTAACCATCGTTGCTAAGAATATACCAGTCAACGACAAGCTAGACTCGGTCAAGGCAAGAAGACATTCTAAATACCATGAATAATTTCTGTTAAATTTAACTCCATCTTCTAAACTCAGATTTATATTAAACCGTTTTCACACCCAAATTTCTTCCAAACTCATATTTATTTCATACCCTCTTTTATGCCCAAATTTCTCTCAAACTTCAGATTTCTTTAAACCAAAACCTGAAGACCTACACCGGCCTTAGCGCCACACAGTAGGTAAGTTATACCCAGTTCACATTCGAACAACTTGATGACAATTGAATAACCCGAGGGAAGGAATCAAGTTCGTACTAACTACAGATAGTGGACAAATTTCCCTTGATTAAGTTCAGGAAGCACCAAATGTGCGTAGTCATAGGACGATATAAGAGGAGTTGACAATAAAATACTCCACACAGGCGTGTAACAAACACTACGAGTGTACAAGAACAAAATGTGGGACGACCGCACTCCGAAGGAGCTTGTGGGCCAGACAGACCTACTTATAGGTTAGTCGGGTAAGTAGCAATGTATCAGTAGGGTACCCTACATATGTATACAAGTGGAGTACGGAACACGGGGAGTAGTCGACTCCATACTACGGTCAGCAGTGCAAATTTAGACCAGAGCAACCAACTACCGTGAACGATTGAAGTGAAAGGACTCAGTTATGTTAATGAGACTAAATGAATTAGTGAATTCGTTTCAAGAAAATATTTAAGAGTCAGGAAATGCGAAGTGCACTGACTAGTAAGTAAGGACATGGTATATGTCTCAAGAATCACGAAGGATAAACATGATAGCTGGAATGAATACCCAGCCTATACATAGTATGGCAAATGCCCAACATGCGTACATTACTGTCCAATGAACGGGATAGAATTCCCAGACAATCACCAAAGGGAAATCCACCTAACAGGGAATACCCTAAATTGCCAAGGGAGTGAACTGATATTACCTGACGGGCATTCCATGAAAGGAAGAGTGTTGCAACGACCTTGTTAGGGAGCTAAAAATCACCTCTAAACCATATGATGGTGTACAGAGAAATAAAATTTGTGTGAACAGCTGACAACGAGCAGCGCTCGAGGCAACGCGGCCTATAAACCGTGAACCAATACAATGTGTAAATTCAAATAGTTATAGTGATTGCCGGAAGTGGCACCAGTAAGAAAAAGGATTTTGTTATGTAAGTGATAAGAGCGGAGAACGAACCACACCTTAGAAGGGTGGAGAAACCTCTCAGTATTGTGAGGCTCTAGAGAGGTGTAAATCTGAACCCTCCAGAAAAGCCCTTCACCTGTTGAAATACAGTAATTGTAAGTAGAACGAGTCCCAGATACCGGGAAATTATCCAAAGATATCCCATTAAATATGTAATAAATAAGAGAATGTCTTAGTTTGTCCATATGATAAATTAAGGTTGAGTATAAGGAGTAATCTCCTAGACTGGTGAGCGGAAGAAGCTCTAATAGCAACTGTGGAACACCCGAAGAGTGGTCAGTTTAGTAGCAAACACCACGTGTGTTCAACATGAAATGTAGATGGAACAACGCTCAAGGAGCATAAGGACTTAAGGAATAGCATATTCAGTAATCAGCCACGTAAGTGGCGAGTCATAGTATAAATGACGTAAGTACCTGAGTGAAAGCTAGTATCAGCGGATGCCCTATAAATCAATGTTGTATGACTAATAAGAACTTGGTACGCATCAAGCGACCATTACGAACAAATGATATAGAGAACAAATAGAATCCTGAGTTAGACTCATTGAAGACAGAAGGTAAGTGATAGTATGTAGAATGGGCAGTAAAGCTAGTAGCCTGTACCGTGTGACGAAGGAATCTCACGAATAAGGCAATGTTCATTCCTATTGCAATTGCATGCGGAACTGGAAGTATATCCCCAGAGGATCAGTTTGATAACCGAAGTAATAAGCCTTGGGACGATAGTACCCCATCACTAAATGACCAACCTGTACTAGATACGGAAGACTGGTAATCACAGCGGTAAATATGGCACAAGCCAGTTGGGTGAAAAGCTAGAAACCAACCGTACGGCCTTGAGCCATAGGGACACGAAGAACGTTAGAAATACCAACAATTGAAACAAAAACATATTCCACCACAATAAAGGCGGATGAAACTTATAAATGTTATAAGGATCGATTCTTAGAAGATGCGAGGTCATACAAATGAAAGAGTAGTTGTACAGAGTCAAGTAGTTAATCATGATGCAGGAGAAATAGTCATGAGCAGTGACTAAAGAAGCACTGAATACCGAATATAGGTATAGAATATACCTTGTGTGTGAGGACAACAGAGGGAGCACTACACGTTAGATAGTAGCTCGACCTCAACAGACAGTAAGTCCGAGGAACCAAGTGAATAATCACAAAGATACATAGACGTATATACAATAAATTATCCGGGAACTGGATAGAAGATTTATAACTCATCGAATTCGCACATGGTAAGAGATACCACACGTCGATTGAGAAACCGTTATTCCCAAGATAGAAGGGATAAATAGGAGATGTACAACACATCAAGAATAACAAATGGGCTAACTAAGCCCTAAAGTTATCAGAGTGGCGCAGCAGAAGCTAGTAGGCCATGGTTCAAAGTCGAATATACACAGTAAATACGAGTAAAGGGCTAATAATCAATGTCTAGAAGTTCCTCACATGCCAGAACTGAAACCGGTTATGCGTTAAAGAAGCTCCAATGAGAATTCTGGATTCAGGGACTGAACCGTCATTATGGTTAAGTTCCTCAGTCTGGAACACATTCTAAAATAAACCGCGTGGAAGTTAAAACACTTCACGATGGCAGAACATTTTAAACCAATGTTAAGTAATAACATATGGTCGATTAGGCGGGTGTAATCCCTTTTAAGGGGGGTAGAGCGCAAAAACTCTTAGTAAAAGTTTACGTACAAGTGTACGTGAACGATGTTGTGCATAGCACAAAATAATTTGTTGATGTTGTGTATAGAACAAATACTTTGTTTTGATGATTGGTGCATATATTACATAAACATACATATTCATTCATGGTTTAATTGTGGTAATTGCGCACAGAAGATGCGAATACCATTGTTATAAGTGTATATGTATTGTTAACATTGGTGTGTGAAAACAAGTGTAAAGGAGTAGAGAAACTTCTGGGAACTAAAACCCCGACAGTATATGTTTATATAAGACCAAATGTAGTATTGTTATTTTGATCAAAATATATTACATATATATAGTATTGTGATGTATGAAGTGGTATAATTCCCTAGGAAAGTTGACCAGAGGCAAACTGAAAATAATTCATGGACAAGGTTCCATCCCTTGGAGATGTATTGTTTCATGATCATGACTAGGATGTTCTAAAGGAATAGAAAATGGAAATGAGTGAGCTATTTGATGGTGTATGATATACCCCAAACCTTGATATGTTGTTTAGCTCTTAGACTATGGTATATAAAGGCTAAAAAGTGCCTTAGAAACATTAGTGAACAACTTAAACCATAGTAAAGACAATAAGTACCATTAAGACAGTTTGAGCAAAAACATGCTCTAAGCTTGGAATGAACTTGGCTAGGACCCAAAGAGCCTTCCAAGACTTGATAACATGAAATTATGACTTGATAAGACTAGTCCTTTGGAAACCTCGGTACACAATTAAACCAAAGAGAACACAAGAAGACACCATAAAGTCAATTTAGGCAAATACTTGTCCTAGACTTGGTGTAACCTTGTATAAGACCTAAAGGTCATTACTAGACCTTATTAACATGTTAATAAACATTTTAAATCAATTACTAAAGAAAACCAGGCTTGAAAACAAGTTAAAACACAAAATGTGCTTTAAGGAGCCTTAAAGCACATTTTTGAAAAATTGTCTTGGAAATGGGTTTTGAGTGGCTAAATGTCCATAATTACCCTTTAATCAACATTTTTACTACTTAGTATCACATTAGGAAGTTTAAATCAATGGGAAATCAAAAATTTCACAATTATGTGCCTTAATTTGTGAATAGTGCTCAAATAGTGCTAGTTTAAGTCATAAGTCAACATAAGTTGTTTAATTGGTCAACAAAGACCATATAATGCCCCATTGACTAAAGGGGGCTGGTTTTATATGTGGTGACTCACCACCATGTGCTAACTAATTAAAAGGGAAGAAAAGAAAAGTAAGTAAAGTAAAGTACTATTTGCTTTATATGTAAAATATCTTACAAAAGTCATCCTCTCACCTCATTCTCTTCATTTCTTTTGATTCCCACCGTCTTCAACCTCCTCCTCCCTTCTTCATTTCGTTTTTGCTACAGCACTTATACATTCTTCACCTTCTTTCACTTGTAACTCATGACTCCATGCTCCAAATTCAATTTCCAGACTACCTTTATCTTAGTTATAGTGAGCTCTTCATTTCCCTCTTTTCAAATCTTCAAGAACTCCATTTTGGTGCCATGAAGAATCTCCATTGAAGGAGCTTGAGCTCATCTTTCCATGCCTTGTCATTCTCCTTAGCTTCAAGGTAAGAAAAATCAAAGGAAATCCAAGTTTCCTATCATTTTTGTGTATAACCGAAAATTCACCTATTAATGGTGCATTATCTTGCTCTTCATTTAGCTTTATTCAATCTTCAAAGGACTAGGAGGAGTCCTGTTGGGACATCAGAGTGTTGCAGAGATAGCCTATCACCTCGACAGAGTCAATCATCCCCGGACAGACACAAAGAGTGAGCCGCTTCAATAGAGTCCACGCAACTAAGAAGACTTCACAGACTTTCCCGTGCAGTTGCGAATAACAAGGAGTAAAATCAGGAATGCCTTAATAACCACAACGATCATGAAGTCTTCACTCAACACCCGAAGATCGCGGCCCAAGTAAGAAGACCACTCAAAGCCGTTGGAAGTTGTCCACTAAGTTAGTTCCGGTATTTTCGGAACTAACTCCTTCGACCTACCGTTGTATTAAGAGTATAAATAAGCTGTGTAATAGTCAGTTTTAGGCGTGCTTTCATTGAGAATTATTTCAGAGCTTAGAGAGAGAAAGAGAATCGCTTTGTAAGCCAGAAAGAGAGAGAGAATACGTACCAAGTTAGTTAGCGCTTTTAGATAGACTCTGCCTAGGAAGATCCTAGTTTCACTACGCTTACCATTGATCTGATTAGAAAGTGTGTTGGGTGAGTGAGTGAAAAACCGCTAAGTAGATTCCTTCTACTTAGTGGACATTTGTAAGTTGTTTTATTTGGCCAGGAAATGAAATAGCTTATTTGTGTATCTTGCTGAGTTCCACAGAGTCCTTCTTCCTTTTCATCGTTTCGTTTCAATTACTGCAAAAGTCTTCCGCACCCTCAGTTTGATCAGTTCGATTGAGTGCCTCTGCATCACAGAGTGTTTCTCACATACGAAGGCTGATTGAGTCAAACCAACTCTTAGACTCACACCTTTGGTTGGTTTGAGTTAGCCACCCGATCCTACACGTGGTATCAAAGCCTTGCTTAGGCTAATGGTCAATCAACGAAGCAATGGCAGATCTCTTTGCCAATCAAAACAACAAAATGCACTTCGAGCACCCCAGGCTCACCTCCACCAACTACGACCATTGGAAAAACGAGATCGAGCAACACATTGAGTCTGTCAACTCTAAGCTTTGGGAGATAGTCACTGGAGGAGATCTTGCAGTCAATCTAGATCGATCAACATGGATTGCTGCAGATCACAAAAGGTACGAGCTGAATCGACAAGCATCACGTGCAATATACACTTGCCTGTCCATCCCAGAACAAAGGAGAGTAAATCACTGTAAGTCCGCAAACGAGATATGGACACTCCTTCAAGCTACCCACGAGGGAGTCACTGAACTCAAGAAATGCAAAGCTCAAGAACTCTAAATGGACTATAAAAATTTTCTACAAAAGCCTGGTGAGTCCCTGGAAGAAGTGCTTGATCGTTTCTATTTACTAACTACTACTATGCAGGAAGTTAACATCTTACCGGATAGACAGAGTGTCTTGCACAAGCTGCTGGACAGCCTCCGAGAAGAATGGGCAGAAACGGTAATCTCCACCAAAGCATGCAAGGATCTGTCTAAATGGAGTTGTCAAGACCTAGGTTCCTATCTACAATCCGTAGATAAATACAAGAAGAATGTTCAAAAGAAATGTGGTAATACATCTTCTCCTTCTTCTAATAAGATTACTACTTTGAATGACCAGGCCTTGCAGGTTAATTCGACTCAGTACACTCAAGAAGGAGCCTATGTCACTGATACTCAAATTAGACAAGCCAAGGCTGAGCTGGTGGATATTATTGTTGAGGAAAGTGAGGCTGAGACTATGGAAGACTTTGTCTTCATAGTCAAGAACTTCCGAAAATTCATGCGCTACCAACCTAATCGACAGAGTCGGTCGTTCTCA
The DNA here is from genome assembly GCA_023374045.1 of Limonium bicolor. Classification (NCBI taxonomy): domain Eukaryota; kingdom Viridiplantae; phylum Streptophyta; class Magnoliopsida; order Caryophyllales; family Plumbaginaceae; genus Limonium; species Limonium bicolor. The sequence continues at coordinate 229,643,967 of CM041776.1, forward strand.
AACACCTCCAAACAAGTCTTTAATTCTGTAACTTGTTTCAACTGCAATAAACCCGGTCACTTCAAGAAGGACTGTCCCTTACTCAAGAACCGGTATGGAAAATCCCAAGGGAGATCACTGATGGCAGCTGTTGGTTGGGGCGATTCAGACTCCAACGATCCAGACGCAGAGTCCAGCGGCCTGGTATGTCTCATGGCACACGACACGACGGAGTCCATAATTCCAGACAATGAGGTAACTCGTTCTCACCTTGAAACAGACCTTTACCATATTTCTCCTATGGGATTTTTAACTTTAATTGCTAAAATTGTCTCCGAGAACAACTCCCTCAAAGCAAGTCTTACCAGCAAAATAACCGAGCTATCTGAGGAACTCGAAATCTCAAAAGGTCTGATGTATGCCCTAAGAGATGAAGCTGAGGAACACAAAACCATCTTTTGTTCTCTCAGGTTAGATCTACAAGAATCAAGGCGTCATGTTGATTCCCTTCAAAAGGAACTTCATGATACCTTAGAGTGACCTCAATTTAGCCAGGGTGACCAGAAAGAGTCTCTCACCCTGATCGACTCTCTCAAACAAGACCTCACCATCTTTACTGACAAGTGCTGCTCTCTTCAAAATGATCTAAATGCTTCTGAATCCAAAAACATATCCCTGAACACCACTATAAAAAATCTCACTCAAAAACTGAAAGAAAAGGAGCACGCTCTCTCCCTTAAGCCAGTCAAGTTTATCAAACAAGTCACTTCCTCTGAACTACCTGAGTGGGCCAACTCCAAGATCAAAGAAATCAGCCAAGATCGAGATGATCTTCGCTCCAAAGTAGAACAACTCTCTCAACAGATTGTAAATCTACAATCCGGAGTTCGATCCACTCAATCCACACCCAAGTGGCACAAGGGTAAGTTCGACATCCCAACGAATATGTCCAAATCCGACAATAGAGCCAAACAATATCAAGAAAAAGAAAAATTCGACTCCTGGTGGAAAGGACAACAGAAATATGTCAATCTTCCACCAACCAAAATTTGTGGCTACTGCGGGAGTCTTGGACATAGAGACAGTGCCTGTGATAAATTGAATAGAGATCTATCGTTTAACGACAAACGTGTTAAGTTGATACTTGAAGCACGAGAAGAATTGAAAAGGTCTGGCTCGAAAAGGGAACCCAAGTACATCTGGGTTCCCAAATCTAACAAATGATTTGTTATTTTGTAGGTGAAGGCGAATGGAGACAGTTGGTACTTGGACAGTGGATGTTCCCGTCACATGACTGGAGATCCAAATCAATTCAATTCGCTTTCATCCTACCAAGGAGGTAAGGTTACTTTTGGAAACAACAACCAGGGTGAAATCATGGGAGTTGGCTCCGTAGGTAACCCCTCAAAATTTAAAATTGATGGAGTCCATCTGGTCACTGGACTCCAACATAGTTTACTAAGTATTTCTCAAATTTGTGATAGATTCAATTTGGTACTTTTCTCCTCTTCGGATTGTAAGGTTTATGATGAGCGTACAGGTTCATTAAAAGCTGTGGGACGTAGAGAAGGAAATCTCTACAAAATGTGCTTAAACTCCATTAATCGAGACGATCAAGTCTGTCTCAATGTACATTCCAAAAACTCGTTACTGTGGCACTCCAGACTCGGTCACGCAAATCACAGGCTGTTGAACAAACTCAAAAGCAAGGACTTGGTGATTGGTTTACCTGACACAACCTTTGACACAGACTCTGTCTGTGAAGCATGCGTAAAAGGTAAACACACTTCAAAAGTAAGTCTACTCTCTATACTAGCTCTCCCCTAGAATTACTACACATGGATCTTGTTGGTCCCATGCGTACACAAAGTAGAAGTGGTAAGAGGTACATCCTGGTCATAGTCGATGACTATTTCAGGTGGACTTGGGTCATTTTTCTATCTACTAAGGATAAAACTTTTACGGAGTTCGTCAAACTCCATAAAATGCTGGTCACCAAGTTTTCATTTACTTTGAAAACCCTGAGAACGGACCAGGGCACTGAATTTTGCAACAAGTCGTTTGACGAGTTTTGCAGGGACAACGGAGTGGATCACCAAATATCATCCGCACGCACTCCAGAACAAAACGAAGTGGTTGAATGCAAGAATAGAACTTTGGTAGAAATGGCACGCACAATGCTCATTGACAGTCAACTCACTCCATCTTACTGGGCAGAAGCTGTTAACACAGCATGCTATGTGTTAAATCGTGCGCTGATTCATCCATTCCTTCACAAGACACCCTATGAACTACTCTGTCAACGAAAACCAAGTCTTATTCATGAAGAGGGAAAAGTACGAGAATAAGGAAAGGTAGAACATCCGGTCCTATGTGACTAGAAGGAACAGCTTAGAACAGGGAATGTCGCCGGATCGGAGAATGTTCCGGCCGGATGAGTAAATTAAATATCCTGCTTATATGTAAACGCCAGCCTGGCAATTAAAAAGAAGTACAGGCTGGCAACTCTCAATCTGGCAGTGTGTAAACACTATAAATAGGGGTTCAGCCCCAGGTAAAAGATACGTTTTTCACACTCGAAAATATACACTGTTGCATTGCCTTTACATTCCTCTCCAAAAAGCTCAGTTGCGAAGTAGAAAGGTAACTGATAAAGGGTAAAAGGTCTAGCAGCAGAAAAGAATCAGATTAGATTAGAGTTTATATAGGGGTTAGGGAATTAAGAACTTACTATTTTCATTTTGGCGCCGTCTTGGGAAACGAATGGCTCAAGATCTTCTTAGCAACACGAGTCCACCGGAGGTAGTCTGATTTTGAACAAAACAACGAAATTTTGAAACTTTGAGGTTGTGTCTTTTGCAGGTGTAAGCGAAGGAGATACGCGAGCAAAGATGGCTCCAAGAACAAGAAAGACACCCGACCTGAAGGCGAGATCAACAATGGAAGCAAACAGAGTGAAGCCGAAGAGTGATCTCCAAGCAAGCGTTGGAAGAGATGTTGAAAGCTTAGTCAGACCACCATTGACGAGAGAATAGTGGAGGGGAATGAAGTCTTGCAGCAGGAGCTGATGTAGCGAGATGAGGAATACCAGAAGAAATGGGAGGACATGACTGAGGCGCTCGAATCGCTCAAGAATCGCGGCTCCGAAGCGAGCAACAGCCGCGAAGAAAGAGCAGCTAGAGAAAACTCTGATCGTCAGCGATGAAGCTGAGGAAGATGATTCGATCGACATGACTCTTTACCCCTTCACTGAGAAAATCAGGAAGGCAAAGCTTCCTCCCCACTTTGTCGCGCCTGCAGTGGAAAAGTATGATGGAACCGGGAATCCTGCTCTTCACGTTCAGAAATTTATGTTCGCAATGAACACGCAAGGGATAAGTTCGCTCGCCCTCTGCAATCTGTTTCCGGGAACATTATCTAAAAGAGCGCTCGGTTGGATCTCAACAAGGCCCCGTAGTCGATCTCAAGTTTTAAGCAACTAACTGAAGAGTTCCAGCAGTACTTTGCTGCAAGCAAGAAAATCAAGAAAGAAACGATAGAACTAATGGATCTCAAACAGAGGAAGGGGGAGACGGTGAAAGAGTTCAGTGAAAGGTTTCATAAGCAGGTAGCCGAAATCGATGACATTGATGAGAAGATTCTAATCAAGGCTTTCGGAAACGGGCTGGCACAGCCCAGGCTTGCCGGGAAAATCGCGACAAAAGCCCCAAAAACCCATGGAGAGCTGGCCGAAATGATTCATGAATTTCTAAAGTCAGAAGTGGCGGAAAATAAGGCCAGAGATTTGGCAAATAGCTTCAAAACGATCAACGACAAGAAGGGAGGACGAATGGGAATGGCTCTTCCGGCAACGCTTCAGGAAGTTCGTCCGGGGGAGGCTCAAGATACAAGCCTTACTACAAAGCTCCATCCCAGGCACCTCAGTATCAGAACGCCCGGGTTGCCGTTCAGATTGATCCAGGCAGGTATGCGGCGGCGGTTAAAGAGGGATATCTGCCTCCACCAAAGAAGCCTTACCCAGGGGAGATTCCGGTAGCCTTCTGTGAATATCATGGCTGCAAAAGCCATAGAACCGCAAATTGCGCCACTCTGGCCAAAGAATTGAGGATCATCGAAGAAGACAAGAAAGGCAAGGGAAAACAGGTGGTAGGCCAGCAGAAGCAATATGGCAGGCAAAATCAGTCCACCTCTCGAAATCACCAGCAAGAAGAGATCCACCCTGAGCTGAATCACGGCAAAACAGTCGGTATGATCTCAGGTTTGTAAGAAGGAGAAAGTTTTTGTTTCTCTGGTATTAGGTAGGCCCTGCCATGATTAGTAAAAAGGCGAGGGCTGTGTAATTGGACTTTTTTCTCTTCTTTTCAGAAAAAAAACACATGTTGTAAAAATCTACCGGAATCTTCCGGTAAGTCTTTTCCGGAAAAAATAAAAAGCCTAATAAACCTTTTTCTCTTAAGCAAATTCTCAGGTCTCTTTTCAGAGGTAGGACCGTTGACCCCAAACGAAAGAAAAAGACATATTCATGCGGTACATCAAGAACTACCGGAAAGAAAAATCGCCAAGCGAGAAAACCTTCCCCAGATTTTCTTTACAGACGAAGATGAAGAAGGGGTGTTATACCCTCACAATGATCCGCTGGTCATTCGGGCGCAAGTGAATGACAGGATGATGGAAGGAATCCTGATAGATAGCGGGGCTGGAGCGAATGTCATATCTGCTGAGGCAGTTAAAAGGTTGGAAATCCCAGAAAGTAAGATTAAGCCGTATTCGGCGGTTCTTGGAGGCTTTGTTGGGGGCGTTTCTACCAAGTCTTCGGGGAGCATAGACTTCACCATAACATTAGGATTGGGAGACGAACGAAGAACTGAAAAGCTCACAGCCTTCATTGTACCAGGACTTTCCGGGTACAATATGTATCTCGGCCGGCCAGGGATTAATGCTTTCAAAGCAATTTGCAGCACTCACCACCTGAAGATGAAGTATCTAACCAGGGCTGGAAAGGTGGTAACCATAAAAGGGAGTCAAAAGATGGCTCGAGTGTGTGAGGTCCGCATCATGGAGGGAATGCCGGAAGAAGAGATGGTCAAAACGGTGGGGTCGGAAAAGGAATTCAAGGGAAAGCTTCCTTTCCCGCCGGAGCCGGATCAAAGAACAGAAGACTGTGGAACCTCTAAGGAACCACCAAGAGAGGTACACTTAAGAACTGACCCTTCTAAATTTTTTAAAATAGGAAATGCGTTCGGCAGTGAGAACAAACTCACCTAATGAGATTCCTGGAAAAAAGAAGGACAACTTTCGCCTGGAGTACGGACGAAATGCCAGGAGTAGACCCAAGCGTTATCCAGCATGACCTACGAGTGGATCCAAAGCACCCAGCCATCCGGCAAAGGAGAAGGATAATAGGAGAGGAAAGAGACCTTGCGGCACGTGCTGAGGTGCAAAAACTGCTCAAAGCCGGATTCATCAGAGAGGTGTCCTATCCCAAGTGGCTGGCCAATGTCGTGATGGTTAAAAAATCAAATGGCAAATGGAGAATGTGTGTGGACTTCACAGATCTGAATAAAGCATGTCCTAAAGACTTTTATCCATTACCATCAATAGATAGATTGGTTGCTTCAACGGCTCAAAGTTCTGTCTTAAGTTTTTTGGATGCGTTTTCAGGATATAATCAAATAAGAATGAATGAAGAGGATTCAGAAAAAACATCTTTTATTACCTCGGCCGGAACCTTTTGCTATAAGGTGATGCCTTTCGGATTAAAAAATGCGGGTGCAACCTTCCAAAGAATGATAGACAAAGTGTTCAGGCAACAGTTGGCCCGGAATGTAGAAGCATATGTCGATGATATCGTGGTAAGAAGTAATTCCTGGGCGCAGCACATGGAAGATCTAAGAGAAACCTTTGACACCCTGGACAGGTTCCAGATCAAGCTGAATCCGGAAAAATGTGTATTTGGAGTTACAAAGGGGAAGTTCTTAGGCTTCATCGTTGGGCAAAGAGGGATTGAAGTAGATCCCGAAAAAACCCAGGCAATCCTCGATCTATCGCCACCAAAGAACATTAAAGATGTGCAAGCATTGAACGGAAGGCTCACAGCTTTAGCCAGATTCTGTTCAAAACTCCAAGAAAAGTCAATACCTTTTTTCAGTACTCTACGGAAGAACAAGAGATTCCAGTGGAATCAAGAATGTGTAGATGCCTTTGAAAGGATCAAGGAGATGCTCAAAGAACTGCCAAAACTAGGTGTTCCGGCACCTGGTCAGGACTTGTATCTCTACCTGTCTGCCACGGATTGGGCGGTAGCGGCTGTGTTAATAATGGAGGAGGAGAAAAAAGAGATACCAGTATATTACACCGGAAAAATCCTAACTCCGGCAGAAAGCCGTTACACCAACATCGAAAAAATATTGTTTGCATTAGTCGTTGCATCTCGAAAGCTTCGACCTTATTTTCAGTCGCACCGAGTATTCGTTAGAACGAATTGGCCACTGAAACAGATAGCAAACAATCCAAATGCATCCGGGCGAATGGTCAGTTGGACTGTCGAACTCACACAGTACGAAATCCACTTCCTTCCTCGAACAGCCATAAAGGCGCAGGCCTTGGCGGACTTTATAACCGAAACAACCTTTGCCCAAGAACAAAGAGAATCAACCAACCCATACATAATCTTAGTCGATGGAGCTCGATGTAAGACGGGAGCAGGAGCCGGAATAGTGGTCCAAACGCCGGATGGAAGAACCCTTAACTTTGCGTTCCGGCTAGAGTTTGAAGTAACAAATAATGAAGCAGAGTATGAAGCCCTCATACAGGGTTTGGAGGTCGCCACTGCCTTAGGGGCAACAGGTTCTTCCTTATAATAAGACAGTAGTTCTCAGTAGTTCTCTCTTGTGTCCTTAAAATTTTTTACATACCTCCAAAAGAGGGGAAAATGGGGTTTACCTCTTTGATTGTTATGCAGAGTTGGAAATATACTCAGATTCAATGTTGGTGGCGCGACAAAACGATAACATTTACGAGGTCAAGGAGGAAAAGCTTGGGAAATACTTGGCCAAAGTCCAAGAGACGAAGGCAAATTTTCAGAGATGTGAATTAAGACATCTTCCCCGAGCAGAGAACATAGAAGCCGATGCATTGGCTAAGTTGGCCAGTATGGCCGAAAGAATGCCCAGCAAAGTCTGGATGGAAATAAAGGCAAACTCAAGTTTGGAGGAGATCCAGGTATGCACTATTGAATCAGACACAATAGCCAAGTCTTGGATGGCACCCATTGTTGAGTACATACAAAGCGGAAACTTGCCACAAGATGAGAAAGAAGCGGCACGAACAAGTCGAAGGGCTGCATCTTTCTTTTTAGAGCGGGCAACTCTACAAAAGATCATTCGCAAGACCAGCACTTCAGTGCGTTACCGTGGAAGAGGGAGCAAGGCTCATAGAGGAACTGCATGAGGGAACCTGTGGGAACCACCAAGGGGAAAGGGCAGTAGTTCACAAAATCCTGAGGCTGGGATACTATTGGCCAAGAATGACGGAACATTCGAAAGAATACATACAAAAGTGCATTAAATGTCAGGAACACGGCCACAAAATACACAGTCCTCCATCCACATTGAAAACCATACTGTCCCCAATCCCATTCGCCATGTGGGGATTGGATATCGTTGGACCTTTCCCGGAAGCATCTCCCGGAAGATATAGATTCATTTATGTGGCCATTGACTACTTCACCAAATGGGTGGAAGCCATGCCAACGGTATCCATTACCGCAAGAAAGTCACAGGATTTCATCTGGAAGTATGTGGTTTGCAGGTTTGGGATCCCGAAGGTAATAATAACAGACAATGGAGCTCAGTTCAACTGTAACAGCTTCCGGGCATTCTGTGAAGAGTGGAAAATTGACCTGAGATTCGCATCGGTCGCCCCCCGCAAGCAAACGGCCAGGTAGAAAATGCGAATGGACAAATTGTCAAAGCTATAAAAAGGAAATTGGACAGCAAAAAAGGGAGATGGGCGGAATTGCTACCTCAGGTTCTCTGGTCTTACAGAACAACCGAAAAGGGACCAACAGGAGAAACTCCATACAGGTTGACCTACGGTCTGGAAGCAATTGTTCCGGCTGAGATTATAGTCCCATCAGTTAGATGGAAATCCTTTGATGAAGAAAGCAACAGTGAAGGAATGAAGGACAGCCTTGACCTGCTTGAAGAAACCAGGACTATGGCCCAAGTCAGGATGGAAAGGGATAAAGCAAGGGTGGAAAGATATTTTAACCAAAGAACAAGGGAAAGAGGTTTCGCTCCGGGTGAACTGGTCCTTCGGGAGGTAAAGCAGCCAAAGAAGTTAGAGCCCCAATGGGAAGGACCATTTATAGTACAACGGCGAACAGGGCAAGCTTCATATCGCCTGAAAAATAGTGAAGGATACGAATTGCCTCACTCCTGGCATGCTGAATGCCTTAAAAAGTTTTATGTGTAAAAACATTTCTTACAAAAGCAATAAAATGAGGTATTCTTTTGAAACAAAGTTTTTTAAAATGTACCATCCGGCCAGCGTGCCTACAGGCTATCATGCCTTGAAATGTACCATCCGGCCAGCGTGCCTACAGGCTATCATGCCTTGAAATGTACCATCCGGCCAGCGTGCCTACAGGCTATCATGCCTTGAAATGTACCATCCGGCCAGCGTGCCTACAGGCTATCATGCCTTGAAATGTACCATCCGGCCAGCGTGCCTACAGGCTATCATGCCTTGAAATGTACCATCCGGCCAGCGTGCCTACAGGCTATCATGCCTTGAAATGTACCATCCGGCCAGCGTGCCTACAGGCTATCATGCCTTGAAATGTACCATCCGGCCAGCGTGCCTACAGGCTATCATGCCTTGAAATGTACCATCCGGCCAGCGTGCCTACAGGCTATCACGCCTTGAAATGTAACATCCGGCCAGCGTGCCTATAATATCTAAAAATTTACTTAAAAGATTTGAACGAAGGTGTAAAAACCATCCATGAAAATAAAGGGGGGATTTATAAAGCATTTGGAAATCCGGTCGCTCCGGATAAGGCCAAATGAGAAGTATAAAGCTAATTCGCAGGAAAATTACTTAAAGCAATTAAGAGTTACAAAGGAAGTGTTGAGGGCAAAACACTAAAACATTACTAGAAACAGTAATCCAAAAAACGACTATACAAGATCCCTGCACTAAGAAATCACTATCTGAAAGCATCTATTCTTTAGCAGGCTCCTTTGCAGCAGGCCTTCCGACCGGATTGGACGCGCTCTCTGCAGAGTTAGATTTTCCAACGGCTTGACAAGCGCCGGCGGCCCCCTGGCGCATACCGCTATCGGGAGGAAGAAAAGAAGCTTGATCAGGGCCAAAGACTGTCTCACCAGGAAGACGACCGAACTTTTCAAAATCTTCGAGAAAGTTGCTCTTCCGGGCAACATTCTCAAACTCCAGCTCACTGTACAGATCGTCATCCAGTACTTCCCCCCGCTTCAGAAAGTACTTGGAGATCGTTTGGCGACAAATGTTGGCAATCTTCCGGCTCTGAGAGCCGAAAGCCCTTTTTAGGTGGGCAATGATAGTTCCTTGCTTCTTCAACTCCTCTTGGGTCCGGCGGGCGTAGGTATGCTTGGCAACGTCCTCCTCAAGCTGTAAAACTTGGGCGCGGTAGAGATCGCGGTCAGAACCCGCGGCAGAAAGTTCCTCATTCAGCTTGTCAACACGGTCGCTAAGCTTCTCCACATGCCTTAAAAGATTTTCAGAATCTGTTTTGTAGCAGAAAAAAGAGCAGGATCGGTAAGAATAAAGTATAAAGACAAAAAAGCAGTAAAGAAATCGATAAGACTCACCCTTAGCCGGGACCTTAGTACTCTCGGGTCGGGGGAGGGCCATAGCCTCCTCTAAAGCTTTCACCTTTTCTTCCAGAGAGGCCTTCTCGGCCGCAAGGGCAGCTTTACCGGCAGAAAGAGTCGTGTTTTCTTCTATCAAGAACTGTTTTTCTTGGTCAAAGGCGGCCCGGGTTTGCTCATCCAGAGCATTCTTTTCCTCGGTCAGTTCGGTAAGCTCTTGAATAAGTTTGGCTTTGTCCTCCACTAAAGCCTCATTCTGCCCAGCCAAAGCTTTTTTGTCCGCCTCAAGGGATGCAACTTCTTTCTCAAGGGCAGCATTCAGGCCCGCAAGGGAAACCTTATCAGAAGCAAGAGAATCCACGTCCCTTTTATGAGCGGCTTGTACCTGCCGCAACAAAACTTCTAAGTCAGACAAAGCATGCTTTGATATCAAGACATCCTTTTCCGGGAGGTTTGCGGTGTACCTGCTTCAAGATGTTCTCTGTGTGGAGGTTCTGGTTTCTCAGAGCGAACATTTCTTCCCGCAGGTTCTTCAACTTCAAATCATACTCATCTCGAAGGCGAACACACTCATGACGAGATGACCGCAACTCCTTATTTAGAGTATCTGTCCTATCTTTCACCTTGCGGTCAATCTCATAGTTTATGTGATCCATGTAAGAATCATGATTGGAACGAGTTTGCTTCAACTCGGCCTCGATATTGTCAGCACGACTTTTTTCACGTTGCAGGTAAAGTTGAAGGTCCCGAGTCTGGACTTCGGCGCTTTGGGCCATCGACATAATCTAAAAAAAAACAAAACACAAAAGGCTTAAGGAATATCAAGAGATATGGGAGAATGGGAGGAAGACGGTACTTACTCGGAAAATGCTTTGCCACATCAGGTTGAAGACATCCCCCGAGGGAATGGAATGACGCATGATAGCATCGGCTGCTCCAACCCCGGCCCTCAGTTTTTCCTTAGTAGCAGTAACAATGGATGGAGGAGCGAAGATCCCGTCCGGATGATCAGACAGTCTTATCGCTTCCTTCCAGGCGTCGGAGTATCGAGCCGCATCAAAGGGGATCTTACGTAAAGGTTGCCCAAGATGGTAGAACCACCCCTCCTTCTGGGAAGGACCGGTGAACCCCCCCAGAGCAGGAGGAGGTGGAGAGGAGGAGGAAGCAGCAACGTCCTCCCTTTGAGCAGCAACGTCCTCCCTTTGAGAGCAACGTCCTCCCTTTGCCTGTCTTCCCTGTTTACTTCGGAGCTCTGGATTCTCGGGCACAGGTCGGTATTCTTTCACCCCTTCGGGTGCTGGTTCACTAACTCCAGGAATATCATGTGGGACAGAGGTGTCAAGAGTCTCGCGGTCCCGTTCAGTCTCAGAAACCTCTGATAAAACAGCCTTCGGCTTGGATACAGTTTTCTTCCGAAATCTTTGAGTGCCGGAAGCCGGGACAGCGGATGTAGGGGGGGCCGGACCGCAGGCAACCTCGTTATCAGTAACGGTTATGGGTGCGCCTTGAGAGCCTAAGAAAAGGAAGGGTCAACATAGAATATACAGAAACGGAAAGGCAAAAGTTTCCTTCAAGTAAAAAGAGCAATACGTAGGTTAGTATCTTCCAAGACAGCACCGTAGGCCGGATCGGAAGAAAAATATCCTGCCAAGTCAGGAAACAGTTCACAAATAGGGGTTGGGTGACCAGACCCCTGCCCTGGACGAGAGACAGGCCCCTGGCCTGAATCAGGGGTAAGAGGGAGAGAGACGCGGCGCCCAGACCCTGGGCTCGCGTACCAAGTACCTGGCAAATCACCGCTCGATCGGGCTTGGAGACCCAGTGATTCTCTTTTTCTGGCCGGGATGATCCTTGTCATTATCACCTCTTTGTCTCTTCTTGGAAGAGGTGGCATTCCCGAGAAGCTTTGTGGCCGCATCAATAGCCGCATCAACAGACGCATAGTAGTCGACTTGCTCATCACCCGACTTGAAACTGACGAAATTCCAGCTATTGAAGGGCCCCACCTTATCTCCTCTAGAAAAGAAGTCTGCCGGAACGATATGAGTGTAAGAAAACGGTATACGGTAAAAGGTAAAATTTAAGTAAGATTGACTAAATAGGACTTACTGTGATATTTCTTCAACGAGTACAGGCGCGCCGGAGTAAAAAATTCGGAGACCGTAGGCTGTTTTCTGCTTACCAACTTCAGGATCTTTGAGATAGGCATTTCTTGCACCGGGGAAGGAGGACAGCTGAATTGGCCTTTCGGGATCGTGGGACAGTAGGGAACTCCCAAAAATCGGCCTGGTGGAGGGACAATAACAAACCATCGGGAGTTCCACCCGGAAGACGCTTTCTTGTAATCAAAGAGAGAATAGCCAGCCTTCGCCTTGATAGTCAGGCTGTCAGGATCGTCCCTTGTGGAGTAAAAGTGGGCGAACTCGGTTGCTTCCACCCGAATTTTGTTCTCCTCGCAAAGGAGAACATAGGCGTGGAGATAGGAAATTGCCTTCGGGTGTAGATGGGCAAGCACACAGCAACGCCGAATCAGGAAACCCAGAACGAATGGGTGAGGAGGCACAGTCAGGCCGCGAGAGAAGAAATCCGCATAAACGGCATACCCAAGTCCAAAGTTATCATGGGGATGGGAGTCGGAAGAAGGAAGATATATGCAAGTGCCCAGTGGGACTTCGACGTCTTTTAAACAGGAGAGAAGGGAGGGGATGTCCAGGGAGGATGGAGAAGGCTCCCGATTAGCAGAAAAAGGTGCGGTAGTTCCAGAAAAGTTGGGCGAAACCCTTGGGGCGAGAAAGTACCTTGAATCGCCTCTTTAGCAGGGACGAAATTCGCGGCTGCCTTATTCTTCTTCGAGCTAGACGAGGCCATCAAGAAAACGAAAGGCAAAGACGAGGCGAAAGAGAGGAAAGATTCGAAAACAGGACGCAGGGGAAGAGGCGAGAGAGTCTGGGCAAACGAAGAAAGAAGGTATCTCAAGAAGTTCGAAACTAAAGCTTTGAGGAAAAGCGGTTCCCGCCCAGTTAATGAAAAATAAAAGGAGACTCTGCACCTTCCTGGAAATAGAACGCTGACACAAAACGACTGCAAACTCTACATCGAAAAGGCGCAGGCACGGGCTAAGCACGGGCAGGAGCATAATGCGAAAAGAAAGTTTCTTTCTTTTTTATAAAAAAAAAGAAAAGAGAACTTGTGGGACTAGGGGGAGCCAGTGGCCGGAAGAACAAAAGGCCTCAGCCGAAGAGCGAAAGGCCATAACGTCAAAAAACGAACAAAACAAACAAGGGTATACGCTAAAAAGTTCTACTTTTTACGTTTAAAAAAGATCAAAAGTAGAACTTGTGGGACTGATGAAGAGGGAAAAGTACGAGAATAAGGAAAGGTAGAACATCCGGTCCTATGTGACTAGAAGGAACAGCTTAGAACAGGGAATGTCGCCGGATCGGAGAATGTTCCGGCCGGATGAGTAAATTAAATATCCTGCTTATATGTAAACGCCAGCCTGGCAATTAAAAAGAAGTACAGGCTGGCAACTCTCAATCTGGCAGTGTAAACACTATAAATAGGGGTTCAGCCCCACGGTAAAAGATACGTTTTTCACACTCGAAAATATACACTGTTGCATTGCCTTTACGATTCTCTCTCTCAAAAAGCTCAGTTGCGAAGTAGAAAGGTAACTCGATAAAGGGTAAAAGGTCTAGCAGCAGAATAAGAATCAGATTAGAGATTAGGATAGGAGGTTAGGGAATTAGGAACTTACTATTTCAATTCATCTCAGGTGTTTCGGATGTAAGTGCTTTATCCACAATAATGGTAAGGACAACCTGGGTAAGTTCTCTCCTAAAAGTGATGAAGGTATTTTTCTAGGCTACTCTTCTAAAAAGCAAAGCTTATCGTGTTATTAATCTGAGAACTCAATGTTTAGAAGAGAGTCCCCACGTCAAGTTCGATGAGTCCCACAATGTTGGATCATCCTCTGATCAACTTGACTTCGCTCCAGATGATTTCCTCACTGATCCACATTTCATCACTGTGCCCATAGAGAGAATCCCTAATTCTCAATAATGATACTATGGAAAACAAAAATAATGCATCAGACTCCACTGACTCTGACACCAACCCTGAAACTCCCTTACCACAAAACTTGACCTTTGAATCCTCTGACAGAGACACACCACCTTCTGCTTCACGTCAACAGTTCCAACAAAAATCAGCCCATCCTCCTGAAAACATCATTACAGACCCAAACTCCGGTTTCAAACACGCCTCCAAGCTATGCAAAACCTCTGTGCCTTTGGTGCTTTTCTGTCCAGCACTGAACCAAGAAATATCAAAGAAGCACTCCTTGATAGTGATTGGGTTACTGCTATGCAGGAGGAACTCAATTCTCTCCAGCGACATGCTGTCTGGGAGTTAGTTCCTCGTCCCACGCATCAACAAACAATTGGTACTCGTTGGGTCTTTCGTAATAAACTTGATGATGCAGGACAAGTTTTCAGGAATAAAGCTTGATTGGTCATTCAGGGCTACAATCAAGAAGAAGGGATTGACATTGATAGGGAAGTCTATGTCGAGCAACCACCAGGGTTTACAGACTCCGTCCATCCCGACTACGTCTACAAACTGTGTAAGGCCCTTTACGGACTGAAACAGGCTCCGCGCGCCTGGTATGAACGGCTGTCTTTATTTATTGCAAAATGGTTTCTCTCGAGGTAACGTAGATAAAACACTCTTCATTCTTCCCTCATCGCATGACTTACTTCTAGTACAGATTTATGTCGATGATATCATTTATGGCTTTACAAGTAACATCCTCTGTGACCATTTTGCTAACCTCATGAAGCAAGAGTTTCCATGAATGAGTTAGGTGAGCTCAAGTTTTTCCTAGGATTACAAATTCAACAGGAGAAGGACGGGATTAAGATCCATCAGCAAAAGTACATCAAGGAACTCCTTGACAAGTACAACCTCAAACATGCCAAGAGTATGTCCACACCAAGCTGTACATCTGCAAAACTTCATCCTGATGATGACGGAGTCGGTGTCAATGCCACAGAATATAGAGGAATGATAGGGTCCCTCTTGTATCTTACTGCCAGTCGCCCCGACATTCTTCACGCAGTCTGCCTCTGTGCTCGCTTCCAAGCAGCACCGAAGCAGTCTCACCTCAAAGCAGTCAAGCGTATCTTCCGCTATCTTAAAGGTACAAGTACACTCTATCTATGGTATCCACGATCTCCTACCTTTACTTTATCTGGATATAGTGACTCTGATTGGGCTGGTTCTCTCCAAGATCGAAAGAGTACTTCAGGTAATGCACAGTTCTTGGGTCTTTGCCTTGTTTTATGGTCCTCTAAAAAACAAAACTCCGTAGCACTCTCTACAGCGGAGGCAGAGTATGTCTCTGCTGCAGCCTGTTGCTCCCAACTTCTTTGGATGAAACAACAACTTCAAGACTATTGTGTCACCCAAGACAAATCCCAATCTACTGTGACAATAAAAGCACCATCAAAATATCCCAAAAACCAGTCCAACACTCAAGAACCACACATATTGAAATTCGTTTTCATTTCTTGAAAGACTGTGTCGAGAAAAAGCTCATCCATCTTGACTTCGTGCCCACAGAAGATCAACTTGCAGATATATTTACTAAACCCCTGTCTACAGCACGATTCGAAGCACTACGATCAGCAATTGGGTTGACTCCGTCTACCTAGACGGTCGCATCTCCTTGCCCCTACTACAATCTTCAGCAGGTACTCCCTCATGTCTCATCGAGTCGTGTCTTTGTTTGCACTTGAATCTGTGAAATGTGTTTATTACTTAGCATGTCTATAACTCTAGCGCTACCACCCACGTCATCTATCCGAACCCACCTTGCCAAAATCCTTGCCGTTAATCTCGCTAAACCCTGACGTCGCCGCATTTATCTCACCTGACACACACCATCTCTGCAACTTCCAGCCTTTATATCCATCACCCGTCTACTCCATCTCTCTCATTTTCATTCCCTCTACGCCCAAGTGTACTACAATTTTCAAATGGCAGGCATCAATTTCAACGGTATCAACATCCCAGCCGATATTTTCGCCGATCCCATTCGCCTTCAGGCGTACCTCCAATCGATGGCCAACCCAAATCCATCTCCACTCACCACCACCACCACCACTCACTCTCCCACTAAAACCACCACTACTTCGTCTCCCACACACTCCGCCACACCACCACCTCCAACCCGCAACCCATCCCCTCATCAAACACCGCCATCTGCTGCAAAAACTAATATTCTTGACACGGATATTGAGGATGTCACCCCAATCCAAACCCTGCCACCATCCCCAACACCACAAGCTCAAATCCCTCCTGCCGAAACCTATCCTACTGATCAACCGCAAGCCCCAACCCACAAATCTCCTACACCAACCCCACCCGCATCTCCCGCAAAATCAGCAACACCACCACAACAACCCAAACCCAAAACCCGTAAAAGAAAAGCTCCAACCTCCAACCGACCCACAGCCAAAAGGGTACTTCGTTCTTCTATCAAGGCGCAACCTGTCTCCTCTGGTTCCGGCGAATCGTCTCCAGTCCAAGAATTGCCCACGGCCAGTCACGATGCTTCTACTGGCGCAACATCCACCAAAGACCAGAAACCTCCAAAGCCGCACCGAAGATGTGCGAAGATAGACCCCTTCAACCAACGCTACATGCTCGGGGACCCTGCCTCAGAACGGAATATCGTCAGGGGTAAGTTCCTCAATTTCTCTTGGGCTCTATCTTCAAACCTAGGGGAATTAGTGACCATGCTAGAGGTTCAGGGGTGGAAACACCTCTTCTGTGAAATAACGGAGTGGTATCCCCAAGAGTCTGTCGATTTCTTTCAAAATCTTGTTATCAGAAACGGTGTTGCACAGTCTTTTGTCAATTCCACCCCAATATTCTTCAATTTGAAAAATTGTCCCAAATCCTTGGAGTCCCTGCTACTGGCCTGTCCTTCTATGAGAAAGGAGTCCTTCCTGAAATCCCCGGGGTCCCACAAAATAAAATCTATCGCTTTTTCTCCTCCAAGAAAAAGATTGGCTCACCCATACCCCGTGGCGATCTCTCTATTTTGCACCAACTCCTACATATTCTAGTCATCAAAAACATTGTCCCCCGCAAAGAAGGAAATCTCATGGGCAACTGCTTGGACCTTACCATTATGTACTGCATTATCAACCGGCATTCCATTAATCTGGCCCACATCATCCTCCATCACTTAGCCCAGTCTGTCGACACCCCGAAACACTCCCTAGGGTATGTGTTCTGGCTGCCTTGAATTCTTAAATTCTTTCAGGTACCCCTGGCGACATCGACACCAGAGTCTATCGAAGAGGCAGACATTATCAACCTGCGGTATTTGAATCGGCTAACATCTATCGACAAATCAAAGCTGCTGCCCCCACCATCAACTCCAACGACGGCGGGAACCTCCACTTCTCAAGAGGCAGTCCCTCACGCTTCACTCCTACCCCTCATGGAGAAAGTGGAGCGACTCCTTGCGCAAGCAGCAGAGCTGATTCAGGGGCAAACGCGGATGATGGACAGACTCGCTGGGATAGAGACGACTGTGGCGGCCTTGCAAGAACAACTCCTTGACATCCAATCCACCCTGACCCTAACCCCTTAGCCATGACATGTGTGTGTAGTGTTAGGACTTCGGCTGTTTTTAAGTTCTAAACACTTTTTGCTGGTTTCTGTGTGAATACTTTAACTAACTCTGTGTGACTGTGGGCTTCCCTCTGATGAAAGCAAAAGGGGGAAGCGGTGAATCCCGTCTGGTGTACGGGTGACTCTATTGTTGTTTTTTAAACTGCTTTTGGATTTCTGCTGCTGGACCGTGTGGTCTAGTATTTTAACTACTTTATATACTACGTTCTATCCTGCGTATTACACTGCCCATTTAATGTTTGCTTGCCTGGAGTCCCTCTACGATTTAGGGGGAACCTAAATGGAGTCTTTGAACTCAACTACTACTGCTGCCATTAAGGGGGAACATTGACATGGTCGGTTCCCCTAGTCCTTTGTGTTTCTATTTCAGGATTGACTCCATCGGGATTCACGGAGGTTTGCTATCATCAGCAACAAGGGGGAAATTGTTGGGACATCAGAGTGTTGCAGAGATGGCCTATCACCTCGACAGAGTCAATCATCCCCTGACAGACACAAAGAGTGAGCCGCTCCAATAGAGTCCACGCAACTAAGAAGACTTCACAGACTTTCCCGTGCAGTTGCGAATAACAAGGAGTCAACTCGGGAATGCCTTAATCACCACAACGGTCATGAAGTCTTCACTCAACACCCGAAGATCGCGGCCCAAGTAAGAAGACCACTCAAAGCCGTTGGAAGTTGTCCACTAAGTTAGTTCCGGTATTTTCGGAACTAACTCCTTCGACCTACCGTTGTAATAAGAGTATAAATAAGCTGTGTAATAGTCAGTTTTAGGCGTGCTTTCATTGAGAATTATTTCAGAGCTTAGAGAGGAAAGAGAATCACTTTGTAAGCCAGAAAGAGAGAGGAATACGTACCAAGTTAGTTAGCGCTTTTAGATAGACTCTTCCTAGGAAGATCCTAGTTTCACTACGCTTACCATTGATCTGATTAGAAAGTGTGTTGGGTGAGTGAGTGAAAAACCGCTAAGTAGATTCCTTCTACTTAGTGGACATTTGTAAGTTGTTTTATTTGGCCAGGAAATGAAATAGCTTATTTGTGTATCTTGCTGAGTTCCACAGAGTCCTTCTTCCTTTTCATCGTTTCGTTTCAATTACTGCAAAAGTCATCCGCACCCTCAGTTTGATTAGTTCGATTGAGTGCCTCTGCATCACAAAGTGTTTCTCACATACGAAGGCTGATTGAGTCAAACCAACTCTTAGGCTCACACCTTTGGTTGGTTTGAGTTAGCCACCCGATCCTACAAGTCCTATCTTGCTACATATTCAAGTTCTCTTTAAAATTCCAAAGGTAAACATCAATTTTAGTGTTTTAAGACACTTATGTAACCTAGGGTTCAATTATGAGTTTGAGTATTAAACTTAATGCTCATTACCCTTATATGTGTATTGGTTAGAAGATTGACAAGTGATAAAAGCTCCTTGCCGATTTTCAACCAAGAAAGAACAAGAGAAAACATGTGGGAAAGCTTGGAAGACAAAGAGGTAAATGACCTCTCTTAATGTAGTTTTGTGTACTAGGGAATTGAGCTATATTTGCTTAATAAATAACCTGAAGAGCCAATGAGAAATGAGCTAGAAAACTATCCACAAGGTGGACTAAAAAGACATGGGAGCCTTGTTGTGTGTATTTACTGGTTGAAGGCATTTAAATGTGGAAATTCAGTGTTTAAGTTTAATGCAATTTAAGGGCCTAAGAGCCATGTTATTTAATGGCCTAAGTGCCAAGCAATTTAAGTTTATGCACTATATTGTGATGTAGTGTAGTTTAAAGGTTTAGTTGTGTGTAAAGAACATTTCTTGTGAAGATGAATGTCCTTGATGGTAAAAGGATGAAAAAACATATGTGTGTGTAAGGAATGAGTATTAAGAGATTGAGTGTTCTTGGATTGTATAATGGTGGAAAAACTATGTGTTTTGGTGTAAGGTGATACAAGAGAAGCTATGGCAAAATTTTGTTGATAAACAAAGGAGTTTAAGTGTTGTAATGAGATTTTATGACCTAGAAGGTACTAGGGATTGTTAAGTGTTAAGATGGTAAAAGAAAGTGAAATAAGGTGTTCATAAGTGTTAAGATGCCTTGGGCATAGTCTTGGAGGATTTAGAGTTTAAATGAGTGTTTTATGCACACCAAAGTCATGTTATGTGAAGTATAAAGTCTTGTGCAAGTTTTGGTAAACAAAGGAAAAATAATACCTTGTGAAGGTCTAAGTGTGAACTAGTGGAAGATATAAGGAATTGTGTAAATGAGATGTTTGTGAGAAATAATGCTTTTGGAGTATTGGTAATGTTTGTGAGACAACACTTTGGTTAGTTGAGGTAGTAGGCATCAAATACCACTTGGAGATCTAAGGAAAAATGTTATAAGTGTTAGGAATTGTTGTAAGGAATTGAGTAACAAGTTAGTGATGATTTATGAAGGTTTAGTGCTTGTTTTAAGGTGTTTAAACATGTAAGAAACGTGTGGAAAGATTATGGAATGATTAGGTAAGGTTTAAGGTTGGATTAGGGGTTGAAAAATGATGTTTTAACAACTTATTATATGGTCCGGGACCTAGCCCTTGTATAGGTACCCGGACCACCCTTAAAAATGAGCCGAAATACAAGTTTACAAGTGGTCCGGGTCCTTAGTCCAGGACCAAGACCCGGACCAAGTGAAAATAAAGGCCGAGACTACATTTCAGTGTTCGTCCGGGACCTTGGGTCCGGACCAAGTCCCGGACCATAGCAAAAATGTTGCAAAATGTGTTTTAAAGGCTTCTAATCATGGGGGATTGGATGGTAATGGTTTTAGGTGATGTTTAGGCCTTGTTTGGTGACATGTAAAGGCCTTAAAAAGTGTAAACAAGTATTAGGTTTGATGAGAGAGTTGTGAACTTAAGATCACAAGAGTAAAATTAAGTATAACGGGATGACGGGGTTAACTATGGGCGCATTAGATGTTAAGCAATCATGTTACCCCAATGTTAATGAATGTAATTGTGATGTTACCAGTTGTACTGGATTTGTTCGAGGAACCTAGGAGGACACAATATAGTGGACCGTGGTGACAGGTATGGTTTTCTTGCAACCTGTGTCCTACCGGATTACACCAGCTTGTATGCCAATGTGTTTTTCTAAATGTTTGCCACCTTGCAAGAATAAGCATGAAATGAGTTTATAGTAATTCGTTAATGTGGTGTGTTTAATTCCGATACCATTAAACCTCGAAAGTGTTAAACCTTAGCTAACCAAATCTAGGATCACTTAAGAGCGGTATTCGGATTTAACGACCCGAACCTTGGGAACGTTCTAACCACGGCTATGCGTGAGTTAGTTGTGTTTTGTTGGTGCGTGTGAGTATGTTTACCTCCCTTGTGTGTTTAACCCGGTTATAATACCTTGTGGTGTGTGGATGTGATAGGTTCCATAATGGAGCTCTTAACTATATATTTATATATATGTATATATATTAATGTGGGTGAGGAATCCGGTCATTCCGGTCGTGCGTTGTTTGGGAGTGGGTATCCATATTTGCCTTACCTTGCTCCTTGTTATGTTATGTTATGGTGGTTTTTCCTTCTTGGATTACAATCATCGGTAAGCTTAACCAAGGCTTACCAACCTCGACTATTGTTTGGAACTAGAGGGCCATGTACGGTGTGTTCGACACTATATTGAGACTGACACATCTCAGTAAAGTTAATATGTACGTACGGTGTGTTCGGAACTATGTTATATCCGACGCATCTTAAGTAAATTTATGTTCTCTATGTAGAACAATAAGTTATTGTATAAAGAGCTTAGCATGGGAATAAAAAGGTTCTCTAGGCTCCAATGAGGTTACTAACGCACATCTCGGGGTACGTGTCCTCACGTGACCCTCTCCATGTTATGTTGTATGTACGTTAAAATGTGATGCGTGCTGTTATTTGGAGTATGTGGATCATGGTTATGAATCCCAGTTGTAATAAGAGGAATCTAAGTATAACCCGACTAGTGGGTAAGTGTCGTCTATTGAGGAAATAGCTCCATAGAGGAGAAACCCCCAAGGGTCAAGGAACAAAATGAGTGAGCTAACGAGTTTTGCTGTGTTGATTGATTTGTTGAACCCCATTGTTGTGGGTATGTAATGTGTTATGTGTTTATAGTTTTCATGCATGGTTTAAATAAAATCAACCGTATGTTTAGACAATTAGTTATGCGTGGCCCGATAGCATGCGGGCTGCACGATTACCATACCAGCATTGTGCTGAGCCCCCTGGGGGGCCACCCTTTCTCTCTTTATTTTCAGGAAAAAGGTGCTGGAAGCCATTCGAGAGTAGGACGGGGTAGTTGTTTTCACATGGGTAGTTTAATTGATTGAGTATGTATTGTAGGTGTAGTAAGACCGAAATTGTTGTCGGCAGTAGTTTGTAAATACTCGGTACAGTTGGAATGTAAATGTATAATCTTTGTTGGTAATGGGAAGAGATCGTAATGTGTAGTTGCTCGGGAATCTGGTCCATCAGACCGATACAATGTATATGTATTAGCCTTGCTAGCCACATGGGTGGTTAATGGCGTGTAACACCAATGAGTTAAGTAATGTGATTAGTTATGTTTTCCGCTGCAGTTTGTTGGGGTGTTACAAAAAGTGGTATCAGAGCGAGCATCGCTCTGATGACTGAATTACCGAGCTTAGGAAGTACCGAGTTAGGATTTTAGTACTTTGGGTTAAGGGTTGAGTGATAGCGTGAGAGATACGCCAGTTAGGAGTTACCAGTGTATACTGGAAACCTACAATATCCTTCCCGCCCTCCACAATCCCTATTTTATAACTTGGGAAAGAACACCAGAGAGATGAAAGTCCTCTCTTACTCGGGAATACCCGATGTAGCTGTTATTAACTACCTCTGTGAGTACGGAGAACCTGTCATATGGTAGATCCCGAAAAGTGGGAATCCCAGAGACGATTTCCATCTGAACAATGATAACCGCATTTAATAGCGAAGAATGAAGAATCCTATGCATAGGAGAATAGAATTTCCGACAACCTGGGTCGACATGTCGAGCAGTCGAGAACAAATAGCTTGCAACGCACCAACCGTGCAACAAGCAAGAAGTGAAGTAATGAAACCCGAGACGAGTGTCTACGGGACCACAAATGTTAAATAATACACCAACAGTATACCAACTGACTAGGAACTACAACGTAGTACCCAAACAAGAGACAAGTCTCAGTAACCACGACAAATGAGTGGAACGGGCTACGAAGAAGATACAATACTAAGTAAAAGGGGACTCCCAGAATGGGAAACACCCTAGTTAACGATTATCATGTGAAGACCATGAGAAGTTGTGCAGAAGATTAATTGCTAATTAGAGTATTAAGGTAAGGGCCAACAAGGCCACTGAATACGGTGCAGATAAAAACAATACCGCAACCGGTAAGTGTTCAGCCGATAAGCCAGTTAACATGGCGCACTTGCCAAGGCAAGTGCTGCTATAATAGGGCTGTTCAGGAAATTTTTAACAACTACAACGTACTTAGTAAAGTACCACGAAGTTAAGTGAGATCATCATAACTGTGGAAGGGCTTAACAGCCTAACCTTTGTCAATTGAAATACACCAGTCAGCAAGAGCTAGACTTGGTTAAGGCAATAGGACATTGTAATACCATGGGAATTTTTCTTTCAAACTCAAATTTATTTCAAACTCTTTTCTTTCAAAAACCAGATTTTTTTATAAACCGATACTTATTTCTAACCTTCTTTTGAACCAACCAGAGGACCTACACCGGCCTCAACTATTTGAACAACTGGACGGAAACAGGTTTACCCAAGGGTAACAACTCGAGGGAATGGATTGAGTTCATAGTAATACAACGGTGGATAGACCTTCCCTTGATAAAGTTCAGGAAGCATGGAATGCATGTCATCACAGGATGATATAAGGGAGTTGACAATAGAATACTTCACTTAGGCGTGTGACAGACACTACGAGTGTACCAACTGAAATGTGGGATGACCGCACTCCAATAGGAGCTTGTGGGCCTAACAGACCTACCCATGGGTTAGTCGGGTAAGTAGCAATGTATCAGTAGGATACCACACATATGTATACGAGTAGAGTCCGGAACACGGGAAGTAGTTGACTCCATACTACGGTCCGTAGTAAAAGTCAAACAAAAGCGAAGGATTACCACGAATGGTTGAAGTAAAGGAACCCAGTTAAGTTAAAGAGACTAAAGGAATTAGTACATTCATTTCAAGGAAATGTTTAAGAGTCAGGAAACACGAAACACACTGACTGTTATGTAAACACATCGCATATATCTTAAGAATCCTGAGGGATAAACATCGCAAAGTCAAATTGCTCTTGTTGTTCGAGACAGTTCTCGAACTCAAGAGGTCCTGTACAATATGAGCAGTATATATCTTGGGAATAATAGGAATCCCAATCGAATTCCTCCTTAGTTGCCATTATTAGTTAGAAATAACTAATAACAAAAATAATTGTCAATAAAATCTTTTGCCACATTTTTTTTTGAATTAAATAAAACGAAAATTAATGCAATAAAAATTTAAAAGGACATAAATAAATTGCAGGAATTTAAATGACGAGGGAATTTAAATGACAGTAATTTAAATGACAGAAATTAAATAACTGGAATTTAAATAACAACTAAATAAAGAAATGGAAATTAAAGAACAAAAATAAAATTGCTGAAAATTAAATGACAAGGAAATTTAAATGACGATACAATAAACAGCAAAAGAGAATGATAAATAATAATAAGACTGAATTACGAAACAAAAACAAAAATAACAAACAGAATATTAGAAAAAAAATATAAACTGAAAAAAATAAAAACAAAAATAAAAGAAACAAAATATTATAATATAACAAATGATTTAACCAAGGCTTAGCGACTAGACAAAGTCAAGTCCCCGACAACGGCGTCATTTTGCAAACGGTTTATTTGATATATTAAAAGCTAAGGAATAATCCTAGAAAATAATAAATCAACAAACCGTCGGGTTGCAAAAATCCCGATCGCAGTATTATAGCAATTTAGAAGCGACCAGGTGTCAGTCCACAGGACTTGAAGAAAATAAGTCTAGCCTACGACAATCGTTAATTCAAAAGGGGTTGTTTTTGTTTTGGGATTTAAATAAATAACAAGAACGAGATAATTAAAATAACAGACAGGAAAATAAATAACAGATAAAGTGATAGATGATATGGATGAGCGAGACTCTGGGTTCAGGTTAAAACCGTTTGATCAATTATGTCTACTGGTTAATTAAAGACAGATTGGCAAAATTCCTAATATCTTCTTAAGAACTAAATCATAGATTCAGAATAACTCGTTTACCAGAAATGCGGGGTCTAGTCTAGACTCGAGCAGAAAACACATGTAAACGGATTAAGTACGAGGAATAATAATTTGCGTCTGAAGGAATAATTAATTAGTCCAATCAATTTATCCACAGATATACAAATTAACACAACCGATCTATTTATCACTTGGTCGGATCAAAATAGATTTAGTAAAGCAGTTCAATAAACTCATGACATTTATTAAAAAGCACAAGAATAACATTAATCGTAACAATCCGTAATTAATTAAAACCAGAAAATATAAATTACATAATTAAAACAAACTGAAATAAACCATCCCTCAGAGTAAATACTCTAAACCGACATAATAAATAAATAGACAGAATAAGAAATCTTCTTATCTGACATCCTGAAATTGCTTTGTTATTGGACTGATAATATGTCGATTTATAGGTTGGATAATGGGTGTGAATGGAAAATGGATGAATAGATTATGAAGGTGAGTGAGGTGCTGTATGGTGTGGGTATCGGATGAAAGGTGTGTCTGATGGAGGATTAATATGTGTGAGATGGAGTGGGATGGAATGGTGAGTCCCTGATTGTAAATCAAATACTCTATTTATAGAGTGTGTGTATACATGTAAACGACATGGAGTGGTGGCGGACCCAGAAATTTTGTTTAGGGGGGGAAAAAAATTTTTTTTGACACTTTCATTCTTTAAAACTTTATAATATGTTGTATTTTTATAAAAATTTATAAGAGCATTTGACAAATTTTCAAAATTTTCGGGGAGCCCCCTGCCCCTCCCCTGCGTCCGCCCTGATGTGATGATATTTGTTAGTGGATGTATTTTTTTTTTTTTTTTTTGAAAAGCAAACGAGTATATATTAAGAAAGTAGTTTAAGTACAACTTCCGGAATGGTATCCGGTGTTCATGAACCCGACGTTTGTGTCGTACGGGCATGGTTAGCTAGGTTATGCGCTAACAGATTATTGTCCCTTGGAATATAAAACCAAGATACATCACAGACTGAGTCTAGACTAGCCAAAATACGATCCAAGATGGCGAGTGTGGGTGGCAGTAGCGATGTATTAATACCACCTTGTAGATACTGAATAAGAGCCTTACTGTCCGACAAGAGACGTAGCGATCGGACTCCCGAATCTCGAGCAGCCTGCAAGGAAGCTTCAATTGCTTTGGCTTCCGCCTCCGCAACCGTCATATCTGCTCGAAATCCATGACCTCCTGCCAAAAGCAAGCTCGAATTGACGCGGCCCACCCATGCCGTCCCCACTCGCTTATTTGTTAGTGGATGTAGATGATGGAGATATGCTGGAAAGTAAAAGTTGTAGCATGGGGCGGTGGTCAGCGTCGAGGTCTGGCGTGAATGAGTGATGCCATGAATTAAATACAGAAGTGATGTACACAAATAAATCCATGCCTGAGCCGTCCATGAGTTTCCATGAATCAATACGTTGATATTAAAATAATATCAACCATGCCTCTGTAGCCACCAGTGTGAAAATGTATAACTCATTTTCCAATTTTCAGCCGCCAAAGTAATGCTCCCATCGATAGAAATGTGCCGCCATAAGTTTAAAGAATTCCACGTGAATAATCATGTTGCAGCCTTATCATGTGAAAGTGGTGATTGATTAATCATGAATACATGATTATAATCAATTCCTTTCTTTTTTATAACACAGCGGCGCCTCTTTCTTATGTCAGTCCAGGCGAGTTTTACATGTCCGGATCCGGATATTGAGCTGGACCGGAATATGTAAGCACTTGTTTGGACATGTATATTTGGATGTATGTTAGGACACAACTTTAACAAGGCCTAGATTTTTCATCTGGATTCCGTTTTGCTCCCCGTTTGTTGTGTTGTGAAGCTAGTGAAGTGAAGAATGCAATTCCATGACTTTTATCTGAATTTGACACAAAAAATGTTTCAGTTCACATCAAAACATAAATCTAAGGAAAAACATATGATAAGTGAGAAATATGGCATGAATTATTGTCAAAATATGAAGAATTATATCCCTAAAAGTAGATATATTTCACACTTATCAAACTTCCTCACACTTAGCTTTTGCTTGCCCTCAAACAAATATAGAATATGTCTACTTTTAAGCACCGTAGCATCGAAACCCAGGATTAAACAACTACCGATGGAAAACAAGCAAAATGATAATCAAAAGAAAAGTTCTGCTACAAGCTGTAGGTTTTCACAAACAGTGAAAAAGAGTGAAGTTAAAAGCATGGAGAAGTTAGATTATAGATTCTGAAACAGAATAGTTTGGGATCTTCCGCCATTTCTTTCCTCAAACCTTTGGATGAGAAGGGGTGTGAAGTAACACCTTATTCCGTGATACCTTTCAACACCACATACTCATGATCAGAATAGGCAAAATTGAATTATATTTTTAACTTTTTAAAGTTTTTTTTTCTTAACATTATGCCATTTACATATTCCATTCATCCCCTTAGACTTTTCTCTTCACCCTTGTAGCGGCTTTGGGCCTTCTATCCTAGATCACAAGACCTTAGGTAGATGGGTGATGAGGCACCCCAAGGACTTAATAATCGAATGAAGAGGCCTGTTTTGGTTCAGAAATTTTAATTCAGATCAGTGGAGTACCTTGCCTTATCCTTTCGTTCCAAACTTTCACATCATTCCCAAGACCCCAAACTAGACCAATTCAATTTTCATAATCAGCTAATCCACCAAATTTTAGTGAAAATAGATTCAGTTTGGATAAAACTATACATACAAACAGCCAAAAGCAGAAAGATTCTTGAGGTGGCCATCAGGCTTGTTTTCAAAACCTCAACAAAAATTCTTACCTAGAGATTCAATATCTATTGGCCCTTAAAAGAAGTAATCTTATCAAAATAAGAGGACAAACAAAAACAAATGTGGCATTAAGTGCAATGATAATATTTAGAAAGTAATCCTATTTCCTCACACTTAAGAGGAGCAATGTCCTCATTGTTCATAAAATAAACCCAAGAAAAGGACTTTCTAAATATTGCAAACTCATCAAGAATTTCATTTAGAACAATAATGACTGATATAAAAATAATCTTTAGGCATAAAAGTCATGATAGGCTGAACATAAGCATTAAAAATAAGGAGAAACTGAAACTCCCCTGATATCATAGATTGAGGAAGGTTCCCTCCCTCACACTTAAGCTTGAACAAGGGGTAGCGTTCCTCACACTTGCGTTCAAGTGAGTGTCCAGCCTTGGGGGTACATCAAACACCATGATAAAAATTTCACCTGCACACACTCATAACTACCACAAAAACGCTAAAGAGCATTGCATTAAAAGCACAGGCACCATTATCACTTCTAAATAAAAGAAAAGAAAAACAAACCTAGGAAATAAATTAATGTAGTAATTAAATTAAACTACCAAAATAAAAACAAAAATAAAATAAAAATTTAACCACTGGGTTGCCTCCCAGTCAGCCGCCCTTCTTTATAGTCTTTGGCTTGACTGCAGTTTTGTTATCCCTGATCAAAAATGAAAGTTGACAATGGTGCCAACGGGGGCATGAAGTGGCCAACAATCAGGATTAAACCACATGGATCAAAACATAGTGTTACCTCAACAATTAGAATAGGAAAATAAATGCTCCACAAAACCTGGTTCTTGAGGAGATATTGACGGTAATAGGTCTCAAGCAGAAGACCAGGTGCTGATTGCTGTTCTTCCTCAAATTGGAGGATGTAAACATCTTCCTCGTTTAGGTGAGGCTCGAAAAGGTTTTGATACTGGCAAAGTGGTGGTGGTTCTTTCTTCTTAAATTCGAGGATGTAAGCATCCTCATCTTTTGGATAGAGAAAGGAGAAGGAGGACAGAAAACCGTCAGCAGCAGGGTGTACTCCGTCATGAACTGCTTTGCTCTTCGGTTGTTGCAATATCATAACTAGCTGAGTTTTTAACTCCGCGATCGTGTCTTCCAAATCAGCAAAGAACTTCAGTTTGTTCATGTAGAGGTCTTCTCCCTCAGGTTGTTCGACAACATTGTTTATGACTTTATTATGTTGTGGAACACCGATATTCTGCAGGTAGTCTGGTTGATCCTCTAACCACATCTGCTCTTGTTGTTCGAGACAGTTCTCGAACTCATGAGGTCCTGTACAATATGAGCAGTATATATCATGGGAATAATAGGAATCCCAATCGAATTCCTCCTTACTTGCCATTATTAGTTAGAAATAACTAATAACAAAAATAACTGTCAATCAAATCTTTTGCCACATTTTTTTTGAATTAAATAAAACGAAAACTAATGCAATAAAAATTAAAAAGGACAAAAATAAATTGCAGGAATTTAAATGACGAGGGAATTTAAATGACAGTAATTTAAATGACAGAAATTAAATAATCTGGAATTTAAATAACAACTAAATAAAGAAATGGAAATTAAAGAACAAAAATAAAATTGCTGAAATTTAAATTGCTGAAAATTAAATGACAAAATTAAATTGCAAGGAAATTTAAATGACGATACAATAAACAACAAAAGAGAATGATAAATAATAATAAGACTGAATTACGAAACAAAAACAAAAATAGCAAACAGAATATTAGAAAAATAAATTGAAAAAAATAAAAACAAAAATAAAAGAAACAAATTATTATAATATAACAAATGAATTAACCAAGGCTTAGGGACTAGACAAAGTCAAGTCCCAGGCAACGGCGCCATTTTGCAAACGGTTTATTTGATATATTAAAAGCTAAGGAATAATCCTAGAAAATAACAAATCAACAGACCGTCGGGTTGCAAAAATCCCGATCGCAGTAGTATAGCAATTTAGAAGCGACCAGGTGTCAATCCACGGGACTTGAAGAAAATAAGTCTAGCCTACGACAATCGTTAATTCAAAAGGGGTTGTTTTTGTTTTGGGATTTAAATAAATAACAAGAACGAGATAATTAAAATAACAGACAGGAAAATAAATAACAGATAAAGTGATAGATGATATGGATGAGCGAGACTCTGGGTTCAGGTTAAAACCGTTTGATCAATTATGTCTACTGGTTAATTAAAGACAGATTGGCAAAATTCCTAATATTTTCTTAAGAACTAAATCATAGATTCAGAAGAACTCGTTAACCAGAAATGCGGGGCCTAGTTCTAGACTCAAGAAGAAAACACATGTAAACGGATTAAGTACGAGGAATAATAATTTGCATCTGAAGGAATAATTAATTAATCCAATCAATTTATCCACAGATATATAAATTAACTCAACCGATCTATTTATCACTTGGTCGGATCAAAATAGATTTAGTAAAGCAGTTCAATAAACTCATGACATTTATTAAAAAGCGCAAGAATAACATTAATCGTAACAATCCGTAATTAATTAAAACCAAAAAATATAAATTACATAATTAAAACAAACTGAAATAAACCATCCCCCAGAGTAAATTGTAACACCCCTCTCCACAATCACGTAATAATCTCTCACGTAGCAACAAATAAAACGTCTCGCAGCGGAAAATAAATAACAATTACAACACTCACTCGGGTGTCACCGGCCATTACTCGCCCAAGCGAGCAACGAAGCCAAACTACATCCAATCTTCCAACATAAACAAACAGCTAACCGCCGTGATAACGAGAAACTCCTATACATCATACTAAGTCCAAAACCATAAACATCGACAAGTGAGCGTCTACCCAATCCTGAAAATACACAACCTTACCATAATACAATTCACCATCTTCATTGTCGTATAAACCAACTCCATGTGCAGTAGTAATTAAAGTAAAACTCCATTTACCCTGTTCCCGCTCTTCGGCTTCGATAATAATCAACAACCTGAAATGGTGTAGTATCAGCGATAGACGCTGAGTATGCCGGGCCTGGACCCTAATGGTCACTTGTCATTTTAACCATCTTATTATTAGATTAGTTTCATGCTTTACCATTTTACAGTTATAAACAATACTGTAATATAAATGTATAATATACATAATCATCTATCCATATATTCATAAACATTTAATCATCCATCCAATCCAAACATTCATAGAATATTTCAAACAACAATTATATATCGAACGTATCGAGCGATAACAGTATTATGTACAATGTACAACCGCCGTAGCGTATGCCATCTTTTTTTTAATTTAACTTTACTTGGCCTTCAAGGCCCCATCCATATGTACAATGTACATTCACCGTAGCGTACAGTTTCCATAGTTAATTTAATTTGGCCTTTAAGGCCCCATCCATCCAAACCATGTTTAATTAATATCAGTTGGGCGTCATGTTAGGACAACCCTATAACCTCACCATGGACAGTAGTCCTCCCGTACACACAAAGGTGCTCATTTCGCCAGAGGTCCGGAGGCCCCTGACTCTCTTATGTCTCGTAAGACGTCCATATAAAGGTCGTAGCCACCTGACCCACGATCCAGTTTGGGCTCGTTGGGTATAACCTGGAGCGGAATCCAATTAGGAAACCCCTCAGTGATCACAAATGCGCAACCAAGTAGTTCGTAATAAACTACAGGGATTCCTCACCTCAACTCATACCATCTCTCTCTCATAATGTTTAAGATCTGCTCTTAGTCTTATGGAGAATAATTATTAGTTAGCTACCCAATGGGTCTCACGCATACCTAGAAGTAATCTAGGTTATATTCATGTTTGAGATCCATGCTCTAGAGACCGACAATGTCGTGACTCATCCCTAAGTGTTTTACTTAGGTTACCATATACTTAATATTAATACTCTGGTATTATATCAAGTAACCGTCATGTCATCACAATAACGTATATGTATGTTTATATAAGTCGATCTATAGTCGACGTAGTGTTAGTCCCGTGGGACGCTCGTGCATAAATAATTAATGCAGTAACACTTAAACACATACATGTATCCACACACATAACACACAAGTGATATCAAACAAATCCGAGCCCAAGGAGCTTCCTTAGGACAACTCGGATCAAACCCCTTTACATACCATTCACCCTGATCGTATTACGGTGGAGTATGAATCAGCAAGATCCTATGCTCCGTATAGTCCACTAGCTCGTCAAGCGTCCTTGTCAGGAGTATAATCTAAACGGTAATAAACTATAAGTCAGTCTCCATGACTAACTACATCCGGTATTTCCGAATAACAAGTAACCCCGACAGTTCACCCCTATTTTCTACAGTTATTGTTACGGGTTTCTCTAAAACAGTCGGCTTTGTTACCTAAAACTCGTACGTCATAATATTTCAACTGTTAAGTTTAATTCGTTATATTTCTTAAATCTTATCCACCAATAAATATAGGTACATAGCCCATAGTTGCATGTATGCATGCATTATTATATTATATTGTATTATATAATCTATTATCTTAGCAAACTATATTTGCATTCAAAACTCATAACATATAGTTTGTAACTATTTTCCATGTAATAACCACCACCATTAAATCATATGGTTTCCAACCAAAATATATATCCACCTTATATACATTATCCTTGTGTATGTATATATTTACCACGTAGGTAAGTTTCATGAGTTTAATAAACTCTTATATTTTATGTTACATTTTATCATCTTTTACTAGATGATGATTCCCATTAGTTGAGTATTATACAACCTATATTAAGATTATCCTAACATGAGTAACATTTGTTGGTATAATACAACCCCTAGGAGGCCAAAAACCTTAGAATCTCAATTATATGCGGCACATTATTTAATGTGGATACCCTTACTTATATAAATTCCATTAAACCACCTTAATGCCATAAAATTGTTATAACATTTATAACAAAGTAGACCATAGTCTAAAATTCATTTTCCAACTCTTATTAATAAGGTACAGCCCTTAACTTTATTTAAATTCCATTTGACCACATAACATTATGTAATGTTATACCATATACTAATATCATATAATGTGATATTTTTATTCCCTTTAACTTATAACCTATAGTTTTTATACAAAACTATTTATTATTGCTGCATAGGCACCATATATAAACCATATTCTTTTTCATATCCCATAGTTTCCTTTATTTACAAAATCACCCCATTATTTATACCATGTTATATATACCATTTAATATAACATTTCTAACTTATAAAAGAGTATAACCTATGGTTATTTTATTTAATAACCGAACAGACCTCAATATATATATTTTATATTTCTATTAGGCCCAATTTATAACATATAGTTTTATAATATTATCAAACTATATATTATACATATATCTTAATAAATACTCTTATATAATTCTAAAAATCACCAAATTTCTCCAAAAGGGTTATAAATATCCTTATTAACCCATATACTTTCGGTATTCACATTTCCACCACTTATATTTCTCCAAAGTGTCATAATGACATAATAACTATATATTATACATATATAGTTCATTTTAATTCCAAAATCAACCCAATAAATTCCTAAAAATTCCTAATAGCCCATGGGTGTTTATAATACCATTATACACCCTTAATTTTCGGTAATAACATATTTACCACATGTGTTATAAAAATATTACCATTAATGAAATACCCCAACCTTAAATATGGCGATTAAATTATCCTAATAGGTATTTAAGATCCTAATAATGATTATGAAATATTGGTAAGGGAAAATAAATGCAAAAGAAATAAAGAAACACTTAAAAAGCGAAAGACGCTAAATAAGCGTTAAATAACCATAGGAGGTATGAGACCTCGGTTAGCGTATTATATGGATTCTAAAGGCTTATTTAAGTCTAAATAAATATGAGGGAACAAATCCCGAAGAAAACGGATCCTCAAAATGGATTAAAAACACTAATGAACATTAAAGCGCGTTTTTCGAGGTAACCGGGAAAACGTGACTTTAAGCGGGTCAAATAGACTTGTAACAATTTTGGTCAACTAAATAATCATTAATAAATATTAGTGAAGCTTTAGAACCAATAAAATCAATAAAACGAGAAATTAGTAAAAACTGTCAAAAACAGGAAGTTGTGGGGTAGAAACATAAATAACCAAAACTTATGTGTCCAATAATGTAAAAAGAAATTCAAAACCCACATGGGGCTGGGGTCTGTCCGATTTTGTCCCCCCTCTCACACTCACCTATCTTCTCTATTTACAAAAGACAAAAGTAATTAAAAACCATAAAGTAAACTTACCTCTCACACTCTCTCCCATTCTCATTTTTCTCACGTGTAGCAGCCTCACTCCCTCACTCCTGATTTTTTTCCCTTCTTCTTCCCCAAGCATGCGACATTAATGGAGAAAGGAGCAAACACATAAAAACCTTACCTTCTCTCCTCTTGTAACCCACTCAAATCTCTTCCAAAAATTACAAAAATTACACCATTGTAATCCTCTCACCAAGAGCTACGTTTCTATCTTTCCAAAATTCGAAAACACACATTTTCGTTTTTATGGGTATACCCCATTTGGAGCTTCAAGACCACCATTAGAGCCACCTTGTTCTCCTTGTTCTTTTGAGGTAAAAATCCTTCGAAACTCCATTGTTTTTCTAGCCTTAACAAAAAAACGAATTTGAACTAAACCCTTGTTTGGTTCCTCTTGTACCCAGTCGGTTTTGGCTTCTTTGAAGGGGTGGAAACCTTATTCTTAAACTCCTCTAAGTTTCATCTACTCCCTTGCAAGGTAATGAAACTCCTAAACCCTAGAATATACATTAAAAGCTTAAGTAATGTTAGGGTTAGTTTTTAGTATTGAATGGTGTATTTATGAATGGGTTGTAATGTTAGATTGTTGAGAAACTATAACCGGTAGAGGGAGAAGGAAAGAAGCAAAGAAGAGCAAAAACCAAGAAGAAGAGAAAAGAAAAGGAAAACAAGAACAAGGTAAATTACCTCTGTTCAGTTTTGTGTATAATGCGTGTGTGTGTGAGCAAGTGTAATGTCCTAGTAAATGTAAAACCAATATGACCGTAGCAATGAAATGAGCATATAACTAGCATTAGTGAATTGTTGAGTTGGAATCTGTCAAAACAAAAATACGTAAGCTGCTGCTGTGTAAATATTATATATATTATTATATATATATATAAACCGTCTGATGCATATATGTATAGTTGAACAGGTTGTGATCTTTGATGAGTGAACAAACTAATGTGGTGAAACCTTAAGTTTTTAGGGGATACCATGTCAAAATCTAGAGAGAAACTATGTCACTTAAGGGTTGTTGGCATTTGTAGAAGAATGAAAACTAAACATAAGCAGCAGCAGCAGCTCGAACTCTGCAACAGAAAGGAAGAAAAGAATGAAACAGTGGAAATGGTGAGATAGCAGTAGGTTTAGGGAATTGATTTTTGGTGAGGGATTTAGGTGAGTTAGATGCTTGGATAAGTAGTTAAACATGTAATATTAACATTAGAAACCATTAGGAAGTGATTAAGGAAGAAGACAATGAAACAGAGCATGAAAAATGTCTCAGTTCGTAGCAGACCATTGTTGGTCCGGGACTTAGGCCTTGTATTAAGTCCCGGACCAACCATTCAAAGCGCCCGAGAGTTTGCAATTCATTAAGGGTCCGGGACTTACCTCTGGTATAAGGTCCCGGACCACTAGCAAAGTTCAGTGGAGAGTAATGCTACGTATGGTCCGGGACTACCTTATGTATAAGGTCCCGGACCATAGCTAAAATCAATTCGAGAGTTCTGATCTGTGTTGGTCCGGGACTTAGGACCTGGACAAGGTCCTGGACCAACACCATAATTCACCCGAGAGAAATTTTAATGGGTTATAAGTTAAGGCATTGTTTGGGTATAATTGTATAAGTTGCATAAGACTTGATTAATCATAATTAAGAGTCATTAGGAGTATACACAAGCGAGAATAAGAATGAGGAGTAAGTAAAGAATGGAAATGAAATTGTACAAGTAAGAATTAGTAAGTATGTAAAGTGGATGAACTAAGGCAATTTGAAGGGCCTAGGTAGTGTTTAAACATGTGAGATTACATGTAAGAAGATTGGACAAACAATGGGTAAAGTATGGGACTGAAAACAGAAGTAAAAATGCAAATACTGGGCCGGACCGAACTTGCGACCGGACTTGCAAGTTCGGTCGAGCCCAGATTTACAAAGACGGGAAAGCTTCTGGAATCGACCGGACTTGCGACCGGACTTGCAAGTTCGGTCGGACCAGAAAAATTCTCCCGTCTGTAACCTACTGGAATCGACCGGACTTGCGACCGGACATGCAAGTTCGGTCGGCCAAAAAAATTTCCGTCGAGCAAGCTACTGGAATGGACCGACCTTGCGACCGGACTTGCAAGGTCGGTCGGGCTAAAATTTTTCCGTTAAGTAACTTACTGGAATGGACCGACCTTGGGACCGGACTTGCAAGGTCGGTCGGCCCTGGAATTTTCACCCGATGTAACCTACTGACTCGGACCGAACTTGCAAGGTCGGTCGCAAGTTCGGTCGGGTCAAAACTTACAAAAAAAAAACTATAAGACTATGGTTAGTATATGTATGTATGTATATGTATACCCACCTATACATACGTGCATATATGTGTAAGTAAACCATTGTTAAGTAATTAAAAGTAAGTAAATAAAATGTAAGTATAGGAATGTGAAGACCTAGTAAGTATGAGTTAGGAAGCGTAAGGGTAACCGAATTAAGTTAATGATAGTTAGATTAATTATTCGGTTGTATGTATATCATAGGATTTGAATTGTGAATACCGGAGGAACGTTGGGATACAAGTACAACGGTGAAAGGTATGATTTCTTCATGCCCTGTATCCTAATCTGGTTACCCCGATTTGTGTGCTTATTTGACCACCTAAATAAGATAAATGCATGAATCGGACTATATTGCACTTACCTGTGCTTGACTTATGTTGTGCTTGATATTTATTGTCTTGAGCACTAGTTTGTATAATTCATGAAATATATGAATGATGATGAATGGTATTCGAACCTCGTATTGTACTTGTGTAATGTATTGTACCTCGTATGTATGTGTATATGTGTATTGTATTATTGTGGCTTGGATGTTGACTTGTGCTAATTCCTAACTATCTAACTCCTAACTTAAGTGAGTAAATTGGAATGAGTACAAGTCCGATATAGCTTCGGCCACGCGTGAGGATGCGGAGTCACAAGAGGTTGGCTGCAATTCCTGACTCTTAAACTGGTCGCGGCCCAAATCCCTTAAATGGGTAGCATCCCGGAGTGAGTCAAGTAAATCCCGGAGGTGGGACGGTGTAGTCCCCAGGGCCGGAGGTCCCGACGACTTAACTTGAGTAAGAGTAAGAGTAAGTAAGTATGGATCCGTAAGTATGTATGAGTATGTATGCGTATGTATGAAGTAACGAGTAAAAGAGTAATCTCCACCCGATTAACCCGGGTGGAACAATGAAGCTAACAAGAACTGTACTTTGTGTATGTAGTAAGTATGTGTATTCGGAAGAAGGTAAGTGAGTATTGAATGGTTATATCGTAATCCTTGTATGTAATGAATTGTATGTATGTATGTTGTGTAAGTATTATTGTACTGTGTGTAAGAGCATGTATGCATGTATGCTTGTATGAAAATGAACCGCATGTATTCGACCAAGTGGTCGGCGTACCCTCACTAGTACGCGGGGTATGCGGTTATCATGCTCGGCGAAAGCTGACCCCTTCGGGGGACATTTTTTAGTGTGCAGGTACCCGAAGAGAATATGGTCAAGGAAGAGACCGGAGGCACACCCTTGTAATTAGGAGTAAGTAGTTTGTGAGGAACGGGTAGTAAGTAGCCTCGTAGTGAGTACGTATGAACTTTGAAGAGGTAGTATATTTGTATAAGGATCTTAGTAAACTCGGTATGTGGATTATATTGTATGGTATTTGAAGTATTGTATCGAATGGAAGAATGTAGCGTGTATTGGTGTATGAAATATATATGGTAGATATGTAATACTCGGGATTCCGGTCCATCAGACCGATGCCGTAAGCAGTAGTAGTAGCCTTGTTAGCCACGTGGGTGGTTAACGGCATTGTATCACCCATGTATGTAAGTAATATCCGCTGCGTGTATCTGACGTGTAAGGAGATTGGACGGTAAGCATGTATTAATGGTAGGGGTGTTACAAAAAGTGGTATCAGAGCGAAGTATCGCTCTGATGACTGGAAATACCGAGTTTAGGAATACCGAGTTAGGAATTAGAAGCTTAGGGCTAAGGGCTGAGTGTTAGCATTAGAGATATGCTAGTTAGGAACTACCGGTGAGTACCGGATACCTACAATACCAGTCCCGCCCCACAAACCCCATGTATAACTTGGGAAAGGACGCCAGAGAGAAGAAAAGCCTTCTCATACTCGGGAAAACCCGATCTGGCAGTGTGAAGCAATCACAGTAAACAAGAACCGACATGTAGTAGATTCCAAGAACTGGAAGTCCCGGAGATAGTCCCGGTTGAACCACAACACCCGCACTAATAGCGGTAGAATGAGCACTCCAACCACGAGGAGGCTAACTTACAACAGCATGGGGCGACTGCTTAGCAGTCGCGAAACCTAGCTACAACCAACAGCAGGAAGAAGCACTAACCGTGCAACGGAATGAAAAAGGGAGCAGTAACGGAACCCGAGACACAAGTCTACGGGATAGTAATACTTGAATAATACCACCAACGGTATGCTACTGACTAAGGACATAGCGGAAGCGGTTAACTCCAAAACTACGACGCCATAAGGTTGCAATACCTGGCCAATATAGCTCAGACAACACAAGAACAACCATGAGATATAACCAATAGGACTACAAGAGTAGTGCCTAAACAAGGAAGGCTCAGTAACCACCACATGTGTGGGAACGAGCCACAAGGACGACTAAACCAAATAGAACGGGAACCTCCAAGGAGTGGAGAGTACCCAGATCTACGACAGCCATGTCTAGACCACCAAGAAGCTACCTAAAGGAGCGAGTATACCAATTATAGATCAATAAGATCGAGGGAAGCGTCAACGAGACTAACAAACACAAATGGAAACCATACCGAGATTGGCATAGGATTATCCAAAAACCACCGATACCACGCACTTGCCAAGGCAAGTGCAGTAAAGACAGAGATATGTAAAGGAACACTAACACGTCACAAGTACATAGTAATGTACGGTGACTGTAACGAAACAACCACAGGATCACACATCCTAACAACCAGACGTATGGAACCTTGGAAAGGCCTAACGGCCCGACCACTGTATTTAGAACATACCAGTCAGCGAGAGGCTAGACTTGGTCAAGACCTCAAACGTGGCTATGCCATGGGAGATTTCTTTTAACACCGAACCATTGTTTTAAAACCCAAAATTTTCTTTTCAAAACCACAACCCTCTTTTAAAAACCTTGGATTTTAAAACCAGACCAACAGCATTATGGTGAGTATCATAGGATGATACAAGAGGAGTTGGCAACAGAATACTTCACCTAGGCGTGTGACGAACACTACGAGTATACCCGTTACGGGATGTGGGACAACCGCACTCCGAAGGAGCTTGCGGGCCCGACATATAGTTGGGTAAGTGGTAACGTATCAACATGGTACCCCACGTATGTATACATGTAGTGTGCGACACACGGGAAGTAGTCAACTCCGTTCTACGGACCATGAGTGAGTTCAATCAGAACAGCTGGACACCTCAGACGAGCAAGTAACAAGGAACTCAGAGAACCCATCTGAAGATGAGGAATAAGAACTAGGAAGTGCAAGAGCACATACTAGTAAGTATAGACATTGGATATGTCTCAAATAATCCAAACAATACATGACGCTGGAAGGTATACCCAGCCTAAACACAGTAAGGCAATCGCCTAACGTGAACACCACGATGCTCAACAAACGGGACAGAATTCCCAAGAGCAACCCCAAGATTACCACAAGTATACTCCATCATTGAAGGGAATACCAAACCTAG
This sequence comes from Limonium bicolor, assembly GCA_023374045.1. Lineage (NCBI taxonomy): Eukaryota > Viridiplantae > Streptophyta > Magnoliopsida > Caryophyllales > Plumbaginaceae > Limonium > Limonium bicolor. The sequence goes on from CM041776.1 coordinate 229,683,744, forward strand.
TCTTAAACACTAGGAACAAGCATAAACAGTCTACCCAAGGACGGGAGACGTCATGACCCAAAAGGGGAAAACTCAAGTACAACACCACAAGAAGGTACAGTGGACAACATGTAAACATTAGCCGGATGTAACGGCACAACTAACACACTCAGGAGCAATCCTTGAAGGGTGTCTGAGAACACAGTGAACAAGCGACATGATAAAGCACGAGCTAAGGAACACTCGGTTAGGACCCGAAGGGATTTCACTTAACAGGAAATGCCCTAAGATACTGAGAGCACTATTAACACCATTTGCCTAAGAGTCTCCTATGAACGGAAGCGTGATGCCACGACTTACCATGGAGCCCAATAATACCTCCAACCCTATGACGGTATACATGGAGTGGAAACATGTATAAGCAGCTTGCAAAGAGCATAGCTTGCAGCAATACGGCTGGTCTAAACCAAATACGTTATGTAACCTTAAACGGTTGCAAAACCCGCACCACTAACAAGACTTGCAAGAATATTGCCTCATACGACAAGAAATCAACAACTGGACCATAAATTCAAACCCAACATCTGAGTGGCTTGGAGTAATGGCCAACTCAATGTCACTGTCACTAGAGCATCAGCTAGTATACAGTTGACGGAGTTCTTAATTACCGCCATGCCTTCTGTAGCAATGGTAGCACAGAGGCATGAGAATCATGATAATGCCAACATTGGCCTAGTCCACACTTGGACACTACGAGAAACCCAAGGGAAGGTACCCCTCGTAACCGAAGATCACAAATGCGGTGATGATGTGAACCCTTAGAAAAGGCTTCCATCTACTATAACAATAAACCATGCAATAGATATTGCCAAGGGGTGATGGAATAAGGAAATCAGATTTCCAAACCATTACGACTTAAAGGAGTAAGCATACTCCATATGTACTCAAGCATGTGGTGAACCATTGTGTAAACACCAACATAGCAAACCTTGTCATTAGACCTATGAGTGGAGACAAACCCCTCAACAAGAACCTTCACTTGTCAGTGATAGAATACCCTCCAATTGGAGAACGGGACCAGAAACCCTTGAAGTTTCATGGGATGTCCTGGTAATATACATACAAGCAAAACTACACAGCCAGAGCCTAAACCAATGCTCAGCACTGAAAGGCAATAATTATCAAAGCAATTAATGTGAACACACATTGAACACCATGAATGACTAACGCTCAAGAGAGCTTATGACCCAATGAGTTATCTCATCCTTGGTCAACCAAGATACTTGGTAAATTGTATCACAAATGATGATAGAATGTGAGGTAAGTTAACCTACACATAAAACCTAAGTGGAATAAGATATCTCCACATTGGGAAGATAATAAGATTGCCGTATGCTACGACAACCGTCATACACACAAACACAGGGAACTCCTAGTGTATTTACACCATAAGGAAATGGTGCCAAGGACAATGTCACTAAGTAAAAAGGAACTACCACAGTAACAGAAACAGTAAAAGCAATGTTGTACAATGAGTAAGAATACGGTGCGCAACAGGCGACCGCTATGAGGGAGTAGTTAAGCAATAACACGGAGTATAAGTATGAGATGACACACAGAAATATTCTTTCCTATCACATAAGTGACTTACTGTCAAGCGTTTACGCCTCTGCACTCTGTATGACTGAGTGTTTTGGTATTGCACTTGTGCAGCTAATGATCTAATGGGATGGCTAGGGATATGGAGAATGTAAACCGTAGTAAATCTTCTTTTCACCAACAGACATGGCAAGCCAATTAAGCAAGCTTAGCAACAACCGTGCGGCCTAAGGCCAAAGAAGCACGAAGAGTGCGAAACACACTAACAATCACAGATGTGAATTCCAATGGAATAAAAGGTGAAGGAGACTTAAGGAAAGTCACTAGGACCGACGCATATCAATGCAAGGTCATACAAGTAAAGAACACTTGTACTGAACCAGGAGAACTGGTAGAATTCAGAAGCTAGTGACCAGAGGAAGCACTACAACAAGTAGTGACTTAACCTCGCCGACAATAAGTCGGAGGAACTTATGAATAATCTGGAAGCACGAATAGCATGTGCAGTAGATTACCAGAGAGCTGGTTAAAATCTTAAACTCATTGAGTTCAAACGGTAAAAGAATACCGCATTTGTTAGTAAACCTTACTCCCATAATAGACGGATAAAAGCTTATGTATAACACATTAAGGATAACACGAAGGGTAAGTAACCCGAGTTATCAGGGTCGCGCAGCAGAAGCTAGTGGGCCCTAGCTAGGAGATAATATACCTAGTAAGTATAGTAGAATGGCTATTAATGCCGTGAAGCCTAATAGGCTAGAACCAAATTAATTATGAGTTAGATAAACTCATATAGGAATTCTTGGTGCAAAGACTAAACCATTGGTATGGTTAAGACCCTTTGACCAGAGCATATTCTATAGTATACCGTGGTGAAGCTAAACGCTTCAGTTTGCCCAAACTGATTAAACCAATGTTTAATAATAATAACATATGGTAGATTACGTGGGCGTAATCCCTTTTAAGGGGGGTAGAGCGAAAACCGCTTAATGTAAGTTTTATGAATAAAACACTTAAACCGTAATGTGCATAGCACAAATGAGAATCAAATTGATGATTGGTACTATGTTAAATAAACATAAGTACTCATTCATATTGTAATTATGGTAACTAGGCATTAAACATGCAAATACCATAGGAGGAATGTACCTATCTTGTAACACTAGTGTAAGAGTATTAGTAAAAGAAAAGTAATGAGTAGTGGACGGAGCTCCACAAGTATTGTAACCTTTGAAGAAGTAGTACGAAATGAATGAGGATAGTAGATGAATGAAGTTTATGAGTAGTGGAATCGTAAGTAAAATATGTGAAACAATTGAAGCCAACTAAATCTTGTAAGTGTAGTATTCCGTAGTTAGAATATAGGAGATGAAGGTGAGTAATGGATGGAAGTAGTGAGGGTTGATGAAATGAGCATTAGGATCGAACCATGGAGTAAAGCATTTGGGAAGTAGAGTGAGGACGATTGATGGATTGATTCCATCCTTTGGAGATGTATGAATTCGCAACCACGACTAGAAAGAATAAAAAGATAGAAAATGAAAACAATTAAATTATTGTTTGGTTGAACCTGATGTGGGAAGTCGAACTTGATCCTGATCAGATCAAGGGAAACCGAACACAAATTGGGGTGGAAAGATAGTTCAACACTGATGCTGATCACATCAGGGTCGAATGATTCTCGAAGCTCCCCTCAAGTGGTCACAAGAATCACACATAGGATAGAAGTAATGAATATAAATTGGAACCTGGAGTTGGATGCTTTAGAAAGATTTCTAATTAGCTGTTGGGAAGGATTTTTCCTTAGACTGAGAATAAGGATTTGGCTAGAAGCTTATACCGGAGAAGATAGTAGTGTAGCATATGGTATCATTCCAAGGGCAGCAGGACATAGAGGAGTCCTGTGTCGAGATGACCTGAGCGCCTGCGGGATTGTATGTGTATTGCATGGCTTTGGGGATAGCTTTGCATTGTATGTATGTATAAATGTCATAATAAGAAACCGGATGGTTGGTAGTAATGCAGATTGGAGTAACTATAGTACATTGGTATGGTATGGTATGTAGGGACCCTGAGTAATGGATTTGGGAAGTGTAAGGAGGAAGAAGGTATGGCTTTGGTATTAGACACGTAAGAATGAGTAAGCATTGTAAACCTATAACCTCGAACAACTTTGAGGACAAAGTTCTTAAGGGGGGTAGATTGAAATACCCCGACCTTAAATATGGCGATTAAATTATCCTAATAGGTATATAAGAGCCTAATAATGATTAAGAAATATTGGTAAGGGAAAATAAATGCAAAAGAAATAAAGAAACGCTTAAAAAGCGAAAGACGCTAAATAAGCGTTAAATAACCATAGGAGGTATGAGACCTCGGTTAGCGTATTATAAGGATTCTAAAGGCTTAATTAAGTCTAAATAAATATGAGGGAACAAATCCCGAAGAAAACGGATCCTCAAAATGGATTAAAAACACTAATGAACATTAAAGCGCGTTTATCGAGGTAACTGGGAAAACGTGACTTTAAGAGGGTCAAATAGACTCGTAACAATTTTGGTCAACTAAATAATCATTAATAAATATTAGTGAAGCTTTAGAACCAATAAAATCAATAAAACGAGAAATTAGTAAAAACTGTCAAAAACAGGAAGTTGTGGGGTAAAAACATAAATAACCAAAACTTATGTGTCCAATAATGTAAAAAGAAATTCAAAACCCACATGGGGCTAGGGTCTGTCCGATTTTGTTCCCCCTCTCACACTCACCTATCTTCTCTATTTACAAAAGACAAAAGTAATTAAAAACCATAAAGTAAACTTACCTCTCACACTCTCTCTCCCATTCTCATTTCTTCCTCACGTGTAGCAGCCTCACTCCCTCACTCTCTGATTTTTTTCCCTTCTTCTTCCCCAAGCATGCGACATTAATGGAGAAAGGAGCAAACACATAAAAACCTTACCTTCTCTCCTCTTGTAACCCACTCAAATCTCTTCCAAAAATTACAAAAATTACACCATTGTAATCCTCTCACCAAGAGCTACGTTTCTATCTTTCCAAAATTCGAAAACACACATTTTTGTTTTTATGGGTATACCCCATTTGGAGCTTCAATACCACCATTAGAGCCACCTTGTTCTCCTTGTTCTTTTGAGGTAAAAATCTCTTCGAAACTCCATTGTTTTTCTAGCCTTAAAGGCAAAACGAATTTGAACTAAACCCTTGTTTGGTTCCTCTTGTACCCAGCCGGTTTTGGCTTCTTTGAAGGGGTGAAAACCTTGTTCTTAAACTCCTCTAAGTTTCATCTACTCCCTTGCAAGGTAATGAAACTCCTAAACCCTAGAATATACATTAAAAGCTTAAGTAATGTTAGGGTTAGTTTTTAGTATTGAATGGTGTATTTATGAATGGGTTGTAATGTTAGATTGTTGAGAAACTATAACCGGTAGAGGGAGAAGGAAAGAGGCAAAGAAGAGCAAGCAAACCAAGAAGAAGAGAAAAGAAAAGGAAAACAAGAACAAGGTAAATTACCTCTATTCAGTTTTGTGTATAATGCGTGTGTGTGTGAGCAAGTGTAATGTCCTAGTAAATGTAAAACCAATATGACTGTAGCAATGAAATGAGCATATAACTAGCATTAGTGAATTGTTGAGTTGGAATCTGTCAAAACAAAAATACGTAAGCTGCTGCTGTGTAAACGTTTGAACTGATGCACATATATATATATATATAAACCGTCTGATGCATATATGTATAGTTGAACAGGTTGTGATCTTTGATGAGTGAACAAACTAATGTGGTGAAACCTTAAGTTTTTAGGGGATACCATGTCAAAATCTAGAGAGAAACTATGCCACTTAAGGGTTGTTGGCATTTGTAGAAGAAGAAAACTAAACATAAGCAGCAGCAGCAGCTCAAACTCTGCAACAGAAAGGAAGAAAAGAATGAAACAGTGGAAATGGTAAGATAGCAGTAGGTTGAGGGAATTGATTTTTGGTGAGGGATTTAGGTGAGTTAGATGCTTGGATAAGTTGTTAAACATGTAATATTAACATTAGAAACCATTAGGAAGTGATTAAGGGAAGAAGACAATGAAACAGAGCATGAAAAATGTCTCAGTTCGTAGCAGACCATTGTTGGTCCGGGACTTAGGCCTTGTATTAAGTCCCGGACCAACCATTCAAAGCGCCCGAGAGTTTGCAATTCATTAAGGGTCCGGGACTTACCTCTGGTATAAGGTCCCGGACCACTAGCAAAGTTCAGTCGAGAGTAATGCTACGTATGGTCCGGGACTACCTTATGTATAAGGTCCTGGACCATAGCTAAAATCAATTCGAGAGTTCTGATCTGTGTTGGTCCGGGACTTAGGACCTGGACAAGGTCCCGGACCAACACCATAATTCACCCGAGAGAAATTTTAATGGGTTACAAGTTAAGGCATTGTTTGGGTATAATTGTATAAGTTGCATAAGACTTGATTAATCATAATTAAGAGTCATTAGGAGTATACACAAGCGAGAATAAGAATGAGGAGTAAGTAAAGAATGGAAATGAAATTGTACAAGTAAGAATTAGTAAGTATGTAAAGTGGATGAACTAAGGCAATTTGAAGGGCCTAGGTAGTGTTTAAACATGTGAGATTACATGTAAGAAGATTGGAGAAACAATGGGTAAAGTATGGGACTGAAAGCAGAAGTAAAAATGCAAATACTGGGCCGGACCGAACTTGCGACCGGACTTGCAAGTTCGGTCGAGCCCAGATTTACAAAGACGGGAAAGCTTCTGGAATCGACCGGACTTGCGACCGGACTTGCAAGTTCGGTCGGACCAGAAAAATTCTCCCGTCTGTAACCTACTAGAATCGACCGGACTTGCGACCGGACATGCAAGTTCGGTCGGCCAGAAAAATTTCCGTCGAGCAAGCTGCTGGAATGGACCGACCTTGCGACCGGACTTGCAAGGTCGGTCGGGCTAAAATTTTTCCGTTAAGTAACTTACTGGAATGGACCGACCTTGGGACCGGACTTGCAAGGTCGGTCGGCCCTGGAATTTTCACCCGATGTAACCTACTGACTCGGACCGAACTTGCAAGGTCGGTCGCAAGTCCGGTCGGGTCAAAACTTACAAAAAAAAAACTATAAGACTATGGTTAGTATATGTATGTATGTATATGTATACCCACCTATACATACGTGCATATATGTGTAAGTAAACCATTGTTAAGTAATTAAAAGTAAGTAAATAAAATGTAGTATAGGAATGTGAAGACCTAGTAAGTATGAGTTAGGAAGCGTAAGGGTAACCGAATTAAGTTAATGATAGTTAGATTAATTATTCGGTTGTATGTATATCATAGGATTTGAATTGTGAATACCGGAGGAACGTTGGGATACAAGTACAACGGTGAAAGGTATGATTTCTTCATGCCCTGTATCCTAATCTGGTTACCCCGATTTGCGTGCTTATTTGACCACCTAAATAAGATAAATGCATGAATCATATAGCACTATATTGCACTTACCTGTGCTTGACTTATGTTGTGCTTGATATTTATTGTCTTGAGCACTAGTTTGTATAATTCATGAAATATATGAATGATGATGAATGGTATTCGAACCTCGTACTGTACTTGTGTAATGTATTATACCTCGTATGTATGTGTATATGTGTATTGTATTATTGTGGCTTGGATGTTGACTTGTGCTAATTCCTAACTATCTAACTCCTAACTTAAGTGAGTAAATTGGAATGAGTACATGTCCGATATAGCTTCGGCCACGCGTGAGGATGCGGAGTCACAAGAGGTTGGCTGCAATTCCTGACTCTTAAACTGGTCCGCGGCCCAAATCCCTTAAATGGGTAGCATCCCGGATTAGTGAATCAAGTAAATCCCGGAGGTGGGACGGTGTAGTCCCCCGGGCCGGAGGTCCCGACGACTTAACTTGAGTAAGAGTAAGAGTAAGTAAGTATGGATCCGTAAGTATGTATGAGTATGTATGCGTATGTATGAAGTAACGAGTAAAAGAGTAATCTCCACCCGATTAACCCGGGTGGAACAATGAAGCTAACAAGAACTGTACTTTGTGTATGTAGTAAGTATGTGTATTCGGAAGAAGGTAAGTGAGTATTGAATGGTTATATCGTAATCCTTGTATGTAATGAATTGTATGTATGTATGTTGTGTAAGTATTATTGTACTGTGTGTAAGAGCATGTATGCATGTATGCTTGTATGAAAATGAACCGCATGTATTCGACCAAGTGGTCGGCGTACCCTCACTAGTACGCGGGGTATGCGGTTATCATGCTCGGCGAAAGCTGACCCCTTCGGGGGACATTTTTTAGTGTGCAGGTACCCGAAGAGAATATGGTCAAGGAAGAGACCGGAGGCACACCCTTGTAATTAGGAGTAAGTAGTTTGTGAGGAACGGGTAGTAAGTAGCCTCGTAGTGAGTACGTATGAACTTTGAAGAGGTAGTATATTTGTATAAGGATCTTAGTAAACTCGGTATGTGGATTATATTGTATGGTATTTGAAGTATTGTATCGAATGGAAGAATGTAGCATGTATTGGTGTATGAAATATATATGGTAGATATGTAATATTCGGGATTCCGGTCCATCAGACCGATGCCGTAAGCAGTAGTAGTAGCCTTCTTAGCCACGTGGGTGGTTAACGACATTGTATCACCCATAGTATGTAAGTAAATATCCGCTGCGTGTATCTGACGTGTAAGGAGATTGACGGTAAGCATGTATTAATGGTAGGGGTGTTACAAATAAGTACTTATCTTATTATAAAACCTTAAATAAGTTATATAACTTATCTAATTTGGTCAAAACCTACCATGTGGTCAAGGTTGACCACCTTAATATTTCCTTGACTATTAATTCTTATAATCACGGTTTACACCCAAACTTTCTAGAAATTACCATTTAACCCCCAAAACTTTGTAAACTCTTATAAACTTTATTTTAAATCCTTTTAACCTCTAATTTTCGGCCTTATTATCCTAAAGCCCCCAAATTTAATTTAATTACACTATAACCCCTTATTCATTTCGGTAATATGTAAATATCACCTAAAACCTCCTTAAACTAAATATTAATAAAAAAATGGCCTAAAGTACATGGCCTTATTACAAACATTTGCTCACAAAATAAATTACACATAAATGTCTCAAAAATGCTTATAAATCTCGGCCTCACCACATCTTTTTCTTTTAATTACCAAACTTCCAAATAATGTTATAAATTTGACAATTATGCTTGTTTAATTAGTTATAAAATTTATTAAACCATTCCTTAATCACCTAAGGTCAAAATAAGACCTTAATGTACTCTTCACTCACGGCATATGTGTATAAATATGTATAAACACATATTAATATACCAAGTGTAGATTTAAGTGATTTATACCTTGATTTAGCTTAGATAAAGCCTTGTTTGGTTCGGCCACCTTAAGGAGAATTTCACCACAGCTTGATTTACTTGTCTTCATGTAGAAAACAAGACATGATTAAACTCCAAACATGAGCTAACCATGAGAAGTAATTTAAGCCATGAAAATCAAGGATTTTTACCTTAGATCTTCAAGCTTGTTAGAGATCTACCTTGGCCCTATTTTTCCAGTAGAGAAAGAGTATCAAAACACTCTTAAAAACAAGGTATAAAACCGTGGGTAGTTAGCTTGGAAGATGGCTAAGATTTACCTTGTTTAAGATGCCAAAAATGGTGTTTTTGGCTTGGATCTAGCTACTCCTTGTAGATCTTGGTATACCAACTGAATCCACATGAAAAGGAGAAGAAAATAAGGCTAGGGAACCAAGGTTTACAACCGAAATTCACAAGGAAGAAGAGATATGTGCTTAGAGCACATTTTTACCTTAAATGGTCAAGACTTGAACTTTACTCCTTAGATCTTGTTATGGCCAAAATTTATCCTTACTTTAACCTCCAAAACACTCTACATAAATGTATAGAAATGGTTGGAGTCTAGATCAATGGAAAAAAGAAAGAAAGATGAAGAAAATGGACATTTTTATGCCTTAGAAGCTTACCTAGAGCATGAGCTCTCATCAATTGTAACACCCCCGAATAAAACATCCATAGATTAAATGAAACGCCTGACGATAATGTAAACTAGCTTGCAGCGGTATAACCTCCATCCGGGTGTCACAGACGCCAACCACCCACGTGATTGACAGACCACATTACCAACACCAAGTTACGGTCTACATGACTGGAAACAGCTCTCCACCAAAAATTCATATAATATACAAGATACAATTTCCAAATACCGAGTGTCTACAATATAGTTACTAAATCATAAATCGAAACGTACAACTCGGGTTTAGTAACAACCCATACACTAACATACTATTCCAAACTCAGAAGTCATGCCCAGATAGACTAGCCCCATGATAGCCATCCCGCCTACGCTCCGTTGTCACCCAGCTCAATACCTGTAAAAATTGGGTTGTAAAGGACTCAGCAAACTACGCTGAGTATGAACGTGTGTAGCCCGTATGTTGCCGGGCCACACGACTACTTGGTCGAATATTATTAAGCCAATTTACATGCTATAATAAAGCAGTAAAACACACCACAATACATCATAGTATCATACACACTTAAAGGTAGCAAAACATTAGCAATCAACAACCAAGCACAACAAGCTGCTAGTATCACAACAGCAATCATGTACATAATAAAACATGTGCATAGGTATGTTCTACTCATGATCCTCACTATGGGATCATTCGAGCGTCGTGTGTTTTATTTCTTTTCTCTTGTTCCCATAATGTGTATTTTCATTCTCTTTCTTTGCACCAGGTCTGGGGATATAGTTTAGATCCCGTGACCATATCATGTAGGTGCCTATCTTTCCTTATTTCTTTAAGGGTTACTTGTGAATTCTCTTATCACCACAATTTGGAGAACGTCTTCTTCGTAGCTAATCCTCCATTCCCGGATAGCTCTTTCTCTCTCTGTTGTTTTTAAATGTTACTAGCAAATGCCCTGGATACCAAGGGTCCGTCTCCCTATTCCTTTTCAATGTTACTAGCCTCTGCTCCGGATACAAAGGGTCCGTCTCCCTATTCCTTCTCAATGTTACTAGCCTCTGCTGCGGATACTAAGGGTCCGTCTCCCTATTCCTTCTCAATGTTACTAGCCTCTGCTCCGGATACTAAGGGTCCGTCTCCCTATTCCTTTTCAATGTTACTAGCCTCTACTCCGGATACTAAGGGTCCGTCTCCCTATCCCTTCTCAATGTTACTAGCCTCTGCTCCGGATACAAAGGGTCCGTCTCCCTATTCCTTCTCAATGTTACTAGCCTCTGCTCCGGATACAAAGGGTCCGTCTCCCTATGCCTTCAAACGTTCTGGTCTCTACCCCGGATACAAAGGGTCCGTCTCCCTATTCCTTTTAACCTTATTAGTCTCTACCCCGGATACAAAGGGTCCGTCTCCCTACTCATTTCTAAAGGTATTGGCTTATCATTATCTTTGATAGTTCGACACCATAGTGGGTGTCTTTAGAGGTCCTCTAAAGTTAAGAGGAGTTTTCCCTTTATGTAGTTCCTTTTGTTTGTTTACGAAGTTCGTTGCGTTTCATCTCAAAGATTCATCAACGAGAAGGGACTACACTACTGTGTGCGCGCAAGCAATATGCACAATAATAGCAAGCAGATAAGCAAGGAAAATAATCAATCCATTCACATGCCTTACACCAGCTCACAACAGACAAATAACCACGGTAAAACAAACATCCGTTTTCATGCATTAGTCTTGTGGTCATAAACAAACAAGGCACACAACACACAAGCCGTGTAACACGGCAACATACGAACCACACATGTCCATACCTTTTTCAGAAGTAAGAGTTGTCTCGCACACGGGGTCCCGGTTGGCATCGTTACGGTCCTAACGTTAATCAACAAAACTTGTCAGTTTTATGATTTCATGCACAACCGCTATGACATTTTCCTAGCTTATTTTATATTAACATGTGCAAATCTCTAGGTGAGTCCTTAAGTGCTTAGTTTATATTAACCCTTAGAACTTCCTAAGCATTAACCTTAGGCTCATCTTACCCCTAGGACATTCACGTTGTCAACTCACACGTTAACAAAGTCCCTTTCCTAGCTATTGTCTTAGAGCGTTTTAATCGCTAATCACGTAACAAGTTTATATAAGATAGAGTTACATTTGACCCCGATGTACTCTTTTCTTAGCTAGGTAGGTTAGCAATGTTTTTAATCCATTATCACAGCAACAAGGTCTTTAAGACACTTCAAAAGCCAATATATTTAGAAACCCCAAAGTTTTAGAAAACTAAAGCATAATTTCGGTGTTTAACTTTTCAAGATGTTCCATAAGTTTAGCTAGACCCATTAGGACGATTTGGGTCCTTATAAACCTAATATCACCCTCATAACAACCATGTACACCAGTTATACAGAAGCAAGAGTTACAGAAAACCGTAAATACAAAAATCTGCTTACAACCTCCTTTATCTCCATGTTTAAGTCTCCCAAGCTGGTTTTTAATTTCCTCCAGGTATATTCCCTTTTACCTAGGTGTGTTAGTTATGTTTTAAACCCACAATCAAACCCAAATAACCTTGACAGCACCACTGGAGTTTAGTTTTACAGAAACACCAATTTTCAGAAACCTGAAACAACAAGCTATATATGTCCTCTTGTTTCTTTCTGTTCCGTTCGACTGATGTTGAATTCTTTCCCAAGGTATTTCTATTAACCAGATAAAGGTGGTAACACTTCTTAGACTCAAACTAAATCAATGGGACACACACACACTTGCTGCTCTCAAGTACACAGAAACAGAAATCAGCAACTGAAATAAACTGAAACTGTTGCCTCACCTCCTATCTCCTTTGTTTGTCTTCTCATTCATTAGGTGGTTGACCACGATTTTAACTTCAAGAACAGACCCTAAACAACATTATTAAAGCTACTAAAACATCCCCATACTAACTACTAACTGAAACACAAAACAGAAAACAGAAGCAAGACTTATCCAAAATCTGAAACATCAACTGCTATCCTCTCTTCTATCTTTTCTGTTCATTCTCTAATCTGTCTTCCCATGTTTCCAACGTTGCTTACCCAGTTAGTTCAGTGTATTAGGCAAGTCTCAAGCTAAACCCCAGCCCAAGGAAACGCTATAAACCATTCTGAAAATTCGTTATACAAAACTGTATTACTGCAGGAAAACAGAAACCTCACTTTAAAAAAAAACAGTAAACTGTACCCTTCTCTCCCACCTGTTCTCGTGATCTACTGCTTTGATCTTCCATTCCTTTCCACATGGCTTAGCTACTAAGTTAGTAGTCTTAATACGGTTTCTAATCCTCAAAACAATATTGATGACACTACTGAACTTCTTTGAACCGAAATGAAAGAAAAACAATAATATTGCAGAAACTGATACATCACTTTGCATTCCATTAACTCCTACTCTTCTCGAATGTTTACAGACCTAATTGGGTACTTTAGCTAAGTTCTGCTTTCATTATTTAAGCCATTGCAAATTTGCAACAATCCCTAACCACTTGCCCTACAGTTAAACAAAGGAAATGATTGTAGCAAGAATCTGAAATCGAATCTGCATGTTTCTTACTCATTCTTTTCCTTGATTAGCAGCTAACTGACTCCTGGGTTCCCAACTGAGTGTATCAACTTACTTCACCCCTTTTCTTTTGCAATATTTTTTTTAGTTCGTTATTAAACCATCACAGCACTCTTACCCCATCTGTAAAACAGTTATTCAGAAGCTGCTGAATTTGAAAATAAAACTGCAACAAGGATACCAGTACCTTCTCCTCTAACTTTCTGTTACGTGATCTGCTCTGCTCTTTTTTTTCTAGCCCTGCTAGATCGTTTGCTGATTAGGTAAGGGTGTTGGCTAAATTTTTTTACAGTGCATTATTAGATCTATACCTTCTTCATACTACTTCGGGGAACTTAGTTCACAGAGACCCGAAATCTTCAGGACTGGAAACTAGCCCCTGCACACTCTGGTTTCCTGCTCCCTTCTTAAGTTGCTGGCTGGTTATTTTCTAGTAGCCCCAGTTTATGTATAGTTGGCCTAATGTGTCAGCTAGCTTCTGAATTGGTCGTTAAGCCAATGAAACTTTCAGGTTACTTCAGGGATGGTTGCATACAAAAAAAAAGACATCAAAACTTCAGAAACTGAAACATGGACTGCGGTTCTTATCTTCTATTTTTCTTGTCGATCGGTAATCTATTTTTTTGTTCTAATTTTTCTCCGCCTTACTTACTCACGTTGTGAATTGTTTCACCAGAGTTTGAAACTTTAAACAAATCCATAACTACCAGGTGCAACCCACCGAAAACCCATAGAACTGAACTTGGGCAAACTGCAACAAACTGAAACGTAGGGCTGGTATGTATATATACTTTTCCTGTCTTTCTTTTTGGTTCTTTCAGTCTGTTTTCTAATCTCTCCAAACTTATTCACAGGTAGGCTCAAGTGATGGCAATATAGTAGATTCATCATCACCAGATAAGTCCTTATAACTCAACTGAAATTTTCGTTATACAGAAAGGGCATCTAGTTTGAACACCTGTACAGAATACTATGTAGCTTGATACCTTGTGTTTTTCTTTCTTTGTGTTAGGGTTGGTTCCTCTTGATAATCCCTTGGCACAATGTAAACTCCCAGGCCCTTGAACTTCTGGGCTCAACTCCTGGTTGAGTTCCAGTGCAGTGTTGGGCAGCTTCTAACCAGGGGATTCCTTTTTTCTCAAACCACGACCAGAAGGCTTGAACTGATGTCCCAACCAGAATGAGAGCCGCAGGTAGGTCTTGCTATTTTGCGGGAACTTTCTCCAGATTTTCAGAAGTATTCTTTGGGCTGGTGTTGTTCCCGGTTTTAGACCAGTAACATGCTAGTTACGGCATGCAAGGGGAGGCTGCGAGGAGGAGAGACGAGGGCTGATGTAGGTGGGCGTGAGAATTTCCATGCCTTGCAGAGCATGATTGGCATGCAGGGAGCATCGCCTAAGAATTAGCAAAAGCAAGGTTAATGGGGAGTGGTCTCTGGTGGGTAGTGGCTGGGTGATTGCACGACTGAAAAGAAAAGGTAGGAGTAGAGAATTTCGAAAATCAGAGCTGCTCACGTGTTAGTACATTACTATTATATGTGTAACTGGTGAAGTGCTCCACTAGACCTTCAGATGACTATTATTTTTCGGTCATGCGGGTATGGCTGTTTTATTTACTGTTTAACTCATGCAGTATGGCTATGGGGTAGTTTATGACTTCAAGCTTAATGAGAGTTGTGAGACGTGTAATATCCTAGGAAGTCACAAGGGTGGGCTGATTTCACCGTAGCATTTTTAACAGAATGTAGTACTACATATGTAGTTTGTAGGACAATTGAGTCAAGGATATAAATTTGGTGAGCACAAGTGTTCATTTTCTAATGCTATCGGCATAAGTTTGCCACCGGTAACACTACACGTATATTATAGTCTAGTAACTTCAGTTTATTAGTACCATTATAATGTGTTAATGAGTGAATTCTACATCCACTTGCAGGATGCCTTTCACTTGTTTCGTGTACTACTGTTCTAACATGAATAATTTAATTTGTTCAATTGTATTGGTTAACGTCTAAACCAACAAGCATCCAAGCTTATATTAAAATGTGACTTGCTATCACGTACGTTTAAGGACATATGTATGTCCCTTAATTAGTATCATAGGTTATACGTTATAAGATAACTATATTAATGTATCTAGTCACTTGGACATTCCTCATGTATTCACGATTCATTGTGTTAAAATTATTAGGGGTGTTTCAACCTACCCCCCTTAAACAAGACTTCGTCCCGAATTCTTATTTCCTTAACTCGTGTTTTCCATTCCTGTTAATCCTAGGGATCAAGTCCCGCATTCATTCACGATAACCAAGGGATTAAGTCCCATAGTTATAATTCTCGGTGTTTTTAAGCACCATGCCACATTAGTGGCTTCACACAAGTTCTCATAGTAGACCAAGATGCTAGCAATGTGTAAAACATGCTAAAGTGCAAACCAAGGCACCCAACATTCATTCATACAGAGCATATAACATGCTAAAGTGCAAACTAAGGCACACAACATTCATTCATAGCAGGGTGTACATACAATGCAATATACACACAATTCTGCGCCATTCATACACACCGACCTACCAACCCACGTGTGGTTGTAGGAATGCACATAGTGAAAGGATCAGGTCTCAAATTCGTTCTCTCTAACCAAGGGATCATGTCCCGCAAATTCCACAGTTCTATTTCAACATTTGTGCTTATAAGCACTACGCCACATCTGTAGCTTCACCCAGTTATCAATAATATTTCGATGTACCAGTAACACTCATGTACTGTACGTACTCATAAGCAATCAGATGAATAAGTCATTCATTCATAACCACATTGCATTCAAACCAATCCACACACATAGCATCCAAACAACACCACAAAACGAGCAATAACTCCGTAAAACGCAACGCGCCTACCCCCCTTAAAAATGGGTTACACCCCCGTAATCCTTACTATACCATCCTGGAACCTTGGTTCAAGGTGTTTAATTCTCATGGGTATGCTAGTTTCAATGCAATGTAACTCACATTATAGTCTCATCAAGGTCTTGACCATGTTAAGGAGTAGTTTCTGTTTCAACGGTTCTTATCGGTTTCCATACCGATCTGTAACGGATTCGGGTTTTGCCTCTCTAGGGTTTAGGTATTGGCCGATAGGTCACTTGTTGTTCATCTGGGAAATGTGAGATACGGTCCACCAGCTTCTGCTGTGCCACTCTGATTTCCTTCAGGTTCAGTTTTCCCTCAGTATGTCTTCCAAGGTGGTGCATGGCTTAATTGTATCCTTATCGTTTAGGAATAAGGGCCTCTTGACTGCCGTGGAGCATTTGAATTTATGCACGATTTTGGTGGCTTGTAATCTGTCTACCATTTTCTTTGGTGGTCGGATATTCATTCTTTTAGTGCGCTTTTAAGCGACTGAGTTATTCTTCCTAGCTGCCCTTTAGGTTCATATTTATACATGCTTGCAGTAATGGTTTAGTGCCTGGTGTTTTTCAATGTTACAAGCGTGTCATTGTTACGACAACATGTTTGGTTGATATTACCGATCATAATTATATGTAGTCAGCTAGTTTACTTTCCTAGCATTGTTACCTATTTTCTCCCTTGATGTGTACAGCCAAATTAGGCTTTTATTTTCTTCCCCAATTATGGTCTTGATACTGCTGGTTGACCTCCTTTAGTTTAAGTCTAAAGGTTGCCGGATCGTATATGTTTTAAGTCTCTATGATTGTAAATTGTTTGACATGGGATATTTAGTTTCCTTATCATTATCATTGTTCTTATGATTGTATCGAGCAGCAGCTTGTCGATTCGCTCTGCTTAGTCGCAAGGTCCAGTGTCTTGCATTTGGTTTCTGTAGTACATGTTTTCATGTATTATCTATTTGGTTATTAGTAACATCACACCATTTCTCCTACAATTCCAAATCTTAACATCTTTGTATGTGTTTGCTTTCTAGGTTTCGAACCATGTATCCATGTATTTTATGTGATTTTATTATCTAATAGCAACAACGCTTTCTTCGCACTTTACCAACCAAATTCATATAATTTGCCACCTATTTGTAGTTCGTGTGTCCACTTGTAGGAGGTTTCGAGAATCATCCAACACTGACGTGATCAGCGTAAGTGTTGGGCTACCTCTGCACCCCAATTTGTGATCAGTGTCACTTGACCTGGCCAGGGTCGAGTTCAACTTTGCACGTCTGATTTACACGATCAAACAATTATTCACAGTTGAATTCTTATCCCATTCGTTTCTAGTCCTCTGGCAATCAATTCATTGACTAGTGTCACCATCTAAGCCTTTAGATTAATCGTTCAAATCCTCTAACTGTACAGACCTCTAGGTGTGTACATATGTATATTTGTTCATCCATGTATATATATATATATGTATACCCAAGTGTTATAGTTCTCTTGATTTATATTTATCCACATATGATTGTTCTCATAGGTTTATGATACCCTTTACATATATTTATATCCTCCTGATCTTCCAAGTTCTTCGTATAAACTGTATATATGAAATTCTCGTACCGTAAGTACATACACATGTTCCTTCCCGTATACTTGTAGTCTCATAAATTTTTGTGTTCGCCAATGGGATATACGATTGTATACTTCCATGTTTTCATATTATTACTATTCCCTTGACGCTTATAAATTATCTTAGCCCATTAATTGATTTTGTTGACAATTTCCAACTTCCAATACCCAATTATTCATAAATATTCGATTGAGTTGGGACTATTTCTCGTTGGAGTGCTTAGTTAATTTAGTTGGTTTTATCTTGTTTGACTGTTTAGGTCCTCTTCGGTCCGACTTAATTCTTTAAAAGGACCGTCGGTAAAGTCCAATTCTATATGTATATATATATTTTGTTGTTATTATAACTTTGTTAAATTTAATTTGTTTATTTGAGTTCCCCTCTTAATCCTTTCTGGGTCCTATAACCCTTCCGTTACCCCTTCATTATTATTTCTTGTGTGTATCCACCAAACTAGTGGTAAGTATTCAGGAAATTGCAAATATTGTTTGAGGATAACTGTTTAGATATTGTACATACTTCCAGACTTGATTTTCACTTTTATATTGTGAAACTTGTTGCTCGTTTAAGGGGTAAAACAACTCGAACGAGAAGAGAATGAAGGAGGCATTGGTATGTATGTTCCTCGTTTGCCGGTGGTAGAAGCAGAAGGGAATGACCAGTTATGGTCATCAGTTTTAATTGTCTGAGATTGAGAGACTTGAAAAGAAGAAGATAGGAGGTGGTGGCGATACGTACCGATCGCCAGTTGAGGCGTTGTGTCTCTCAGATAATGCAGAGAATGAAGAGAAACGTGAGATGGAGCAGGGAATTTATTGAATCCCGAAATATTATGTTTTAGTGTATAAAATGGTGTCATGCTTCATTAAGCATTTGAGATTGTCCCAATTCTATGGTGTAATTACGTCTCGAATTATACTTCTCTGATTTCCTTGTTTTATGAGGGTTTTTCTTGAATTACTCTCTCAAGTGTTCGGATTGCAGAATTTATCTCAATCCCAATCTTGGCTTAATTAATTGCTTATTTAAGCTTTACTCATTCATAAATTTTAGGGTATTTCAGTCCTCTTTGCTTGTGAGGTAGGGTCCTATCGACTGCTAAGCATGTCGACCCAAGTTGTCGCTAAAATTGGTCCCTCTACGGGTATTATTCTTTTGGCAACGCCTGTTGTATAGTATAGTCTTTCTTCTCGGGTGGATAGTATAACATTAAGTAGATGCCAGATCGGGTTTTCCCGAGTGTGAGGAGGCTTTCTACCTCTCCGATGTTCTTTCTCTGGGTTTAAGGAATATTAGGGACGTGGAGGTTGGGTGTAAATGTCTGTTAGGCATCCGGTAGTCATTCGGGAAGAATCCTAACTAACGTGCCTCACGTACTACCCCAACCCTTAACTCATTGTCAGAATTCCTAAACTCGGTATTTCCTGTTCCAGTCATCAGAGCGCAACTACGCTCTAATACCACTTTCTGTAACACCCCCGAATAAAACATCCATAGATTAAATGAAACGCCTGACGATAATGTAAACTAGCTTGCAGCGGTATAACCTCCATCCGGGCGTCACAGACGCCAACCACCCACGTGATTGACAGACCACATTCCCAACACCAAGTTACGGTCTGCATGACTGGAAACAGCTCTCCACCAAAAATTCATATACAATACAAGATACAATTTCCAAATACCGAGTGTCTACAATATAGTTACTAAATCATAAATCGAAACGTACAACCCGGGTTTCGTAACAACCCATACACTAACATACTATTCCAAACTCAGAAGTCATGCCCAGATAGACTAGCCCCATGATAGCCATCCCGCCTACGCTCCATTGTCACCCAGCTCAATACCTGTAAAAATTAGGTTGTAAAGGACTCAACAAACTACGCTGAGTATGAACGTGTGTAGCCCGTATGTTGCCGGGCCACATGACTACTTGGTCGAATATTATTAAGCCAATTTAAATGCTATAATAAAGCAGTAAAACACACCATAGTACATCATAGTATCATACACACTTAAAGGTAGCAAAACATTAGCAATCAACAACCAAGCACAACAAGCTGCTAGTATCACAACAGCAATCATGTACATAATAAAACATGTGCATAGGTATGTTCTACTCATGATCCTCACTATGGGATCATTCGAGCGTCGTGTGTTTTATTTCTTTTCTCTTGTTCCCATAATGTGAATTTTCTTTCTCTTTCTTTGCACCAGGTATGGGGATATAGTTTAGATCTCGTGACCATATCATGTAGGTGCCTATCTTTCCTTATTTCTTTAAGGGTTACTTGTGAATTCTCTTATCACCACAATTTGGAGAACGTCTTCTTCGTAGCTAATCCTTCATTCCCGGATAGCTCTTTCTCTCTCTATTGTTTTTAAATGTTACTAGCCACTGCCCCGGATACCAAGGGTCCGTCTCCCTATTCCTTTTCAATGTTACTAGCCTCTGCTCCGGATACAAAGGGTCCGTCTCCCTATTCCTTCTTAATGTTAATAGCCTCTGCTCCGGATACTAAGGGTCCGTCTCCCTACTCATTTCTAAAGGTATTGGCTTATCATTATCTTTGATAGTTCGACACCATAGTGGGTGTCTTTAGAGGTCCTCTAAAGTTAAGAGGAGTTTTCCCTTTATGTAGTTCCTTTTGTTTGTTTACGAAGTTCGTTGCGTTTCATCTCAAAGATTCATCAACGAGAAGGGACTACACTACTGTGTGCGCGCAAGCAATATGCACAATAATAGCAAGCAGGTAAGCAAGGAAAATAATCAATCCATTCACATGCCTTACACCAGCTCACAACAGACAAATAAGCACGGTAAAACAAACATCCGTTTTCATGCATTAGTCTTGTGGTCATAAACAAACAAGGCACACAGCACACAAGCCGTGTAACACGGCAACATACGAACCACACATGTCCATACCTTTTTCAGAAGAAAGAGTTGTCTCGCACACGGGGTCCCGGTTGGCATCGTTACGGTCCTAACGTTAATCAACACAACTTGTCAGTTTTATGATTTCATGCACAACCGCTATGACATTTTCCTAGCTTATTTTATATTAACATGTGCAAATCTCTAGGTGAGTCCTTAAGTGCTTAGTTTATATTAACCCTTAGAACTTCCTAAGCATTAACCTTAGGCTCATCTTACCCCTAGGACATTCACGTTGTCAACTCACACGTTAACAAAGTCCCTTTTTCCTAGCTATTGTCTTAGAGCGTTTTAATCGCTAATCACGTAACAAGTTTATATAAGATAGAGTTACATTTGACCCCAATGTACTATTTTCTTAGCTAGGTAGGTTAGCAATGTTTTTAATCCATTATCACAACAGCAAGGTCTTTAAGACACTTCAAAAGCCCATATATTTAGAAACCCCAAAGTTTTAGAAAACTAAAGCATAATTTCGGTGTTTAACTTTTCAAGATGTTCCATAAGTTTAGCTAGACCCATTAGGGCGATTTTGGGTTCCTTATAAACCTAACATCACCCTCATAACAACCTTGTACACCAGTTATACATAAGCAAGAGTTACAGAAAATCGTAAATACAAAAATCTGCTTACAACCTCCTTTAACTCCATGTTTAAGTCTCCCAAGCTGGTTTTTAATTTCCTCCAGGTATATTCCCTTTTACCTAGGTGTGTTAGTTATGTTTTAAAACATCCCCATACTAACTACTAACTGAAACACAAAACAGAAAACAGAAGCAAGACTTATCCAAAATCTGAAACATCAACTGCTATCCCCTCTTCTATCTTTTCTGTTCATTCTCTAATCTGTCTTCCCATGTTTCCAACGTTGCTTACTCAGTTAGTTCAGTGTATTAGGCAAGTCTCAAGCTAAACCCCAGCCCAAGGAAACCCTGTAAACCATTCTGAAATTCGTTATACAAAACTGTATTACTGCAGGAAAACAGAAACCTCACTTTTAAAAAAAAAACAGTAAACTGTACCCTTCTCTCCCACCTGTTCTCGTGATCTACTACTTTGATCTTCCATTCCTTTCCACATGGCTTAGCTACTTAGTTAGTAGTCTTAATACGGTTTCTAATCCTCAAAACAATATTGATGACACTACTGAACTTCTTTGAACCGAAATGAAAGAAAAACAATAATGTTGCAGAAACTGATACATCACTTTGCATTCCATTAACTCCTACTCTTCTCGAATGTTTACAGACCTAATTGGGTACTTTAGCTAAGTTCTGCTTTCATTATTTAAGCCATTACAAATTTGCAACAATCCCTAACCACTTGCCCTACAGTTAAACAAAGGAAATGATTGTAGCAAGAATCTGAAATCGAATCTGCATGTTTCTTACTCATTCTTTTCCATGATTAGCAGCTAACTGACTCCTGGGTTCCCAACTGAGTGTATCAACTTACTTCACCCCTTTTCTTTTGCAATATTTTTTTTGTAGTTCGTTATTAAACCATCACAGCACTCTTACCCCATCTGTAAAACAGTTATTCAGAAGCTGCTGAATTGGAAAATAAAACTGCAACAAGGAGACCAGTACCTTCTCCTCGAACTTTCTGTTACGTGATCTGCTCTGCTCTTTTTTTCTAGCCCTGCTAGATCGTTTGCTGATTAGGTAAGGGTGTTGGCTAAATTTTTTTTACAGTGCATTATTAGATCTATACCTTCTTCATACTACTTCGGGGAACTTAGTTCACAAAGACCCGAAATCTTCAGGACTGGAAACTAGCCCCTGCACACTCTGGGTTCCTGCTCCCTTCTTAAGTTGCTGGCTGGTTATTTTCTAGTAGCCCCAGTTTATGTATAGTTGGCCTAATGTGTCAGCTAGCTTCTGAATTGGTCGTTAAGCCAATGAAACTTTCAAGTTACTTCAGGGATGGTTGCATACAAAAAAAAAGACATCAAAACTTCAGAAACTGAAACATGGACTGCGGTTCTTATCTTCTCTTTTTCTTGTCGATCGGTAATCTGTTTTTTTGTTCTAATTTTTCCCCGCCTTACTTACTCACGTCGTGAATTGTTTCACCAGAGTTTGAAACTTTAAACAAATCCATAACTACCAGGTGCAACCCACCGAAAACCCATAGAACTGAACTTGGGCAAACTGCAACAAACTGAAACGTAGGGCTGGTATGTATATATACTTTTCCTGTCTTTCTTTTTGGTTCTTTTAGTTTGTTTTCTAATCTCTCCAAACTTATTCACAGGTAGGCTCAAGTGATGGCAATATAGTAGATTCATCATCACCAGATAAGTCCTTATAACTCAACTGAAATTTTCGTTATACAGAAAGGCATCTAGTTTCAACACCTGTACAGAATACTATGTAGCTTGATACCTTGTGTTTTTCTTTCTTTGTGTTGGGGTTGGTTCCTCTTGATAATCCCTTGGCACAATGTAAACTCCCAGGCCCTTGAACTTCTGGGCTCAACTCCTGGTTGAGTTCCAGTGCAGCGTTGGGCAGCTTCTAACCAGGGGATTCCTTTTTTCTCAAACCACGACCAGAAGGCTTGAACTGATGTCCCAACCAGAATGAGAGCCGCAGGTAGGTCTTGCTATTTTGCGGGAACTTGCTCTAGATTTTCATAAGTATTCTTTGGGCTGGTGTTGTTCCCGGTTTAAGACCAGTAACATGCTAGTTACGGCATGCAAGGGAAGGCTGCGAGGAGGAGAGACGAGGGCTGATGTAGGTGGGTGTGAGAATTTCCAAGCCTTGCAGAGCATGATTGGCATGCAGGGAGCATCGCCTAAGAATTAGCAAAAGCAAGGTTAATGGGGAGTGGTCTCTGGTGTGTAGTGGCTGGGTGATTGCACGACTGAAAAGAAAAGGTAGGAGTAGAGAATTTCGAAAATCAGAGCTGCTCACGTGTTAGTACATTACTATTATATGTGTAACTGGTGAAGTGCTCCACTAGACCTTCAGATGACTATTGTTTTTCGGTCATGCGGGTATGACTGTTTTCTTTACTATTTAACTTATGCAGTATGGCTATGGGGTAGTTTATGACTTCAAGCTTAATGAGAGTTGTGAGACATGTAATATCCTAGGAAGTCACAAGGGTGGGCTGATTTCACCGTAGCATTTTTAACAGAAAGTAGTACTACATATGTAGTTTGTAGGACAATTGAGTCAAGGATATAAATTTGGTGAGCACAAGTGTTCATTTTCTAATGCTATCGGCATAAGTTTGCCACCGGTAACACTACACGTATATTATAGTCTAGTAACTTCAGTTTATTAGTACCATTATAATGTGTTAATGAGTAAATTCTACATCCACTTGCATGATGCCTTTCACTTGTTTCGTGTACTACTGTTCTAACGCGAATAATTTAATTTGTTCAATTGTATTGGTTAATGTCTAAACCAACAAGCACCCAAGCTTATATTAAAATGTGACTTGCTATCACGTACCTTTACGAACATATGTATGTCCCTTAATTAGTATCATAGGTTATACGTTATAAGATAACTATATTAATGTATCAAGTCACTTGGACATTCCTCATGTATTCACGATTCATTGTGTTAAAATTATTAGGGGTGTTTCATCAATGGAGCTTGGACACTTACCTACGGTCAAGGAGGAGCCAAAGGGAGCTCAAGGCAGGAGTCTCACGGCTGAATGGAGACTAATGAAAGAGGTAGGCTAAATTTGCCTTAAAACACATTTTTTACTTATTTTATGTCTTTATTGTTTTGATGACTCATTGCTGATTATTTGAAGTTGTATAATCGGTGGAGACAAAGTAAGGAGGCAGCCGGCCATGATTGGAGTAGTGGGTGAATCATTTGTACATAATTGATTCAATTATGGAGTAATAATGTCATTTAATAAGCTAGTCAAAAGTGAGTCACCAAGCATTGTCTTGTTCTTGCTTGGAGCCACCGTATTATGAGGAGAAGGAAGGCTCCTCAATCGGCTGCATTCACATGGGTAAGCAAGTGGTAAGCTACTTTGTGTTTTAATATGTTAAAGTTTGCTTTTCCTTATTTTATGTAAAAGTAAGGTGGTATATTTAATTGTCACATGGGTATTGTCACATGGTATGTTAGGAGACTTAATGAACCGATTTTAAGAGGTCCAATTCGTGGTCAATGGTCAACATTGACCAACTTAGTCAATGTTGATCCAAACGGGCCCCACTTTAGGGTTTTATTAATATTTTAATATTAAATTTGTAAATTTCTGGAATTAAATTCATAATATGATATATAATGATATATTATCATATTTAAGGGTAATTATGACCTTTAAGCCCATTTAAAAACCAATTTAGAAGGCAATTACACAAAAACGTGCTTTAAGGAGTTTTAGTGCACATTTTGTGTCGCAAGGTGTTTCTGAGCTTGGTTTTCTTTGACAACGGTTTTTTTGTGTTCCTTACATGATATTTGATCATGGTATCCAATTTTATATCATTTATAGGTCATTAGACCTTTAAGGTATTCTTAGAGCACATTTTTGCTCTACTTGACCTTGAAGCATGAAAGTGCTTGTTCTTTGTGTTGGAGTGTTGTACACCAATTTTAATATGTTTAATAATGTGTTAATATGCTTAGGACAAATTGTTAGGTCCTAAGTAGTTCATTTGGGTATTTATTTACCCTAAACAGTCAAAGGGTGCAACATCTTGTTTTGTGTTGACCACTGTTGTTCTCAGTTGACTTTTAAGGCATGTTTAGGCCTTAATTAATGTGATTAGATATTTAATCCATATTTTATTAGTTTGGGGTATTTCAATCTACCCCCCTTAAAAATACTTCGTCCCGAAGTCTCTTAATCAAATAGGTAAGTATATATAAATGTGTAACTACCCATTATTCCCATAATGTATATCTATGTGATATATCATTTACACGCATCGTATTGCGCTTATACAGCACATAGCCATCATGTTGTGGTGTTAGTTCAATCATATATGGATATAGGTGATCCATCAGCACCCTCATTTCCTATAAGTTCTACAAACCCTGACAACCTCCTTGAGGTGTCCAAAACATTCCGTTGCTCCACATTCCATATCTAATGATTCATTTCGTATCTAGGCGATACCATATGTAATCATTCTATAAAGAAATATGAATACATATCACAAATAGCATAAGAAAAGTGTTACACACATGGGTGTAAACACAACATTCAAACAAGTATCTCATAAGATACATACATACAAGTGCACATTACACAAAAACAAACCAAACAACGGGCGCCCCGCGTACCAACATAACCAACAAAACCAATTCATTGTATGCCATGTATATGAAACAATTCACTGTATGCCATGCATACTCATCAAACAAACCTCGTATGCCCCGCACATCACCAATTCTTTGTATGCAATGCATACCAAACAACCAAAACTTAGTGCACACATGTGCACAACCAAGAGGCTCTACCCCCCTTAAAAAGGGTTACGCCCCCGTACCCCACAAGTATACTACAGCCGCTCAACAAGGAGCGCTGGATACTTGGCTCTCAAAGAGTTTACCAACTCGTGGTTTATCCTCATATCAGAGAGACGGGTATGGCTTTAGCCCTTCTCGGCTCCACAATATATAAAGGGTGAGGCACTAATAATTTGTGCTCTCTCCCAAATTTGTTCTAATGGGCCCACTCGCTCCGTATGCGGTGCAGACTCATGAACATAGGCTCAATTTGCCCTTTTTTTCCATTGCTGTGAGTCCACTCGTTTGGATCACTAGCATACTTGCGTGTGTCTTCTCTCACTGATATTCAGCTTGAGGTGTAAAATGACATTGGCTATTGGTAGTACTTAGTGCTCTTTGCACTTGTCTTTGTAATACTAAGACGTACCAGCCTATATGTCCACAAAGATGATGTTTGTCATCCATGTCTCCTGGTGGTTTTGTTCCGGAGTAACACACTGTTGTTACTCTCTTTTTTTTTATATACGCACTCGTGTTGATATCCATTACATCTTTCCGTATTCCCACTAAATTAGTAACTGCACAAGTGCCATACCAAAACACTCAGTCCTACAGAGTGCAGAGGCGTAAACTCTCAGCAGCTAATATCTAATGAGTCAAACAGATAAGATGAGCGAATTATCCTGTGAGTGATACATTCCAAATCCACTGTTCCTTGCTTAAGGTATCTTCTATTATATAGCTTTGTCTTTTATCCTCGCGTAGTCACGCGTTTATGTCCACATGTGTGATATTGTCCGCTTTGGCACGCAGGCCACACGGATTTGTTCCTGGGGTTTCCTAGCCCCAAAACGCGTCACACAAGGAAGAGGTATCCATGCACCTATAAGGCACACTTCGTTCTCCTCTCCAACCGATGTGGGAGGAACACCACGCCGGGTGTTACACTCTACCCCCTTAGGGAGCCCAGTGCCCTCACGGGCTCACTGGCACACCGACCTGGGTCTGGCTCTGATACCACTTTTGTAACACCCCTCTCCACAATCACGTAATAATCTCTCACGTAGCAACAAATAAAACGTCCCGCAGCGGAAAATAAATAACAATTACAACACTCACTCGGGTGTCACCAGCCATTACTCGCCCAATCGAGCAACGAAGCCAAACTACATCCAATCTTCCAACATAAACAAACAGCAAACCGCCGTGATAACGAGAAACTCCTATACATCATACTAAGTCCAAAACCATAAACATCGACAAGTGAGCGTCTACCCAATCCTGAAAATACACAACCTTACCATAATACAATTCACCATCTTCATTGTTGTATAAACCAACTCCATGTGCAGTAGTAATTAAAGTAAAACTCCATTTACCCTGTTCCCGCTCTTCGGCTTCGATAATAATCAACAACCTGAAATGGTGTAGTATCAGCGATAAACGCTGAGTATGCCGGGCCTGGACCCTAATGGTCACTTGTCATTTTAACCATCTTATTATTAGATTAGTTTCATGCTTTACCATTTTACAGTTAAAAAATACTGTAATATAAATGTATAATATACATAATCATCCATCCATATATTCATAAACATTTAATCATCCATCCAATCCAAACATTCATAGAATATTTCAAACAACAATTATATATCGAATGTATCGAGCAATAACAGTATTATGTACAATGTAAAACCGCCGTAGCGTATGCCATCTTTTTTATTAATTTAACTTTACTTGGCCTTCAAGGCCCCAACCATATGTACAATGTACATTCTCCGTAGCGTACAGTTTCCATAGTTAATTTAATTTGGCCTTTAAGGCCCCATCCATCCAAACCACGTTTAATTAATATCAGTTGGGCGTCATGTTAGGACAACCCTATAACCTCACCATGGACAGTAGTCCTCCCGTACACACAAAGGTGCTCATTTCGCCAGAGGTCCGGAGGCCCCTGACTCTCTTATGTCTCGTAAGACGTCCATATAAAGGCCGTAGCCACTGACCCACGATCCAGTTTGGGCTCGTTGGGTATAACCTGGAGCGGAATCCAATTAGGAAACCCCTCAGTGATCACAAATGCACAACCAAGTAGTTCGTAAACTACCGGGATTCCTCACCTCAACTCATACCATCTCTCTCTCATAATGTTTAAGATCTGCTCTTAGTCTTATGGAGAATAATTATTAGTTAGCTGCCCAATGGGTCTCACGCATACCTAGAAGTAATCTAGATTATATTCATGTTCGAGATCCATGCTCTAGAGACCGACAATGTCGTGACTCATCCCTAAGTGTTTTACTTAGGTTACCATATACTTAATATTAATACTATGGTATTATATCAAGTAACCGTCATGTCATCACAATAACGTATATGTATTTTTATATAAGTCGATCTATAGTCGACGTAGTGTTAGTCCCGTGGGACGCTCGTGCATAAATAATTAATGCAGTAACACTTAAACACATACATGTATCCACACACATAACACACAAGTGATATCAAACAAATCCGAGCCCAAGGAGCTTCCTTAGGACAACTCGGATCAAACCCCTTTACATACCATTCACCCTGATCGTATTACGGTGGAGTATGAATCAGCAAGATCCTATGCTCCGTATAGTCCACTAGCTCGTCAAGCGTCCTTGTCAGGAGTATAATCTAAACAATAATAAATTATAAGTCAGTCTCCATGACTAACTACATCCGGTATTTCCGAATAACAAGTAACCCCGACAGTTCACCCCTGTTTTCTACAGTTATTGTTACGGGTTTCTCTAAAACAGTCGGCTTTGTTACCTAAAACTCGTACGTCATAATATTTCAACTGTTAAGTTTAATTCGTTATATTTCTTAAATCTTATCCACCAATAAATATAGGTACATAGCCCATAGTTGCATGTATGCATGCATTATTATATTATATTGTATTATATAATCTATTATCTTAGCAAACTATATTTGCATTCAAAACTCATAACATATAGTTTGTAACTATTTTCCATGTAATAACCACCACCATTAAATCATATGGTTTCCAACCAAAATATATATCCACCTTATATACATTATCCTTGTGTATGTATATATTTACCACGTAGGTAAGTTTCATGAGTTTAATAAACTCTTATATTTTATGTTACATTTTATCATCTTTTACTAGATGATTATTCCCATTAGTTGTATTATATTATACAACCTATATTAAGATTATTATCCTAACATGAGTAACATTTTATGTTGTATAATTACAACCCCTAAGGTTTATTCCATAAACACCTTAGTTTATAAATCTCATTTATTTATAGTTTGTCACATTATTTAATGTGGATACCCTTACTTATATAAATTCCATTAAACCACCTTAATGCCATAAAATTGTTATAACATTTATAACAAAGTAGACCATAGTCTAAAATTCATTTTCCAACTCTTATTAATAAGGTACAACCCTTAACTTTATTTAAATTCCATTTGACCACATAACATTATGTAATGTTATACCATATACTAATATCATATAATGTGATATTTTTATTCCCTTTAACTTATAACCTATAGTTTTTATACAAAACTATTTATTATTGCCGCATGGGCACCATATATAAACCATATTCTTTTTCATATACCATAGTTTCCTTTATTTACAAAATCACCCCATTATTTATACCATATTATATATACCATTTAATATAACATTTCTAACTTATAAAAGAGTATAACCTATGGTTATTTTATTTAATAACCGAACAGACCTCAATTTATATATTTTATATTTCCATTAGAACCAATTTATAACATATAGTTTTATAATATCATCAAACTATATATTATACTTATATCTTAATAAATACTCTTATATAATTCTTAAAATCACCAAATTTCTCCAAAAGGGTTATAAATATCCTTATTAACCCATATACTTTCGGTATTCACATTTCCACCACTTATATTTCTCCAAAGTGTCATAATGACATAATAACTATATATTATACATATATAGTTCATTTTAATTCCAAAATCAACCCAATAAATTCCTAAAAATTCCTAATAGCCCATGGGTGTTTATAATACCATTATACACCCTTAATTTTCAGTAATAACATATTTACCACATGTGTTATAAAAATATTACCATTAAGTACTTATCTTATTATAAAACCTTAAATAAGTTATCTAACTTATCTAATTTGGTCAAAACCTACCATGTGGTCAAGGTTGACCACCTTAATATTTCCTTGACCATTAATTCTTATAATCACGGTTTACACCCAAACTTTCTAAAAATTACCATTTAACCCCCAAAACTTTGTAAACTCTTATAAACTTTATTTTAAATCCTTTTAACCTCTAATTTTTGGCCTTATTATCCTAAAGCCCCCAAATTTAATTTAATTACACTATAACCCCTTATTCATTTTGGTAATATGTAAATATCACCTAAAACCTACTTAAACTAAATATAAATAAATAAAATGGCCGCCATTTTATTATAGTTAATTAAAGCTTTAAATATTAAATTATTAAATTTTTGGGTGATTAAATGTATTATTTAAGTTTCTGGTGCAAAGAGGTAATTTTAGTGAACATATTCACATAGGAACATTTTGTATGAATAATGATAAGTTTAAGTATAACATAAATTAAATATAAAGTTATATTATAGTTTATAAACTTTATAAATGTTAAAATGAATATAAGACTTGCCAAGTGGGTTAAACCGTAAATAAATAAATTTTAGGGTGCAAAACAATAATTAAAACCGAATGGGGGCTGTTTAGGAATTTTAAGAACATAAAATGTGATTTTTATAAAGTTTAAACACTTAAAAGTAAAACTAGAGAGAGAATAGGGGTATTTTTGTAATTACTGATAAATGTTGGTCAAAGAAGTGTTTGGAGGGTCAACCTTGACCATATATGGTGTTTGACCAAGTTGGAAAAAAATAAGTAATTGATTTGGTAACTTAAATCAAGTATTAAGTTAAAAATGAAAATTATAAAACTATTTGGGGTGTTTATGTAATTTTCAAAAGTTAAGGGCTGGAATGAGGTTAATATGACCAGTAGGGGTCTGTACATAATTTTGGTGAATTTTAGGTTGATTTTGGTAATTTAATAAACTAAGGGTTATAATATATAGTTTAACTATTAAAATGTAACATTTATAAAACTTATGGGGTTATTATGTAAATAACCAAAACTTAGGGGTGGAAAATAATGTTGGAACAGCCTAGGGTCTGTTCGGAAATTTTCAAAATTATTTTGGGAATTTTTGGAATTAAATAAGTTAATATGTATAATATAAAGTTTTAGGTATTAAATTGTAAGTTTACATAATAAAGAGGGGTAATATGTAATAATGAGAAAGTTGTGGGTAAAAGTATAAAACTAGAAAAGAGGGGGCTGCTGTTCGAATTAAACATACATATATGTATATATGTTTGTCTATTATAATGTTTTGGAATCTTAGGTTATGGATTAAATAATGAAAGGAAAAGTAACAACAAATAATATTTGTGGTGGTTTTGTAAATAATCAAAAATGAAGGGGAGGAATATTAAAATGCTGAAAACATAAGGTTGGTTTGGAATTTTTAGAAACAATGAACAATATAATATAAGGTTTAAAATGATATAAAGTGACTATCCATTAAAGTATAAGAGAGTATATTATAAAGGAATTATTATGGTATACATATACCTTATAAACAATCACAAAAAATGATGGAATTAAATTAGAAGGACAACACATGGTTATAAACCTTATAATATAAGGGCTATGATAATGTATAAAATACCTTGTACAACATTAAGGTGAATCCTTGATAAAAGGTTTGTGAGTAAATAACACAATTAAGAAAAAGTGTGTCTAACAAAGAATAAAGAATTTAATTCGTTGTGGGAAACTTTATAATTCTTGTATTATGAATTTATAATACAAGGTAATGTGGTATAAAGCGATAAATAAATATCGACTATTATGGAATATTGACTTGAAGCGTTGACCAAGTCAAACTACGTTGACCAACCAACACAACTTGGCCAAGTAAATTAATTAACCAACACACACAAGATATTATACTACTGTAAGTGAAGGCATAACTTGGCTTAATGAGTCACGGTAATAAACCATATTCCATGTATGCATAAATAAGGGTATATGATTAGACATGCACGCATGTAAGTGTGTGTACGTAAATGTGTAAAACAAATAACCATACAAGAGTATTCGGAGAATAAGTCCTACGTACTAGATATTATTACAGTATCGTATACTATCTATACATAAACTGTAAATTGTCATGACACTGTAATCCCAAGAATTAATAACAAACCCGAGTTAAACAAACAACCGACTAAGGGGTTAACTACGGGATGAAGATTAGAACCTGTCTTGTGATATAGACACTCATGTTAGAACATTAAATTAAAGAGGTACGGGCTGCTAGATATGAGTTCGGGAGCACTAGTGGACAGGCGTGACTCATCACCTGAAATACCCCAAATCTAATTAACACTATAAAACCATTATATAATGAAAATTAGTCTAAAGATAAACCATTTCACGTACGCATGCAACACATGCATGAAAACGTTATGTAAAAATAGTCATTACACCATAAACGCTAAAACGCCTTAGAAACATGCGATTAAGCATGACCTTGTATGACCTTCTAAAACTCAAACCAAATGGTCATACCCTCATTATATGACTATACAAACATAGTCCCCAGACAATATTTAGTCAAAAACGCAAAACGCCCAGGAGTGCTCACGCACGCCCCTTAAAGCACTAAAAGCCCGGAGAAGTGCCGAGGCGGCACAAACTCCTATATAATTCATTCTTAGAGTTCCTAACATCATTATTAATCATTCTAAAGAGAACCCACGAGCTAGTTTCTCAAAATTCAACAAAATCCTCAGGGAATTTTTTAACGCTCCTATTTTGCCCCGGGAGTGTCCCGAGATCCCGGGAATTATGTCATGAGTTGATGTAACCCCATATAACTCAATGTAACACCTTAATATATCATTATTGACTATAAAAAATGTTTATAAACACTTGGAACTCATAGCAACAACTTATTTTCCAAAATATCCCTAGAGCACAAAAACGCACCTTCGGGTGCCACTAAAACGCGTTTTACGCAATTACCTTGTAGTTTTTGACATGCCACGAATTATGAATCTTAAATAGGGATGAATTGACCATCCAAATCAATTAAAGACAGTGTCAAAAAAGCAGCTCTATAGGGGCCGATTTTCTACCTCAAAACTAGTATAAAATTTACATTTATAACTTATAAATGACATAGAACATGGTGAATCGCCTTCCCATGTGCTATAATACTTAAAGACAAAAGAATATAAGTCTCATTTGACCTCCATGCTGTTGAAATCCTGCATGAAAACAATTCCATGTTAGCTTGACAAAAGCAAGAATTATTAAGGCAAAAAGTAGATCTAGATCTAGGAAATTAGTTGTTAAATACAAGTGACCATTCCTTGCTTGTCTAAGGCATGTGGCTGCCGATTGATGAGGCTTAAATCAGCCTTGCAACCGTCTACATACAAGGAGGGAAAAGAAGACAATTAACATTGAAAAATTAAAAGAACTAAACCTTAACTACATTACCATACCACCTTGTGTAGCATGATTTATGCAACTTGTCTTCTACCTCTTAACATGGCCGAGATTGTGCCTCAATTTAGGGATTTTTGGAGCCTAAAAATAAAAGACATATTAATAAACAAGTCTTGACCTAACATGCCAATTATGGGTCCAAATTAAACAAATCAAATTCTTTCCAATCCTAGCTTAAGTTATACGGTTGCAAACCATTCTCTTCACTCCTTGCAACCGGTTTGGTAAGCTCTCTCTCTTCTTCTTCCATCTCCTTCCTTTCAAGCTCTTAAGTCCATTAATGAAGGTTTAACTTTTATCTTCATTTCTATGTTAATTTCTTAGCATTTCCCATCAAGTCTTGAAGCAAAAATCTTCCTAGCACGACCACAAGGTTTCGGCATCAAATTATACTCCAAGGAAGTTGTCTAAATAAACATTAATTCAAGGAGCATCCAAGATCATCTTAAGGCATTTTCATGCTTGAAAATCCTTAAAGAACATTTTTTTTGTGTATCTGAATTCTACATCTTCTAAGGCTCTTTTCTTCATCATTTTGATGAAGGAAAGTTGGTTCTTCATTCATCTTAAGTGTGCCGAAATTCTAAGAAGAACAGCTTAAGGTAAATCCTTGGAAAACTACTTACAAATCTACTTAAGAACTTTTTTAAAGATCTAACTCCTAAACTCCTTCACCTCTTGCATAAAAACCGAAGTGGAGCATCAATTTCCTTTGGAGAAAGCTTGGGAGTTCAAGAGGAGTTCAAGCACTTAACCATCCTTTAATAAGAGTAAGTTTACTAAGCTAATCTTTATGTTTTAAGCTTGGTTGAGCTTCTAAAAATTATACAAAAATTATGTACACCTTCTTAGGTATCTAAAACCGAAACTACATGGTAACATATGCCAAAAGCATAGCTTATAACATACATGGTAAATTTATTACCTTAAGACACATTTTTGTGTCACAAAATTTATCTATGTTAAATACATATTCATACCGAATTGTCAAGGACAAATATGCTCTATTTTGAGCTAACAATCAATCTAAGACATTACAATAATTTTTACATGAGTTATATGACTCATATGAATTTATGTATAATTATTTTGACTTATAAATCTACTTTATATACTATATGGTATCTTATAAATTATGGCCGAACGGTTTTGGGGAAGAATACGTTTTAAAGCCGAGAGTTATGGGCTTCTTTAGAGTAATTATGATATAATATAAAGATAGGAATTAATTTTATGAATTTTAGTTAATTTAAACAAGTGTTAAATTAACAATTTATAAAGTTTGGGGCTATTTTGTAATTTATAAAACTTATTATGAAAAGTTGGAGTTTAATATGGGGCGAATCCATAATTAGGAGAAATATAAAGTACACTTCTGAAATTTAGAGGAATTAAATAATTAAACTATATTTTATAAGTTATTAAGTAACTATTATAAAGTTTTGGGGTGAAAATGTAAATAATGGAAAGTTTATGTCAAAGCCAAATTACTTGGAGTTAGATTTGTAATTTAAGAAATTATATATATACATTCGGCAATTAAAGGGAATAAAAATTCAAACTATAGTTTACAAGACATTATGTAAAGGTTATAAGATTTTGAGGTTAAATTGTAATTTTATGAAAGATTATGTTAAGGCAGAAAGTTTGAGGGGCTAGGTTGTAATTTTCGAAAAGTTATAATGTTTAAATGTTATATACCGAAATATTAATAGTGGTTTTGTAATATGATTAAATAAGGAATTAAAACTATATGATATAATGAGATTAGAGTTTAAATGTAAAGTTTATGAATTATTATGGTTGCTTTGGAAATAACCGAAATATGAGGGTAAGTATTTAAGTTTAAATAAGTATAGGTCCTATGTGGATATTTGGAGGAATTAGAAAAAAGAATTTTGATTTAAGGGATTATGGAATTAAAACTATGGCTTATATAGTTATAATGAATTTAATGGTATCCAATAAATATTATTTATGTTTAAATGGGGAATGATAAAAACTATAAGAATATTATGACCATGTATGGCATATAAATATAATTGAGAAATTATAAAGTTATTATGTCATCTAGACAATTAAAAACATGTAACATAAATAGTACATGAATAAATATATATACATATATGTACATTAAAGGATTTATAAATAAATCAAAAAGGAATAACAAAATAAGTTATACATTAAATCATAAGGTAATTAAAAGAAATTACCACACAATATAAGTTATTAATTAAGACTACATAAATTGGAATATATATAAACACCTTAATTATCAATGAGGTTAAGAGGTAAAAGAAACTATCTAAGTATGAAGAAATAAACCTCACATGAAATAACAAATACGAAATTGTTGAATGATCCAATAAAATTATTATACAAGGGTAACAAAAATTAACCCTCTCAGTTAATCCTAATATAGGACAATACTTGACCAGACGTTGACCATGATATATTCAACTGCAATCTACGGTGAACGGTATGGGATTCTTGCAACCTGTTTGCTACCGGATTACACCGGCTTGTGTGCTATATGTTGTTTGAAATAACGACCAAGATAATTATATGTAAAATGTTGTATTACTCTTGTGCACTGTTGTATTGCTTTATGTGCGTGAATGATACTAACTATAACGTGTATGTCCCACGCATACAACACTACATTACCAGTGGATTAAATACCTGTGTATTATCATACCGAGAACTTGTACTCAAGTTTCTCACTAACTTCACTTTATAACAAACGTCGTTATCCTAAACGTGATAATTGACAATACACATTGTATTCTTGCTTAACGTCCCTGTGTGACATCGAACAAATCCTATACTACAAGAAGCGAGGAGCCCAGTTGGATCTGGCCATGCACGCTACAGGATCTGTACCTGTCTCAGGTCGTCTCCTATTCAATTTACATCGCGACGGGAGTTTTGGGTCCACTCTATGTCCACTCACCAGGACCGTACCGGAATATTTCAAGTTGGGAGGAAGACTTCATTTCTCTCGAGGGTATGATACCCACCTATGTAAGTACAGGAGTTAACTACGTTATCTTCTGAGGGAATTATTACCCACCTACTTGTACGAGAGTCCCATCTCATCTAAGGTCTTATCATACCCGAACATTCTACTCTATGAAGATGGAGTTTAACGAGGTCACTATACCTTCACTATATTGACATACTCTTATATACCTGTCAGTCCCATTGTGTGGACCCGACTACCATCAAGCAATTACAGATCATCTAACTTGACCTTCTGAAGTCTTGTTCTATGTGACATTGTTATCCTTGTATGGATACTTGTTATGATTATGTTATGCTTGTTTACAGTTTTACAAAAAAATGAACTGCATGTATTCGACAAAGTAGTTGGTGTGGCCCAGTAGCCGATGGGCTGCACGTTTTCCATACCAGCGTTGTTTGCTGAGCCTTTTTTGGGGGCACCCCCACTTTATAGGTACCTGAAGTTGAAGAGATTACCACAATGAGTGTAGGTGGGGTAGATCATGCTATGGGACTTTATTACCAGCTATTTGTTTTTACTTGATTATTGTACCTTTGAGTTTGATTCCTAGTATCTCGGGTTGTATTCGTATTCAGATCGTGACATTTGAGATTTGTATTTGGAGTTAGCTTTGTTAGTCACAAGGGTGGATAATGGCATTGTAATACCGCCCGGTTATTATAATTTATTCCGATGTAGTTTAAGTTTTATTGGGAGCGATTGTCGTTCAGGTTATTAGATTTTGGGTTGGGGTGTTACAAAAAGTGCTATCAGAGCGTAGTTACGCTCTGGATACAAGAATACACCGAGATTAGGATTTCTAAAGCCTTAGGTTACGGGTTGAGTGATAGTATAGAAAGGAGTTTAAGTTAGTTTTACTTAGACTACTATCCAAGACCAAGATTGGGACCACAGTATCTAATATACATCAACATCCTACAAATGTCAGGAAGAGGTGGACGCCGCAGACAAACAGCAGAGGAGTCGCCCGTCAGGCTGGCTGATATTGCTACTTTGATAGCTCAAGCGTTTGCACAAGCGGGAGTTGCACAGCAGCAGCAACACCTCTACACAACCTAACACTCACCACCCCCAGGAAGAAGGAGGTTGGGTGAAGAGTTTGGCTGATCTCAGGCCAACTGTATTCAAAGGACAGACTGACCCTGTACACTTGGAGACTTATATCACTGAGATGGAGACAGCTTTTGAAACACTCGCCGTCCCAGCTGGGGACAAGGTGAGGCTCGCTGCCTTTTACTTGAAAGATGCAGCAAGGGATTGGTGGAATATGGTGAAGGCCGACCACATGGCCGATCCAACTTTCACCTGGGGAGCCTACACCACCCTCCTAAGGGGCAAGTACTACCCGACTCACACCCGGATGGTGAAGACCAGGGAATTTGATGCACTGGAACAAACTGGAAAGATGACCGTGGATGAATACTATGCAAAGTTTACTTCCCTACTCCGACCATTACCAGGATTAGGATACTCGGACCAAATTTTGGTCGACCGGTTCTATGGGGGACTGAGTCCTCGGCTCCAATTTGGGATGGGACCAGTCATTCCCACCAGCTTACAGGTAGAACAGGAGAAATATAAACCAGTTGGAATTTTATTACCTACTATACTCCGTCATGGGAGAGTTGGAAACTGATACCTTGAGATTTCAGGAATGTTACCACGCTGCCTCCGTTGTGGAGATCACATGCAAAAGAAGGGATACTTTGAGCTCCCAAAAGAGAAAGGATGGGCCTGGCAGCGATGATGCCAAGCAGGGAAGCTCCAACAGAAGGAATAAACCCTTTCCGAGAGGCCAGGGGTCCTATCAGGGGAAGGGGAACCAGACTACTTGGAGCCCCCAACCAGTAACCCACGGAGCAGCAAAGTCACAGAAAACCTACCCATCTAAGGGTAGGCACTCTAACCAAACAGTTAAATTTGAAACTTATGTGATTATTTCAGTACCATTAGAATATGTAATTAACCTCGTTTATATTAGGTTCTGGACATGGCTCAAATACGGGCCAGAAGTTTGTCCGCCACTTCAACTGTAGACAATGTGGAAAGGATCACCCCGGTGTGGACTGCCAAGGGGAGAAAGTCCAGTGCCGCCACTGTCAGATATGGGGACATCGTGCCTTCGAGTGCATTCGAAACCCGGAGAGCAAGAACTATCGCCCGGGAGCAAAGGCAAACACCGGCCATAAGAGTGGGACCAGTGATACACGTCCTCCACCAACAAACCAAGCCCTGGGAGCTAAGGGCAAAGGCCCAGCATCGGGACCCGCCCTGCACGTTATGGACCGCTCAGATGAAGCTGGTACTTCTACCAACCCAGGTATTACTAAACCTATACGAACATGTCATTGAGCAGTGAATGTTGTGAATGAGTGCTTACATGCCTTAAGTGCCTAATTTAGTAGGAAAGAACTAATAAGACTCACTAGTAGAATTTTAAACCACGTAGGAAGCTATAAGATATGCTTTCCTATCCCCTCACCGCCCTCCCTGGAAGAAAACATTATCAAAGCACAAGAACCAGCGTACGAACAATGTAAGGTTATCCAACTAGGATTAATACTACTCAAAGGATACCTAACGCCGGAAACACAAATTGTAATCATCAGAAGATGTCAAAACCTTGGAGCAGGACCAGGAGGTTTCTACACTCCCGAATTTCCAGGAGGATAAAAAATGAAGCTGAAAATGATGTGCTTAGGAAAGGATTGGAGCCCTTACTCAAAGACCTACCAGGATACAAGGACCGGAGATGGAGTGCAAGTACCAAAAATCCTAGAAGAATTTTTACAAATTATGGAACAAGCAGTTAATACAGCTCAACAATTAGAAGAAGATCCAGTTCCCAATCTAAGGGCTGATCTATGTATCATCAACTTCTATGAAGAAGGAGGCCGCTTAGGACTACACCAGGACAAGGATGAAACACAAGGGTCCCTCGATCAGGGGATACCAGTATTGTCTTTGTCAATTGGAGATGACGCAGAGTTTCTATATGGCGAGCAGAAGCGTGTGGACCTTGCGAAGAAAATCATACTGAAGTCAGGAGATGTTTTAATAATGGGTGGAAAGTCAAGGTTGCTATACCATGGAATTAAAAGGATTAAAATAAACACAGCACCTTCGACAGTGATAAACACCACCCACATGAAATAAGGAAGATTAAGTTTGACCTTTAGAAAATACTAGCATTGTAATTGTCTTTAGACATCTGAAAGAAGATCATCTCATCAATGAAGCATTATTGTTATGAAAAGTGAATGTCTTTCGACCTCCATCATATGTCAAAGTACTTACCCAGATTCTGTTGTTAGGTTGTGCTAAGGAGACGGAAGGTGCCTTAAGTATAATTACTGAGGAGGAGGCCAGCAAGGGCGGCATGATCCTCACTGGTACCTTTCCTGTCAATGGAGTGGCTGCATCAGTACTGTTCGACTGCGGAGCCTCACATACTTTCGTTTCGCCTTCGCTTGCGGGGAAGTTGGGGCTAGACGCTGTAGAGTTACCTGATTTCAAGGTGGTACTCCCGTCTAAGGAGAAGGTCAGTTGCACTCGTCTTTATAGAGGAGCCACTATCCGTATTAAGGGGGAGGAATTTCCCATTGACCTAATTGAGTTCAGAGGTCTAGGATTCGACGTCATAGCCGGGATGGATTGGTTGGGGCGGCACAGAGGCCGCATCCTTTGTGCAGAGCGCAGACTGTTACTTAATAGCCCATCAGGAGTGACAGTGTCTTACCGCCAGAGCCCTAGAGCACCATCAATAAAAGTGATATCTGCTATGTCCATGTACAAAGAAGTGAGGAAACAGAAGGAAGTATATTTATGCTATGTTCAGGATGTAGAGCACGACCCAGATTTTGATCCAGATATGCCAGTGGTGTCAGAATTTTTGGATATTTTTCCAAAGGAACTTCCAGGCTTACCGCCAGCCAGAGAGGTAGAATTCTCCATTGAATTACTACCAGGTACCGGTCCCATAGCTAAGGCACCGTACCATATGGCACCAGCAGAAATGGCTGAGTTGAAGGAACAGTTGAAGGATTTACTAGACAAGGGATACATACGACCTAGCGTATTGCCTTGGGGAGCACCAGTTCTTTTTGTGAAGAAGAAGGATGGAAGCCTTCGGTTATGTATTGATTATAGAGAGCTTAATGCAGTGTCAGTGAAGAACAAATACCCACTACCATGAATTGACAATTTGTTTGATCATTTAAGAGGAGCAAAGGTGTTTTCAAAGATAGATTTGAGATCAGGATACCATCAGATACCTATCAGGGGGCAAGACAGGGAAAGGATGGCATTCAGAACACATTATGGCCACTATGAGTTTACAGTTATGCCTTTTGGCTTGTCAAACGCACCGGCAGTCTTCATGGACTTAATGAACAGATTATTCAGAGAGCAGCTGGACAAGACCGTAGTCGCATTCATCGATGATATCCTAATTTATTCAAAGTCTAAGGAAGAGCATGAGAGTCACCTCCGACATGTAGTCGAGATCTTAAGGGAGAACCAGCGTTATGCTAAGTTCTCCAAATGTGAGTTTTGGTTAGATCGAGTTTCCTTTCTAGGACATGTTATCTCGGACACTGGGATCACGGTGGATCCAGCAAAAATAGAAGCAGTTCGCACCTGGCCCAGACTAAAGACAGTGACTGATATCAGGAGTTTCCTTGGGTTAGCAGGTTACTATAGAAGGTTCGTCAAGGACTTCTCCAGAATAGCAAAACCAATGACCAGCTTAATGAAGAAGGACGCGCCGTTAACATGGAACAAAGAATGTGAAACCTCATTCCAGTATTTGAAGGATGCTTTGACCTCAGCACCAGTTTTGACTATACCTGAAGGCACAGAGGGTTATGAAGTTTACTGTGATGCATTAGGAAGGGGATTAGGGTGCGTACTCATGCAGAATGGGAAGGTAGTCGCCTACGCTTCCCGACAGCTGAAGAAGCATGAGGAGAACTATCCCACACATGACTTAGAACTTGGAGCAATTGTATTTGCATTGAAGATCTGGCGCCACTACCTGTATGGTGTCCAGATGACCGTATACTCGGATCACAAAAGCTTGAAATATGTATTCACCTAGAAGGAGTTAAACATGAGACAACGAAGATGGGTTGAATTTCTCAAGGAGTGCGACATCAATTTGCAGTACAAAGAAGGAAAAGCTAATGTTGTAGCAGACGCATTGAGTCGACGAGCACATTCCTTAAATGCCATTGTGGCTAGCTCGTGTCTTATAGACGACATACGTAGCGCACAGTAGAATGATCAGCGGATGATGGAAATCAGTCAGAAGTTGTCTGACGGTACATTCGAAGGAGGGAAGTATGAGTTCCAGCTACACGATGATGGGCTGATTAGATTAAAGGGCAGATTGTGTATTCCCAGAGACAACACAGATATAAAAGAGCTTATTCTTCGAGAGTCCCACACTTCTTCCACATCTGTCCATCCAGGAGCTTCTAAGATGTACAAAGATCTAAAGAGGCATTTCTGGTGGAGTGGTATGAAGGGCAACATGACAGAATATGTGATTCGATGTCTCACTTGTCAGAAAGTGAAATTCGAACATAGACGACCAGGAGGCATGGTGCAGTCTATGCAAGTTCCAGAATGGAAGTTTTATGATATTTCTATGGACTTCGTGGTGGGACTACCACCTACGAGAGGAGGACTAAATATGATATGGGTTGTTGTTGATCGACTGACCAAAGTGGCGAGATTTATACCGATGAAAGACACTTGGAAGGTGCCAAGGTTGGCAGAATTATTTGAAAAAGAAATTATCAGACATCATGGAGTACCAAAGACTATTGTTTCAGATCGAGATACCAGATTTCTTTCACAATATTGGCGAGCTACTCGCGAAGCACTTGGAGCTGAATTGAAGCTTAGCACAGCGTTTCACCCTCAGACGGATGGTCAATCAGAGAGGACTATTCAGACCTTAGAGGACATGCTACGAGCATGTGCTTTGATTTACAGGGTAGCTGGATAGATAGGTTACACCTAATCGAGTTTGCATACAACAACATTTATCACGCCTCTATACAGATGTCACCTTCTCAAGCATTATATAGCAGAACATGCCGCACACCATTGTGTTGGGACGAGTCTAGTGAGACCGTCATCATTGGGCCTGAGTACTTAGAACATGTTCAGGCAGAAGTACAACAAATCATAAATAATATGAAAGCAACACAAGACAGACAAAAATCGTATGCTGATGAGAGACGAAGAGACCTTGAGTTCGCAGTTGGTGACCAAGTATTTCTGCGAGTATCACCGATGAAGGGTGTATTCAGATTTGGACAGAAGGGCAAGCTAAGCCCGAAGTTTGTAGGACCCTATGCTATCACAGAGCGGGTGGGCCTTGTGGCATATCGACTTGATTTGCCAGCAGAATTGGGCAAAGTACACAACGTTTTTCACGTGTCTCAGCTTAAGAAATACATGCATTATCCTTCCCATGTTCTACAACCAGAGACACTATCATTAGAACCAACAATGCGGTACGTGGAAACACCGCAACGGATCTTAGATAGAAAAACATGAGATACTCGAAACAAGACTGTGAGCCTCGTAAAGGTTCTTTGGTTGAACCATGATGTTGAAGAGGCCACATGGGA
This sequence comes from Limonium bicolor, assembly GCA_023374045.1. Taxonomy (NCBI): domain Eukaryota; kingdom Viridiplantae; phylum Streptophyta; class Magnoliopsida; order Caryophyllales; family Plumbaginaceae; genus Limonium; species Limonium bicolor. The sequence goes on from CM041776.1 coordinate 229,727,213, forward strand.
ATTAGAAGCGGATATGCGAGCAAAGTTTCCCTCATTATTTACCGACTAGACACTTTAGTCTAGGGTACGTGGGCGTACCCCTTTTTTAGGGGGGTAGAGCCTTTTTCGTTTGTGAGTTTATTGTGCATTTTGTTGCACTTTTGTGCATTTCTGTGACACTTTGTCCTGTATATGTTCTTGTGTAACACTGTATTTGAATGCACCTTGTACTTACACCTGCTGATGTGTACTACGTAACACTACAATGGAAAGATTATGTGCACTACGTTACACTATTTGAAGTGATATGAAATGATGTGTACTACATTGCACTACCTTGTAGGTATATGACATGGCCTTCTAGAAGTATACATGTTGTGTTAGATATACACTACGAACTTAGGAATAGAGAGACTCGGGACTTGTTCCCTGAAAACTAATATGAGTTGTGGATACTTAACGAAACTTGTTTCCCCCACAACCTTATGAATTTAGATATGAGACTTCGGGGCGAAGTCCTTTTTAAGGGGGGTAGATTGAAATACCCCAAATCTAATTAACAATATAAAACCATTATATAATGAAAATTAATCTAAATATAAACCATTTCACGTACGCATGCAAACACATGCATGAAAACGTTACGTAAAAATAGTCGTTACACCATAAACGCTAAAATGCCTTAGAAACATGCGATTATGCATGACCTTGTATGACCTTCTAAAACTAAAACCAAATGGTCATACCCTCATTATATGACTATACAAACATAGTCCCCAGGCTATATTTAGTCAAAAACGCAAAACACCCGGGAGTGCTCACGCACGCCCCTTAAAGCACGAAAAGCCCAGAGAAGTGCCGAGGTGGCACAAACTCCTATATAATTCATTCTTAGAGTTCCTAACATCATAATTAATCATTATAAAGAGAACCCACGAGCTAGTTTCTCAAAATTCAACAAAATCCTCGGGGAATTTCTTAACGCTCCTATTTTGCCTCGGAAGTGTCCCGAGAGCCCGGGAATTATGTCATGAGTTGATGTAACCCCATATAACTCAATGTAACACCTTAATATATCATTATTGACTATAAAAAATGTTTATAAACACTTGGAACTCATAGCGACAACTTATTTTCCAAAATATCCTTAGAGCACAAAAACGCACCTTCGGGTGCCATTAAAACGTGTTTTACGCAATTACCTTGTAGTTTTTGACATGCCATGAATTATGAATCTTAAATGGGGATGAATTGATCATCCAAATCAATTAAAAACAGTGTCAAACAAGCAGCTCTATAGGGGCCGATTTTCTACCTCAAAAGTAGTATACAATTTACATTTAAAACTTATAAATGACATAGAACATGGTGACTCACCTTCCCATGTGCTATAATACTTAAAGAAAAAATAATATAATTCTCATTTGACCTCCATTCTGTCGAAATCCTGCAGGAAAACAAGGCCATGTTAGCTTGACAAAAGCAAGAATTATTAAGGCAAAAAGTAGATCTAGATCTAGGAAATTTATTGTTAAATAGAAGTGACCATTCCATGCTTGTCTAAGGCATGTGGCTGCCGATTGATGAGGCTTAAATCAGCCTTGAAACCGTCTACATACAAGGAGGGAAAAGAAGACAATTAACATTGAAAAATCAAAAGAACTAAACCTTACCTACCTTACCATACCACCTTGTCTATCATGATTTATGCAACTTGTCTTCTACCTCATAACATGGCCGAGATTATGCCTCAATTTAGGGATTTTTGGAGCCTAAAAATCAAAGACAAATTAATAAACAAGTCTTGACCTAACATGCCAATTATGGGTCCAAATTAAACAAATCAAATTCTTTCCAATCCTAGCTTAAGTTATACGGTTCCAAACCATTCTCTTCACTCCTTGCAACCGGTTTGGTAAGCTCTCTCTCTTCTTCTTCCATCTTCTTCCTTTGAAGCTCTTAAGTCCATTAATGAAGGTTTAACTTCTATCTTCATTTCTATGTTAATTTCCTAGCATTTCCCATCAAGTCTTGAAGCAAAATTCTTCCTAGCACAACCACAAGGTTTCGGCATCAAATTATACTCCAAGGAATTTGTCTAAATCAACATTAATCCAAGGAGCATCCAAGATCATCTTAAGGTATTTTCATGCTTGAAAATCCTTAAAGCACATTTTTTTGTGTATCCGAATTCTACATCTTCTAAGGCTCTTTTCTTCATCATTTTCATGAAGGAGTTGGTTCGTCATTCATCTTAGGTGTGCCGAAATTCTAAGAAGAAATTCTTAACATAAATCCTTGGAAAACTACTTACAAATCTACTTAAGAACTTTGTTAAAGATCTAATTCCTAAACTCCTTCACCTCTTGCATAATAACCGAAGTGGAGCATCAATTTCCTTTGGAGAAATCTTGGGAATTCAAGAGGAGTTCAAGCACTTAGCCATCCTTTAATAAGAGTAGGTTTACTAAGCCAATCTTTATGTTTTAAGCTTGGTTGAGCTTCTAAAAATTATGCAAAAATTATGTACACCTTCTTAGGTATCTAAAACCGAAACTACATGGTAACATATGCCAAAAGCATAGCTTATAACATACATGGTAAATTTATTACCTTAAGACACATTTTTGTGTCACAAAATTTATCTATGTTAAATACATATTCATACCGAATTGTCAAGGATAAATATGCTCTATTTTGAGCTAACAATCAATCTAAGACATTTCAATAATTTTTACATGAGTAATATGACTCATATGAATTTATGTATAATTATTTTGACTTATAAATCTACTTTTATATACTATATGGTATCTTATAAATTATGGCCGAATGGTTTTGGTGAAGAATATGTTTTAATGAGCTACATATGTATATAAACTTATATTATAAAGTTTGGTGAGTTAAAAATATTTTACTAGTGCTTAAATGACTAATTAATTAAGTTATGTGGCTAAATTGAAAATTTTGAAAAGATTGGTGTATATATAGTAAAAGCCGAGAGTTATGGGCTTCTTTGGAGTAATTATGATATAATATAAAGATAGGAATTAATTTTATGAATTTTAGTTGATTTAAACAAGTGTTAAATTAACAATTTATAAAGTTTGGGGCTATTTTGTAATTTATAAAACTTATTATGAAAAGTTGGAGTTTAATATGGGGTGAATCCATAATTAGGAGAAATATAAAGTACACTTCCGAAATTTAGAGGAATTAAATAATTAAACTATAGTTTATAAGTTATTAAGTAACTATTATAAAGTTTGGGGTGAAAATGTAAATAATGGAAAGTTTATGTCAAAGCCGAATTACATGGGGTTAGATTTTTAATTTAAGAAATTATATATATACATTCGGCAATTAAATGGAATTAAAATTAAAACTATAGTTTATAAGACATTATGGAAAGGTTATAAGATTTTGAGGTTAAATTGTAATTTTAGGAAAGATTATGTTAAGGCCGAAAGTTTGAGGGGCTAGGTTGTAATTTTCAAAAAGTTATAATGTTCAAATGTTATATACCGAAATATTAATAGTGGTTTTGTAATATGATTAAATAAGGAATTAAAACTATATGATATAATGAGATTGGAGTTTAAACGTAAAGTTTATGAATTATTATGGTTGCTTTGTAAATAACCAAAATATAAGGGTAAGTATTTAAGTTTAAATAAGTATAGGTCCTATGTGGATATTTGGAGGAATTAGAAAAAAGAATTTTGATTTAAAGGATTATGGAATTAAAACTATGGCTTATATAGTTATAAGGAATTTAATGGTAACCAATAAATATTATTTATGTTTAAATGGGGAATGATAAAAACTATAAGAATATTATGTCCATGTATGGCATATAAATATAATTGAGAAATTATAAAGTTCTTATGTCATCTAGACAATTAAAAACATGTAACATAAATAGTACATGAATAAATATATACATATATGTACATTAAAGGATTTATAAATAAAGCAAAAAGGAATAACAAAATAAGTTATACATTAAATCATAAGGTAATTAAAAGAAATTACCACACTATATAAGTTATTAATTAAGACTATATAAATTGGAATATATATAAACACCTTAATTATCAATGAGGTTAAGAGGTTAAAGAAACTATCTAAGTATGAAGAAATAAACCTCACATGAAATAACAAATACGAAATTGTTGAATGATCCAATAAAATTATTATTCAAGGGTAACATAAATTAACCCTCTGAGTTAATCCTAATATAGGACAATACTTGACCAGACGTTGACCAGGATATATTCAACTGCAATCTACGGTGAACGGTATGCGATTCTTGCAACCTGTTTGCTACCGGATTACACCGGCTTTTGTGCTATCTGTTGTTTGAAATAACGACCAAGATAATTATATGTAAAATGTTGTATTCTCTTGTGCACTGTTGTATTGCTTTATGTGCGTGAATGATACTAACTATAATGTGTATGTCCCACGCATACAACACTACATTACCAGTGGATTAAATACCTGCGTATTATCATACCGAGAACTTGTACTCAAGTTTCTCACTAACTTCACTTTATAACAAACGTCGTTATCCTAAATGTGATAATTGACAATACACATTGTATCCTTGCTTAACGTCCTTGTGTGACATCGAACAAATCCTATACTACAAGAAGCGAGGAGCCCAGTTGGATCTGGCCATGCATGCTACAGGATCTGTACCTGTCTCAGGTCGTCTCCTATTCAATTTACGTCACGACGGGAGTTTTGGGTGCACTCTATGTCCACTCACCGGGACCGTACCGGAACATTTCAAGTTGGGAGGAAGACTTCATTTCTCTCGAAGGTACGATACCCACCTCTTTAAGTATAGGAGTTAACTACGTTATCTTCTGAGGGAATTATTACCCACCTACTTGTACGAGAGTCCCATCTCGTCTAAGGGTTTATCATACCCGAACATTCTACTCTATGAAGATGGAGTTTAACGAGGTCACTATACCTTCACTATATTGAAATACTCTTATATAACCTGTCATCCCTTGTGGACCCGACTACCATCAAGCAATTACAGATCATCTAACTTGGCCTTCTGAAGTCTTGTTCTATGTGACATTGTTTTCCTTGTATGGTACTTGTTATTTATATTTGCTTGTTTATACAGTTTTACAAAAAGAACTGCATGTAGTTTGACAAAGTAGTTGGTGTGGCGCAGTAGCCGATGGGCTGCACGTTTTCCATACCAGCGTTGTTTGCTGAGCCCCTTTGGGGGCACACCCACTTTATAGGTACCTGAAGTTGAAGAGATTACCACACCGAGTGTAGGTGGGGTAGATTAAGCTATGGGAGTTTATTACCAGCTATTTGTTTTTACTTGATTATTGTACCTTTGAGTTTGATTCCTAGTATCTCGGGTTGTATTCATATTCAGACCGAGACATTTGAGATTTGTATTTGGATTTAGCCTTGTTAGTCACAAGGGAGGCTAACAACATTGTAATACCGCCCGGTTATTGTAATTTATTCCGCTACAGTTTAAGTTTTATTGGGAGCGATCGTCGTTCAGGTTATTAGATTTTGGGTTGGGGTGTTTCATCACCTTTGCGTTATTGTCGGTGAACGGTATATGAATGTGTGGTCTGAAAACTCCGAGGGTTTCCTTGGGTTCCGGACGTAACTGTGTGCTTGCATGTCAGATAAATAAATGTTATGCATGTGTTTATATGTCCTTATGTTTTCCAATCGCCAAAGCGTTTATTAACTGTGCGTGTACGTCGTTCGGACATGTGATACTAATTATCACCCTAACTGTTTATGAACTTTCGAGAGAGACTCTGGATACTATCTTGTGAGAGTAAACAACTCCTAACACACTAAGTGAGGAACTTAGTTTAGAGACCCGGTATTAACCGTCTCTAGAGTGGTGACTCGACCTTTGAACATCACATAGCAGACTTCTAGGTTGTGTGTAAGACCCAATAGGGCATCCAATAAAAATGTGTTTACTCTAATAACGAGATTGAATCTCCTGGAGACCAATTAAAATACGCTAACTTATGAGATAATTAATTAATGAAACAATGTTCCTAAATCCTGGTCTGCATACGTCCTAGCAGGTTGCGCATAGTGTTCACTAGAGTTCTAACACCCGTTTAGGGTCTACTCTTGTTTATCTAACGAGCCGGATATGATCGTTAATCGGAGTATGCTACCATTGGCACCATACCATGGCTTTGGCCTAATGGACATCTACCACTGTAGATAAGTGAGTCCATCTACCAACTGTAGATGGCACCGGACTACTGTCCAAAATATTAATGTGTGAGGTTAAACGAGCAATTGTCCTTAACATGACACCCGTATGTTTATGTGAGATTGTGGAATCGGGGCTTCATGTGATGGAAATAAACAAGTGAGACTAACTGGACTTCAGCTAACTCTTACATTACCATCGATTCGAATTTAATTGTTCAATTATCAATGTCGTAATAGCATGTCTTGATGTGTGAATGTTTGAATACCTGTTGTGTGTTTTAATTCCATATATACAATTATGTTATAAGCATGTAAACGGTACAGCATGAAACGAACCCCATGTTAATCAAGATGGCTAAAATGACCTAAGTGGCCTAAAGGGTGTAGAATCACATTTAGCATACCAGCAGTTGACCGAGCCTTTATGGCACCCACATTTCAGGACTTAATCCAGCTATGAAGCCGGAGTGCGGGCCTTCGGGGTAGTCAACGACGTTATTTATTTATTTATTGCACTTTTAGAATTAGTTTATATTCAGTATGATGTAAACATTGGGATTACCTTAGATGCTCACTTACCTTATGTATTAGCTTAAACTTAGGATGATGTAGTATATATCTCGTTCATCACTGTGGTTAATTATTGTCGATGTCTTGTTTTATTCCTTTTCTGCTTCTTTACTCGCATGGGCGAGTAATGACATGTGACACCCGAGTGAGAATTATTAGTGTTTAACTTCCACTGTGAGACGTCTTTAATTATGCTACGAGAGTGATTATTACACGTTTAATGTGAGGGGTGTTACAAAAAGTTGTATTAGAGTAGAGTACCGCTCTGATGATGAGATATTAGGATTTAGACAGTGAGCTTAGGATTATGGGAATACGGGAAGCGTTAGAGAGGTATGAGACATCTAGTCTTAAAGGAACCAGTGCCCTAGGAACACTGAATGCGTGACAATATTAGCTTAATGGCATATCCGTGTGATTGATTACTATACGAGGAACTACCGAGTAATGATACGACTTAGCGTACTACGGGTGTCGAGAAGAGGCATGTCGGGGGTGATGGAGGTCCTGCAACCTCGAACAGCGTTGAGACGACAGTCGCCGCGCCAGCATGATGGAAGAACGTCCCGGGAAAACAACAGTGGTACCCCACCCGCCGCTGCCCACACCTTGAAAATCACCTATAGAAGCAATGCAATGAATGACGCCAAGGAGACAGAAGAATTCCTCCTATTCGGAAGACCGATGCGGTTGTTACAGTCACTATGACATCAAGACAGACAGAAAGCGGGAATACAATAAATCAATAAGGACCGGGGGTCCTGATAATTACGTACTATCTAGAAGCGTACCAATACGCAATGAAGAATATACATCCAACCTCACTATGAAGAAGGATAAGAATCCATAAAAGAATCTGGTCGGCTTGTAATTAGACACTGAAATCCTGTCCAGTTAACCGAGGAAAGCACACACGATGCACCCGAAGACCGAAAGATAGAAAAAAAAAACGAGTCTTATATGACTACCAAAAATGCATAACATGCGAAACCAATGACCACTTATAAGTTTCTCCCAGAAAGGGATAGCTTCAACCCGATACAACCCAGAAGGTTCAGAGGAACCTGACCTACAATTGCAATAACCATATGAACTTACGAGCTAAACTCCTAAAATTACTACAGTACAACACTCGAGAAGAGGAATGTCGTACCAAGGACAACTAGAGTACTTCATCTGCTGGACCTGAAACACCACAAGGTAGCTACGAGGAGCAGACCCCAGCTGATAAGAGCACTTTGAAGGGGAAAGGAGTCACCAGGGGCAGAATACCCCAAATTTTGTGGGAACCTTAGGCGCTAGTACTAGTACGCAGCGCGATCTAGGTAACCGCACATCCTTAATTTAATAAATTGACTACATGAGAGTATGCATCATAAACCTCCTCCTACCATGAGGAAGTTCCAAAAAAAAAACTCAGAAAAAAACCCAACTGAGAGAACTTAGCATTAGAACTACCCTAGAAAACTTATTGCATCATAACGGACCGAAATAACTTCAATACTACACTTTGCAAGACAAACCATCTAAACTATACTCAAATGACTGAAGCGTCAATGAGACCAACAATTATAAAACCAATAACTCAACCTACATGGCGCACTTGCTACAGCAAGCGCTACGAAGAGCAATACATTAACGGTTCCGCCTACCTCGCGCACTTGCTACAACAAGTGTTGCAACTACAACTACAACTACAACTATAACTGCAACTACAACTACAACTACAACTATAACTGCAACTACAACTGCAACTACAATTATAACTGCAACTATAATTACAACAGTAACTACCACTGTAATGACGACTACAACTGTAGTCTACAGGCCATGCAGACCGCAGGTGCAACACCATGGCCACCTGTAACCATTAAATATTCGTACGACCTTCGTACAAACACCATATATACAGTCTGTCACAAATTAGGGTCATACAACCCTTAACAACTTGAGGCCTACAAACCTTAGAAGGACGCGATAAGTCCGACTACTACAACTAAAGGGGCATACACCAACCTTGTAATGAACTACACCAATTAAACATTAATGAATAATTAATATCGGCTCATGAGCCAAACACCATAACGTGTTGATAAATTACTTAATGATTTGAAATTGACGTGGGAGGTGGAACTTGATCCGGTACAGATCAAGGGAAGCTGAACACAAATTGGGGTGGAAGGATAGTTCAACACCGATACTGATCACATCAGGGTCGGATAATTCCTAAAACTCTCCACAAGTGGCCACAAAATTAATCACATAGGAATAGACAAGGAACTGAAGTATACCAGCTGCAAACAGCAAAAACACATCCAATGTAACCATAAGGTATTAAGTATGAATATTTGTGAATAACAGTTAAACCCTGAACATATATAGGGAATTATGGTGGAAAAATGATCGCGTAACAATTAGGGCCAACACTATGCCCATAACGGCACACGCCAATACACAATAAATACTTAGAAAAGGGAAACACCCTGCTAATCCTCAATAGGATCGAAATGGAAAATCATAAGTACCACCACCTCCAGAAGGAACAACAAAGGCAAGAAGCCTGAGTAATAACCTACCATAATGTCAAAAAACATGATAACCACGACAAGAGAATGATTGAACCCATTATACCGTAACATGGATATTACTTAAACCAATCGCAGCCACAAACGCAAACTGGCGTTGACTGCTTAAACAATTAACATCCAAGACATTATCCTTACAAAGGAGTACGGTAACCAACAAGAACGAACAAATGTCAAGATTGAAAAGAAACATAAATTGTTACCCCAGTTGATCACAATTGATCATGGAATGGAATTTCCATGAAAAGAGAATGGTTATTGTCACCGGTATACCACCATACCATAGGTGACAAAAAGAGAAGTATGTGCTTAAGACATGTCACCTACTAACGTGACGAATGACAGTGATGATGATTATGTAAGTTAAACAATGACAACAACTTAAACAATAATACAGGACACTAGGTCTAACACTATAAGGCACAAGCCTAAGTGAGAATATCCAATGTACTATTAGAGGCACACGAGCCCAGGAGAGTGGAATTACCACCTCCAACTACCTTTCCAAGGTATGCCACAAGGGCAACAAAATCTAAAACGAAACGATTAATGAGGAAACTGATTGAAACCAAACTACAACGGGACTTCCATAAAGGAAGGAAACACAAACCTTCGCCATGGAGTCTGATATTACAACAAATGATGTAACCCAGGAAATATGGTAAAGTTAGAAGAACAAAAATATGCACCGCAAACAACAACAACAACAACAAAAACTCGTAAAATGTAAGAATGCGAATTAATGAACAACTGCCAAACAGAGCCCACAAAAACCAGATAATAGTAATTTGGAGTCGATGCACAATCACTCCAATAAAGAACGTATTAAACAAAGAACAACAATGAATTGCCAATACAAGCGGTCAAATAAACCCCTTTAAGACAGTAGCGAACATATGTCGAAAACAATAAGAGAGGAGAAAACCACCTCATACAGTTACAGTGTAAACCAAACAATTAGGGCGCAATATCACAACCACTTAATAAACATAAAATACATAATCATGTCATTATGCAAGAGACCCAGGGAATCTAAAATCCCTTTGGGACACACCAATTCTATTTGAGAAAGAGATTGGCAAATAAATATTTCACAAGATTGTAACTGTGTGACAGACACTATGAATACGTAAAAAACAAGATATGGAACAACCACACTCCATAGGAGTTTGCGGACTTGACAGACTTAATTATAAGTTAGTCAAGTAGGTAGTAATATATCAGTAGGGCATTCCGTACATATGGACAAGTAATGTAAGGAAAACGAGAAGTAGTCAACTCCGTGCCAAGGTCAGTGATACAAATCCAGACCAATACAAATAACCACCTCGAACAAGTAACAAGAAGGGTCTCGGTTTAACCAACGAGACTAGAGGGACAAAAAAACCTTAGATACACCACGACCAAAGTCATGACTCCATAAAGGAATGATTAATACATAATAGTATAAAAGGAAACCTCCTGAAAGATGAGAGAACTAATAGTCAACTAAATGACAGATGCATGAGAACCCATTAAATGGGCGAGTAAATAGGTGAAATCTTAATAAGAACCAAGAGTCCATAATGACATAATTCTTGCCACACAGAAAGAACCTACATAATGATGATAGCTACCACCCGATGAAGGGGCATACAGAGAACTATTCTCCAAACTAAAAACATGAAACAATATTGTATGATATAACAATCACCACATGCCCAAGAGTATGGGCAATGCTACATTTTCACCCAAAAATGGGGTGAAACATATACACACCACAAATTCGTAAAAGAAAGGCAGAGCTAGTACACTAGCGGATGCCCTAAGCCTAAAAGCAAGTGTAACAATAACCAGTAACCGTCGAATCGGCTACGATATGGTGCGCATAGAAGCGACCATTATAAACAGCCATTAGAAATAAATACGTTGGCACTAATTAGATGAGTAAAACTCACATAAAACTCAATAATGAGGAACAAAATAATTGTAAAGGCAGACTACAGTAGTCTAGACCACTCAAAAAGACACTCCAAGTGAATACAACTTTCAACGCGACACACACGTGGAGACTCACAAATGTAGAAATACACTCATGGTAAAGCAACATGAGAAAGATACAAGATAAACCCTGAGGCAAATGCCTCAATGCCATAGAGCATACCCACATTGGTTGCTGAAAGAAGCATAACACAAAAATAAAGAATAACAAACGAATCTCCCCAATAGAAGCGCAGGGCAAACAATACAAATATTGTTGTTAGACTAAGATATGAGAAAACACAATATACATCAACGAGAAGTACCTAACAAATACTAAAACTAACGTATTACTCTGGAACAAAACAACCCGGAGACACGTGATCACAAGGACTATCTCAGTGAATACATAGAATAGTATGTCTCAAGATTGCTGAGACAAGTGCAAAGAGCACTAAATGCTAACGATAGCTAATGTCACATCTCACCATTAACTGAAAGTCAGTAAGTGAAGACAAGGAACATTTGAAGATATAGTACGAACATGAATGCTAGTGATCCAGAATACCAGGATAGGCGACTTGAATCAAATCGAGCTTACGTACAATAAATATACCGCTCCGATCAAGATACCTATATTTCCAAAAGTAAGAAAGACCGTGTATAGCACCGTCGCATTGGAACGGGGTCAACAATAACTTACTACTTATAAACAATCCAAAATACATCCATAAGAACAAAAAGGGTAAATTGAACCTTATGTTCGTGGGTCTGCACCTCACTATGGAGCGAGTGGGCCCATTACAACGTGTTTGAGAGAACGCACAAAATACTTCACACTTTCCAGCTAGAGTAGTATGCGTCTCACTCTCCACATATTTTAAGCCCAAAAAGGCTAGAATTAGACCTGTCTCTCAGATAAGAGAAGATTCCACTCCTCATCCCCGATATGGAAATAAGGGAGACCAAGACCATTAAAAGTTCAAGGGTCTTTAGTCGAACCACGAGGCAGAAGAGGCCACATGAGAGTTGGAGGAGTCTATACGAGCCAAGTATCCAACGCTCTTGTTATAGCGGTTGTTAGATACTTTGGGGGTCACGAGGTGTAACCCTTTTTAAGGGGGGTAGAGCCTTTTGGCGTGCACCGGCATATACCAAAATTTGGTGTTGTTAATGTTCTGCTTGTGGTACGTATGTGGGGCATACTTAGTTGTAACTGTTTGGTATGTTTTGGTGTGCCCTTGAGATATCCTACTAGTACTCGATTGGTTTGTGAATATAGTTGTTTATGATGTATCCTGGAGATACTGGATAGATATATATCCCTATGTGGAAAGTGAAAGAACCAATATGGTATTGTGCACTTGTGTTGCACCATGTGTGGATGTGTGAATATTATGCCGTGTACTTGAGTTGCACCGTGTGTAGAGTATACTTTCGTATGATACAGTAGAAGTACTTTTATTGCACTATGCTTATGAGATATTATGTGCACTTACTGCACTTTGAGATATGAAGATATGGGACTTGATCCCTAGGAGTGATACTAGTCATGGAACTAGATTATATAGGACCAATTGATTAGAAATGAGACTTCGGGATGAAGTATTTTTAAGGGGGGTAGACTGAAATACCCCAAACATTAATTACCTTAATTAATAATGAATTAAATCAAATGAAGGTTATAAGTACCAAATATTCATCTAATGAGTGATACTCATTATAAACATTAGTGTATAAACATATAGTCCTAAATGGACACAAAACTATATACTAACTCTCTAATCAAAGAAAGAACATTATTAAGGAGAAATCAACTCCTAAAATTAATACTACATGTAATATATTAATACATGTATTAAATATCATAAATATTACTCATTAGACTATGTAAAACATTTTATATAGTCAAACCAAATGACTAAGTACAACAACCCCTTATATACACACTAAAACAAAAATAACACATGTTACCACCTAACACATAAATTAAGTCACAAGTGTACAAACTTGATGTTCTAATATTAAGTCTAGCAACTCAAAATGGTCCCCCCCACACATATGTTGGCTGGCTGCTGTAGTAAGGAAAGAAGGAATTAAAAATGTATGGAAGAATTCAAGAGAAGACAAACATGTCCCAAAGAGGAATAAAGCAAAAAAAACTTTCCACACTCTTCCTTTCATTCCTACTCACACAAAAGAAATACCACCCAGCATTTCCTGCATCTCATGGCTGTACATACTGGTAAGGGGACACAAAAAACAGGCATGAAACTTTAGAAAACAAAAAAAACATTAAAAGACAAACTCACCTCACATAAGACAAATCCACCTCGTCTTCTTTTACACACACACACAATGGAAAAGTAACCCATCCCCACTCATGTATACGGCTGTATGTGCTGGAAAGGGGACATAAAAATCAGATATTACACATTAGAAAATAATTTAACACTAAAGAAACCAACTAAAGACAAATTAGCTCTTAAACACCTAAACCCACCTAGGAAAGATTTTTCCCTTCTAATACCCCAACTCAGCTGTCCTCACTCCCTTGCCCATACTCCAGGACTCCTTCCTCCTCTCTCAGCCGTCACCAATAGCACCCACTCACCATCTTCATCTTCATTTTCATACCTTAAGCTCTAATGCAGGTTTAAGACTTATTTCACCTCCAAACTTCAATTTTCTAGCATCAGAATCACCACTCATTCTTCCTCTATCATTCTAACCACAATTATAAGGGATTATGGGTCATTTATGAGCTGAAACTCAAGGAATCAGATTGGTAAGTCAAGGTAAGAAAAATGTGCTTTAAGACATCCTTCTTCCTTTATTTATGTATATGGCCGAAATTAACTCTTCCCACTCCATCTAAGGCACCATTACTGACTTGGATGACCCAAGCCACGTCCAAGACCAACCCATGGGCTAGGGGAACCTCTTAAGGACCTTAAGGTAAGGAAAAATGCCTTAAAACACATTTTTTTATCCCTTCAATGCTTAGTCCAAAAATGAACTTCCACTTACTCCTTTTTCTACATATTTTTACACACTTATGAAGGGTGTTTTCAGCCTTCTTCATTGAACTAAAGAGCTGCCCCAAAACACTCATTAAAAGGCTTCATAGGAAGGTAAAATCGTGAATCTCCATGGCTGTTCAAGCCCTTAATTTTTCTTGATCCCCCCCCATAAACTAAGGGTGTTATTACCTTCTATAGGTGGCCGAAAATACCACCTAAAACCACCCAAAATCCCAAGGTAAAATCCTTCTTTAATCTTGCTTAAAAACTCCTTAAACTAAGTACCTTGTCAAAGTTATTAACTAAACATTTGTTCCATGTTATTATGCTGACCGAATGGGTCTTGGAACCACCCATGGTGTGTGGAGGCAGTAGGAACATCATCCCAAAGAGAAAACCATCTTTAAGAAGGTAAAACACTCATTTAAGGTCTTAAGGTTTATAATAGTGTTACACTTAATGTTATAAAACAAAACCTAACTTAAGGCTCTGTAAATTAGTTTTGTGGAGCATGGTAGTGGCTGTGTGGACTGACTTGTGATATTAAACAAGGTGATGATGCTTAAAACCTTATTTATATACATTAAGGTTATTAATGTTGTAAAACCAATCGGGCCGAAAATGTGCAAGTGTATGTGTACTGTTTGAACCATACAAATGTGTATAAAATTATGGTTACATCTTCAGTTGATGAACCTAGGTGCTAATGACTTATTAAAGCCAAGTTTATAAGTTAAAAATGAAAGAAAAATGATTTTCATAAGTTAAGTGAAAAATCTGTAGCAAGTCGTGTATAACCTACGGTTTATGGACATTTTAATGTCATTTTAAAGTTAAGCTTATGTTATGTTGAAGGCCATGCGTTTAGGCCATTTTATTATAGTTAATTAAAGCTTTAAATATTAAATTATTAAGTTTTTAGGTGATTAAATGTATTATTTATGTTTCTGGTGCGAAGAGGTAATTTTAGTAAACATATTCACGTAGGAACATTTTGTATGAATAATGATGAATTTAGGTGTAACATAAATTAAATATAAAGTTATATTATAATTTATAAACTTTATAAATGTTAAAATGAACATAAGACTTGCCAAGTGGGTCAAACCGTAAATAAATAAAGTTTAGGGTGCAAAACAATAATTAAAACTGAATGGGGGCTGTATAGGAATTTTAAGAACATAAATGTGATTTTTATAAAGTTTAAACACTTAAATGTAAAACTAGAGAGATAATAGGGGTATTTTCATAATTACTGATAAATGTTGGTCAAAGGAGTGTTTGGAGGGTCAACCTTGACCATATATGGTGTTTCACCAAGTTGGAAAAAAAGAAGTAATTGATTTGGTAACTTAAATCAAGTATTAAGTTAAAAAAGAAAATTATAAAACTATTTGGGATGTTTATGCAATTTTCAAAAGTTAAGGGCTGGAATGAGGCTAATATGACCAGTAGGGGTCTGTACATAATTTTGGTGAATTTTAGGTTGATTTTGGTAATTTAATAAACTAAGAGTTATAATATATAGTTTAAGTATTAAAATGTAACATTTATAAAACTTATGGGGTTATTGTGTAAATAACCAAAACTTAGGGGTGGAAAATAATGTTGGAACAACCTAGGGTCTGTTCAGAAATTTTCAAAATTATTTTGAGAATTTTTGGAATCAAATAAGTTAATATGTATAATATAAAGTTTTAGGTATTAAATTGTAAGTTTACATAATAAAGAGGGGTAATATGTAATAATGAGAAAGTTGTGGGTAAAAGTATAAAACTGGAAAAGAGGGGGCTACTGTTCGAATTAAACATACATATATGTATATATGTTTGTATATTATAATGTTTTGGAATCTTAGGCTATGGATTAAATAATGAAAGGGAAAGTAACAACAAATAATATTTGTGGTGGTTTTGTAAATAATCAAAAATGAAGGGGGGAATATTAAAATGCCGAAAATATAAGGTTGGTTTGGAATTTTCAGAAACAATGAACAATATAATATATGGTTTAAAATGATATAAAGTGACTATACATTAAAGTATAAGAGAGTATATTATAAATGAATTATTATGGTATACATATAACTTATAAACAATCACATAAAAATGATGGAATTAAATTAGAAGGTTGGGGAGTATAACACATGGTTATAAACCTTATAATATAAGGGCTATGATAATGTATAAAATACCTTGTACAACATTAAGGTGAATCCTTGATAAAAGGTTTGTGAGTAAATAACCCAATTAAGTACAAGTGTGTCTAACAAAGAATAAAGAATTTAATTCATTGTGGGAAACTTTATAATTCTTGTATTATGAATTTATAATACAAGGTAATGTGGTAAAGCGATAAATAAATATCGACCATTATGAAATATTGACTTGAAGAGTTGACCAAGTCAAACTATGTTGACCAACCAACACAACTTGGCCAAGTAAATTAATTAACCAACACACACAAGATATTATACTACTGTAAGTGAAGGCATAACTTGGCTTAATGAGTCACGGTAATAAACCATAATCCATGTATGCATAAATAAGTGTATATGATTAGACATGCACACATGAAAGTGTGTGTACGTAAACGTGTAAAACAAATAACCATACAAGAGTATTCGGAGAATAAGTCCTACGTACTAGATACTATTACAGTATCGAATACTATCTATACATAAACTGTAAATTGTCATGACACCGTAATCCTGAGAATCAATAACAAACCCGAGTTAAACAAACAGCCGACTAAGGGTTTTATTACGGGATGAAGATTAGAACCTACCTGTAATAGTTAAGGAGTCTCGTGATATAGACACTCATGTTAGAACAATACATTACAGAGGTAAGGGCTGCTAGATACGAGTTCGGAGCACTAGTGGACAGGCGTGACTCATCACCTTAGCATTATTGTCGGTGAACGGTATGTGAATGTGTGGTATGAAAACTCCAAGGGTTTCCTTGGGTTCCGGACGTAACTGTGTGCTTGCATGTCAGATAAATAAGTTGTATGCATGTGTTTATATGTGCTTATGTTTTCCAATCTCCAAAGTGTTTATTAACTGTGCGCGTACGTCGTTCGGACATGTGATACTGATTATCACCCTAACTATGTATGAACTTTCAGGAGAGACTCTGGATACTATCTTGTGAGAGTAAACAACTCCTAACACACTAAGTGAGGAACTTAGTTTAGAGACCCGGTATTAAACGTCTCTAGAGTGGTGACTCGACCTTTGAACATCACATAGCAGACTTCTAGGTTGTGTGTAAGACCCAATAGGGCATCCAATAAAAATGTGTTTTCTCCAATAACGAGATTGAATCTCTAGGAGACCAATTAAAATACGCTAACTTATGAGAGTGTGATAATTAATTAATGAAACAATGTTCCTAAATCGTGGTCTGCATACGTCCCAGCAGGTTGCGCATAGTGATCACTAGAGTTCTAGCACCCGTTTAGGGTCTACTGTTGTTTATCTAACGAGCCGGATACGATCGTTAGTCGGAGTGTGCTACCGTTGGCACCATACCATGGCTTCGGCCTATTAGACATCTACCACGATAGATAAGTGAGTCCATCTACCCACTGTAGATGGCACCGGACTGCTGTCCAAAATATTAATGTGTGAGGTTAAACGGGGAATTGTCCTTAACATGACACCCGTATGTTTATGTGACATTGTGGAAGTGGGACTTCATGTGATGAAAATAAACAAGTGGGACTAACTGGACTTCAGCTAACTCTTACATTACCGTAGATTTGAATTTAATTGTTCAATTATCAATGTCGTAATAGCGTGTCTTGATGTGTGAATCTTTGAATACCTGTTGTGTGTTTTAATTCCGTATTTATAGTTATGTTATAAGCATGTAAACGGTACAGCATGAAACGAACCCCATGTTAATCAAGATGGCTAAAACGACCTAAGTGGCCTAAAGGGGTCTAGGATCACATTTAGCATACCAGTTGTTGGCTGAGCCTTTACGGCACCCACATTTCAGGACTTAATCGAGCTTTGAAGCCGGAGTGCGGGCCTTCGGGGTAGTCAACGACGTTATTTATTTATTGCACTTTCAGAATTAGTTTATATTCAGTACGATGTAAACATTTGGACTACCTTAGATGCTCACTTACCTTATGTATTAGCTTAAACTTAGGATGATGTAGTATATATCTCGTTCATCACTGCGGTTAATTATTGTCGATGTGTTGTTATATTCCTTTTCTGCTTCTTTACTCGCATGGGCGAGTAATGACATGTGACACCCGAGTGAGAATTATTAATGTTTAACTTCCGCTGTGACACGTCTTTAATTATTCTACGAAAGTGATTATTACGTGTTTAATGTGAGGGGTGTTACAGGGCGTCTCATCATGATCTTGGTGTAAACCAAGGCGTCCTTCTCTCTCGTAGAAGTTCACAATGCACATGTCAACGTCTATGTCGGGTATGGGGTTCTCCTCTAACTTTTAGGCTGTCTCTACGACTTCCCTCACTAGGGTTCAAAATGTTTCTGGAACTTTAGGTACTCTCACTCCATATATCCTCCTAATCTCCTGATATGTCCTAGTTTGTGGATCCCAATCCCTTCCTAAACACGCCCTATATAATTTTAATTTTGACCCATTTGAGTATCCCGGGGTGTAAAATCCCCCCGTTCTCTTCCCTAAGGCTCTACACTCCTCTACAATGGCAATTTGCTTGTCAAGGGTTAGGATCTGTTTAAGTAAAATCATGCCAAATTTGATAACTTGGCACGTCAAGTCTGGATACTCCGGTCCTTCGTCTATGGCTTTAGGTGATCTCGGTCATGAGGGTAAAGGATAGCAGATATTGAAATTCCCTAGGATGTGAAAGGTTTTCTAAGGTAAGTTCTTACTAGTTGCTAATTCACGCATATTTCATGGTAGGGTAAGCGTTAAAACACACAACATTTATGCAATCACGTCAAAGGTTCTTAAGGTTACCTGTATCACGCTGAGCACTAGCCTCAACGCCTGGGGCAGCCGTAGAATCTAGGGTGCCTGAGCCCTAAACGACGTCTTTCCCCTTTTGACTTCTAGTGTAGGTCGGGGTCGGTCCCCTCTGGGTGGTGCGTGATCCTCCAGATCCTACACTGGAGTTCTCTGAGTGCTCCTAGGTGGGCGGTAGCTTCGGCTCTCGGGATTGGAGTAGCACTCATACTCGCGGTGGCCCTCCTTTCTACAATAGCGGCATTCCACTTTCTTGCCGCGGCAGTTCACACCGGGGTGGTCCTTCCCGCACCGCTTGCAGTAGAAGTGACGCTGCAGCTAGGAGGTTTCTGTCGTTTCAACTAGGATTAGTAATGGTTAAATACGGGGTTTAAATCAGATTTAAGACAAGAGGGGAGTGTCTTACCCCTAGAAGGTGCGGACCGGATAGGCTAGGCCTCTATAACTGGGGCGGTCAGACAGGGGACCTACTCTCTCCCCTTCTAGCCCTGATAGCTCTACTGCTATCTCTTCTTACTAAAGGGCTTCTTGTTGCATATTATCTATATTAGTAATCATGTAAGCAATAAAAGTATGGCATTTAATTTAATTAAGTCTCCTTACTTTCCCCTCTTGTTGCTCTCAGCCCTGATCGCCCCTCCATCCTCTCTCTCGGGGTTCTTACGCTTCTTCCCCAACATCTCGTCTCGGGTACAGAGCATCAGCTCCGTCCTCGACGCTGCATCATAACATTCCTGTAATTCATAGGTTAGTTTTCGTATTCATAAAGGTACTTTAGGTTTGGTTAGATATCACTCTCATTATATACCTGGACAGTGGTGTGCACCCTAGCACCCATAGCCGTCTGGATATGGAAGAGTAGTCAAGCCTGAAACTTCTCAATCTTCACTGTCTCTGTGTATACGACACCAGGTATAAAATCTAGAAGACCGATGAACCGTGCATAATACTGATCCCCGTCATACTACCCAGTGTGAGAGTCTCGAACTCCTCACGCTTCCTCTACTTCAAGTGAGCAGGGTTGTACTTCGCCCGGAGCAGATCTACGAATGCTGCCTAGGTGAAGTTTGGATCCTCGAGGTGGGGGTCCTTAACTACCCTCCACCAGGTGCTGGCGGTATCCTTCAGATGGAAAGCCACAATGCTAATCCTCTGGTACACTGGAACGTGTAGAGCCTCGAACGCCTTCTCATGCTCTACTATAAACCTCTCCAAGGCTGCGAGGTCAACCTGTCCCACGTAAGTGGGGACTCGAGTCTTCAAAACTCTCTCCATCCAATCTGGCTCTCGGGGCTGCGGCGGGTCGGGTATGGCTCCCCCTAACTGCGCTCCTAGCTGTGCTGCGAAGGCCGCCATCGCTTCGTCTAGTCCCGGAATCTCAGGAACTGCCTCTTCTACTGCTCCACCGCTGCCTCGTCCATGGCCTCTACCTCTATTAGCATCTGTAGTAAGATGGTTTGAATTAAAATTCGATAGTTTACTACATTGCAGTCAGTGGATAGTGAGATGGCCGTCAAGGTGGATCCTAACATGTTTAAGCATTACTAAGACATAGTTGTCTCGTACCTCATAGGCGATTCCCGTACTACCCAAAAATCCTAGGCTCATTATCTTATCTGACTGTCTCCTGTCATCAGAGCGGTACTCCGCTCTAATACCACTTTTGTAACACCCCTACTCTAAAATTCCTGATAAACTAGCGCGCCTAACAAAATAATTAGTTGATTTGCAATGGTAATAAAAAGTCGCATATAAAATAACCAGCTGTTACCAGCCATTACTCGCCCATGCGAGTAATGAAGCGTTTACCAACTATCCAATCTAAACTACCGCAGTGATGACAGAGAGTTAATACATCCATAGTTTACAAACCGAATAATCCAAAAAGAACATCGAGCCGTCTACCTACGTAACACCCCTACTAATTCGACTCCTAATTATCCTATAAGTGTCGCACATAATAAATAAATCGCAGCGGTAAATAACAGATTGTCGCTCTAATGGTTGTCACTGTTATCATACTCGCCCATACGGTGATAACGAATTACCTGATAATCAACATGCGAAACGTATCCCGCAGTGACCACAAGAGATAGATAGTAGTACTTAAACAATTTAAAACAAATCCAACAAGAACCGATTATTACAGACCGTACTCGTGAGCATCTAACCAAACACACCTCGGTTTACACACACCGAGTCCAAACATACATTAGTATCAAACCGTACCAAGTTTAACCAACAGTAATATCACAACCGTCGCGCCCCGCGTCGACCCACCAGCTAATCTCCTGAAATAAAAATGGTTTGTGGTATGGAATCAGCCCCTGCTGAGTATGTTATCACATGCCCGTCATGCCTCCTCAAACCCCTCAATTAATTGGTCGAGAGCATGAGATTCGTTACATGCAATACCGTTTTAATATTAAACTGTAAAACAATTAACAGTAATATCCATACAATAACACAACCATCAACACACATAATATAACCACAAGTATAACCAATGAAACAACAAGCGAAACAACGAGAATAATAACAAGTATTAATTCTCGTCCATGGTTAGAACCAATATTGTTCGCCACTGTACAAGTCTCAACTGTATTAAGTGTTCAGTTATACCTAATGACAACGTCTCGTTAAAAACACGTGTCTCTAATTACCCATAAATTATGGCGGGTCACCCACGGCAGTAGCCACTCCAGCGTAGAGTCTCCGACCAACGAGCCATTCTAGCTCACGGGAAATTTTCTTGATACTTACGGACCCGTACGCGGACATCCTGGTATCGTTTTTGTGATCACAGCGCGCACCAAGAGCCACATCCTCTTGGCTTTACTATCTTTCATTAATTAATTATACCATCGCATCACATTACCATTTTTTTAACACAGCAGACTAAGGTCATTAGTCCAATCCGGAGTCTGTAAACTCGGGATCCAGTGTTAGATACGAGAGCGGCGTTTAGAAGGCCAATGCTCCGTATAAAAGTCTCGGATAATATACATATCTTATTATCCTAGTGCTACATCGTTTTTCTGACGATCCTTATATTTCACATAAGATAGCACCATAGCCGCTAGTTCGTTTTATATATAGGTTCATATATCGAACCAATACTGTTAACTCAACAACAGTAAAATAAGCAGCTATAAATATACAATTCATGCATATTAATTAACACATTCAGACAAACAATCTTATCACAGATCACACAGAAGTCTGAACTGAGGAAGCCCTCAGAGACAATCAGAACACATAACAACATACCGTTCACCCTGATTGTATTACGGTGGAGTATGAATCAGCAAGGTCCTATGCTCCGGTGTCGTCTCTAACAGTCTAAACAATACACAATGCTACTGATTAGCATCCCGTATAACAACACAACTCTACGGTACCCCGTACGTCACTAATACTCCTCGGTTAATCCCCCGTTATTAACTGTCAACGTTTGTCGGGTTTTCGGCTTAACTCGAGATTGGAAAAATGTTACATTACATGCGTAGTCTTGTCTCGTATATTAATATACTCATTGTTGAACTTGTTATCGCATGTAACTTAATGTATGTTTGTACATCATATAGTTTTGTTTCTATCGTATGTAGGATTCTTTATCATGTATTATACAACTCTCCTTAGTATTTATTTTCCTAAGGTTTGTTTTTTTTTTCCAAGTTCACTGTGGTATAACTCATATGTAAACAATACTTTGGATTATATAAATCCTTATTACCCCATGTATACTCTTAACATTAGAATTCCATATCCAATGTTTGTAATTCTTTCCCTTTATCTTACATCATTTTAATTATGAAAGTACATGGTTATTGAACCATATTATTTTTCTACACCATAACATATATTTATTTATATACATGTATTATGGAACTATTTATTATATGGTAACTCTTATAATATATATATTCATTCTTTAATGAATACCTCTTATATTATAAATGTTATAACTTCTTATAACATTAAAACCATATTATAAATTTCATTTAAAATGTTAATATTTCCGAACAGCACCTATGTTCTTAAATATTTACAAACCACCACATAATTAATATAATGTTTATATAACTATAACATATTATGACATTTAAGTCATTAAAACAATTATAACCTATAGTTATTTTGTTATAAAATACCAAACAGCCCCTTATATTTCGGCTTCACTATAACCACTAAACTTCTATAAATCACAAATCAACCCCAAATTATATTTCATTGTTACACTTATAACATATACCTATATATAATCCTTAAACCTTAATATAATTATAACCTATAGTTTTTAAAGGCTATAATTTTCGAACAGCCCCTAGGACTATTTTAATTAAATCCCACCACCAAACTTTGTATATTTACCAAATCTTCCCAATTTATAATACATAGTTTTCTAATGCCATTAAAACTATATATTATACATATGTCTTTATAAAATCTTATATATAACTCCAAAAATTACCAAACTATACCAAAGGTTATAAATATTATTCCTAACCTTATACTTTCTATAAATCTCGGTTTTACCCATTGTTACCCATTTGTAACAAGTTATATAAATATCATATTTATAATATATTCATATAACTCCAAATTTAACCAAATAAACTTCTAAAATTCCTAATAACTTAAGGACTGTACTAAATCCCTTTAGTACCCCAAAGTTTTGGAAATTACATTATAGCCCCATCTCTTATAAATCTTTTACAATTTAATAACTATCTTAATATAAGGTAGTATTTTAATTTCTAAAATTCTCCAAACTTGGTCAAAGTCTCCTATATAGTCACTTGACTTCTAATACCAAATTGGACCAAACTCTCGGTATTACCAAACATACCCCATACTTTTCTATTTTTACAATTTTGACACAAAACTTTATAAAATGTTATAATTTTTATTAAATTCATTTAAAAACCCTAAATTCCTCTAAATTAAGCCCACGGCAATTTTGTTACCATAATTACGGTTTGGCCCCAAACTTAATTATATAAGCATAAATCTAACTAAATAAGCTTATAAACTTAAATTAAAATGGCCTAATGACATGGCCTTATTACAACCTTGAACTTGCAAAATAAATTACACTTTAAATGTCTCAAATATAGTATAAACTCACGGCCTCACCATAGTTTATTTATTTTTCCACATAATGTCATAATTTGACCATTATGTTAATTAAATCTCTTAAATGACTAGCTTAATTTATCTTAGTCATTTTTTTTCCATTTTTAGGTTATAACCCATATGTTTAACTCCACTCTCGGCATATTAATATATGTAAGAATCATAAATCATAAGTTTTAAGGTGTTTATACCTTGATTTCTCCTTGTATGAACTCGGCCACTTGAAGGAAATTCACCACATCATTTAGACATGTTTAATCAACCAAAAAGATATGGTTATACTCCAAGCTTGAGCTTAACCATAAGGACACAAAACAACAATTAATGTAAGATTTAAGGCAAAAAATCACCTTAAAAATGCAAGGGAACTTCCAAAGAGATTCAGCCTGAATTAAACACACCACAAGGTGTTAAATTCACCATATAGACATAGGAAATAGCTAGACAACAACAAGCTGCCTTGGTATTAGGTTTTACCTTGGAAAAATGCCTTAAAGAAGGGTATTTCCTTTAGATCTCGGCCTCCCTTGCTCCAAATGGCTAACAAACTGATTGAACATGTGAATATGAAGATTATGAGTGTATAAACTCATAAAAATCAAAGGAAGAAAATCGGATGGAGAGTAGAGAAGCTTAAGGTATGTTTTTACCTTAAAATGCAAATTTGGGAAACCTTGGTCCCTATACTTGCTTCAACCAAAATTGGTTGGTGTTCTAACCTTAAAACACTGAGAATAAGCCATAGGAAGTGATAAGTCACGAGATCTAAGTGTTGGTAGTGAAGAGATGGAGAAAAAGAGCTAAAATGAGCCTTAAACCATTACCTTAGGAGCTTAAGAGATGGAGTTGTCTTCCTAACTCAATAACACCAATTTAGAGGGTCTGGAAACTGAGTGATCTCGGCTGGAATGGAGCTAGGGACAAGAGAATGATTGAAATGAGCATTATTGATTGAAAAAGCAACTTTTGATTAGTTTATGTTTAGTAAATGGCTAATGACTCATCCAAGGGGATAAGCTTGGGATGGCATCGGTTATTGGAGGGGAAGGTGGTCTCACAAGGTTTGGAGGCTGATTGAATCAATCATGGAGCAAATGTGTATAATTTAAGTCATAATATTAAAAGGTAAAGGTAGTCTCCTTAATTTAAGGAGTGGTGTTGGAGACTTGTCCCTTGTATGTGCAAGTGGTGAATCCAGCCTCCTCTTGCTTGTGACTGCCGATTCCATGTGGTCCAAGGGGTCAACTTTGACCTCTTGACCAATCTCAGTCAATGTTGACTCAAACGGGCCCCCTATTAGGGTTTTATTAATATTTTAATATTAAATTTGTAAATTTTGGAATTAAGTTCCTAATATGATATAAAGTGATATATTATCATATTTAAAGGTAATTATAACCTTTAAGCCCATTAAAAACCAATTTAGAAGGCAATTTCACAAAAACGTGCTTTAAGGTGTTTTAGTGCACATTTTGTGTTGCAAGGTGCTTCTGAGCTTAGTTTTCTTTGAGAACAGTTTTGTTGTGTTCCTTACTTCATTATAATACTTAGGAATCCACTTTGGATCCTATTTGAGGTCATACAATCTTTATGGTGCTTTAAAGCACATTTTTGGCTTTACCGATCTTAAGGCATGTTTTGCCTTGTTGAGATCTTTTAGATTATTCCCCAATAATATTTAGGTGTTTATAAACCCTCTTAAATCATTAATAGATCATTTAATTAAGTTTTAAAGGTTAGGGGTATTTCAGTCTACCCCCCTTAAAAAGGCTTTGTCCCGAAGTCCTTAATCATCAACAGTTCACCTAAGGAATCAAGTTCCACTAAGTAACCAAACAGTCCATCGCTAGGGAGTAACTCCCACTAGGTTCAGACCTAGTCTATACATACAGCATATATCAAATAGCCAAACTCATGGTATAAACTCATTCATATCACAGCACTAAACAAGGTGCACATCCAACTCATCAACAAAAGTACTCAGCGGTACTATATATATATATATATTCTCAAACAGGTGCACTAAGGCACATACATAAGATGTATTAAACATACAATCATCCAAACAACAATCATAACAAACATGTATGACGTAGCATACCAACAAACACACCACAAAACAAGACCTAATGCATAACATATGCGCAAGCCAAGTGGTGTCTACCCCCCTTAAAAAGGGTTTGACCACGAACCCGTACAAGTATCACAGCTACTACTCGAAGAGTGCGGGATACTTCGCTCTCATGGAGTCCTCTAACTCCCATGTAGCCTCCTCCACCTCATGGTTCGACCAGAGAACCTTGACCATGCTAACGGTCTTGTTCCTAGTCTGCCTCGTCTTCGTATCGAGAATGCGGAGTGGTACTTCCTCATATCATAGAGCGGGGTCCAACTCTAAAGTCTCTGGCTGTAACACGTGCGATGGGTGGGGCACATACTTCTTCAACTGTGAAACGTGAAAGACGTCGTGCACCCTCCCGAGCTCTGCTGGCAAATCCAGTCTGTAGGCTAACGGGCCCACTCGCTCCCTAATCGCATAAGGTCCAACATACTTTGGGCTCAACTTGCCCTTCTGCCCAAACCGGAATATCCCCTTCATGGGTGACACTCTAAGGAATACCATGTCGTCAGTAGTGAACTCAATGTCCCTCCTCTTGGTGTCTGCATATGATTTCTGCCGGTCCTGAGCTGATTTCATGTTCTTACGAATCTGTAGGACATCCTCCTTAATCTGCTCTAGGTACTCAGGTCCTAGAAGCGTATTCTCGCTGGCCTCATCCCAGCATAAGGGAGTCCTACATGGTCTACCGTATAGTGCCTGAAACGGTGGCATCTGTATCGAGGAGTGGTAGCTGTTGTTGTAGGCGAACTCTATCAGATGTAGTCGCTCTAACCAACTCCCCTGAAAATCTAAGGCACATGCTCTCAGCATGTCCTCCAGTGTCTGGATGGTCCTCTCACTCTAACCGTCGGTCTGTGGATGGAATGCCGTACTAAGCTTCAACTTTGTACCCAAGGCTTCCTGAACCTGACCCCAGAATCTAGATAAGAATCAAGGGTCCCTATCAGACACAATGGTCTTTGGCACCCCATGGTGCCGGATCACCTCCTTCTGGAACAAGTCCGCTAACTTCGGGACCTTCCAGGTATCCTTCATAGCCACAAACTTTGCCACCTTCGTCAGACGGTCCACAATGACCCAAATCGTGTTCAGTCCTCCCTTAGTCGGTGGGAGACCGACAACGAAGTCCATCGAGATGTCCTCGAACTTCCAGCAAGGAATAGGCATAGACTGCACTAAACCGCCGGGTCTCCTATGCTCAAACTTAACCTTCTGACAGGTCAAGCATCTAGTCACGTAGTCAGCTACATCCTTCTTCATCCCGCTCCACCAGAAATGGACCTTTAAGTCCTTGTACATCTTCGAAGAACCGGGGTGGACGGATAAGGACGAGCAATGAGCCTCCTGGAGTATCTTCTCCTTCAAATCTGGAGAAGACTCTGGATACATAACCGGCATTCAGTCGAATCATGCCATCATCACACAGTTCGAAGTCATACTTCTGACTCTCGAAGCAACCCTCTAGCATTTTCTGCCTGATACTCTCCATGTACTGGTCACTCTCCTGTGCAGCCCGTATCTCATCAACCATACTGCTGTTCGCTAGTAGTGTAAACAATGAATGAGCTCTGCGGCTCAGGGCGTCGGCAACTATATTTGCTTTGCCCCCTTTGTACCTCAGGTGTATGTCGTAGTCCTTCAAGAACTCGACCCATCTTCTCTGTCGCATGTTCAGCTCCTTCTGAGAGAAGAGATGTTGTAAACTCTTGTGATCAGAGTAGATAGTGACTGTCACACCATACAGATAATGTCGCCAGATCTTCAAAGCGAAGACTACTGCGCCTAACTCAAGGTCGTGTGTGGGGTAACTCACCTCATGCTTCTTCAGCTGTCGGGATGCGTAGGCAACTACCTTCTCGTGCTGCATAAGCACACAGCCTAGACCGGTTCCAGAGGCATCACAATATACCTCGAACCCATCGGTGCCCTCAGGAATAGTAAGAACAGGCGCCGATGTCAGGAGATCCTTCAGCGTCTGAAAGGAGTGCTCAAACTCTGCAGACCATAAGAACTGGGACTCCTTCTTCATGAGGTTAGTCATTGGTTTGGCCTCTTTGGAGAAGTCCTTCACGAACCTTCTATAGTAACCGGCCAAACCCAGAAAGCTGCGGACATCTGTAACTGTCTTTGGCCCTGGCCAACTCTTCACTACCTCAATCTTAGCAGGGTCTACAGATATCCCGTCTGCTGATATGATGTGTCCTAGAAATGACACGCTGTCTATCCAGAACTCACACTTCGAGAGCTTGGCATACAGCTGGTTCTTTCTCATGATACTCAATACCTGTCTCAGATGTAACTCATGATCTTCCCTGGTCTTTGAATAGATCAGAATATCGTCGATGAACACCACAACTAAACTATCAAGCTGCTCTCTGAAGAGACGGTTCATCAAATCCATGAAAATAGCTGGTGCATTCGTCAACCCGAATGGCATAACGGTAAACTCGTAGTGTCCATACCGTGTCCTGAAAGCTATCTTCTCTATGTCACCCTCTACAATCCTAATCTGATGGTAGCCAGATCTGAGGTCTATCTTTGTGAACACACTGGCCCCTCTCAGCTGGTCAAATAAGTCATCTATCCGTGGTAATGGGTACTTGTTCTTGACTGTGACCGCATTAAGCTTGCGGTAGTCAATGCAGAGTCGCATACTGCCGTCCTTCTTCTTGACGAATAATACTGGAGCACCCCAAGGAGAAACACTAGGTCGAATGAATCCCTTGTTGAGGAGGTCCTCCAGCTGTAGCTTCAGCTCCCTCATCTCGGCCGGTGCCATACGGTAGGGTGCCTTAGCAATAGGGCCCGTACCTGGCAATAAGTCGACGGCGAACTCAACCTCACGCATAGGCGGCATGCCTGGCAACTCATCAGGAAACACATCGGGAAAGTCTGCCACGACTGGAATGTCTACATCCATTTCGTCGCACTGTCTCGTGTCCTGTCATAATAGAGGAAGGCTTGTCGGCCCTTCCTAACGTCCTTCATCAGGGACAATGCTGACACGATCTTGACAGTCGGCTCTCTGCTCACACTGCGGTATGACACTGTCTTGCCGCTCGGCCCCTTCAGTAGTAGTCGATGCTCTGCACAATGAAGGCGGCCCTTATGCTTCTGTAGCCAATCCATACCCACTATAATGTCGAAGCCCAAGTTCTTAAACTCAATCAAATCGATGGGAAAAGTCTCATTCATAATGCTGATTTCTGACCCTAAGTACTGCCTGGTGCAACCTACTTTCTCCTTCGATGGAAGGGTGACTGAAAAGTCAGAAAGCTGTTCGGGGGCAGCCCCCAGCTTTATAGCAAATGCCGAGGAAATAAAAGAATGTGAAGCCCCTGAGTCGAACAATACGGAAGCACTAACACCATCAACAGGAAAGGTACCTGAGATCATCTCTCGCATCAGCATCGAGTCTCAATAAATCACTAATTTACTGTTGGTTGTAATTGTCATACCTGTGATGACATTACTGGACTCCTTGGCTTGCGCCATATCTAGGATGCAGATGGTACCCTCCTTTTCATTTCCGTAGCCCGAAGTTATGAATTACGGTATCAACAAACTGAACACATATACTTGAAAGTATAGGACTCTTATTTCATTCATTCAACTGTTTTACACAAGGTTACACACTTAGCTACTGCTATTACATCAGTACTGTCTGAAAGTCAAATTTAAACGGCCAGGTCGGATGTGGGTATCATTCACTAGGGTTGGTGGGGCGGTATTGAGCTTAATTCTCTTAATACCATGGTATACAAGCCTGGCCTCTCCACCAAATACCAACACATCCCCAGATTTGAGGATGATCTTGCTTACCAAATCCATCCTCTTCTGGTCTCCATAGACGAACTCAGCATCATCGCCGATGGAGAATGACACAACCGGTATAGCTCTGGTGATGGACTCGGTCGTCTCATCACGGTCCTGGTGCATCCCAAGCTTTCCTCCTTGCTCATAGTAGTTGATGATGCAAACGTTAGGTGCCATGTCGGGTAATGGAAAAACCTCACAGTCTTGAGCAATATTCATTGCGTTTCTCACCAAGGTTAGGAAACTCTCAGGTATCTCAGGTATTGATACGCCACCTACTATTCTCACCTCTCGATAAACCCTAGTTTGTAGATCCCAATCTTTCCCTAAGCACATCATGCGTAGCTTCATTCTAGAACCACTATTAAATACAGGGGTATAAAATTCTCCCATGCCCTTACCCAAAGCTCTACACTCATTCACTCTGGCGATTTGCTCATCTAGGGTTAGGAACTCTCTGAGAAGTATCATGTCCGGTCTGACCACATGACACAACTCACTAGGGTACTCCCGTCTTTCTTCCCCGGGTCTAGGTGATCTCTGTCTTGTAAGTGTGGGATAGCAGATGTCAAAATCTCCTAAGAGGTAACAGGTTCCCTAGATAAGTTGTTTATCTAAAGCGGTAATTAAAACACACATTCATGCTAAGGTAAAGCGTTTAACACTTAGTCATCCTCTCATACAATGGTTAAGGTTTCAAATGCTAATCTTCACCGCGCTGGGTGCTAGTGCCAGCGCCTGAAGCTCCCGCTGCATTCAGCACATGGTTGCCCGGCGGGTTCCTCTGGTTCTGGTTTTGCTGATGCGGCTGCTGATGCTACTGCCCCCTCTGGGCTTGGGGCACTGGCCCCCTCTGTCCACCTCGAGCTCCACCTCCTCCAGTAGGTGCACTCTGAGTCCCCTTCGGCGGGCGGTACGCTCGGCTCTCTGGATTAGCAAAGCACTCGAACGACCTGTGGCCTTTCTTCCCACAATGGTGGCAGTCCACCGCTTGCCCGGTGCAGTCAACACCCGGGTGGTCTTTACCACAGCGCTTGCAGTGAAAGTGGCACTGGGGTGCGGAACCTATTATCATATCACACTCAGATTAATACAAGGATGGTAATGGATAGTATAATACACAACTCATTCACAAGGTTAGATCGCTTACACTTAGGGGGTGCAGATCTAAGAGGCTGGACATCGTAGGTAGGCCCGGTCAGCATCGGGACCTTCTCTTTGCCCTTCTGGCTGGCCTGCTCCTTCTTCTTCTCCTTCCAGGAGAACTTTTTCTTCCTGTGGTCGTCAAAGTGTTAGGAATAGCAGGTATAAAAGCAGGCAGCAAGTAAGTAATTTAAATGGATTAAATAACTTAAAGGTGGTTCTTACTTCCAACTCTTGCTGCTTCCGCTTCCAGCCGCAACCTCCGCCTCCTTCTCGGAGGCCTTACGCTT
This sequence comes from Limonium bicolor, assembly GCA_023374045.1. Lineage (NCBI taxonomy): Eukaryota > Viridiplantae > Streptophyta > Magnoliopsida > Caryophyllales > Plumbaginaceae > Limonium > Limonium bicolor. The sequence continues at coordinate 229,759,056 of CM041776.1, forward strand.
CTGCCCCTGGCTGTCCTCCCGGCTGTTCACCAACAGCTCGGTCCGAGAAGCAGCCTCGTAGCATTCCTATAATGCATCAATGAGTTCCCGAACTTGTAATAAATCAAACTAAGTTACAAGGTAATAATCTGTCAACTAATTTTACCTGGATCGTAGGGTATAAGGCAGCTCCCATGGCGGCCTTGATAGCATATCGCAACCCGCCTCTAAATTTCTCCACTTTCACAGTATCAGAATAAACGACTCCCGGGGCAAAGTCCAAGAGCCCAATAAAAGAGGAGTAGTACTGATCTACTGTCATACTACCCTACTTCAGGGCCTCAAACTCTTCCCGCTTCCTCTGCTTCAAATGAGCAGGATAATACTTCTCTCTCAGCAATTCCACAAAGCCTGTCCAACCAAAACCCTCTATAGCGGTGTAGTGTGCCTTCACGGACCTCCACCAAGTGCTGGCGACGTCCCTCAGATGGAAGGCCGCTATACCGACCCGGTGCTCAGCAGGCACATGAATGGCATCGAAGGCCTTCTCGTGCTCAACAATGTATCTCTCCAGGATGGTGGGGTCAGCTACTCCGTCATATGTAGGTACTCGCGTATCAGCAACGCTCTTTAGCCAGTTTGGCTCTCTTGGTGCGGGTACAGGTGGGACTACAGGTGGTGCTCCTATCTGGACACCTCCCATCAGGGCTAGCTGAGCAAAGACGGCAGCTACCGTCTCAGCAACGCCCACGGCTGGGGCCTCAGGAGGACCTCCTCCAGGCCCGCTGCCTCTTCCACCACCTCCTCTACCTCTGCCAGTCGAACGTCTTCCGGAAGACATCTAAAGAATTCAGAATCAAAGTCAGCTCTTGGTATAAATACCGTACTTTTCCCAACCATAAGTTCACATAGCCCTGAGAGGCATAAAACACATTGTCCCCGACAATCTCCTAACTCATATCATTTACAACTATCTCCTTGGTACTGGTGTGTGAATAACCTAAGCTCACGGTACTTAACTACTATCTCTTGTAATCAGAGCGGTACTCCGCTCTGATACCACTTTTGTAACACCCCTACTAATTCGGCTCCTAATTATCCTATAAGTGTCGCACATAATAAATAAATCGCAGCGGTAAATAACAGATTGTCGCTCTATGGTGTCACTGTTATCACTCGCCCATACGGGTGATAACGAATTACCTGATAATCAACATGCGAAACGTACTCCCGCAGTGACCACAAGAGATAGATAGTAGTACTTAAACAATTAAAAACAAATCCAACAAGAACCGATTATTACAGACCGTACTCGTGAGCATCTAACCAAAACACACCTCGGTTTACACAACCCGAGTCCAAAGTAGCATTAGTATCAAACCGTACCAAGTCTTAACCAACAGTAATATCACAACCGTCGCGCCCCGCGTCGACCCACCAGCTAATCTCCTGAAATAAAAATGGTTTGTGGTATGGAATCAGCCCCTGCTGAGTATGTTATCACATGCCCCGTCATGCCTCCTCAAACCCCTCAATTAATTGGTCGAGAGCATGAGATTCGTTGCATGCAATACCGTTTTAATATTTAAACTGTAAAACAATTAACAGTAATATCCATACAATAACACAACCATCAACACACATAATATAACCACAAGTATAACCAATGAACAACAAGGCGAAACAACGAGAATAATAAACAAGTACTAATTCTCGTCCATGGTGTAGAAACCAATATTGTTCGCCACTGTACAAGTCTCAACTGTATTAAGTGTTCAGTTATACCTAATGACAACGTCTCGTTAAAAACGACGTGTCTCTAAATTACCCATAAATTATGGCGGGTCACCCACGGCAGTAGCCACTCCAGCGGTAGAGTCTCCGACCAACGAGCCATTCTAGCTCACGGGAAATTTTCTTGATACTTACGGACCCGTACGCGGACATCCTGGTATCGTTTTTGTGATCACAGCGCACACCAAGAGCCACATCCTCTTGGCTTTACTATCCTTCATTAATTAATTATACCATCGCATCACATTACCATTTTTTTTTCTAACACAGCAGACTAAGGTCATTAGTCCAATCCGGAGTCTGTAAACTCGGGATCCAGTGTTAGATACGAGAGCGGCGTTTAGACAGGCCAACGCTCCGTATAAAAGTCTCGGATAATATACATATCTTATTATCCTAGTGCTACATCGTTTTTCTGACGATCCTTATATTTCACATAAGATAGCACTATAGCCGCTAGTTCGTTTTATATATAGGTTCATATATACGAACCAATACTGTTAACTCAACAACAGTAAATAATAAGCAGCTATAAATATACAATTCATGCATATTAATTAACACATTCAGACAAACAATCTTATCACAGATCACACAGAAGTCTGAACTGAGGAAGCCCTCAGAGACAATCAGAGACACATAACAACATACCGTTCACCCTGAGTGTATTACGGTGGAGTATGAATCAGCAAGGTCCTATGCTCCGCGTGTCGTCTCTAACAGTCTAAACAATACACAATGCTACTGATTAGTATCCCGTATAACAACACAACTCTACGGTACCCCGTACCGTCACTAATAATTCCCGGTTAATCCCCCGTTATTAACTGTCAACGTTTGTCGGGTTTTCGGCTTAACTCGAGATTGGAAAAAAAAATGTTACATTACATGCGTAGTCTTGTCTTGTATATTAATATACTCATTGTTGAACTTGTTATCGCATGTAACTTAATGTATGTTTGTACACAATATAGTTTTGTTTCTATATCGTATGTAGGATTCTTTATCATGTATTATACAACTCTCCTTAGTATTTATTTTCCTAAGGTTTTTTTTTTCCAGTTCAATTGGTTATAACTCATATGTAAACATACTTTGGATTATATAAATCCTTATTACCCATGACAGTGTCTACTCTTAACATTAGAATTCCATATCCATGTTTGTAATCTTTTCCCTTTATCTACCATTTTAATTATGAATACATGGTTATTGAACCATATTATATTTCTACACATAACTATATTTATTTATATACATGTATTGTGGAACTATTTATTAATGGTACTCTTATAATATATATATTCATTCTTTCTAATTACCTCTTATCTTATAAATGTTATAACTTCTTATAACCTTAAAACCATATTATAAATTTCATTTAAAAATGTTAATATTTCCGAACAGCACCACGTTTCTTAAATATTACACTTACCACTAACCACCACATAATTAATATAGGTTCTACTATAACATACTAACCATATATTATTGACATGTTAAGCGTCATTAAACAATTATAACCGATAGGTTATATTTTGTTATAAAATACCAAACAACCCCTTATATCTCGGCTTCCACTATAAACACACGAAACTTCTATAAAATCACAAATCAACCCCAAATTATATTTCATTGTTACACTTATAACACTATACCTTATATTATCTCCTTAAACCTTATAATTACTAAAACTATAGTTTTGAAAGGCTATAATTTTCGAACAAGCCCCTAGGACTAATTTAATTAAATCCCCACCACCAAACTTTGTATATTTACCAATCTTCCCAATTTATAATACATGTTTTCTAATGCCTTTAAAACTATATAATTATACCGTGTCTTATAAAATCTTATTAATACTCCAAAATTACCAAACTATACCAGAAGGTTATAAATATTATTCCTAACCTTATACTTTCTATAAATCTCGGTCTTTACCCATTTGGTACCCATTTGTAACAATGTTATAAAATATCATATCTTATACTTATATAATTCATATAAACTCCAAATTTAACCAATAAACTTCTAAAAATTCCTAATAACTTAAGGACTGTACTAAATCCCATTTAGTACGCCAAAGTTTCGGAATTACATTATAGCCCCATCTCTTATAAATCTTTTACAATTAATAACTACTTAATATAAGGTAGTATTTTAATTTCTAAATTCTCCAAACTTGGTCAAAGTCTCCTATATAGTCAACTTGACTTCTAATACCAAATTGGACCCAAACTCTTGGTAATTACCAAACATACCCTATACTTTTCTATTTTTATAATTTTGACACAAAAACTTTATAAAATGTTATAATTTTTTTAAATTCATTTAAAAACCCTAAATTCCTCTAAATTAAGCCCACGCCTAATATTTTGTTAGTAATTACCGTTTGACCCCAAATTTAATTATATAAGCATAAATCAAACTAAATAAGCTTTAAACTTAATTAAATGGCCTAATGACATCCTTATTACAACCTTGAACTTGCAAAATAATTACACTTTAAATGTCTCAAAATATAGTATAACTCATGGCCTCACCATAGTTTATTTATTTTTCCACATAATGTCATAATTTTGACCATTATGTTAATTAAATCTCTTAAATGACTAGCTTAATTTATCTTAGTCATTTTTTTTTCCATTTTAGGTCAATATAACCCATAGTTTAACTCCACTCTCGCATATTAATTATATATGCTAAGAAATCATAAAATCATAAGTTTTAAGGTGTTTATACCTTGATTTCTCCTTGTATGAACTCGGCCACTTGAAGGAAATTCACCACATCATTTAGACATGTTTAATACACCAAAATAAGATATGGTTATACTCCAAGCTTGAGCTTAACCATAAGGAACAATTAATGTAAGATTTAAGGCAAAAAATCACCTTAAAAATGCAAGGGAACTTCCAAAGAGATTCGGCCTGAATTAAACACACCCAAGGTGTTAAATTCACCATATAGACATAGGAAATAGCTAGACAACAACAAGCTGCCTTGGTATTAGGTTTTCCTTGGAAAAATGCCTTAAAGAAGGGTATTTCCTTTAGAATCTCGGCCCCCCTTGCTCCAAATGGCTAACCAACTGATTTAACATGTAATTATGAAGATTATGATTGTATAAACTCATAAAAATCAAAGGAAGAAAATCGGAAGAAGTAGAGAAGCTTAAGGTATGTTTTTACCTTAAATGCAAATTTGGGAAACCTTGTCCCTATACTTGCTTCAGCCGAAATTGGTTGGTGTTCTAAACTTAAAACACTGAGAATAAGCCATAGGAAGTGATAAGTCACGAGATTAAGTGTTGGTAGAAGAGATGGAGAAAAAGAGCTAAAATGAGCCTTAAACCATTACCTTAGGAGCTTAAGAGATGGAGTTGTCTTCCTACTCAAGAAACTGATTGAGAGGTCTGGAAACTGAGTGAGCTCGGCTGAATGGAGCTAGGGACAAGAGAATGATTGAATGAGCATAATTGATTGAAAAAGCACTTTTGATTAGTTTATGTTTAGTAATGGCTAATGACTCATCCAAGGGATAATCATGGGATGGCATCGGTTATTGGAGGGGCAAGGTAGGTCTCACACGGTTTGGAGGCTGATTGAATCAATCATGGAGCAAATGTGTATAATTTAAGTCATAATATTAAAAGTAAAGTAGGCTCCTTAATTTAAGGAGTGGTGTTGGAGACTTGTCCCTTGTAGTATGCAAGTGGTGATCCAGCCTCCTCTTGCTTGTGACTGCCGATTCCATGTGGTCCAAGGGGTCAACTTGACCTCTTGACCAATCTCAGTCAATGTTGACTCAAACGGCCCCATTAGGGTTTTTATTATTTTAATATTAAATTTGTAAATTTTGGAATTAAGTTTCTAATATGATATAAAGTGATATATTATCATATTTAAAGGTAATTATAACCTTTAAGCCCATTAAAAACCAATTTAGAAGGCAATTTCACAAAACGTGCTTTAAGTGTTTTAGTGCACATTTTGTGTTGCAAGGTGCTTCTGAGCTTAGTTTTCTTTGAGAACAGTTTTGTTGTGTTCCTTACTTCATTATAATACTTAGGAATCCACTTTGGATCCTATTTGAGGTCATACAATCTTTATGGTGCTTTAAAGCACATTTTTGGCTTTACCGATCTTAAGGCATGTTTTGCCTTGTTGAGATCTTTTAGATTGTTCCCCAATAATATTTAGGTGTTTATAAACCCTATTAGATCATTAATAGATCATTTAATTAAGTTTTAAAGGTTAGGGGTATTTCAACCTATCCCAATACCATAATGTTCAAAAAGCATTAAACAAAAGCGACGGTATAACACGTAGGTAAACTGCTAACTATCCAAAAATCCTTTGCTCGCGTCCGGTCTTCATCTGCTACAGTCCTGAAAGTGGTGGCCGTATAGGCTCAGCGAAATGCTGAGCACAAATCTGTATAATCGTCATGAACCCTAAAGCTACTCAAGTCATTTAGCCCAATTGTTAACATGTTGTACCGATTTCATTTGTATTAACAGTATAACAATGATAACCACACATAAAAATTCATACAATCACCATACAATTCCACAATAAGCAATCAGCAAGTATATACATATACATCATGAATTTAACGGTGCGAGAGTTATACTCTCTTGAATAATTCCATTATGCGGCCTTGACGCCTTCTTTTTCCATTATAAGACTAAGAATATCTTCTTGAGTCATTTTTTGATTTTTACTTGACTTGTCCAATTAAGGTGGGTGTCATGTTAGGACAAACCGTATAAGCCCCCTCTTCTGGAGTAGTCGCTCTGGTGCACTATAATAGTGCGATTGTCAGGAGTCCCTAGAGGTCTGACGGCCGGAGCCACTGCACCAACAGCAGTGCCTTCTGACCAACGATCGTATCCGGCTCGTTGGAATTTCCACATCGAGAGAACCCTATCCGATCGTTCCCTCTCTCCGGTGATCACCCATGCGCAACCATATAGTCCGTGACTACCCTGATTCTCCATGTAAGGACCTTCATAAGGTCGTTAACTTTCATCTAGACGTCATCTAGACTACTTTTTTTCTCATGTATGTATAATGATTCCACAGTCATATTCTTTGTACCACTTCCATATTGTCACCCGTAATCCAATCCGAGTTTTCATACATGATTTCCAAATTTTACGTTACATCCTCAGCACATAGCAAACATATCACTCTTGTCATGCATTCACACGTATCAGAACCCGAGGAAGCCCTCAGGAACACTCGGACCATATATGAAATACCCTGAACTTAAAAATGGTGATTAAATTATCCTAATATGAATTTTAGAGGCTAACAGTGCCTAACGAGCTTTGGTGAAGAAAGTAAAACCAAAAGAAAAGAGAAAACAATTAAAAAGCGTAAAATGTAAAAATGAGCGTTACGCAACCATAGGAGGTATATGACCTTTTTTAGGGTCCTAGATGAATTCCTAAGGCTTAATTATGCCTAAATATTATGTGAGAACAATTCCCGAAGAAAACAGATCCAAATAATGGGTTAAAACGCCAACAAAGTCTTAGAGCACGTTTTTCAAGAAAACCAGAAAACGTGACTTTAAGTGGTCAAACAGACCCGTAAAAATATAGTTGACTACATAACTATAATTAAATATTAATGGAAGCTTAGGAACCATTAAAATTAAAGAAACGAGAAAAATCCAGAAAATAGGCCCGGTTAGTGAATAGTGCTCAAACTGGGAAATTAACAAGCGTTTCTTGTGAAAGATGAAAAATTCCCAAGCTTATATTATATATGGGGCCGGTTATAATAGGTGACACATCACCCTCTCCCAACTAATTATCTCTCTTTAATTAAAAGAGAACAAAAGCAAAAAGGAAAAAGGTACAAAAGTACCTTTCCGCTCTCTTTCCTCTCATTTCTCTCTTCTCTCTCCTTCTCTCCTTCTCTTTCACCGTAAGCTGCCTTCTCCTCCCCATTTCTGGTGATTTTTGAGGCTCCCATGGCTGCTCCTCTTTCTCTTCATGCCCAAGCTACACCAAAGCTCCAAATGGAAAATAAAATACATATTCTTGCTCCTCTCATCAAGAGCTACCTTCCTCTCTTTTCAAAATCCCAAAACCTTGAAGTTGAACTCCATGGTTATAGCCCATTTGAAGGGAAAGCTGGAGTTTCTTGAAGCTTGGAGTCTCCTCTTTCATTTAAGGTAAGGAAAAGTCAAGAAAACTCACACTTCCTTCCATTTCCTAGCTTTACCGATTTTGCCACTTTTAATACCTTATTTTCCTTCCATGTTTGAGCATTGGTTCAACTCCCCAATGGTGGTGGAACACTCCTTTTGATTCAAGGTTGAAAACCTATCCTAGAACTCCAAAGGTAAAACCTTAATCTTTGTGTTTTAAGCACTTCCATTAAATTCTAGAGTTATTCCAAGGGGTTAAGAGTTTAATTATTGTTCATTCCATTTCCTTGGGTGTTGGGCTGAAGTGTTAGCATTTGAACTGCCCCTTGGCCAATTTTGAAGTCAAGAGAAATGAAGAAGAGGAGAAGAGAAGAATTGAAAAAGAGACCTTGTGCATTTATGGTAATCAAATCTACCTTAATGTATATCCTACATGTTTTAAAATTATGGGATGGGAAAACTAAAATAATGAACAAAATTGTGGTAGAAGATGTGTTTGGTTGTTAGTAGAGAGAGTTGAGACTCTCTTAGTGCAATTTTAAAATTATGGTGATTTAAGGGCCTTGGAGCCAAGTGTGCTATGATTATTGCATTAGAATGTATTTGGTGAATTTGATGAGATTTGAATGAGTATTGTGCGCTGGTAGGATCCCTTGTGGATATGGCTAGTAAATGTATTAGGAAATGGAAAATTATGCATTTGGGCAACGTTAGAATTGTAGGCGAGTTATGGCAAAATCTGTGTAGAAACCTAAGGAGTTTAGGTGTTGTTATGGGTGAGAATAACCTAGGGATTTACTAGGTGTTGTAAGAGATTTACTTGGGTTAGTTGATCACCCTAGAATGTTGGTGTAAGGCTTGGTTTAAGTAAAGCAAAAATCTGTAGCAAAGTGTTGTTAGGTGTCTTGGAATGCTAGAGTCAAACTAGGTTGTATAACCTTGAAGAAAATGGTTGGGCTTTGGAATTTGAAATGAATATGCCTAGGAATATTTGGAATGGTCAATAGGTGAATTGGTGATGGTTGGTAGAAGTGTAAAACCTGTCATGGAAATGTTAGTAATGCACTAGTGTGCATAAGTGCAAAAATGAGAAATGAAAATTGTAGAATTGAAGTAAAGGTTTGGACCATGGTTTAAGGAGGTTTAGAGCATGATTAGGGTGCTAAAAAATGTTAGGAAACATGTGGAATGATTAGGGAAAATATTGGGTGAGAATTAAGGTGAGTTTAGAGTTCAAAGTGAGTAGTTAAACACCGTGGGAAAATGGGACTCACTCCGACCGACCCTGGGGCCGACCTTGCGAGGGTCGGTCGTGCTGAATTTTTTGGAACCTGGAGTCTTCTGACTTCGACTGACCCTAGGACCGACCTTGGCAGGGTTAGTCGAGTTGAAGTTTTTTTCAAACCCGCAACCTACTGAATTTGACCGACCCTAGGATCGACCTTGGTTGGGTCGGTCGGGTCAAATAAAAAAATGTAGCATTAGTAGTAAACCATTGGGAGAGTAATGATGGTGAGAAAAATATGCATATAAGAACCTAAGTAAACAAGTGTGAGAAGTGAATGAGGAAGTTGTGAACTTAAGAACACCTGAGCAAAGTTAAGATTAACGGGATAATGGGGTAAGCACGGGAGTAATAGTAGTTTACATACCGTATGATCATGAAGTTAATAAAAACATTTGGAATGATATAAGTTGTACGAGAGTTAACTAAGGAGCATGAGACGACGCGCTAAAGTAATCCCTTGGTGAAAGGTATGGATTTCTTGCAACTTGTGTCCTGCCGAGTTCTCTCGGCTTGTGTGTTGTTTGCTTGTGTGCCGGCCTAAATAGATAAATGCATGAAAAATGTTTATTTCATTGTTAAGTATCTTGATGCTTGTTGCACGTGCTAACCTCCCTTGTGTGGTCTAACATAGCGTCGTAGACTGAAACATAATTAAATATCGTATGGTTAGTGACTCATAGACAAGAGTCGTCGCACAAAATAATGTAAACGTGGGAAACACATGAAAACCATTGACTAGAAAATAACGATAAGGCAACCTTATGAACTCACTAGAACGTGAGAGAGATGTACGGGATTAGTAAACCCCGTTAACGGTTAGAGAACCGAGACGAAACAAGCCACGAAACAATTAATAACGGAAGGGTATAAATAACCTCTGTTGGGACATCAGAGTGTTACAGAGATAGCCTATCACCTCGACAGAGTCAATCATTCCCAGACAGACACAAAGAGTGAGTCGCTTCAATAGAGTCCACGCAACTAAGACGACTTCACAGACTCTCCCGTGCAGTTGCGAATAACAAGGAGTCAACTCGGGAATGCCTTAATCACCATAACGGTCATGAAGTCTTCACTCAACACCCGAAGATCGCGGCCCAAGTAAGAAGACCACTCAAAGCCGTTGGAAGTTGTCCACTAAGTTAGTTCCAGTATTTTCGGAACTAACTCCTTCGACCTACCGTTGTATTAAGAGTATAAATAAGCTACGTAATAGTCAGTTTTAGGTGTGCTTTCATTGAGGATTATTTCAGAGCTTAGAGAGAGAGAAAGAGAATCACTTTGTAAGCCATAAAGAGAGAGAGAGAATACGTACCAAGTTAGTTAGCGCTTTTAAATAGACTCTTCCTAGGAAGATCCTAGTTTCACTACGCTTACCATTGATCTGATTAGAAAGTGTGTTGGGTGAGTGAGTGATAAACCGCTAAGTAGATTCCTTCTACTTAGTGGACATTTGTAAGTTGTTTTATTTGACCAGGAAATGAAATAGCTTATTTGTGTATCTTGCTGAGTTCCACAGTCCATCTTTCTTTTCATCGTTTCGTTACAATTACTGCAAAAGTCTTCCGCACCCTCAGTTTGATCAGTTCGATTGAGTGCCTCTGCATCACAGAGTGTTTCTCACTTACGAAGGCTGATTGAGTCAAACCAACTCTTAGACTCACACCTTTGGTTGGTTTGAGTTAGCCACCCAATCCTACACGTGGTATCAGAGCCTTGCTTAGGCTAACGGTCAACCAACGAAGCAATGGCAGATCTTTTCGCCAATCAAAACAACAAAATGCACTTCGAGCACCCCAGGCTCACCTCCACCAACTGCGACCATTGGAAAAACGAGATCGAGCAACACATTGAGTCTGTCAACTCTGAGCTTTGGGAGATAGTCACTGGAGGAGATCTTGCAGTCAATCCAGATCGATCAGCATAGACTGCTGCAGATCGTAAAAGGTACGAGCTGAATCGACAAGCATCACGTGCAATATACACTTGCCTGTCCATCCCAGAACAAAGGAGAGTAAATCACTATAAGTCCGCAAACGAGATATGGACACTCCTTCAAGCTACCCACGAGGGAGTCACTGAACTCAAGAAATGCAAAGCTCAAGAACTCCGAATGGACTATGAAAATTTTCTACAAAAGCCTGGTGAGTCTCTGGAAGAAGTGCTTGATCGTTTCTATTTACTAACTACTACTATGCAGGAAGTTAACATCTTACCGGATAGAGAGAGTGTCTTGCACAAGCTGCTGGACAGCCTCCGAGAAGAATGAGCAGAAACAGTAATCTCTACCAAAGCATGCAAGGATCTGTCTAAATGGAGTTGTCAAGACCTAGGTTCCTCTCTACAATCCGTAGATAAATACAAGAAGAATGTTCGAAAGAAATGTGGTAATACATCTTCTCCTTCTTCTAGTAAGATTACTACTTTGAATGTCCAGGCCTTGCAGGTTAATTCGACTCAGTACACTCAAGAAGGAGCCTATGTCGCTGATACTCAAATCAGACAAGCCAAGGCTGAGCTGGTGGATATTATTGTTAAGGAAAGTGAGGCTGAGACTATGGAAGACTTTGTCTTCATAGTCAAGAACTTCCAAAAATTCATACGCAACCAACCTAATCGACAGAGTCAGTCGTTCTCAAACACCTCCAAACAAGTCTTTAATTCTGTAACTTGTTTCAACTGCAATAAACCCGGTCACTTCAAGAAGGACTGTCCCTTACTCAAGAACCAGTATGGAAACTCCCAAGGGAGATCACTGATGGCAGTTGTTGGTTGGGGCGATTCAGACTCCGACGATCCAGACGTAGAGTCCAGCGGCCTGGTGTGTCTCATGGCACACGACACGACAAAGTCCATAATTCCAGACAATGAGGTAACTCGTTCTCACCTTGAAACAGACCTTTACCGTATTTCTCCTATGGGATTTTTAACTTTAATTGCTAAAATTGTCTCCGAGAACAACTCCCTCAAAGCAAGTCTTACCTGCAAAATAACCGAGCTATCTGAGGAACTCGAAATCTCAAAAGGTCTGATGTATGCCCTAAGAGATGAAGCTGAGGAACACAAAACCATCTCTTGTTCTCTCAGGTTAGATCTACAAGAATCAAGACGTCATGTTGATTCCCTTCAAAAGGAACTTCATGATACCTTAGAGCGACCTCAATTTAGCAAGGGTGACCAGAAAGAGTCTCTCACCCTGATCGACTCTCTCAAACAAGACCTCACCATCTTTACTGACAAGTGTTGCTCTCTTCAAAATGATCTAAATGCTTCTGAATCCAAAAACATATCCCTTAACACCACTATCAAAAATCTCACTCAAAAACTGAAAGAAAAGTAGCACGCTCTCACCCTTAAGCCAGTCAAGTTTATCAAACAAGTCACTTCCTCTGAACTACCTGAGTGGGCCAACTCCAAGATCAAAGAAATCAGCCAAGATCGAGATGATCTTCGCTCCAAAGTAGAACAACTCTCTCAACAGATTGTAAATCTACAATCCGGAGTTTGATCCACTCAATCCACACCCAAGTGGCACAAGGGTAAGTTCGACATCCCAACAAATATGTCCAAATCCGACAACAGAGCCAAACGATATCAAGAAAAAGAAAAATTCGACTCCTGGTGGAAAGGACAACAGAAATATGTCAATCTTGCACCAACCAAAATTTGTGGCTACTGCGGGAGTCTTGGACATAGAGACAGTGCCTGTGATAAATTGAATAGAGATCTATCATTTAACGTCAAACGTGTTAAGTTGATACTTGAAGCACGAGAAGAATTGAAAAGGTCTGGCTCGAAAAGGGAACCCAAGTACATCTGGGTTCCCAAATCTAACAAATGATTTGTTATTTTGTAGGTGAAGGCGAATGGAGACAGCTGGTACTTGGACACTGGATGTTCCCGTCACATGACTGGAGATCAAATCAATTCAATTCGCTTTCATCCTACCAAAGAGGTAAGGTTACTTTTGGAAACAACAACCAGGGTGAAATCGTGGGAGTTGGCTCCGTAGGTAACCCCTCAAAATTTAAAATTGTTGGAGTCCATCTGGTCACTGGACTCCAACATAGTTTACTAAGTATTTCTCAAATTTGTGATAGATTCAATTTGGTACTTTTCTCCTCTTCGGATTGTAAGGTTTATGATGAGCGTACAGGTTCATTAAAAGCTGTGGGACGTAGAGAAGGAAATCTCTACAAAATGTGCTTAAACTTCATTAATCCAGACGATCAAGTCTGTCTCAATGTGCATTTTAAAAACTCATTACTGTGGCACTCCAGACTTGGTCACGCAAATCACAGGCTGTTGAAAAAACTCAAAAGCAAGGACTTGGTGATTGGTTTACCTGACACAACCTTTGACACAGACTCTATCTGTGAAGCATGCGTAAAAGGTAAACACACCCGGTCCTCCTTCAAAAGTAACTCTACTCTCTCTACTAGCTCTCCCCTAGAATTACTACACATGGATCTTGTTGGTCCCATGCATACACAAAGTAGAAGTGGTAAGAGGTACATCCTGGTCATAGTCGATGACTATTCCAGGTGGACTTGGGTCATTTTTCTATCTACTAAGGATGAAACTTTTACGGAGTTTGTCAAACTCCATAAAATGCTTGTCACCAAGTTTTCATTTACTTTGAAAGATAACGGACCAGGGCACTGAATTTTGCAACAAGTCGTTTCACGAGTTTTGTAGGGACAACGGAGTGGATCACCAAATATCATCCGTACGCACTCTAGAACAAAATGGAGTGGTTGAACACAAGAATAGAACTTTGGTAGAAATGGCACGCACAATGCTCATTAACAGTCAACTCACTCCATCTTACTGGGCAGAAGCTGTAAACACAGCATGCTATGTGTTAAATCGTGCGCTGATTCATCCATTCCTTCACAAGACACCCTATGAACTACTCCGTCAACGAAAACCAAGTCTTATTCATCTCAGGCGTTTCGGATGTAAGTGCTTTATCCACAATAATGGTAAGGACAACCTGGGTAAGTTCTCTCCTAAAAGTGATGAAGGTATTTTTCTAGGCTACTCTTCTAAAAGCAAAGCTTATCGTGTTATTAATCTGAGAACTCAATGTTTAGAAAAGAGTCCCCACGTCAAGTTCGATGAGTCCCACAATGTTGGATCATCTTCTGATCAACTTGACTTCGCTCCATATGATTTCCTCACCGATCCATATTTCATCACTGTGCCCATAGGGAGAATCCCTAATTCTCAATCCATCACTCCTAATGATACTCTAGAAAACAAAAATAATGCATCAGACTCCACTGACTCTGACACTAACCTTGAAACTCCCTTACCACAAAACTTGACCTTTGAATCCTCTGACAGAGACACACCACCTTCTGCTTCACGTCGACAGTTCCAACAAAAATCAGCCCATCCTCCTGAAAACATCATTACAGACCCAAACTCCGGTGTTCAAACATGCCTCCAAGCTATGCAAAACCTCTGTGCCTTTGGTGCTTTTCTGTCCAGCACTGAACCAAGAAATGTCAAAGAAGCACTCCTTGATAGTGATTGGGTTACTGCTATGTAGGAGGAACTTAATTCTCTCCAGCGACATGCTGTCTAGGAGTTAGTTCCTCGTCCCACGCATCAACAAACAATTGGTACTCGTTGGGTCTTTCGTAATAAACTTGATGATGCAGGACAAGTTTTCAGGAATAAAGCTCGATTGGTCGTTCAGGGCTACAATCAAGAAGAAGGGATTGACTATGATGAAACCTTCGTACCCGTAGCTCGTCTTGAAGCAATTCGCATGTTAATCGCGTTTGCTGCATTCAAAGGTTTCCAATTATAACAAATGGATGTCAAAACAGCCTTTCTCCATGGCTACATTGATAGAGAAGTCTATGTCGAGCAACCACCAGGGTTCACAGACTCCGTCCATCCTGACTACGTCTACAAACTGTGTAAGGCCATTTACGGACCGAAACAGGCTCCGCGCGCCTGGTATGAAAGACTGTCTTCATATTTATTGCAAAATGGTTTCTCTCGAGGTAACGTAGATAAAAAAATCTTCATTCTTCACTCATCGCATGACTTACTCCTAGTACAGATTTATGTCGATGATATCATTTACGGCTCTACAAGTAACATCCTCTGTGACCATTTTGCTAACCTCATGAAGCAAGAGTTTTCCATGAATGAGTTAGGTGAGCTCAAGTTTTTCCTAGGATTACAAATTCAACAGGAGAAGGACGGGATTAAGATCCATCAGCAAAACTACATCAAGGAACTCCTTGACAAGTACAACCTCAAACATGCCAAGAGTATGTCCACACCAAGCTGTACATCTGCAAAACTTTATCCTGATGATGATGGAGTGGGTGTTAATGCCACAAAATATAGAGGAATGATAGGGTCCCTCTTGTATCTTACTGCCAGTCGCCCTGACATTCTTCATGCAGTCTGCCTCTGTGCTCGCTTCAAAGCAGCACCGAAGCAGTCTCACCTCAAAGCAGTCAAGCGTATCTTCTGCTATCTTAAAGGTACAAGTACACTCTATCTATGGTATCCACGATCTCCTACCTTTACTTTATCTGGATATAGTGACTCTGATTGGGCTGGTTCTCTCCAAGATCGAAAGAGTACTTCAGGTAATGCACAGTTCTTGGGTCTTTGCCTTGTTTCATGTTCCTCCAAAAAACAAAACTCCGTAGCACTTTCTACAGCGGAGGAAGAGTATGTCTCTGCTGCAGCCTGTTGCTCCCAACTTCTTTGGATGAAACAATAACTTCAAGACTATTATGTCACCCAAGAACAAATCCCAATCTACTGTGACAATAAGAGCACCATCAAAATATCCGAAAACCCAGTCCAACACTCAAGAACCAAACATATTGAAATTCGTTTTCATTTCTTGAAAGACTATGTCGAGAAAAAGCTCATCCATCTTGACTTCGTGCCCACAGAAGATAAACTTGCAGATATATTTACTAAACCCCTGTCTACAGCACGATTCGAAGCACTGCGATCAGCAATTGGGTTGACTCCGTCTACCTAGACGGTCGCATCTCCTTGCCCCTACTGCAATCTTCAGCAGGTACTCCCTCATGTCTCATCGAGTCTGTCTTTGTTTGCACTTGAATCTGTGAACTGTGTTTTATTACTTAGCATGTCTATAACTCTAGCGCTACCACCCACGTCATCTATCCGAACCCACCTTGCCAAAATCCTCACCGTTAATCTCGCTAAACCCTGACATCTTTCATACCAGGCGCGCAGAGCCTGTTTCAGTCCGTAAAGGGCCTTACACAGTTTGTAGACGTAGTCGGGATGGACGGAGTCTGTGAACCCTGGTGGTTGCTCGACATAGACTTCTCTATCAATGTAGCCATGGAGAAAGGCTATCTTGACATCCATTTGATATAATTGGAAACCTTTTAATGAAGCAAACACGATTAACATGCGAATTGCTTCAAGATGAGCTACGGGTGCGAAGGTTTCATCATAGTCAATCCCTTCTTCTTGATTGTAGCCCTGAACGACCAATCGAGCGTTATTCCTGAAAACTTGTCCTGCATCATCAAGTTTATTACGAAAGACTCAACGAGTACCAATTGTTTGTTGATGCGTGGGACGAGGAACTAACTCCCAGACAGCATGTCGCTGGAGAGAATTGAGTTCCTCCTGCATAGCAGTAACCCAATCACTATCAAGGAGTGCTTCTTTGATATTTCTTGGTTCAGTGCTGGACAGAAAAGCACAGAGGTTTTGAATAGCTTGGAGGCGTGTTTGAACACCGGAGTTTGGGTCTGTAATGATGTTTTCAGGAGGATGGGCTGATTTTTGTTGGAACTGTCGACGTGAAGCAGGAGGTGGTGTGTCTCTGTCAGAGGATTCAAAGGTCAATTTTTGTGGTAAGGAAGTTTCAGGGTTAGTGTCAGAGTCATTGGAGTCTGATGCATTATTTTTGTTTTCTAGAGTATCATTAGGAGTGATGGATTGAGAATTAGGGATTCTCCCTATGGGCACAGTGATGAAATATGGATCGGTGAGGAAATCATCTGGAGCGAAGTCAAGTTGATCAGAAGATGATCCAACATTGTGGGACTCATCGAACTTGACGTGGGGACTCTCTTCTAAACATTGAGTTCTGAGATTAATAACACGATAAGCTTTGCTTTAAGAAGAGTAGCCTAGAAAAATACCTTCATCACTTTTAGGAGAGAACTTACCCAGGTTGTCCTTACTATTATTGTGGATAAAGCACTTACATCCAAAATGCCTGAGATGAATAAGACTTGGTTTTCGTTGACGGAGTAGTTCATAGGGTGTCTCGTGAAGGAATGGATGAATCAGCGCACGATTTAACACATAGCATGCTGTGTTAACAGCTTCTGCCCAGTAAGATGGAATGAGTTGACTGTCAATGAGCATTGTGCGTGCCATTTCTACCAAAGTTCTATTCTTGCGTTCAACCACTCCGTTTTGTTCTGGAGTGCGTGCGGATGATATTTGGTGATCCACTCCGTTGTCCCTGCAAAACTCGTCAAACTTCTTGTTGCAAAATTCAGTGCCCTGGTCCGTTCTCAGGGTTTTCAAAGTAAATGAAAACTTGGTGACAAGCATTTTATGGAGTTTGACGAACTCCGTAAAAGTTTCATCCTTAGTAGATAGAAAAATGACCCAAGTCCACCTGGAATAGTCATCGACTATGACTAGGATGTACCTCTTACCACTTCTACTTTGTGTACGCATGGGACCAACAAGATCCATGTGTAGTAATTCTAGGGGAGAGCTAGTAGAGAGAGTAGACTTACTTTTGAAGGAGGACCGGGTGTGTTTACCTTTTACGCATGCTTCACAGACAAAGTCTGTGTCAAAGGTTGTGTCAGGTAAACCAATCACCAAGTCCTTTCTTTTGAGTTTGTTCAACAGCCTGTGATTTGCGTGACCAAGTCTGGAGTGCCACAGTAATGAGTTTTTGGAATGCACATTGAGACAGACTTGATCGTCTGGATTAATGGAGTTTAAACACATTTTGTAGAGATTTCCTTCTCTACGTCCCACAGCTTTTAATGAACTTGTACGCTCATCATAAACCTTACAATCTGAAGAGGAGAAAAGTACCAAATTGAATCTATCACAAATTTGAGAAATACTTAGTAAACTATGTTGGAGTCCAGTGACCAGATGGACTCCATCAATTTTAAATTTTGAGGGGTTACCTACGGAGCCAACTCCCACGATTTCACCCTGGTTATTGTTTCCAAAAGTAACCTTACCTCCTTGGTAGGATGAAAGCGAATTGAATTGATTTGGATCTCCGGTCATGTGACGGGAACATCCACTGTCCAAGTACCAGCTGTCTCCATTCGCCTTCACCTACAAAATAACAAATCATTTGTTAGATTTGGGAACCCAGATATACTTGGGTTCCCTTTTTGAGCCAGACCTTTTCAATTCTTCTCGTGCTTCAAGTATCAACTAAACACGTTTGACGTTAAACGATAGATCTCTATTCAATTTATCACAGGCACTGTCTCTATGTCCAAGACTCCCGCAGTAGCCACAAATTTTGGTTGGTGGAAGATTGACATATTTCTGTTGTCCTTTCCACCAGGAGTCAAATTTTTCTTTTTCTTGATATCGTTTGGCTCTATTGTCGGATTTGGACATATTCGTTGGGATGTTGAACTTACCCTTGTGCCACTTGGGTGTGGATTGAGTGGATCAAACTCCGGATTGTAGATTTACAATCTATTGAGAGAGTTGTTCTACTTTGGAGCGAAGATCATCTCGATCTTGGCTGATTTCTTTGATCTTAGAGTTGGCCCACTCAGGTAGTGTAACACCCCTACCGCTAATACCGTCATTACTGTACAATTACTTACCTTCGCAGCGGATACTACATGCATAACGGTGGGTGTACAATGCCGTTAGTCACCCACGGGACTAACAAGGCGAGTTACAATACTACATACTATCGGTCTGATGAATTTGAACATACCGAGTACTCTACACAATACAATACTTCCCATTGCTTACTCATCCACAATTCGGTTACAACTCCAATACATTACTATACCGAGTATACTACGGTCCTTACATTACCGATACAGTTTACACCTCCAAATTCATAATACGTTACAAATACAATTCCTTTACTCAACTACCCATGCTTATGTAACAGTCCCCGTCCTACTCTCTCGAACGGTGGTCGGCTTCGAATACCTGCACACTAAAAACAGTCCCCCTAGGGGGTCAGCTTACGCTGCATATGAAATTCGCATATACCGCGTGCTAACCGCGGTACACCGACTACTTTAGGTCGGATATACATGGAGTTCATTTTACATGCATACATACATACTATTACTACACAATACATTCATCAATACTTACATACACATACAAGGTTCAATACTTGCCAAGGAAGACAATTCTATAGGCAACCGTTCGTACTAATTATTTATTCAATACTCTTTCATTGCGTTACTCATTACTCTGTTCGTACTATATTCGATATTCGCTACTCTACTCATACTCACTCCTTACTCTTGCATACTTATCACTCCATGTTCAGTACCTTACTCGTACAAGTTCTGTACTCTGTACTCGTTACTATACTTGTGTATACTTGCTACTCAATACTCCATACTTACTCACACATACTCAATACTCAGTGCTTACTCAATACTCGGTACTCATTACATACTCATACTCACTTCTTACTCAGTACTCATTACTTACTCATACATACGCAATACTCATTACTCATTACTTTGGTCTCTGGGCGGAGTCATACACAAGACTCACCGCCGGACCTGCAATACGAGGGCTATACGCTTAGCTCCTCAAATACTCTTATGTCCGTTTCTACCGGACTACTCAAATTCCCAACACTCTTCTCTTAGAGTATATTACAATCTCATGGATTAGCCTAGAAGTATCTCTCTCGATAACCTCTGCTAGCTTAGGGAATTACCACCGTCTAGTATCCTCAGATTTAAGGGTTTCCCCAACATATCGAATACTCTCTCGTTCGGGGCATACTTACATTAGTCGGGTCCTCTCATAATGGGTCAACTAATTACTAAGGGGTTTGGAGATCCTTCATCATTCTTTACTACTCTCATGGTTCATGTTTTGCACCAAGATTAATTCCTCTATTAGAGGTTACTTATATACTTCCACTACGCTTTGTTTGTGGATTATTCGATTTGGTTCTCCTACCGTCATCGGAAGGTTATTACTCCCGCACTCTCTCTCACATTCTAGTGAGTTTCATTAGGTTGCGTTATCGTTTATTGATTCATTAGTTTAGTGCGTTGCTACGGTTCCATTAGTTCACAACTTGACTCTTACTACGAGTCACTACCCAACAAGACTCATCTATGAGTCGTACTACGCACTAACTGAAGCCACACAATCAATCAAGAAGGGTTAGCTCACACAACATACACCAAGACATACAATGAAAGGGAATAAACCGTTTTCATGCTTTAGTCTTGATTAGCCGGCATACAGCACCCAAATCAACGTAACTCGGTTAGCACCGGAGTTAGCTCTACCATGTGTTCCCTTGTTCCTTGGTTCACACTTGTTCCACTGATAATGTTCCAACATTGTTATTAATACTATACTCTTACGATACACAAATAATTACTACTCCCGTACTTACCCCGTTATCCCGGTATACTTAATGTCCTTATACTCTCAACTTACTTAATTACTTTTCATACTTGTTCTCCTAATCATATACTTACTTCCTTACCATTGTTGTCACATTAATGGTATTTTACTAAGGTCCTTTATTTATGTACTTGCCTACATACATACATACATACATATGATTACTATGTTACTACTATATATATATATATATTATATAAGTTAGGGCCGTCCGACCCACCGTCCGACCCAACCTATGGGTCGGACCACTCCAGTAAGTTTCCCGTCTTTTGAAATTGTCCCGTCCGACCCAGAACTGTTCCGTCCGACCCATACACCTCTGGGTCGGACCATTCCAGTAGCTTTTGGTTCCGAGGTCTGGGTCTGTCCGACCCACCTCTGGGTCGGACCGTAGCAGAATGTTGCTACAGACCTTGTTTTTCTTTTCTCTTCTTACCTATTTCTTCCCTAATCTTCCTACATGTAATCCCGCATGATTTAGCACTAATTAGGCTTCCTAAAATACCTTAATTCATCCCCCAAGTCCATTACTAAATTCATCAAACAACTTACACAATTTTCTTACTTCTTCTACAACACATGTAACAGTTTTTGTCACTCCTATGCTACAGATTTACAATTCAATTCTCCCATCCAATACTTCCTCAACCAATGCCATTCCTAGCATTCTAAATACCTCTCCTTACCAAGCCAATTCATTTCCAAGCCATTACACTTCCTACACCCAAGTTCCAACACTCATTTTACAAAATCCTGCACACCAATTTCTTCCTAGTTCCACAATGCATTTTGGTACCTCTCTTGCTACAGATTTTACATCCTAATACTCTCATACCACAACTACCATTCCATGGTCATTAAACACCTTTATTAGATCCAATACACACCTTGGTTCTCCCATTCACCAAGTCATTCTTAATACACAATTCCTACTAAAATTTCGCCATAGTTCACCTACTTTCCTTACATCCTCAAGTACACATCCTCTCATCCAATTCAACCTAAAGCTAGCCACACCCAACAAGGGTCCTACCAGCACACAAGGCAATCTTAATACATCAATACTCCTTTAACAACAATACTAATACTCATACACAATTTACTCACCTTCAAGGCCTACGATTCACATACTTGCCCACCAATACTCAAACATCCACAACTACACTACTAATACAATAGTTTAGGTTCTTTTATTTGTTTACCCATTCCCATTACACTAATGCATTAAATTAAGCATTAAGAAGGAGCTCTTACCTTGAGCTTATATTTTCCTTCTTTTTTTCCATTTCTCTTCTTCCTCTCTTGCTTGTACCAATCGGTCAAATGGGAATGGAGTTGTCAAACTCCATCCCAACACCCAAGAACACAAGAATGCATTTAATTATCCTTCTAAACCCTTAAAGAATGCTATTTCAAATAAAAGGGCTTAGAGCACAAGTTAGGGTTTTACCTTTGGAGATCTTTGTGAGGGATTCTCACCCTTGAATCAAGAAGGGGATTACTCCACCATTGGAGGGTTGAGACAATGCTCCAAAACAAGAGAAGAACAAGGCATTAAAAGAATCCAAAATCAGCTAAGGCATGGAAATGGAGAAAATGAGTTTTTCTCTTGAATCTTTTTACCTTAAGTGGAAGAGGAGACTCCAAGCTTCAAGAATATGTGGTTTACTCTTCAAATGCCCAAAACCCATGGAGGTCAAACTCCTCCATTTGGAATTTTGAAAAGATAGAAATGTAGAGGAGGATGAGGGGAGTTCAAATATGTGTTTTATTTTACATTTCGAGCTCAAATGGAGCTAGAGCATGAGGAAGAAGGAAGGGAAGCCATTGTTGGTCATGGAGCTTCCAAAAATCGCCAGCCCCCATGGAGAGAGAGAGAGAAATCGCTGGGAGAGGATGAGGGAGGTGAGAGAATAGAGAAATGAGGAAATGAGAGGTGAGAGAAAAAGAAAGTACCTTTTCTACTTTTTCTATTTGCTTTTTGGTTCCCTCTACTTATTAGCTAGTTACATGTGTGTGAGAGGGTTATTTGACCCCTTAAAAATCGGCCCCACACATTACTTCTAGTTGGAGCGTTTTTCGTCTTTTACAGAAAACGCTCGTTATTTTACCCGGTTTTGATACTATTCACTACCCGGGCCCGTTTTCCGGAATTTTCTCATTTCTTTATTTTTATTGGTTATTAAGCTTCCGCAAATGCTTAATAATTATTATTTAATTATTTATGATTTTTACGGGTCCGTTTGACCACTTAAAGTCACGTTTTCGGGTTTCCTCGAAAAACGTGCGCTAAAGCTCTTTTAGCGTTTTAATACATTTCTTGGACCCGTTTTCTTCGGGAATCATTCCCGTATACTACTTAGGCATGAATACGCCTTAGGAATCCTCATAATACTCTAACCGAGGTCTCGTACCTCCTTTGGTTATTTAACGCTTATTTTAGCGTTCTCTGCTTTCTAAGCGTTTCCTCATTTCTTTTGGATTTATTTTCCTTACCGAAAATTACTTAGGCACTATTAGGCCCCTAAATACCATATTAAAATATTCTAATCACCATATTTAAGTTCGGGGTATTTCAATCTACCCCATTTAAAGAACTTTGCCCTCAAAGTTGGTGAATCTAATGCTGTTACTCGTACATATATTCTATGCTAAAGTTATGACCCCTACATATAACTTGTCAACTCCAAATGTCTGACATGATGCATACTACGCATCCAAACAGCATGTCACTGCATGCATAGCAATCAAAAATATTCGTTTTACTTCTCTCCAAGGGGGCCCATCCGCAGACAATTAGGTACAATCCTCCCCCAATGGCGAGTGATCCCTCAGGTACCGGTCACGTTTGAACACTTACGCTTTCTGGTTCACGGCCGTCATGACTCGAGCACTTACGCTTTCTGGCTCTACGGTCCTTTGGTTCTGATCAAATTCATTTGCACATATAGAGATCCTCAGGCACTTACTCATACTTACTTACTCATACTTTACTCATACTTACTCGGGACTACGCTGCCCCAGTGCCTTTGGAAAAATACAAAACACACACTGTCACCGCACGAACGGTGTAGTGGTTTCAAACTACTCTACACTTCCACAGACTCAAAACTAGCTTCACCTCCTATGGTTTCGACCGGATGCCCGTGCCTAGGCATGGAAGATCCACTAGCGCCCATGGGAGCGGTTTTAAAACCGATCCTCATTCTCAAGTTTGAAGAAAACGTTGTACCAAATTAGTTTTGGAAATTCACTTTGAAAACTTTGCATACATCTCCCAATTTCAATTTATGATGATTATTCCTATTACTAGTGTTATTATTGTGGCCACTTAAGGGAGCTTCCAGGGTCCTTCAACCCCAATGTGATCAGCATTGGTGTTGAATTATCCTTCCACTCCAATTTGTGTTCAGCTTCCCTTGATCGCTAGCAAATCAAGTTCCACTTCCCACCTCAATACAAACAGACAGCTCGTCAAACATCATTTCGTTTTCTATCTTTTTAATCTTGCTACTCATAATCATACACATACTTTTCCAATTTATATGATTCACTTACTTACTTACTAATCGTCTCATGGAATATTACTACATCTTCTCCAACTACTATACTTAGGAAATCCATGGGTATAATGTCCCATTAATTTACTATGCTCCAATTTATACTCATAAAATACATCGGTTGTACACCGATTTATACTCATTACATACATCGGTTCCATACCGATTTATACTCCTCAAGTCTCCCATACATACTCATTCCTCATACTATTACCAATCGGGGTCCTCATTCCCCTGGAGTTTCTCTACCCCTTTCCTGATCTTATTTCCCAAATACCACAATTACACGATGAGTGAATACAAATGTTTATGTAACATAAGTATCAATCATCAAAACAAATACTTTTGCGCTAGGCGCATTGTAGTTTACGCACCTATCACGTAAAACGTACATTTTGCGGTTTTCGCTCTACCCCCCTTAAAAGGGATTACGCCCACGTAATCTACCATGTGTCATCATTGGACATTGGTCGAAGGCATTCAGCCGTCATGGAGTGGTTCAGCTTCCATGCGGTCTATTATACAATGTTCCTTGATCAATGGGTCTTAACCGTATTATCGGTTAGTCCCTTCATCAAGAAATTCCATCGGAGTTTATTTACCTCTGAACCGGGTTCGGTTCTAGCCTAAATGGCTTCAAGGCATTGATGACTAACCTTTTATTCACTTGGAATTCTGGGCCCACTAGCTTCTGCTGCGCGACCCTGATAGCTTGGGTTATTCGCCCTTTTTGTTATCTTAATGTGTTACACATTACCCTTTTTATCCCTCTTATTATGGAAATAAGGTTTATTGACCAAGTGTGGTGTTCTCCTACCGTGCTCGAACTCGATGAGTTTTAGATTTGTAACCAGCTCTCTGGCAATCTATATACATACTGTTGTGTTTGGTAGTGATCATTCACTTGGCTCCTCCGACTTATTGTCGGGTGAGGTCAAGTCACTACTTAGTTGTAGTGCTTCCTTTATTGTTAGTAGCTTTTGAATTATACCAGTTTCTCTGGTTCATTACAAGTGTTCTTTACTTGTATGACCTTGCATTTTCAATGCGTCGGTCCTTGTGACTTTCTTAAGTCGCCTTTCACTTTTATTCCAATGGAATTCACATCTTGTGATTATTGGTGTGTTTCACACTCTTCGTGCTTCTTTAGCCTTAGGCCGCAAGGTTTGTTTCTAAGCTTTTGCTTTACTGGCTTATGCCATGTTTACTGGTGAAAGGAATAATTTACCGCAATTTACATTTCCTCATATTCCTAGCTATCCCCCTCGATCATTAACTGCACAAGTGCAATACCAAAACACTCAGTCCTACAGAGTGCAGAGGCGTAAACTCTTAGCAGTAAGTCTCTTATGAGGTCACAATAGGACTGATCATTACTCTTTCAGG
The DNA here is from genome assembly GCA_023374045.1 of Limonium bicolor. Taxonomy (NCBI): domain Eukaryota; kingdom Viridiplantae; phylum Streptophyta; class Magnoliopsida; order Caryophyllales; family Plumbaginaceae; genus Limonium; species Limonium bicolor. The sequence continues at coordinate 229,784,889 of CM041776.1, forward strand.
TGGTGCTTCATCATTTGGTGCAGACTTCTGGATTGTTGCCCGGTCTGTCTACCATCTTGTATTAACAACTCCATAATATTGGGTGATTATTCGCATATATTGGTCGCTCGATGCGTACCATGTTCTTACTGATTCCACAGTATTGGTTTACATGGCTTCCGCTGTTGTTAGCTTCAGCTCATGCATTTCTATCATTCATACAATGATTTGGTGTTTATACCTCTGAGCTCCTTGAGCGTTATTTACTTATACCTTACGTTCCCACATATCATGTTCGTTCTAAACCGGTTACTCCTTAGTTCTCAACAACTGCCATTTAAGCTTATTTGACATCGCTTGGCAGAAATTGTATGCTCAAGCTTCGCTACATTAGTAGTTCTGAAAGGAATATATTTCCCGACAGTTACTGGTGACATCCCCTTCTTGGGGTCCATGTGTTCACCGCTCTTGCGGTCTCACATTTATGAGGGGCATCCTCAATTATTGGTTGTTACTCTTTTATCGGTGTCATCCTTGACCATTTTCCATATAGTTCACGTTGGTTTTTCAACCGTTGGGTTGTGTGGTAACAGTTTCATGGCCTACTAGCCATGTTGCCTAGAGCTCTGCTCATCATAGGTCGTTCCCCAAGTGGTTACTTCTCTGTAAGCCATCGCTGGGCTTGGAGGTGATACTGGGCTCCATGATGAGATCGTTGCATCACGCTTCCGTTTGTTGGAGACCCTTTTGTATCCTGGTATTGATCGATACCGTTTATTGATTTGGGGTATCCCCTGTCAAGTGGGATCCCTTCGGTGTTCTAACCGTATGTTCGTTCCAATTGTGGTGTTCTTACCACTATATTTCATTCAACTGTGTTGACTTGATACCCTTTATGGATTGCTCCTGGGTAGTACTGGTTATATGGCAGCATCTGGCTGACATTTATGAGTATGTCCAGTTTATTGTCCTACCTTGCGGTTCTGGATCTGAGTTATCAATTGAGGGTTGTAATGTCTCCCGTTCTTAGGGTAGACCATTGGTGTTTTTTTTCCTTGTGTTATAACGGATTTGATGTCCCTTCCGGTGATGAATGGTATTCCTGGTACCTTATAACATCACCCTGTGTGTTTGTGGTAGTTGTTCTAGGAATTCTATCCCGTTCATTGAACACCGCTGTGTTAATGTTAGGCATTTGCCTTACTGTGCTTAGACTGGGTATTCCTTCCAGTTATCATGCTTTACTTAGATATCTTCGAGACATATCCAACGTCTTATCCCGTTGTTAGTGCTTCTTGCACTTTCAACTCTTAATGATTCTCCTAAAGTGAGTTTCTGACTCCTTAGCTTGTAGCTTATCTGAGTTTCCTTTGTTCGGTTGGGGTAACCCACTATTCTGTTTCAAATTTACTTATGGTCTGTAGAACAGAGTTGACTACTTCCTGTGTTTCGTACACTACATGTATACATACGTGGGGTACCGTCTTGGCACGTTACCACTTACCTAACTATCTGTCAGGCCCGTAAGCTCCTTCGGAGTGCGGTCGTCCCACATCCCGTATTCGGGTACACTCGTAGTGTTCGTCACACGCCTAAGTGAAGTATTCTATTGTCAACTCCTCTTGTATCACTCTATGATACTCACCGTAATTCGTCTGTTTGGTTTCAAAGATCCAAGGTTTAAAAGAAGGGTTCGTAGTTTTGAAAGAAAAGTTTTGGGTTTTGAAATAACAGTTCGATGTTAAAAGAAATACTTCATGGCGTTGCCATGATTCAGGCCTTGTCCAAGTTCAGCTTCTTGTTGACCGGTATACTCTCAATACAATGGTCGAGCCGTTAGGCCTTTCCGTGGTTTCATTATTTAAATACTTAGGATTGGTTATCCTATATTTGCTCCATTCGTCATAGCGGTACTTTAGCAAGTATTTGCGGGTTGTTAAAAGTCTTCCAACCGTCTTGTAGTTGCTGCACTTGCCCTGGGCAAGTGCGCGGGTAGGTTGTTTTTCGGTTAACGTATACCGGTTACGGTTTCGTTTTCACCCATCTTTGGTGGTCTTATTAGATCTTCCTTTGATCTTTTGATCTTGGTGATCGCTCTCCTGAGTCGCTTCTCAGTATACATGACATGATTGTCGTCAATTCAGGTGTCTCACACCTTCACTGTGGTTATCGAGGCTTGACTTATCCTTAGGAACCATGTTGTGGTCCTATAGGTGTCTGTGTTATGAATTCTTTCATAGTTATCTAAACTATGTTATTCGGTTATCACGACCTCTTGGCGTATGGGTTTGGTACTAATCCAACCTCAACTAATTCCTTGGTCGGTTTTGTATACCGTTGTTGGTACTGTCAAACATTACACGTCCTGACTCTCTTGTGCTCGGCTTGTTACTCCATCTCTCCATGCTCTCTTTGCACCGATTGTGTGTGTGTCTCTCTTTAATGGCCATTCATGCTTCGCGCGACTGCAAAGCAAGGTCGCCCCCCATGGTGCGGCATAATTTGACACTATCCTTTATTTAGGGATATCTTCAATCCTCCGCACCATTAAGTGCGGTCATCATCATCCAACGGAACCGTCTTCGGACTTCCAGCTCTTGGACTCACCGTTTAACAGGTTCTTTTTCTAATGAGGTTTACTTGCAACTGCCAGATCGGTGTTACCCGAGTGTGAGAGTCTTTCCATCTCTCTGGCATTATTCTCCCAACTTATTACCGTGGGTTTCGGAGGGCGGGGTATGGTTGTTGTAGGTTTCCGGTTCACGCGGAAGTTCCTAACTAGCGTAACTCACACGCTAACACTCAACCCTTAGCCCTAAGTCTCTACTTCCTAACTCGGTATTTACCTAAACTCGGTATTTCATCCATCAGAGCGATACTTCGCTCTGATACCACATTTTGTAACACCCCTACCGCTAATACCGTCATTACAGTACAATTACTTACCTTCGCAGCGGATACTACATGCATAACGGCGGGTGTACAATGCCGTTAGTCACCCACGTGACTAACAAGGCGAGTTACAATACTACATACTATCGGTCTGATGAATTTGAACATACCGAGTACTCTACACAATACAATACTTCCCATTGCTTACTCATCCACAATTCGGTTACAACTCCAATACATTACTATACCGAGTATACTACGGTCCTTACATTACCGATACAGTTTACACCTCCAAATTCATAATACGTTACAAATACAATTCCTTTACTCAACTACCCATGCTTATGTAACAGTCCCCGTCCTACTCTCTCGAACGGTGGTCAGCTTCGAATACCTGCACACTAAAAAACGGTCCCCTAAGGGGTCAGCTTACGCTGCATATGAAATTCGCATATACCGCGTGCTAACCGCGGTACGCCGACTACTTTAGGTCGGATATACATGGAGTTCATTTTACATGCATACATACATACTATTACTACACAATACTTCATCAATACTTACATACACATACAAGTTCAATACTTGCCAAGGAAGACAATTCTATAGGCAACCGTTCGTACTAATTATTTATTCAATACTCTTTCATTGCGTTACTCATTACTCTGTTCGTACTATATTCGATATTCGCTACTCTACTCATACTCACTCCTTACTCTTGCATACTCGTCACTCCATGTTCAGTACCTTACTCGTACACGATCCGTACTCTGTACTCGTTACTATACTTGTGTATACTTGCTACTCAATACTCCATACTTACTCACACATACTCAATACTCAGTGCTTACTCATACTTACTCAATACTCGGTACTCATTACATACTCATACTCACTTCTTACTCAGTACTCATTACTTACTCATACATACGCAATACTCATTACTCATTACTTTGGTCTCTGGGCAGAGTCATACACAAGACTCGCCGCTGGACCTGCAATACGAGGGCTATACGCTTAGCTCCTCAAATACTCTTATGTCCGTTTCTACCGGACTACTCAAATTCCCAACACTCTTCTCTCAGAGTATATTACAATCTCATGGATTAGCCTAGAAGTATCTCTCTCGATAACCTCTGCTAGCTTAGGGAATTACCACCGTCTAGTATCCTCAGATTTAAGGGTTTCCCCAACATATCGAATACTCTCTCGTTCGGGGCATACTTACATCAGTCGGGTCCTCTCATAATGGGTCGACTAATTACTAACGGGTTTGGAGATCCCTCATCATTCTTTACTACTCTCATGGTTTCATGTTTCACCAGATTAATTCCTCTATTAGAGGTTACTTATATACTTCCACTACGCTTTGTTTGTGGATTATTCGATTCGGTTCTCCTACCGTCATCGGAAGGTTATTACTCTCGTACTCTCTCTCACATTCTAGTGAGTTTCATTGGGTTGCGTTATCGTTTATTGATTCATTAGTTTAGTGCGTTGCTACGGTTCCATTAGTTCACAACTTGACTCTTACTACGAGTCACTACCCAACAAGACTCATCTATGAGTCGTACTACGCACTAACTGAAGCCACACAATCAATCAAGAAGGGTTAGCTCACACAACATACACCAAGACATACAATGAAAGGGAATAAACCGTTTTCATGCTTTAGTCTTGATTAGCCGGCATACAGCACACAAATCAACGTAACTCGGTTAGCATACGGGGCATGAGAAAATCATACCTTTCAGTTCACCGGTTAGCTCTACCATGTGTTCCCTTGTTCCTTGGTTCACACTTGTTCCACTGATAATGTTCCAACATTGTTATTAATACTATACTCTTACGATACACAAATAATTACTACTCCCGTACTTACCCCGTTATCCCGGTATACTTAATGTCCTTATACTCTCAACTTACTTAATTACTTTTCATACTTGTTCTCCTAATCATATACTTACTTCCTTACCATTGTTGTCACATTAATGGTATTTTACTAAGGTCCTTTATTTATTTACTTGCCTACATACATACATACATACATACATATGATTACTATGTTACTATATATATATATATATTATAAGTTAGGGCCGTCCGACCCACCGTCCGACCCAACCTATGGGTCGGACCACTCCAGTAAGTTTCCCGTCTTTTGAAATTGTCCCGTCCGACCCAGAACTGTTCCGTCCGACCCATACACCTCTGGGTCGGACCATTCCAGTAGCTTTTGGTTCCGAGGTCTGGGTCTGTCCGACCCACCTCTGGGTCGGACCATAGCAGAATGTTGCTACAGACCTTGTTTTTCTTTTCTCTTCTTACCCATTTCTTCCCCAATCTTCCTACATGTAATCCCGCATGATTTAGCACTAATTAGGCTTCCTAAAATACCTTAATTCATCCCCCAAGTCCATTACTAAATTCATCAAACAACTTACACAATTTTCTTACTTCTTCTACAACACATGTAACAGTTTTTGTCACTCCTATGCTACAGATTTTACAATTCAATTATCCCATCCAATACTTCCTCAACCAATGCCATTCCTAGCATTCTAAATACCTCTCCTTACCAAGCCAATTCATTTCCAAGCCATTACACTTCCTACACCCAAGTTCCAACACTCATTTTACAAAATCCTGCACACCAATTTCTTCCTAGTTCCACAATGCATTTTGGTACCTCTCTTGCTACAGATTTTACATCCTAATACTCTCATACCACAACTACCATTCCATGGTCATTAAACACCTTTATTAGATCCAATACACACCTTGGTTCTCCCATTCACCAAGTCATTCTTAATACACAATTCCAACTAAAATTTCGCCATAGTTCACCTACTTTCCTTACATCCTCAAGTACACATCCTCTCATCCAATTCAACCTAAAGCTAGCCACACCCAACAAGGGTCCTACCAGCACACAAGGCAATCTTAATACATCAATACTCCCTTAACAACAATACTAATACTCATACACAATTTACTCGCCTTCAAGGCCTACGATTCACATACTTGCCCACCAATACTCAAACATCCACAACTACAATACTAATACAATAGTTTAGGTTCTTTTATTTGTTTACCCATTCCCATTACACTAATGCATTAAATTAAGCATTAAGAAGGAGCTCTTACCTTGAGCTTATATTTTCCTTCTTTTTTTTCCATTTCTCTTCTTCCTCTCTTGCTTGTACCAATCGGTCAAATGGGAATGGAGTTGTCAAACTCCATCCCAACACCCAAGAACACAAGAATGCATTTAATTATCCTTCTAAACCCTTAAAGAATGCTAATTCAAATAAAAGGGCTTAGAGCACAAGTTAGGGTTTTACCTTTGGAGATCTTTGAGAGGGATTCTCACCCTTGAATCAAGAAGGGGATTACTCCACCATTGGAGGGTTGAGACAATGCTCCAAAACAAGAGAAGAACAAGGCATTAAAAGAAGCCAAAATCGGCCAAGGCATGGAAATGGAGAAAATGAGTTTTTCTCTTGAATCTTTTTACCTTAAGTGGAAGAGGAGACTCCAAGCTTCAAGAATATGTGGTTTACTCTTCAAATCACCAGCCCCCATGGAGAGAGAGAGAGAGAAATCGCTAGGGAGGTGAGAGAATAGAGAAATTAGGAAATGAGAGGTGAGAGAAAAAGAAAGTACCTTTTCAACTTTTTCTATTTGCTTTTTGGTTCCCTTTACTTATTAGCTAGTTACATGTGTGTGAGAGGGTTATTTGACCCCTTAAAAATCGGCCCCACACATTACTGCAAGTTGGAGCGTTTTTCGTCTTTTACAGAAAACGCTCGTTATTTTACCCGGTTTTGATACTATTCACTACTCGGGCCCGTTTTCCGGAATTTTCTCATTTATTTATTTTTATTGGTTATTAAGCTTCCGTAAATGCTTAATAATTATTATTTAATGATTTATGATTTTTACGGGTCCGTTTGACCACTTAAAGTCACGTTTTCGGGTTTCCTCAAAAAACGTGCGCTAAAGCTCTTTTAGCGTTTTAATACATTTCTTGGATCCGTTTTCTTCGGGAATCGTTCCCGTATACTACTTAGGCATGAATACGCCTTAGGAATCCTCATAATACTCTAACCGAGGTCTCGTACCTCCTTTGGTTATTTAACGCTTATTTTAGCGTTCTCCGCTTTCTAAGTGTTTCCTCATTTCTTTTGGATTTATTTTCCTTACCAAAAATTACTTAGGCACTATTAGGCCCCTAAATACCATATTAAAATATTCTAATTACCATATTTAAGTTCGGGGTATTTCAGGTAGTTCAGAGGAAGTGACTTGTTTGATAAACTTGACTGGCTTAAGGGAGAGAGCGTGCTCCTTTTCTTTCAGTTTTTGAGTGAGATTTTTGATAGTGGTGTTCAGGGATATGTTTTTGGATTCAGAAGCATTTAGATCATTTTGAAGAGAGCAGCACTTGTCAGTAAAGATGGTGAGGTCTTGTTTGAGAGAGTCGATCAGGGTGAGAGACTCTTTCTGGTCACCCTGGCTAAATTGAGGTCGCTCTAAGGTATCATGAAGTTTCTTTTGAAGGGAATCAACATGACGCCTTGATTCTTGTAGATCTAACCTGAGAGAACAAGAGATGGTTTTGTGTTCCTCAGCTTCATCTCTTAGGGCATACATCAGACCTTTTGAGATTTCGAGTTCCTCATATAGCTCGGTTATTTTGCTGGTAAGACTTGCTTTGAGGGAGTTGTTCTCGGAGACAATTTTAGCAATTAAAGTTAAAAATCCCATAGGAGAAATACGGTAAAGGTCTGTTTCAAGGTGAGAATGATTTACCTCATTGTCTGGAATTATGGACTCCGTCGTGTCGTGTGCCATGTGACATACCAGGCCGCTGGACTCTGCGTCTAGATCGTCGGAGTCTGAATTGCCCCAACCAACAGCTGCCATCAGTGATCTCCCTTGGGATTTTCCATACTGGTTCTTGAGTAAGGGACAGTCCTTCTTGAAGTGACCGGGTTTATTGCAGTTGAAACAAGTTACAGAATTAAAGACTTGTTTGGAGGTGTTTGAGAACGACCGACTCTGTCGATTAGGTTGGTTGCACATGAATTTTCAGAGGTTCTTGACTATGAAGACAAAGTCTTCCATAGTCTCAGCCTCACTTTCCTCCACAATAATATCCACTAGCTCAGCCTTGGCTTGTCTGATTTGAGTGTCAGCGACATAGGCTCCTTCTTGAGTGTACTGAGTCGAATTAACCTGCAAGGCCAGGTCATTCAAAGTAGTAATCTTACTAGAAGAAGGAGAAGATGTATTACCACATTTCTTTCGAACATTCTTCTTGTATTTATCTACGGATTGTAGATAGGAACCTAGGTCTTGACAACTCCATTTAGACAGATCCTTGCATGCTTTGGTGGAGATTACCGTTTCTGCCCATTCTTCTCGGAGGCTGTCCAGCAGCTTGTGCAAGACACTCTCTCTATCCGGTAAGATGTTAACTTCCTGCATAGTAGTAGTTAGTAAATAGAAACGATCAAGCACTTCTTCCAGGGACTCACCAGGCTTTTGTAGAAAATTTTCATAGTCCATTCGGAGTTCTTGAGCTTTGCATTTCTTGAGTTTAGTGACTCCCTCGTGGGTAGCTTGAAGGAGTGTTCATATCTCGTTTGCGGACTTACAATGATTTACTCTCCTTTGTTTTGGGATGGACAGGCAAGTGTATATTGCACGTGATGCCTGTCGATTCAGCTCGTACCTTTTGCGATCTGTAGCAGTCCATGTTGATCGATCTGGATTGACTGTAAGATCTCCTCCAGTGACTATCTCCCAAAGCTCAGAGTTGACAGACTCAATGTGTTGCTCGATCTCATTTTTCTAACGGTCGTAGTTGGTGGAGGTGAGCCTGGGGTGCTTGAAGTGCATTTTGTTGTTTTGATTGGCAAAGAGATCTGCCATTGCTTCGTTGATTGACCGTTAGCCTAAGCAAGGCTCTGATACCAAGTGTAGGATCGGGTGGCTAACTCAAACCAACCAAAGGTGTGAGTCTAAGAGTTGGTTTGACTCAATCAGCCTTCGTAAGTGAGAAACACTCTATGATGCGGAGGCACTCAATCGAACTGATCAAACTGAGGGTGCGGAAGACTTTTGCAGTAATTGAAACGAAACGATGAAAAGAAAGAAGGACTTTGTTGAACTCAGCAAAAGACACAAATAAGCTATTTCATTTCCTGGTCAAATAAAACAACTTACAAATGTCCACTAAGTAGAAGGAATCTACTTAGCGGTTTTTCACTCACTCACCCAACACACTTTCTAATCAGATCAATGGTAAGCGTAGTGAAACTAGGATCTTCCTAGGTAGAGTCTATCTAAAAGCGCTAACTAACTTGGTACGTATTATCTCTCTCTTTCTGGCTTACAAAGCGATTCTCTTTCTCTCTCTAAGCTCTGAAATAATCCTCAATGAAAGCACACCTAAAACTAACTATTACACAGCTTATTTATACTCTTAATACAACGGTAGGTCGAAGGAGTTAGTTTCGAAAATACCGGAACTAACTTAGTGGACAACTTCCAACGGCTTTGAGTGGTCTTCTTACTTGGGCCGCGATCTTCGGGTGTTGAGTGAAGACTTCATGACCGTTATGGTGATTAAGGCATTCCCGAGTTGACTCCTTGTTATTCGCAACTGCACGGGAGAGTCTGTGAAGTCTTCTTAGTTGTGTGGACTCTATTGAAGCGGCTCACTCTTTGTGTCTGTCTGGGAATGATTGACTCTGTCGAGGTGATAGGCTATCTCTGCAACACTCTGATGTCCCAACAATTTCCCCCTTGTTGCTGATGATAGAAAACCTCCGTGAATCCTGATGGAGTCAATCCTGAAATAGAAACACAAAGGACTAGGGGAACCGACCCTGTCAAAGTTCCCCCTTAATAGCAGCAGTAGTAGTTGAGTTCAAAGACTCCATTTAGGTTCCCCCTAAATCGTAGAGGCACTCCAGACAAGCAAACATTAAATGGGCAGTGTAATAGGCAGGATAGAACGTAGTATATAAAGTAGTTAAAATACTAGACCACACGGTCCAGCAGCAGAAAAAAGCAATTTAAAAACAACAACAGAGTCACCCGTACACCAGACGGGATTCACCGTTTCTCCCTTTTGCTTTCATCAGAGGGAAGCCCACAGTCACACAGAGTTAGTCAAAGTATTCACACAGAAACCAGCAAAAAGTGTTTAGAACTTAAAAACAGCCTAAGTCCTAACACTACACACACACGTCATGGCTAAGGGGTTGGGGTCAGGGTGGATTGGATGTCAAGGAGTTGTTCTTGCAAGGCCGCCACAGTCGTCTCTATCCCAGCGAGTCTGTCCATCATCCGCGTTTGCCCCTGAATCAGCTCTGCTGCTTGCGCAAGGAGTCGCTCCACTTTCTCCAGGAGGGGTAGGAGTGAAGCGTGAGGGACTGCCTCTTGAGAAGTGGAGGTTCCCGCCGTCGTTGGAGTTGATGGTGGGGGCAGCAGCTTTGATTTGTCGATAGATGTCAGCCGATTCAAATACCGCAGGTTCATGGTGTCTACCTCTTCGATAGACTCTGGCGTCGATGTCGCCAGGGGTACCTGAAAGAATTTAAGAATTCGAGGCAGCCAGAACACATACCCCAGGGAGTGTTTCGGGGTGTCGACAGACTGGGCTAAGTGATGGAGGATGATGTGGGCCAGATTAATGGAATGCCGGTTAATAATGCAGTACATAATGGTAAGGTCCAAGCAGTTGACCATGAGATTTCCTTCTTTGCGGGGGACAATGCTTTTGATGACCAGAATATGTAGGAGTTGGTGTAAAATAGAGAGATTTCCACGGGGTATGGGTGAGCCAATCTTTTTCTTGGAGGAGAAAAAGCGATAGATTTTATTTTATGGGACCCCGGGGATTTCAGGAAGGACTCCTTTCTCATAGAAGGACAGGCCAGTAGCAGGGACTCCAAGGATTTGGGAAAATTTTTCATGATTGAAGAAGATTGGGGTGGAATCAACAAAAGACTGTGCAACACCGTTTCTGATAACAAGATTTTGAAAGAAATCGACAGACTCTTGGGGATACCACTCCGTTATCTCACAGAAGAGGTGTTTCCACCCCTGAACCTCTAGCATGGTCACTAATTCCCCTAGGTTTGAAGATAGAGCCCAAGAGAAATTGAGGAACTTACCCCTGACGATATTCCGTTCTGAGGCAGGGTCCCCGAGCATGTAGCGTTGGTTGAAGGGGTCTATCTTCGCACATCTTCGGTGCGGCTTTGGAGGTTTCCGGTCTCTGGTGGATGTTGCGCCAGTAGAAGCATCGTGACTGGCCATGGGCAATTCTTGGACTGGAGATGATTCGCTGGAACCAGAGGAGACAGGTTGCGCCTTGACAGAAGAACGAAGTACCCTTTTCGCTGTTGGTCGGTTGGAGGTTTGAGCTTTTCTTTTACGGGTTTTAGGTTTGGGTTGTTGTGGTGGTGTTGCTGATTTTGCGGGAGATACGGGTGGGGTTGGTGTAGGAGATTTGTGGGTTGGGGCTTGCGGTTGATCAGTAGGATGGGTTTCGGCAGGAGGGATTTGAGCTTGTGGTGTTGGGGATGGTGGCAGGGTTTGGATTGGGGTGACATCCTCAATATCTGTGTCAAGAATATCCGTTTTTGCAGCGGATGGTGGTGTTTGATGAGGGGATGGGTTACGGGTTGGAGGTGGTGGTGTGGTGGAGTGTGTGGGAGACGAAGTAGCGGTGGTTTTAGTGGGAGAGTGAGTGGTGGTGGTGGTGGTGGTGAGTGGAGATGGAGTTGGGTTGGCCATCGATTGGAGGTACGCCTAAAGGCGAATGGGATCGGCGAACATATCGGCTGGGATGTTGGTACTGTTGAAATTGATGCCTGCCATTTGAAAATTGTAGTACACTTGGGCGTAGAGGGAATGGAAATGAGAGAGATGGAGTAGACGGGTGATGGATATAAGGGCTGGAAGTTGCAGAGATGGCGTGTGTCAGGTGAGATAAATGCGGCGACGTCAGGGTTTAGCGAGATTAACGGCGAGGATTTTGGCAAGGTGGGTTCGGATAGATGACGTGGGTGGTAGCGCTAGAGTTATAGACATGCTAAGTAATAAAACACAGTTCACAGATTCAAGTGCAAACAAAGACAGACTCGATGAGACATGAGGGAGTACCTGCTGAAGGGCTTCCCTCTGATGAAAGCAAAAGGGGGAAGCGGTGAATCCCGTCTGGTGTACGAGTGACTCTGTTGTTGTTTTTAAACTGCTTTTGGATTTCTGCTGCTGGACCGTGTGGTCTAGTATTTTAACTGCTTTATATACTACGTTCTATCCTGCCTATTACACTGCCCATTTAATGTTTGCTTGCCTGGAGTCCCTCTACGATTTAGGGGGAACCTAAATGGAGTCTTTGAACTCAACTACTACTGTTGCTATTAAGGGGGAACTTTGACAGGGTCGGTTCCCCTAGTCCTTTGTGTTTCTATTTCAGGATTGACTCCATTGGGATTCACGGAGGTTTGCTATCATCAGCAACAAGGGGGAAATTGTTGGGACATCAGAGTGTTGCAGAGATAGCCCATCACCTCGACAGAGTCAATCATTCCCAGACAGACACAAAGAGTGAGTCGCTTCAATAGAGTCCACGCAACTAAGAAGACTTCACAGACTCTTTCGTGCAGTTGCGAATAACAAGGAGTCAACTCGGGAATGCCTTAATCACCATAACGGTCATGAAGTCTTCACTCAACACCCGAAGATCGTGGCCCAAGTAAAAAGACCACTCAAAGCCGTTGGAAGTTGTCCACTAAGTTAGTTCCGGTATTTTCGGAACTAACTCCTTCGACCTACCGTTGTATTAAGAGTATAAATAAGCTGTGTAATAGTCAGTTTTAGGTGTGCTTTCATTGAGGATTATTTTAGAGCTTAGAGAGAGAAAGAGAATCGCTTTGTAAGCCAGAAAGAGAGAGAGAATACGTACCAAGTTAGTTAGCGCTTTTAGATAGACTCTGCCTAGGAAGATCCTAGTTTCACTACGCTTACCATTGATCTGATTAGAAAGTGTGTTGGGTGAGTGAGTGAAAACCCGCTAAGTAGATTCCTTCTACTTAGTGGACATTTGTAAGTTGTTTTATTTGACCAGGAAATGAAATAGCTTATTTGTGTATCTTGCTGAGTTCCACAAAGTCCTTCTTTCTTTTCATCGTTTCTTTTCAATTACTGCAAAAGTCTTCCGCACCCTCAGTTTGATCAGTTCGATTGAGTGCCTCTGCATCACAGAGTGTTTCTCACTTATGAAGGCTGATTGAGTCAAACCAACTCTTAGACTCACACCTTTGGTTGGTTTGAGTTAGCCACCCGATCCTACAACCTCTACTAAGAGAACAAAGATAGTTCAAGATATGAACTCATGAGAAAAGTAAAAGAGATATAAGGGACCATCAAACTCCCTTAAGAGATGGTTGACCTCCTAAATGAGAATCCGACCCGTTATAAGAAAAAGAATCAAACATATAAGTATACAAAACGTTGGATCAACCCTTAAATCTTAGAATACATGAATACAAGATAATTCCCTAAGTCATTAGAAGACATCGAGAGAGATGCTTCTAGACTAGTATACATAATTATATTATAACTCTGAGAGAGGAGTATTTGGGAATGTGAGAAGTCCGAGAGAGATTCGGACCTATGTGAAAGAAGTAGGAACTAAGAGAAAGTTCTGGTTACTAGTTGAGCCTTCCCACCATGCTAGATCCAGAGTAGGGTCGAAACAGGAGAAGTAAGACTTGGCTTGAAAGCCCGGTGGTGAGTCTTGTGTATGACTCTACCCGGAGGCCATGTGTTTTGGCTTAAGAATTATTTAAGAGATGAATAATTGAGAAGCCAGAATGTGACTTGTAGTGTCTATAGAACTAAGAGAACAAGTAAGGTATCCGGGAAGAACAGATAAGACATTGTACAATGGGAAAGAGGCATTAGTGAGGGAGAAACCCTCAAAGCCTAAAGAGTAAGAAAATGTAAACTAACTAACGTAAGGTATTGGCTTTGTGATTGTATTCTTAGTTTGAATACCTGTATGAATGTGAGCCTGTTGAATGTTTACTGTACTTCATGTTTTGATTTAAATAAAATCAATCGCATGCTAAGAAGAGAATTAGTTGAGTGTGGCCCGGTAGTAGCGGGTTGCACGACATTCATACCAACAAAGGTGTCGAGCCCCCCTTTGGGGCCACCCATTATTTTTCAGGTATACTGATGATGATACCGTTCGAGAGTAAGACGGGGATGGTGGTTAAACATGGGTAGTTATATTTTTATTTTAACTTGTATTTCAACGAGGAGTAAGACCGAAAGTGTTATCAACATCCACTATGTATTAGGCTTGACATAGCTTCTAATGTATGAGACTCTGTTATATCCAAAATTTCAACCCCCTCGAAGTAGTCTCTAAGGCATACGTGTTACAAAGGGCAAAATGGTCAAAATGCACCAATGCAGGATTTTCCAAGAACATTCTCGAAATTTTCTATTTTCATATGACTTGTTCATTATTTCCAAACACTTCCAAATATCATAGTCATTATGAAAGGTATTTCATGATTTTCTGATAATATTTATTCTGGAAATTAAGCTTTAATTCATATTATAAGCTAGTTTCTTTAATAATTAACACATGAAATAGCCTCAAAATAGAAATCAAAAGGTTTCCAAAAATTAAAATAAAATTTTCACATGGTTAGCATGATCACATACAGTTGTAAACCTGAAATTGTTTTGTTGGAACCTTGGCCTGAAATTTAAAAGAGAAATTCAATCATTTTTACAATTTTCTCTCTCCTTTGGAAAATACCCAGATAAAGTCCAAATTTCATGAAATTTTAACAAAAGATAGAGAATAATTTTAAAGACTAACACCGTTGGAATTTCGTTATTTCGACTTTCCAATAATAAGTTATGAATTATGGGCGTATCCAGATTGTGAGATTTTTATCTAATCTGTTATTTATCAAAATAACCCGATTCCAAATCTCAAAATTCCTAAAAATCATCATTTACCTTTAGTTAAAATTTCATAATTTTTCTCGGCCTGCAGCATATTCTAAAAAATCAGAATCCCTTAGAGCACAAAATCAGGGTTTTAGATAAAGATCTTGTTCTATCAATTTGGCCATGCTCTTTCTATAAAAGACCTTCCCAAAAACGACCTAGGGCAGAGAATAACATTCCTAAAGTCATAAGAGGCAGCCGTCAACCTTCTTCCCACGTTTTTGCACGCCTAAGTCTCAAATCTATACCGAAATCATCCCGAAATCACCAAAAAACACATTCCCTCTTCCCCCATTGAGCTTCCTAGCACCAAAACACCAACAATACAGAACCAAACCATGGTTAACAACATAAGGAAGAAGGGGTCAGAAGCTCTTGTTAAAGTCGAACCGGATTGGCCATCAATGAAGCTCTTGAAGATTCCCGACGTGAAGGAACAATCAAATCTCGAAGTCAAAACAGGTTGGAAATCAAATTATTTAACTCCCCTAGTCTCAATACACTTTAGGTTGAAATTTCTAATCGAATTTACTTTTCTTTGCTTCTGAATTAAGGTTTATTTACATTTTTTCCATTAACTTGTTCAATAAGTTTCATCCTTAAGTCATAGTCAAATTGAAAATTTTTTATTACTAACGTGTTTATAATCTTTCAGGCTACAAACCCATAAATTTTGAGCCAAAAACACCACCGGGAACCACCCAAACGCCGTCGTCCGAGGGCGGTCCGCACCCACTGACGCTATGTCCGGGGGTCCCGGACGCCCTATCCGTAAGCCTGGACGCCCCCGGACGGTGGCAGGACAATTTTATTTTTTAAAATCTAGGGTTTTTCAACTTATATCCGGTCTCACGGATGCCTTGTTGGTGGCCCCAGACTTTTCAAAATCGTGTTTTCTGTTTGATTCGACTTTTATCTTCACTTAGATTAACTAGGGTCTGTGGGTTTGGATATTAGGTCTGTGGCCACAGACAGAATCAAAATTTGACCTAATTTTGCCTCTGAAACCCTAGTTTAGGTATTTTAATTTTCACTTTAATTTTCTCTCAAAAAAGTTTAAAATAAAAAAAATAGAAGTTTGAGCACTTAGGTTAAAAACGACTTGTAATAAGCCATAATTAAACTAAGTAGAGGAAAAACGACTTCTAGGGGTAATGAAAGTAATTGAACCCTAAATAAGTCGAATACCAAGCCCCTGAACCCGATCTCTCCTTTCCTAATTTAATCTAGGCTAAAATTACGTGGGGACTCATAATAGGTTCCAGTGAGCTAATCTAGGATTTAATTATTAGTGTTTATGACATAGTTAATAAATCAAGGTTATAAGTGGACCTAAAACCCTATTAGATCCTAATCACTCGAATCAACATAGGATAAGGTTTAAAAATCGATGCTCACAGACTAGCAACTCTGCTGGGGGCTCAAATTCTTAATATTAACTTGTTTAATTTTAAGAAAGAGGGCTTAACTTGAAATTGTTTACTACGGCTTTTATTACATTGTTTGTTTACTTTTGTGTGCACTTTAATTTCTGCACCTTTGCATCATATGAGATCAAGGGTCCACGCAAACCAATTTCACCCCGGGACCCATTTGAGGGTCCCCTGTCTGGGACTCACAACTTTTAAGGTGATGTGAATAAGCGAGGGAAAAGAGGAGGATGTCATCTAACCACATCCCCTTAATACCTGGGCTTTAGCCCAAAGCGTTTACCTGGCAGTGTCCTTACCAACCCATGTTTGGTCATTCAAAGACCTAACCTTAGACGCACACCTTCAGGTGATGTGAAAAAAGTGGGGAAGCCCAAAGAGAATAGCGAGCAAGCCCTATTCCTTTGTAGTGACTTGGGCATATGCCCCAAGCACCTCTCCGGATCGTTCCATACCCGAATTGGTTAAAGCGTCATTTGAGGACATGTTGAACTTGTGTGGGCCTTGTTTGCTTGTATTACCGACCCACTATCAAGCCTAGAAATTGATAGGAACTTCTCGTACATCAACTAGCCTAACCCGAATTCGCGGTTTTATTGTTTGCGGCCCAAAGGCCTGGTTGGTTTAATGTGTGAATCCTGTGGGCTTCGGCCCAAAAGTTTAGATTTAGGTGATTTCTTTTTCAGCCCGATTTGGTTTATCCATTTAGTTCTAGGCCTATGGAAAACAAACTCACCCAAATTTAAGGTAATTCACATAAATCAAGAAAAATCAATCAAGCCTTTTCACTAAAGTTCCTTCAGCCCAATGCTCTTTCTAGTCTAGGAAAAAAACTTTCGCTCTGGCTTCGGCCCAAAATCCTAGATCTAGGTATCATCTTTTAGGCCCAATCAAAATTACTCGGCCCAAGTTCCGATTCACATCTAAAACATGGTTAGAAATCATTCCGGCCCATGCACCTCACTTTTAACCCAAACACATTATGGCCCAAGTGCCAAATTCTCAGAACATTCCAACCCAAGTACCACATTATCTAAACAATTCAGCCGAAGCAGCTCATTCTATCCCACGTGCCTATCTTCCAATCCATTCGGGCCTTAGTGCCCACCCACAGTTTTCAAAACATTTCAGCCCATGGGCTTTTCTTGCGGCCCTAGCAAGTTTTAACTTAAAGCATCATTGTACCATACTCTTTCCCGGTCTAAAATTTTATCCCAGACCTCTTCTGTTTTCTGACATACGACATTTTGAAAGTAGGCAAGCCCAAATCCCAAATATGGTAGAGGGAGAAAACCCAATCAGCATAGAGGCCCAGTTTACAGCCTTAGAGCAAAAGTACATGGACGCACTTAATGCCATGGAACGAAGACATAGTGTTGTCCTGAACACCATGGAATCCAACTATACATCACCATTATCGAAGATTTGAAGGAAAAGGCCCTTTCCCTTGAGGTCGAATGTCGAGATCAGGATGAATTAGTGGGTAGGCTTCTCAACACCCTTTATGACGGCGTTGAAGTTGGCCCCATTAGGGCCCAGGGTTCGAGAGGAAATGTCAAAGAAATTGCTGCAGAACTCAAGAGAGTGGTTAAGAAACCAGAAGTAGACAATCAAACAGCAACTTGCATTCAAATTTGTACCCGTAAGAGAACCAGGCAGCATGAGGAACACAATGATCGACAATCAAGAGGACCTGGTTGGAGCGTTGGGACAGTAGAACCATCCTGACGGAGTTCTCGACAGAAAGAGTTTACAGACATCGGCCGAACACCAAGACAAGCACTTGAAGAGCTTTGAAGAAGATATCCGATGCAACTGTTCACCCTGAGGCCAGGAACTACTCATTTGGAGAAAGATCTTAATCAATTTGGTCACTTCCATCAGTTGCCCGGTCACGACACTGACCATTGCAGGGCCCTACAACATAGAATCCAGGATCTGATTGACCAAGGGCTCCAATTCTAAGAACGTGGTAGAGTACGCAGAGCACGTGTGCCCAAGCACCATTAGAAAATGTTGTTATTTTTAGTGTTTTTCTCATTAAATGCATTTCTTTTATTGATTAGTCATTTTTCAACTTTTGTAGTAGTTAGTTTTCTTGATCATTTTCGGTAGTTTTCCTGAGTTTGTAATTTCCAACATTATTCTTCGTTAAATAAAACATAGTTCCATTTTTATAATTTTGTGCAAAGCATTATTCATTAATTCTAAAAATTAAGAAAAAATCACACACGTCTTTCAACGATCACGAAGTAATCATTTTCTAACTATGTAATGGAACGACTTATCTCTTGTTTCTAAATATTTGAACATGCCTAACCAAACACCAAAACTCACCCCAGAACATCCAAACAACCTACAAAAAGGTCCAAAGTCCACATCTATTGAATTGTTGTCACAAACCCCAAATCAATAC
This sequence comes from Limonium bicolor, assembly GCA_023374045.1. NCBI lineage: Eukaryota > Viridiplantae > Streptophyta > Magnoliopsida > Caryophyllales > Plumbaginaceae > Limonium > Limonium bicolor. The sequence goes on from CM041776.1 coordinate 229,803,666, forward strand.
TAGGGGCAATCTGAGTTTAGAATCATTGTCTTTGAATCTTTCGGTTAAGTGTGTGAACAAGTCTCTAAGTGATCATTCATGAGAGAGTCTTGAGCAGAAAAACCATGAGTGAACGAGCGTGTCATTTTTACATGACTCTAGAGAGGTCACATTCAAAAGGTGAGGTAAACGGCATAACTCTGACCGAAGGAGATAATTTGTAAATTTACACTTAGACCTGTGACAAGTAACAAAGAACAGATACACAACTACCAGGAATGACGAAGCACCTAGGTACAACACCATATAGCCAAAAGCTTGTGAACCTTGACATTAAACCCTAGGCACCCTAGTGAGCCTTTCATATATCCCTTTTCGATATTACAAAGCTCCACAAAGCAAGCTATCCCGTGATGAATAACCAACCCGGTGACCAAGGGAAGCAAGGAGCCCGACTTCTGGACAACAACTTCACAAGTCCAAAGAAGCAAAACTGCTACCAGCATGCCAAAACAATCCCTAAATGGTCCCAAAGTGACACAGGATTCAAATGAGCTCACATCAAAAACAGCTTTCAAAGTTCAAAACCGGGAAACACAAGAACTCCGAGGAAAAAGAGATTCAAAGAAGATAAATCTGAAAAGCCTCGAAGAAATCCAAAATCAGAAGAAAGAGAGAAGGTGCAAGGAACAACCCAAAAGTCCCAAGTTCCAAGCTCACAAGCGAAGTCATCACGAAGTAGCCAGACGGCTTTAGGACGAGATGAAGCAAACCCGAGGGAAGGAGCAAGTTGCAGCTTTGGTCACCTCTTTTAACTCCATATACCTCAAATATCCCTCCATGGTCCCGTTGTCTTTCATCACTCCCCGTGGCCACGTTATAAGCTTTAAAGACTACCGACTTTTTAATTGTGTATCTAATCACGTGAAAGTAACAGATCAAATGTGTAAATCCATCAAATATCAAATTCAATGGTCTAGAAGTTATGACCGTAAGCGAGAAATGAGTGCAAACACCAAATATGTCAAGTGTAGGTTAGGAAGCACCACATCAATACATAAGCCTCGACCCTGAGAGGACGAGACTCGTTTGCACGTTTAATCAAAGAAAATACTAGGGACAATTGATCGTTCCAATCGATTGCCATGAACTCTAGCTCAGATTGTCCTAAGGAAAAATACTGGGGGCAATTAATGGTTCCAACAATTTCCATGACAACACCAATTGAAACCCAAAGCTTGAGCACCACCATCCCACCACAGGCACACATAAGCCCTTACCTTCACACCTCAGGCACCCATAAACCCTAACCTCCACACACACACACTCAGGCCCGTCATTAGCCTTACCTCCACAAAAACATCAGACCCGTCATAACCCTGACCACCATCCAAAATCACAACCAAATCTCAGGTCTATCATAAATCCGGAACACCAGCAAAAGCCTTTAGCACCACAAATAAACACCACACAATTCCCCCAGCGGTATGTTCTTCTTCTAAGAAACAAAATGCAAATCTAAAATTCTTAGTCAGGAAATGATTATTTCACTTTCCTTTTTCAGTAGTCTTTCCCAAGTATTGCCACGTTTGGCGCGTTTTCAACAATTTCTTGCTTTGAATGATTTTCAATTCTCAAGCATTGCCACGTTTGGCACATTTTCAACAATTTCTTGTTTTGAAAAACTTTTTCATAGCGATGTTTGGCATGTTTTCCAGCAATTTCTTATTTTGGACAATTTTCAATCCTCATCATAGCCATGTTTGGCATGTTTTCCAGTATTTCTTGCTTAAGACAATTTTCACACTTTATAATCGTCACGTTTGGCAATCCAACCCAAATTTAGTGTGAGACCAGTACGAGACTTAGTATCATCTTCAGTGCGAGACAAGTAAGAGACAGTGTGTGATCCAAGTTGACGGGGCAGAGCCAATAAGTCCCCATCTTCATGTTAACGTTTTAGGGAGAAACGACTAGTGGGCAGTGGCAATAAGTCCCCTTGGTAATGTAGAAGTTATCCCAGCACCCTAGCTGGTGGACAGAGGCAATAAGTCCCTATAGTATACCAGCAAGGAGCATTTGAACGGGTTTCGGTCCCCAAAAGCATCCGAGCATCATTTTCATATCATCCATATCATCTATATTTACATATCATCCATATCATTTACATTTGCATCATCTTCATATCATCCATCTGCATTATCCAGGCGCGTCACAAGACCTGGAGGCAGAAAAGTTGGCGAGGTGATGGCAATAAATCCTCTTGTGTTATGTCAACTTATTTTAGGATCAACGACTGGTGGGCGATGGCAATAAGTCCTCAGGGTTTTTACCAGGATTTATCCTTGCACACCGGCTTGGGGGGCAATGGCAATAAGTCCACATTGGGTCCAGCCAGGAGCATTAGCACGGGTTTCGGTCCCCATAAGCATCCGAGCACCATCAGCATCATCAACATCATCAGCACTATCAGTATCGTTAGCATATCAGCATTCTCGCATCTACATACAATCTAGTCTTCACTTTTAGGCAGTCGACACCTTATAATAGCTCGACATTACTTCATTTTCTCTTTTAGGTATTCAATGCCTTAGAATCGCTTAACATCATTTCATTTATTACAGGTAGTCAACACCTTAGAATAGCTTGACATCATTTCATTCATTATAGGTAGTCGACGCCTTAGAATAGCTTCACATCAATTCATCCTTATAGGTAGTCGACGCCTTAGAATAGTCTGACATTACTTCATTTAACCCTTTTAGGTGGTCGACGCCTTAGAATCGCTCGACATCCTTTCACTTTACTCAAAGGTAGTCAGCGCCTTAGAATAGCTCGACATAATTTATCAAATTTTCAACAGCATGCAGGGTCTTTCAAGATCCTTAACTTTGGGGTATCACTCAAGCATCAACTAGACTCTTCATATCCATTACAAAGTCTAGTTGACGGGGAGAAATCTGTTATACCCAAAATTTCAACCCCCTCAGAGTAGTCTCTAAGGCATACGTATTACAAAGGGCAAAATGGTCAAAATGCACTTTTCCAAGGACATTCTCGAGATTTTCTATTTTCATATGACTTGTTCGTTATCTCCAAACACTTCCAATAATCATAGTCATTATGAAAGGTATTTCATGATTTTCTGTAATATTTCTTCTGGAAATTAAGCTTTTAATTCATACTATAAGCTAGTTTCATTAATAATTAACACATGAAATAGCCTCAAAATAGAAATCAAAAGGTTTCCAAAAATTAAAATAAAATTTTCACATGGTTAGCATGACCACATACAGTTGTAAACCTTAAATTGTTATGTTTGGGACCTTGGCCCGAAATTTTAAAGAGAAATCCAATCATTTTTACAATTTTCTCTCTCCATTGGAAAATACCCAAATAAAGTCCAAATGTCATGAAATTTTAACAAAAGATAGAGAATGATTTTAAAGACTAACACTGTTGAAATTTTGTTATTTTGACTTTCCAATAATAAGTTATGAATTATGGGAGATTCCAGATTGTGAGATTTTTATCTAATCGGTTATTTATCAAAATAACCTGATTCCAACTCTCAAAATTAAAAGTCATCCTTTACCTACAGTTAAAATTTCGTAATTTTTCTCGGCCTGCAGCATATCCTACAAAATCAGATTCCCTTAGAGCACAAAATCAGGGTTTTAGATAAAGATCTTGTTCTATCAATTTGACCATGCTCTTTCTATAAAAGACCTTCCCAAAAATGACCTAGGGCAGAGGAGAACATTCCCAAAGTCAGAAGAGGCAGCCTTCAACCTTCTTCCCACGTTTTTGCACTCCCAATTCTCAAATCTATACCGAAATCATCCCGAAATTACCAAAAAACACATTCCCTCTTCTCCCATTGAGCTTCCTAGCACCAAAACACCAAAAATACATAACCAACCCGTGGTTAACAACATAAGGAAGAAGGGGTCAGAAGCTCGGGTCAAAGTCGGACCGGATTGGCCATCAACGAAGCTCTCGAAGATTCCTGACGTGAAGGAACAATCAAATCTCGAAGTCAAAACAGGTTGGAATTTATATTCTTTAACTCCCCTAATATCAATACACTTCTGGTTGAAATTTCTAATCGAATTAACTTTTCTTTGCTTCTAAATTAAGGTTTATTTACGTTTCTATCCACTAACTTGTTCAATAAGTTTCGTCCTTAATTTGTAGTCAAATTGAAAATTTCTTATTACTAACGTGTTTATAATCTTCAGGCTACAAACCCATAAATTTTGAGCCAAAAACACCACCGAGAACCACTCAAACACCGCCGTTCGAGGGCGGTCCGCACCCACGGACTCTATTACCAGGGTTCGTGGGTCCCAGACGCCTAGTCCGTAAGCCCGGACGCCCCCGGACGGTGGCAGGACAATTTTATTTTTTAAAATATAGGGTTTTTCAACTTATGTCCGGGCCCACAGACGCCATCTCTGTGGCCCCGGACTTTTCAAAATCATGTTTTCTATTTAATTCGACTTTTATCTTCACTTAGATTAACTAGGGTCCGTGGGTTCAGAAATTAGGTCCGTGGCCACGGACGGAATCAAAATTTGACCTAATTCTGCCTCCAAAACCCTAGTTTAGGTATTTTAATTTTTACATTAATTTTCTGTCAAAAAAGTTTAAAAATAAAAAAAATAGAAGTTTGCGCACTTAGGTTAAAAACGACTCGTAATAAGCCGTAATTAAACTAAGTAGAGGAAAAACAACTTCTAGGGGTAATGAAATTAATTGAACCCTAAATAAGTCGAATACCAAGCTCCCAAACCCGATCTCTCCTTTCCTAATTTAATCTAGGTTAAAATTAGGTGGTGACTCATAATAGGTTCCAGTGAGCTAATCTAGGATTTAATAATTAGTGTTTATGACAAAATTATTAAATTTAGATTATAAGTGGACCTAGAACCCAATCAGATCCTAATCAATCGAATCAACATAGGATAGGGTTTAAAAATCGAGGCTCACAGACTCGGTTTAGAAATGAAAGGAGTTGAATTGTATTTATTTTGAGTACTCGGGAATTGCGGTCCATCAGACCGATGCTGTATTGAGTTAGGCCTTGTTAGCCATGTGGGAGGCTAACGACATTGTTTCACCCGCCGGTTGTATTAGATTATCCGTTGCAATTGTACTGATTATTGAGGAGATTACGTGTTAATGACGGGATTAGCGGCAGGGGTGTTACAAAAAGTGATATCAGAGCGTAGTATCGCTCTGATGACTGGAAATACCGAGTTAGGAATTAGAGACCTAGGGCTAAGAGTTGAGTGATAGCACTACAGGTACGCTAGATAGGAACTTCTAGTATGATATGGATAACTACAATATCAAACCCGCCCTCCACATCCCCCAATTTATAACTCGGGAAGGAATGCCAGAGAGAGGGAAAGACCTCTCTTACTCGGAAAGACCCGATCTGACGGTTGTGAAAAAATTCCTATAAGAGAAAAGAACCTGTCATACGGTAGATTCTAAGAACCGGAATCCTGGGGACGGTTCCCGTCTAAACGTCAATAACCGTACTCAATGACGGGAGTTGAGAAATTCTGTCCAAAGGAGACCGAAATTTATGGCAGCTTGGGGCGACATGCTTAGCAGTCATGAGAACTTGACTTGCCAGGCAGCAGCAAGAAGAGAAGCACTAAGCGTGCAATGAAGCCGATAAAGGAGCGGTCATAAAACCCGAGACACGAGTCTGCGGGACCGCAATTGTTTGATAATACCACCAACGGTATGCTAAATGACTAGGGAACTAGTCAGAAGCGGGTAACTCCAAAACTATAACGCAAAGAGGTTATAATACCTGGCCGACATAGCTCAGACAGCTACGAGAACATTACAGAGTACACTCTGATAGGACTACAAAAGTAGTGCCTAAACCAGTTAAGTCTCGGTAACCACGGTAAATGGGTGAGGACGAGCACCAAGGAACGACACAGAAATAAATAAATAGGGACCTCTAAGAATGGAGAATCACCCGGATTGGTGACTATCATGTCAAGACTAAGGAGAAGCTACTCAGAAGATTGACTATCAACTAAGGAATCAAAGGAAGAGCTAGTAAGGCTACCAAATATGCGTGGAAACAATACCGTAGCCGGTATATGTTAACCTAAAAACCACATGTACCGTGCACTTGCCACGGCAAGTGCGGAAGGAATAGGACTATTCAGAGAAACTTTTAACAAGCAACAAGTACATAGTGAAGTACCAAGATGGTGAATGAAGCAAATATAGGACCATAAATCCTAAGAATTTGAAAACAAAACCTTAGAAGGGCCTAACGGCCTAACCATTGTAGTAAGGAATATACCAGCCAGCGAGAAGCTAGACTTGGTCTGAAGCACCGGCATTGAAATGCCACGAGAAGTTTTCTTTCAAACACAAAAAAATTCTTTAAAACTCAAATATTTCTTTTAAACCTCAGATTTTTAAAACCAAACCAGAAGAACCACATCAAGGTATCATAGGACGATATAATAGGAGTTGACAACAGATTACTTATCCTTGGCGTGTAACAAACACTACAAGTGTACAAAGACGAGAAGTGAGTCAACGACACTCCGATAGGAGCTTGCGGGCCTGACAGACCTACTTACAGGTTAGTTGGATAAGTAGTAATGTATAAGTATGGTACCCCACATACATATACAAGTAGAGTACGGAACACAGGAAGTAGTCAACAGTCAACTCCGTTCTACGGATAGCAACTAAGTCAAACCAGAACAGTTGAACACCTCGGACGATCAAAGAGAAGGAACACGGTTAAACTAACGAGTATAAAGGAATTGAAGAATCCATCTAAGGGAAATGAATAAGAGTTAGGAAGTGCAAGGAGCAGAGAATAGTAAGTATAGACATGGGATATGTCTCGAGAATCTCAAAGCAATGCATGGAAACTGGAATGAGCACCCAACCTGTGTACAATAAGGCAAATGCCTAGCATGGACACACCAATGTCCAACAAACGGGATAGAATTCCCAGAACAATCACCAAGACTAATGGGAAATATCATACTTCATTGAAGAAGACACTAAAGCCAACCAAGAACACAAGGAGAAACATCAATGGTCTACCCAAGAACGGGAGACATTACGACCCTAAGAATGGGAGACATTATAACCCTAAACGGGACAGTTGAAATACGGTACCGCAAGGTGGTGTAGTTAACACAACACACATAAATATTAGCCAGATGTAATGGCATATCCCAATATTGTGGAGTAAACACAAGAGTAAAAATGAACACTCGGTTAGAACACCGAAGGGATTCCAATTACAGGAAGTACCTTAAATTGTTAAGAGGCACTGATTAAGGTCAGATTGCCTAAGGGCCTTCCATGAACTGAAGCATGATATAACAACTGTATCAAGGAGCCCAGTATTACCTCCAAACCATTCAATGGTATACGGAGAAGTGGGAACTTGCATTAACAGCCTACAAAGAGCATAGCTCAAGGTAATGTGGCTTATAAGCCATGAACCAACTACGTGATGTAGATTTAGACGGTTAAAAAACCCCCTATTGAATAATAAGAGTAGGAAGTATTTGAAGCCAATGTATAGAGTGGAGGAAGTATTTGAAGCCAATGTATAGAGTGGAGAACGAACCACTCATTATAAGAGTATGGATAACCCTCGTTATTGTGATACCGCTAGAGCGGCGAATATGTGGACCCTTCAGAAAGAGGATTCCACTCAGCAACATATCAAAGCATGAGCATGCGGCTATTGCCAAGGAATAAGTTGAATGATAAAGGAGATATTTTCAAGACTGGTAAGAAGAAAGAGCTTTTATAGCAATTGTTGAAAACCGAAGAGTAATCGGCTAGAAGAAACGTTGTATGTGTATAATGTAAGTGTAGAGTGAAATACGCTCATGGAGCACAGAGACAAAAAGAATAACATATTCTATAACCAGCCAAGTAAATGGCGAACCATAGTATAAATGGTGGGAATACATGAGCGGAAGCTGACTGAGTAGCAGATGCCATGTAAACTAATATTATATAATGAGTATGGTGCGCAGCAAGTGACCAATATGTGAACTTAGTCAGACAATGATATGAAGTATAAAGAGGAATTATGAAGTAGACTCAGTAGAGATAAGAAAGCACGAGATAGTAGATAAACTGGGCAGTAAGCTTGTAGCCTATGCCATGTCACGAAAGAGCTCACAAAGAAGGCATGGTTCATTCCTATTACAAATACATAAGGAACTGAAAGAGTATCCCTAACGGATCAGATTGATAACAGAAGTGATAAGCTTCGGCACATGAATACCCAATTGCTAAATAATCAACCGTACTAGATACGGAAGATGTATAAACATACTAATGAATAGGGCGCAAACCAGTTAAGCAAAAGCATAGAAACATAACCGTGTGGCCATTGGCCAAAGAAGCACGAGGAGTGTTAGACATACCAACAATTATAACAAATAAGTTTCACCAGAATAGCAGTGAAGAGAAACCAATGAATATCATGAGGACCAAGGCATCGAAAATGCAAGGTCATACAAGTAAATAATTCTTGTGTAGAATCAGGTAAGCGAGCATAATTCAGAAGCCACTAACAATAGAGGGAGCACTACACATTAGGTAGTGGCTCGACCTCAACCAACAGTGAGTCGGAAGAATCTTGTGAGTAATCACGAAGGCACATAGCAATATGCACAATGGATTTCCAGAGAGATGAATTGAAAATCTATAACTTATTGAATTCGCATATGGTAAGAGTTACCACGCGTCGATTGAGAGACCTTTATTCCCAAGACAAAATGGATAAAAGAGTGATGTATAATACATTGAGAATAACGAAAAGGGCGAATCAAGCTCTATGTTATCAGGGTCGCACAGCAGAAGCTAGTGAGCCATAATTCCAAGGTTAAATATACCTAGTGAGTATGAGTAAATGGCTAATTATCAATGCCTTGAAGCATGAGAGTCTAGAACCGAAACCTGTTATGAGTAAACAAACTCCAATTAGAATTCTAGGTGTAGGGACTAAACCGTCAATATGGTTAAGACCCTTTGACCAGAATACATTGTATAGTAGACCGCATGGAAGCTAAAACACTTCTTGATGGCTGAATGCCTTAGACCAATGTTCAATAATGACATATGGTAGATTACGTGGGCATAATCCTTTTTAAGGGGGATAGAGCGAAAAACCGCTTAGCGTATATTTTACGTATTAGGTGCGTAAAGTACGGTGTGCATAGCACAAAAGAAATTGGTTTTATGATTGGAACTCATGTTACATAAACATATGTATCCATTCATTGTGTAATTATGGTTAATGCGCATAAGAGATGCGAATACCATGTATATAAATATACCTATCTTGTTAACTCTAGAGTAAGTATACAAGAAAAAGGAGTAGAGAAACTCCTGGGGGAATGCGAATCCCTACAGTATGTGTCTATTTGAGATTAGATGTGAGATATGATGAGTATGAATCGGTATGAAACCGATGTAGAACCTAGTAGGAATTAAGTTCCCTAGGTGATTTGATTTTAGAACGATTGATGTAGTGAGTTCCATCCTTTGGAGTTGTGTTGATGTATGTTAGAAATGAGTAATAGTGGATAAAATGAGCCATAAGTAGTGAATGCCTAGGTAAATTATTTGGAAGTAAATTGAGAATGATGGATGACCTAAGTTCTAGGATTTAGAGATAAATTGAAATGGATTGTTTTGTGATTATGACTAGAAAGAGTAAAAGATAGAAAATGAATAATGATTGACTATGTGATTGTTTGAAACTGGCGTGGGAGGTGGAACTTGATTTGCTAGCGATCAAGGGAAACCGAACACAAATTAGGGTGGAAGGATAGTTCAACACCGATGCTGATCACAGTGGGGTTGACTGATTCTTGGAGCTACCTATAAGTGGTCACAAGTAATCACGATTAAGTAAAGATACAGTTAGCATCAAAATTGGACTTGGAGTTGAATGATGTTTTGAAAAGAATTTCTTCAGAGATTGAAAACAAAAACCAGTTTTGAAACCACTACACCGGACGAGCAACGGTCCTAAGTTGACCGGTAGAATGGTGGGAGTGAGGAGTAGTTTTGAAACCATTGCACCGGACGAGCAAAGGTCCTAAGTTGACCGATAGGACGGTGGCAATGTGTGTATTTTTCCAAGGGCAGCGGGACGTAGAGAAGTCCTGTGTCTGGATGACCTAGAGTGCCTGAGGATATCTAGAGATGCAAATGTTTTGATCAGAACCAAAGGGACCATGGGCCAGAGAGAGTAAGTGTCCATTTGTCGTAAAACGGCCGTGAACTAGAAAGCGTAAGTGTTCAACGTGACCGGTACCCAAGGGATCGGCAGTGTATTACTCGATATAAGATTCGAGGACTGTAGTGCCTTCTTGTCTTTGGACCGGCCCCATGGAGAGAATACAAAAGAGTATTGTAGGATCGGATGGCTGACTCAAACCAACTCAAGGTGTTAGTCTATGAGATGGTTTGAGTCAATTGAACTTTGTATGTGAGAACACTTGAGACGTAGAAACACTTAGTCGAATTAGTCAAACTAAGTGCGCAGAAGACTTAGTGGAGCTAAATGGATTAACACTCAAAAAGTAGAAAGACTCTGTGGAACTCAGCAAGATACACAAAATAAGCTATTTTATTTTCTGGCCAAAACAAAATAACTTACAATGCCCACTCAGTAGATAAGATCTACTTCGTGGTTTTCACTCACTCACCTAATACAATCTTTGATCAACTCAATGGTAAGTGTAGTAAAACTGGGATCTTCCTAGAAAGAGTCTATCTAGATGCACTAACTAATTTGGTATGAATTCTCTCTGAATTACAAAGGCAGCTGTCTCTCACATCTCTAAAATGTTTCTCACTCAAAAAAGCACAGAAGTAAACTAACTATTACATGCCTATTTATATTGTTTCTAAGGGCAACGGCTCGAAAGAGTCAGTTCCGAAATTGTCGAAACTAACTTAGTGGAAGCATCTTCTGGCAACTAACACCAGACTTGGGCCATAAACTTCGAAGTCGACTGGGGCGGTATTGTGACCGTTGGAGCGTTGGCGTGTTGACGGATTCGCTCCTTAATATTCACAACGGTATGAAAGAGTCTGTGGTGCTTCTTCAGTTGTGCAGACTTTTTTATAGTTAGGCATGGAACTTGTTCTTTGTGCTTTTTCGAGGACGAGTGACTCCCTCGAGGCGATTGACTATCTCTGCAACACCTTTATGTCTCAATAGTTTCCCCCTTGTTGTTGATGATAGCAAACCTCCGTGAATCCCGATTGAGTTAATCCTGAAAAGACAAAAACACAAAGAACTAGGGGAACCGACCCTGTCAAAGTTCCCCCTTAATCGAAGCATAAAAGTTTCAAAGTCTAGAGACTCCATTGTGGTTCCCCCTTAATCGTTGAGAGACTCCAGGCAGATAATAGCATAACAGATAGTAAGTATAGGCAGTAATGAGCAAAGTCAAGTAGGTAAATAGTCGCGTATCTGCACAGTCCAGCAACCAAAATTTAAAAGCAGTCCAAAACATAAAAGAGTTACCCGTACACCAGACGGGATTCACTGATTCCCCCTTTTGCTTTCATCAGAGGGAAGCCCTAACAGTCATATAGAGTTAGGCACAATATTCATGAATAATCCAAAAACAGTGTTTAGAACTTAAAAACGACCTAATTTCTAGCACCACACACACACACACCAATAGGCTAGGGGTCGGGGATGGGGTTAACCGCAGCTTGAAGGTCAAGGAGAGTGTCCTGCATCACTGTCACAGCCGTCTTGAGTCCAGTGAGTCTCTCCAGCATCCTTGAGTTGCTCTATGTTAACTCTGCTGCCTGAGTAAGAAGTCGCTCGACCTTCTCCAAAAGTTGAAGGAGCCTATCTAGAGAGACTATCTCTTGTGAAGTTGAAGAAGTAGGCATCGTCGGAGTTGACGGTGGAGGTAGCAGCTGAGATTTGTTGATTAAAGTGAGCCTGTTTAGATAACAAAGGTTGATGGTGTCTACTTCCTCGATGGACTCTGGCGTTGATTTTGTCAGAGGTACCTAAAAGAATTTGAAGGCCCGAGGGAGCCAGAACACATAACTTAAGGAATGCTTGGGGGTATCGACGAACTGGGCCATATGATTCAGAATTAAGTAGGCCAAATTGAGAGGGTGACGGTTGAGAATGTAGTAGATAATGGTCTGATCAAGATAGTTGACCATGTGATTACCTTCTTTTCTGGGAACAATGTTTTTAATGACTAAAATATAGAGGAGTTGGTGGAGTATAGAAAGCACCTCTTGGGATTGGAGAACCCACTTTTCTTTTGGAACAAAAAAATGGAACATTTTGTTGTGTGGGACTCCGGGGATTTCAGGAAGGACTCCTTTTTCATAGAATGTATACCTTTGTGAGGGACTCCGAGAACTTCAGAAAGTTTTTCAAGATCAAAGAAAATGGTGATAGAATTGACGAAAGACTGTGCCGCACCATTTCGAATAATAAGGTTTTGATAAAAATTGAGGGACTCTTGTGGGTACGACTCGCAGACCTCAGAAAATAGATGTGTCCAACCCTAAACCTCTAACAGCTTTACTAGATCTCCTAGATGAGTAGACAGTGCCCAAGAAAAATCAAGAAATTTACCCTTAACGATATTGCGATCTGTAGCAGGATCAGAGAGCATGTAGCACTGTATGAAGGGGTCTGTCTTGGCACTGCGTCGTTGCGGCTTGGGAGGTTTCCGAGACCTTGTCGACGCGGCGTCGGTGGAAGTGTCATGATTGTTTGCTTGCAGCTCTTGGACCGGGGATGACTCACCGGAAGCAGAGGAGACTAGTTAGGATTTTACAGAGGATCATAAGACACGTTTGGCTATAGATATATTTGTTGTGGCTTTTCATTTTCGGGTTTTAGATTTAGGAGATGGTGGAGGAGTTGGGGTTGCATATTTTTCGTGTGACTGTTGTGGGGTGGGTGTTAGAGATTTTTTGGGTTGAGGGTTTGGTGGTTGTTGTGGAGGTTCGTCGGGTTTAAGGTTTGCCTGTTGAGGTGACGGGGACGGTGGTTTAGCTGGGGGATGGATAATTTGGATTGGTGTTATCTCCTCGACGTCAGTTTCAAGAACCTCAGTCTGGGCTGTAGATGGACGTGTGGGTTGCGGGGAGGTAGTGTGGGTGGAATGCGGTGGTGTGGCAGTTTTTATGAAAGAGGGGGTGGTGGTGGTTTTCGTGGGAGAATGGGTGGTAGCGGTCACTGTGGGTGGATTAGGGGTGGCCATGGACTGAAGGTATGCTTGGAGGCGAAACGGATCTTGGAAAATTTCAGCTGGGATGTTGACGCCGTTGAAGTTAATGCCCGCCATTGTTTTGAGTTGGGTGAGGAAAAAACATGGGTGAAAGAAGCTTGGGAGTGATGTAGGCTAGTTAAAGGTTGAGGGGTTGATGGAAGATGTATAGTTTTTCTGTTGCGTGTGCCAGGCGACATAATTCGGGTGCGTGAGATCAAGGGCGAGGATTACGTGGAACGGGTTTGGATTGATGACATGTGTGTGTAGCAATAGAGACGTAGAGTCGATCAAGCATAACACAATTCACAGATTTATTACACAAACAAGGACATACTCAGTGAGACTTAAGGACATGCATGCTGACGATTGCGTTAGGAACAAGGAGATGCCACCGTCTAGGTAGACGGAGTCATTCCAATTGCGGATCGAAGTGCCTCAAACCTTGTTGTAGATAGAGGTTTAGTGAAGTAATCTACAAGTTGATCTTCTGTGGGGACAAAGTCAAGCTGAATTAACTTTTTCTCGACACAGTCCTTCAAGAAATGAAAGTGAATTTCAATGTGTTTGGTTCTTGAGTGTTGGACTGGGTTTTCGGATATTTTTATTGTGCTTTTATTATCACAGAAGATTGGGATTTGCTCTTGGATGACGTGATAGTCTTGGAGTTGTTGTTTCATCCAAAGAAGTTGGGAGCAACAGGCCGCAACAGAGACATACTCTGCCTCAGCTGTGGAGAGTGCAACAGAGTTTTGTTTTTTGGAGGACCATGAAGCTAGAGAAAGAGCTAGGAACTAGGCATTACCAGAAGTACTCTTTCGATCTTGAAGTGAACCAGCCCAATCGGAGTCACTATAACTAGATAATGTAAAAGTAGGAGAATGAGGATACCATAGATAGAGTGTACTTGTACCTTTGAGGTATCGAAAGATACATTTGATTGTTTTAATTTGAGACTGCTTTAGCGCCGCCTAAAAGCAGGCACAAAGACAGACTGCATGGAGGATATCAAGGCAACTAGCAGCAAATAGAGGATGGACCCTGTCATTCCTCTATCCTCTGTGGCATTGACACCGACTTCATCATCATCAAGATGAATTTTAGGAGACGTGCAGCTAGGGGTTGACGTGCTCTTGACATTTGTGAGATTATACTTTTAAAAGGAGTTCCTTGATGTACTTTTATTGGTGGATTTTGATCCTTCCTTTTTCCTGTTGAACTTGAAGTCCTAAGAAGAACTTTAGCTCACCTAACTCATTCATGGAAAACTCTTTCTTCATAAGATTAGGAAAATGTTCGCAGAGGGTGTTACTGGTAGACCCATAAATAATATCATCAACATAAATCTGTACTAGAAGTTAATCATGTGATAAGTGAAGAATGAACAATGTTTTGTGTATGTTACCTCTAGAGAAACCATTTTTCAAGATATATGTAGAGAGTCTTTCATACCATGCTCGTGGAGCCTGTTTGAGTCCGTAAAGGGCCTTACAAAGTTTATAGACGTAGTCGGGATGGACAGAGTCTATGAACCCTGGGGGTTGCTCGACGTAGGCTTCTCTATCTATATAGCCATGACGGAAGGCTGTATATACGTCCATTTGATATAATGTAAAATCTTTGAATGCAGCAAATGCAATTAACATGTGAATTACTTCAAGATGTGCTACTAAAGTGAAGGTTTCATCATAGTCAATCCCTTCTTCTTGATTGTAGCCTTGAACAACCAAATGAGCTTTATTCCTGAAAACTTGTCCTGAATCATCAAGTTTATTACGAAAGACCCAACGAGTACCAATGGTTTGTAGATGCGCGGGTCGAGGGACTAATTCCCAGACAGCATCTCTTTGAAGGGAATTAAGTTCCCCCTGCATAGCAGTGACCCAATCACTATCTAGAAGAGCCTCTTTTATATTTCGCGGTTTAGTGCTGGAGAGGAAGGCACCAAAGGCACATAGGTTTTGCATAGGTTGAAAGTGTGTTTGAACACCTGAATATGGGTTTGATATAATGTTTTCAGGAGGGTGAGCTGATTTTTGTTGGAATTGTCGATGTGAAGCGGGAGGGGGTGTGTCTTTGTCGGTGGAGTCAAAATTCAAATTTTGAGGATGGAGTGTGTCAGAGTTATTGTTAGCGTTAGTGGAGTCTGAGGTATGGCTTTTCTTTCCTGGGGAGCCTTCATGTGGGATAGACTGGGAATCTTGGAGTCTGCTTATAGGTACGGTGATGAAGTGTGGGTCAGTGAGAAAATCGTCTGGAGCAAAGTTAAGTTGATCAGAAGATGAGCCAACATTGTGAGACTCATTGAACTTGACATAGGGGCTCTCTTCTAAACATTAAGTTCTCAGATTGATAACATGATAAGCTTTGCTTTTAGAAGAGTAACCAAGAAATATGCCTTCATCACTCTTGGAAGAGAACTTACCCAAGTTTTCCTTACCATTATTATGTATATAGCACTTACACCCAAAACGCCTAAGATGAATAATACCTGGTTTGTGTTGACGGAGGAGTTCGTAAGGAGTCTTGTGAAGAAAAGGGTGGATCAAGGGGTGATTTAGCACATAGCGTGTTGTGTTAATAGCCTCTGGCCAGTATGATGGAGCTAGTTGACTATCAATAAGCATGGTACGCGCCATCTTGACCAAGGTCCTATTTTTTTGTTCGACGACTTCGTTCTGCTCTGGAGTTCTTACGGATTAACTTGATGATCGACTCCGTTATCCCTGAAAAACTAAACAAATGACTTGTTGTAAAATTCAGTGCCCTGGTCTGTTCTCAGGGTTTTTAACCTAAATGAGAATTTGTTGATAAACACTTTATGGAGTTTGGCAAACTCCGTAAAGGTTTCATCCTTAGCAGACAGAAAGATGACCCAAGTCTATCTAGAATAATCATCAACTATGACCAGAATATACCTCTTACCACTTCTACTTTGAGTACGCATGGGACTAACAAGATCCAAGTGGAGTAATTATAACGGAGAGCTAGTAGAGAGAGTTAACTTACTTTTGAAGGACGACCGAATGTGTTTACCTTTTATACATGCTTCACAAACGGAGTCTGTGTCAAAATTTGAATCTGGTAAACCAATCACCAAGTCCTTACTCTTGAGCTTATTCAGCAACCGGTGATTTGCGTGACCAAGTCTGGTGTGCCGCAGCAGTGGATTCTTGGAACGCACATTTAGACAGACTTGGTCATCTGGATTGATTGAGTTTAAGCGCATTTTGTAGAGATTTCCTTCTCTGTGTCCAATAGCTTTTAAAGAACCTGTACGCTCATCAAAAAACCTTACAATCTGAAGGTGGAGAAAACTACCAAATTGAATCTATCACAAATTTAAGAAATGCTTAACAGATTGTGTTGATGTCCAGTGACCAGATGAACTCTATCAACTTTGAATTTAGAGGGGTTACCTACAGAGCCAACTCCCACGATTTCACCTTGGTTGTTGTTTCCAAAAGTAACCTTCCCTCCTTTGTAGGATGAAAGCGAATTGACCTGATTTGGATCTCCAGTCATATGACGAGAGCATCCACTATCTAGGTACCAGCAGTCTTCATTCGCCTTCACCTACAAACACAAGATCATTTGTTAGTCTTGCGAACCCAGATGTACTTGGGTTCCCTTTTTTAACCAGATTTTTTCAACTCTTCTCTAGCTTCAAGAATTAGTCTGACTCATTTGATATTAAACGAAAGATCTTTATTCAATTTATCGCAAGCACTGTCCCTATGTCCAAGACTCCCGTAGTAACCACAAATCTTAGTGGGAGGAAGGTTAATGTATTTTTGCTGTCCTTTCCACCAAGAATCAAAATTTTCTTTTTGTTGTTGGTGCTTGGGTTTGTTGTTGGATTTGGACATATTTTTTGGAATATTGAATTTACCTTTATGCCACTTGGGCTTGGATTCAGTGGATCCAACTCCAGACCGTAGATTGACAATCTCTTCAGAGAGTTGTTCTACTTTCTTTCAAAGATCATTACGATCTCGACTAACTTCCTTGATTTTGGAGTTAGCCCATTCAGGTAATTCTGAGGGAGCGACTTGTTTAATGAAATTGACTGGTTTGAGCGAGAGTGCATGCTCTTTTTCTTTTAGCTTTTGAGTGAGATGTTTAACAGAAGAGTTTAAAAAGATGACTTTGGATTCTGAAGCATTTAACTCATTTTGAAGAGAACAACATTTATCAGTAAAGATAGTAAGATCATGCTTGAGAGAGTCAATCAGAGTGAGTGACTCTTCTTGCTCGCTTTGATTGGATTGACTGAGTGAGTCTTGTAGGGAATCAACATTGCGCTATGAGTCTTGTAAGTCCAATCTAAGTGAGCAAGAGATAGTCTTGTGTTCCTCAGCTTCATCTCTCAAAGCATACATGAGACCCTTTGAGATCTCGAGTTCCTCAGTTAACTCAAAAATTTTGCTAGTAAGACTAGCTTTAAAAGAGTTAGTCTCAGAGACAATTTTAGCAATTAAAGTCATAAAGCCCATAGGAGATATACGATAAAGATCTATTTCAAGATGTGAGCGCGTTACCTCATTGTCGGGGATCATGGACTCAGTTATATCATGTGCCATGAGACATACTAGACCGCTTGACTCTATGTCTTGATCGTCGGAGTCTGAGTCACCCCAACCGACGGTTGCCAGCAGTGACCTCCCTTGAGATTTTCCATACTGGTTTTTGAGTAACGGGCAGTCCTTCTTGAAATGACCGGGTTTATTGCAGTTAAAACAGTGACAAAGTTGAAGACTTATTTGGAGGTATTTGAGAACGACCGACTCTATCGATTTGGTTGGTTACGCATGAATTTTCGGAAGTTCTTTACTATGAAGACAAAGTCTTCCATAGTCTCAGCCTCACTTTCTTCAACAATAATATCCACCAACTCGGCCTTAGCTTGTCTGATTTGAGTATCAGCCACATAGGCTCCTTCTTGACTGTACTGAGTCAATTTAACCTACAAGGCTTGGTCATTCAAAGTAGTAGTTTTACTAAAAGAAGAAGAAGAAGATGTATTACCACACTTCTTTCGAACGTTCTTCTTGTACTTATCTACATATTGTATATAAGAACCTAAGTCTTGGCAGCTCCATTTGGATAAGTCCTTGCATGCTTTGGTGGAGATTACCGTCTCTGCCCACTCTTCTTGAAACACCCCTAAACAAATAAACACATAAAATCATAAACAAGTGAGGACTATCCAAGAATAACGTGTCACATAATTCGGGACATGTGATAATGCATGAACAATTAAATTAAGTACGGACATATATATGTCCGAGAACATGAGAACGTGACATATTAATACAGTCACGTACATATATATATATACGTATATAAAAATACGTATACGTAACGTTACAACATTACAACGTCGTACATAATAATTAATAATAATAACGTCGCATAGTTACACATAACTAAAACGCGACAAACTAAAAGGGGGGGCGTATATATATATACGTGTACATATAAATAACTAATAACGTAACAAAATAAGGTAGTCGTGTATAAATTAATAACGCGACGTATTATATAGTCGTTCATACTTATAAATAAGATTTTATATAGCTTATACAAAAAAAAGAGCAGAAACGCTCCCACGGAGTTTCGAACCCGAGACCTCCCGTACTTCCCCCGAGTGCTTAACCGGTTGAGCTGTGTTCATATTCAACTACTAACTCACACGAATTAGAATTAGTACCGAATTGACTAAGGTAAATGGAAAACTAATGGGATCAAACACGTGCTCTCCATATCACCAACCCCCTCTTCTTCTTCCTTGATGAAGCACCCGACCAAACAACAAAAAAAATATATACAGAAACCATGCCAATGCAAGTTCAACGACAGGGGCGTTTGTTTATTCTAGTGTCCATCATCCCTTGTAACTTGAGAAAACTAAATCCCTGTTCCTTCCTGAAACTCACGCCCCCACAGAGAAGAAAACCAACACAAATATCATCTTGCTCGTTCCGACAACCTGCAGCACCCATGGCCATTCCTTGTCAAAAAAAGGATCGGTATTTCAGTCTCCAATGCCCTCTCCCTCAGTCTACTGCTGTCAACACCCCAAGTATGGGTTAGCAACAAAAAAAATAAAGGACTCTCTCAGACATACTAAATCATGTGCCATGTCGATTTCAGTAAAACATTTCAGTTTCCAAGGGGTGTGCATCAGAGCTTGTTTTATTTTCAAACTCTCACGCCTAATTCATGAGAATCAAAGAGAGAGCAACTATCACTATAGTTCTTTCACCCGTGTCAGTCCCATGCAAACACACACCTTGAATGTGCAAGTGCTGGAGCAAACCATTCAATCTTTGATGTGGGCAACCATGAAGGGTGCATCAAACCACGAACACTAGGCCACTGATGTGTCTCTGTGTGTAATAGTACATCCCAGGCAGAAATCAGTAAGTGCATCTTACTGAGAACTCCAACTAAAACACTCTGAATCACTTCCCTCTTGTGTCTCAATCTCCTCTTCATTCGAATCCACAGAAAAGGAAGAAAGTGAAGCAGCCTTCGCAGGGAAAGAACCCGACTCTACATTCTTTTTTTTTCAATCAGAAGCTGTAACAGGATTCACGCATGCTCCAGTTTGATTTCCTCCGGTGCGGTGAGCCTCTGTAACAAACCTCTCTCATGGCTAAACTCTCCTACATTCGCTAACTAACCCAAACTAGTTCATTGCCAGTTATTCTAGAGCAAAGCAAGAATAGAACAGAAGGGGGAACTACACTTGGAAGCAAGGTAATAATGGAATTTCAGAGACTGGTTTCAATTTCTGCGTTTTATGCACTTCGTATTCATAAGCTAACTTCCACTATTATGCTAAGAAAACTAGCCTAACCTAAGCTCCTCAATGCCTTCTTAATTCTTTCCTAATGCCAGATGAGACACATCTCTAATAACAAACTGAAAGACAAAAAAACAGGAGAAAGGTTATCAGTATCTGTTTCAGTCCTTGGCAGATCATGCAGTGACTGTAAAAAAAAAAAGAGAAGAGGTTCAGAGGCTTATGATGGTAGTACTGGCTGGAATATGGATCTAAAACCTGCTAACATATAAACCAACGTGTACATGAGTTGGGAAGGATTGAGAATCAACTAGTGAGCAAAGAAAGGAAATAGAGTAGAAAAATTTTAGATTCGTGTGTGGTAGTTTTCAGTTTTGTATGATCTGGTACAGAAAGATTTGAAGGAGTTGTATTGGGTTGCCAATGAACCTAAAACACCCCTAACATATCTTAATAAGAGTATAAGTGTTTTAGGTAAATTGGAAGTCAGAATTAGTTAACAACAGAAAAGAAACATCAAAGGGTAAAATAGTTCCTTCTTCAGTTCAGCTTATGTTTCAGTTTCGGTAAAATGAAGTTTCAGTAACTGGAGTAATGCTGTTGGGGTTTGTCTTGAGTTTAAAATCTAAATTACACACTTAGCTAAGGGGGGGATTCGAAGGTCAGATTCGTGAATGAGTGTAATCAACAGAAGAGAGGACATCAGTCTTGGTATTCCAGTTCATAAGTCTACTGAAACTTAAGTGTTTGTATAACTAAATTGCTAGTGGCATGAAAATGTTGTATTAGTGTGTTAATGAACCCATTTAATACACCTAAGTAAGTCTGTAAGAAGAATTGGGAGTCGAATTGGTGAACAAAGAAATGAAATAGAACAGGAAGAAAAGCAGAAGACATGAATGCATCAGATTTCTAGTTTCGGATTTCCAGTTTTCTTCTAAACTCATGTTTCTGTATAACGAAGTTGCTGTGGGCTGTGAATAAACCTAAGATCTACCTAATACACTTAATGAGGTTTGCAGACACTTGGAACAAAATTAGAAAACAATCCGACATACTAAAACAGAAGAAGGAGAAATATATATGTAGCAGTCTCGGATTTCAGCAGTGGTGTTGTGAAGAGTGAAATGGTTAATTGATGAACATAAAATCTTGCTCAGACCCTTACTTAAGTAGTACCTAATATGATATAGGTTGGGAAGATCAGTAACTACATTAAAACAGAAGTTAGAGGTAGCAAGGTGCAGAAACTAGTTCAGTTCTGCAATTTTTTTGGTTTCTACGTAAAGAGTTTTCAGAAAGGTGGTTGGGTGATTGTGAGTCTATTTTCGAATTCAAAAGCTGAGTAATAAACCTATCTAAGTAGTAAGAGACCTAGTAGTGCTAGTGAAACAGTTGGCAAAGTAAAATAGTAAAAAAAAGGGGAAAGGAGAATACCTGTTTCAGTTTTGGTTCTCTTCAGTGTGACAGATTTTGCGTTAAAGAACTTATCAGGGAGGTGTTTCTCTGCTACCTTGGGTTGTTTTGAGGACAAAACAATGACAAAACACATAACCGAGGGACTGAACAAGATTGGGAAGAAAGGAGATAGGTTAGATAACAGGAACAAAAACAACTAAAGGAAACATACCAGTTTTTCAGTTTCTGTCCTCTTTGGATCTGTGTAACAGGTTTACCAGAAGAGTAACCCTTGTTGTCTTGGGTGTGTTTGGGTCAAAGTCTGGATAGACCACCTAATCCAATGAGTGAACAGGTTGAGAGAGTTGAAATTTGATTAAAGAACAGAAAGAAAACTAAGTGAGTGGGTGCATCAGGTTATCAACTTTTAGAATTTGTGAAGAGTTTCTGTTTCTGTGAAACAGATTTTTCTGAGACATTAGAAATGTAGTGGTGTCTTCGGTATATACTAGAAACATTATTACAGAGGTGAACTAAGTGGCAAAATCATTGGAGGATTTGGAAACCAAACAACTGATGAAAAACAGAAAGGAAAGTAATAAAAGAAAATCGAGCAGAAACCCAACATTACAGTTTTGATGTCTTGTTTCTGGAAGATTACTTCTGTTTCTGTACAAAGGATTAGGGGAATGTTATTGGTGACATTTTCGAGTTTAAAACAGAAAGGGAACACTTAACTAGTTAAGGTATACGTAGGGGAGAGATTGGAAGGAAAGGATTTTCACTTAAACAGAAAAGAAACAAGAAGAAGGCATCGGTTTCATGGGCTTCCAGTCTCGGTATTTTCTGGTTGCCTATCTCCTGTGTCTGTGTCTGTGTCTGTGTAATTAACTACAGATGTGGGGTGGGTGTTTCATGAGTATAGTCTTGAATATAAACCAAGCTTCACACCCATAATCAGTGGGTAAATACGGAAAGAAAGAAAACAAACTGAAATCGGGCTAACTAGCAACAATAACCAAGAAAGAATGTATAGGTTGTGTTCAGTTTCAGTGAGGATTATAGTTTCTGTATAAACAGGTTACCAGGGGTATTATAAGTGGGATTCAAGCTTAATAATGAACCCAAATGATAGCTAATAAACATAACTAGGTTAGCAAATCATGGAGAGAAGGTTGAGTATCAATTATTACCTTAGAGGTGACGTTAGACGATATGTTTGTGTTTTAAACTTGGAAACTTTTGGACTGCTGTGTAAATGAGTTTAGGGATACTCTATGGTCTATACTACCATTAAACAAGGATTAAAACATTTCTCATCTATTTATCAAAGGAGGGAAAACACAATAGACAAGTTATATCTATTTTATACAAACTCGTTACATAAATAACGCTTAAGATGCTCTAAAACAAAGCTAAGGAAAAAGGACTTAGTTAACATGTAACTAAGGACATGAATATCCTAGGAGTAAGTTGAGCCTAGGATTAATGCATGTGAAGTTCTAAGAGTCAATATAAACTAAGCATGTGACAACATACCTAGGGAATAACCAACGATATAAAGTGTCGTCACATAAAATAATAATCTGACACACGGTTTTAATTACCTCTAGGACCGTAGCGAGCTCTGACCGGGACTTCGAGTGTAAGACAACCCGCGCTTTTGAATAAGGTATGGACATGTGTGGTTCGTATGTTGCCGTGTTACACGGCTTGTGTGCTGTGTGCTTTGTTTGACAATGACTCTAAGACTAAGGCATGAAAATTGGATTGCTTCTTGTGGCTTGCTTATATGCTTGTTATATATATATATATCCTTGTGGCATATTACTTGCGCGCACACAGTAGTTTAGTCCCTTTCTCGTTTATGGACCTTGAGGTGAACTACTACGAATTATGAAAACAAAGAAAACTCTATAAGGGGAACTCCTCTCTAAATCATTGGGGACTACCATGACACCCACTATGGTGTCTATTCATTAATGATAATGAAGAGCAAGTCTCCTTTGGTGAGACATGACGAACCACGTAGACAAAACAAAAGAACTATACGAAGAGACAATCCTCTCTAACTTTAGAGGACCGCTAATGACACCCATTATGGTGTCGTGATTATAATGATAATGAAATGAAAAGTACCAACTGTGAAACATGAGAACAACCCGGGAAGACAACAGCTCGGGCCGCGCGGTATGGATGATCGGGAGTTGGTATCTGCATCAGATCCTTCGACCGTCTATGGTGGAATATGTTTTGGGTGTCCCTGGGTGACCCCACTTTCTCAGCACATCCTGGAGTCTAAAGATGACTCCGCTTTCTCGACCCTGGGTGTCGGGAATGGGGGAGTGACAAATTGGTGAAGCTTATCCTGGAGTCTAGAGGTGACTCCGCTTTCTCGACCCTGGGTGTCGGGAATGGGGGACTAGCTATGGAGGAGACGTCCTCCAACGTGCGGTGATAAAAGAATTCACAAATAATCCTTAAAGAAATAAGGAACGATTAGCACCTACATAATGAAGTCTCGGGATCTAATCTATATCCCCTGACTCGGTGCTAGAGAATAAAGGAAAACTTGTGTAATGAGACCAAGCAAACAAGAGAAAGTCACAAATGTGATCTTTTAAGAAAACAAGGAATGAATAGCACCTACATAACAAAGTCTCGGGATCTAATCTATATCCCCTGACTCGGTGCAAGCGAAGAAAGGAAAACATATGTAATGAGAACAAGAAAACAATACGCAATCTCTTGAATGATCCCATAGCGAGGATCGACGGTATAATGTACCTACGCACACGTTCTATAATTACCTGACTATTGTTGCTACACTAGCAGCTTATTGTGCTGGACTGCGTGTTTGACATTGTTATGCTACTTGCAAGTTGTGTTTGGTTGCTTATTGATATTGCTGTGCTACTTGCAAGATGTGCTTGGTTGCTTACTGATATTGCTATGCTACCGATGAGTGTGTATGATATCATGATGTGCTGATGTGTGCTTTACTACTTTATCATAACATGTAAAATTGACTTAATAATATTCGACCAAGTAGTCGTGTGGCCCGGTAACATGCGGGCTTCACACATTCATACTCAGTGTAGTTTGCTGAGTCCTTTACACCCAATTTTTTTCTGGTATTGTGCAAGACGGTAACGGAGCGTAGGCGGGATGGCTACCATGGGGGTAGTCCATCGGGGCATGACTTTTAAGTTTGTAGTGGCATGTGTAATACAGGGGTTGTTATAAAACCCGAGATGTAACTCTTAGTCTATGATTTGGAAATTTTGTTGTAGACACTCGGAACTTGGGAATTGCACTATATGTTGTATATGGATTTTGATAGAGGGCTGTTTCCAGTCATTCAGACCGTAGCTTGATATGGATAGAGTTGTTGTGTCAACCACGTGGGTGGTTGGCGTCTGTGACACCCGGATGAAGTTGGAAACCGCTGCGTAGACATCTCGTATTACCGTTAGGCTCGTCTTCTGATTATTGATTGTGATTCGGGGGTGTTACACTTCTCTAAGACTGTTAAGCAGCTTGTGCAAGACAATCTCTCTATCCGGTAAGATGTTAACTTCCTGCATAGTAGTTAATAGTAAATAGAAACAATCAAGCACTTCTTCCAGAGACTCACCGGGTTTTTGCAGAAAATTCTCATAGTCCATTCGAAGTTCTTGAGCTTTGCATTTCTTGAGTTCAGTGACTTCATCGTGGGTAGCTTGAAGGAGAGTCCATATCTCGTTTGTAGACTTACAGTGATTGACTCTTCTTTGTTCTGGAATGGATAGGCAAGTGTAGATTGCGTGGGATGCTTATCGATTTAGCTCATACCTTTTGCGATCTGTAGTAGTCCATGTGGATCAATTTGGATTGACTGAGAGATCTCCTCCGGTGACTATCTCCCAAAGTTCAGAGTATACTGACTCAATGTGTCGACTCAATCGAACTAAGTATGCGAAAGCACTAGAGATGTGGAAACACTCAATCAAACTCAAACAAATACACAATATAAGTTATTTTACTTATTTCTAAAACAAAAATAACTTACACTGCCCACTAAGTAGAAAGGATCTACTCAGAGGAGCTCAATCACTCACCCTATACATTATATGATCCAACTCTTTGATAAGTGTAGTAAGCCTAGGAACACCCTAGATTGATTCTGTCGATAAAGCACAAACTATCATAACTAGAAATGATAGAAAAACTCTTGTTCTTGGTAACTTTTCCCTAACATAGGAAGTATTGGGATGGAAAAGCACAAATGCACCTGAGAATTCTATCTCTTTATATAGCAAAGCCTCTAGAGCCGGTGAGGGAGTCTATTTCTGAAATTTCCGCTTCTGAATGTTGTAGTTACTTGTAGTTGCTTAAAAAACGGTCTTAACTTCTTCGTGAACGTTGCTAAGCCTTGGCCCTTAATTTTTGGACAATTACCTAGCCATTGGATGACTTGGCAACGTTCAATGATGATTCTCACGTCTGATGTACCTAACTGACTCTATTAGTTCCGAAATTTTAGGACCTCAATGTCCATATTGCTATATTTTCAAATTTTACATGTTGCTCACTTGACCGAGCTTACTTAAGCTAATATTTACGGCCAAAGGGAGTAAACATTGCTCCTTACTTTTTACAACTGATTGACGGACTCTCTCGAATTATCAGAAAGTCGAGACTTTGAATTTTACTCACATTTGCTTGAATTTCTGTCCAAGGCTGATGGTTGATGACCTTTGTGGTTTAGTGAATGTTGCTCCTTAAATTTCTCAACTGATGGATGAACCCACACAGATGGACTTACTCGATCTATCAGTAAAGACGAAGACTCGTTCGACCGAAGGACTCACTTGATCTTTCAGTAGGGACGAACACTTCTCTTGTTGATTGACTTGTTCGATTGTAAGACTATCTCAGCAACACCTTCATACTCCAACAATTTCCCCCTTGTTGCTGATGATAGCAAAACTTTCAACGTGAATCTAGAATGAGTCAATCCTGCAAAACGAGACAAGTGCAAAAGACTTTTTGGAAACTGACCCTGTCCAAGTTCCCCCTTAATCCAGGCATTTGTAGAAGGATTGCACGTTCCCCCTGAATTTGGAACTTCTTTTGGGTGTGCACCCCCAATAGAGTCATCTTCAGGTAAACCATTAACGCTCCTTCATCAACAATGTTTGTCTTGGTCATCTATAGCACCTTATGACGAGTTGGGGCCTGATAGAGTGAATATGGATGTGGAATTTTGGCTCTACCCAAAACAACTAGAGTCTTGCCTGAAGGTTGGAGTCCACCTCAAAACCAAAGAGCATTCTGCCATCTCGTAGATTATCTTCAAATGGAGTGTGTCAGCCAAACCTTGCTCTGATACCACGTGTAAGATCGGACGGCTGACTCAAACCAACTCAAGGTGTTAGTCTATGAGATGGTTTGACTCAATTGAACTTTGTATGTGAGAACACTTGAGTCGTAGAAACACTTAGTCGAATTAGTCAAACTAAGTGCGTGGTAGACTTAGTGGAGCTAAATGGATTAACACTCGAAAAGTAGAAAGACTATGTGGAACTCAGCAAGATACACAAAATAAGCTATTTTATTTTCTGACCAAAACAAAATAACTTACAATGCCCACTCAGTAGAAAAGATCTACTTCGTGGTTTTCACTCACTCACCCAATACAATCTCTGATCAGCTCGATGGTAAGTGTAGTAAAACTAGGATCTTCCTAAAAAGTGTCTATCTAGATGCACTAACTAATTTGGTACAAATTCTCTCTCTGAATTACAAAGGCAGCTCTCTCTCTTTATCTAATCTCTAAAATGTTTCTCTCTCAAAAAAGCATAGAAGTAAACTAACTATTACATCCCTATTTATATTGTTTCTAAGGGAAACGGCTTGAAAGAGTCAGTTCTGAAATTGTCAGAACTCACTTAGTGGAAGCGTCTTCAGGCAACTCACGCCAGACTTGGGCCGCAAACTCCAGAGTCGACTGGGGCGGTATTGTGACCGTTGGAGCGTTGGCGTGTTGACAGATTCGCTCCTTAATATTCACAACAGCATGAAAGAGTCTGTGGTGCTTCTTCAGTTACGTAGACTCTTTTGTAGTTTGGCAGAAAACTTGTTCTTTATGTTTTGTCGAGGACAAGTGACTCCCTCGAGACGATTGACTATCTCTACGACACCTTTATGTCTCAAAAAGTATGTTTGATTGTTATACATGTTGTGATATGTGTGTGGTATGTGTAGCATATATAGAGAGACCTGTTGAGTCTATAAGGTCATATAAAGATTATGACCTTAACATAGAATACCTATGTGACCAATAATATTAGATTCACCAACTTTATGGGCAAAGTTCTTTAAGGGGGGTAGATTGAAATAACTCAAACCAAAATATGAATTTTAGAGGCCTAATAGTGCCTAAAGAGCTATAGTGAAGAAAGTAAAACCAAAAGAAAAGAGAAAACACTTAAAAAGTGTAAAATGTAAAAACGAGCGTTACGCAAGAATAGGAGGTATATGACCTCGGTTAGGGTCCTAGATGAATTAATAAGGCTTAATTATGCCTAAATAATATGTGGGAACAATTTCTGAAGAAAACGCATCCAAATAATGGGTTAAAACGCCAACGGAGTCTTAGAGCACGTTTTTCGAGAAAACCCGAAAACATGACTTTAAGTGGTCAAACAGATCCATAAAAATATAATTGACTTTATAACTATAATTAAATATTAATGGAAGCTTAGGAACCATTAAAATTAAAGAAACAAGAAAAATCCGGCAAACGGGCCCGGTTAGTGAATAGTGCTTAAACCAGGAAATTAACGAGTGTTTCTTGTAAAAAGACAAAAAATGCCCCAGATTATATTATATAGGGGGCCGGTTCTAATAGGTGACACGTCACCCTCTCCCAACTAATTAGCTCTCTTTAATTAAAAGAGAAAAAAGCAAAAAGGAAAATGGTACAAAAGTACCTTTCCCCTCTCTTTCCTCCCATTTCTTTCTTCTCTCTCCTTCCCTCCTTCTCTTCCAGAGTAAGCTCCCTTCTCCTCCCCATTTCTGGTGATTTTTGAAGCTCCCATGGCAGCTCCTCTTTCTCTTCATGCCCAAGCCACACCAAAGCTCCAAATGGAAAATAAAATACATATTTTTGCTCCTCTCATCAAGAGCTACCTTCCTCTCTTTTCAAAATCTCAAAACCTTGAAGTTGAACTCCATGGGTATAGCCCATTTGAAGGGAAAGATGGAGTTTCTTGAAGCTTGGAGTCTCCTCTTTCATTTAAGGTAAGGAAAAGTCAAGAAAACTCACATTCCTTCCATTTCCTAGCTTTACTGATTTTCCCCTTTTAATACTTTGTTTTCCTTACATGTTTGAGCATTGTTTCAACTCCCCAATGGTGGTGGAACACTCCTTTTGATTCAAGGTTGAAAACCTATCCTAGAACTTCAAAGGTAAAACCTTAATCTTTGTGCTTTAAGCACTTCCATTGAATTCTTGAGTTATTCCAAGGGGTTAAGAATTTAATTATTGTTCATTGCATTTCCTTGGGTGTTGGGCTGGAGTGTTGGCATTTGAATTGCCCCTTGGCTGATTTTAAAGTCAAGAGAAATTGAGAAGAGGAGAAGAGAAGAATTGAAAAAGAGAACTTGTGAATTTAAGGTAATCAAATCTACCTTAATGTATATCCTTATGTTTTAAAATTATGGGATGGGAAAACTAAAAGAATGAACCAAATAGTGATAGAAGATGTGTTTGGTTGATAGAAGAGATAGTTGAGACTCTCTTAGCACAATTGTGAAATTATGGTGATTTGAGGGCCTTGATCATCTAGCTTTGTTTGATTTAATTCCTTATTAAGTAAGGTAATTAGTGTTTGGGGTATTTCATCACTGCAGCAGATACGATACACAAGTGGATTTCGGACTTTACTATGTTTGGAGGGTGATTTTTTCAATATGATGGGGCATATATCTAAATGGTTCTGACTAAAAAGCCTAAATCCTAGAAAATGACATTCCGTGGAGGGTGAAAATCTGTTTCTTGACATCCCTTGAATACCTACTTCATTGTTCGTCTTTCCGAGAAAGTTTTACGGATGTGCCTGTGAGCCTTACACAGTCTCAATGGACTCCACATGGACTTATGCCTTAAAGGTGGAGTTGACTTGAGCCACCATCTAGTTTGACCTATGATTAACTAGGAAGGAAGGGGAAGGGTTCTAAGAACCGTTAATTGACTCTGAGATTTAATGCTTATGGATAGGACTTATCTGATCATACCAGAGATTCATTATGGGTTTGTACTGGGTTACACTCCTTGGAAGTGGCAACAAACACGACTTCAGATGGTGCCCGAGGAAACCTCAATCTCCAATTGTCGAGATTGTCTTCATTCAAAACCTTATTAAAGAGATTCATTTTCAAAGGTCCACAAGGATAGAATAGGATAGGAAAAGAGATGAGTATGGATGAGGTGAGCGTTTCTGTCAATGTAACATCCCTACTTCGTAATCACGTCACAATCCGATCATTAACATAACTAAATTGTTCAACATAGCGGAAATAAATACAACTTAATTAACCACAGGTGTTACCTCCATTACCCGCCCATGTGAGTAACTAGGCTACCAAATACATATACTAATAACACTGTGATGACCGAGAGATAGTTTAATCCACAATGTATAACTCTTAACTAATTAAATGTGAGCAATCTAATTTATATCAAATACATATACTACCCAATCCCGTACTCCCATGTGGTATTCTGCTATGTTGTTAGAAAATGTTAGGCCACAACGGACTCAGCACAACCGTTGAGTATGATAACGTGCAGCCCATGGCTACCGGTGTAACACCCCTATTGTGTAATTCCGTATTTGGCCAATCGTTAGCATAATCTACTTGTTTTATGCAGCAGAAATAAATACAAATTACTTAATCACAGTATTACTTTCGTTACTCACTCACGTGAGTAACAAGGCTTCCAATTACATATTCAAATACCACGCTGTGATGACCGAAAGATAGTTTAATCCACAATGTACAACTCTTAAATAAATTACTTGTGAGCAATCTAATTTATACCAAAATCAGTTAACCGGAAGTAGAATCCCAAAATATTAAACTAAAGGGTTAGTATATAACTAACTACCCAATCCCGCACTCCAACGATGTCTTCCGCTGTGTACCTGAAAAATGGTTAGGCCACAACGGGCTCAACACAACCGTTGAATATGAACCCATGAGCTACCAGGCTACGCAAGACTAATTAGTCAAGTGGACATGCGATTGATTTTACTTCATTATATATGTAGAAAGTGCAACAACAATCATCACACTACAACTATGTATCAATGGGGGCAAGTTTGAGAATATTAACCAAGGCAACAAAAAAACTTGCCTACAAAATGTAATCAATGGAGGCGAGAATAAAATTTGCCTCTGTTAGTGAGTTCAACTGAGGCGAACACAATGTTCATTCTTAAGAATCATCAATAGTGGCAACATACTCAGGTCGTCTTCGTTGATATAGACATATTTGGAGGCAACCTTTCAGACACCTCGCTCTGTTGATGAATCTACGGAGGCAAGGTGCTATGGGTCGCCTCCCTTGTACATTCTCCATAATAATCAATAGATGCAACATACTCAGGTCGCCTCTATTGCTATGTACATTTTTGGAAGCAACATTTGATCGCCTCTGTTGAGCATTTTAAGGAGGCAAGCTCGTAAGTCGTCTCAGTTTTCCTCTCCTGACTTATCTATGGAGGCAAGCAACGTGGTCACCTTGGTTGTATTATATTTACAATTGTTGCACGCGCATTCTCATATCTTCATATATGCGCAATTCTAGAAAAAAAATTCTTGCAACTCACTTCCTTCTCCATCCATCTCGGACCTCCAACCCCATTCATCTAGTACCTCTGTTTGTTGCTAACTCTAACCTCCATCTCTATCAACTCTTGTCAAATTTAGGGCAAATTACTTAAATTAAGGTTCCACTAGATATTGAAGATGGGTGATGATTCCTCTCCTTCACTTGCTAGGTGAAGATTCGGGTTCACTTGATACTGTAGACGATACTAATGACTTCAGATCAAGCATCTGTGAAGAAGTAAGAACCCAAATTAATTGTCCTAACTATTTATCTATATCTATGTACCGAGAAAGACTATGGTCCCGTTCGATTGCTGTGGGAAAAGCAGCAATAACTTGCTTTTTGTTTAAGCTAGGTATGGTTAACCTATACTGAGTTTACACAACTATATTTGGTTAGATTTTGACTAATAATAAATTGACACATAGCAGTGAGAGAAGTGTAAAAGAGATTAATCTCCCACAATGTTACCAGCGAACGGGACCATGTCTGTCTATCTGTTCAATACATCCATCTGCTGCATATGCTTCTACATATAATTACAGAGTTATGGTTCGAAATGATGAATGTAAAAAAGAATTCAGCTAAAAGGGCTATTCTGCTTTGCAAATTTATTTTTCCATCTAAAGAACATATTTTTGCTCCGTCTTGGCATAGTCACGTTTATTATAACTAAAAGTCCATAAAAGATTATATTCATAACATATGTCAGTACAGAGTTCGGATCATTTTTTAGGATGTTATGTTCTTAGTAAACAAGAAATATTTTACTAGAATATCTTCGTTATTATTTTGGTAGATTACAGTGTAGTTAACTTTGATGCTATCTAAGGGATTCATACATGTTTTACAAAAAAAATAACGGTTTATACATTGTTTGTGGTTATACACTGCTCATATATATATATATATTGATAATTGGCTGGAGAATCAGCTAATAAGGCAATACTGTGATTCATATGAACCTTTCTCACCAAAAGAGTACATTTCAAAAGAACTAGGAACGGCAACAAGGTAAACAAAATGAAAAAAGAACAAGACTAGAGGGTTCTTCTTATCCCCATGTGACCGAATTAAAGTTTAGTTAGCCACTCAATCCCAGTGACTGAGTCTCTTGATATCAGCCCTCGACCAAGGGTACTTTTGGGATTCACCGAGCTTAAAGATATGGAAACCATTTGCTTGAGGTGTCTCAAAAAATAGGACTGTGATTTCAGCATGACTTTGTCTGGGATCATAAGTTTGCCCAGTTTTCTGGTTTCGTAAGTGACTGATCGTCAGGATTCTAACATGGTGCTTGAACAGGATGATCATGGTCCACGTTAGCAATCTTGTTTCGGTTTCTTGTTTCTTGATCAGCTAAGCAGAACAGCTTCTGTTCTTCAATCAATTCATCAGAAGTCAACCTTGGGATGTATTTTGAAACCTGATAGTATCGGAGTTCCATATGACTATAAAAAACACCCGAATAATCTTCCATGGATTTCAATTGAATTTGAGTTTTTCTTTGGTCCCCGTATTCCTTGACAATCGTCTAGTGGCTGCATTCGGCGTGCCTCTAGTATTCCTACTATGTTTGTGTCTACCTCCCACACTTCTCGTCTTAATATGGTCCACTTCTTTCTTTTGATTACTCCTCAGGTATTTTGGAAGCATATGTTGCTTCTCTTCTATTCTCTTATTTTTTTCTGAGGATCTGAGTGAAATTCTGTAGAGAGATTTCTAGATTAGGGTAATGATAATTGAAGCTTCTGCCAATGTCAAGACATTTTTGGGCTGCTGTGAGGGTTGGACTAATTCGTAAAGGTTTTGAAAGGTTCGGGGTTGAGAAGTCTTGAATTTTATTGGGAGACAATATTACCTCGAGGTTGATTTTGGGAGAGAGCGATGAGAGGGTGCACTGGGATTGGCTAGGTTTATGATGCTGAGATGAAGAATGATGAGGGGGTAAGGTCAGGGTGACAAAAGTTGTTGTAGGGTGTGGGGCAACTGAGGGATCTTTGTGGAAGATTGTGATTTTGATTGGCGGGCTGTTAGGGTTTGTGTGGTGAAAGGACTTTGGGTTAAGGATTTTGTAGTGTCGGGAGTTGAAAATATAAGAATTGGGAGAAAAGACCGAAGGAATAACAATACTACTTTTTCTGCTTTCAATACTGATGGGATTACATATCTTTTATAGACTAAAAATAATAAACTAAATATTAAAAATATCTTAACAACCCGTAACATACTCCTACAAAACTTATTCTTATCTAAATAATAAATAATTTCAAATCAATAATAAATATTTTCAAATCAATAAAACCAACACTTTCCCTTGTTTTGAAAATTCTCTAAAAAAAACTACGGAAAAAACATCTTAACAAACTAAACAAAAATATTTGAAGCATGTCTCTTCAATCTTCAAATCTTTCACGGAGCACTTCTCTCCAATTTTCCGCGGAGCACTTCTCTCCAATTTTCCACGGAGCATTCTCTCCAAAATCCAGATGCACTTCTCATCTTTTTCAGCTATTATGGTGCACATCTCACCAATAACGTAGGAGCACTTCTCTCCTTACTTCTAAAACAATTTTTCTTCTACGAACTGAGCCATCTCAGTTTCTTTGTTACTCGTCTGAGCTTGTTCAGTACCAAACCTGCAATACTTTTGAACATGACCAAATTTTTTGCACTTATAACACTGAGTTTTTCCTTTGTGCCAGCAATCATCTTCTTCATGGCCAAATTTTTTACAATTAGTACACTGTAAAAATTTGCCTTTTCCTTTGAATTTTGAAGACTTAACCATAAAGGCCGCTTCACCATTTTCTTCACTTCCTTCCTCTCTCATCGTCCTTCGTTGATCAACCGCTTGAAGGGCATTGATCAATTCTGCAAAATTTATGTTGGAAAAATCCCATGAATACTCAAGAGATGAGATTTTGGATTCATACCTATCAGGAAGTGTGACCAGAAGTTTCTCCACAAGTCTTTGAGGCGGAAGCAGTTCACCAAAAAGTTTAATTTGATTGGAGATCGATAAAATTCGATTTCCATACTCCTTAACATTCTCAGTTTTTTTCATTCTTACCATCTCAAATTCTCTTTTGAGATTCAGAATTTGCATCAATTTGGTTTGACTATTGCCTTCAAATTCTTCCTGGAGCGTCTCCCATGCTTCTTTTGCAGATTCACAAGCCATTATGCTAGTGAAAACTTCTCCAGACACAGCCGAATGTATGCAAGGTAACGCCTTTGGAATCTTAGTCATTTCTTCTTCATATCTTTTCGTCTGTGTAGCTGATGGATTTGACGGCAGAGGTGCAGGCTCAAAATCGGTTTCCACGACTTCCCACAAATTGAAAGCTCGTAGATATGACTCCATTCGAATGGCCCATGAATGATAATTCTTACCACTAAAAACTGGAATAGGAATATTGAAATTTGATGTCATCACTCAAACTCAAAAACTTTTTTTTGTGACGTTTTTTTGTTCGCTCAACACAGCCTAAGAATATTTATGACTAAAAACTTACGAAGAATCTATGCATACTTTTTTTTTTGGACCTCAGCAATCAGAAAGAAATCTGCATTGATTTCTTCCCTCTATCTGGCTCTTGATACCATGTTGGTAAATATAAGAATTGGGAGAAAAGACCGAAGAAATAACAATACTACTTTTTCTGCTTTCAATACTGATGGGATTACATATCTTTTATAGACTAAAAATAATAAACAAAATATTAAAAATATCTTAACAACCAGTAACTTACCCCTACAAAACTTATTCTTATCTAAATAATACTCCCTCCGTTCATTAATATCTGTCGTTTTAGGATGTGATTCTTGTTCAAAAATATCTGTCATTCTAGCTTTTTGACACATTCTTTCCACTTTTACCCCTACTATTCAATATAAAAGTAATTATTATCTAAATAGAAAAGTAAAAAGTAGGGGCACATGCGTCATTGTCCTACTTTTCTTAATAAGTATGCAAATTTCTAAAATGACAGTTATTGTTGAACGGAGGGAGTAAATAATTTAAAATCAATAATAAATATTTTCAAATCAATAAAACCATGATTGGGAGGAGGTGAGGTGGGATGATTGTTATCGGTGTGGGGATTAAGGCAAAGGGGGGAGATCGACAGGCGAAGAGTTGTAGGTAGGGACAGAATGATGATGTTCCTTTTTTTAGGTAATTTGAGCAGGTAGAAAACGAGGTAGGGCTTGAAGGGGAGATTGATTCGACTGACTGCTGAGACACTGGGAGAATCAAGGCGGGGTTTGAGGGAGAGGTCGTTTCAGCTGGCTGCTGGGTCAGTGGGCTAAGCACATGATCCGATGCAATAATTAGCATCTGCGGTTTTGGGCTCACGCGAGGGGTGGGTTGTATTCTAAGGAATAGTTCTTTAATGAAAGGGGTGATATGAGTGGGGACTGCCTCCGGCAGGTGAGAGTTCATGCCTCTCTGCATGACAATTATTCCCCTGCTGCCACTAACTTTGTCCACGATCAAGACAAAATTTGGAAACGTCTCAGAAGTCATTGGCCTTTAGCTGGCCATGTGTGACTCGTCGCATCGTAGTTGACTAGGGTTTTTACTGGATTAGACTAGATAATTTGTCCCGAGTACAAACACACCGCTTGGGATGGGATAATTCTTTCTTCGACGGTGTGAAGTTCCGGCGGAGGGGAGTGAATTTTGTCGTTTTCTTGGGTATGCTCAAAGAGCTCCTCTGACCAGTATTCGATAACACCCACTTTGTGTATCATATCAACTTCGACAAAAATGTCTTCATTGATGATGGACCTCATATTAGTAACCAGTTGCGCATGAACTTCCAAGAAAGTAGGCAGTTGCCGTATGTTTGTAGAAATATTGGAGATGAGCCCTAGATGCTTAGTGATTTGGTGGACAGTCTCTTCTAACCAGGTTTGATAGGAATTCCCCTGATTGCTATGGAGGTGTGTCTACCGCTCATTTGATCAGAAGGTTGCCATTTGTCTAGTTCCCACCCGTGAACTTCTCCCAGACTGAAGGCAGCAAACTCTAAGGCCATCTCATGCTTGGTGAAAATTACCATGTATTTAGAGACCGAAAGACTAGTTACCTTCTTGATCCTGTCCGCCCAATTCTGTAGTATCCTTTGACTGCTACGCTTGTTTGTGAGTGAGAGTTGATGACAATCCCTCTTTCCAGTTTATCCTTCATTTCCAGCTAAGGCTCCAGACTAATATGGCCGATTGTATGAGGGTGTGGCATTGTTTGGCTTACCTGGCCTTTTGCACATCTCATCTTGGGGTTGGGCTGTTTCGAGGTCGCATCAAACACTGGCCGCTTCGGAACCCATCCTTGGGGTGGAGCTCCTGCGATGGTGCAGCTTGAGTTTGTAGCATATTTTCGTCCACCGTCATGCCATTAGTTTCAAGGATCGTCTGGTCCACTTCCTTCTTTTCTTTGTACTCTACAAACCCATATCTCGTTCTGGTACGTATTCTAGTGGCCTTGGGTAGTCGCATACCCATAATTTGCCCAAACTTGTCAAAAAGCTTCCATATTGTGCCGTATCTAGTGGTTAGGTTAATGTTGTCAATCAACACCGTGGCTCCCGGAGTTGGTTTTCAAGATGGGTCAATGGTCGTGGTTGTCATGTTTGTCAGTTAATGAGTGAAGCAAGTGGATGGTTGCAGAGGGCTAGGTGATATTGAGGGAGTTGTTTGGGGAAAGGGAAGGGGGGTCGGGAGGTTTTTGTGTGAGCTTGAGGGCGTTAGAAGGCGGCGAGGCTAGAGTATGTGGTGGTGGTAGGGCGGTAGAGAGGGTTGTTTGGAGGGGAGAGTGAGGGATTTAGGAGAGAGGAGGGAGCAGGCGACATTACCGGTGGAAGTATATAAGGAGCTGGTTTAACTTGCCATATATAGTAAGCTTGGGGTTGAGAACCATTATTATCCTACCTTCCTTCTCCACACTCTCAACATTTACGATCCACCCGTTCACAACCATCAAAGTAATGACAGGTATAACCACATGTTTGGAAATAAATTTTGAAATACATACATGTTTTCTCCATCACCTTCTTGAAGATTTGATTTCCGCAAGCACTATGAATTTCAAGTCATAATCTTTCTCTTATTAAATGTCTACTATGGGTAATTCATGGGTCCAACAAAAGTCAAGTTATATCGTCTTATAAAATTCCTAAGAATACCCAAAATACCAATAGTGTTATTTGCAGCAACAGTAGATGAGCAAGTTAAAATATTGGTCCTAGCAAATTATAAATTGCCTGGTGAATTGTTAGGATTTACTAAAATCTTTTAGACTATGTCATTCTTTCCCTTTTCTTAAACTTGTCAGGATTATATATATTTTTAGCATAATCTTTTCTATCCTTTTCTGTATTGTCTTTATTAGTTTAGTTATTTAGGCTAAGTTTCCAATTGTGTGTCTTTATTAGTTTAGTTATTTAGGCTAAGTTTCCAATTGGGTGTCTTTATTAGTTTAGGCTAAGTTTTCAATTGGGTGTTTTCTATTAGGAAACTCCTCTTGTATAAATACTCGTTATGGTTATTCACAATACATACAAGAAATCATTCTTTCTTTCGCAATGATTTCATCCCTATTTCCACGCTTTTGCTTTTTCGATCCTATGTGCGTTCCCTCGCAAACATTCGCTTAACCCTTCATTCTATTTCCAATCTCTCCTCCTTGGTCCTCGCTCATCTCCAACGATTTCTTCATGAACGAATCATTTTTATACCCTTACAAATGGGTTGAAATAATAGTTACAATCGAAATAATACTTAGATGTTTCATTACTAATGTACACTGGTCAAAACTAATGTAATATGTATATTTACTAATCTACTATTGTATATTTACTAATGTACTATTGTTCACTGACTAGTGTACTACCTGTCGGTTGCTAATGTACCATGTCAATTTCTAATGTATCCAAGGTTCTAATGTACTCTTATCAATTCTATTGTACTTATTGTCAACTGCAAATGTACTCCATTATAGTTTTTAATGTACTACTTGTCCATGATTAATGCACTCTTGATTGTATTGTTGCATGCAATGAACAGAGTAGAGTGCGCTCTTCATCTTGAAATGGAAGAAATGAACAAATAGGGAAACCACCATACGACTCTAATTCCGAAGAATTCGTGTCAACGATAGAGGAAAACGGATTGAAGTTTAATCTTCACTGCAATCCGTCTCTTTCTTGAGTTTTTCTAACGTCTAAATCGTTCTCATCCACTACTCGCTGGAAACAGAAGGGGGGAAGAAAGAAGTTCAAGAGTTTTTGTTGAGCATAATTGACGAATACCCCCGTGTACTGACAAGTATCTGGATGTAGGTAAGTCGTATAGCTAATTGTGTTTTACTCCCTCCGTCCTGAATTGACCGTCCTGTTTACTATTTGGACATGTCGTTTGACTTCAATTTTTAACATATAAGATAAATTAATTTTGAAAATTTAAGTTTTACATATGATTCCTTACATGATAAACTATATGTTACAAAATTTAGTTTTATAAAATTATTTTATCTTATATGCTTAATATTGAAGTGGAAAAACGTGCTATAAAGCAAACAGGACGGTCAATTCAGGACGGAGGGAGTAGGGTTTACCTCGTTTACTCTCTTTTTTATTTTGTGTACTTTTAAAAAAAAATTGTAATATTATTCTTATCCAAAGCCGCTAAACCCGCAGATAATGCTAAGATGTTATATTTTTGTCTAATGTTAAATCCAAAATTTTAAAAGCTCATATATGACCTGTGGGACCCAATGAAAACACATTGACATGTCACATGTTTCATTAGGTCTCACGGGTCACATATGAACTTAATTTGAATTTCACACTAGAACAAAATATAACACCTTAGCATCGTTCATGTAAAGTTCTATCAATTTTGGACAACATTTAAGCATCTTTTAAGTTGATCAAATATTAAAAAAAGTTGTCTGAGGTAAAATAGAGGAAACCACATATAGGTGGGCAAAGTAATTTTTGAAACCTCGTGAGTGGGGTGTGTAATTTCACCAAACGTCATGGGGGAGGGATGTAATTTTCCCTTAAATAAACAAAAAGACTCAAATCATTAAATTTTAAAAATAAATAGAAATGGCTAAACAGAAAAAAACTAATTGATTTAAAAAACATAAATAGTTACATAATTTAAAAACTGTTGTAGTGGAGACTTATTATCATAAAATAGTTATACCAAATACATTAAAATCACAAGATAATTGATTATATTTTATGTTTTTTATACTTTATTTTTCAAATTTTAAATAATGAGTTTTTTATGAACCATATGAAATTGTTACTTTAAAAAATTTTCATAGTATTATTATACTTTGCCATGATTTAAGTCATTGCCATGTACTTAAACAATTTATGTTTAATTTTTTAGATAGATTATTGCTTTAAAATTTAGTCATTTCTTTTTATTTAACTATTTTGATTTTTATATTTGATAATATTCATTTATGAAAAACGATTCAAATTATATGACCTTTAATTATTTTTTTGTATTTTTTCTATATTTGTACAAAAATTTGAGGGGAATATGGTGTGAGGGTAAAATGGGGATATTAACAATATAATATATCTGAATTTTAACAGAGGGGTATCTCATAATGAAAATGAAACCTCAAGGGTATCTCATAAATAAATTAAAACCTCAAGGGTATCTCGTAATGAAAATGAAACATCAAGGGCATTTCTTGAAATTCGCTTAAACCTCACGGGTATCTCATGAAA
Organism: Limonium bicolor; assembly: GCA_023374045.1. Lineage (NCBI taxonomy): Eukaryota > Viridiplantae > Streptophyta > Magnoliopsida > Caryophyllales > Plumbaginaceae > Limonium > Limonium bicolor. Next base: position 229,843,800 of record CM041776.1, read on the forward strand.
TTTCCTAATTATTTTTGTGGCACTTACTTAATTTATAAAAGAATAACATTAACTCAATTGTAGCATTTGGCTTTATTTCAAGCTAAGACTTTCAAGTTCTATTTTTTAAATATTATTTTTGTGGCACTTAATTTATTAAAGAATAACATTATTTAATTTAGTATTTCATACACTAAGTAAACTATTTTTAAGATGTACTAAGTTTAATTTAGGAACTTAAGTTTGAATTATTATAAATTTATTTTTTTAGATTTATATAACAGTAAATATCATAGGACTAACAAAATATTATTTAATAGGCATATCTATATGTATATGTTTATATAACACCATATAAAAAAGTGTATATAATTTTTGACGTTAGGCTGTGGAGTTTTTGTCAGAACAACCGTTAAGGCTTGTGAGATAAAGAAGAATGGTGCAGAAAAGCAAGTCATAACGTCAAAATTTGGAATGAACCAATTTTAAAGAGAAAATGCTATTGTTTGGGTTGATACCGCCAAAAATAAACGAAAGGAGAGAGGAGAGAGTATGGTGTGAAGAGTAGGAGAAAGAAAGAGAGTGTCAATATTTTTAATAAGTCTCGGTTACATCTACATGTAGCTAAACATAGCTACATTACCTATGAGTTCGTTCGCCCGTCACGAGTAATCGCGGAAAAACTAGCTTTTTGTTTGATCTCACCCTAGTTAACTAATATGATAAAGAAAAGTGTATTCTACACCAATAAAAGAATGCAAGTGTAAAAAAAAGTACAAAAAAACGATTCATAATCAACGAGCGGAGCCTATATATATATAGAAGAAAATTGTACATTCAACTATAAAACATATACATTAGATATATAATATATTGTATTTCAGTATAATTATTTATGGTACAAGTTTTTCTTAGTCATTGTGCATGTTTACATTGTTGTTGTACAGTAAGGTGTGCTCACTTCGGGGTAATCAGTAGGGGAAATGGATTCATTCCCTTTGTGGTTTTTTTTTCTGTCGCAAACAGGAGGCACAACCTCATATATTGAAATTCATAGTTGATCGTACATCATCCATAATCTGGTGTATTACACAAACTGGAGGGACTGGTAATAACGGTTAGCCAAGCTATCCCTGGCAACAATATCCGCTACCCTTTTACTAACTCGTAAGTGATGCAACAAGGAAACATCCCAATTCCGGTTTAAGAATCCTTTGCATTCCAGTATGGTAGGTTTGTAGAGGTGATGTGTAGGGCAAACCTCAATTAGCTTCACCAGGTCCAGTGAGTCAGAGCAAAATGTTATCTTGTTCAGCTTCTTATCCCATGCAATTTGGAGTGCGTGAAGTAGGGCCATAGCTTCAGCCTGTAGCACACCTGTCCTTCCAATCAACTTTCTGAATCCAGTGTTCCAAGCTCCTCTATTTCCCCTACAAATACCACAATCACAGCTAAGTTAGTGGAGGGTCAACCGTAGCATCAACCTTAAATTTGATTTTGATGTAACCAGAAGCTGAAGAGCTCCTGGTATAATCAAAACTAATATTACTATCCAAGGATTCAAATATATTCCCCTGGTTAACATAAGTCCCTATCGCCCAAGCTCTTTTATTATATCGACATGATCAAATTACAGCTTGAAGTGGTAAGAACATTCTTGTTTCTTGACCAAAGATCTTACTATTCTTTAAGAACCAGAGCATGTGACAACTGATAGCGAAAACTTCATACCAGTTGTACCTGGTTAGCTTAGGACCAGAATGCAATAAATTAGATTTAAGCCAATCCATAAATGAAAAAACAAAGAACTCCCTTCTTTTTCCAAAAGGAATAAAACAGTTCCATACTCTTCTTGCCATAGGACAGTCTCGAAAATATGGGTCTCATCTTCCTCGATGCCATAAAAATGGCAAGAATTATCATGAGTAAAACCCAAGGAAAACCGTCTTGCATTTGTCATTAGTTTACCCAAACACATTTGCCATAACAGGACTATTACTCTCTCTTGTACTGGCAGTTTCCAGATTCTGTAAAAATAAGCTAGAGGAATCACCAGGTTGACCACCAGAGCATCCCTGTGAACTCAAAAACAGGTAAGAAGATGCCACATTATATTTACCCGAGTTGTGCAGGCTCCATGCAATAATGTCATCCCCTGCGTTCACAACAATAGGTTGACTAGTAAAATCATGCTTTAGATTTGCGGGGAGATAATTCATGAATTTCTCCTATCACCATCCCAAAATTTCATCCAAGTAATCAGATATCAAGTCATCGATTATGGAATCAGGGACAGTACTAATAGTCATAGAGAGTAAGTCGGATTTGAACAACCCATATCAGTCTAAAATTTTATGGATTTGTTGTTGTTTACAACCCACCTAAAACCTTTCTGAATCATTGGGCAACATTTCCTAATATTCTTCCATGTAATTGAACAACGACTCACATCTATATTTGGATACTTACTCCTAAGAACACGGCTGCATACCTCATTCTATTGGAAATGAGGTTCCAAACTAATTTCCCAAAGCATGCCAGATTCATAATTAGGGATTTTCTAAACCCTAAGCCTCCCAAAATTTTTGGTTTACACATTTGATCCCAAGAGATCGATGAGAGTGACACGAGTTTTGATCATGGCCCCAAACAAAGTTGCAACATATTCTATCAATCTGGTCACAAACACTAACAAGAAATAATTGACATTGCATATTGTGGATTGTATGGAGGAAATAGAGCTTTTATGAGAGATATTCTCCTAGCAAAGGAAAGGGATTTCATTTCCCATCCAGATAATTGATTCCTAATTTTATCTAACAAGAGTTCCTGATTACGTTTATCCTTCCTACCCTAATACAAGAACAGCCCCAAATAATGACCGAAATCTCTAGAAACTGGAATTCCCGCTTCAAGACTAAAGATGCGAGCTCTCTCACAACTAGCATTTTTGAATAAGAGTAAAATTGACTTCTCATGACTAATTAGCTGACCTGAGGCTTCGCAAAAATTAGAAAGGATCTTTTTCATTACACAAATCTGCTTAGTAGTAGCTTCCCAAATAGAACCACGTCGTCCGCAAAGAAACTATGCGACAACAAAGTCCCACTACGACCATAGATAAAGGTCTCCAAAGTTTACTATCTATAACTTGATTAATTAAATGGTAAAGCCATTCTAAACAAAGAACAAAAATGAAAGGGGAAAGAGGGTTTCCTTGTCTCACTCCTCTACACGTCTTAAAGGCATCAGTAAGACTCCCATTCCAACTTACCTGAAAGGAGGTAGATGAAACACAAAACATAATCAAATTGATTAACTTAGGAGGAAGACCTGAATAGATAAGGTATGATTAACAAATTTCCATGACAATTTATCATATGCCTTAGCAAGATCTACTTTTAGTGCCAAAAAACAACATTTAGCTTTAGTATTGTGAAGGTGATGAAGAGCCTCCTGAACAAGGATAATGTTTTCAAATATGTTCCTACCATGAACAAAACTAGACTGATTCACCGAAATCCATTTTTACATGAAAGGGTTTAGTCTATTTACAATCACCTTAGCTAATATTTGGTACTGCACTTGACATAAAGAAATGGGTCTAAACTGAGAGACATACATAGAGTATTCAACATTGGGAATAAGAACAATGATGGTTCTGCTCAATTTACTGTCAAAACAACCATTGGAAGGCATCCCTAACAAATCTCCACATGGGAGGACCTAGCTGATACCAGAAAATTTGAAAGAAAATCGCAGGGAAGCCATCCACACCAGGGGCTTTACAAGCCCTCTTACTCTTTAAAGCAACTGTAACTTCATTCATAGCAACATCTCTAGACAGAGAATCATATTCCAGATTCGAGATGTAACACTGCTGGAGAAAAAGATTAAAAAATGCTTAAATTTGCCATATAGAACATTTATAAAGCGTAGTTTATTCGAGCGGCACAAATGATTAAACATTTTAAATGACGCTTGCAAAGCGTTCTTTATACTAGCTTTAAAGAACGCTTGCAAAGCGTTCTTTATACTAGCTTTAAAGAATGCTTATTTTGCAAAGCGTTCTTTATATTACGAGAACGATGGAAACTTAAAAAACGCTTTAGTCTAACAAGCATTCTTTATGCTCAGCAAAAAACAACGCTTATCACATATAAGCGTTTCTTATGATGGTTGGCGGGAGAGTTTAAAGAACGCTTATCCATATAAGCGTTCTTTATGTCTTTCTTTTTATTTTTTATTTTTAGAAATCTCTGTTCCACACAAATGCTACAAATATCACCAGATCGATAATGCAACAACTGCATTATTTTCAACACATCAGAAGCCATTACAACAAACTGTAACAGATGAAATCTTTGTATTAATTTACAGCAATTACAACACATCAGATCCCAATTAATTGCAACAGATCAGCGAGTACGTATTAGTACCACAGCTTAACAGATAAAATTTACAATTAAAATCCAACAGATGAAAGCCATTACAGTTGTACTCTAGCTGCAACCTGTATAGAAATTTGATAATGCAACAAACTGCATTTTTCAACACAATGCAAGTGTACTTGACAATTATTGCATTACAGGTGTAAATGGTGTTCAGACAATTTCAAAAAAGAAAAGATAGCGAGCTACAACAACTCATGACTTCTGCTGACCATCATTTATTGCTTTCAACCAGTAAGAGCACATGTGCTCATTGACAAACTCTAGATCGGCTAGTGAATAAGTAGCTCCTTGTTTTTCAAAGAAATCAACAACCTGCGCGTGAGAAATATAAAACCAAGTAGACCATTTAAACTTATCCTAACATGCATAAACAGTTAAATTACCAATTCAAACACAAAACTTATAATACGTACTTGAACTATATTGTTGATGGACTCAATATTGGCCACGATGTCGTACATGTATCGCATCACAAAATATCCACAACTGCTGCTATCCGGTTGCCCGGGACACTATTTTCAATAAAATTATTTTATTATATACACACTAATATACAAAATATATTTAAGTATGCATGATTAGTAAATAGAATGCTTTTTACCTTTTGAATATACTTCATATCCAAAGGAAAATTCATAGCACGGACACTGTTCATACCATCTCTATAACCACTGAAATTAATTAAGCAAGCATTTAAGTGACAAGTAATAAAAAAGTATAAAATTTTATTTTTGAAATGAAAATATGCACAATTTACTTACTTTTTCAGTAACATAGAAATGAAGATGTTTCTCCTATATCCTTCAATAGGGTCAATCACTAAACAGGTTGATGAGTAAGTACACACCACTAACAACAACCAGTGATTGCTACAAGTTCAAGCAACAACAAATCAACTTCAGCTTCGAAATATGAGTTAACATAAAACAATAAAGACAAAAGCATAAGGTTGGTCAAGCACGCTTACATCTGATGATATAGTATGAACACATATCGGCTACTCCTTCTAACCGCCGCAATTATGGCAGTGCGCATATTGTTCTGACATGCAACACCGTCTCTCATAGCTTCATCAGAAGACATGATTTGTGGACATAGGGAGGAGACCGCATCTACCATTTTCTTTGACACCAGCCTCGATAGTAAGGGCCTTCGATGACAAAGGCATATAAATTAAAATTATAGATAAAACTTCCTATTAACTTTGAGAGAGAAAAAATGTGATACTTACAAGCAGTAGGCTTGAATCACCGAGATGTTCAGCATATCACCAAGCAGCAGCTCCTTGACATCACTAAGACTGATCAGCAAGTCCGTGGTAACTTCATTGGGGAACAAATGCGCCGGAACCTTAAGGATGAAGTTAATGAAACCATCACCCTTCCCGAGTATCGTGTTATATAAGAGCTGCTGACGCTTTCCCAGTGACTTCACCACATTTTTGTGACGAATGAAATTACGCCGAATTGGACTGATGTAGTCATCCTGCTGACCCGATGGTCCCTTTCCTTTCGACGCACTGACTTGCTTACCTTTGTCAGCAATAGAAACAGGGGTTTAAGAAATGACAAGTTTGTATACGTTAGAAAACTATTACAAAAACTGCATTTAATGAAATGGTAATTAGTAAATAAATTTAAGTTCTTTTACTTACCGTATCAGAAAAATCCACCAGATGGCAAGGCCATGGTACTTGTGAGCCACATGCTTCAATGATAGTGCTCCAATCATTCCACTCTATCGGTAGTGGAATGTGATCACAACCTTGAACAACACTGTCTACGAACACACTGACGTACCAGGCCGGAACCTGCTTAAAATGGCACTTTGACGTCGAATCAGTCTGTAGATTTGTGCCTAATGCAACCTAAGAGGTGCCATGTTCACTAATCAGTAGAAGACGACAGTTTTTGGTTCCCTAATCAACGAACACAAACAATTAGACTCATACATTGCAACATGCATACTTTTGATTAAATGAAAAAAAATGAATAATGACAAAACACTAAAATTCACATACCTGAAGCTTGGCATATCGGAATGGATCAGAAGGTGCAAGTACGGTGTAAGAAACCGAAACCTGAGAGGGCGTAGGGGGTGGGAGCGAGTGCCAGGGTGGTAGCGGGTGCAGGGGCGGTCTCGGGTGCAAGGGCGGACACTGATGAGCTAGAAGATTGATGCCCCTGACACAGCTGTTGCATCAATCTCGCTTCCATTTGTTGCATCTGTTGCTGTATATCAGATTAGAACTGTTGTGCCAACCTTGTTTCGAACTCCCTCAATGCTTCCTCCTTCCCCATCCGTTGGGAGCGAGGAAAAACATCCCTCTAACTCACTGCGGATCCAAATCCTCAAACTCTCCCAGGGTAATCCTTCTTTCCAAGTGCTTTGTTCAATGGATCATCCTGACTATGAGGCTGGCCAAGAAAAGAAACAGCACCCTCTGAAGTCTTGTACACGCAAAAATGCATGTAAATTATGAATAAGATCAAATAAGTAAAACATAAATAAGTTGTAAGAAAAATTTATAAACTATTAAATATTACTCAAAGACACTCACAATTTTTGCAGCTAAGTCTACAGTCTCCTTCCGCGGATAATACAGTTCGCCGTCCTTCTCTAATTGCCAGGCAAGCATGTATGCTTGTACCCGATTCATCTCATCCAGACTCTGAATCGGCTCAACTGTGTCATCCTCATGCATATGCTTCCGATACCCCTTTTCAATCCAGCCTGGTATACGTCCCGCATAACCAGCTCGGCCCATGTAGTGTGGGTTCTGATCTTTCAAGCGATTCTCTCGAGCTTTTTCCTGAACTGCCTGTGGAAAGAATACAATTCATTTTAACTTTATCTTGTTAGATTAACAACATAAACTTAAAAGTTAATCTATGAAAACAATTACTTATCCTGAACTCAGGGGTGATATGTGCTTCATAGAATTCCTTCCACTCCTCCTTAGTGATCATGCCAGCGTACAACTCATAGGGAGGCACCTTCTTCTGGTTGTTCATATTGATCCAACCAGCCATCAGCCAATTTTTGAACGATCGCATACGCAAAGTGTAACACCCCGACTAATCCGGCTCCTAATCACAGTATAAAAGTCGTACTTAGTAAATAAATCACAGCGGTAAATAACAGACTGTCGTTCTAATGGTGTCACTGTTATCACTCGCCCATACGGGTGATAACAAGTTACATGATAATCAACATACGAAACGTATTCCCGTAGTGACCACAAGAGATAGATAGTAGTGCTTAAATAAAACAAATATATACAACACAACCGTCTTATACATAAACCGTACACGTGAGCGTCTAACCAAATATACACCTCGGTTTACAAACCCGAGTCCAAAATAACCGTAGTCTCAATCCGTACCAAGTCTAACCAAAAGTAACTAAAACGTGCGCCCCGCGTCGACCCTCCAGCTAGTCTCCTGAAATAAAAATGGTTTGTGGTATGGAATCAGCCCCTGCTGAGTATGTTATCACATGCCCCGTCATGCCTCCTCAAACCCCTCAATTAATTGGTCGAGAGCATGAGATTCGTTACATGCAATACCGTTTTAATATTTAAACTGTAAAACATTTAACAGTAATAACCATACAATAAACACAACCATCAACACACATAATATAACCACACAGTATAACCAATGAACAACAAGGCGAAACAACGAGATAATAAACAAGTATAACTCCCGTCCTTGGATAAAGCCAATATTGTTCGCCAATGTACAAGTCTCAACTGTAATAATGTTCGGTTATACCTAGTGACAACGTCTCGTTAAAAACGACGTCTCTAAATTACCCATATACTATGGCGGGTCACCCACGGCAGTAGCCACTCCAGCGGTAGAGTCTCCGACCAACGAACCGTCCTAGCTCGCAGGAAATTTTCTTGATACTTGCGGACCCGTACGCGGACATCCTGGTATCGTTTTTGTGATCACAGCGCGCACCAAGAGCCACATCCTCTTGGCTTTGTTATGTTAATTAATATACCATCGCATCGCATTACCATTTTTTCTAACACAGCAGACTAAGGTCGTTAGTCCAATCCGGAGTTTGTAAACTCGGGATCCAGTGTTAGATACGAGAGCGGCGTTAGAAAGGCCAATGCTCCGTATTAAAGTCTCGGATAATATGTATATCTTATTATCCTAGTGCTACAACGTTTTTCTGACGATCCTTATATTACATATAAGATAGCACCATAGCCGCTAGTTCGTTTTATATATATAGGTCCATATATACGAACCAATACTGTTAACGCAACAACAGTAAATAATAAGCAGCTAAAAATATACAGTTCATGCATATTTATTCACACAATCAGACAAACAATCTTATCACAGATTACACAGAAGTCTGAACTGAGGAAGCCCTCAGAGACAATCAGAGACACGTAACAACATACCGTTCACCCTGATGTATAACCGTGGAGTATGAATCAGCTAGATCCGATGCTCCCGTGTCGTCTCTAACAGTCTAATAATACATAACGCTACTGATTAGAATCCCGTATAACGACATAACTCTACGGTACCCCGTACCGTCACTAATACCTCCCGGTTAATCCCCGTTATTAACTCAACGTTTGTCGGGTTTTCGGTTTAACTCGGGATTGGAAAAACGTTATATTACATGCGTAGTCTCTCGTTATATATTAATATACTTAAAGTTTGAACTTGGTTATCGCATGTAATTCAATATACCCTTGTATATTATATAGTTTGTTTCTATATTGCATGTATAATTCTTAATCATATTATACATTTCACCTTAGTATTTATTTTCCTAAGGTTGTTTTTCCAAGTTTAATGTAGTATAATTCATATGTAAAAATACTTTGAATTATATAAATCCTTATTATTCCATGTATACTCCTAACATTAGAATTTCCATATCTAATGTTTGTAATTCTTTTCTCTTTATCTTATATCATTTTAATTATGATAATATATGGTTATTGAACCATATTATATTTTCCACTCCATAACATATATTTATTTATATACATGTATTATGGGACTATTTATTATATGGTAAGTCTTTATAATATATTCATTCTCTTTTAATGAATATTTCTTATATTATAAATGTTACACACCCTTATAACATTAAAAACCATATTATAAATTTTCATTCAAAAATGCCCATATTACCGAACACACACCTATTTTCTTAAATATTTACAAAATCCACCACATAATTTATATAATGTTATATTATAGTTATATAACTATATTATGACATTTATGTCATTAAAACAATTATAACCTATAGTTATAAATGTTTAAAATACCAAACAGCCCTTATACTCTCGGTTTTTATATCCCTATACTTCCAAATTACAAATCAACCCCAAATTATATTCATTGTTACACTTATATATATACCTTATATTATAATCCTTAAACCTTAATATAATTATAACCTATATTTTAAATTATAATTACCGAACAGACCCTAGGGTCTGTTTTAATTTAATTCCTACCACCTAACTTTGTATAATTACCAAATCTCCCCAATTTATAATATATAGTTTTCTAATGTCATTAAAACTATATATTATACATATATCTTATAAAACCTTATATAACTCCAAAAATTACCAAACTATACCAAAAGGTTATAAATATCATTCCTAACCTTATACTTTCTATAATTCTCGGTTTATACCCATATGTTACCCATTTGTAACAATGATAAAATATCATATATTATACTTATATAATTCATATTAACTCCAAATTTAACCAAATAAACTTCTAAAAATTCCTAATAACCTAAGGTCTGTTCTAAATTCCATTTAGTACCCCAAGTTTCGGAAATCACAATATCACCCCACTCTTATAAATCTTTTACAATTTAATAACTATCTTATATAAGGTAGTATTTTAATTCTTAAATTCTCCAAACTTGGTCAAAGTCTCCTATATAGTCAACTTTGACTTCTAATGCCAAATTGGACCCAAACTCTCGGTAATTACTATTATACCCTATACTTTTCTATTTTTACAATTTTGACCCAAAACTTTATAAAATGTTATAATTTTTATTAAATTCATTTAAAAACCCTAAATTCCTCTAATTAAGCCCAGCTTTATATTTACTAGTAATTACCGTTTGACCCCAAACTTAATTATATAAGCATAAATTAAATTAAATAAGCTTTAAACTTAAATTAAAATGGCCTAATGACATGGCCTTATTACAACTTTGCTTTATAACATAAAATTACACATAAATAGCTCAAATATACTATAAACTCTCGGCCTTGCTGTAGCTTATTTATTTTTCCACATAATGTCATAATTTGACCATTATGTTAATTAAATCACTTAAATGACTAGCTTAATTTATCTAGTCATTTTTTCCATACTTAGGTTAAAATCACCCATTTAATAACTCCACTCTCGGCACATATTATATGAGCTGAAAAATCATAAAATCATAAGTTTAAGGTTTTATACCTTGGTTTATCCTAAAACCAACTCGGCAGCTTGGAGGAAAAATCACCACATCATTTAGACATGTTTAATACACCAAAATAAGATATGGTTACACTCCAAGCATGAGCTAACCATAAAGAACAATTAATGTAAGATTTAAGGCAAAAATCACCTTAAAAATGCAAGGTAGTCTCCAAAGGGTTTCGGCCTGAATTAAAACACCACATGGTGTTAAATTCACCATAAAAACATGGGGAATAGCTAGACAACACAAGTGCTATGGTAATAGTTTTACCTTGGCAAAATGCCTTAAAGAATGATTTTCCTTTGATTTTCGGCCACCCTTGCTCCAAATGGTTAACCACACTGAATAACATGAAAATATGAAGATTATGAGTGAATAAACTCATAGAAATCAGAAGAAGAAAACCGGATGAGATAGAATCCTTAAGGTATGTTTTTACCTTATAATGTAAATTTTGACCACCTTGGTCCCAAAGCTTGCTTCAGCCGAGAATGATGTTGTTCAAGGTTTAAAACACTGAGAATGAGCCATGGAAAGTGATAGATTATAAGCTCCATGTGTAGGTAATGAAGAGATGAAGAAAAAGAGCTAAAATATGCCTTAAACCATTACCTTAGGTGAAAGAGATTGATTTGCCTTGAATGCTCAAGAACACAGCTTGAGAGGTTTGGAATGCTAATGGCTGGCTGGAATGGGACAAGAGGAAAGAGAAAGAAAGAAAAATGTTTTAATGAATGAAAAGTAGAAAATGGAATAGTAAATGGTGATTCACCAAATTGGCTAGATATTTGATTAAAGTTGATGTGCTGTCCTCCATGCTTAGCTGCCGCCTATTAGGGATAAGATGAGTCATGTATTGACCATTGACTTACTTAGTCAATTTTGCTTAAAAATGCACTATTTGGATTACTATTCACAAATGAATGCCATATTTCTGATTTTTTTTTGAAATCTTGGATTTAGACCTTCTAATGTGGTACATTATAGTACATTAGTATAACAAGGTCTAATCCAATGCCTAACACCACTCAAAACCCACTCAGAAAGTCAATTTTCTCAAAAACGTGCTTTAAGGAATTTTAAAGCACATTTTGTGTTAGAACATGTTTTAGAGCTTGGTTTCCTTTGAGAATGGTTTTATATGTTCATTACTTAATTATAATACTTAGGAATCCACTTTGGATCCTATTTGAGGTCATACAATCTCTATGGTGTCTTAAAGCACATTTTTGGCTTTACCGATCTTAAGGCATGTTTTGCCTTGTTGAGATCTTTAGATTGTTCCCCAATGGTATTTAGATGTTTATTAACCATCTTAGATCAAATAGATCATTTAATTAAGTTTTTAAGGTTAGGGGTATTTCAATCTACCCCCCTTAAAAAGGCTTCGTCCCGAAGTCCTTACTCATCTACAGTTCACCTAAGGAATCCAGTTCCACTAAGTAATCAAACAGACCATCGCTAGGGAGTAACTCCCACTAGGTTCAGACCTATTCTATATGTATCATAATCGATACAGTACATATCAAATAGCCGAAACTCAAGGCATAAACTCATTCATATCACAACACTGAACAAGGTGCATATCCAACTTACCAACAAAAGTACTCAGCGGTACTATATATATATTCAGACAGGTGCACTAAGGCACATACATAAGAAGTATCAAACATACAATCATCCAAACAAACATGTATGACGCAGCATACCACCAAAACACACCACAAAAACAAGACCTAATGCATAACATATGCGCAAGCCAAGTGGAGTCTACCCCCCTTAAAAAGGGTTTGACCACGAACCCGTACAAGTATCACAGCCACTACTCAATGAGTGCTGGATACTTCGCTCTCATGAAGTCCTCTAACTCCCATGTAGCCTCCTCCACCTCATGGTTCGACCAGAGAACCTTGACCATGCTAATGGTCTTGTTCCTAGTCTGCCTCATCTTCGTATCGAGAATGCGGAGTGGTACTTCCTCATATCGTAGAGCGGGGTCCAACTCTAAAGTCTCTGGCTGTAAAACATGCAATGGATGGGGCACATACCTCTTCAACTGTGAAACGTGAAAGACGTCGTGCACCCTCCCGGGATCTGCTGGCAAATCCAGTCTGTAGGCTAACGGGCCCACTCTCTCCCTAATCGCATAAGGTCCAACATACTTCGGGCTCAACTTGCCCTTCTGCCCAAACCGGAAGATCACCTTCATGGGTGACACTCTAAGGAATACCATGTCGTCGGTAGTGAACTCAATGTCCCTCCTCCTAGTGTTTGCATATGATTTTTGCCGGTCCTGACTGCCCTCATGTTCCTACGAATCTGTAGGACATCCTCCTTGATCTGCTCTAAGTACTCTGGTCCTAGAAGCGTAGTCTCGCTGGCCTCATCCCAGCATAAAGGAGTCCTACACGGTCTACCGTAAAGTGCCTGGAACGGTGGCATCTGTATCGAGGAGTGGTAGCTGTTGTTGTAGGCAAACACTATCAGATGTAGACGCTCTAACCAGCTCCCCTGAAAATCCAAGGCACATGCTCTCAGCATGTCCTCTAGTGTCTGGATGGTCCTCTCACTCTGACCGTCGGTCTGTGGATGGAATGCCGTACTAATCTTTAACTTCGTACCCAAGGCTTCCTGAACCTGACCCCAGAATCTGGACAAAAATCGAGGGTCCCTGTCAGACACAATGGTCTTTGGCACACCATGGTGCCGGATCACCTCCTTCTGGAACAAGTCCGCCAACTTCGGGACCTTCCAGGTATCCTTCATAGCCACAAACTTCGCCACCTTCGTAAGGCAATCTACAATGACCCAAATCGTGTTCAGTCCTCCCTTAGTCGGTGGGAGACCAACAATGAAATCCATCGAGATGTCCTTGAACTTCCAGCAAGGAATAGGCATAGACTGCACTAAACCGCCGGGTCTTCTATGCTCAAATTTAACCTTCTGACAGGTCAAGCATCTAGCCACGTAGTCGGCTACGTCCTTCTTCATCCCGCTCCACCAGAAATGGACCTTCAAGTCCTTGTACATCTTCGAAGAACCGGGGTGGACGGATAAGGACGAGCAATGAGCCTCCTTGAGTATCTTCTTCTTCAGGACAGGAGAAGACTCTGGAATACATAACCGGCCATTCAGTCGAATCATGCCATCATCACACTGTTCAAAGTCATACTTCTGACTCTCAAAACAACCCTCTAACATCTTCTGCCTGATACTCTGCATATACTGATCACTCTCCTGTGCAGCTCGTATATCATCAATCAGACTGCTACCCGCTAAAAGTGTAAACAATGAATGAGCTATGCGGCTCAGGGCGTCGGCCACAACATTCGCCTTGCCCTCCTTGTACCTCAGGTCTATGTCGTAGTCCTTCAAGAACTCGACCCATCTTCTCTGTCACATGTTCAGCTCCTTCTGAGTGAAGAGATGCTGTAAACTCTTGTGATCAGAGTAGATGGTGACTGTCACACCGTATAGATAATGTTGCCAAATCTTCAAAGCGAAGACTATTGCGCCTAACTCAAGGTCGTGTGTGGGGTAATTCACCTCGTGCTTCTTCAGCTATCGGGATGCGTAAGCAACTACCTTTCCGTGCTGCATAAGCACATAGCCTAGACCGGTTCCATAGGCATCACAATATACCTCGAACCCATTGGTGCCCTCAGGAATAGTAAGGACAGGCGCCGATGTCAGGAGATCCTTCAGCGTCTGAAAGTACTGCTCGCACTCGGCAGACCATAAGAACTGGGATTCCTTCTTCATGAGATTCGTCATCGGTTTGGCCACCTTGGAGAAGTCCTTCACGAACCTTCGATAGTAACTGGCCAAACCCAGAAAGCTGCAGACGTCTGTAACCGTCTTCGGCCTCGGCCAACTCTTCACTACCTCAATCTTAGCAGGGTCTACAGATATCCCGCTCGCTGATATAATGTGTCCAAGGAATGACACGCTGTCCAACCAGAACTCACACTTCGAGAGCTTAGCATACAGCTGGTTCTCTCTCATGATACTCAACACCTGTCTCAAATGTAACTCATGCTCCTCCTGGGTCTTTGAATAGACCAGGATATCGTCGATGAAGACCACAACTGAACTATCAAGCTGCTCTCTGAAGAGACGGTTCATCAAATCCATGAAAATGGCTGGCGCATTCGATAACCCGAATGACATAATGGTGAACTCGTAGTGTCCATACCGTGTCCTGAAAGCTATCTTCTCCACATCACCCTCTACAATCCTGATATGATGGTAGCCAGATCTGAGATCTATCTCCGAGAACACACTGGCCCCTCTCACCTAGTCAAATAAGTCATCTATCCGTGGCAACGGGTACTTGTTCTTGACCGTGACCGCATTAAGCTCGCGGTAGTCGATGCAGAGTCGCATACTGCCGTCCTTCTTCTTGACGAACAGTACTGGAGTACCCCAAGGAGAAACACTAGGTCGAATGAATCCCTTATCGAGGAGGTCCTCCAGCTGTAGCTTCAGCTCCCTCATCTCAGCCGGCGCTATACGGTAGGGCGCCTTAGCAATAGGGCCCGTACCTGACAACAAGTCGACGACGAACTCAACCTCGCGCACAGGCGGTATGCCTGGCAGCTCATCAGGAAACAAGTCGGGGAAATCTACCACGACTGGAATGTCTGAGTCTATCACGTCGCTCTGTCTCGTGTCCTGTACATAACAGAGGAAGGCCTGCCGGCCCTTCCTAACGTCCTTCATCAGGGACAGTGCTGACACGATCTTGACAGTCGGCTCTCTCCTCACACTGCGGTATGAGACTGTCTTGCCGCTCGGCCCCTTCAGCAGTAGTCGATGCTCTGCACAATGTAGGCGGCCCCTATGCTTCTGCAGCCAATCCATGCCCATTATAACGTCAAAGCCCAAGTTCTTGAACTCGATCAGGTCGATGGGGAAGGTCTCAGTCATGATGCTGATCTCTAACCCCGTGTACTGTCTGGTGCAACCAACTCTCTCCTTTGAAGGAAGGGTGACTGAAAAGTCAAAGAGCTTTCCGGGGGCAACGCCCCACATCTTCTTAGCGAATTCCCGAGGAGATAAAATATGCGAAGCCCCGTGTCGAACAATAGGAAGCACTAACCCCATCGACAGGAAAGGTACATGAGATCACCCTCTCGTATTAGCATCGAGTCCCAATAATCACTTATTCTTTACTGTCGGTTGTTAATTGTCATACCTGTGATGACATTACCGGACTCCTTGGCTTGCGCCATATCTAGGATGCATATGGTACCCTCCTTTCCCTTTTCCGTGGCCTGAAGTTATGAATTAATGGTATCAACAAACTGACACATATACTTGAAGGTACAAACTCTCTTTCATTCATCCACTGGTATTACAGAATGTTACCACACTTAGCTACTACTATTACTCAATACTGTCGAAAGTTAAATTAAAACGGCCAGGTCAGTATGGGTCTCATTCCTAGAGCTGGTGGGCGGTATTGAGCTTAATGCTCTTAATTCCATATATACTATAGCCTCGACTCTCCACCAAAACACACACAACACATCCCCAGACTTGAGATGATCTGCTTGCTAGATCCATCCTCTTCTGGTCTCCATATATGACCTCAGCATCATCGCCATGGAGATACACAACCACCTTCCCTCTGGTGATGGACTCGGTCGTCTCATCACGGTCCCTGGTGCATCCCAAGCTTTCCTCCTGCTCGTAGTATTGACATGCAAACTTCATGTCTCATGTCGGGTAACGGATGAGTCCTCACTGTCTTGAGCAATATCCCTTGCGTTTGCGTTCTCACCAAGGTCAGGAAACTCTCAGGTATCGCTAGGTATTGATAGGCCACCTACCATCCTCACCTCTCGATAAAACCCTAGCTTGCGGATCCCAATCTTTCCCTAGCACATCATGTCAATTTCATCTTGAACCACTACTAAATACAGGGGTATACAATCCTCCCAGGCCCTTACCTAAAGCTCTACACTCATTCACTATGGTGTTTGCTCATCTAGGGTTAGAACTCTCTGAGAAGTATCATGCCCGGTCTGACCACATGACACAACTCCGCCAGGGTACTCCCGTCTTTCTTCCACGGTCTGGTGATCTCGGTCTTGTGAGTGTGGATAGTAGATATCAAAGTCTCCTAAGAGATAAAAGTTTCCTAGGTAAGTCGTTTATCTAATGCGGTAATTAAACACACATTCATGCTAAGGTAAATCGTTTAACACTAGTCATGCTCTCATACAATGGTTAGGTTTCAAATGCTAACCTTCACCACGCTGGGTATTAGTACCAGCGCCCGAAGCTCCCCGCTGCATTCAGCACAACGGGTTTGCCCGGCGGTTCCTCTCTGGGTCTGCTGCTGCTGCTGCTGCCCTTCTGGGCTGGGGGTGCTTGCCCCTTCTGGCCACCTCGAGCTCCACCTCCTCCAGTAGGTGCGCTCTGAGTCCCCTTCGACAGGGTGTACGCTCGGCTCTCCGGATTCGTGAAGCACTCGAACGACCTATGACCTTTCTTCCCTCAGTGGTGGCAGTCCACCGCTTGCCCGGAGCAATCAACACCCGGGTGGTCTTTACCACAACGCTTGCAGTGAAAGTGGCACTGGGGTGCAGAACCTATTATCATAAAATAATTTGATTAATACAAGGACGGTAATGGATAATGTAATTCACAACTCATTCATGAGGTTAGATCGCTTACCCTTAGGGGGTGCAGATCTGAGAGGTTGGACATCATAGGTAGGCCCAGTTAGCATCGGAACCTTCTTCTTGTCCTTCTTCTTCTCCCTCCAGGAGAACTTTTTCTTCTGCCTGTGATCGTCAAAGTGTTAGGAATGGCAGGTATAAAAGCAGGCAGCAAGTAAGTAATTTACATATATTAAATAACTTAAAAGTGGTTCTTACTTCCCGCCCTTGCTGCCTCCGCCTCCAGCCACAACCTCAGCCTCCTTCTCGGGGGCCTTACGCTTCTGCCCCTGGCTGTCATCTCGGCTGTTCACCAACAGCTCGGTCCGAGAAGCAGCATCATAGCACTCCTACAATGCATCAATGAGTTCCTAGAAACTTGTAATAAATCAAACTGAGTTACAAGGTATAAACTGTCAACTAATTTTCCTGGACCGTAGGGTATAAAGCAGCACCCATGGCGGCCTTGATAGCATATCGTAGCCCGCCTCTGAACTTCTCCACCTTCACGGTGTCAGAACAACTCCCGGGACAAAGTCCAACAGCCCGATGAATGAGGAGTAGTACTGATCCACTGTCAGACTACCCTGCCTCAGAGCCTCGAACTCTACCCTTTTCCTCTGCTTCAAGTGAGCAGGATAGTACTTCTCTCTCAGCAACTCTACAAAACCCGTCTAACCAAAACCCTCTATAGCAGTGTAATGTGCCTTCATGGACCTCCACCAAGTACTGGCGGCGTCCCTCAGATGGAAGGCTGCTATAACGACCCGGTGCTCAGCAGGCACATGAATGGCGTCAAAGGCCTTCTCGTGCTCGATAATATATCTCTCCAGGATGGTGGGTCAGCTACTCCGTCGTAAGTAGGTACTCGCGTGTCGGCGACGCTCTTTAGCCAGTTTGGCTCTCTCGGTGCGGGTATGGGTGGGACTATGGGTGGCGCTCCGATCTGGATGCCTCCCATCTGGGCTAGCTGAGCAAAGACGGCAGCTACCGTCTCAGCACGCCCACGCATAGTCTCAGGAGTACCTCCTCCAGACCCCCGCCTCTACCTCTTCTGCCTCTCCTGACGGACAACCTCTAGTAGACATCTGAAGAATTCAGAATTAAAGTCAACACTCGGTAAAAGTACCGTAATTTCCTCAACCATAAGTTCACATAGCCCTAAAAGGCGTAAAACACATTGTCCCCGACAATCTCCTAACTCAACTCGTTTCCATCTTCCTCATTGGTACTCGTATATGAATATCCTAAGCTCACGGTACTTAGACTACCATCTTTTGTAATCAGAGCGGTACTCCGCTCTGATACCACTTTTGTAACACCCCTACTAATCCGGCTCCTAATCACAGTATAAACGTCGTACTTAGTAAATAAATCGCAGCGGTAAATAACAGACTGTCGTTCTAATGGTGTCACTGTTATCACTCGCCCATACGGGTGATAACGAGTTACATGATAATCAACATACGAAACGTATTCCCGCAATGGCCACAAGAGATAGATAGTAGTACTTAAATAAAACTAAAATATATACAACAACAATCTGTCTTATACATAAACTGTACACGTGAGCGTCTAACCAAATATACACCTCGGTTTACAAAACCCGAGTCCAAAATAACCGTAGTCTCAATCCGTACCAAGTCTAACCAAAAAGTAACTAAAACTGTGGTGCCCCGCGTCGACCCTCCAACTAGTCTCCTGAAATAAAATTGGTTTATGGTATGGAATCAGCCCGTGCTGAGTATGTTATCACATGCCCCGTCATGCCTCCTCAAACCCCTCAATTAACTGGTCGAGAGCATGAGATTCGTTACATGCAATACCGTTTTAATATTTAAACTGTAAAACATTTAACAGTAATAACCATACAATAAACACAACCATCAACACACATAATATAAACCACAGGGGCGGCTATGAAGGGGTTTACCCTGTTCAATGGAACAGGGCCCCCAAATTGTTAGGGCCCCAAAATTTTGGGGCCTTCTTAAAAAAAATTATAATTGAATTTTGATATTATTTATTTTGTTAGAAGTCAGATAAATAAAATAATAAATGAGGTTGTTTTGTCTTCCCGTATTCATTGGTAACCCTTCAACTTCTCAGTTCTCAGTTCTCTATTCTTTTTCTATTAACAACGTTTTTTTTTCTCTGCTTCTCCTCTGCTTGGTGTCTGGTCTTCTACTCCTTTGCTTCTCTTCACGACACCAGCTCCTGGATTTTTATTTTGTCTTCAATCGCCCCTGCTAATTGCACTCCAGTTTTGATTGCAAACAAAAAATAGTTAATCGCCTACCTACAAAGAATGCTAGACGAATGGCTATTTTTAAGTGATTGCTCGATAATGAGTACATTTCATATATTTTGTACGTATTGTCATCTTTTGACATTTTATCTCATCACATAGTTTAATATAAAATTATATTATGACACAGTTAAATAATTTTTTTATATTTTATTTAAAACTTAATTTATATACGACCCCATTTAAATACTTAGCACAGGGCCTCGTATATTATTGAGCCGCCCCTGATAAACCACACAGTATAACCAATGAACAACAAGGTGAAACAACGAGAATAATAAACAAGTATTAACTCCCGTCCTTGGCATAAAGTCCAATATTGTTCGCCAATGTACAAGTCTCAACTGTAATAAGTGTTCGGTTATACCTAGTGACAATGTCGCGTTAAAAATGACATGTCTCTAAATTACCCATATACTATGGCGGGTCACCCACGGCAGTAGCCACTTCAGCGGTAGAGTCTCCGACCAACGAACCGTCCTAGCTCGTGGGAAATTTTCTTGATACTTGCGGAACCGTACGCAGACATCCTGGTATCGTTTTTGTGATCACAGCGCACACCAAGAGCCACATCCTCTTGGCTTTGTTATGTTAATTAATCATACCATCGCATCACATTACCATTTTTATTCCAAAACAGCAGACTAAGGTCGTTAGTCCAATCCGGAGTTTGTAAACTCGGGATCCAGTGTTAGATACGAGAGTGGCGTTAGAAAGGTCAATGCTCCGTATTAAAGTCTCGGATAATATGTATATCTTATTATCCTAGTGCTACAACGTTTTTCTGACGATCCTTATATTACATATAAGATAGAACCATAGCCGCTAGTTCGTTTTATATATATAGGTCCATATATACGAACCAATACTGTTAACGCAACAACAGTAAGTAATAAGCAGCTAAAAATATACAGTTCATGCATATTTATTCACACAATCAGACAAACAATCTTATCACAGATTACACAGAAGTTTGAACTGAGGAAGCCCTAATAGACAGTCAGAGACACGTAACAACATACCGTTCACCCTGATTATATAACCGTGGAGTATGAATCAGCTAGATCCGATGCTCCTTGTGTCGTCTCTAACAGTCTAATAATACATAACGCTACTGATTAGAATCCTGTATAACGACATAACTCTGCGGTACCCCGTACCGTCACTAATACCTTTCGGTTAATCCCCCGTTATTAACTAACAATGTTTGTCGGGTTTTCGGTTTAACTCGGGATTAGGAAAAACGTTATATTACATGCGTAGTCTCGTCTCGTATATATATATATATTAATATGCTTAAAGTTTGAAC
Source organism: Limonium bicolor (assembly GCA_023374045.1). Taxonomy (NCBI): domain Eukaryota; kingdom Viridiplantae; phylum Streptophyta; class Magnoliopsida; order Caryophyllales; family Plumbaginaceae; genus Limonium; species Limonium bicolor. The sequence goes on from CM041776.1 coordinate 229,865,007, forward strand.
TTGGTTATCGCATGTAATTCAATATACCCTTGCATATTATATAGTTTGTTTATATATTGCATGTATAATTCTTAATCATATATTATACATCTCACCTTAGTATTTATTTTCCTAAGGTTAGTTTTTCCAAGTTTAATGTGGTATAATTCATATGTAAAAATACTTTGAATTATATAAATCCTTATTATTTCATGTATACTTCTAACATTAGAATTTCCATACCTAATGTTTGTAATTCTTTTCACTTTATCTTATATCATTTTAATTATGATAATATATGGTTATTGAACCATATTATATTTTTCCACTCCATAGCATATATTTATTTATATACATGTATTATGGGACTATTTGTTATATGGTAAGTCTTTATAATATATTCATTCTCTTTTAATGAATATCTCTTATATTATACTTCCTCCTGTTTTAATTATAAGTCGTTCCTGACTTTTTCACCATTTTTAAGAAAGAGTTTAAAAAGACTTGTATACCCTTACTTTTTGTATTGGGAGAATAAAAAAGTAAGTATACATTATTGGTAAGATAAAAAGTAGAGTGCAATGATAATAATAATTAAAAAAGTAGAAAGGGTAAAAGTAGAAAGATAGATACAAAAAGTCTAAAACGACTTATAATTTGAACATAATTCTAAAGCCTAAAACGACTTATATTTAGAATAGGAGGGAGTAAATGTTACAACCCTTATAACATTAAAAACCATATTATAAATGTTCATTCAAAAATGCTCATATTACCGAACAACACCTATTTTCTTAAATATCTACAAAATCCCTCACATAATTTATATAATGTTATATTTTAGTTATATAACATATATTATGACATTTATGTCATTAAAACAATTATAACCTATAGTTATAAATTGTTATAAAATACCAAACAGCCCATTATACTCTCGGTTTTTATTATATTCCCCTACACTTCGATAAATTACAAATCAACCCGAAATTATATTCCATTGTTACACTTATAATATATACCTTATATTATAATCCTTAAACCTTAATATAATTATAACCTATAGTTATAAATACTTATAATTACTGAACAGACCATAGGGTCTGTTTTAATTTAATTCCTACCACCTAACTTTATATAATTACCAAATCTCCCCAATTTATAATATATAGTTTCCTAATGTCACTAAAACTATATTTTATACATATATCTTAATAAAACCTTATATATAACTCCAAAAATTACCAAACTATACCAAAAGGTTATAAATATCATTCCTAACCTTATACTTTCCATAATTCTCGGTTTATACCCATATGTTACCCATTTGTAACAATGATATAAAATATCATATATTATACTTATATAATTCATATTAACTCCAAATTTAACCAAATAAACTTCTAAAAATTCCTAATAACCTAAGGTCTGTTCTAAATTCCATTTAGTACTCCTAAGTTTCGGAAATCACAATATTACCCCAACTCTTATAAATCTTTTACAATTTATTAACTATCTTAACATAAGGTAGTATTTTAATTCCTTAAACTCTTCAAACTTTGTCAAAGTCTCCTATATAGTCAACTTTGACTTCTAATGCCAAATTGGACCCAAACTCTCGGTAATTACTACTTATACCCTATACTTTTCTATTTTTATAATTTTGACCCAAAACTTTATAAAATGTTATAATTTTTATTAAATTCATTTAAAAACCCTAAATTCCTCTTATTTAAGCCCACAACTTTATATTTTACTAGTAATTACCGTTTGACCCCAAACTTAATTATATAAGCATAAATTAAATTAAATAAGCTTTTAAACTTAAATTAAAATGGCCTAATGACATGGCCTAATGACATGGCCTTATTACAACTTTGCTTTATAACATCAAATTACACATAAATAGCTCAAAATATACTATAAACTCTCGGCCTTGCTATAACACCCCTCTCCATAATCCCGATATAATCCCTCACGTAGCAATAACTAAAACGTCTCGCAGCGGAAAAATTAAATAACAATTACAAAACTCACACGGGTGTCACCGGCCATTACTCGCCCATGCGAGCAACGTAGCCAACCACATCCAACTTCCAAAATAAACAAACTGCTAACCGCAGTGATAACGAGAAACTCCTATACATCAAACTAAGTCCATAACCATAAACATTGACAAGTGAGCGTCTACCCAATCCTGAAAAATACATAACCTTACCATAAGACCATACACCATCTTCATTACCATACAACATCTCCAACTACCCTGTTCCTGCTCTTCAGCTCCGACAATGATCAACAACCTGAAATGGTGTAGTATCAGCGATAGACGCTGAGTATGCCGGGCCTGGACCCTATGGTCACTTGTCATTTTAACCATCTTATTATTAGATTGGTTTCATGCTTTTCCTTTTTACAGTTATAATCAAAACTGAAGCATAAATGTATAATATACATAATCAACCATCCAAATTTCATAAACATTAATCATCCATCCAAACCAAACATTCATAGAATATTCAAACAACATTTGTATATCGAACGTATCGAGCAATAACAACAATATTTTGTACAATGTACAATCGCCGTAGTGTTCACCATCCACTGTCAATTTATTTTAGTTTGGCTTTCAAGCCCCGTCCATATGTACAATGTACATTCGCCGTAGCGTACAGTTCCCATAGTTAATTTACCTTAGCCTTGTAGGCTCCATCCAACCATGTTTAATTAATGTCAGTAGGGCGTCATGTTAGGACAACCCGATAACCTCACCATGGACAGTAGTCCCCCGTACACACAAAGGTGCTCATTTCGCCAGAGGTCCGGAGGCCCCTGACTCACTTATGTCTCGTAAGACGTCCATAAAAAGGCCGTAGCCACCTGATCCACGAACCTATTTGGGCTCGTTGGATATAACCTGGAGCGGAATCCAATTAGGAAACCCCTCAGTGATCACAAATGCGCAACCAAGTGGTTCGTAAACCACCGGGATTCCTCACCTCAATCTCATACCATCACTCTCATAATGTTTAAGATCTGCTCTTAGTCTTATGGAGAATATTTATTAACCAGCGGCCCAATGGGTCACGCATACCTAGAAGTCATCTAGGTGATATTTATGTTAGAGATCCATGCTCTAGAGACCGACAATGTCGTGACTCGTCCTAAGTGTTTTACTTAGGTTACCATATCTTAATATTAATATCATGGTATTATATCAAGTAGCCGTCATGTCATCACAACGCATATGTATGTTTATAAGTCGATCTATAGTCGACGTAGTGTTAGTCCCGTAGGACGCTCGTGCATAAATAATTAATGCAGTAGCACACAATCACATACATGTATCCACACATATAACACACAAGTTATATCAACCAAATCCGAGCCCAAGGAGCAACCTTAGGTCAACTCGGCAAACCCCTTTACATACCGTTCACCCTGATTGTATTACGGTGGAGTATGAATCTTCAAGATCCTATGCTCCGTGTAGTCCGCTAGCTTGTCAAGCGTCCTTGTCAGAAGTATCTAAACGGTATTAAAACTATAAGTCAGTCTCCATGACTAACTACATCCGGTATATCCGAATAATAAGCAACCCCGACAGTTCACCCCTTTTTCTACAGTTGTTGTTACGGGTTTCTCTAAAACAGTCGGTTTTGTTACTTAAAACGCGTACGTCAAAACTATCCCAACTGTTAAGTTTAATTCACTATTTCCTTTTTAATCTTATCCACCCTCCAGTTTAGGTGCGTAACCCATAGTTGCATGTATGCATGCATGATTATATTATATTATATTCTTTTTCTTATTGTATCATTTATTTTATTGTATTCTCTTTCATATTGTTTTATTTTCCCACCATCCTTCATAATTCGACATGTTGTATAATCCCTTTATCTTTAGCAAATAATATTTGCTTCCAAAACTCATGACTTATAGTTCGTAACTATATTTATTTTTTTAAATAACCACCACCATTAACTCATAAGGTGTTCAACCAAAATATATTTATCCACCTTATATACATTATTCTTGTGTATGTATATATTTTTACCACGTAGGTAATTCTCATGAGTTTCATAAACTCTTATATTTTGTGTTACATTTCATCATCTTTTATTAGATGATTATTCCCATTAGTTGCATCATATTATACAACTTATATTAAGATTGTTATCCTAATATTATGTAACATTTTATGTTGTACATTTACAACTCCTAAGGTTTATTCCATAAATACCTTAGTTTATAAATCCCATTCACTTATAGTTTGTCACACCATTTAATGTGAATACCTTATTTGTATTAATTTCATTAAACCACCTTAATACCAAATAATTGTTATAACATTTATAACATTATAGACCTTAGTCTAAAATTCATTTTCCAACCTTTATATTTCGGTATAGCCCTTGAATTTATTTAAATTCCCTTTTGACCACATAACATTATGTAATGTTATACCAAATACTAATATCATTTGCTATGATATTTTTATTTCCTTTAACTTATAATCTATAGTTTTTATACACTATTGTGTATTGCCTCATAGGCACATATTAAACCTTATACTTTTCCTTAAACCATAATTTCCTTTATTTACAAAATCACCCCTTTCTTTTACCATGTTATATATCCCATTTAATATAACATTTCTAACTTATAAAAGAGCATAACCTATGGTTATTTTTGTAAATTCCGAACAGACCTCAATATACATTTTATATTGTCATTAGGCCCAATTTATAACATATAGTTTGATAATATCATTAAAACTATATATTATACATATATCTCAACAAATACTCTTATATAATTCTAAAAATCACCAAATTCCACCAAAGGGTTATAAATATCCTTATTAACCCATATACTTTGATATTTACCATTCCACCATCTATTTTTCTCCAAAGTGTCATAATGACATTAACTATATATTATCATATAGTTTATTTTAATTCCAAAATCCACCAAATAAATTCCTAAAAATTCCTAATAGCCCATGGGTGTTTAAAATACCATTGTACACCCTTATTTTTGGTAATAACATATTTACCACATATGTTATAAAATATTACCATTAAATACATAACTTATTATAAAACCTTAAATAAGTTATCTAACTTATTATTTTGGTCAAAACCTAGCCTATGGTCAAGGTTGACCACCTTAATATTTCCTTGACCACAATTCCTTATAATTACGGTTTAGTACCCAACTTTCTAGAAATCACCATTTAACCCCAAAACTTTACAAAATCTTATAAACTTTATTTTAACTCCATTTTACCTCTCATTTTCGGCCTTATTATTCTAAAGCCCCCAAATTTAATTTAATTACACCTAATACCCCATTTATTTTCGGTAATGCATTTATACTACTTAAACTTAATTAAAAGCTTGTAAATGCATAAATAAAATGGCCTAAAATACATGGCCTTATTACAAACATTGGCTTGCAAAATAAATTACACATAAATGTCCCAAAAACACTTATAATTCTCGGCCTCACCACACACTTTCCATTTAATTACCAAACTTCCACATAATGTCTTAAATTTGACATTTATGTTACTTAATCACTTAGATAAATTTACTAAGCCATTTCTTTAAACATTTTAAGGTCAAAAATGACCTTATTACCATGTTCTCTCACGGCAATTAATATAGAAATATCTTAGAACATTTTAACTTAGCAAGGTTAATGTTTAAGTGATTTATACCTTGATTTAGCTTGAATAATTCCTTGTTTGAATTCGGCCAGCCTTAGATAAAATTTCCAAAGCTTCTCTTGCATGTTTCAAACAGCAAACAAGGCCTAGTTAGTCTCCAAGAAAGATCTAACCATAAGGAGTAATTTAATGTAAGATTTAAGGCAAAAATCACCTTAAAAATGCAAGGGAAGTTCTAAGTGGTTTCGACCTGAACCAAACACACCACAAGGTGTTAGATCCACCATATTGACATAGGAAATAGTTAGATCTCGAAATGCTACCTTGTTGTTAGGTTTTACCTTGGAAAAATGCCTTAAAAGAGGGTATTTCCTTTGGATCTCGGCCATCCTTGCTCCAAATGGCTAACCAACAGATTCCACATGAAAAGGAGAAGAAGATGAGGCTATGACCAAAGTTTCACAGCCAAACTCGAAGGGAATCAAAAGTTATGAGCTTAAAGCACATTTTTACCTTAAAATGTAGATTTGAACAACCTTGGTCCCTCTACTGGTCTCAACCGAGTTTAGCTCTTGTTCTAACCTTAGAACACTGAGAATAAGCCATAGGAATTGATGAGCCACGAAATCTAGGTGTTGGTGGTGAGAGATGAAGAAAAAGAGCTAAAAATGACATTAAAACACTTACATTAGGAGCTTAGGATCTGCCTTCCATGCTCAAGAACAAAGCTTGAGAGCTGTAGGAAGGAGAGCTCGGGGAGGGGGATCGGACAAGGAGGAAGGAGAAGGTGGGAAAGCTTGATTAATTTGAAAAAAGTAAAGTTACTATTGCAAATTGAACATTAGGTAATGATTTGTCTCCAAAATCATTGTATGCTGTCTCCTCACTTATTGCAGCCGGCCTCCTTGGTCCAAATGGGTCAATTAATTGACCATTGACCATGCTTGGTCAATATTGACTCATGTGGGCCCCACTTTAGGGTTTTATTAATATTTTAATATTAAATTTGTAAAAATCTGTAAATTTCTGGAATTAAATTCCTAATATCATATAATATGGTATTTTATTATATTTAAAGGTATTTATAACCTTTTAGCCCATTTAAGACCAATTTAGAAGGCGATTACAAAAACGTGCTTTAAGGAGTTTTAGTGCACATTTTGTGTCGCAAGGTGTTTCTGGGCTTGGTTTTCTTTGACAACGGTTTTGTTGTGTTCCCTACATGATATTTGATCATGTAATTCAATTTTATATCATTTAGAGGTCCTTTGATTTTTAAGGTTTTCCTAGAGCACCTTTTTGCCCTTTTTGACCTTGAAGCATGTAAATGCTTTTTCTTTGTGTTGGAGTGTTGTCCAACGGTTATAATATGTTTAGTAGTATGTTAATATGCTTAGGACAAATTTTTAGGTCCTAAGAAGTTTATTTGGGTATTTATTTACCCTTAACAGTCAAAGGGTGCAACATCTTGTTTTATGTTGACCACTGTTGTTCTCAGTTGACTTTTAAGGCATGTTTAGGCCTTAATTAATATGATTAAATATTTAATCCATGCTTTAATAATTTGGGGTATTTCAGTCTACCCCCCTTAAAAAGACTTCGTCCCGAAGTCTCTTAATCAAATAGGTAAGTATATATAAATGTATAACTACCCATTGTTCCCATAATGTATATCTATGTGATATATCATTTACACACATCATATTGCGCTTATACAGCACATAGCCATCACGTTGTGGCGTTAGTTCAATCATATATGGATATAGGTGATCCATCAGCACCATCATTTCCTATCAGTTCTACAAGTCCTGACAACCTTCCTGAGGTGTCCATAACATTCCATTGTTCCACATTCCATATCTAATGATTCATTTCGTATCTAGGCAATACCATATGTAATCATTCTATAAAGCAATATGAATGCATATCACAGATAGCATAAGAAAAGTACTACACACATGGTGTACATACAATCATTCAAACAAGTATCTCATAGGATACATACTTTCAAGTGTACATCACACCCAAACAACCAAACAACGCACGCCCCGCGTACCAACCATAACCAAGAAAACCAATTCACTGTATGCTATGCATACTAAATAATTCACATACTAATCAAACAACCTCGTATGCCCCGCACACCACCAATTCTCTTTTTTTTTTGCATGCAATGCATATCAAACAGCCAAAAATAAGTGCACACATGTGCACAGCCAAGAGGCTCTACCCCCCTTAAAAAGGGTTACGCCCCCGTACCCCACAAGTATACAACAGCCGCTCAACAAGGAGCGCTGGATACTTGGCTCTCAAAGAGTTCTCCAACTCGTGGATTATCCTCATATCAGAGAGACGGGTATAATTCTAGCCCTTCAGGGCTCCACAATATATAAAAGGTGAGGCACTGATCTTTTTGTGCTCTCTCCCAAGTTCATTCTTTTGGGCCCACTCGCTCCGTATGAGGTGTAGACCCATGAACAAAGGCTCAATTTGCCTTTTTTTTGCTGTGAATCCACTGGTTTGGATCACTAGCATATATGCGTGTGTCTTCTCTCACTGATATTCAGTTTGAGATGTAATGTGACATTGGCTACTGTTAGTACTTAGTGCTCTTTGCACTTGTCTTTGTAATACTAAGACGTACCAGCCTATATGTCCACAAAGATGATGTTTGTCATCCATGTCTCCTGGTGATTTTGCTCCGGAGTAACACACTGTTGTAGTTCTTTTTTTTTCACACTCTTGTTGATATCCACTTTATCTTTCAGCATTTCCACAAGATTAATAACTGCACGAGTGCAATACCAAAACACTCAGTCATACAGAGTGCAGAGGCGTAAACGCTCAACAGCTAATATTTCATGAGTCAACAGATAAGATGTGCGAATTGTCCTATGAGTGGTACATTCCAAATCCATTGTTCTTTAAGCAAGATTTCTGCTATCATATAGCTTTATCTTTTCTTCTCGCGTAGTCACGCGTTTATATCCATATCATCTGGTAGATTTCCTCTGGATTGTAAGAATTACTCGATCCTTATGAGGATTCTACATATTTTCGTCCATAATAGGTTTTCTTGTTGCTTTTTTTTTGGGTTCCTATCCTTGAACTGTTTCCTTGTCTTCCCTGTATACTGTCCACTGTTCTCTGTTGAAGGTTCTTTTTTTTTTTAGCCCGTTGGTTTAACTGCGGCTCTTCTCGTCCATCTTCGAGGTAATCCGTCTTACTGTCCGTAGAATGGAGTTGACTACTTCTCGTGTTCCTAACACTACCTGTCTACTTGCATGGGGTACCGTACTGATACATTACTACTTACCCGACTAACTTATAAATAAGTCTGTCAGGCCCACATGCTCCGAACGGAGTGCGGTCGTCCCATGTCTCGTTTAGTAAACTGGTAATGTCTGTCACAGTTGTGAAGTATTCTTTGTCCTCCCTTTGATGGATATCCCTTTTTTTGTTCTTCTTTTTTTTTTCTTTTGCTTCTTTTTTTTCTTTTTGCTTCTTTTTTTTTTTGTAATAGTTCATGTTATCAGTTATCCGTAATAAGTGATTGCCTTTGTGGCACCGTGGTAATTCGTATCATAGACTGGTATTATTCAACTCGGTGTAAGTAAAATCCGTGCTATATTAGCAAACTTGTTTCTCCTCTTTTTTTTGATCTCATTGAGTACAACACATTTTCCTTTTTCTCCCTGTTTTTTTTTGATCATTCTCATCCATAGTTCATATTCGTCCCCTCATCCATGTAATTGGATGTATTGCAGATTGCATAATAGCTTGAGCAACTTGGCTCTTCACTTCCCAACCATCCTCACTGACGGTGGTGCATCTACAAAGGGTATGCTTGTCCATAAGGACTAAACATGTATCACCGGTAGTGATTAGCATTAAATGCAAGTATACTCTAATGGTATTTGGCTAATAGCCCTGTCTGAAACTTCCTCGAACGTTTAAACTGGTGTGTGTGTGTGTGTTTTTTTTACAGTCATAGTGGCTGTATAATGTGTCCAGTTGCAGTGGTTGGACTATCGGTCCTTCCAAAATTGCATAGGTTTCTAATCTCCAGGTCTCAATGCAAAGGTTTGAACAACAGTTTTTTTTTATAAAAGGTTAAAAAAGTAGTAGTTGTTGCAGTTGCATTTGCAGTAGCTGTTACTGTTGCTGTTGCTGTCGCTGCACTTGCTGTAGCAAGTGCGCAAGGCAGATGGAAATTTCAGTGGTTTACTGTCATAGCGCTTGCAATAGCAAGTGCGCCATGCAGGTGGAAATTCTGGTTCAGTAATTCCCGGTCTCATTGACTCTGTGTCGTAGAGTATAGGCTACATGGTAATGTAAGCATTAACATCCTGTTCATATATATATCCGTCAAGGTTTAAAGCTTTTGGTACTGAGTACACACAACTAATCCCAAAGTCTTACACAAAAGGCGAGTGGTCAATGACACACTCCCACATACTTATAACATAGCTCCTTCTAACATTCAAAGTAAGCACACAACATAGTAAGTAAAAGTCTTCCACTAGCGGTCTCATGGAGTATGGGTACTCATGCCCTATCTACTCCCTTGCCCTTCTGGGCTCCAGCATCAGCAGATGTCTAGCCATCCTAACCGCCTCGTGGTACTCCAGATCCTCCAGCTGAGGTCTTCTGAGTATTCTTTGGTGGCCTGTAATTACGGCTCTCTGGGTTCATCCAACATTCAAATTCCCTATGGCCCTCTTTGTGGCAGCACCGACACTCGACTTTGCGGCCTTCGCAGTCGACCCCTGGATGGTCCTTCCCACAACGCTTACAGTAAAAATGGCGCTGGGGCTGTCCGGTGCCTGATGATAGTATTTAAGTTTAAGTTAAAATCTGTTGATATAGGGGTTAAGATTATATTTGAATTTAAGAGGTAGGTGTTCTCACCCTTAGGAGGTGCAGATCTCAGAGGCTTAGCATCAATAGCTGGGCCGGTCAACTGCAGGACGGGCTCTTTCCCTTTCTTTCCCTGGTGACCCTGCTGCCCTTTCTTTGGAAAGAATTTCCTGTTTAAGGTTTCGGGTCAGCATTCGTAAGGTATTTAGTATGATAAGTATTTAAGCTTGGGTTAAGTCCTTACTTTCCCTTTTTCTGGCCATCGCCTGAAGATGCTCCTCCACCCTCAGACTCTCCTTCAGGGTTCTTCCTTTTCTTTGCCCCTAGAGTCTCTTCCCGAGTCTGGAGCATTAGCTCCGTCCTCGAGGCAGCGTCGTAACACTCCTGGAATCTCATTGGTAAGTTCTCACAAGGTTATACGGTACTATAGTAAGTAAAGAATTTATGGCATTCATGTTAATACCTGTATGGTAGTGTAGAGGGTAGCACCCATCGCCATCTGGATGCGAAATAATAGTCCTCCCCGGAACTTCTCGATCTTTACGGTTTCTGAGTAATCCACACCGGGGATGAAGTCCAGTAGACCAATGAATCGAGCGTAATACTCGTCCACGGTCAGACCTCCCTGGGTCAATGTTTCAAACTCATGGCGCTTCTTCTGTTTGAGGTGCGCCGGGTAGTACTTCCCTCTTAGTAACTCAACAAAGGCAGCCCACGAAAAGTCGGGCGTAGCCAGGTGCTGGTCCTTGACCAACCTCCACCAAGTGCTGGCTGCATCCTTCAGGTGGAAAGCAGCAATAGCGACCCTCTTGTCGTCAGGTACTTGTAAAGCTTCAAATGCTTTCTCGTGTTCAACAATGTAACGCTCCAAAGCTACGGGGTCTGGTTCCCCTGAATATGTAGGTGGTCGGGTCTCGCTAACTGACTTCAGCCAGTTTGTTTCCCTGGGCTGTGGCGGGTGGGCTGGTGCTCCTCCTATCTGAGTACCCAGCTGTGCAAGAACGGCTGCAACCGTCTCAGCAACTCCTGGAATGCCGGGGTCACCGCCTCTACCTCTTCCACACCACGCCTCTAGTACCCACCAGACATCTGTAGTACAGTATGTCACATAATACTTGGTAAAATTACCGTACACAACCAATAGATATTAAGTTGCCTTAAAGGCTATCCTGTCACGCATTTTGCGTTTCTAGACACAATATCTTTTGAGACGAATCGTCTCGTACCTCCTAAATGTTTCCCAATATTTCCCAAGTCCTAAGCTCACTGTCTTAACCTACTTTCTCGTCATCAGAGCGGTACTCCGCTCTGATACCACTTTTGTACACCCCTCTCCATAATCACGATATAATCCCTCACGTAGCAATAAATAAAACGTCTCGCAGCGGAAAAATAAATAACAATTACAAAACTCACACGGGTGTCACCGGCCATTACTCGCCCATGCGAGCAACGTAGCCAACCACATCCAACTTCCAAAATAAACAAACTGCTAACCGCAGTGATAACGAGAAACTCCTATACATCAAACTAAGTCCATAATAAACATTGACAAGTGAGCGTCTACCCAATCCTGAAAAATACATAACCTTACCATAAGACCATACACCATCTTCATTACCATACAACATCTCCAACTACCCTGTTCCTGCTCTTCAGCTCCGACAATGATCAACAACCTGAAATGGTGTAGTATCAGCGATAGACGCTGAGTATGCCGGGCCTGGACCCTATGGTCACTTGTCATTTTAACCATCTTATTATTAGATTGGTTTCATGCTTTTCCTTTTTACAGTTATAATCAAAACTGAAGCATAAATGTATAATATACATAATCAACCATCCAAATTTCATAAACATTAATCATCCATCCAAACCAAACATTCATAGAATATTCAAACAACATTTGTATATCGAACGTATCGAGCAATAACAACAATATTTTGTACAATGTACAATCGCCGTAGTGTTCACCATCCACTGTCAATTTATTTTAGTTTGGCTTTCAAGCCCCGTCCATATGTACAATGTACATTCGCCGTAGCGTACAGTTCCCATAGTTAATTTACCTTAGCCTTGTAGGCTCCATCCAACCATGTTTAATTAATGTCAGTAGGGCGTCATGTTAGGACAACCCGATAACCTCACCATGGACAGTAGTCCCCCGTACACACAAAGGTGCTCATTTCGCCAGAGGTCCGGAGGCCCCTGACTCACTTATGTCTCGTAAGACGTCCATAAAAAGGCCGTAGCCACCTGATCCACGAACCTATTTGGGCTCGTTGGATATAACCTGGAGCGGAATCCAATTAGGAAACCCCTCAGTGATCACAAATGCGCAACCAAGTGGTTCGTAAACCACCGGGATTCCTCACCTCAATCTCATACCATCACTCTCATAATGTTTAAGATCTGCTCTTAGTCTTATGGAGAATATTTATTAACCAGCGGCCCAATGGGTCACGCATACCTAGAAGTCAGCTAGGTGATATTTATGTTAGAGATCCATGCTCTAGAGACCGACAATGTCGTGACTCGTCCCTAAGTGTTTTACTTAGGTTACCATATACTTAATATTAATATCATGGTATTATATCAAGTAGCCGTCATGTCATCACAACGCATATGTATTTATTAAGTCGATCTATAGTCGACGTAGTGTTAGTCCCGTAGGACGCTCGTGCATAAATAATTAATGCAGTAGCACACAATCACATACATGTATCCACACATATAACACACAAGTTATATCAACCAAATCCGAGCCCAAGGAGCAACCTTAGGTCAACTCGGCAAACCCCTTTACATACCGTTCACCCTGATTGTATTACGGTGGAGTATGAATCTTCAAGATCCTATGCTCCGTGTAGTCCGTAGCGTCAAGCGTCCTTGTCAGAAGTATAATCTAAACGGTATAAAACTATAAGTCAGTCTCCATGACTAACTACATCCGGTATTCCGAATAATAAGCAACCCCGACAGTTCACCCGTTTTCTACAGTTGTTGTTACGGGTTTCTCTAAAACAGTCGGTTTTGTTACTTAAAACGCGTACGTCAAAACTATCCCAACTGTTAAGTTTAATTCACTATTTCCTTTTTCTTATCCACCCTAGTTTAGGTGCGTAACCCATAGTTGCATGTATGCATGCATGATTATATTATATTATATTCTTTTCTTATTGTATCATTTATTTTATTGTATTCTCTTTCATATTGTTTTATTTTCCCACCATCCTTCATAATTCGACATGTTGTATAATCCCTTTATCTTTAGCAAATAATATTTGCTTCCAAAACTCATGACTTATAGTTCGTAACTATATTTATTTTTTTTTAAATAACCACCACCATTAACTCATAAGGTGTTCAACCAAAATATATTTATCCACCTTATATACATTATTCTTGTGTATGTATATATTTTTACCACGTAGGTAATTCTCATGAGTTTCATAAACTCTTATATTTTGTGTTACATTTCATCATCTTTTATTAGATGATTATTCCCATTAGTTGCATCATATTATACAACTTATATTAAGATTGTTATCCTAATATTATGTAACATTTTATGTTGTACATTTACAACTCCTAAGGTTTATTCCATAAATACCTTAGTTTATAAATCCCATTCACTTATAGTTTGTCACACCATTTAATGTGAATACCTTATTTGTATTAATTTCATTAAACCACCTTAATACCAAATAATTGTTATAACATTTATAACATTATAGACCTTAGTCTAAAATTCATTTTCCAACCTTTATATTTTCGGTATAGCCCTTGAATTTATTTAAATTCCCTTTTTGACCACATAACATTATGTAATGTTATACCAAAATACTAATATCATTTGCTATGATATTTTTTTTCCTTTAACTTATAATCTATAGTTTTTATACAAACTATTGTGTATTGCCTCATAGGCACATATTAAACCTTATACTTTTCCTTAAACCATAATTTCCTTTATTTACAAAATCACCCCTTTTCTTTTACCATGTTATATATCCCATTTAATATAACATTTCTAACTTATAAAAGAGCATAACCTATGGTTATTTTTTGTAAATTCCGAACAGACCTCAATATAGATTTTATATTGTCATTAGGCCCAATTTATAACATATAGTTTGATAATATCATTAAAACTATATATTATACATATATCTCAACAAATACTCTTATTAATTCTAAAAATCACCAAATTCCACCAAAGGGTTATAAATATCCTTATTAACCCATATACTTTTGATATTTACCATTCCACCATCTATTTTTCTCCAAAGTGTCATAATGATATATTAACTATATATTATTCATATATAGTTTTTTTAATTCCAAAATCCACCAAATAAATTCCTAAAAATTCCTAATAGCCCATGGGTGTTTAAAATACCATTGTACACCCTTAATTTTTGGTAATAACATATTTACCACATATGTTATAAAAATATTACCGTTAAATACATAACTTATTATAAAACCTTAAATAAGTTATCTAACTTATTTATTTGGTCAAAACCTAGCCTATGGTCAAGGTTGACCACCTTAATATTTCCTTGACCAACAATTCCTTATAATTACGGTTTAGTACCCAACTTTCTAGAAATCACCATTTAACCCCAAAACTTTACAAAATCTTATAAACTTTATTTTAACTCCATTTTACCTCATTTTCGGCCTTATTATTCTAAAGCCCCCAAATTTAATTTAATTACACCTAATACCCCATTTATTTTCGGTAATGCATTTATACTACTTAAACTTAATTAAAAGCTTGTAAATGCATAAATAAAATGGCCTAAAATACATGGCCTTATTACAAACATTGGCTTGCAAAATAAATTACACATAAATGTCCCAAAACACTTATAATTCTCGGCCTCACCACACACTTTCCATTTAATTACCAAACTTCCACATAATGTCTTAAATTTGACATTTATGTTACTTAATCACTTAGATAAATTTACTAAGCCATTTCTTTAAACATTTTAAGGTCAAAAATGACCTTATTACCATGTTCTCTCACGGCAATTAATATAGAAATATCTTAGAACATTTTAACTTAGCAAGGTTAATGTTTAAGTGATTTATACCTTGATTTAGCTTGAATAATTCCTTGTTTGAATTCGGCCAGCCTTAGATAAAATTTCCAAAGCTTCTCTTGCATGTTTCAAACAGCAAACAAGGCCTAGTTAGTCTCCAAGAAAGATCTAACCATAAGGAGTAATTTAATGTAAGATTTAAGGCAAAAATCACCTTAAAAATGCAAGGGAAGTTCTAAGTGGTTTCGACCTGAACCAAACACACCACAAGGTGTTAGATCCACCATATTGACATAGGAAATAGTTAGATCTCGAAATGCTACCTTGTTGTTAGGTTTTACCTTGGAAAAATGCCTTAAAAGAGGGTATTTCCTTTGGATCTCGGCCATCCTTGCTCCAAATGGCTAACCAACAGATTCCACATGAAAAGGAGAAGAAGATGAGGCTATGACCAAAGTTTCACAGCCAAACTCGAAGGGAATCAAAAGTTATGAGCTTAAAGCACATTTTTACCTTAAAATGTAGATTTGAACAACCTTGGTCCCTCTACTGGTCTCAACCGAGTTTAGCTCTTGTTCTAACCTTAGAACACTGAGAATAAGCCATAGGAATTGATGAGCCACGAAATCTAGGTGTTGGTGGTGAGAAGATGAAGAAAAAGAGCTAAAAATGACATTAAAACACTTACATTAGGAGCTTAGGAGTCTGCCTTCCATGCTCAAGAACAACTTGAGAGCTTAGAAGGAAGGGAGCTCGGTTGGGAGGAGGGATCGGACAAGGAGGAAGGAGAAGGTGGGAAAGCTTGATTAATTTGAAAAAAGTAAAGTTACTATTGCAAATTGAACATTAGGTAATGATTTGTCTCCAAAATCATTGTATGCTGTCTCCTCACTTATTGCAGCCGGCCTCCTTGGTCCAAATGGGTCAATTAATTGACCATTGACCATGCTTGGTCAATATTGACTCATGTGGGCCCCACTTTAGGGTTTTATTAATATTTTAATATTAAATTTGTAAAAATCTGTAAATTTCTGGAATTAAATTCCTAATCATATAATATGGTATTTTATTATATTTAAAGGTATTTATAACCTTTTAGCCCATTTAAGACCAATTTAGAAGGCGATTACACAAAAACGTGCTTTAAGGAGTTTTAGTGCACATTTTGTGTCGCAAGGTGTTTCTGGGCTTGGTTTTCTTTGACAACGGTTTTGTTGTGTTCCTACATGATATTTGATCATGTAATTCAATTTTATATCATTTAGAGGTCCTTTGATTTTTAAGGTTTTCCTAGAGCACCTTTTTGCCCTTTTTGACCTTGAAGCATGTAAATGCTTTTTCTTTGTGTTGGAGTGTTGTCCAACGGTTATAATATGTTTAGTAGTATGTTAATATGCTTAGGACAAATTTTTAGGTCCTAAGAAGTTTATTTGGGTATTTATTTACCCTTAACAGTCAAAGGGTGCAACATCTTGTTTTATGTTGACCACTGTTGTTCTCAGTTGACTTTTAAGGCATGTTTAGGCCTTAATTAATATGATTAAATATTTAATCCATGCTTTAATAATTTGGGGTATTTCAGTCTACCCCCCTTAAAAAGACTTCGTCCCGAAGTCTCTTAATCAAATAGGTAAGTATATATAAATGTATAACTACCCATTGTTCCCATAATGTATATCTATGTGATATATCATTTACACACATCATATTGCGCTTATACAGCACATAGCCATCACGTTGTGGCGTTAGTTCAATCATATATGGATATAGGTGATCCATCAGCACCATCATTTCCTATCAGTTCTACAAGTCCTGACAACCTTCCTGAGGTGTCCATAACATTCCATTGTTCCACATTCCATATCTAATGATTCATTTCGTATCTAGGCAATACCATATGTAATCATTCTATAAAGCAATATGAATGCATATCACAGATAGCATAAGAAAAGTACTACACACATGGTGTACATACAATCATTCAAACAAGTATCTCATAGGATACATACTTTCAAGTGTACATCACACCCAAACAACCAAACAACGCACGCCCCGCGTACCAACCATAACCAAGAAAACCAATTCACTGTATGCTATGCATACTAAATAATTCACATACTAACAAACAACCTCGTATGCCCCGCACACCACCAATTCTCTTTTTTTTTTGCATGCAATGCATATCAAACAGCCAAAAATAAGTGCACACATGTGCACAGCCAAGAGGCTCTACCCCCCTTAAAAAGGGTTACGCCCCCGTACCCCACAAGTATACAACAGCCGCTCAACAAGGAGCGCTGGATACTTGGCTCTCAAAGAGTTCTCCAACTCGTGGATTATCCTCATATCAGAGAGACGGGTATAATTCTAGCCCTTCAGGGCTCCACAATATAAAAGGTGAGGCACTGATCTTTTTGTGCTCTCTCCCAAGTTCATTCTTTTGGGCCCACTCGCTCCGTATGAGGTGTAGACCCATGAACAAAGGCTCAATTTGCCTTTTTTTTTGCTGTGAATCCACTGGTTTGGATCACTAGCACATGCGTGTGTTTCTCTCACTGACATTCAGTTTGAGATGTAATTGACATTGGCTATTGTTAGTACTTAGTGCTCTTTGCACTTGTCTTTGTAATACTAAGACGTACCAGCCTATATGTCCAAAAGATGATGTTTGTCATCCATGTCTCCTGGTGATTTTGCTCCGGAGTAACACACTGTTGTAGTTCTTTTTTTTTTCACACTCTTGTTGATATCCACTTTATCTTTCAGCATTTCCACAAGATTAATAACTGCACGAGTGCAATACCAAAACACTCAGTCATACAGAGTGCAGAGGCGTAAACGCTCAACAGCTAATATTTCATGAGTCCAACAGATAAGATGTGCGAATTGTCCTATGAGTGGTACATTCCAAATCCATTGTTCTTTAAGCAAGATTTCTGCTATCATATAGCTTTATCTTTTCTTCTCGCGTAGTCACGCGTTTATATCCATATCATCTGGTAGATTTCCTCTGGATTGTAAGAATTACTCGATCCTTATGAGGATTCTACATATTTTCGTCCATAATAGGTTTTCTTTTGCTTTTTTTTTTGGGTTCCTATCCTTGAACTGTTCCTTGTCTTCCTGTATACTGTCCACTGTTCTCTGTTGAAGGTTCTTTTTTTTTTTAGCCCGTTGGTTTAACTGCGGCTCTTCTCGTCCATCTTCGAGGTAATCCGTCTTACTGTCCGTAGAATGGAGTTGACTACTTCTCGTGTTCCTAACACTACCTGTCTACTTGCATGGGGTACCGTACTGATACATTACTACTTACCCGACTAACTTATAAATAAGTCTGTCAGGCCCCACCTGCTCCGAACGGAGTGCGGTTGTCCCATTCTCGTTTAGTAAACTGTTAATGTCTGTCACACGGTTGTAAATGAAGTATTCTGTTGTCAACCTCCCTTTTGATGGATATCCCTTTTTTGTTCTTCTACTTTTTTTTTCTTCTTCTTCTTTTTTCTTTTTTTTTCTTTTTCTTTTTCTTTTTTTTTTTTTTTTTCTTCTTCTTTTTTTTGTAATAGTTCATGTTATCAGTTATCCTGTAATAAGTGATGTTGCCTTTGTGGCAACCGTGGTAACTTGTATCATAGACTAGTATTATTCAACTCGGTGTAAGTAAAATCCGTGCTATATTAGCAAACTTGTTTCTCTTTTTTTTTTGATCTCATTGAATACAACATTTTTCCTTTTTCTCCCTGTTGTTTTTTTTTATCATTCTCATCCATAGTTCATATTCGTCCCCTCATCCATGTAATTGGATGCATTGCAGATTGCATAATAGTTTGAGCAGCTTGGCTCTTCACTTCCCAACCATCCTCACTGACGGTGGTGCATCTACAAAGGGTATGCTTGTCCATAAGGACTAAACATGTATCACCGGTAGTGATTAGCATTAAATGCAAGTATACTCTAATGGTATTTGGCTAATAGCCCTGTCTGAAACTTCCTCGAACGTTTAAACTGGTGTGTGTGTGTGTGTTTTTTTTTACAGTCATAGTGGCTGTATAATGTGTCCAGTTGCAGTGGTTGGACTATCGGTCCTTCCAAAATTGCATAGGTTTCTAATCTCCAGGTTTCAATGCAAAGGTTTGAACAACAGTTTTTTTTTTATAAAAGGTTAAAAGTAGTAGTTGTTGCATTTGCAGTAGCTGTTACTGTTGCTGTTGCTGTCGCTGCACTTGCTGTAGCAAGTGCGCAAGGCAGATGGAAATTTCAGTGGTTTACTGTCATAGCGCTTGCAATAGCAAGTGCGCCATGCAGGTGGAAATTCTGGTTCAGTAATTCCCGGTCTCATTGACTCTGTGTCGTAGAGTATAGGCTACATGGTAATGTAAGCATTAACATCCTGTTCATATATATATCCGTCAAGGTTTAAAGCTTTTGGTACTGAGTACACACAACTAATCCCAAAGTCTTACACAAAAGGCGAGTGGTCAATGACACACTCCCACATACTTATAACATGCTCCTTCTAACATTCAAAGTAAGCACACAACAGTAAGTAAAAGTCTTCCACTAGCGGTCTCATGGAGTATGGGTACTCATGCCCTATCTACTCCCTTGCCCTTCTGGGCTCCAGCATCAGCAGATGTCTAGCCATCCTGACCGCCTCGTGGTACTCCAGATCCTCCAGCTGAGGTCTTCTGAGTATTCTTTGGTGGCCTGTAATTACGGCTCTCTGGGTTCATCCAACATTCAAATTCCCTATGGCCCTCTTTGTGGCAGCACCGACACTCGACTTTGCGGCCTTCGCAGTCGACCCCTGGATGGTCCTTCCCACAACGCTTACAGTAAAAATGGCGCTGGGGCTGTCCGGTGCCTGATGATAGTATTTCAGTTTAAGTTAAAATCTGTTGATATAGGGGTTAAGATTATATTTGAATTTAAGAGATAGGTGTTCTCACCCTTAGGAGGTGCAGATCTCAGAGGCTTAGCATCAATAGCTGGGCCGGTCAACTGCAGGACGGGCTCTTTCCCTTTCTTTCCCTGGTGACCCTGCTGCCCTTTCTTTGGAAAGAATTTCCTGTTTAAGGTTTCGGGTCAGCATTCGTAAGGTATTTAGTATGATAAGTATTTAAGCTTGGGTTAAGTCCTTACTTTCCCTTTTTCTGGCCATCGCCTGAAGATGCTCCTCCACCCTCAGACTCTCCTTCAAGGTTCTTCCTTTTCTTTGCCCCTAGAGTCTCTTCCCGAGTCTGGAGCATTAGCTCCGTCCTCGAGGCAGCATCATAACACTCCTGGAATCTCATTGGTAAGTTCTCACAAGGTTATACGGTACTATAGTAAGTAAAGAATTTATGGCATTCATGTTAATACCTGTATGGTAGTGTAGAGGGTAGCACCCATCGCATCTGGATGCGAATAAATAGTCCTCCGCCTCGGAACTTCTCGATCTTTACGTTTCTGAGTAATCCACACCGGGGATGAAGTCCAGTAGACCAATGAATCGAGCGTAATACTCGTCCACGGTCAGACCTCCCTGGGTCAATGTTTCAAACTCATGGCGCTTCTTCTGTTTGAGGTGCGCCGGGTAGTACTTCCCTCTTAGTAACTCAACAAAGGCAGCCCACGAAAAGTCGGGCGTAGCCAGGTGCTGGTCCTTGACCAACCTCCCCAAGTGCTGGCTGCATCCTTCAGGTGGAAAGCAGCAATAGCGACCCTCTTGTCGTCAGGTACTTGTAAAGCTTCAAATGCTTTCTCGTGTTCAACAATGTAACGCTCCAAAGCTACGGGGTCTGGTTCCCCTGAATATGTAGGTGGTCGGGTCTCGCTAACTGACTTCAGCCAGTTTGTTTCCCTGGGCTGTGGCGGGTGGGCTGGTGCTCCTCCTATCTGAGTACCCAGCTGTGCAAGAACGGCTGCAACCGTCTCAGCAACTCCTGGAATGCCGGGGTCACCGCCTCTACCTCTTCCAGCACCACGCCCTCTAGTACCACCAGACATCTGTAGTACAGTATGTCACATAAATACTTGGTAAAATTACCGTACACAACCAATAGATATTAAGTTGCCTTAAAGGCTATCCTGTCACGCATTTTGCGTTTCTAGACACAATATCTTTTGAGACGAATCATCTCGTACCTCCTAAATGTTTCCCAATATTTCCCAAGTCCTAAGCTCACTGTCTTAACCTACTTTCTCGTCATCAGAGCGGTACTCCGCTCTGATACCACTTTTGTAACACCCCTCTCCATAATCCCGATATAATCCCTCACGTAGCAATAACTAAAACGTCTCGCAGCAAAAATTAAATAACAATTACAAAACTCACACGGGTGTCACCGGCCATTACTCGCCCATACGAGCAACGTAGCCAAACCACATCCAACTTCCAAAATAAACAAACTGCTAGCCGCAGTGATAACGAGAAACTCCTATACATCAAACTAAGTCTATAACCATAAACATTGACAAGTGAGCGTCTACCCAATCCTGAAAAAAATACATAACCTTACCATAAGACCATACACCATCTTCATTACCATACAACATCTCCAACTACCCTGTTTCTGCTCTTCAGCTCCGACAATGATCAACAACCTGAAATGGTGTAGTATCAGCGATAGACGCTGAGTATGCCGGGCCTGGACCCTAATGGTCACTTGTCATTTTAACCATCTTATTATTAGATTGGTTTCATGCTTTTCCTTTTTACAGTTATAATCAAAACTGAAGCATAAATGTATAATACATAATCAACCATCCAAATTTTCATAAACATTAATCATCCATCCAAACCAAACATTCATAGAATATTTCAAACAACATTTGTATATCGAACGTATCGAGCAATAACAACAATATTTTGTACAATGTACAATCGCCGTAGTGTTCACCATCCACTGTCAATTTATTTTAGTTTGGCTTTCAAGCCCCGTCCATATGTACAATGTACATTCGCCGTAGCGTACAGTTCCCATAGTTAATTTACCTTAGCCTTGTAGGCTCCATCCAACCATGTTTAATTAATGTCAGTAGGGCGTCATGTTAGGACAACCCGATAACCTCACCATGGACAGTAGTCCCCCGTACACACAAAGGTGCTCATTTCGCCAGAGGTCCGGAGGCCCCTGACTCACTTATGTCTCGTAAGACGTCCATAAAAAGGCCGTAGCCACCTGATCCACGAACCTATTTGGGCTCGTTGGATATAACCTGGAGCGGAATCCAATTAGGAAACCCCTCAGTGATCACAAATGCGCAACCAAGTGGTTCGTAAACCACCGGGATTCCTCACCTCAATCTCATACCATCACTCTCTCATGTTGTTCAAGATATGCTCTTAGTCTTATGGAGAATATATTTATTAACCAGCGGCCCAATGGGTCACGCATACCTAGAAGTCATCTAGGTGATGTTTATGTTAGAGATCCATGCTCTAGAGACCGACAATGTCGTGACTCGTTCCTAAGTGTTTTACTTAGGTTACCATATCCTTAATATTAATATCATGGTATTATATCAAGTAACCGTCATGTCATCACAACGCATATGTATGTTTATATAAGTCGATCTATAGTCGACGTAGTGTTAGTCCCGTAGGACGCTCGTGCATAAATAATTAATGCAGTAGCACACAATCACATACATGTATCCACACATATAACACACAAGTTATATCAACCAAATCCGAGCCCAAGGAGCAACCTTAGGTCAACTCGGCAAACCCCTTTACATACCGTTCACCCTGATTGTATTACGGTGGAGTATGAATCTTCAAGATCCTATGCTCCGTGTAGTCCGCTAGCTTGTCAAGCGTCCTTGTCAGAAGTATAATCTAAACGGTGTTAAAACTATACGTCAGTCTCCATGACTAACTACATCCGGTATATCCGAATAATAAGTAACCCCGACAGTTCACCTCCGTTTTCTACAGTTGTTGTTACGGGTTTCTCTAAAACAGTCGGTTTTGTTACTTAAAACGCGTACGTCAAAACTATCCCAACTGTTAAGTTTAATTCACTATTTCCTTTTTAATCTTATCCACCCTCCAGTTTAGGTGCGTAACCCATAGTTGCATGTATGCATGCATGATTATATTATATATATTCTTTTTCTTATTGTATCATTTATTTTATTGTATTCTCTTTCATATTGTTTTATTTTCCCACCATCCTTCATAATTCGACATGTTGTATAATCCCTTTATCTTTAGCAAATAATATTTGCTTCCAAAACTCATGACTTATAGTTCGTAACTATATTTATTTTTTTTAATAACCACCACCATTAACTCATAAGGTGTTCAACCAAAATATATTTATCCACCTTATATACATTATTCTTGTGTATGTATATATTTTTACCACGTAGGTAATTCTCATGAGTTTCATAAACTCTTATATTTTGTGTTACATTTCATCATCTTTTATTAGATGATTATTCCCATTAGTTGCATCATATTATACAACTTATATTAAGGTTGTTATCCTAATATTATGTAACATTTTATGTTGTACATTTACAACTCCTAAGGTTTATTCCATAAATACCTTAGTTTATAAATCCCATTCACTTATAGTTTGTCACACCATTTAATGTGAATACCTTATTTGTATTAATTTCATTGAACCACCTTAATACCAAATAATTGTTATAACATTTATAACATTATAGACCATAGTCTAAAATTCATTTTCCAACCTTTATATTTTCGGTATAGCCCTTGAATTTATTTAAATTCCCTTTTTGACCACATAACATTATGTAATGTTATACCAAAATACTAATATCATTTGCTATGATATTTTTATTTCCTTTAACTTATAATCTATAGTTTTTTATACAAGACTATTGTGTATTGCCTCATAGGCACATATTAAACCTTATACTTTTCCTTAAACCATAATTTCCTATATTTACAAAATCACCCCTTTCTTTTACCATGTTATATATCCCATTTAATATAACATGCATTTCTAACTTATAAAAGAGCATAACCTATGGTTATTTTTTGTAAATTCCGAACAGACCTCAATATACATTTTATATTGTCATTAGGCCCAATTTATAACATATAGTTTGATAATATCATTAAAACTATATATTATACATATATCTCAACAAATACTCTTATATAATTCTAAAAATCACCAAATTCCACCAAAGGGTTATAAATATCCTTATTAACCCATATACTTTTGATATTTACCATTCCACCATCTATTTTTCTCCAAAGTGTCATAATGACATATTAACTATATATTATTCATATATAGTTTATTTTAATTCCAAAATCCACCAAATAAATTCCTAAAAATTCCTAATAGCCCATGGGTGTTTAAAATACCATTGTACACCCTTAATTTTCGGTAATAACATATTTACCACATATGTTATAAAAATATTACCGTTAAATACATAACTTATTATAAAACCTTAAATAAGTTATCTAACTTATTTATTTTGGTCAAAACCTAGCCTATGGTCAAGGTTGACCACCTTAATATTTCCTTGACCAACAATTCCTTATAATTACGGTTTAGTACCCATACTTTCTAGAAATCACCATTTAACCCCAAAACTTTACAAAATCTTATAAACTTTATTTTAACTCCATTTTACCTCTCATTTTCGGCCTTATTATTCTAAAGCCCCCAAATTTAATTTAATTACACCTAATACCCCATTTATTTTTGGTAATGCATTTATACTACTTAAACTTAATTAAAAGCTTGTAAATGCATAAATAAAATGGCCTAAAATACATGGCCTTATTACAAACATTGGCTTGCAAAATAAATTACACATAAATGTCCCAAAAGCACTTATAATTCTCGGCCTCACCACACACTTTCCATTTAATTACCAAACTTCCACATAATGTCTTAAATTTGACATTTATGTTACTTAATCACTTAGATAAATTTACTAAGCCATTTCTTTAAACATTTTAAGGTCAAAAATGACCTTATTACCATGTTCTCTCACGGCAATTAATATAGAAATATCTTAGAACATTTTAACTTAGCAAGGTTAATGTTTAAGTGATTTATACCTTGATTTAGCTTGAATAATTCCTTGTTTGAATTCGGCCAGCCTTAGATAAAATTTCCAAAGCTTCTCTTGCATGTTTCAAACAGCAAACAAGGCCTAGTTAGTCTCCAAGAAAGATCTAACCATAAGGAGTAATTTAATGTAAGATTTAAGGCAAAAATCACCTTAATAATGCAAGGGAAGTTCTAAGT
Organism: Limonium bicolor; assembly: GCA_023374045.1. Classification (NCBI taxonomy): domain Eukaryota; kingdom Viridiplantae; phylum Streptophyta; class Magnoliopsida; order Caryophyllales; family Plumbaginaceae; genus Limonium; species Limonium bicolor. The sequence continues at coordinate 229,890,803 of CM041776.1, forward strand.
GGTTTCAACCTGAACCAAACACACCACAAGGTGTTAGATCCACCATATTGACATAGGAAATAGTTAGATCTCGAAATGCTACCTTGTTGTTAGGTTTTACCTTGGAAAAATGCCTTAAAAGAGGGTATTTCCTTTGGATCTCGGCCATCCTTGCTCCAAATGGCTAACCAACAGATTCCACATGAAAAGGAGAAGAAGATGAGGCTATGACCAAAGTTTCACAGCCAAACTCGAAGGGAATCAAAAGTTATGAGCTTAAAGCACATTTTTACCTTAAAATGTAGATTTGGACAACCTTGGTCCCTCTACTGGTCTCAACCGAGTTTAGCTCTTGTTCTAACCTTAGAACACTGAGAATAAGCCATAGGAATTGATGAGCCATGAAATCTAGGTGTTGGTGGTGAGAAGATGAAGAAAAAGAGCTAAAAATGACATTAAAACACTTACATTAGGAGCTTAGGAGCTAGGCTTGCCTTCCATGCTCAAGAACAAACTTTGAGAGCTTGAGAGGAAGGGAGAACTCGGCTGGGAAGGAGAGGATCTTTAATACCCCGGATCTAAAAATGGTGATTTAATTACTCTAATAAGATTATTAAGGGCCTAATTGTGCCTAGAGAGTATTGGTAAAAAGAATAAAACCAAAATAAAAGAGAAAATGCGTTAAACGCGAAAAACGCTAAAATGCGCATTAAATGAAAATAAGAGATATATAATCTCGTAAGGGTCCGAGATGGATTCCTAAGGCTTAGTTAGGCCTAATTAGTATACGGGAATAATTCCCGAAGAAAACGGATCCAAATAATGGATTAAAACGCTAAATAAGCATAAAAGCACGTTTTTCGAGAAAACCCGAAAACGTGACTTTAAGCGGTCAACCGGACCCGTAGAAATTATAGTTGATTAAATAACTATAAATAAGTGTTAATGGAAGCTTAATAACCATTAAAATTAATTAAACGAGAAAATTCCGGAAAACGGACCCGGTAAGTGAATAGTGTCGAAACCGGGAGACGAAACGCGTTTAATTCGAAAAGATGAAAAATGACCCGGGCTATTAATTAATGTGGGCCGGTTTTAATTAATAAGTATACACCCATTAATAGCTTGTTAGCTATTAAGTAATAACAAGACAAATAAATAAATAAGTAAAGTAAATAGTATAAAGCAAAAGTAAAAAGTAAGTTACTTACCTTCTCACCTTCTCTTTCTTCATTCACGGTTTACTCCAGAAGTTGCAAACTTCTTCTTCTTCCTCTGTAACTCGCGAGACCGAACAGCACACCTTCCTCCTTGTTCTCTCATTATCTTGCTCATTTCTCCACCAAATCACACGAAATTTGTACCGTTGAACTCCTCTCGGTGAGAGCTTCGGTTTCCACCCAATTAAAACTCGATTCATCCATCTTCATTTTCATTGACGTTGGAGCTTTTGAAGCTTGAAGAGTTGATTCCAACCCTTCTTCTTCTCCTTGATGCTTTAAGGTAATAATAAGCATAAGTTTAGGCCATTTCAAGTTCATTCTTGCCATTTGTGAGATTTTTCCCTCGCGTTGAAAACCCTCCTCGTTTCAGTCGGATGCGTATGTTTTTGTGGGGGTTTGGAAACTCCTCCAATTGATTGCCAAGCTACTCATTTGGGTTCTCTAAGGTAAAACCTAAACCGAACCTTGAAAATTAGCTCCTTAAAATATTAGGTTGTGTGGGGGGAAAATTGAATTGACTTGTGGTTATATGTGCGATGGAATATGGTTGTAGCTAGCAATCCATATTCCTTGTGTGGTGGAAAACAAGAAGAGAAGAGGGAAGAAGAAAAGAAGAAGAAGAGGAGTGAAAAACCGAAAATAAACAAGGTAAAGAGCTTACCTTGTGTTGGTTTTATTTTCTTTGTGAAACTTATGTGGGTGTTGAATAAATAACCTTGAGCTAGTGAAGTCATGGTGCTACAATATTGTTAGTTGAAAGAGAATGTTTTAATGAGGTTTATGTGTGCAAATAAACCTAGAAACTAAACTAGTGTATATGGGTGAATAAATGGGATTTTGATGTGGTTTTGATGTTTAAACCAAACAGGGGAGAAGAAGTGCTTGTGAGTTGATTTTAGTGTGGTGAAAATGCTTAGTAAAGCAAGTAAGTGCTGTCAAAATTTCCTAGGGATGTATGGACTTGAGTGTTCTATTCAAAGGAAGAAACTAGGATTGCTTAAGAGGTTTAAGTGAGTGGTTAATGGTTTGGAAAACCAAACTTTGAAGGAGAGTGTGTTAGGAGTAAAAATAATGCCATGTGAGTGCTTGGAATGGCATCAGTAAGTGAGGTTTGAATGGTTTAAAGAAGAAACCAAATCTGTTACAAGTCTTGTAACATAACAGAGAATAACTAGCCTTGTAAGTGTGTAAGAATCTAGGTAAAATTAACTAGATTGGTGAGTGTACTTGGTGCTTGGTTTAAGCTGGTTTAGGTGGGTAATTAGGTGCTAAAACATGTGGATTTTAGTTGGTGAAGATTGGTTAATTAGTGGGCTAAGAGAGAACCTGTAACAGAGGAAGAAACTGTCAAAATTTGTAAATCTGTAGCAGGGTCCGGGACCTAGTCCATGGACAAAGTCCCGGACCACCCCCTTAATTCATACCGAGAGTTTCCTACCATGTTTGGTCCGGGACTTGGGTCAGGTACAAGGTCCCGGACCACCTGCTAAAATCACCCGAGAATTTACCCTGCACTTGGTCCAGGACTTGGGGTATGGACAAGGTCCCGGACCACCCCATTTAAATTGGCCGAGACTGAACATTCAAGCTGGTCCGGGACTTGGGATAGGGACAAGGTCCCGGACCATGTGTTAAAAACCACCCGAGAGTTAGCTAATGCATTGGTCCGGGACTTAGGGTATGGACCAAGTCCCGGACCACCCCCAGAAACCAACAGAGAGCATTTTTAAGGTTTGAAATGATGGGGGTTTAAATGTTAATGATGTTATAAGATGTTAAGGCCTTGTTTGGTGACATGTTAAGGCCCTAGGAAGTGTAAGAAAGTGTTAGAAGTGTTTGAGAAGTGAGAACTCAAATTAACAAGAGTGAAACCAAGATAACGGGATAACGGGGTAATACGGGAATAACATTTAATTATGTTCCGTATGAGCTTAGTATTAATAATAATGTTTGAAACGTTATCAGAGGATCGTGTGTGACCCGAGCAAGGTGAGATGACACAGTAAAAGTAAAATCCCGGTGAAAGGTATGATTTTCTCATACTCCGCGTGCTAACCGAGTTACGTTGATTTGTGTGTTTGTGTGCCGGCTTAATCAAGATTAAAGCATGGAAAAATAATCCCTTGTTCGATTATGTATGCCTTGTTGTATGTTGAATGAGCTAACATACTTGTATGCCGGTGTGGTCTAACATAGTGAATGGACCGACTCGTAGTGAGTAACGTTTGGCTAGAGACCCATAGATCGGGTCGACGCTTATGATAACGAAAACGTGCAAACACACAAACTATCCGTTAAATTAACGATAACGCAAACATATGAACTCCCTAGAATGTGAGGAGAAGTACGGGTTGAGTAAATACCCGATAATGGTTAGAAAACCACATTGAAACAATCCACGAAACAAATGAGAGTGGAAAGATAAGTGAACCTCCTTCAAGAGGATTTAAGGTAGTTCGAAGATGTGAACCAGTGAAGAAGGTAAAAGAGACCTGAGGGATTAGTAACTCCCTTGAGACATGGTCGACCTCCTATATGAGGATTTTACCTGGTATATGCAAGTAACCGAAAGTATGAGTAAAGTAAATGTATGGGTAACTCTTAAAACCTAAGATTAACCGAACTAAAGTAATGTTCCCAAGTCATTAGAAACATCGAGAGTGATGCTTCTAGACTGATACACATGATATTATTATAACTCCGAGAGAGGAGTGTATGGGAACGAGAGTAGTCCGAGAGTAGTCGGACCTAAGTAAAAGAGATAGGAACTAAGAGAGAGTTCCGTGAGCTAGTTGAACCTTCCCACCATGCTAGACCTAGAGTAGGGTCAAAACCGGGGAAGTAAGACTATGCTAGAGAGCCATGAGTTTTGGCCTAAGTATGTATTAAGAGTAACAAGCGTGACGTAGGAGACCTGTAGTGTCTCGAGAATCTACAAGAGCTTGAGTATAAATAACCCAAGAGTGTGGGTGAGATAATGAGTGTAAATAACCCAAGAGTATGGGTGAGATAATGAGAATAAGTAACCCGAGAGTGTGGGTGAGTATAGTACGTGTAGCCCAAGAGAATGGGTGTGTATATGAATAAGTAACCCGAGAGAGCGGGTGAGGTATTGAATAAGTAAACAAGGCATAGTGAGGAATAACCCTCAAGGCCTAAGAGTAACCAGATACAACTAACAACCTTGTTATGTTAGTTAGGAATTGTGTTCCATGATTGGATGTAAATTCCTTGAGCATTACATGTACTTATTGTATTGCTATGATGCATGTTGTTTGACTAATGAACTCCATGTATATCCGACTAAGTGGTCGGCGTACCCCGGTTAGCGCTCGGGGTATGCGAATTTCATATGCAGCGTTAAGCTGAGCCCTAGGGGCGATGTTTTTATTTTACAGGTACACCGAAGATGTTACCGTTCGAGAGTAGGACGGGGTCGGTGGGTTGCATGGGTAGTAGTTTAAATTACTTATGTATTGAAGGAAGTGTAAGACCGAGTATGTTGTCGGCATCCATTTTATTGTAGACTCGGTATGGTAAAGAAATGAGTTGAGTATTGTATTTGTATTGTGTATTCAGTTGTTCCAGTCCATCAGACCGTTACTGTATGTGAGATAGGCCTGGTTAGCCATAAGGGTGGCTAACGGTGTTGTATCACCCTCTGTTGTATTAGAGTTCCGCTGCGAGATTATTGGTAACTGGGACAGTTTAAGAGGTAATGACGAGATTAGCAGTTGGGGTGTTACAGGATCGGACAAGGAAGGAAGGAGAAGGTGGGAAAGCTTGATTAATTTGAAAAAAGTAAAGTTACTATTGCAAATTGAACATTAGGTAATGATTTGTCTCCAAAATCATTGTATCCTGTCTCCTCACTTATTGCAGCCGGCCTCCTTGGTCCAAATGGGTCAATTAATTGACCATTGACCATGCTTGGTCAATATTGACTCATGTGGGCCCCACTTTAGGGTTTTATTAATATTTTAATATTAAATTTGTAAAAATCTGTAAATTTCTGGAATTAAATTCCTAATATCATATAATATGGTATTTTATTATATTTAAAGGTATTTATAACCTTTTAGCCCATTTAAGACCAATTTAGAAGGCGATTACACAAAAACGTGCTTTAAGGAGTTTTAGTGCACATTTTGTGTCGCAAGGTGTTTCTGGGCTTGGTTTTCTTTGACAACGGTTTTGTTGTGTTCCCTACATGATATTTGATCATGTAATTCAATTTTATATCATTTAGAGGTCCTTTGATTTTTAAGGTTTTCCTAGAGCACCTTTTTGCCCTTTTTGACCTTGAAGCATGTAAATGCTTCTTCTTTGTGTTGGAGTGTTGTCCAACGGTTATAATATGTTTAGTAGTATGTTAATATGCTTAGGACAAATTTTTAGGTCCTAAGAAGTTTATTTGGGTATTTATTTACCCTTAACAGTCAAAGGGTGCAACATCTTGTTTTATGTTGACCACTATTGTTCTCAGTTGACTTTTAAGGCATGTTTAGGCCTTAATTAATATGATTAAATATTTAATCCATGCTTTAATAATTTGGGGTATTTCACTTGCTGAAGCTTATTTATTTTTCCACATAATGTCGTAATTTGACCATTATGTTAATTAAATCACTTAACTCACTAGCTTAATTTATCTAAGTCATTTTTTCCATACTTAGGTTAAAATCACCCATTTAATCATCTCCACTCTCGGCACATATATTATATGAGTTGAAAAATCATAAAATCATAAATTTAAGGTGTTTATACCTTGGTTTAGCCCTAAAACCAACTCGGCAGCTTGGAGGAAAAATCACCACAACATTTAGACATGTTTAATACATCAAAATATGATATGGTTACACTCCAAGCATGAGCTAACCATAAAGAACAATTAAATGTAAGATTTAAGGCAAAAATCACCTTAAAAATGAAAGGTAGTCTCCAAAGGGTTTCAGCCTAAATCAAGAACACCACATGGTGTTAAATTCACCATAAAAACATAGGGAATAGCTAGACAACAGCAAGGTGCTATGGTAATAGGTTTTACCTTGGTAAAATGCCTTAAAGAATGATTTTTCCTTTGATTTTCGGCCACCCTTGCTCCAAATGGTTAACACACTGAATCAACATGAAAATATGAATATTATGAGTGAATAAACTCATAGAAAATAGAAGTAGAAAACCGGATGAAGAGTAAGAATCCTTAAGGTATGTCTTTACCTTATAATGTAAATTTTGACCACCTTGGTCCCAAATCTTGCTTCAGCCGAGAATGGATGTTGTTCAAGGTTTAAAACACTGAGAATGAGCCATGGAAAGTGATAGATTATAAGATCCATGTGTAGGTGATGAAGAGATGAAGAAAAGGAGCTAAAATATGCCTTAAACCATTACCTTAGGTGGAAAAGAGATTGATTTGCCTTGAATGCTCAAGAACACAGCTTGAGAGGTTTAGGAACTGCTAATGGCTCGGATGAAATGGGACAAGAGGAAAGAGAAAGAAAGGAAATGTGTTTTAATGAATGAAAAGTAGAAAATGGAATAGTAAATGGTGATTCACCAATTTGGCTAGATATTTTGAATAAAGTTGAATGTGCTGTCCTCAATGCTTTAGGCTGCCGACTTATTTAGGATATAGATGAGTCATGTATTGACCACTGATTTGACTTAGTCAATTTTGCTTAAAAATACACTATTTGGATTACTATTCACAAATGAATGCCATATTTCTAATTGTTTTTTGAAATCTTGGATTTAGACCTTCTAATGTGGTACATTATAGTACATTAGTATAACAAGGTCTAATCCAATGCCTAACACCACTCAAAACCCACTCAGAAAGTCAATTTTCTCAAAAACGTGCTTTAAGGAGTTTTAAAGCACATTTTGTGTTAGAACATGCTTTAGAGCTTGGTTTCCTTTGAGAATAGTTTTATAGTGTTCATTATATAATTATAATACTTAGTAATCCACTTTTGATCCTAATTGAGGTCATACAATCTCTATGGTTTCTTAAAGCACATTTTTGGCTTTACCGATCTTAAGGCATGTTTTGCCTTGTTGAGATCTTTAGATTGTTCCCCAATGGTATTAAGATGTTTATTAACCATCTTAGATCATTATTAGATCATTTAATTATGTTTTTAATGTTAGGGGTATTTCAGAGAGGAGTGTGGGGAAGTGAATAAGCAAAAAGGCACCATCATCCATGATAGGAGGTGGATAGGGAGAGAAAGAGATAGTGAATTATAATAATACTACCAGTACTCCATTTTGTATGCAGTGGTAAAGAGGATCCGATGATGAATGACCTAGAATCTGCTATAGTTACTGTTAATTTAATTGTTTATGTTCGTTGTATTAAGCACATGAACTAAAAACACTGTATATCAATATCATCTATTGACAACACATACATATAGTTTGGCACAATAACCCAATTAATCATATAACATTTATATTGTATTAGTTTGCCTCTTACAAACAACTTGCATTTTTTCGTTTTATAACAACACGATACAAACGTTATGTTATCACATATATATAAGTTAATGTTATTCACACATATTCAATATTATTCATTATATCATTATGTTTTACATAATAGCATTTTATTCTCTTGCAATAATCTGTTACACATACACATATTATTAAAAATTTATACTATTATTTTACTTTTCTAAATAACAATTATACAAGTATACACACAACATATAAAAATATTTAACACATATCATGTTATTTTTCATATTTTAAGTTAACTACTTTGATTAATTTATATAAACACAATGTCATAACAATACTTTGAACTTTTTACCGATTGTTTTGTTACATTATATTTGTACTATATTTTATTGTTGTTATTTAACATCACTATTTTAGTATATTATAATTAATAGTAACGTACTAAATTTTTTACTAATATTGTCTAGTTACACTGCATTTATTATCATAATATATTTTACTATTTCATTTTATTTATACTAACATTTTATGACATATATTGACTTATTGCTTTAATGACAAATCATGATTACTATACAAGTTTTTTTATGACGAATTAACATGCATATTAATGCATACAACTTAGCATATTAATCACATTTTTATAAAAAAACACATAACACAAATAAAATTATTTCAGTTTTTGCATTGACAAACACACACATATCTTTACTCAAATTGCAACATAATTTTACAATTTTAAACTGATTTTTCAACAAATTGTTGAATCTACACATTAATTAGAATTGTTTTTACATCTTCACATATTTTACTACACCATATTGTTGAATCGTTTAACTATAATGTATTACATACATTACTATTATGCTATACACGTCTAACCGTGCGCATACAATATATGTAGCACTACTTTTAACACCTTTTTCAGAGCATATTGATGTATCATGCACTTTCATTTGTTCGCAACTACAAATTATTGTCATCATAATATTACATTCATATATGATGATTACAAAACACAAAATAGGTTTGTTACACACATATAATGCAGACTCATTCGTAGTACCCACAAATACAATATCGTATACATTGACATACAATAACTCATTTAACATAATTGTATAGATTAGTAAAAAACAACATCCACCTTCAAGACTTATCTCCATTGGAAAATCTCAGCACTTCACCATTGACGGAAGTTTTCTTTGCACTACACTCGCTCTTTAGACAATTACACTTTGGTCTTCAAGTAAAGTTTATTATGGATCCTACTCCAGATTCATTTACTGAATTACTTCGAGCAGTCTCTCAACTACAGAAGATTGTGGTAACTTTGTCATTAGCCTGGGAGGTGCTAATTTGACTCATGGTCTAAGTGTTGTATCTACTGCAATCCTAAAGGTTGCTTTAACACCTCTGTATGAGAACACAATGCTTTCTCTACAAAGTGCTTCTAGTGCTCTCCCAAGTGCCAATGAAGCTCTATAAATGTGTTTTCAGAATGTTGTTGTCGCCCCAACGATGACATCTTGTTTCAACTCTGTAGTTGTTTCTTTATTAGCTGCTGCATCAGCCTTGAAGAATTATATAGTTTAGCTGAAATAGCTTCAATGATGCATTGCATTGCATTCTCACTTTCTAATGTCACATACCCTAGGCAATACTTTTGACTTTGCTAATGGTTGAATTAGGATTGTTTAGTTTTTGTTATCTCTATATGGCTCGTTTGTTTATACTCTGAACATGATATAAACCTGTCAAATACTCAAAAAAAATTGTATAGATTTTTTATAACATATCACAATTGCACAATTATCTTATATTACTTAGAGATAATTTTTATCATTATGTGTAAACTAGTTGTATGTCATATATTTGTGTTAACTAATTTGTATGTGAGTATTACATTACTCAACGTTTTATTATCTTTTACATACACTTAACTACCTTTTTTTATAACTATGGTATAATGTAATTATTTATTATGTCATAGTTTTATTAGTACGATATCGCACACATTAGTGTTACACTACTAACAATTATAACATTATAAGGCTAGTTTACTACTTCACAAAGATGATCAATAAATAAAAGTGTGATTTCTACACACATTGTTTCATTGTGTGTTTTTTTATTAAATTTCATTACGTTTATGCATGTAGTATACTTAATCAATGATATTTTCACCCATGCTTGTGTATGCTTGAGTTTCTTGACAAGATTCACTAGAAGAAAAGTGCATAATTGTGACTCTTTTTTTTTTGATTTAATGTCATTTAGAAGTGCTGTCTAGAATAAGGGTGACATTTGAACAAAGTGTCATAAAATGCAGCTGCCACCTAATTAAAAAATAACACTTTAAGGCATCGTAGAAAACTGTAACAGTTATATTGTCTAAATTTAGTTGACACTCATAATTGTCAAGTTCAACTTTGACATTCTAAAATGTGTTATAATTTTACACACTTCACATGCAACTACTTAACGTCAAAGTGTCATTATGTATATTAGTTTTTTTATTCTTCATTTTATATTAATTATTTTATCTACCACATTTGAAATCATTGCTAGTAATTTATTTTTCTTCTCACTAATCTACCTAACTGATACTCCAGTAGTAGAGTTACCTATAGAGTTGTGTTTACCCTGGCGAGACCGAGCAGCTGTAACATCTCGCTCAAACCATGGATTATTGACTCGAGAACCACGGCCACACCTGGCCTTTTGGAATCTTCTGCTTGGTCGCTCATCTTTCCACCTAACAGAACACCTACATCTTCTCCTTCGCCCTTTTCTCCACGGTCGAGCCTCATCATACCTCATGGCTAGGACAGCTGACAATGACGAGATATGTTGACGATGGGAGAAAAAAGTGAAGACGAAAACGGTATTTGATCGAAACCAACGTCTTTGGAATGGTTAAAACCCTCATATACAATAAATAAGAACGGCTATAGTAGTTCTAGCTTCGCCGGGCTGCCCCTACAAACATTTGCAAACTCGGCGACCATTAAAAGAGAGGGTAACACCAGAAGTCAACAACAGGGGTTTTAAAGCTTCGACATTGCCACCAATGTGTTTGATTCATCTACTTTTAACAATTCACACCAAAGCCTAAAGAAATAAAGAAACCCATTTTGAGAGAGAGAGGAGCGTGGGGAAGTGAATAAGCAAAAAGGCACCATCATCCATGATAGGAGGTGGATAGGGAGAGAAAGAGATAGTGAATTATAATAATACTACCAGTACTCCATTTTGTATGCAGTGGTAAAGAAAATCCTATGATGAATGACCTAGAATCTGCTATAGTTACTATTAATTTAATTGTTTATGTTCGTGCTATTAAGCACATGAACTAAAAACACTGTATATCAATATCATCTATTGACAACACATACATATAGTTTGGCACAATAACCCAATTAATCATATAACATTTATATTGTATTAGTTTGCCTTATACAAACAACTTGCATTTTTTCGTTTTATAGCAACATGATACAAACATTATGTTATCACATAGAGATAAGTTAATGGTATTCACACATATTCAATATTATTCATTATATCATTATGCTTTACATAATAGCATTTTATTCTCTTGCAATAATCTGTTACACATACACATATTATTAAAAATTTATACTATTATTTTACTTTTCAAAATAACAATTATACAAGTATACACATAACATATAAAAATATTTAACACATATCATGTTATTTTTTCATATTTTAAGTTGAATACTTTGATTAATTTATATAAACACAATGTCATAACAGTACTTTGAACTTTTTACTGATTGTTTTGTTACATTATATTTGTACTATATTTTATTGTTGTTATTTAACATCACTATTTAGTATATTATAATTAATAGTAATGTACTAAATTTTTTACTAATATTGTCTGGTTACACTGCATTTATTATCATAATATATTTTACTATTTCATTTTATTTATACTAACATTTTATGACATATATTGACTTATTGCTTTAATGACAAATCATGATTACTATACAAGTTTTTTTATGACGAATTAACATGCATATTAATGCATACAACTTAGCATATTAATCACATTTTCATAAAAAAACACATAACGGAAATAAAATTATTTCAGTTTTTGCATTGACAAACACACACATATCTTTACTCAATATTATTCCCTAGTTGTTTTGGACCTGATGTAACACCCCTACCGCTAATACCGTCATTACTGTACAAATACTTACCTTCGCAGCCATACACAACGGCGGGTGTACAATGCCGCTAGTCACCCACGTGACTAACAAGGCCAGCTACATTACTACATACTATCGGTCTGATGAAATGAACATACCGAGTACTCTACACAATACATTACTTTCCATTCCATTCCCAAATTATAATTCAAATACAAACTCCAATACAATACTATACCGAGTCTACTACGTTCCTCAAATTACCGATACAGTTTGGACTTCCAAATTCACATTACAATGCAAATATAATTCCTATTACTCAACTACCCGTGCTTACATAGCAGCCCCGTCCTACACTCTTGAACGGCGGTCTGCTTCGAAGTACCTGTAAATAAAAACAGTGCCCCTAGGGGCTCAGCGAAATTGCTGCATATGAAATTCGCATACCCCACGTGCTAACCGGGGTACGCCGACTACTTGGGTCGAATAAACATGGATTTCGTTTATTTCATACATACATGCTGATACTACATCATCTTACACAAGCAACAATACTTACCTACATCTACAAGATTCAATACTTACTAAGGAAGACATTTTGTCAGTCAATCGTTCATGTTAGTTATTCATCCGTCCGATTTAATCGGATGCTCTTCTTCTTCCCATTCGGGTTCTTAAGTTTTACACCAACTTAGTCCTACTTACTTGTTGTTTTACTCACCCTACACTCATTACCTTACTCATTACTTACTCGGGCTTACTCAGTACTCGTTACTATACTAGTACTTACTCATCACTCAATGCTCATTCCTTACTCTCACATACTCAGTACTCCATACTCTTTACCTTACTCGCACTTACTCAATACTCGGTACTCGTTACATACTCATACTTCCTTCTTACTCAATACTCATTACTTTACTCATACAGACGCATTACTCAATACTCAATACTTTTGGCCTCCGAGCGGAGTCATACACAAGACTCGCCACAGGGCCTACAATACAAAGGGGCTATACACTTAGCTCCTCAAATACTCAAATGTCCGTTTTCACCGGTGTAACACCCCTACCGCTAATCCTATGCTTACCGTCCAATCATCCCAATAATCAAAGCTACTCGCAGCGGAGATACTACTTACTACGACGGGTGATACAACGCCGCTAACCGCCCATACGGCTAGCTAGGCTTATACTACTTACAGTGACGGTCTGATGCCTGAGTATACCGAGCTACTACGTTGCATACTGAATACAAAAGGATAACATTCTTACATTACCGGATCACCGAGTATTTAAAGTATTTAATTACATCCCTTTCCAAATTTTTCCAAAAGAATGAGTTCCTACCAACTACTCATCTATACCAATCATAATCCCTTCACAATATCCAAAAAGGTGTACCCCATGGTACACCGGCTAATCAAAAGTCTACAGTCGTGTACTACTTAGTACACCATTCACAATTCATTGTTTACAGACAAAAAGAAACAAAGCTACATCTCTTCACAGTCTTCACCCTTCTCTTGTACCTGCGTGTAGTAAAAACATCACCCCAAGGGGCTCAGCAAAAGCTGCACATAAATTCCGCATATACCACGTGCTAGCTAGGGCACGCCGACTAATTAAGGTCAAATAGGCATGTGGTTCATTTTTAACATACATACATGCTTGCATACAACATACATTCATTCACAATACCATTCGCAATCCATACAACAATACAATCACATACACATTACTTACCTTCCCAAGGTTAGCCAAATTGTACATCCGGGTTAATCGGAATGCTTATTACTCTTTTACTCATTACACATTACTTGCTCTTACTTTACTTACTTACTTTCATTTACTTACTTACTCATTCTTACTTACTTACTCATACTCAAGTTAAGTCGGTATGACCTCCGGCCCGGGGACTACACCGTCCCACCACCGGGATTTACTTGACTCACCAATCCGGGATGCTACCCACTTAAGGGATTTGGGCCGCGAACCAGTTTAAGAGTCAGGACTTGGATCCAACCTCTTGTGTCTCCGCATCCTCACGCGTGGCCGAAACTATATCGGACTTCTACTCATTCTAATTTAATTACCAATTTAAGTTAGATTGGTTAGCTTGTTAGGAATCAGTTAGAAGTCCAACCTCAAACACATTCGGTCACATTACAATATATCATACATACACACATTCATTATCATCCATACATTTCATGAATTATACAAACTAAGATTTAAAGAAAATATTCATAACATATAACACTACATATTCACAAGTAAGTATAATAACTCCGATTCGTGCATTTTTCTTGTTTGGTGATCAATTAGCACACAACACACAAATCAGAGTAACCAAGATAGCATACGGGGCATGAGGAATTCATACCGTTCACCGTTGTACTTGTATCCCAACTTTCCTTCGGTGCTCACAAATCAAGTCCTATAACATACATATGTTCGAGTGATTAATTTAACTATCATTAACTTAACTCGATTACTCTTACGTTCCTTAACTCCTATTTACTAAGTCTTTACAATTCCTACACTTACACTTTACTTACTTACTTGCCATTACTTAACAACGGTGTACTTACATATATATGTACATATGTATAGGTGGGTATACATATATATATATATATATATACCTATTATAATTATTATTTTTTTGTTTGACCCGACCGACCTTACCCAGGGTCGGACCCAAGGTCGGTCGAAGTCAGTAGGGTACATTCGCTGGAAAATTACAGGGCCGACCGACCTTGCCAAGTCCGGTCCCAAGGTCGGTCCATTCCAGTGAGTTATGGTTTCGACATTCTGGAGTCGACCGACCTTGCATGTCCGGTCCTAAGGTCGGTCAATTCCAGTAAGTTTCATTACAGGCGAATTTAAGGCCGACCGACCTTGCAAGTCCGGTCCCCAAGGTCGGTCCATTCCAGAAGGTTTTATGACGAGAATTTTCTGGCCGACCGACCTTGCAAGTCCGGTCCCCAAGGTCGGTCCATTCCAGAAGCTTTCCGTCCTTTGTAAATCTGGACTCGACCGACCTTGCAAGTCCGGTCCCAAGGTCGGTCCAGTCCAGTAATTGCTTTTTTATTTCTGTTTTCAGTCCCTCTTCTTACCCATTACTTCCCCATTGTTCCTATACTTACTCCCACGTGTTTTAACACTAATTAAACCTCCTAATACACCCTAGTTCATCCATCAACTCTTTACATACTTCTATACTAATTTACACACTTAATTTCCCTAGTTTCAATTCAACACTTACATTGTTTCTTCTAGTTGCATTATGCTACAGATTTTGACACTAATACTCCCCATCTATAACTCCCTCGTCTAATGTCATTTCTAGAGTTTCTAATGCATTAAAATACATTAGCTACCTCTCTCAATCTACCCATTAAACTACTCATTCAAAATCTGTTACAACATATATTTTTCACCTAGTTTCTAGTTCATTAAGTGTTTTAATCCTAAGTAAATTTTTCCATAGTCTCCCCTATATTTTTATACTCTCACCACATTGTTTATTCACACATTGCTACCCAATTCACCTGTTTATAAACAACATCAATATACATAGCGCTCGAACACAATTCTACACATTAAACACTCACTAAATTCCTGCACACAATTTCCCATTCCCAATTTTGTTTTGACAAGTTTTCAAATGTCTTTTAAAACTTTAAACATCTAGTATTCTCTCACACATTACACTACCACTACAATACCATTCTACAATACCCATTTTAACTTCTAAAATTTGTTACATGCATATATACAAGGCTACGCAAGGATAAGCATAATTACCTTATTTCTTCTTCTTGTTTCTTCCTTCTTCCTTCTCTCTCTTTCCACCGGTTTTAGCAACCCAAATCCTCTAACACTATAACCCATATATACACATTTCAATACTCCAAAAACTAACCCTAACTATCCTTTAAAGCTTAATGTAGGTTTTAGGGTTTAGAAATTTCATTACCTTGCAAGGGTATGAGTGAAGCTTGGAATGGCTCAAGAACAATATTTCCCACTCTCCAAGGAAGCCAAAATCGGCTAGAGTACAAGGAAACCAAACAAGGTTTTAGCTAGATTTTCGTTTTGCCCACAAGGCTAGAAAAACATTGAGGTTTCAAGAAGATTTTTACCTCAAAATAACAAGGAGAAGAAGATGGTTCTAGTGGTAGTCTTGAAGCTCCAAATGCTACACACCCATGGAGGTGAAAGTTGTCGTTTTCGAATTTTGAAAGGAGGGGAATACTCTCCTTGATGAGAGGATTCCAATGGTACAAGTTTTGTAATTTTTGGTGAAGCTTTGAGGGGTTAACAAGAGAAGAGAAGTTGGGTTTTGTGTGGGTTCTCTCAAATCCCCATTGTTATCGCATGGGAAGAAGAAGAAAGAAAAGAGAGTGAGTGAGGGAGATGGGTTACATGAGTGAAGAGAATGAGGTAGGAGAGAGAGTGAGTGAGTGGGGTAAAGTAAATAAAGTAGTTTACTTTATTACTTTTGTTGTTTTGTAAATAAGAAGAGATAGGTGAGTGTGTGAGGGGGGAAAAATCGGACCACAACACACACACACACATGTACATTTTTATTTTCAAAAGTGGACACATAAGTTCTAGTTATTTATGTTTCTACCCCACAACTTCCCATTTTTGACAGTTTTTACTATTTTCTCGTTTTATTGATTTTATTGGTTCTAAAGCTTCACTAATATTTATTAATGACTATTTAGTTGACCAAGATTGTTACGAGTCTATTTGACCCGCTTAAAGTCACGTTTCCCCGGTTTCCTCGAAAAACGCGCTTTAAGGTTCGTTAGTGTTTTTAATACGTTTTAAGGATCCGTTTCCTTCGGGATTTGTTCCCTCATGATTACTTACACTTAATTAAGCTTCTAAATTACTTATTAGCCTAATTAATCACTATTTTTAATTACGGGGTATTTCAACCGGACTACTCAAATTCCCAACACTCCTCTCACGGAGTATCTTACAATCTCATGGATTAGCCTAGAAGTATCTCCCTCGATAACCTCCACTAGCTTAGGGAATTACCACCGTCTAGTATTCTCAGATTTAAGGGTTTCCCCAACGTATCGAATACTCTCATTTTCGGGACATACATTAGTCGGGTTCTCTCACTGCGGGTCGACTAATTTTCTAAGGGGGTTTGGAGATCCCTCATCATTTCTTTTACTACTCTCATGATTCATGTCTTGCACCATCATCAATCCCTCTCATAAGGGTTACTTTTATATACTCCCACTACTTATTATTTTGTGGGTTGTTCATTTTGGTTCTCTTACCATTATCGAGAGGTTGCTAGTCTCGTACACTCTCTCACATTCTAGTGAGTTCATTGGTTTACGTTATCATTTCTTGTTTCGTTGGTTTAGTGCGTTTCTACATTACCGTTAATTCACAACATGACTCCTACTACGAGTCACTAACAACAAGACTCATCTATGAGTCGGTCTACGCACTAAGTTAAGCCACACAATCAATCAAGAAGGGTTAGCTCATACAACATACAGCAAGACATACATTGAAGGGCAATAAACCATTTTCATGCTTTAATCTTGATTAGCCAGCATACAACACACAAATCAGAGTAACTCGGTTAGCATACGGGGCATGAGAAAATCATACCTCTCACCGGGGTTAGCTTTACCGTGTGTTCCCTTGTTCCTTGGTTCACACTTGTTCCACTGGTAATGTTTCAAACATTGTTATTAATACTATGTTCATATGGCACATCAATAATTACTACTCTCGTACTTACCCCGTTGTCCCGTTATGCTTAGTTTTACTTATGTCAAATTATGTCCTTACTTCTCACTCACTTCCTACACTTGTTTACACTTCTTAGGACCTTTAAATATCACCAAACAAGGCCTTAACAACTTCTAAAACCATTACCAATCAATCCCCCATCATTTAAACCCTAAAAACCACTTTCGGCAATATTTTGGGGGTGGTCCGGGACTGTCCGGACCCAAGGTCCCAGACCATTCAAGAAAAACACTCTCGGCTCATTTTTACTATTGGTCCGGGACTTGGTCCTGGACCTAGGTCCCGGACCACTTGCAGATTTCACTCTTGGGCTTATTTTCGATGCGGTCCGGGACTTGGTACATATCCTAGGTCCTGGACCCTGCTAAAAACTGCTACTTAGGTGATTTTTCAACCCCAAATCAACCCTTAATCCACCTCTAATCATTCCATAATCTTTCCACATGTTTTTATACATGTTTAAACACACTTAAACATTACTTAAAACTCCTTAAATCCTTGGTCCAATCCATACTCAACTTCTTGCCCAATTTCTACAAATTTCCATTCTCATTTTTACAACTTGCACACTTATGCATTTCTACACTTTCCTTTGCTCTTTGCATCTAGTCCTAACTTTATTTTACCCTACCAATTCATTCCTAGACCTATGCACTACCTATATCCAAGTCAAATCTCCATCTTCAAGATTACAAACACTAACTCTTTCTCTTGTTTTTCCAATTCATTTCACATGCTATTTGCTACAGATTTTACACCCTTTTATTCTCATCCTACAACTACCATTCCATGGTTACTAAACATCTCAACTCAACCCAATACACACCTTGGTTCTCCCATTCACCAAGTCATCCAAAAATGCTTATTTTCTACTAAAATTTTGACATAACCTCCCCATAAATCTTACATCCTCAACTTCATCAATTCTCACCAATTTTCATTCCTAATCTAGCTACACCCACAAGGGGTCCTACCAGTACTCAAAGCAATATCAATTTACCAAAACTTCCACAAACAACAATACCAATATACATACTCAAATTACTTGGCTCTAAGGCCTTCAATTCAAACATTATTTCACAAATACTCTCAAACTTCCACCAACTACATTCCTAGAGCAATATTTTGGATTCATTCATTAATTTACCCTTTCCCACCATTCTAATGCATTGAATTAGCATCAAGAAGGTTTTTCTTACCTTAAGCTCATAATTCCTTTGAGTTCCTCTTTTGTTCTCTTCCTCCTCCTCTCTTCTTTTTCGGTCAAGTTGGGTAACGGAGTTGCCAAATTCCATCCCAACTCCCACATTACACCAAAAAAAATACAATTAAACTTCTAACCCCTTACAATTTACTAATTCAAAGAAAGGCTTAGAACATACAAGTTAGGGTTTACCTTTTTGGAATTTTTGAGAGGGGTTTTAACCCTTGATTCAAGAAGGTGATCCCACCACTATTAGAAGGTTGGAATAATGCTCAAAAGAGCGAGAAAAATAGAGCTCCATTAGAGGCTAAAATCGGCCACACTAGGAAATGAAGGAAACATGGGTTTTTCATGGAGATTTTTACCTTAGGAGGAAGAGGAGACTCCAAGCTTCTATTTGGTACCATTTTCTCTTCAAATGGGCAAAACCCATGGAGATGAAGTTCTTCATTTTTGGATTTTGAAAAGAGAGAATCATAGAGGATGATGAGGAGATGAAGAATATGTACTTATTTTTGTGATTGGAGCTTTTATGGAGCTTGGGCAAGCTTGGAAAGATGAAGAAGCCATGAGAGCTTTGAGGAGCTTCGAAAATCGCACCAACCAGAGAAAGGAGCAAAAATCGGCTGGGCGGAGGGGAGAAGAAGAAAGAGAAAAGAGAAACGAGAGGAGAGAGAGAGGTAAAGTGCTTTTGTACTTTTTCTCCTCTTTGCTTTTTGACTTATTAATTAGTAAACTAGTCTAGTGTGTGTGATAGGCTTCTTTAAGTCTCTAAAAACCGGCCCCCACATTACATACTAGCTGGAGCATTTTTCGTCTTTTACAGAAAACGCTCATTAATTTACCTGGTTTTAGCACTATTCACTAGTCGGGCCCGTTTTCTGGAATTTTCTCATTTCTTTAATTTTATTGGTTATTAAGCTTCCATTAATGCTTAATTATATTTATTTAATGAACTATAATTTTTACGTGTTCATTCGATCACTCAAAGTCACGTTTTCGGGTTTTCTCGAAAAACATGCGCTAAAGCTTTATTAGCGTTTTAACACATTATTTGGACCCGTTTTCTTCGGGAATCATTCTTGTATACTAATTAGGCATGAATAAGCCTTAGGACTCCACATAATACTCTAACCGAGGTCTCGTACCTCCCATGGTTATATAACGCTTATTTTAGTGTTTTCCAGTTTTTAAGCGTTTTCTCATTTCTTTTGGATTTATTTTCCTTACCAAAATTACTTAGGCACTATTAGGCCTTTAAATACCATATTATAATAATTTAATCACCATATTTAAGTTTAGGGTATTTCACCTGATATCAACATTGATAGAATAATATGCCTATGCTTCATGCACAACCATGGTGGGAGGTTGTATACAGTCAACAGAATAGGCCAAGTACTGTGTACACTACTCAAAGTGTCGTACGGGTTCATTCCATCCGTGCATAATCCAAGTCTTAAATTTCTTGAATCAATACCAAACTCAGGATACATTCTGTCAATGTTTCTCCATTGCGGTGAATCAGCAGGATGTCTTAATTTACCATCATCCACCCTATGTGTCGCATGCCACCTAAGGTTTTCAGAGTCCTTCGGAATTGCAAATATCCGCCTAAATCTTGGGATTATTGGCAAATACCATAACACCTTCGTAGGGGAATGAACCTTTGGCTTGTTACCGTCCTGATGATCTTTCTTTACATAATGTGATTCACCACATTTAGGACAACAATCATTTAGCTCATGCTCCTTCCAGAACAAAATACACCCCGATGGACAAGCATGTATTTTCTTGTACTCCATACCCATTGGACACATTAACTTCTTCGGCTCGTAAGTAGTTGTAGGTAAGACATTGTCCGCTGGTAGTATCTCCTTAATAAATTTGCAATAGTTCCGTGAAACTTACATCGCTCCATCTGTGTTTCGATTTGACATTAAATAGTTTCAGGGTCACACTTAATTTGTTCAGCGTCAGTGCATCACATCCAGCGTACAGTGGTTCTTTACATGACTGCATAAAGGTTTCATATGTATTCGGTTTATTGGTAAAGTATTGTTCTACATCTTCCAACAGTGTGTCAAGGTTCACATCTTCTATCTCATCGTTAATCGTGCAGTTGTCATCATCCCCAAAGTTTTCAGTGTTGTACAGTTCTGATTGTTCTGCAGCATAGTCAAACACATCCACTGCATGTTGACCATGTCATAATGATATGTCTTCGTAATCTTTCGTAAACCCACGACGAATAAGATGATCCTTAATTTTCTCAATATCTCTATACTTGAAGTCGTTTTTGCAGTCAATGCATGGACACAAAATATATCCCTTATCCATCGGAAAAAGATTGTTGACAAGGATCTTATAGAACCTATCGACCCCTTGTAGGTAATCGTTATCAAGTGTGTCATTGTACATCTTTGAACACTCCATCTCTTTCCGTAAGATCAATGTATTACTTTACAGCTGATCGATATCGTTCATATGTTGGCAGATATTATTCCGGTTACTTTTTAAAATTTTACAACCTAAACCCATCCAATCACGTTCAATCTCACATGCAAACAAGTTTATAAAAAATAATTCATTGAAAATTTCCACAGTATTTCCCTTCCGTTCTTCTAGTGTATATGTAACACCCCAACTACAACCATACACTTAACAACGAATTGCAGCGGAAAACTTAACTCTTCACAATACTTAACTCAATGGTGTTACACGCCGTTAACCACCCACATGGCTAACAAGGCTAATACATATACATTGTATCAGTCTGATGGACTAGATTCCTAAGCGTCTACACATTACTATCCCTTTCTACTAACAACAACCACATACAGATAAACATTCCAACTGTACCGAGTATTTACAAACCGATGTCGATAACAATTTCGGTCTTACTACACCTACAAAGCATAAGTAACTTAGACGACTACCCATGCACGACAACTACCCCATCCTACTCTCGAACGGCTTCCAGCTTCTTGTACCCGAGATAGAAAAGGAAAGAAAGGGTGGCCCCCAAGGGGCTTAGCACCTTTGCTGGTATGGTAATCCCGCAGCCCGCATGCTACCGGGCCACGCACAACTAATTGTCATCTAAGCATGCGGTTGATTATATTTAAATCATGCATGTAAACTATAAACACATAACACATTACATACCCACAACAACGGGGTTCAACAGACAGTCAACACATCTACACTCATTAGATCACTCATTGTGTTCCTTAACCCTTGAGGGTTTCTCCTTTAAGGGAGCTATTTCCTTAACAGACGACACTTACCACTACAAAAAAAACGTCATTTAGAGACACATAAAAAGTGTTTGAAAAACCTTAAAAAGTGTCAGTATAGGGATGATTGGGATTTACCGACACACATAAAAAGTGTCAGTAGCACCGCAGTTACTAAAGGGTTTTACTAACACAAAATGGAAAAGTCGGTGAAAGGTTTTTATCTATAGTGACACTTTTCTTTATGTCACTTTAACCTTTTATGACACATTGATCGGGTGTCAAAATGACACTTTAGTGACACTTATTGTTGTGTCAGTAATTCTATTATGACATATGGTAGTCATTTAGTTGAATGTTTAGTGACACTCTTTGTGTGTTAATATAATGCTTTATTTACTTATATTAATAATTTGGTTAACACTTTTTTATGTATGTAAAAGGTTCTTTTAACTTTTGTTGTGACTAACAAGTATATATATATATATATAATTTTCTCCTTTTTGAAGAAACTAGCTATTAACCACGATATCATATTAATTCATTGAATACTTCAATAAAATAAAGTATGTTTTAACTTCTTCACTACAATTAAACTTAAAAAAAGATACAGGATCTGTTACAAAACTATCAAAATAAATTATGGTCTTAATATTAGCTTCGATGTGTAAAGTATGTAGAAATTCCCTTGTACTCTAACTAGATTAAAAACAGAAAAGTAATACACACTAGAGAATATCTAGCATAATCCGTAAACAAAAACTAAATGATGAAATCTATTTTTGGATGGTTTTCCAGCCACGCTTCATCCAAAGTTCATGTCTACGATAACCTGCAATATTTTTTGCAAACACTTTAGCAAATGAATATATAGTTATGAGCTCAATTCAATTGACGACCAATTTAACAAGGATAATGAGCAGCAGCAATTCAATAGAATTATTTAAGAGCAACAGACCCTAGTTTTAAAAAAAATCAGAGCAGCTTGCATAAATCTACCTTTTAAGTAGAGGAAATCATCAATGAGCAGCAAACCATATGTTTTGCGAAAACAGAGCAGCTGAATTGTTAATGTAGGAGTAATCAGCAAAAGCACAAAATGCTCCTCTCCTTAATCAAATCTCAACAAAAGCAACAGACCATCTGCTCTACAAAAAATCATAGCAGCTGTCTATAACACATACTAAGTGCAAAATATCATGTTCTCTCTGAACAAGAACCCACAAAAAATTCAGTAGCAGCACACCACAATAAAATTCAGTAGCAGCAGCAGCACACCAGAATAAAATTCAGCAGCAGCAACAGCACACCAGAATAAAATTCAGCAGCAGCAGCAGGAGTTATGGAGTTATAATGTGCCACAAAATATTCAGCAGCAGCAGGAATGGATAATGCGCCACAAAAAAATTGGGCAGCAGCAGTAATGAAGGTGTACGATTTGAGTTTGAGAATGTGGGTGAATGTATGGTTAGAAACAACATACCACGAGATACACTCAATTTTATAAAATTTTATTTTTTCAGAGCTGAATGTATTTTAGAAGATCAATCTTTGGTGCTAAATTATCCACATAACTCTGATGTGAAACAGCAACATGTACTAGACAATGAAACAACAACAGCAGTAGTGACAACTTAAGTTTTGAAACAGCAGTACAACAGAGATAATCAGTAACAGCAGTGAAAACAATAGCAACAACAGCAGCAGTGAAATAGCAGTGAAAATAACAACAAACACACCAAACTAAAAAGTAGAGGAAATAAAATTCTTACCCACTATTCGGGTTATACTCCAAATTGTCTTGTAATAAACTGGGACTCATCTCCATGATCCACATACTCCACATAACAACACATTTCACGTTTCAACGTACATATAACATAACATCGCAATTGGAATTGCAGTACAACAATAACACATAACATAACGGGAACGGTTCTCTTTAGGAACAAACACAAACATAGTTAATTCACTTGTGAGTCTAGAGAATGATGTCACCCTCATGTTAAGCTCGTTATACAACACTCGTTACCATCCTAATAGTCGGATGAGTAACTTAACTAAAAGATGGATCAGATATAGTGATCCGAACACACCGTACATATCCCCAACAGACGTGAGTCAAAAGCCTTGGTTAAGCTCAGGGGTGATTGAAGACCAACGAAGGAGAACAACCAACAGAGAGGAAGCTGAAGAAACTGTATACATCAACTCCCAAACAACGCGCGACCGGAACAACCGGATTCCTCACCCCCCATCATATATATATAAACATAGTTAAGGGTTCCACTGTGGAACCTATCACATCCATACACCTTACAGTATTACAACTGGGTTAGACACGCAAGGGAGGTTCATACATTCACACACAAACATCACATAACTAACTCACGCATAGCCGTGGTTAGAACGTTCCTTAGGTTGGAAACGTTATTACCGGATACCGTTCTCTTACGTTTACCTAATAATGGTTAACTAGCCTTTCATGGGCATTCGAGGTTACCGGTATCGGTACGCAAACACACAACAACAATAACGACTGTAAACTTGTTTCATGATTTATCTTATAACGTGGCAAACATACAGAAAAACACATTGGCATACAAGCCGGTGTAATCCGGTAGGACACAGGTTGCAAGAAAACCATACCTGTCACCACGGTCCATTATATTGTGTCCTCCTAGGTTCCTCGAATAAATCCCGAACAACTGGTAATATTACATTTAATTTTATTAACATCGGGGTAACATGATTGTTTAAAGTCTAATGCTCATAACTTACCCCTGTTAACTAGTTAAATAACTTGACATTTTTAACTTGTTTTACTTTCACATTTTATTACAACTTTTCACTCACTTAATTGTCTTTATAACTCACATAACATGTCCTTAACAACCTTATAACCTCATTACTTATCAATCCCCGTCATTAGATATCATTTTCCAACCTTAAATCACATTTTTAGAGTGGTCCGGGACTTGGTACTTACCTTAAGTCCCGGACCAACACATTAGAAAACTCTCGGGTGATTTTACAGGGTGGTCCGGGACTCCATACAGGTCCTAGGTCCCGGACCAATCTAGGCAAATTCTCTCGGGGGTAAATCAGGGGGTGGTCCGGGTCTTAGTGCAAGACCTAAGTCTCGGACCAGAGTGACTTAAAAACTCTTGGCCTGTTTTAATGCATGGTCCGGGACATTAATCCAAGACCTAAGTCTCGGACCACTGCTACAGATTTTGCATTTGAACATTTTCTAAGTCTTGTTGCAATGGTTCTCCACATCCATTTTATGTATTCCCAAATGATCTTAGGTATATCCTAATGCCAAAATATCATCTTGAACCTCCTTAAACATTGTCCAAACTTGTTACTCAATTTTCTTACAAAATCTCTTAACACTTGTAACATTTTCCATTTGGTTTCCTAAGTGGTGTTTCACCTATAATGACCACTATACCAAAATGTTTCCCCACCATCATAACATCATCTCCCAAGCATCTTTTCTCATTAACCAAATCTTCTTTCCCACAACTTCTTAAAATTCTTTTCTCAAAACCTTACTTAAACATCATTCCCTCCTTGTACATCAACATTACCTAAACCTTAAACAAGCTCCTCCAAGACTTTGGTACATCACCAAAAACACTCATTGAATTTCTAGAACTTCCAAGATAATACCTAAATCCTTGTAGCACTCTATAATACCTTAATACATGCTTTCTTCCCTAGTAAAACATTTATTCATTCCTAACACTTCCTAGTTCACTAAAGCTCATTTAAACACTTAAAACTTCTTGTACATTATCCAAATTTTGCCATGGGTTCTCCTAGCACTTTGTCATACGAAAACATATTGTTTTCACCATTAAACATTCACGAACACCTCAATCCATCAAGAACATTCTCATCCACAAAGCTTCTCCAAATTTACACTACATCACAATATAGTCCATAATTTAAATTGCTTGGCACTTAGGCCCTTAAATAACATGGCTCTTAGGCCCTTAAATTGCATAAACCATAAACACTAAATTTCCACATGTATATATTGCCTTTGACCTGCAAATACACTCAACAACACATATGCCCTTTAATAATCTCCTTAAGAATAATACACTAGGTCATTTCCCATTGGCTCCTTAGGTATTTTATTTAGCAAATCAGGCTCATTTTTCCTAAGGCATTCAAACCACATTAAGATAGTTTGTTTACCTCTTTTCCTCTCAAACTTCTTTCTTGTTTCCTTGAACCGAAAATCAGCAAGGAGTTTGATCACTTGTCAACTTTCTAATCAATATACATATAAGGGTAATGAGCATTAAGTTTCATACTTAAACTCACATTTAAACCCTAAATATACATAAGTGTTTTAAACAATTAAAATAGAAGTTTACCTTTGAATTTGAAAGAGAACTTGAATATGTAACAAGAGATGTTCCCACCAAGCCCTTGAATGATTGGAATGAAGCTAAAACAAAGCAAAAGAAAACACCATGAAGAAGGTGATTTCGGTCACTTATGAAAACAAAAGGAATTGAAGTTTTTCTTTGAGTTTCCTTACCTTGAAGCAAAGGAGAACAACAAGGTGTGAAAAGATGAGCTCAAGCTCCTTCAATGGTGAATCTCCATGGCACCGAAATGGAGCTTTTGAAGATTTGAAAAGATAGAATTGAAGAGCTTGGCAAGAGAAAGAGAATGTTGGTCTTGGTTTTTGATTTGGCAAAGGGAGCTAGGAGATATAAGCTATGGAAGTTGAGAAATGGTGAAGTTGCTGTAGCATAACCGATGGAGAAGAAAGGAGAAGATTGGAGACCGTGGGAAATGAAGAGAGAAAGAAGAGAATGAGAAGGAAACTTGCTTTTTGGAGATATTTAATCTAAAAGCAAATAGTACTTTTGCTTTATCATTTACTTAACTTATTTATTTGTTTAGGTGTGGTGAGTCACCCATGAAAACCGGCCCCCTTAGTGTTTTAGGATAAGTCATGGTCTTTGTTGACCAACAAGACAACTTATATTGACTTATATTGTAAACTAGCTTATTTTTTGTTACTATTCACAAACTAAGGCACATATTTGTGAAATTTTTGATTTCCCATTGATTTAGACTTCCTAATGTGATACTAAGTAGTACACATGTTAATTAAAGAGTAATGATGGACATTTAGCCACTCAAAACTCATTTACAAGACAATTTTTCAAAAATGTGCTTTAAGACTCCTTAAAGCACATTTTGTGTTTTAACTTGTTTTCAAGCTTGGTTTTCTTTGGTATATGGTTTAATATGTTCATTAACATATAAATAAGGTCTTGGTATGCTTATTAGGTCATAACCAAACTTATCCCAAGCTTAGAGCACATTTTCGCCCATATTGGCTTTAAGATATTTATTTGTGTTTTGTTTGGTTTAATTGTCTACCAAGGTCTCCTAAGGACTTAATTATCCTTATAAAATCATAATTGAATGTTATAAAATCTTGGTAGGCTCTTTGGGTCCTAACCAAGTTTACTCCAAGCTTAGAGCATGTTTTTGTTCAACTGTATTTATGGTACTTTATTGTTTTTTCTATGGTTTAAATTGTACACTGATGTTTCTAAGACACTTTTTAGCCTTTAAATACCATAGTTTAACATTTAAACAACATATCAAGGTTTGGGGTATTTCAATCTACCCCCCTTAAAAGAACTTCGTCCTCGAAGTTCACACTTCCCACACATCATTTGGATTAGAACACGGGGATTACTTGCAAATAAAACTTCCATAACCAAACATACTTTACATCACACCCTCGGACTTAATGGTCCGGGTAACATATACACATCCATACATAACATAACATACTTACATGATAACCTCAGACTTAACGGTCCGGGTATCTTAACAACATTGTACTTACATAACAACCCTTAGACTCTCAGGTCTGGGTAACATAACAACATTTAGACACATAGGCCTAGGTAATCATAACAACATTTAGACACATAGGTCTAGGTAACATAACAACATTTAGACACATAGGTCTAGGTAACATAACAACTTTCGGAACTCAACCACATTAGGACTCAAGGTCAAAATAATATTTATTACACATACCACACAACATGTCTTAGCATGTATAACAACCAAAAATATCCTTTATACACACTGTGATCCCGCAGATTCCTTGGGGGATTAAAACAATCACTTAATCTTTAACATATATACTTCCCATGTCACCGGTCCGAAGACAAAGGCTCATACGTCCTCGGCTCGTGAGCAAGTACTACAAAAATATTCTTTGTAATGTTAAGTAGGAGAAATTTCATTATGTAAAGTATCTATCGACGTTTTATAAATACTGATTCAAAATCCTTTTGAAAACACATACAACTCCAAGTCCAACTTATGCTCTTTGCTTCTTTTCTTAGTGTGGTTATTTGTGACCACTTAAAGGGAGCTTTAAGAATCATCCAACCCTGATGTGATCAGCATCAGTGTTGAACTATCCTTCTACCCCAATTTGTGTTCGGCTTCCCTTGATCACATGCAAACCAAGTTCCACCTCCCACTTCATTTTCAAGCATCAAATAATACACCCATTTCCAATTTTCTATCTTTTAGTCTTTCTAGTCATAATCATTACATCTCTAAAGGATAGAACTCCGTCTATCAGTTATCTCCATTCACTTTAATCCTGTTACCTAGGGAATCTTATTCTCACTAGGTTCTATGTCGGTTTCATACCCTTTCAAGAATCACTATATTACATATATACATATATTTTACCAAAATACAACACACGGTTTTACATTTATACACTGTCGGGGTTTTTGTTCCCCCGGGAGTTTCTTTACTCCCTTATACTTGTACTACCACACACAACTGTTAACAAAATAAACACACTTATCACAATGGTATTCACATCTCTTGTGCGCAATTACCACAATTAAACCATGAATGAATGCGTATATTTATGTAACACACGCACCAATCATCCAAACAAATCATTTTGTGCTATGCACAACATAGCTCACGTACACTTGTACAGTAAAACACACTAAGCGGTTTTGCGCTCTACCCCCCTTAAAAGGGATTACGCCCACGTAATCAACCACTGGATATTGGTTTAAAAAGTTCTACCGTCGTGAAGTGTTTTAACTCCAACGCGGTCTGTTATGCAATGCGTTCTGGTTAGAGGATCTTAACCAAATTGGCGGTTTAGTTCCTAAACCAAGAATTCTCATTGGAGTTTATTTAACTCATAACTGGTTTCGGTTCTGGCCTGTGAGGCTTCTAGGCATTAATAATTAGCCATTCACTCATGTTCACCATGCACATTCAACACTTGAATCACTGGTTCCCTAGTTTCTACTGCGCAACTCTGATAACTGTAGAGCTTAGTTTGCCCCATTCGTTATTCTTACTGTATTGTACATCTCCAATTATCACCTTTATTTTGGTAATAATGGTTTCTCAACCAACGCGTGGTATCTCTTACCGTGAGCGAATTCGGTGAGTTACAGCTTTCAATCCACTTCCACGATAATTTACTGTGTACACTACTATGTAATTCACAATGATTGACTTGATTCCTTCCGACTTACTGTCGGTTGAGGTTGAGCTACTGCATAATGTGTAGTTCTCTCTCGGTTATTTCCCTGCACCTGAAGTATATTCCATACCAATATTTGGTATTCCTTGTTACTGCAGTCACTTTTGCTAATCATGTCTCCACATCTGGTTTTGTACATGTATCCTTTCATTGGTGCGACCTTGCATTACCTATGCATCGGTCATTATAGTGTTATAAGTCTTTTCCTACTTCCACCACCATTGACATTTCCCAAGTCCTAGCTATCCCACTCGATCATTACTGCGCAAATACAATACCAAAACACTCAGTCATACAGAGTGCAGAGGCGTAAACTCTTGGCAGTAAATCTCTTATGCGATTCGCAATGGAATTCACACTGTGTTTCACTGAGATTCTTATCTCATAGTACTAGCTACCGGCTTACTGCCCGGTTCGTTTGGTATCACTTATTTTGTATCTCCACTGGGTTTAACTCATAACTGTACTCAATTGCCATATTATCGTTTGACAATACTTATACAACGGTCGCTTACTGCGCACCGTGTTCTTACTTCTTGCACAACACTAACTTTCATGGTATTCACTGTCATATTAACTTCCACAAATATACTTACATCATTCGTACTATGGTTCGTCATTCCTTTGGATGACTATTGAATGCTCCTTGAGCGTTGCTTGTTCGAGTTACAAGCCGGCGTTATTCAGCTCGGTGCTTCACTTTATACACACCTGCTACTAAACTAACTGCTCTCTCGCAATAACAACATAGTCCCTCCTTAATATACTTTTTGAACTTGGTTCACATAACTACCGCTTCAGTGGTTTCACAACATCGAGAGGTATCCCCACTCTTAAAGCAGTGGTTCGTTCTCCGCTCTACCCCTTATACAACATAAACTTCTGCAATCGATCCAATTTACATAACACATTTTGTTTGTGGCTTATAAGCCTTACTGCCTCGAGCTCTGCTCATTGTAGGCTGTTCACACACATTTACTTCTCTGTACAACATCACATGGTTTAGAGGTTGTATAGGGCTCCATGACAAAGTCATTACATCATGATTCCTCTCTTGGGATGTCCTTTAAGAAATGTCAGGTTTCCTCCTGGCAACTTACGTTTTACTGAGTATAAGTTTCAACTCTTGTGTTTCTGTCATGTCATTTCGTACAACAACTGTTGATGCAAACACCCTTCAAGGATTGCTCCTGGGTATTGCCAAATTATGCCATTACATCTGGCTCGCACTTATTAGTGTGTTTAGTTAACTACGCCGTCTGCGTTCTTAGCTGGGTTTACTATCCTCGTCTGTGAAGATCGATATTCCCTGGTAGTCCAGGTGATCATTCCGAGAGTTTCATCCCGTTTGTTACACATTAACTTGTCCATATTAGGCATCTGCCTTGCCATGCCCGGGCTGGGTCACCGTTCCAGCTATCATGTTTATCCCCGAGGATCCTTAAGACATATGCTGTCTTTACATAACAGTTAGTGCACTTCGCACCTCCTGACTCTTAAACATTTCCTTGAAATGAATTCACTGATTTCTTTAGTCTCGTTAACTTAACTGAGTTCCTTTACTTTAACCATTCATGGTAATCCTTAGCTCTTGTTTGACTTATACTGCTGACCGTAGTACGGAGTCGACTACTTCCCGTGTTCCGGACTCTACTCGTATACATATGTGTGGTACCCTACAGATACATTACTACTTACCCAACTAACCCATAAGTAGGTCTGTCAGGCCCACAAGCTCCTATCGGAGTGCGGTCATCCCACATTACAGTTGGTACACTCGTAGTGTCCGTCACACGCCTAGGTGAAGTATTCTGTTGTCAACTCCCTTATATTGTCCCGTGACAATATGCATTCCGTGCTTCCCGAATTTAATCAAGGGGAAAGTCTGTCCACTGTTGTATTATTTAGAACTCACTCCATTCCTCCCCGGGTTGTTACCCTTGGGTCTACCGGTTTGGTTTAAAAGAAGGTTAGAAATAAGTATAGGTTTAAAAGAAAATTTTGGTTTTTTTTAAAGAAAGGAGTGTAAAATAATTTGAGTTTGAAAGAAAAATTCTCGTGGTTTCATAACGTCTTCTTGCCTTAACCAAGTCTAGCTTCTTGCTGACTAGTTTATTCCCACATACATTGGTTAGGCTATTAAGCCCTTCCACGGTTATGATGATCTCACTTAACTTCGTGGTACTTTACCAAGTACTTTGTATTTGTTAAAATTTTTCCTGAACATCCCTATTATAGTAGCACCTGCCATGGCAAGTGCGCCATGCTAACTGGGTGTCGGTTCAACACACACACCGGTTGCATTTTTGTTTTCAACCGCACCATAATCAGTGGCCTTTTTGGCCCTTACTTTGATCTTACATTCTTAACAATAAATCTTCTGGGTGACTTCTCACTGTCTTCGCATGATAATCATTAACTAGGGTGTTTCCCATCCTTGGAGACCCCTTTTCACTTAGTACTGTATCTTCTTCGTAGCCCGTTCCACGCATTCGTCGTCGTTACTGAGACTTGTCTCTTGTTTGGGTACTACGTTGCAGTTCCTTAGTCGGTTGGTATACCGTTGGTGTATTATTTAACAATTGTGGTTCCGTAGATTCTCGTCCCGGGTTCCATTACTTCACTTCTTGCTTGTTGCACGGTTGGTGCGTTGCAAGCTGGTTGTCCTCGACTGCTCGGCATGTCGACCCAGGTTGCCGAAAATATCATTTTTCTATACACAAAATTCTTCATTCTTCGCTATGAAATGCGGTTAACATTGTTCAGATGGAAACCGTCTCCGGGATTCCCACTTTTCAGGATCTACCGTATGACAGGTTCTCCGTTCTCATAGAGGTACTTAATAACAGCCAGATCGGGTTTTCCCAAGTAAGAGAGGACTTTCATCTCTCTGGCGTTGTTTCCCAAGTTATAAAACAGGGATTGTGGAGGGCGGGAAGGATATTGTAGGTTTCCAGTACACACTGGAATTTCCTAACTAGCGTATCTCTCACGCTATCACTCAACCCTTGACCCAAAGTACTAAAATCCTAACTCGGTACTTCCTAAGCTCGGTAATTCAGTCATCAGAGCGATACTTCGCTCTGATACCACTTTTTGTAACACCCCAACTACAACCATACACTTAACAACGAATTGCAGCAGAAAACTTAACTCTTCACAATACTTAACTCAATGGTGTTACACGCCATTAACCACCCACGTGGCTAACAAGGCTAATACATATACATTTTATCGGTCTGATGGACTAGATTCCCGAGCGTCTACACATTACTATCCCATTCTACTAACAACAACCACATACACATAAACATTCCAACTGTACCGAGTATTTACAAACCGATGCCGATAACAATTTTGGTCTTACTACACCTACAAAGCATAAGTAACTTAGACAACTACCCATGCATGACAACTACCCCGTCCTACTCTCGAACGGCTTCCAGCTTCTTGTACCTGAGATAGCAAAGGAAAGAAAGGGTGGCCCCCAAGGGGCTCAGCACCTTTGCTGGTATGGTAATCCCGCAACCCGCATGCTACCGGGCCACACACAACTAATTGTCGTCTAAGCATGCAGTTGATTATATTTAAATCATGCATGTAAACTATAAACACATAACACATTACATACCCACAACAATGGGGTTCAACAGATAGTCAACACATCTACACTCATTAGATCACTCATTGTGTTCCTTAACCCTTGAGGGTTTCTCCTTTAAGGGAGCTATTTCCATAACAGACGACACTTACCCACTATTCGGGTTATACTCCAAATTGTCTTATAATAAACTGGGACTCATCTCCATGATCCACATACTCCACATAACAGCACATTTCACGTTTCAACGTACATATAACATAACATCGCAATAGGAATTGCAGTACAACAATAACACATAACATAACGGGAACGGTTCCTAAAAAGGAACCGACCCAAACATAGTTAATTCACTTGTGAGCCTAGAGAATGATGTCACCCTCATGTTAAGCTTGTTATACAACACTCGTTACCGTCCTAATAGTCGGACGAGTAACTTAACTTAAAGATGGATCAGATATAGTGATCCGAACACACCGTACATATCCCCAACAGACGTGAGTCAAAAGCCTTGGTTAAGCTCAAGGGTGATTGAAGACCAACGAAGGAGAACAACCAACAGAGGGGAAGCTGAAGAAACTGTATACATCAACTCCCAAACAACGCGCGACCGGAACAACCGGATTCCTCACCCCCCATCATATATATATAAACATAGTTAAGGGCTCCACTGTGGAACCTATCACATCCATACACCTTACAGTATTACAACTGGTTAGACACACAAGGGAGGTTCATACATTCACACAAACATCACACACAAACATCACATAACTAACTCACGGGTCGGGTGATGAAGTTACGGGTGGCGGGTCGGGTGGTGCAGGTGAAAAACAGGTGACGGGTCAGGTGGAGCATCACCCGACCCGAACCCGACCCGTTACCATCTCTAGTGAGCCAAGCAGCCAAAAATTTGAAAGGTTTTTGTCTGGGACTTATCATGTTATTATTAGTTAGAAAAAGATATAAAGAGCAATGGTCAGAAGTAAACCGAGGCAAAGTTTCTACAAGAGAATTGGGAAACAAATTACACCAATCAGTAGAGGCTAACACCCTATCAAGTTTACCCCTATGAGTGCCATTGGACCAGGTAAAAAGCTCTCTAGAGGAAGAGACATTAATGAGACACCTATTATAAACCCAGTACACAAACAAAGAATCCACGCCATTATTCCTAGCAAATGAATGAATCTTATCAGAAAGGTGGAGAGAAGCATTAAAATCTTTGCCAACAATCCAGGGAACATCATTACAATTCTAGATTCGACAAGGTCAGACCAAAGCTGTTGTCTAAGCTGAGAGTTAGGACTTGCATATACCGCTGTGAAATAATAAAAGCTTATTAGAATCATTGATCTGGTAATGAACAAATTGTCTATTAACAGTTATGATCTGGATACTAGTGGGGTTGTTCCACAAGATCCAAATACTCCCACTAAAACCTTGAGCATCCTCTCTAAAGACATTATCATAGCCAATTCTGTTACAAACCATCTCAGCATTCCTACCACTAATTCTAGGCTCAACTAGTATAAGAATCCTAAGATGTTTAATCCTGACGAACTCCCTTAAGGCTCTATGGAAGTTTACTCTAAGAGCTCCCCTGACATTCCAAAATAATATGCCTTCCATACTTAAAATATCAAGATAAAAATACAGAACTACATACCACCCAAAGAATGATAAAACTGATTGTGCATGTCCACATTATTAGAATTATTACTAGAACCCGACTTACCATTCGAAGAATCAAAGTTAGGATTAGATGCAAAATTTGGATTCAGGGATATAGAATTGCCAGCATCAAACTCCAAATTGGGCTTAGGAGAAATAGAAAGATTAGGAGTCATATCCACATTATTACGATTATTACCAGAACCCGACTTACCAATCGAAGAATCTATTACAGAATTAGACACCAAATTTGGATTCAAAGATATACAATTATCAACGTCAAACTCCAAATTGGGCTTAGGGGTAATAATCGAATTAGGAATCATACTTACAGAGCCTAGATTTTTTACCAAAAAAGATGGAGATTGGGGACGAACATCCCCCCGATCCTCTTGAGGAACCCTAGCGACTTTATCATGCATCTAATTGACCTATCTGTCTTTCTCCGCAGATAGAATGGCTTCTTTGTCAAGCAGGAGCCCTCATCAACCTTGTTGCGATTACTTTTAACAACACTTGAATCGTTTCTCGGGTTGGAATTAAATGTATTCCACTTTTTGGGAACCATCCAATCACCATCATAATATGTGGGAGATCTCCTGTAGCTTGCTCAGGCACTAGTCGAACCCCTTCAATTTGGATTACTAGATCCTCAGACTCTTTGATAGGGCAGCTCGTGTCCTTATGCCCGCATCACCTGCAGGAGAAGCAAACAAGATGTAACCCCCAATACTCCATCTTTATTGTTCATCTTTGAAACCGATATTTGGCAAGAAGAGGTTTGATGAGGTCCACCTCTATAGCCACTCTAGCCAGTTTGGCCTTCCCAAAACCAGCCATCGATAAATCAACCTTTTTCACTTTCCCGACCTTGGACCCCAGTAGACTTAGAAACTCTTCGTTGTAATACTTGCTTGGGAGATCTGAAAATCTTACTAGCACTTCAAGATTTGCTAGCACTTTTGAGTTAGGATTGAAGTTTGGCTTCCATTGACGGACCGTGAGGTAGTGGTCCATAATCGGCCTTGGTCCCTCAGTAAGAACGAATTGAAAGTCGTCCTGATTTATAAAGTTGATTTTATAGAAACCATTTGTCAAATCATCCATCGTGAATTCCCTATGTAGGTTCCACCTTCGCTTGAGTCTGTCAAAGGACATTCATTGGCAGATTTTTACTGAGAAGCTTGACAATAATGGCATTCCGCCACAGACTCCTAAACCTTATTTTCTGCTCCGTTGTGATATATGTAGAAGGACATTTTGGGTCATCTTCTTCCATGTCCCCTCCTCGTCATCTAAGATCAACTCCGGCCACTCACTATCACAATGCAAATCTGTATACTCTTCCTGACAATGCATAAGAGCATTCTTGAATGAAACAGGCGACACTCGAGAAGTCTTCATTTGCTCCAACCGCTGGCTATCTATAAGCATATCCTTATTCTTCAAACTCCGATGTTTCTTGGAGGGTTGGTGCGTCAACTCCAAATCATACATTGAGAAGGCAAATCATAGTAATCAGAAGATACAAAGAGGTAAATAAAAAGCTAGAGAAAAAAGAAAGACCGGAGGAAGCAGATCGGCACCGCAAGAAGTGGCCACTAGAGTTCAATTAGGGCATCCACAATAAGGGTTCTTGACACGGTTACATATGTGAAATATTCTACAATGGTGTGGATTCCACCCATTTTCTCTCTCCAAGGTTCTTAATAAGAACCCCACTTTTTAACACATTAGACCCACCTATGTGTATCTCTCTCTTTCATATTTTCTCTCACATCTAAATAGTGATAGTTGATTGGTTGTTCATTAAGAGAGAGAAGATTAAGAAACTTTGTTATTGTAGTGAATAGAGTTTCTTAGTAATAAAATATACTTTTTAGATGACATGCACTAGGAATGTGTTAATAAACTTAAAACCATTGTGGATGCCCTTAGAGAATCAATGTGAAGCGGCACTAGGGCAGAGACTCTCATTTTTGCTCTCTTTTCTTTTCTTTGTATTTTTGATGATTTTCCCCCACTTTAAGAATCTAAAACCTCCATATCTCTCTTTGTCATTCACCCTACAAACGGTATTCCTTTTCCTTCATCTCTCTTTTCTCATTCTCAAACTTAGACAAATATATATGATATATGATATATAATTAATATAAATGTTAATATAGTATGTATTTACACACATATTAGTATATGTAATTTATAATTTATATAAATAATTTTATATTAATAATAATTTCAACAAATATTCAAAAATATTTTATATTTTTGTATAAATACTAAAATATATCACATATAATTAGATAAATATTAAAATATACACATACATATAAATAAATATATTATTATATTAGATATAATTTATATATAATATATATATCGCTTATAATACAACTAAACATTAACATGTATACTATATATTTATATAAACACTAATATATATATTCAATAATTTCTACAAATAATAAATACTAACTAAAATTTAAATAAATATAAATATTAATTATATGAATAATAATTATAATAATATATATACTATATAATTTATATATACTATACGTAAATAATACTAAATACTATTTATACTAAATAAATATATTAACATATATTATATTTAATTTGAATAAATATTGACATATGATTTAAAACAAAAATAAATATTAATATATACTATATTATTGATATAAATACTAATATATTATTATATAAATTTTGTAGATAATAATAAATACCATTTAAAGTTTAAATAAATAATAATATATTATATATAATTTAAATAAATATTATTGTATATTAGTTATATAAATATTAATATATATATATATAATTTTTATATATAAATAATATTAATAAATTTACTACATTTATATATAATTATTAATGCATATTATTATGATTTATGTAAATATTTATATATATTTTTTATAGTTTAAATTAATATTAACACTCATACTATATAAGTTATACAAATATAAATAAATAGTATAGATAATTCATATAAATATTAATATACATACTTTATAAATTAACTCAATATTAACACATATTTTTTGTATAAATAAACATATATGTTATATATAATTTTAATAATAATATATATCACAACCAATTAACAACAAAGGGAGTCATTGGGATTTCTATTCCGTTGAAACCAAACTAACTTCTTGATTCGAGGGAATCCATTTCCTTTCCTTTGTATTCTCTTTCCTGATTCCATTCTATTTCCTTTGCGCTAAGTGAACGCCTTTAACTACATATGCATGTAGCCAATAATTTACCTAATACTTTTCCTATCATGTCATCATTGGCTGGAAAAAAAAAGTTTGTCAGCCCCATGGACATTTATAGTCCGTAACATACTCCTCTCCCCTTTGAGGTTTGGATTTAGAGATCTCGGCATTTTATATAGAGGGTCACTATGCGCAGTCGGATTTCCGATTCGTTTGGTTGGAAAATGATCATTTTTCCCCTGCTTCACATTTTTTTAAAAATACCATATTTACTGACAACCCTAGATATATTATGAGGAAATGGCTTTGAAAGGTTTAAAGAAATTGTTTGGTAAGAAGAGCAAAAGAGATGGAGGAAATACGAAGGTGACGTTTCAAAGATCTTCGACGAGTACACAGATGATGTTAACACTGAGGAGAACTTACGAGGGACCATTCTGAGGTACTTTTTAAGCTTTTTTTTTTGGCAATTTAGGTACTAATGTAGAACAAAATTTGATAAAAAAACTGGCCAAAAAAGAAAAAAAAAGATGCACAGGTAGCAGACACCGACGCCGGCCCCTCGTACTGGATGTCGACGCCGGCCCCTCGTACTGGGCGTCACCACCGGCTCCTCCCACCTAGCATCGCCGCCGACTACTCCTACCCGGTGTTGTCGCCTACTTCGAGGGAGATTCTGTCGCTAATGTTTTGATGTTTTGTGACTGATTTCTTCCCAGCCAGACCACCGTTTTGGCTAGTCACACGAAGTGGCAACATAACAAATTCAACTTTGAATTTGCTATCTTGCCACTTCGTGTGACCAGTTGAAATGTTGTCACTATCAAAAATACCTTTGTCCAATTTTGTTTACCTAAATTTAACTTAAAAGTACTACAAATTCATAAAATTATACTATTGAATGAGCCCCTCGTAAGTTCTTGTCGACGTTAATATCATCCAGGTGGTGCTAGCTGAGTTTTTAGAAAATTTGTGGGTTTGGGCACACTGGTGGAACAGAAGCATTAATTACGGTCCAAAACCGTGTATAATTATGGTTCTGGACTGTAGTCTACGCGGGCGTCACTAAAGACGGCGACGTCTTTAATTACGGTTTAAAACCGTAATTAAAGGCCCTTTTCCGTCCCACGTGTCATGGACTTTACATTACGCGCCAAAGGACTTTACATTACGGTTTTACCAATAACCGTTGAAACACCCCTAAACGAATTAAATGCATAAAATCATAAACGCGAGGAGATTATCCGGTCGTGTTCCATAAGTCGGACGTAATAATGTATGAACAATTAAATTTGGTATATACATGTAACATTATGCACTAATACGGTCACGTACTTATATATGTACGTTTATGAAAATACATATACGAAACGTTACAATATATAACGTCGTATATGATAAATAATAATGTCGCATGGTTACATATAACTAAAACGCGACAAAATAAAGTGGGCATATATAAATATACATGAACGTATAAATGACTAGCAACGTATACAATTAATAATGCGACATATTGTATAGTCGCTTATTATATAAATAAACATGTATATAGTTTATACAAAAAAGAGGAAAAAAAAA
Organism: Limonium bicolor; assembly: GCA_023374045.1. Classification (NCBI taxonomy): domain Eukaryota; kingdom Viridiplantae; phylum Streptophyta; class Magnoliopsida; order Caryophyllales; family Plumbaginaceae; genus Limonium; species Limonium bicolor. The sequence goes on from CM041776.1 coordinate 229,930,575, forward strand.
GAAAAGGGAGCAAAGGCGCTCCCACTGAGGTATGAACCCGGTACCTCTCGTACCCATCCTGAATGTCTTAACCGGTTGAGCTATGCTCGAATTCAGTAACTAATGCCACTGAATTAGAACTAGTACTGAGTCTACTAAGTGAATAAAAAAAGGAGAAGCAATACAGCACACGCTGTTTTCTATTTGAGCAGACGCACTCCAAATTCTCGAACAGCAACAAGTCTCCTTTGGTCTTGTTTGAGCAGTTCAATACCGACATTCCAGACTTGGTGTTTCAAATTCCAATCCCACCACTTTCTTGTTCTGTTGCTTTCCTCCCATCCTCCTCACGTGTCCCCTATAACATCTGAAACAAGAAAAATTCAGGCAAGCTGCTATGAATCATTACAGAGACAACAAAGTGCATCAGAATCTGCACTTGGATTCTTGTTTTGGAATGGCACTATTAGCGTGCAGTCTGAGAGCAGCATCCTCGCTGTAACTCCACCTGAAACAGGAAAGAAAAAAATAACCCACAGCCCATCGATTTCCCCTGAGGGTTGTCTGGAAACAAAAAAAAAGAAATTCTAACTGAGGCACTAGCGTGACGATTTTTGAATTCAGAGAAAGTAATTCCAAACTCTCATGCAACAGAGGCTGGGTATGTGCAAACTCCCACGCCACTGTCTTGAAGACAGAAGACACTAACTCTCCCTACCTCTGATTAATACCGTAGTTCAGTCTTTCTCCTCCCCACTGCATGCTCAAGCCATTAACCACTCAGAAGTCCTGCTGCTTCCATGCGTGAAGGTAAGCCCATGGAATTCCTGAACCCTTCCTGTCTTATTGTTTCAGTTCGAAGAAAAAAAAGAGGAAAACTGGCACGTTACTCTTACATCTCTTCTTGTTAATCAGTGAACTTCAACCCTCCTGGTCTCTCCCTTCCTATCTGGTCGATCTGGAGTTGAGCTTTTGAGAAAAACAACAAATGATCTAGAGCATTGTATCCCAGGAACCAACAGCTCATTTCCTCCTCAACCCTTGCTTGATTCCCCCTGGGATTTGTAACTCCTGAAGAGTGCATCAAGATTCCATGCAAGACAGCTCGTTTCTGTTCCAAAAGAAATAGCATAATCAGCTGTTGTCGAGTGACTAAGGAACTAAAGTCCCTTATTGCACCAAGGGATTGGCCAAGGAGAATCTGTCAAGTTACTCAACTGCGTTAGGGTCGTAACGAACGCCGACCAGGAACCCGTGTGTGAGACGACATTTGCTTCTGAATAAGGTATGGACATGTGTGGTTCGTATGTTGCCGTGTTACTCGGCTTGTGTGCTATGTGCCTTGTTTGGCTATGACCACAAGACTAATGCATGAAAACGGATGTTTGTTTTACCGTGCTTATTTGTCTGTTGTGAGCTTGTGTAAAGCATGTGAATGGATTGCTTGTTTTCCTTGCTTACCCGCTTGCTATTACTGTGCATATTGCTTGCGCGCACACAGTAGTGTAGTCCCTTCTCGTTGATGAAACCTTGAGATGAAACATAACGAACTTCGTAAACATAACAAAGGAACTACATAAAGGGAAAACTCCTTTTAACTTAGAGGACCTCTAAAGACACCCACTACGATGTCGAACTATCAATGATAATGATAAGCCAATACCCATTGGAAATGAATAGGGAGACGGACCCTTTGTATCCGGGGTAGAGACCAATAATATAAAAAGGAATAGGGAGACGGACCCTTTGTATCCGGGGTGGAGAACCGTAACATTATAAGGAATAGGGAGATGGACCCTTTGTATCTGGGGTGGAGACCAGTGATATTAAAAGGAATAGGGAGACAGACCCTTTGTATCCGGGGTAGAGACCAGTAATACTAAAAGGAATAGGGAGACTGACCCTTTGTATCCGGGGTAGAGACCAGTAATATTAAAATGAATAGGGAGACAGACCCTTTGTATCCGGGGTAGAGACCAGAACATTAAAAGGTATAGGGAGACAGGCCCTTTGTATCCGGGGCAGAGGCTAGTAACATTGAAAAGGAATAGGGAGACGGACCCTTGGTATCCGGGGCAGTGGCTAATAACATTTAGAAACAACACAGAGAGAGAGGAGCTATCTGGGATGAAGGATTGGCTATGGACGAGACGTCTCCAAATTGTGGTGATAAGAGAACTCACAAATAATCATTTAAGTACCAAGGAAAGATTGGCACCTACAGAGTATGGTCACGGGATCTAAACTATATTCCCAGACCTGGTGCAAGAGGAAAGAAAGGAAATATCCATTATGGGAACAAAGAAAAGAAATGAAACCATACAACGTTTGAATGCTCCTATAGTGAGGGTCATGGGTATAACATACCTGTGCACACGTTTTATTATCTACGTGATTGTTGTTGCTATACTAGCAGCTTGTTGTGCTTGGTTGCGTGTTTGATGTTGCTAGGATGCTAGTATATTATGCTTGGTCGTTGTTGCTAATGGTTGCTACCTTTAAGTGTGTATGATATCACGATGTATTGTGGTGTGCTTTACTGCTTATTGTATCATGTAACTTGGAATTAATAATATTCGACCAAGTAGTCGTGTAGCCCGGGAACATACAGGCTACACATATTCATACTCAGCATAGTTTTGCTGAGTCCTTTATTTTTTACAGGTATGGATCTGAACGATGGTGGAGAGTAGGCAGGGTGACTACCATGGGGGTAGCCCATCTGGGCAAGACATTTAAGTAGTATGTTTTAATGAATGGGTTGTGACTATGTAACACTAAACCCTGGATGTGGTTTCGGTTTATGTTGTCTAATTAAGAACTTATGTTGTAGACTCTCGGTACTTGGTTTGTATTTCCCGTTTGTACTTGGGTTTGGTTAAGGTTTAAATTCCAGTCACTCAGACCGTAGCTTGGTATGGATAGTTGATAAGTGTGAAACCAGCATGGTTTTATTAGTGCTAAATTCTTAATTTATGCAACATTTTGGGTGCTTTCTAACACTTATCCTATGCGTTTCCTGATTCTTACTTTAGGCAAGAACTGATGCCAATTTATATGTTTAAAGCAGAAAATGATGGTAAAAATGCATAGTTCTCCTCTCGAGCTTTCCAATGCCGCAAACGGGGAACAAATCGGAGCTAAAACGAAGAATCTGGACCCTGTTGAAGTTGCGGAGAAAATTAGCACAAATATATACAGAAGTCCGGACTTCACGTCCGACCCAGTCACCCGGACAGGCCGTCAGTGGGCCCGGATAGGGGTTATTAATATCTTTGAGTATTTATTGATAAGTCATAGTAGTTATGATAGTTTTAATTGTAAGTTTGAATATTAGTTTGAATAGGATTAGAATCTTAGCATTTATTAGGATAGATATTACGCTTAGCATTTATTGTTAGTTTGAATAACATTTATTGATAGTTTGAATAGGACTAGGATTTAGACTAGTATGTTAGTATAAATAAAGGTTGGGGGTTGTATCCACTGATCCATCCATCCATCCATCCATCCACACAACATCACTTCAGTTCTATTTTTAGCTTTAGGTTTAGTTTTTATTTCTTTTTCTCACTCTGACCTCCAGCCCAGTAAACTGCAGATGTGGATAGCGAGACAAACGGAGGAATCTTCTACACCAGATTAATTCTTCTCTATCTCTCTATACTCCTTTTGTAACATGCTAGGCTAGGTAGGATTTACTCTGGGTGATGGTTATTTGTAGCTAGTTCGTTTTACAAGTACATCTACGATTATGATTTGAGATTTTTTTTGGATTGTTTCAGATTAATGCAAATGTTGTGCTTTTTAATTAATCTCGCGAATTTCTTAAAAAGCCTTACGAATCTTGTTATGATCAGATCAGTGATTAACAAGAAGGTCAAATTAATCTGTAAGCTTGTGGAAAATTAGATCGGATTGATTATATTTTCCCTCAGGTGCGTCGTAATTCTTTTAGCTTCATCCATCTATGTGTGTTTTGCTAGGTTCTGGATTAGACCTTGTGTGTTCTACTAGATGAGCTTTTTGGAGATTTTGATTTAATTCTGGGAAGATATTGAAGAATTAGCCAATCCATATCTCTTATCGATTTGTAGAAGTTCGCATAATCCGACTAGTGAAAAAATAACTTGAACCTGGAGTTCCACTCATCCATAACTTTATCAGTTTTATTTTAATTTATTTTCTTCTTCCTTATTTGATTCCCAAAACAAGAACACCCCCCTCAATTTCCAGTTTTCTTAGGACTAGGCTTATTTCTTCAAGTCCCGTGGATTCGATACCTGATTGCTACGTTTTCTATACTGCAGTGACCGGGATTATTTGCAACCCGAAGACTTTTGATTTATTAATTTCTAGGATTAATTTCATAGTTTTTAGTAGATCAAATTTCTTGTTTGCAAAATGGCGCCGTTGCCGGGGACTTGACATTTGTCTAGTCCTTGGTTGTCATTTGTTTTGTTTTGTTTTGTTTAATTTTAATTTTGATTTATTTCAGTTTTCTTTTAATTTCTTTGTTTAATTTTAATATTGATTTATTATGTTTTCTATTCTCTTTAGTTATATTTTTGTTTGTGATCTTTTACTATTATAGCTAATTGTTTTCTTCTCTTTGTCTCTAGCATTTTTTATCCATCGTTTATTTATATTTATAATTTTATTTTTAGTTTAATTTATATTTTATTTTTGGTTTACTTTATTTTTCACAATTTCATTATTTTTGGTATTTTATTTTCCACTAGTTTTATTTTACTTCAAATTTTAATTTTGTGGGTTTTCTTTATATTTTATCTTATTTTATTTATATTTTAGTTATTAGCAATTTCACTATTTTTGTTAATTTATTTCTTTCTTGTTTTAATTTAGTTATAACTTTAATTTTGTGTTTTGTTTTGTTTTGTTTTGTTTAATATATTTATCTTGCTTTGTTTTAGTTGTTTCTTAAGTTTATTTTATTCTATTGTATTTTTAGTTTTCTTTGATTTCAGTTATTTCAGTTATTTCAGTTTTTCTTTTAGTTTCTTTGTTTTTATTTTATTATTGTTTACTATTATATTCTTAGTTTTTATTGTTTTCTTAATTTTTGTTTTTATTGTTTTCTTGCTTTATTTAGGTCCTCCTTTTGTGTTTTGTGTTTTATTTAATTTATTTATCTTGTTTTGTTTTAGTAGTTTTCTTTATTCTTAGTTTATTTTGATTTCAGTTATTTGTTATTCTTTTCTTTGATAGTGCATTTATTTCTTATTTATTAATTTTTTTATTTAATGGCAAGGACTTGGTGGTCAGTTATTTTTGTTTTTGTTTTATTAGTAGTTTATTTTGTTCTTTGTTAATTTTAACAATGGCAAACACCAAAATCAATGAAGCAATGGTAAGTGAGTTGTACAACTTGTTGGTTGAATTGAAAAGGTCCCACGAGGAGACATCTGAACTTTACAGACAGTTAGCCAATAGAAGCATGGAGCACTCTATGGAACAGACTCTTGTTTGGACAGTGGAGCAGGAGTCTACTGGTTCTTTTGATTCGCTGTCCTCTGATCTTTGTTGCTCACAGTGTGGAGGGGCTCATGAGTTCGAGGATTGTCCTGCGATAGAAGAGATGAGACGGATTGAGGAGCAATTTGAACGTGAATCATCCTATTCTCAGGATATTTATTGCTCATATTGTGGGGGACCTCATGAATTCGATGATTGCCTTAAGTTGCAGGAGCAAATGCGTTTAGAGGACCAATTAGAATATCTGCACCCTCCCTCCCCACCCTTGGTTCAACTTAAGCCTTCTCACCTCATGGACCTTCTTCCCATGCCCATCATCCAGCCAGTAGAGCTTCACCAAGCTGAAGAGGATGTTTACATCCTAGAATTTGAGAAGGATGAGCCACCGCCACTGTGTCATTATCATACTTTCTTCAAGCCTCACCACATCGATGAGGATATTTTTATTCTCAAGTTTGAGGAAGCAGAACCTCCACCGCTCCATGTTCGCCTTCAAGATCGTTACCATCAACACCTCCTCAAACATCAGGTTTTGTGGAGTCTTTATTTTTCTATTCTATTTGTTGATATAACATTTTTCTTTGATCCAGGTGGTTTATTATCGATTGCTGGTCGCTTTTTACTCCCGTTGACGCCATTGTCAACTTTTATTTTTGATCCGGGATAATGAAGTGAAAGTCTAGCCAGAGACTCTAACTCCGGGCAGCTTGGTGGGAGGCAACCCACCGGTTTGTATCTCTTTTCACTTTCTTACTTTAGATGTTTATTTTACTCTTTTCTTTTTTAGTTTGTGGTGTGTTGGCGGGTGCTATGCTTACTGCAAGAGCCTTGGCTCTTATTTTTCTACTGATGGTTTTGTCTGGTTCCACTTGAGTTCTTCTGGCTTTGCAGACAATATTATCAGCTTGTTTACTTCAGCGCTTAGCTGAACTCAAGTGTGGGGTTGGCCTTGCTACACACCCTGAGCGGACTCTAGGGAGTATTCTTACCTTTTCTTCTTAACAATTTTTCATGCTCCCCTCTGAACTGCTGTGTGCGATTTTGTTTCCCTGTTGGATTGCTTGCGCAATGTTAATTCTTCCTACGCAATGAGGACATTGCTTCACTCTAAGTGTGGGGTGGGGTAAGCTCCTTCGCCGCTTGTTTTTTGTGCGTCTTTGAGCTCTTTTCTCTTGCATTTGTTAAAATTAAGCTGTGGTCTCTCAACTTGGAAGGAAGCCATGGAGGAAGTTTAGTTGGTTAGCTGATCTTGGGGTGCAAAATTTTGAGATTCTTTTTGTTTTTAATTGCTAAATTGAAGTCTTTGTTCTGAAAATGCTGAAACAAATGAGAATATTCTCCATCTGAACCTTGCTTTTAGCTTTGAGCCTTGGCATGAACTGGTTTGAAATGGTTGGAAAAGAACAAGGCAAGGTACTCCGCTGATCCTAGGCATGCTAATTCAAATTCTGATCCAAAATCAGGCCTCTTCCACTTGGTTATTAAGTCCTTTGGGGTGCTTCATCACCTAGCTACCTAAGTTCCTTGTGATCTGGGATAGTTGACCCAAAGCCGTTACATGGGTGGAGAGAAAAGTCTGTGGCGAAAGAAAAAATGAAAACGCTTTAATTGAAATATTTATGCAAATGCTAAGCAGAACATAAAGTATTTTCTCGTATGGATCAAGAGTATGTGGCATTGAAAGGTATGATGGAATATGATCTTACTTCATGCCCCTTGTCGTTTCTGTGGTTTGTGAAAGGAAAAGGTGGATTGGCTTAAGGTTAAAGGCAAGGCTCTTATGGTTTTGTTTCTCAATTGTTAGCTCCGAATGACTTCATGTTTTTGGAAAAAATGAATTGTTTTGAATAATTTGAATTGCCCCCTTGATTGGTAAAGCTAGCAATTCCTTTCTTCTGTGCTCTTCCTTTCCTGTTGAGTTCCATTAGCTCGGTTATACTTGTGCTTGAGAGTTTTGCTTGGGGACAAGCAAAAGGCTAAGTGTGGGGTGATTTGATAAGTGTGAAACCAGCATGGTTTTATTAGTGCTAAATTCTTAATTTATGCAACATTTTGGGTGCTTTCTCACACTTATCCTATGTGTTTCGTGATTCTTACTTTAGGCAAGAACTGATGCCAATTTATATGTTTAAAGCAGAAAATGATGGTAAAAATGCATAGTTCTCCTCACGAGCTTTCCAATGCCGCAAACAGGGAACGAATCGGAGCTAAAACGAAGAATCTGGACCCTGTTGAAGTTGCGGAGAAAATTAGCACAGATATATACAGAAGTCCGGACTTCACGTCCGACCCAGTCACCCAGACAGGCCGTCAGTGGGCCCGGATAGGGGTTATTAATATCTTTTAGTATTTATTGATAAGTCATAGTAGTTATGATAGTTTTAATTGTAAGTTTGAATATTAGTTTGAATAGGATTAGGATCTTAGCATTTATTAGGATAGATATTACGCTTAGCATTTATTGTTAGTTTGAATAACATTTATTGATAGTTTGAATAGGACTAGGATTTAGACTAGTATGTTAGTATAAATAAAGGTTGGGGGTTGTATCCACTGATCCATCCATCCATCCACACAACATCACTTCAGTTCTATTTTTAGCTTTAGGTTTAGTTTTTATTTCTTTTTCTCACTCCGACCTCCAGCCCAGTAAACTGCAGATGTGGATAGCGAGACAAACAGAGGAATCTTCTACACCAGATTAATTCTTCTCTATCTCTCTATACTCCTTTTGTAACATGCTAGGCTAGGTAGGATTTACTCCGGGTGATGGTTATTTGTAGCTAGTTCGTTTTACAAGTACATCTACGATTATGATTTGAGATTTTATTTTCGGATTGTTTCAGATTAATGCAAATGTTGTGCTTTTTAATTAATCTCACGAATTTCTTAAAAAGCCTTACGAATCTTGTTATGATCAGATCAGTGATTAACAAGAAGGTCAAATTAATCTGTTAGCCTGTGGAAAATTAGATCGGATTGATTATATTTTCCCTCAGGTGCGTCGTAATTCTTTAAGCTTCATCCATCTATGTGTGTTTCGCTAGGTTCTGGATTAGACCTTGTGTGTTCTACTAGATGAGCTTTTCGGAGATTATGATTTAATTCTGGGAAGATATTGAAGAATTAGCCAATCCATATCTTTTATCGATTTGTAGAAGTTCGCATAATCCGACTAGTGAAAAAATAACTTGAACCCGGAGTTCCACTCATCCATATAACTTTATCAGTTTTATTTTAATTTATTTTCTTCTTCCTTATTTGATTCCCAAAACAAGAACAACCCCCTCAATTTCCAGTTTTCTTAGGACTGGGCTTATTTCTTCAAGTCCCGTGGATTCGATACCTGGTTGCTACGTTTTCTATACTGCAGTGACCGGGATTATTTGCAACCCGAAGACTTTTGATTTATTAATTTCTAGGATTAATTTCATAGTTTTTAGTAGATCAAATTTCTTGTTTGCAATAGTGTTGTTGTGTTAACCACGTGGGTGGTTGGCGTCTGTGACACCCGGATGAAACTGTGAATCCGCTGCTTAGACTTTTTTTAATATCGTTGGGCGAACCGTTCAGACTACTGTTGGGTTATTCGGGGGTGTTACAGAAAGTGGTATCAGAGTGTGGTTACGCTCTGATGACTGGAACAGAGAAGTATCGAGTATAGGAAAACTTGAAATCTGGGAAAAACGGGGTGAAGGGTTAGTAATGTGAGGCACGCCTTTAACAGTTAAACCGCTAGCAAGGGCGATAATAACTTGCAGTAAATTCTTGTGTATGTTCTAGACTAACAAACGACATTCTCAGATGTCTGGGCGACGAGGTCGAGGATGGGGCAGTGGCCACATGGAGCAAGATGACATTCCTGAAGGGCAGACTATAGCTGAGATAGTAGCAGCGGCCCTAGTCCACATGGGTTTCCAGCCAGGAGCCTAGCAGGCACCACCGGCACCACAGCCTCACCCGCCCAGGGAGACGAACTGGGTGAAGAGCCTAGCAGACCTTCGACCAGCTGAGTTCCAAGGAGAGCCAGACCCCACCTACCTAGAGAACTACATCAGCCTCCTAGAGACTACCTTCGAGACTTTGAATGTTCCGGCTGAGGCTAACGTCAGACTCGCAGCCTATTACCTACGAGAGTCAACGAGCGATTGGTGGAAGCTTGTGAAGGATGCTCACCTAGCCGACCCCACGTTTGGATGGGATGCTTACACTACATTGCTGAGGGCCAAGTATTACCCCGCCCATCTCCGGACGAAGAAGCGGGTTGAGCTAGACACCCTGAGGCAGACCGAGAGGATGACTGTAGACGATTACTGCTCAGCATTCACTGCTCTCCTACGTGTACTTCCAGGCTTAGGATACTCAGATGAGATCCTTGTGGAGCGTTTCTACGGTGGGCTGAACCACCGCATCAGATACGACATGGGGCCCAATCGTTATGCCACGATCCAGGTTGAACTTGAACTATGAATTTGAATTGACTACTATATTGTGAAGAGTTTCACTAAACCCTAGTATGCACAGGACTGCTATCATGCAGCATCCCAGATCGAGATCACCGTTCAGATGCGTGCCGAGGAATTTGATGAGAGAAGGAAGGCTAAAGGTGGTGACTCAGAGGACCGTAAGCGGAAGGGTGTGGGCAAGAACGAACCCTACCAGAACAGGAAGTGGGCGACACACCCAGGGAGCCACCCGGCGATCGCGGCTAAGCCGCTACACTCCTACCCACCTAAGGGTAAATCGAACCAAACTCTAAGGCTTAAATGCCTCTATAGATGTCACGACCAGTCGTTGAGTAACCCAAATCACATGAACAGGGACTAGAGCCGGCCAAAGCGAAAGGGATGAGCGCCAATTCATCTTTGGGAGATGCTCAGAGAACCACCCCGGAGTTGATTGCCAGGGCGAACCGGTAAAGTGCTTTTACTGCCAGAAGCGCGAGCACAGGGCCTTTGAGTGCTTCGCGAACCCTGAGAGCAAGGACTACAGGCCCAGCTTTAGTGCGAGAGGTGACCAGAGGTCGGGACCCGGAGGCCGGCGTGGAGCCCAGCACACTCAGAAGACATCTACCTCGAGGCCAGGGAAGGCGGCCTTGCACATCATGGACCTCACCGAGGGACCGGGCACCCCTACAGCTGCAGGTAAACCTTGAAACCTTAAATGTTTGATAAGTATGCCCAATGTTTTCAGGATCGCGATCCTACCGTAGGATCGTAATGGACCCCTAGGATCGGATCGTGGGATCGAATCGTAGGATCGAACGATCCTACAAAATTTGATAAAGATAAGTTCGTAGTTCATGTAATCTTGCATATTATGAAACTTCAATAAGAAAAAGCATGAGCCAACCAAAAATCATATAAAATTTTACAGCAAATAAACCATGAGCAAAGATAACATATAGTTTCATCATCTTAAGCAATCGATAAGTAAGATAATACTCTTACAACATCAAAATATTAGCATATGGAATCACAAATCCCATAATTCTGTTCTTAAACAAAAAAAATGTTAGATATGATACATATCAATCAGCTGGGACTGTCAAACATGCTTCAACATCTATGTTGGTGCCAACGAGACGATGTTTCCGGCTTTCCGCCTATAAATACCCCCTACACACAATGTTGCAATACATGTACATGCACTTTACTTTTTCAGTAGCACGATCAACCTCAATACCTTGTTTCCATCCTGGATCTGATCTATTACTATGAGCAATTTTCCTTCTACCTACAACACAACTTTTAGGTCCAGCTCCAGTCAGAATTTGACATTGCTGCTTGCCAGCTTCAAAACTTAAAAGTCCCACAACATGCTTTATACAAGAAGATAATAAGAACAAATTAAGTAATTATTATCTATCCACTAGCTTTATGAGATTTCAAATAAGCATTTCAATCTAGTAGTTTGCCACTACCATTGACATACACTGCTGTAACGCTAGTGTCTTTGCATCATAATAGTTAAAAGAAAAAACTGAACCATTAAACTATAACAGTAACATTAAATTATAATGAGATAGTAGCCAAATTGATTCTGGTCAATTATGCCTCTGTAATATGCTAGATATTGATTAACATTTAGTTAGATAAAAAAACAGCTGTTAAAAAAGAAACCAATTGTTCGCTGTTGTGTTGTTGTTTGCTGCTATTTTATGGTTGAATGAAGAGGAAGATTGAAGCTGATGTGCTGCTGTTCAATTTTGGATTAGAGTTGTTGTGTTGCTTTCTCTTTGCTAGTTGAACAAAAAGGATTGAAGCTGTTATGCTGCTTCGCTTTGCTGGTAAAATGAAGAGGATTGAAGTTGATGTTCACTTTGTTGAATGAAGAGGATTGAAGCTGTTGTGGTTGAATGAAGAGGAAGATTGAATAAGTTTGGGTTATAATTTAGGAAATACGAGTTAAGTCATTAGGTTAGGACGTGAGGTGATATCAGTGAATAAGATAGAGCTCATTTTATGTTTTTTTTTTATATTTTTGTATGTTGTAAAATGTAAAATGGTGGGATCGGTGCTGGATCGCGATCCTGAACGATCCCACCGATCCTACCCGATCCTACCATGATCCTACCAAATTCCGAGTCTAGCACCGATCCAACTCGTATTTATGAGGAGGGATCGTAGGATCGTACGATCCTACGATCCGGATCGCGATCCTATGAACATTGAGTATGCCTAAATCCTAGTATGCCAAGCCGTATGACCATGCATGAAACTTGTTAGGTTTCTAGTACCACTAAAGAACTCGATTACCCTTAATGCAGTAGGAACCTTCAATATATGTTCCCAATAAATCCAAACCTCGAACCCGACGAGTACAACCTTGAGCATCTCCGTTACCCACGTGAAAACTGCCGAGTTACCCGGCCCGGGATGATTCTAGTATCAGGATACCTAACACCTGAAGCTCAAGTAGCCATTATTCAAAGATGTCGTAAGTTCGGAGTGGGACCAGGCGGAATCATCACACCGACGTACCCCGGAGGGAAGATGATGAAACTAAGAATGATGTGCCTTGATAAAATTTGGAACCCATATACGAAGAGCTATCACACCGACGGAACACCTGCACCACCAATTCCCGAAGACTTTTTATCCCTAATTACGACAACCCTACGCGTTGCACAGCAACGCGAAGTACAACCAGTGCTGGACCGAGCTATGAAGACCTGGCTAAGATCCGGTGACGTGTTGATCATGGGCGGACCATCGAGAATGCTATATCACGGGATTAAGAGAATCAAGCTGAACACAGCACCCTCAATAGTGATAAACGCTACCCATATGAAGCCTGGACGCCTGAACCTAAGCCATGTACCTCTTGTGTTAAGTTGTGTAATGAAAGAGTCTCATTCTTGTACTACATCTATTCACCCTGGAGCTCAAAAAATGTACAAAACGTGAAACGATATTGTTAGTGGATTGGCATGAGGAGCGACGTCTTGGACTTCGTTATGAGATGCCTCACCTGTTAGAAAATAAAAGTTGAAGACCGAAAACCTCCAGTATTAGAGAGCCTGTGGGCCCAGTTGCTTATCGACTTGATCTACCCTCAGAGATGGGACGAGTTCATGATATATTCCACGTCTCTCAGCTAAAGAAATACATGCCTAACCCCTCACATGTACTACAGCCCGAGAGGCTAGTCCTAGAGCCCACATTGAGATCAGTGGAGACACCTCAAAGAATTCTAGACACTAAGACCTGGGAGACCCGGAACAAGTCAATTAGACCAGTGAAATTGTTATGGTCAAACCAAGATATAGAGGAAGCCACATGGGAGCTGGATTATAAGATGAGAGATATGTACCCCCATCTTTTCACCGATACTTCGGTTTAGTGTAGGGTACGAGGGCGTACCCCTCTTTAAAGGGGGGTAAGCCCGTTTCGTTTTGGATGTTTTGCGTATGTCACTGTGTTGTAATCCTACAACCACACGTTGATGGTTGGTAGACTTGTGTGTGAGATTGTTATGTAGGTTTATATACGCTTTGTATGAATAAATGTTGTGAGTCGTGATTTGCACTTTAGCATGTTATATGCTTTGTATGAATGAATGTCGTGTGCCTTGGCTTGCACATTAGCATGATATATACATTGCTAGTATCTTGGTCTACTATGAGAACTTGTGTGAAGCCACTGATGTGGCATGGTGCTTAGAAGCACTGAGAAATTATAATTATGGGACTGAATCCCTTTGGTTATCGTAAATGAATGTGGGACTTAATCCCTAGGATTAACAAGAATGGAAAAACACAAGTAAAGGAAGTAAGACTTCGGGACGAAGTCTCTATAAGGGGGGTAAGTTGAAACACCCCTAAACGAATTAAACGCATAAAATCATAAACGCGAGGAGATTATCCGGTCGCGTTCCATAAGTCGGACGTATAATAATGTACGAACAATTAAATTTGGTATATACATGTAACGTTATGTACTAATATGGTCACGTACTTATATATGTACGTTTATGAAAATACATATACGAAACGTTACAATATTACAACGTCGTATATGATAAATAATAACGTCGCATGGTTACATATAACTAAAACATGACAAAATAAAGTGGGCATATATAAATATACATGAACGTATAAATGACTAGCAACGTATACAATTAATAATGCGACATATTGTATAGTCACTTATTTATATAAATAAACATGTATATAGCTTATACAAAAAAAAGAGGAAAAAAAAAAAGAAAAAGGAGCAAAGGCGCTCCCACTGAGGTTTGAACCCCGTACCTCTTGTACCCATCCTGAACGTCTTAACCAGTTGAGCTATGCTCGAATTCGATAACTAATGCCACTGAATTAGAACTAGTACTGAGTCAACTATGTGAATAAAAAAAAGGAGAAGCAATACAGCACACGCTGTTTTCTATCTGAGCAGACGCACTCCAAATTCTCGAACAGCAACAAGTCTCCTTTGGTCTTGTTTGGGCAGTTCAATACCGACATACCAGACTTGGTGTTTCAAATTCCAATCCCACCACTTTCTTGTTCTGTTGCTTGCCTCCCATCCTCCTCACGTGTCCCCTGTAACGTCTGAAACAAGAAAAATTCAGGCAAGCTGCTATGAATCATTACAGAGACAACAAAGTGCATCAGAATCTGCACTTGGATTCTTGTTTTGGAATGGAACTATTATAGTGCAGTCTGAGAGCAGCATCCTTGCTGTAACTCCACCTGAAACAGGAAAGAAAAAAATAACCCACAGCCCATCGATTTCCCCTGAGGGTTGTCTGGAAACAAAAAAAAAAAGAACTTCTAAATGAGGCACTAGCGTGACGATTCTTGAATTCAGAGAAAGTAATTCCAAACTCTCATACAACAGAATCTAGGTATGTGCAAACTCCCACGCCACTGTCTTGAAGACAGAAGACACTAACTCTCCCTACCTCTGATTAGTACCGTAGTTCAGTCTTTCTCCTCCCCACTGCATGCTCAAGCCAGTAACCACTCAGAAGTCCTGCTGCTTCCATGCGTGAAGGTAAGCCCATGGCATTCCTGAACCCTTCATGTCTTATTGTTTCAGTTCGAAGAAAAAAAGAGAGGAAAACTGGCACGTTACTCTTGCATCTCTTCTTGTTAATCAGTGAACTCCAACCCTCCTGGTCTCTCCCTTCCTATCTGGTCGATCTGGAGTTGAGCTTCTGCGAAAAACAACAAATGATCTGGAGTATTGTATCCCAGGAACCAACAGCTCATTTCCTCCTCAACCCTTGCTTGATTCCCCCTGGGATTTGTAACTCCTGAAGAGTGCATCAAGATTCCATGCAAGACAGCTCGTTTTTGTTCCAAAAGAAATAGCATAATCAGCTGTTGTCGAGTGACTAAGGAACTGAAGTCCCTTGTTGCACTAAGGGATTGGCCAAGGAGAATCTGTCAAGTTACTCAACTGTGTTAGGGTCGTAACGAACGCTGACTAGGAACCTGTGTGTGAGACGACATTTGCTTCTGAATAAGGTATGGACATGTGTGGTTCGTATGTTGCCGTGTTACCCGGCTTGTGTGATGTGTGCCTTGTTTGACTATGACCACAAGACTAATGCATGAAAACGGATGTTTGTTTTATGGTGCTTATTTGTCTGTTGTGAGCTTGTGTAAAGCATGTGAATGGATTGCTTGTTTTCCTTGCTTACCCGCTTGCTATTACTGTGCATATTGCTTGCGCGCACACAGTAGTGTAGTCCCTTCTCGTTGATGAAACCTTGAGATGAAACATAACGAACTTCTTAAACATAACAAAGGAACTACATAAAGGGAAAACTCCTCTTAACTATAGAGGACCTCTAAAGACACCCACTACGGTGTCAAACTATCAATGTTAATGATAAGCCAATACCCGTTCACTAGTAGAAAAAATGTTTTTAATGACGGCGTTTAAACCACGGTTAAATCGAAAACCATGGTTTAAAGTTTATAAACCACGGTTCTAATAGAAACCGTCGTTTAAGGTGCATACAAGAGCGCATATACCACGGTTTTTCCGGAACCATCGTATATAACTAAACCACGGTTTTCAGGGCAACCGTGGTATATAGTACATGCCGGAGTCAATATACCACGGTTCTTGGAGAACCGTTGTATATAGGGTTTCTATATACCACGGTTTTGTCAAAACCGTCATTTTTAGTCGTGGTCAAAAAACTTTATATGACGGTTCCTTGTTAGAACCATGGTATATAGTCTACGCGGGAATTCAAATTTTCTTCTTCTTCTTTTCTTCTTCTTCGTAGTTTCTTCTTTTTCTTATTCTTCTTCTTCTTCTTCTCTCTTCTTCTTCTTCTTTTCTTCTTCTTTTCTTTTCTTCTTTCTTCTTTTCTTCTTCTTCTTCTTCTTCTTCTTCTTCTTCTTCTGCGCGCGCCTCTGTAATTTTTTCAACCCACCGGCGAACATGCATGCTCTTCGCCATACTGGAAAACAAGGAACACATGTTGCGCCTCTGTAATTTTTGCAAACCAAACCGGCGAACAAGGACATGCTCTGCGCCTCTGTAATAAATCGCCGGCGAACAATGTTTTTCACGGTAATTTTGTGCAACCCTAACTGGCGCTTCGCCCGCTCTCTCATCTCTTTCACGGTAATTTTGCAACCTACCGACGAACAAGGAACATAATGTAAACTTCACTCATTATTTAGCAACCCTAATACACAAACAAGTAACATACATGTTCTGGCCTGTTCATTCTCTTCTGTTTGCGCTCTCTGTTGAGAAATATCGGAGGCGGCGGCGCTAAAGCGCCGGCGAATTGGAAAAAAAATCGCAGACTATAAACCACGGTTCTACATATAACCGTGGTTTATTGTTGATTTCTATAGACTTTATACCACGGTTTTAAGTAAAACCGTCATTTATAATGCACTATATACCACGGTTCAGACTCACAACCGTGGTATAAAGTCAGTGAATGTTCGCGGGAGAAGGGGTCTTAAATGACGGTTTCGAGAAACCGTGGTTTTTTCGCTCACTTCAAACCACGGTTACGAACCGTGGTATATCTTAATTTGTGAATATACGACGTGAGCATAAACCACGGTTCCTAACCGTGGTGTATAGGCCAAATAACCGTGGTTAAAAACATTTTTTCCACTAGTGGTTGGAAATGAATAGGGAGACGGACCCTTTGTATCCAAGGTAGAGACCAATAATATAAAAAGGAATAGGGAGACGGACCCTTTGTATCCGGGGTGGAGACCCGTAACATTATAAGGAATAGGGAGACGGACCCTCTGTATCCGGGGTAGAGACCAGTAATACTAAAAGGAATAGGGAGACGGGCCTTTTGTATCCGGGGTAGAGACCAGTAATACTAAAAGGAATAGGGAGACTGACCCTTTGTATCTGGGGTAGAGACCAGTAATATTAAAAGGAATAGGGAGACGGACCCTTTGTATCCGGGGTAGAGACCAGAACATTAAAAGGTGTAGGGAGACAGACCCTTTGTATCCGGAGCAGAGGCTAGTAACATTGAAAAGGAATAGGGAGACGGACCCTTGGTATCCGGGGCAGTGGCTAATAACATTTAGAAACAACATAGAGAGAGGGAGCTATTTGGGAATGGAGGATTGGCTATGGACGAGACGTCTCCAAATTGTGGTGATAAGAGAACTCACAAATAATCATTTAAGTACCAAGGAAAGATTGGCACCTACAGAGTATGGTCACGGGATCTAAACTATATTCCCAGACCTGGTGCAAGAGGAAAGAAAGGAAATATCCATTATGGGAACAAAGAAAAGAAATGAAACCACACAACGTTTGAATGATCCTATAGTGAGGGTCATGGGTATAACATACCTGTGCACACGTTTTATTATCTACGTGATTGTTGTTGCTATACTAGCAGCTTGTTGTGCTTGGTTGCGTGTTTGATGTTGCTAGGATGCTAGTATGTTATGCTTGGTCGTTGTTGCTAATGGTTGCTACCTTTAAGTGTGTATGATATCATGATGTATTGTGGTGTGCTTTACTGCTTATTATAGCATGTAACTTGGAATTAATAATATTCGACCAAGTAGTCGTGTAGCCCGACAACATATGGGCTACACATATTCATACTCAGCATATTTTTGCTGAGTCCTTTATTTTTTACAGGTATGGATCTGGACGATGGCGGAGAGTATGCAGGGTGACTACCATGGGGGTAGCCCATCTGGGCAAGACATTTAAGTAGTATGTTTTAATGAATGGGTTGTGACTATGTAACACTAAACCCTGGATGTATGTTTCGGTTTAAGTTGTCTAATTAAGAACTTATGTTGTAGACTCTCGGTACTTGGTTTGTATTTCCCGTTTGTACTTGGGTTTGGTTAAGGTTTAAATTCCAGTCACTCAGACCGTAGCTTGGTATGGATAGTGTTGTTGTGTCAACCACGTGGGTGGTTGGCGTCTGTGACACCCGAATGGAACTGTGAATCCGCTGCTTAGACTTTTTGTAATATCGTTGGGCGAACCGTTCAGACTACTGTTGGGTTATTCAGGGGTGTTACAACCGTAATGTAAAGTGTAGACTTTAGATTATGGTTTTACCAATAACCGTAATGTAAAGTGTATTTTTTTATTATTATTATGTTTATTACAAAGCTACACAATTGCAACAGAGCCAGAATTATAACAGATATGCAACGGAGGGCATCAGAGCAACAGATGTGCAGAAACTGCACAATTCAAACACCTGAATCAAATAGCAACAACACAAATTCATTCTCTACGCACAATTGCAATAGAGATAACATCTAATATACACCAGATCGAAAATCTGTTACAGCTGAATCTGTTACAGCAACAAAAAATATTCAATACAGTAGAATCTGTTACAGTAGCTAGCAATTCATTAACTGTGATCATTTCAGTTTCATGCCACTATAATATATACAAAAAGCTAGCTAGCTAGTCTACCACTCCACTCTCATAAATAAGGCTGTCAGGCTCTCTCTGACATGATACAAGTCTTTTGCACTGTAAGTCGAGGATTGGGCAAAATGCTCTTTAATCTGGAATAAGAAAAAGAATGGAACCCATAATGAGATTAAGATAAAGACACAAAAAATCTGCTGAAAAGAATTAAATACAAGAGAACATTCGTATTACCTTGACTCTAGAGTTGTGAAATGCTGGGAAGTACCCGCATAACTCGTACATATACCGCATCACGTAGTACCCGCAACTCCTAGAATCCTTTTGGGTAGGGCACTAAATCACCAAAATTCACAAACGTAAAACAATTGTATAAAGATAAGCAGCACGAATGAAATACATGAATTACCAAACCTTGATGTAATCAACGGTCATTTCAGAAAACTCTGCCTGAGTGGTTTTACTGTAACAACTGTGACATATATTAACAAAAGCGTTAAGCAAAATGAACAAGTACATTAATTTTGGTTCAAAAAACTTACAAATAATTAAATAGTAATAAAAACTTACGTTTTGATTAAGTCTTCAGTGTTGAATTCTGTCCACTGCCCTAGTGGACCTTGAAATACCCCTAAATTAATTTAAATTAATTTAGGGGATTTCTTTTATTAAACCTTTAATAATACTATTAAGTATTAAATTATTATATGGAATTATGAATATTAAATTATTATATGGAATTATGAATATTAAATTATTATATGGAATTATGAATATTAAATTATTATATGGAATTGTGAAATTTATTTAGGGGTTTTCTCCTATTTAACCCTAATTATTATACATTATTATATAGTATTATGAATTTAATAATAAGATTTATAAGTCAATAAATCTTGGGAAAATTATTAAACGCTCCAAATATATTATAAAGATTTTAGGAAGTGTTGGAACATTGTTTTGAAACATAAAAGTCAATATAAAATTCTAGAAACCTTAAAGCTTATTAAGCCTTGCTAGAGTTGACTTTTTGAGAATGGTCAAACCAGGCCATGAAACCTATACCAATAAATAGGTTATGAAAAACCATGAAGATCGATAAAAAGAATGTCAAAAACGGATCATCCTAGCCAAAGTTATGCTAGATTGAAGTTTTGAATCAAAATTTTAAGAGATGCCACGTGTCACTCTGTAATGGGTCGCCCACACTAAGCCGATTCTCTCCCTGAATTTCGGTAACCGATTTCATTACTTTGCCCTAACTTTAGACGGCTATAACTTTTACATCTCTCAACATTTTTCCATGTCGTCTTCTCCATTCTCTTCTCCTACAATTCCTCTTTCCAACCATTACTCATACAAACCCTAACTCCTTCTGAATCAACCGGAAACTTGAGTCAAAGTAGCCACCTCGCGAAAACTGGAACTGCAATTCCAGATTTCTCTTCGAAACAGGTAAATTCGATCAGCCATAACTTCTTCGTTACTCATCCAAATTCCATGTTCCTTAGCTCGTTTTGAAGAGCTCTAATTCCTCTAAAACTTTCATGTTTATGGTCTAAGCTAATTCTCAACGGATTGGAAGTGTAAGACGTCTAAAGTTTCGGTTCCATCAGCACATAAAATCATACCGAAACAGAGAGGTAAACTCGTGTTTTGTGACTTCAATATCTTTCTGTATGGTGCGAGTTAGGTTTAGTTCTTGCTACCAATACGTAGATCTACGTTTCTTCTTTCCAATAAGCCCTTACTCATAATCTAACTCGTTTTGTACTGCTAGTTATAGATCCTCAAAGTTGGCACCACGAACTGTCTAAAGTTCGAGTTTTTCCCAGTTTTCCGAATCGGAATTCACCCAATTCGCACAATCCGGTGAGTCTCCGATCAAATTTCTCCGTTGTTGCTGTTCGTAGTTGTATTTCCGGCCTAACCCATGTTTTAATTGAATCAATTACGTGCCATATTAGGGGAATTCGTCGGATTTATTTTCGAATTGAGCTCAGTGACTGATAAGAACCCTAACTCTCAAATCGTTTTCGAATCTTGATATATACTGCATTATAATTGGGGAAACCGGTACCAATAGAACCGAAATTTGATTACGAAACTATAGAAACAAGAATCATTCGATTTCGTTCTGTAGATTGGGAGAAAATCACGAATTAGTACTCGAAGTCCATAGTTGAATCACTGAAGAACTCGTCGTTCAGGGTCCGTCGGATCTTAGTTAAGAGATTTGGACGGCTGAGATTAAAACGTTTTAGAATAAGTTATTAAAGGGTTTTATAAATTCCAGTAAATAGTCCTAACTTTTTGGGTTAATTTCAATATCTTCCCGAATGTATTTTGGCTTGAAATTTTAACCATAGGTTCCTTATTTAATCTAGTTTATTTTGATGTAAATTGTTATGGTTTTGGAGTTTTTAAACATAAGTTATGATTTTTGCAAGTTACGGGTTTTCTGGAATTATTTGGTTAAATTAAAAAGATATTTTTATGAAATAAAAATTTTATAATATGTCTAAAATGTTATAGTTACTGTATATTAAATTTGGGAATTTTTGGGCACTGGAAAAAGGTTTTAAAAATTGTGTTTATGAGTTTTTCATAAGAATAACCTATAATATAAGGTTTTTAATGTAACCAAAAATTAAAGTATGGTTTGTTAATTAACTTTTAAGCTGGGGAAAATAAGGGGAAATAAATTAACATTGTATAAGAGTAAGTTTATAAATGTTTTGGTATTGGCTTTTAAGAGAAGTGAAATTATTTACATATATGTATATATACTTACTTAAGTAGAAACTCATATAAATTAAGGGATTTAATTATCCTACATTTTATTTATTATATTATATGGGAGTTAATATTTTTAATTTAAACTAAGGAAAATATACATATATATATATTTCTATACATATATAAAGAAAGGAATAAAATAGTAACTTGGGTTAAAATCAAGGAACTAAATTAATCTACATGTATATTAGTTATATAATGGGTGGTTAATATACTTAATGAAACTAAGGAAAATACTTTATTTTATAAACCATATTTCAGATGGGATATGTGTAAAAGTTAATAAAATAATTAAATGCAATAAAACTACATTAAGAATGTCTTGAATAAATCCTAGTATACATACGATTACTACATAAATAATAAAAGTAAAAATATTATAGAAATGGAATATGACGGAATTAATAAGTTAAACTAAACTTATACATAATACTATTAAAAGAATATTATATGAGCTAGTATTGAATTGTGGTTATGAATTGAGCTTAAAGAGTTATCTTGGATTTCTGAGATTTATAAACCATAGTAGAATACATGTGTAATATTATTTGTCAAAGACCATAATGTAAATTTATAATTTGGTTAGGTAATTAATAAGTTGGGGCTTAGGAATATTTGTAATTAGAATTTTACAAATAGGATACTATTAATTAATGAATAAATGTAATACTTTTACATGTAAATGTTCTTAATATATAAACAATAATAAAATAAATAAAATACTTTACATCTAATGGAGGTGGATTAGTAAGTCTATATTTAATCATTTCTGACATTTATGGTAGTGAAATATAACTTAATGTTTTAAGATAGAATCATTATAAGGATTATGATATATTCTATATTAAACGAGGTTTGGGAATTTATCTAATAATTATCCTTAAGTTTCTTAGAATTAGATAAGCCATATAAAATACATTTATTCCAATATTCAGGATGTGAGTTTACAGTTAAGTGAGGTATTTAGTGGTGAGAATTATAGGGGTTTATAGATAGAATTTGATACTTAAAACCTTTGAACCTTTTTATTAGATAAAACTAAGTTACATACGATATATATTGATACTTTTACGGTAATGGGAATTATGAAATGTATTTTGAATATAAAATATGAGAATTTTCATAATAGAATTATCTTATGAAATAATTAACAATTTCGCTTACGAACAAGAATTTAATTCTTTGATACCATTCTACTCTATGTAGATATATTGTCCATCCTAAATACAATAAAGGGAATTAATTTATTAAGTTATTCCTTTGAAAACCTTAGGCTTTGTAAAATAATTTAAAACGTATTTAAGGCTTAAGTTTATTGAAGTTTAGTACAAAAGGATTATACCTAGTCTATAGAGTGTATGTGTGTAAAATAAAACATTAGGAGATTAGAGGTAAGTAAGGATACATAAAATGTTACATTTAAACACCTTATTATATAGGTAATAATTAAGCAAATATGTACTTGTGAATACTAAATGTAAGAGTTCGATAAGTCTAAGTTAACTATAATATAGTTGTTTCAATATGAGAGGTAATTCAACATCTTGTGGCAAGATTATTAGACGGTTATAATAGGAAGTCATTCTGAACTAAGGATATGATAATTGAGTTTAGTGGCTCAATTAAGTTATATATAAATTGTATCTACAACATTATGATTCCAATATACAAGATGTAGATCTTAATTAAGTTAAGGGAAAGACTTAATCTAATCATAATGGGTTGTCTAGTAGATATTGTTTAAATACATAATCTTTACATTGTGAGATAATAGTATAGTATTCTGAGATGAGTCCATCAGGTCATAATACAATGTTTATTCTAAATTAAGAATAAAGGTATTGAGCTTAAGATTATTATCGAAATTCTTAGATTTAATTATATAACATAAACACATTTATGATATAGAGGTCTCAAAGTCTTAAATGTGAGGATTGTGGTTAAGTATGAATAAGTGGATAGGAGTGGACAATTAGCAAATGTTATCGAATACATTCCTTGATCTTACCACCTTGGGCTATACAACGTTCTCAGATAACTCAAAGATTATACGTAACACATAAGTGAGGGCTTAAAAGACAATTGAGACTTTGGAATAAGAGTAAGGAATTTATTTAAGCTTAACTTAGGCTACAAGTGATTGATGATAGACTACCTTTATATTCTTCAGAGTATTGTTGATTGTTTGCGCAAGTTGACTAGAACTCTACAGCGTTACCCAGGTACGATTTCTCGTACTCAGCTTGTTGTGTTTTGGACTCTATGGAATGTTTTGTATGATTTCTCGTACTCAGCTTGTTGTGTTTTGGACTCTATGGAATGTTTTGTACGATTTCTCGTACTCAGCTTGTTGTGTTTTGGACTCTATGGAATGTTTTGTACGAATTCTCGTACTCCGATATTTTTGCTGATTGACTTGTGGAATTGTAACACCCCATCCAACATTAACATACTTACAACAAACTGCAGCGGAAGAACAACCTCGTCACATTACTTAACTTGTTGGTGTTACACGCCGTTAGCCACCACGTGGCTAACAAGGCTAATACATACACAACGTACCGGTCTGATGGGCTAAATTCCCGAGCAACTATACATTAGTATCCCTTTCCATTAACAACAACAATAATATACACCTTATCAACTATACCGAGTATTTATAACCGGTGCCGACTACAACATCGGTCTTACTACACCTATTGTATATACACACTTAAATGAATACCCATGTACAATGACTACCCGTCCTACTCTCGAACGGCTTCCAGCACTTCGTACCTGAAATAGGAAAAGAAGAGAAGGGGGTGGCCCCGAGGGGCTCAGCACCTTTGCTGGTATGGTAATCCCGCAGCCCACATGCTACCGGGCCACGCACAACTACTTGTCGTCTTAACATGCGGTTGATTATATTTATAACATGCATGTAACAATAAACACACAACACTTAACATTTCGCCTCAATGGGCTCAACAATCGGATAATACATCCTTACTTAATAAGTCACTCTTGGTATACATCATCCCTAGAGTGTTCCTCCTCTGATGGAGCTACTTCCTTAATAGACGACACATACCCCTAATTCGGGTTATCCTTAAACGTCTCTTATCACAAACCGGGAATCATATCCATGATCCACACACTTCACATTTTACAACATATAACATACACTACATAACAACACTTAACAACACTTTGCACGTTCCATGTGCACAACATAACACCGCAATAGATATTGCATCACAACAAAGATACATAACATAACGGGAATGGTCCTCTCAGGAACCGACCCAAACATCACAAACATCACTGGTGAGCCTAGAGATTGTTGCCAGTCTCATGATAAGCTCGTTACATAACTCGTTACCGTTTCGTTAGATGAACGGTTAACTTAACACAAGGTGCCCCGGATATAGTGATCCAAGCACACCGAAACAAACATAACAATAGTATGCCCCTGTGGCCCGACGTGAGTCAGTAATAGCCTTGGTTAAGCTAAAGGGTAGGTTGGGAACCAAATTGGAAAACAACCAATACATACAGAGAGGATCGAACCTGCTATGACAACGACCCCCATACTCACACGTGTGGCCGGAACAGACCGGACTCCTCATTCCCCCCGTTAGCACTTATTAGAAGTTCATCTTTGAACTTTATTAAACAATCACAAACATTGGGTTAAGTCTTGTCAGACATACACAAGGGAAAAGAGAGTCATACATTCACATACAACCATCACACACAAACATCACATAGCCAACTCACGCATAGCCGTGGTTAGAACGTTCCTTAAGTCGGAAACGTTATTACCGGATACCGTTCTCTTACGTTTACCTAATAGTGGTTAACTAGCCCTTCAAGCGCATTAGAGGTTACCGGTATCGGCACGTAAACATACAATAACAATAATGACTGTAAACTCGTTTCATGATTTATATCATAACGTGGCAAACATACAGAAAAACACATTGGCATACAAGCCGGTGTAATCCGTTAGGACACAGGTTGCAAGAAAACCATACCTGTCACCGGAGTCCACTTTATCACGTCCACTTATGTTCCTCGAGCAATTCTCGAACAACTGTTAACATCACATGTGTTTTCATTAACATCGGGGTTTGCTTGATCATTTAATGTCAATGCTTAATTTTTTCCCCGTTAACTTAGTTACATAACTTAACATTTTAACTGTTTTACTTTCACATTATTACAACCTTTCACCCACTTAATCACCATTAAAACTCACTTATCATGTCCTTAACAACCTTACAACATCATTACCTACCAATCCCCATCATCTCATATCATTTCATAACCTCAAACCATGTTCCTGGTCCGACCGACCCACCGACCGACCCACAACTGGGTCGGTCCATTACAGAACCCTTTTACTTCCTTACAAACATGACCGTCCGACCCACGTCCGACCACCATTCTGGGGGTCCATGTGCGAACATTTTTCCACCTTTGTAACTTGACCGACCGACCCATGTCCGACCCACCCTTTTGGGTCGGACCATTACCGAACACTTTCCTAACTTTTACAGAGGCTCGACCGACCCACAAACTGGGTCGGCCCCTGGGTCGGTCGCCTCCTAAACTTACCCAAACTTTGTCAAATCTTCACCAAACTTCTCCTAAGGCCTCTTAATGTGTTCTAACATCATTTGGCACTTCAAACACCCTTAAGATATTCTTAAACACTCACAAAACTATTTTTCCTAATTCCTTAAACCTTTACTTATATCTCCACAAATTCCTAACACTTACAATGTTTTCTCCTTATGATTTCTAGGTGGCATTTCACCTATAATGACCAAAATACCAAGGTGTATCCTCTACACCTTATCATCATCCCTCAACTTCTTTTCTTACTAACTAAATCTCCTTTTTACATCTTACCAAACATCACTTATTCCTTGAATATCAACATTACCTAAACCTTAAACAAACTCCTCCAAGACTTACACACATCCACTAAACACACATTGAATTCCTAGAACTTCAAGGACAACACCTAAATCCTTGCATCAATCTAAATCACCTTAATACATGTTTTCTTCTCAAGTAAACATTCATTCACCTTTAACACTTCCTAGTTCACCAACACTCACTTAAAACACCTAGAACTTCTTACACATTTCCCAAATTTGGCCATAGGTTCTCTAGTATATACTCACATCCAAACACTTAGGTTTTTACCTTATTTCATTCAAAACACCTAAAATCCATCAAACACATTCTTATACACAAACTTCACACATCAAGCACTACATCACAATATAGTGCATAACTTAAATTGCTTGGCACTTAGGCCCTTAAATAACATGGCTCTTAGGCCCTTAACTTGCATAAACCTTAAACACTGAATTTCCCACATAAATAATGCCTTTGACCTGCAAATACATACACCAAAACATATGTTCTTTTACTAGTCTCCTTGAGAACACTTTACTAGGTCACTCACCATTGGCTCCTTAGGTATTTTATCAAGCAAATCAAGCTCATTTTCCTAAGGCATTTAACTACATTGAGATAGTTTGTTTACCTCTTTTTCCTCACAAACTTCTTTCTTGTTTCCTTGTAAAACCGGTAGGGCATTTGGTCCCTTTTCAACAACTAAACATTATACAAACAATAGGATGAGTATTCAAGCATTGTGCTTCATCTCATTGTAAACCCTAGTTACACATATTGTTTTAACACATTAAGGTAATTGTTTTACCTTGGAATTGGAAGAGAACTTGAATAAGTATCAAGAGAGGACTCCTCCTAGCCCTTGGAAGATTCAAATGAAGCTAAAACAAGCAAGATAAATACACCATTGTGAGGTGAATTTTCGGACAACATGTAAACATGGAGGAAACATGGATTTTCTTTGAGTTTCCTTACCTAAAAGCAAAGGAGAACAAGAATATGTGAAAAGGTGAGCTCAAGCTCCTCCCATGGTAGTTTCTCTTGGCACCGAAATGGAGGTTTTGAAGTTTTGAAGAGACAAGATTGTAGAGCTTGGCTTAACTAAGAGAATGGTGGTGTTTGTTTTTGATTTGGTTAAGTGAGCTAGGTTTTACAAGTGTTCAAAGATGAACTTCCATGGTGGTGGTGATATGTTACCGAGAGAGAACAAGAATAAGAGAGGAAGAAGGAGTTGGAACCGTGGGAATGAAGGAAAGGAAGGGAGAATGAAGATAGAACTTACTTTTGAAGATATTTGTAAGTTAAAGCAAATAGTACTTTTGCTTTGTCATTACTTAACTTATTTGATTTGTTCCAAATGTGGTGAGTCACACATGGAAACCGGCCCCCTTAATACACCTAGGGGTATAATAGTCTTTGATGACTCATTTAATTACTTATAACATTATATGTTACAAACTAGCTTATAAAAGTTACTATTCACAAACTAAGGCACATAGAAGTGAAATTTTTGATTTCCCACTAATATGGCCACCCAAATGTGATACTATATAGTACACATGTTAATTAAAGAGTAATGATGGACATTTAGCCATTCAAAACTCATTTACAAGACAATTTTTCAAAAACGTGCTTTAAGACTCCTTAAAGCACATTTTGTGTTTTAACTTGTTTTCAAGCTTGGTTTTCTTTAGTAATTGCTTTAATATGTTCATTAACATATTTATAAGATATAAGTATGACCATTAGGTCTTATACAAATTTATCCCAAGCTTAGAGCACATTTTTGCTCTTATTGACTTTAAGGTATTTTCTTATGTTTTATTTGGTTTAACTGTCCAACCAAGTTTCCTAAGGACTTATTTAGCCTTATTAAATCATAATTAAATGTTATCAAGTCTTGGTAGGCTCTTTGGGTCCTAACCAAGTTCACTCATAGCTTAGAGCATGTTTTTGCTCAAACTGTCTTAATGCTTTATTGCATTTATTATGGTTTAAATTGTTCACTGATGTTACTAAGGCACTTTTTAGCCTTTACATACCATAATTTGATATTTAAACCACATATCAAGGTTTGGGGTATTTCAATCTACCCCCCTTAAAAGAACTTCGTCCTCGAAGTTCACACTTTCCCACACATCATTAAATCAGAATACGGGGATTACTTGGAAATAAACTTCCATAACCAAACACACTTTACATCACAACTCGGACTTGATGGTCCGGGCAACACATTCACATCCACACATAACATAACATATCCAAATGATAACCTCGGACTCTATGGTCCGGGTATCTTAACAACACTTACACATACATAACAACCCCTTTGACTCACTGGTCTTGGGTAACATAACAACATTTACACATACATAGCAACATTTGGACACATAGGTCCCGATAACATAACAGTCTTTAGACACGTAGGTCTATTCAACACCACACATTTAGACTCATAGGCCTTGATAGTATACACTTTAGGAAATCCAAGTCAAAACAACATTCATTACACATACCACACAACATGTCAGAGCATGTATAGCAATCAAAAATATCCTTGATATTCACTATGATCCCGCAGAACCCGGTCGCGATGGACCTTCCGTCCCCGTGCCTTTGGGAGTTTAAAACAATCACTTAAATTTAAAATTTCTTTGTGAGGTTAAGTAAGAGAACTTTAATTACGTAAGTATCCATCAACGTTTTATAAATACCAATTTGAAATCTTTTTGAAAACACACACAACTCCAAGTCCAACTTAAGCTCTTTTGCTTCTTTTATTAGCGTGGTTATTCGTGACCACTTATAGGGAGTTTCAAGAATCATCCAACCCTGATGTGATCAGCATCAGTGTTGAACTATCCTTCCACTCCAATTTGTGTTCGGCTTCCCTTGATCACATGCAAATCAAGTTCCACCTCCCACTTCATTTTCAAGCATCAATTAAATCACTCATTTCCAATTTTCTATCTTTTGAATCATCCTAGTCATGATCACAACATCTCCAAAGGATAGAACTCCGTCTATCAGTTACCTCCATTCACTTTTAATCCTGTTGCCTAGGGAATCTTATTCTCACTAGGTTCTATGTCGGTATCATACCCTTTCATGCATCACTTATATTATATATACACATATATTTTATCCAAAATACAACACCTGGTTTCACATTTATACACTGTCGGGGCTTTTGTTCCCCCGGGAGTTTATCTACTCCCCACACTTGTACAATCACACACAACTGTTAACAAACACACACACTTATCACAATGGTATTCGCATCTTCTGTGCGCAATTACCACAATTAATCCATGAATGAATGTGTATGTTACGTAACACACACACCAATCATCAAAACAAACAATAATTTTGTGCTATGCACAATATGAGTCACATACACTACGTACACTTGTACGGTAATATACACCAAGTGGTTTTGCGCTCTACCCCCCTTAAAAGGGATTACGCCCACGTAATCAATCACTAAACATTAGCTTAAAATGTTTTGCCGTCGTGAAGTATCTTAACTTCCACGCGGTCTATTACACAATGGATTCTGATTAGAGGATCTTAACCATATTGGCGGTTTAGTTCCTAAACCAAGAATTCTCATTGGAGTTTGTTTAAACTCTTAATTAGTTTCGATTCTGGCCTGATAGGCTTCTAGGCATTAATAATTAGCCATCCACTCATATTCGTTATTCACGTTGTACATTTGAATCACTGGTTCACTAGTCTCTGCTGCGAAACTCTAATAATTGTAGAGCTTAATTGCTCCCTTTTGTTATTCTTACTGTATTGTACATCCCCAATTGTCACCTTCATCTTGGTAACAATGGTTTCTCAACCGACGCACGGTGTCTTTTACCGTTAGCGGATTCGGTGAGTTTCACAATTTTCCATTCACTTCTCCAATAGCTTACAGCGTAAACTACTATGTAATTCACAATGACTGACTTGCTTCTACCGACTTACTGTCGGTTGAGATTGAGCTACTACTTAGTGTGTAGTGCTCTCTCAGCTATTTACAACATTTGGGGTATATTCCATATCGGTATTTGGCCGTTAGTGCCACTGTAGTCACTTACTGTTAATCATGTCTCCACATTTGGTTTTGTACAAGCACTCTTTATTGGTGCGGCCTTGCATTTCCTATGCATCGGCCATTATAACATTATTGCTCCACAATTAACATGTTTCCAATTTTTAGCTATCTCATTCGATCATTACTGCGCAAGTGCAATACCAAAACACTCAGTCATACAGAGTGCAGAGGCGTAAA
The DNA here is from genome assembly GCA_023374045.1 of Limonium bicolor. Lineage (NCBI taxonomy): Eukaryota > Viridiplantae > Streptophyta > Magnoliopsida > Caryophyllales > Plumbaginaceae > Limonium > Limonium bicolor. The sequence continues at coordinate 229,961,418 of CM041776.1, forward strand.
CTCTTGACAGTAAATCCCTTATGCGATTCGCCATGGAATTCACACTGAGTTCCTCATCACACAGTACCTACCACTGGCTTATTGCCCAGTCTGTTTAACATCACTCATCTTGCATCTCCACTGAGTTTAACTCCTAACTGGTTTTATCTGTTACATTATCGTTTGACAACATTTATACAACGGTCGCTTGTTGCGCACCGTGCTCTCACTTATCGTATAACACTAACTCACATAGTATTTACTGTCACATTAACTTCCACACATAAATTTACATTATTCATATTATGGTTCATCCCCATTTGGATGACCACTGAATGCTCCTTGAGCATCGATCATTCGAGTCACAAGCCGGCATTATTCAGCCAGGTGCTTCACTTTATACACATACTACTAAGCTAATTTCTCTTTCAATAACAACATGGTCAATCCTTAACATATTTCTTGAACTTGATTCACACAACTACCGCTCCTGCGGTGTCACAATATCGAGAGGTATCCCCACTCTTAATGCAGTGGTTCGTTTACCACTCTATTCACTTATACAACATAAACTTCTACCATCGATCGAATTTATATAACATATCTTGCTTATGGCTTATAAGCCTTATTTGCCTTGAGCTGGGCTCATTGTAGGCTGTCCACACACATGTACTCCTCTGTACAATATTACAAGGTCGTTGCATCACGTTTCCTTTCATGGGATGCCCCTTAGGTTTGTCAGTCCGTCTCCTGACAACTTATGTCTAAACTGTGTGTTAGTTTCGACCCTTGTGCTTCTGTCATGCATTTCATTCAACAATTGTTGATGTGAACACCCTTCAAGGATTGCTCCTGGGTGTTGTTAAGTTATGCCTTTACATTTGGCTCGCACTTATTGGTACATTCCGTTAGCCACGCCTTTCGCGTTCTTTACTGGTTATTATCTTCTTCTGTGAAGATTAACATTTCCTGGTAGTGTAGGTACTTATTCTGGGAATTTATCCGTTCATTGCACATTAATGTGTCCACATTAGGCATCTGCTTGCCATGTACAGGCTGGGTCACCATTCCAGCTATAATGTTTATCCCTAAGGATCCTTAAGACATATGTGGTGTCTTTACATAACAGTTTGTGCCCATCGCACTTCCTAACTCTTAAACATTTCCTTGAAAGGAGTTCACTAATCCTTTTAGTCTTGCTAACTTAACTGAATTCCTTAACTTCAACTATTCCTTGTAGTCCTTAGCTCTCGTTTGATTTATACTGCTGACCGTAGACGGAGTCGACTACTTCCCGTGTTTCGGACTCTACTCGTATACATATATGGGGTATCATACTGATACATTACTACTTACCCAACTAACCTATAAGTAGGTCTATCAGGCCCACAAGCTCCTATCGGAGTGCGGTCGTCCCACAACACAGTTGGTACACTTGTAGTGTCCGTCACACGCCTAGGTGAAGTATTCTGTTGTCAACTCCCTTATATTGTCCCGTGACAATATTCATTCCCTGCTTCCCGAACTTAATCGAGGGAAAGTTTATCCCTTGTTGTATCCTATCAACTGCTCTTGGTTTTACTGGTTTGGTTTAAAAGAAGGTTGGAAAGAAGTGTTGGTTTGAAAGAAAATCTGGTTTGAAAAGAATAGGGTTTGTAAAATCTGGGTTTGAAAGAAAATTTTCATGGTTTCACAACATCTTCTTACCTTATCCAAGTCTAGCTTCTTGCTGACTGGTGTACTTACAATCATAGAGGTTAGGCTATTAAGCCCTTCCACTGTTATGACAATCACATTTAACTTTATTGTACTTTTCCAAGTACTTCGTAGTGGTTATAAATTTCCCGAACAGTCCTATTGTAGCAGCACTTGCTATGGCAAGTGCGCCATGCTAACTGGCTATCAGTTTGACACATACCGGTTGTGGTATTGTTTTTACCCGCACTGTCATCAGTGGCCTTGTTGGCCCTCACTGATCTTACTGTCTTGATAATAACTTGTCTAGGTGACTTCTCACTGTATTCACATGACGATCATCAACTAGGGTGTTTCCCATTCTGGGAGACCCCTTTTACTTAGTATCGTATCCTCTTTATAGCCCGTTCCACGTACTTGTCGTGGTTACTGAGACTTGTCTCTTGCTTGGGCACTACGTTGTAGTTCCTTTGTCGATTGGTATACCGTTGGTGTATCACTTAACAATTGTGGTCCCGTAGACACTTGTCTCGGTTTTACTAATCCACTTCTTGCCTGTTGCACGGTTGGTGCGTTGCAAGTTGGTTATTCTCGACTGCTTTGCATGTCGACCCAGGTTGCCGGAAATTCTATTCTTCAATACACAAGATCCTTCATTCATTGCTATGAAATGCGGTTAACATTATTCAGATGGAGACCGTCTCCGGGATTCCCAGTTTTCGGGATCTACCGTATGACAGGTTCTCCGTACCCTAAAGGTATTTAATAACAGCCAGATCGGGTATCCCCGAGTAAGAGAGGACTTCCATCTCTCTGGCGTTCTTTCCCAAGTTATCAAACAGGGATTGTGGAGGGTGGGAAGGATATTGTAGGTTTCCAGTAGCCACTGGTAGTTCCTAACTAGCGTATCTCTCACGCTATCACTCAACCCTTAACCCAAAGTACTTAAATCCTAACTCGGTAATTCAGTCATCAGAGCGATACTTCGCTCTGATACCACTTTTTGTAACACCCCATCCAACATTAACATACTTACAACAAACTGCAGCGGAAGAACAACCTCGTCACATTACTTAACTTGTTGGTGTTACACGCCGTTAGCCACCACGTGGCTAACAAGGCTAATACATACACAACGTACCGGTCTGATGGGCTAAATTCCCGAGCAACTATACATTAGTATCCCTTTCCATTAACAACAACAATAATATACACCTTATCAACTATACCGAGTATTTATAACCGGTGCCGACTACAACATCGGTCTTACTACACCTATTGTATATACACACTTAAATGAATACCCATGTACAATGACTACCCGTCCTACTCTCGAACGGCTTCCAGCACTTCGTACTGAAATAGGAAAAGAAGAGAAAGGGGTGGCCCCGAGGGGCTCAGCACCTTTGCTGGTATGGTAATCCCGCAGCCCACATGCTACCGGGCCACGCACAACTACTTGTCGTCTTAACATGCGGTTGATTATATTTATAACATGCATGTAACAATAAACACAAACACTTAACATTTCGCCTCAATGGGCTCAACATCGGATAATACATCCTTACTTAATAAGTCACTCTTGGTATACATCATCCCTAGAGTGTTCCTCCTCTGATGGAGCTACTTCCTTAATAGACGACACATACCCCTAATTCGGGTTATCCTTAAACGTCTCTTATCACAAACCGGGAATCATATCCATGATCCACACACTTCACATTTTACAACTATAACATACACACATAACAACACTTAACAACATTTGCACGTTCCATGTGCACAACATAACACCGCAATAGATATTGCATCACAACAAAGATACATAACTAACGGGAATGGTCCTCTCAGGAACCGACCCAAACATCACAAACATCACTGGTGAGCCTAGAGATTGTTGCCAGTCTCATGATAAGCTCGTTACATAACTCGTTACCGTTTCGTTAGATGAACGGTTAACTTAACACAAGGTGCCCCGGATATAGTGATCCAAGCACACCGAAACAAACATAACAATAGTATGCCCCTGTGGCCCGACGTGAGTCAGTAATAGCCTTGGTTAAGCTAAAGGGTAGGTTGGGAACCAAATTGGAAAACAACCAATACACAGAGATCGAACCTGCTATGACAACGACCCCCATACTCACACGCGTGGCCGGAACAGACCGGACTCCTCATTCCCCCGTAGCACTTATTAGAAGTTCATCTTTGAACTTTATAAACATCACAACATTGGGTTAAGTCTTGTCAGACATACACAAGGGAAAAGAGAGTCATACATTCACATACAACCATCACACACAAACATCACATAGCCAACTCACGCATAGCCGTGGTTAGAACGTTCCTTAAGTCGGAAACGTTATTACCGGATACCGTTCTCTTACGTTTACCTAATAGTGGTTAACTAGCCCTTCAAGCGCATTAGAGGTTACCGGTATCGGCACGTAAACATACAATAACAATAATGACTGTAAACTCGTTTCATGATTATATCATAACGTGGCAAACATACAGAAAACACATTGGCATACAAGCCGGTGTAATCCGTTAGGACACAGGTGCAAGAAAACCATACCTGTCACCGGAGTCCACTTTATCACGTCCACTTATGTTCCTCGAGCAATTCTCGAACAACTGTTAACATCACATGTGTTTTCATTAACATCGGGGTTTGCTTGATCATTTAATGTCAATGCTTAATTTTTTCCCCGTTAACTTAGTTACATAACTTAACATTTTAACTTGTTTTACTTTCACATTTATTACAACCTTTCACCCACTTAATCACCATTAAAACTCACTTATCATGTCCTTAACAACCTTACAACATCATTACCTACCAATCCCCATCATCTCATATCATTTCATAACCTCAAACCATGTTCCTGGTCCGACCGACCCACCGACCGACCCACAACTGGGTCGGTCCATTACAGAACCCTTTTACTTCCTTACAAACATGACCGTCCGACCCACGTCCGACCCACCATTCTGGGTCGGTCCATGTGCGAACATTTTTCCACCTTTGTAACTTGACCGACCGACCCATGTCCGACCCACCCTTTTGGGTCGGACCATTACCGAACACTTTCCTAACATTTTACAGAGGCTCGACCGACCCACAAACTGGGTCGGCCCCTGGGTCGGTCGCCTCCTAAACTTACCCAAACTTTGTCAAATCTTCACCAAACTTCTCCTAAGGCCTCTTAATGTGTTCTAACATCATTGGCACTTCAAACACACCCTTAAGATATTCTTAAACACTCACAAAACTATTTTTCCTAATTCCTTAAATACTATATCTCCACAAAATTCCTAACACTACAATGTTTTCTCCTTATGATTTCTAGGTGGCATTTCACCTATAATGACCAAAATACCAAGGTGTATCCTCTACACCTTATCATCATCCCTCAACTTCTTTTCTACTAACTAAATCTCCTTTTTACATCTTACCAACATCACTTATTCCTTGAATATCAACATACCAACCTTAAAAAACTCCTCCAAGACTTACACACATCCACTAAACACACATTGAATTCCTAGAACTTCAAGGACACACCTAAATCCTTGCATCAATCTAAATCACCTTAATACATGTTTTCTTCTCAAGTAAACATTCATTCACCTTTAACACTTCCTAGTTCACCAACACTCACTTAAAACACCTAGAACTTCTTACACATTTCCCAAATTTGGCCATAGGTTCTCTAGTATATACTCACATCCAAACACTTAGGTTTTTACCTTATTTCATTCAAACACCTAAAATCCATCAAACACATTCTTATACACAAACTTCACACATCAAGCACTACATCACAATATAGTGCATAACTTAAATTGCTTGGCACTTAGGCCCCTTAAATAACATGGCTCTAGGCCCTTAACTTGCATAAACCTTAAACACTGAATTTCCCACAAATAATGCCTTTGACCTGCAAATACATACACCAAACATATGTTCTTTTACTAGTCTCCTGAGAACACTTTACTAGGTCACTCACCATTGGCTCCTTAGGATTTTATCAAGCAAATCAAGCTCATTTTCCTAAGGCATTTAACTACATTGAGATAGTTTGTTTACCTTTTTTCTCACAAACTTCTTTCTTGTTTCCTTGTAAAACCGGTAGGGCATTTGGTCCCTTTTCAACAACTAAACATTATACAAACAATAGGATGAGTATTCAAGCATTGTGCTTCATCTCATTGTAAACCCTAGTTACACATATTGTTTTAACACATAAGGTAATGTTTTACTGGAATTGGAAGAGAACTTGAATAAGTATCAAGAGAGGACTCCTCCTAGCCCTTGGAAGATTCAATGAAGCTAAAACAAGCAAGATAAATACACCATTGTGAGGTGAATTTTCGGACAACATGTAAACATGGAGGAAACATGGATTTTCTTTGAGTTTCCTTACCTAAAAGCAAAGGAGAACAAGAATATGTGAAAAGGTGAGCTCAAGCTCCTCCCATGGTAGTTTCTCTTGGCACCGAAATGGAGGTTTTGAAGTTTTGAAGAGACAAGATTGTAGAGCTTGGCTTAACTAAGAGAATGGTGGTGGTTTTTGTTTTGGTTAAGTGAGCTAGGTTTTACAAGTGTTCAAAGATGAACTTCCATGGTGGTGGTGATATGTTACCGAGAGAGAACAAGAATAAGAGAGGAAGAAGGAGTTGGAACCGTGGGAATGAAGGAAAGGAAGGGAGAATGAAGATAGAACTTACTTTTGAAGATATTTGTAAGTTAAAGCAAATAGTACTTTTGCTTTGTCATTACTTAACTTATTTGATTTGTTCCAAATGTGGTGAGTCACACATGGAAACCGGCCCCCTTAATACACCTAGGGGTATAATAGTCTTTGATGACTCATTTAATTACTTATAACATTATATGTTACAAACTAGCTTATAAAGTTACTATTCACAAACTAAGGCACATAGAAGTGAAATTTTTGATTTCCCACTAATATGGCCACCCAAATGTGATACTATATAGTACACATGTTAATTAAAGAGTAATGATGGACATTTAGCCATTCAAAACTCATTTACAAGACAATTTTCAAAAACGTGCTTTAAGATCCTTAAAGCACTTTTGTGTTTTTTAACTTTTTTCAAGCTTGGTTTTCTTTAGTAATTGCTTAATATGTTCATTAACATATTTATAAGATATAAGTATGACCATTAGGTCTTATACAAATTTATCCCAAGCTTAGAGCACATTTTTGCTCTTATTGACTTTAAGGTATTTTCTTATGTTTTATTTGGTTTAACTGTCCAACCAAGTTTCCTAAGGACTTATTTAGCCTTATTAAATCATAATTAAATGTTATCAAGTCTTGGTAGGCTCTTTGGGTCCTAACCAAGTTCACTCATAGCTTAGAGCATGTTTTTGCTCAAACTGTGTCTTAATGCTTTATTGCATTTATTATGGTTTAAATTGTTCACTGATGTTACTAAGGCACTTTTTAGCCTTTACATACCATAATTTGATATTTAAACCACATATCAAGGTTTGGGGTATTTCAGGAATGTTTTGAAAAACGCTGACTTACTTAAAGAGGAATCTCTAAAAAGAAAATGATTTTGTGACTAACTCAGCTTGTGTGACTAACTGAGCCTTGGATGCGAAACTCTCTTGGGTATTGGTTCCTTCTATTTGGTTGTTCCATTAGACATTGACTACTTAGGGTTTACGCTTCTGCACTCTGTAGGACTGAGTGTTTTGGTATTGCTCTGGGTAGTTAGTGATCTAGTGGGAATTTGGAAAAGGTCAATCTTGGAAATCTTTCTTTCGACGTGCGCACGTCTTCAATGGTAACAGCAGGGGGCTGTATATCCCTCGCCCATAGGGGCATTGATATTTAACAGCAGGGGGCTGTATATCCCTCGCCCATAGGGGAATTTATATTTGACAGCAGGGGGTTGTATATCCCTCGTCCACCAGGACATTTAAATCTGACAGCAGGGGGCTGTATACCCTCGTCCATATGGACATTGATATCTGGTGGTGGGGGCCATCTCTCCCAATTGGATTATTCACTCTTGAGTTATTGGTTCTTGGATCTATCTTATTATTCCTAGTCCTTCGTGACTATCTGAGTCTTTATACTCCGAACGGGAATTGGTTCTAACATCAACAATGGATGCTTACTAACTATGGGGTGTGACTACTTAAGTGGATGACTTGTTTTGGAAGTTCTCTATCTCTATCTTTGTCTTGTTTTCTTTTCTCTTTAACTTGATTGTTTTGAAGTGCTTATTCTCTATTTTACTTTTAAGAGTTTGTTTTCATGTTACTGTTTATTTTGAAGAGTTATGTTTTATTAGTTTGTTTTTGGAGAATCGTACCAGTTCCATTCCAGGGAACTGACCCGCCCCTTTCGGGGTGGGCTGCTTGGTTTCATCTTGCAGGTACGAAGTGATTTACAGGTGGCCACGAAGAGAATGAGCGTTTGGGATGGGACTAGGTTTTGTGGAGAGTTAATGTGTTTAATTTCTATTATGTTTGTGTTAAGTTTTTCTCGAGTTCAGACGTAGCTTTTGTAGATTGTAAGTTGTAATTGGTGAGGTTTGGTGCCGGGTGTTTGGAACCCGATGGTCTGTAATCGCCTTAGAGTTTTATTTCCGCTGTATTTATGGTTAATAGGGGCGTTACAGAAAGTGGTATCAGAGCGTAGTTACGCTCTGAACCCAAGAAAACAAGCCGAGTGAAATACTTAGATTATAGGTGCACTTAAAACTGGGGAACTGGGGTAGAATTGGGAAGTGAGGACTCCAGTAAGGCACGACTCCTAACCCTTTTTGGAATTGTGAACGATTCCTTTACACACTTTTCTTTTGTGAATGTCTGTGAGTGTGATGTGTGTTATACCGTTCCAACAATAAACTACAGAAAATATATATATAAGTTTGGAACATCCTATATTAAGTACGATAAGATTTTGGTTGAGATAAACCAAATATTAAGCTATTTCTCAAAAGCATGCTCATGGAGAATACATTGCTAAAAATGTGATCCTTTAAAAGCTAGTACACAAATTCCTAGAATTTTAAATAATACTTTTGGTTGAAAAAAATGTACAAATAGAACTTTACATAATTAAATTAGTATTGATATTATGTGAAAGTACTTAACTCCTTTAAAGTTTGAAAATAAATCTCATGAACTACTTGGTATCAATTTATTACCTAAAGATAATGTTTAAGATAAATCTTAAGTCTAGAAAATTATTAAGCTAACAAGAACTAGTAGCGTATTAGAAAAGATCAACATCTGAACTTGTAAAACACATTGAAACTCTATGTTAACTTTAGAAAGAAAACAAATAAACCTAACACCCTACGGGAAGTGCCTGGTGCGACGAACTCCTAGGCTGAAAGTAGTGGGGGTGCACACCCACTTCTGGAAGTTTAGGGGCTAGACAAGCCTTGTCATCTAACTGTAAATAATCTTCTACGCAGGTGATGGATTGTGTTGAACTTGAGGGGAAGTGGTGGTAAGACGTTACCATCATGAAATCTTGAGCTAGGCATATTTTATTGCTAACCACAATGAACAAATCAAAATTTGTATCTTAAGATCCGGTATTAAAACTCATAAATGTAAAGGGATTATTGAGTTAAATCTTTGGTGAAAAATACCTATATATGGAGGAAGGGGATTAAGTTTGGGTACTCCAAGATACAACATCCACCCCTGGTTGAATATTGAAAAAAAATCAATAAAAGAAGTTACTTAAAGATTGAGTGAAGAGAAGAGTAATACTAAACTAAATATCATTGATCCTTAAATACTTGAGTATTGAGCATCTTAAAAAAATTGAGAGTTACTTAAAGACTGGAAATTCTCATGTTTACTTGGAAGTTTAACATTATACATGTATAAAATTTTAAAAGACACACTAAGAGTGATATTTACCAAAAGCCACCATTATCTAAGGGAGTACTAAGATTTAATAATCAGGAGAATACTTACATAGAACAAACCTTAAGAAAAATAATTACCAAGAGTGAGTGAGTTTTCATTAGACTAGCTCATTTGACTTAAAATTTTATACAGAGTCCCTACCTTAAAAAAAATATAATATATAAATTTTAAGATAAAGGAATCAGATTTTGGAAGAACTTCCTAAAATTCTGCCTTGGGCGAAGTTATATAATAAGTAAATTTTATAAAGTAAACACTGAATGAATCGTCTAAAATACGATAGTTAATTATAGAAACAATTGAAACTTGAAAAGTCACAGAAAATATTTATCTTATAGAGTTTTAACATATGGTTGACTAATAAACCTCTGAAGATAATTTTGGAATATTATTGAGGATTATTAAATGATCGGGAATATTATGTTAAACTACTCAAGTACGTTACACCTGGTTTATAGCTTGGTAATATAATTGATATGATAAATGATCATATATGGACATATAATTCGTATCAGTCATTAAATGAATGGATAATAATCATAAGATAAAATTTTATAACCACCAAGGAAATACAATTACATAACAATCAAGAGATACAGATATACGTAACGATCATAGATAAAATCAACGGTGCAGTAAATTCACAACAAAGCTGGTTAATAAGGTGTTGAATTCTTTGAATGTGCCGTTAGTAGCGGTACGAGGGCGTACCTTAGCTCTTTTAAGGGGGATATGCTGGCATACTCCTTCTTCGTTATCTCATCCGGATTATGCCTCGTTGCATTGTTAGTAAAGGGAGAACAGTATTAGCAGAATGAGAGGTGCTTGTATGTGCTTGGTTTTTACAATATGACACAGTATGTGACTGTTGATTTTCATCATGCTATGTCTTGGTATATCTTGGTTCGTTTTGAGTTTGAGTAATCTCGAGTGGAATGTTGAAATGGAAATAAAGGATTGGTTTGGTATGGAATTTCATTGGAATTATTATTATTGTCTCAGCACACCCGAAGCGGTGTGAGTGCCTATTAGTTGATTTTTAAACTTCGAGGCGAAGTTTCTTTTAAGGGGGATATACTAAAATACCCCTAAATTAATTTAAATTAATTTAGGGGATTTCTTTTATTAAACCTTTAATAATACTATTAAGTATTAAATTATTATATGGAATTATGAATATTAAATTATTATATGGAATTATGAATATTAAATTATATGGAATTGTGAAATTTATTTAGGGGTTTTCTCCTATTTAACCCTAATTATTATACATTATTATATAGTATTATGAATTTAATAATAAGATTTATAAGTCAATAAATCTTGGGAAAATTATTAAACGCTCCAAATATATTATAAAGATTTTAGGAAGTGTTGGAACATTGTTTTGAAACATAAAAGTCAATATAAAATTCTAGAAACCTTAAAGCTTATTAAGCCTTGCTAGAGTTGACTTTTTGAGAATGGTCAAACAAGGCCATGAAACCTATACCAATAAATAGGTTATGCAAAACCATGAAGATCGATAAAAAGAACGTCAAAAACGGATCATCCTAGCCAAAGTTATGCTAGATTGAAGTTTTGAATCAAAATTTTAAGAGATGCCACGTGTCACTCTGTAATGGGTCGCCCACACTTAGCCGATTCTCTCCCTGAATTTCGGTAACCGATTTCATTACTTTGCCCTAACTTTAGACGGCTATAACTTTTACATCTCTCAACATTTTTCCATGCCGTCTTCTCCATTCTCTTCTCCTACAATTCCTCTTTCCAACCATTACTCATACAAACCCTAACTCCTTCTGAATCAACCGGAAACTTGAGTCAAAGTAGCCACCTCGCGAAAACTGGAACTGCAATTCCAGATTTCTCTTCAAAACAGGTAAATTCGATCAGCCATAACTTCTTCGTTACTCATCCAAATTCCATGTTCCTTAGCTCGTTTTGAAGAGCTCTAATTCCTCTAAAACTTTCGTGTTTATGGTCTAAGCTAATTCTCAACGGATTGGAAGTGTAAGACGTCTAACGTTTCGGTTCCATCAGCACATAAAATCATACCGAAGAGAGGTAAACTCGTGTTTTGCGACTTCAATATCTTTCTATATGGTGCGAGTTAGGTTTATTTCTTGCTACCAATACGTAGATCTACGTTTCTTCTTTCCAATAAGCCCTTACTCATAATCTAATTCGTTTTGTACTGCTAGTTATAGATCCTCAAAGTTGGCACCACGAACTGTCTAAAGTTCGAGTTTTTCCCAGTTTTCCGAATCGGAATTCACCCAATTCGCACAATCCGGTGAGTCTCCGATCAAATTTCTCCGTTGTTGCTGTTCGTAGTTGTATTTCCGGCCTAACCCATGTTTTAATTGAATCAATTACGTGCCATATTAGGGGAATTCGTCGGATTTATTTTCGAATTGAGCTCAGTGAATGATAAGAACCCTAACTCTCGAATCGTTTTCGAATCTTGATATATACTGCATTATAATTGGGGAAACCGGTACCAATAGAACCGAAATTTGATTACGAAACTATAGAAACAAGAATCATTCGATTTCATTCTGTAGATTGGGAGAAAATTGCGAATTAGTACTCGAAGTCCATAGTTGAATCACTGAAGAACTCGTCGTTCAGGGTCCGTCGGATCTTAGTTAAGAGATTTGGACGGCTGAGATTAAAACGTTTTAGAATAAGTTATTAAAGGGTTTTATAAATTCCAGTAAATAGTCCTAACTTTTTGGGTTAATTTAAATATCTTCCCGAATGTATTTTGACTTGAAATTTTAACCATAGGTTCCTTATTTAATCTAGTTTATTTTGATGTAAATTATTATGGTTTTGGAGTTTTTAAACATAAGTTATGATTTTTGCAAGTTACGGGTTTTCTGGAATTATTTGGTTAAATTAAAAAGATATTTTTATGAAATAAAAATTTTATAATATGTCTAAAATGTTATAGTTACTGTATATTAAATTTGGGAATTTTTGGGCACTGTAAAAAGGTTTAAAAATTGTGTTTATGAGTTTTTCATAAGAATAACCTATAATATAAGGTTTTTAATGTAACCAAAAATTAAAGTATGGTTTGTTAATTAACTTTTAAGCAGGGGAAAATAAGGGGAAATAAATTAACATTGTATAACAGTAAGTTTATAAATGTTTTGGTATTGGCTTTTAAGAGAAGTGAAATTATTTACATATATGTATATATACTTACTTAAGTAGAAACTCATATAAATTAAGGGATTTAATTATCCTACATTTTATTTATTATATTATATGGGAGTTAATATTTTTAATTTAAACTAAGGAATATATATATATATATATATATTTCTATACATATATAAAGAAAAGGAATAAAATAGTAACTTGGGTTAAATCAAGGAACTAAATTAATCTACATGTATATTAGTTATATAATAGGGTGGTTAATATACTTAATTGAAACTAAGGAAAATACTTTATTTTATAAACCATATTTCAGATGTGGATATGTGTAAAAGTTAATATAAATAATTAAATGCAATAAAACTACATAAAGAATGTCTTGAATAAATCCTAGTATACATATACGATACATACATAAATAAATAAAAGTCATAAAATACCTTATAGAAAATGGAATATGACGGAATTAATAAGTTAAACTAAACTTATACATAATACTATTAAAAGAATATTATATGAGCTAGTATTGAATTGTGGTTATGAAATTGAGCTTAAAGAGTTATCTTGGATTTCTGAGATTTATATAAACCATAGTAGAATACATGTGTAATATTATTTGTCAAAGACCATAATGTAAATTTATAATTTGGTTAGGTAATTAATAAGTTGGGACTTAGGAATATTTGTAATTAGATTTTACACAAATAGGACTTACTATATAATTAATGAATAAATGTAATACTTTTACATCTAAATGTTCTTAATATATAAACAATAATAAAATAAATAAAATACTTTTACATCTAAATGTGAGGTGGATTAGTAAGTCTATATTTAATCATTTCTTGACATTTATGGTAGTGAAATATAACTTAATGTTTTAAGATAGAATCATTATAAGGATTATGATATATTCTATATTAAACGATGGTTTGGGAATTTATCTAAATAATTATCCTTAAGTTTCTTAGAATTAGATAAGCCATATAAAATACATTTATTCCCATATTCAGGATGTGAGTTTACAGTTAAGTGAGGTATTTAGTGGTGAGAATTTATAGGAGGGTTTATAGATAGGAATTTGATACTTAAACCTTTGAACCTTTTTATTAGATAAAACTAAGTTACATACGATATATTGATATACTTTACGGTAATGGGAAATTATGAAATGTTATTTTGAAATAAAATATGAAATTTTCATAATAGATTCTTTATGAAAATTAATTACAATTTCGCTTACGAACAAGAATTTAATTCTTTGATACATTCTACTCTATGTAGATATATTGTCCATCCTAAATACAATAAAGGGAATTAATTTATTAAGTTATTCCTTTGAAAACCTTAGGCTTTGTAAAATAATTTAAAACGTATTTAAGGCTTAAGTTTATTGAAGTTTAGTACAAAAGGATTATACCTAGTCTATAGAGTGTATGTGTGTAAAAATAAAACATTTAGGAGATTAGAGGTAAGTAAGGATACATAAAATGTTACATTTAAACACCTTATTATATAGGTAATAATTAAGCAAATAATGTACCTTGTGAATACTAAATGTAAGAGTTCGATAAGTCTAAGTTAACTATAATATAGTTGTTTCAATATGAGAGGTAATTCAACATCTTGTGGCAAGATTATTAGACGGTTATAATAGGAAGTCATTCTGAACTAAGGATATGATAATTGAGTTTAGTGGCTCAATTAAGTTATAATAAATTGTATCTACAACATTATGATTCCAATATACAAGATGTAGATCTTAATTAAGTTAAGGGAAAGACTTAATCATAATCATAATGGGTTGTCTAGTAGATATTGTTTAAATACATAATCTTTACATTGTGAGATAATAGTATAGTATTCTGATATGAGTCCATCATAGGTCATAATACAATGTTTATTCTAAATTAAGAATAAAGGTATTGAGCTTAAGATTATTATCGAAATTCTTAGATTTAATTATATAACATAAACACATTTATGATATAGAGGTCTCAAAAGTCTTAAATGTGAGGATTGTGGTTAAGTATGAATAAAGTGGATAGGAGTGGACAATTAGCAAATGTTAATCGAATACATTCCTTGATCTTACCACCTTGGGCTATACAACGTTCTCAGATAACTCAAAGATTATACGTAACACATAAGTGAGGGCTTAAAAGACAATTGAGACTTTGGAATAAGAGTAAGGAATTTATTTAAGCTTAACTTAGGCTACAAGTGATTGATGATAGACTACCTTTAATATTCTTCAGAGTACTGTTGATTGTTTGCGCAAGTTGACTAGAACTGCTACAGCGTTACCCAGGTACGATTTCTCGTACTCAGCTTGTTGTGTTTTGGACTCTATGGAATGTTTTGTACGATTTCTCGTACTCAGCTTGTTGTGTTTTGGACTCTATGGAATGTTTTGTACGATTTCTCGTACTCAGCTTGTTGTGTTTTGGACTCTATGGAATGTTTTGTACGAATTCTCGTACTCCGATATTTTTGCTGATTGACTTGTGGAATGTTTTGGAAAATGCTGACTGACTTAAAGAGGAATCTCTAAAAAGAAAATGATTTTGTGACTAACTCAGCTTGTGTGACTAACTGAGCCTTGGATGCGAAACTCTCTTAGGTATTGGTTCCTTCTATTTGGTTGTTCCATTAGACATTGACTACTTAGGGTTTACGCTTCTGCACTCTGTAGGACTGAGTGTTTTGGTATTGCTCTGGGTAGTTAGTGATCTAGTGGGAATTTGGAAAAGGTCAATCTTGGAAATCTTTCTTTCGACGTGCGCACGTCTTCAATGGTAACAACAGGGGGCTGTATATCCCTCGCCCATAGGGGCATTGATATTTAACAGCAGGGGGCTGTATATCCCTCGCCCATAGGGGCATTTATATTTGACAGCAGGGGGCTGTATATCCCTCGTCCACCAGGACATTTAAATCTGACAGCAGGGGGCTGTATATCCCTCATCCATATGGACATTGATATCTGGCGGTGGGGGCCATCTCTCCCAATTGGATTATTCACTCTTGAGTTATTGGTTCTTGGATCTATCTTATTATTCCTAGTCCTTCGTGACTATCTGAGTCTTTATACTCCGAACGGGAATTGGTTCTAACATCAACAATGGATGCTTACTAACTATAGGGTGTGACTACTTAAGTGGATGACTTGTTTTGGAAGTTCTCTATCTCTATCTTTGTCTTGATTTCTTTTCTCTTTAACTTGATTGTTTTGAAGTGCTTATTCTCTATTTTACTTTTAAGAGTTTGTTTTCATGTTACTGTTTATTTTGAAGAGTTATGTTTTATAAGTTTGTTTTTGGAGAATTGTACCAGTTCCATTCCAGGGAACTGACCCGCCCCTTTCGGGGTGGGCTGCTTGGTTTCATCTTGCAGGTACGAAGTGATTTACAGGTGGCCATGAAGAGAATGAGCGTTTGGGATGGGACTAGGTTTTGTGGAGAGTTAATGTGTTTAATTTCTATTATGTTTGTGTTAAGTTTTTCTCGAGTTCAGACCGTAGCTTTTGTAGATTGTAAGTTGTAATTGGTGAGGTTTGGTGCCGGGTGTTTGGAACCCGATGGTCTGTAATCGCCTTAGAGTTTTATTTCCGCTGTATTTATGGTTAATAGGGGCGTTACAGACCTAGAACGAGCAGAGTAGCGGTGGCAGTGCAGAAGATAAACAAAGCCCAGTGGTGGTTACAATTTCAAATACAAAATGAAATGAGAAATGAAGGTAAAAAAAGTTAGCTAATTAGTATGTAATTTTATATCAGAACTCATGTTTGGTGATACGGCATTAGAATAAATAATTTTTTCTGTTCATCGGCAACATTGAAGCAATACCTCATGTATTTCATAAACCTCCCCGGGTCCCTATTGACTGAGTCGAACGATTAGCGCTCCGGGCACACCACAGTAATGGAGGTGATGTTCTTCTCATGACATCTCTCAAGTAGACCTCTATTATATCACATGTACTATAAAAAGTTAGCCAATAAAATTTCATAGATACTTATTCTATATGTTTTTACAGTATGAGGAAAGAACACTTACGTTAGATAAGCTTGAATAATGTTAATGTTCAGGTAATCTCCACACATCATCTCTCTGATGTCCCCAAAGTTGATCGTCGTGGTCATATCTTCTTCGTAGTGAAACATCGACTTTGGAAGCGTCATCATGAAGTTGATAGTTTGAGGTGACTTCAAAATGATCTTGTCATAGAGATTCATCTGACGAGGCCCCAAGTGTTTAATAAGTTTTTCTGGCAGTGAGAACTTACTTTTAGGCACCTCAGAAGTCCTAGTGCGAGCCCGGACGGGCGCTGGATTCTTACCCTTCACACACAAACAATAAAGCATAAATGTAATGATAATTACTAATTGATTATTATAGTAACATTAAACATTTATCTAGAACACACCCTTGTATTTTTGACAGGATCCGCCGGCGCGCTGATCTCTTCTTCTCTGGGTCGGGATACGCGGCGAGGAAGTTCAGGGATCTATAATGGATTATATTAGACACTTAATGCTAAATAATGGATTTTATTAGATACTAAATGGTTGTCAAACAGTCTTACCTCATCGGTGACAACAATATAACATGCTGGCCAGGGCAATATGTCTCCCTTTGCTTCAATCAGTGTGCATTTGTTGTCAAACGCCATTAGAAGGTATGCATTCTTAAATCCATCAATTATCAGGTCCAAGGTCACACGCGCATAGAATGCGCGTAGACGTACGAAATTGATGAGCGTGAGTGGACCTGATGGCAACACCGTCCCATAGGCCACATCTACAGGGTGCCCGTCTAATGGTATTTAGAGACGGTATTTTTTGGCTCCTTTAATAAACATAGATAATACGTGAAATAAATAAGTGAGTCCAATCTAATACTATTTAAAGGACTTTATTTAAGGAGAAAAATAGTTAAACAAAGCTAACCTGGATGTTGGCAAACGGGTACGGGTCAGCGGCCAGAGCACAACTGGACGAGGAAGACGGTCGAGGAGGATCATGCTGCTGTTGAGTAGTCGCATGTGCGATCACATCCAACGCTTGCTGCAGCCTCTCCTCATAAGCCCGGCGCTCGGCAGCCAGTTTCTCCTCATTAGCTTGGCGCTCAGCAGCGAACTTACAATCTACCATCGCCTCGACGTCAGCAACACTCATCTGACCCTTCCTAGCAGATGGCGGGAATACGTGCTTCTGATGTACTTCTCCCCCAAATCCTCTAACACGCCCCGGGTGATCCTTCTTCCCAAGCGCTAGATTGAGAGCGTCGTCTTGAGAAGGAGCAGCGTGTAAGTCTACTTCTCCTCTCTATGCCGCTTCATACTGTCCAATTGTCAAAGAAGTTAGCACTAAATTTAAGATCAACAAACACTTGACTATATAAGTAAATTATTTAATAGCTACTTTCAAACACTTACAATTTGGTTAGCCAATTGTTCCGTCGCAGCATGACGAAATATCCTCTGACCTTCGCTGGTCGTTGTCTGGCGTCCCACTATGAACATCTGCACCCTCCTCGCCTCAGAGACATGGGCATTCACTACCATCCTCATTCCTCTGCGTCAGCAAACCAGCTTCTTTCCATCCCTCGAGGCTGCCCATATATCCCCTTCGTCCCATGGTGTAGGGGTGGAGATTAGCTTCACGGTTTTTCCGTGCTTGTTCTTGTCTTTACTGTTAAGACAGTACAACAAAAAATTAATTAGAAAATCAGGGATAAATCATTATGAGCATTAATTCAGAAAAGAGTACACACAAACATACCCTAAACTCGGGGATGGAGTGCTGCTCAACTAACTCTTTCCACTCCTCTTCAGTGATCATGCCATTGTACACGACATACGGCGGAGGCTCGCGTGGGGGCACCCTGGTGATCCAGTTATCAACCAAGTAGTGGCGGAATGATTTAGCTTTGCCACCCACCGTAGAAAGAACGGTCTTCTTCACTTCGTCTGGGATCTTGTATCGTTCTTTCACCTTCTTCCAGATGGTCTCCATAACTTCTTTCGGGACTTGTGGCCATTTGTGGTTGATGCAGCAATGTGATCTGGACAGAGTCCCTAGCATACTAGCGAACTCTGATCTACTGCCCCCACAATACCTCTTATACTTGTCCCAGAGAAGACTGATCTCATCCGGTTTCTACAGCTTCAGCCCGCGGGTCGGACCTCTACCTTTGGGTCTCTGAGTAGCACTCGTAGAAGGTGCACTCATGGAAGGGCCAGCAGTAGTAGTGAGAGCTGTAGAAGGGCCAGCAGTAGCTGCGGTAGATGTAGATGGGCCAGCAGTAGTAGCGGCACTGGTAGAAGGAATTGGTACCCCTTGCTGCTCATCTTCGAACTTGCAACAAAATAACTCGAACTCTTCATCAGCCATGCCTGTAACACCCCAACCCGAAACTCCACAACCTGTACGATGATAGCTCCCAAAGATAACTAGAAATGCAGCGGAAAATATATACATAACAACGGGTGGTGCTACAACGCCGCTAGTCACCCATGTGACTAACAAGGCTAACTCCAATACAACTTACAAATGATACGGTCTGAGCGCTGAATACAAACCTCTTAAAACAACAAAAGTCAAAAATAAAGTACAGTACTGTAAAATGATACCAGTAGTAATAATCCCCTGTCTTAATTCTACCCCACCTACACTCGGTCGGGTAATCTCTTCAACTTCAGGTACCTGAAAAATGGGGGTGCCCCCAAAGGGGCTCAGCAAACAACGCTGGTATGGAAAACGTGCAGCCCATCGGCTACTGGGCCACACCAACTACTTTGTCGAATACATGCAGTTCATTTTTGTAAAGCTAAACAAGCATAACATGATAATCACAAGTATCCATACAAGGACAACAATATCACATAGCATAAGACTTCAGAAGGTCAAGTTAGATGATCTGTAATTGTTTAATGGTAGTCGGGTCCACACAATGGGACTGACATGTATATAAGAGTACCTCACAGCGGTGGAGGTATAGTGACCTCGTTAAACTCCATCTTCACAGAGTAAATTGGTCGGGTATGATAAACCCTTAGACGAGATGGGACTCTCGTACAAGTAGGTGGGTAATGAGTCCCTCAGAAGATAACGTAGTTAACTCTTGTACTTAAAAGAGGTGGGTATTGAACCCTTGAGAGAAATAAAGTCTTCCTCCCAACTTGAAATGTTCCGGTACGCAGCCGGTGAGTGACATAGTGCACCCAAAACTCCCGTCGCGACGTAAATTGAATAGGAGACGACCTGTGACAGGTACAGCTCCTGTAGCATGCATGGCCAGATCCAACTGGGCTCCTCGTTCTCTTAGTATAGAATTTATTAGATGTCACTCAAGGACGTTAAACAAGAACACAATGTGTATTGTCAGTTATCGCGTTTAGGATAATGACGTTTGTTATAAAGTGAAGTTAGTGAGAAACTTGAGTACAAGTTCTCGGTATAATAAAACGCAGGTATTTAATCCACTGGTAATGTAGTGTCGTATGCGTGGGACATACACGTTGTAGTTAGTATCATTCACGCATATAAAATGACACAACAGTGCACAAGAGTAATACAACATTTTACATTAATTATCTTGGTCGTTATTTCAAACAACATATAGCAGACAAGCCGGTGTAATCCGGTAGCAAACAGGTTGCAAGAATCCCATACCGTTTACCGTAGACTGTACTTGTTTAGCTCCCGGTCAACGTCTGGTCAAACAATGTCCTATAATAGGATTAACTGAGAGTGTTAATTTATGTAACTCTCGTATAATAATTTTATTGATTCATGAAACGATCTCATATTCGTTATTTCATGTGAGGTTTATTTCTTTATACTTAGGTAGTTTCTTTAACCTCTTACCCTTATTATTAATTAAGGTACTTACATATTTCCAAAACATGTAGTCCTAATTTATAAACTTATATTGTGTGATAATTTCTTTTAATTACCTTATGGCTGGATGTATAACTTTTTTGTTATTCCTTTTGATTTATCTTTAAATCCTTTAATGTATATAACTATATATTCACGTACTATTTATGTTACATGTTTTACAATTGTCCAAATGGCATAGTATTTATAATTCTATCAATGACATTTATTGGTCACATGTTAATTAATTCTCCTCTTAACTTTATTTTAAAATATACTATAACTCCAAATATTATTTGGTGCTTCCACGTTAAATTCCGTATATTCATTTCCTTTTGATTTACTTGAAAATCTAAAATATTTATATTTCATACACATGTATTATTTATGATACATATATATAATTGTCTAAATGACATAACCTCTTAATAAATTCTCAAATTATATTTACATGTCACGCATGGACATATTATTCCCATATCTTTTATTAATTACAACTAACCTCAAACAATATTATTTCTTTTTCAAGTAAGTTACTTGTACTTGTATATCATATAGTTTTAATTTCATAAATCCTTAAATCATAATTTTCTTTTCTATATTTCCTGAATATCCATATAGGACCTACAAATATTTTTAATCCCATAAATACATCATATTTTCGGTTATTACATTATAACCTCATTTATTTCATAAACTTTACTTTACACTCCAAAATACATTATAATACATAGTTTTATTTTCTTAATTAATTAATTCACTAAACCACCTCTATAAATTCAGTATTTATTATTTGAACACCATAACTTTTATAAATTACCAATTCAACCCTTAACCTTTCAGTTTTGACAAATAACTTTCTATAATTACATTTTAACCCCAAAAACTTTATATGAATTACATATTCACTTATAACTGTAGTTTTGATATTTCATTACCTTAATAACCAAGTGGGCACTTATATTTCTACAATTTATGATTTCGCCCCACTTAAAATTCAGTTTTATATTAAAACTTTTATAAATTACATATTCACCATCATCATGAACCAAATTTATTCATGTGTGGTTAAGATGGAAAAGCAGAATAATGCAGCAGCTTGAAAGAAGAGAAAACCATCACTTCAAAGAAGCGTTCATGGTGCACTATAATACTACAACCCCTCTTTTTTTTGGATTTTGTTCACTGCTGGTTATTGCTTGTGAGCACAAGATGCCATGTATATTATTTGAATGCTGCACAGCATGAGTACGTGCTTGTCTCTTGCAAAGGCAAACTATTTTTTTTTCTTTGACTTTATAACAGCAAGACTTACATTACTGCTTATTATGGTCATCTGATTTCTTTACCCATGCAACAGAAGAACCCAACTATCTCTATTGTTATGACAAACAGCAAGGAAAGGGTTAAGTTTAAATATAGAACATTTCAGAGATGAATATTTTTCAGTCTCTTCTCTGAACTGATATACCAGATGCAGCAACCTACAGATTCTGTTCGTTTGTTGTAGAGGAATCATTACATAAAAGAAATGAAGGATTTGAAACGCCGGTTTAGGGGCAGAAGAACCCAGAACTTCTATTGTTATAATAGTCATAGGAGAAAAACTGGGTTCAAGTGTACCACCAGTAGTGGAAATAAGAGTTTTATGCTTCTGCTTCTATCTGGTGTGCGAGTCTGCAGCAGTTATAGTGGTGGTTTATCACTTCAAAGATTCGTTTACCAGAAGGAAATGGAGAGGTATGCACAGTTGTATTGTTAGAGGCAGATCTTTAGTGTTTTATCTCTGCAGAGGGGTATAAACACAAGGACAGATTGAAGGAGTGTAATACATTTTCAGCAAGTATAACTGTAGGTTCTTACAATGGTAGTTCTTCGAGAAACTGTTACTGAACAAGAACTGAGGGTTGTGTAACTGACTGACGAAGAACTACTATCTTAGCGGAAGATAATTTAGGAATGAAAAACTAAAGTACACGTGAACCTTCACTTTATTAAAACGTATCAAAACGATACTCACACGCGTACTTGAAGAACAGGCTCTTCAAATACAAACTCGTAACCCCTTACAATTCTTCCTCTTGAACTAGGGTTGCAATAACTCTCTAAACTCTCTCAATAATAGTTATTCTCTTTTCTAGATTCCAAAAAGAGTGGATTGCTTCGGTAAGCAATTCTGCTTATATAGGCGATATAGCTTAATCCTAACTGAAATATCTTCTAAAAGATAAAAAGATTAACTCATACGCAAGTATATAAAATCTGATTAGATTTTATATTTAATATCTCTCAGCATAAAAATCTCCTATAAATACTCTAACAAAGATATTGTAAACGCAATCCCTTCTTTACTTCTGTCAATCTTCAGATTCCTGTGTCTATAACACAAACCACAGTATGTTACGCGGAGTTTATAAAATCAAAAACACCAACATTTTCCCCCTTTTTGATTTAGGCAAACTCTGTGTGGTGTGATTCACCTTGAGTAACTGCATCAATGACACGCAACCGTGATACACTTCCCCCTTAATATGTGGGCACACGCATGCAAAGTAGAAATTCATTAGCAGGACAATAGTAGTCACAGAACACAAGCATTAGTCCAAAAAGATACAATTCCAGAACACACAGATAAACTTCCCCCTTTTGCCGAATTAAAAGAGGTAAATCATAAGCCAAAAGAGCCTAGCGATAATCCAAAAAACATAAGTTTGCAACACAGTGGAACTACGACAACCTAGGCAGCAAGACGAAAACAAAAGCAGAAGAGTAGGACTAGAAAGTTGCTTCAGACTCAGAGGGTGACTTAGCGTCATTCAAATTTGCAATGTAAGACTCCAGAGCAAGGATTCGCTTCTCCAAGGCGTGCTGATTGGTTACAAGAGTGTTAATCATAGACAAAAGGGTGGTCTCATGGGAAGTAGGAGGTGGATGTGGCGCGGTGGTATCTTGATGAGGAGGTGGGTGCTTGAGCTGCCATCCAGAGGGAGTGCGCTTAATAGACATCTTAGCCAGCGTGTGAGTGCCCAAGTAATGCGAGCCTTTCATAAGAACACTTGCCATGTTATCCAGCGGAACATGATAAAACTTAAAGACTTTGGTTAACCACAGAGGATATGAAATAACTGGTCGCTGAATGTTGATCACCCGTTTCCAATGTTCAATCATGAGCTTAGGCAGAGAGATCTCCAATTTGTGCTCAAGACACCACATCAACGCTAGGTCTATCGGAGTAACACGCTCCCGCATATCATGTCGCGGAGTAAGCACCTGATAGGCAAACAAATGAAGCAACCGAGGAAGAGCACCAAAATCGCGTTGTAAGTAATTTCTCAGTCGAGTACTGGCATTTTTCAGACCGTAGTGTCTCTGAACATCTTTTATAGGCTCAACATCAATCTTCTGAGGATTGAATTCAGATAACCCCGCCAACGGAACATCAAGTATATGCGCCAACAGACCAGGAGACAGCGTAATGCAGACGCCAACAACTTTAGATTGCAACTCAGTTTCGGTAATCATGGACATATTGGTGACAAATTGTATTAGGGCATCTGGATAATAAACAGTCTCATAGCTAAAAAGAACATCCCATTTTTGAAACTCTACATACTCAGCTATGTCCACCAAATCATGAGCACGTAACCACTGACAGTCTATAATCTTTCCCATAATCAGATCAGCCAAAGTAACATCCCTCATAAAGAGAGGGTCCTGGGGAAACTTACGCACATGAGTAGAGGATCGGACTGGCGCACAAGAACGCGGACCGGACACTGTAACCTTACGCCTCTTGGAAGATTTCGTCACAGCGACGGGTGTACCCGCATTCGGCGTCGGTGCATGGTCAGAAGAAACCTGTGTATTTCGCTTGTGCTGATTCCGAGTACGAGGCCGTGTCAAGGTTTCAGCCGGAGCCGGTAAAGACTGTGGAACAGGAGAATCAACACCAGTAAGAGGCACCAAACCATCATTCTGGCCAGAGTTGGAGATGGAATCTGCGACTTGAGCAGATAAGGTATCGACGTGGTCTTGAGGGATTTGGTAGCGGAATGTTATGGAGATGGCGACTGTGGTGAATTTTGGAGGGTTTCTGGTTGGGCCACGGTGGGTGAATGCGGGCGCGGATTAGACGAGTGAGTAGTAGAAGGTGGAGAACCGGGGGTAGGCGAGGCGGGCGGTGAGAGTCGAGGTGATGTTTGAGGAGAAACGGAGGCCATGGATGCACTTGGAGAAGCAAGAAACCAGGGACGAGAATGAAGGTCGAAGAGCAGAAAGAAACAAGGGAATTCAAAAATAAAGAAAACGGAATAGAAAACTAGCGAGAGACTGCTCGTATGCCACTTTTTTATTTTTTCTTTTCTTTTTTTTCTTTTTTTTATATATATATGAAGGAGCAGACCGGAAAGAATAGGTCTAAAGAAAAAAAACGAAGAAAAGAAGGAAACGAATGTAGACTGCCAGACTAATGTAGAACCACCAGTAACAAACCCACGAATCTGAACTACATACCAAGCAAAAAGACTCATGAATAAACATACCTTTCAAGTCAACAAAAGTAAAAAATTTAGATGGTGCAGGAATCATACCTCAAGGACTGTTGATCGTGCCAAGCTCAAACCGGAGGTAGTTGAATTGATCTCGACTCAAAGGTTTAGTGAAGATATCAGCGAGCTGGGTATTGGTAGGACAATGTAACAATTGCACAGTGCCTTTTTCAACCTGATCACGCAGAAAATGATGACGAATCTCAATGTGTTTAGATCGGGAGTGATGAACAGGATTCTTGGCAAGCTCGATAGTGCTGGTGTTGTCACAATAGATGGGAACAGGACCATATGATATGTCGTAGTCATGTAGTTGATGATGAAGCCACAAAGTTTGTGCACAGCAAGCAGCAGCAACAACATACTCAGCCTCTGTAGTGGAAAGAGCAACAGCAGCTTGCTTTCGGGAGGACCAGGTAATGAGGGTGTTACCCAAAAAATGGGCAGAGCCAGACGTGCTCTTCCGATCAGTTAGCGATCCACCAAAGTCAGCATCAGTATAGGCCATCAAAGTGGATGAAGTACCCGCAGGATAGAACAAGCCAAGTGTCAAGGTACCACAGAGATAGCGGAAAATACGCTTGACAGCCTTTACATGCGGAATACGGGGGGAAGACTGAAAGCGTGCACAGAAGCAGACACTCTGCATAATGTCTGGACGGCTTGCTGTGAGGTACAACAAGGAGCCAATCATTCCTCTATAGGTCTTCTCATCTACAGGCTCCGCCGTTGTTTCAGCCCCAAGTCGTAAAGTTGTCGACATTGGGGTGGGCAAAGGCTTGGAATCTTGAAACTGATACTTGG
This sequence comes from Limonium bicolor, assembly GCA_023374045.1. Lineage (NCBI taxonomy): Eukaryota > Viridiplantae > Streptophyta > Magnoliopsida > Caryophyllales > Plumbaginaceae > Limonium > Limonium bicolor. Next base: position 229,987,438 of record CM041776.1, read on the forward strand.
TAAGTAGCTCAGTAGTATACTTCGTTTGCCTAATATGAGTCCCATCTGGAGTTTGACGAATCTGTAATCCAAGGAAGTATGTAAGTTCACCCATGTTGCTCATTTGAAATTCATTAGACATAAGTGTCTCGAACTCCTTTGCCAAAGTGGAATTTGTAGACCCAAAAATAATGTCGTCAACATAGATTTGGATGAGTAACATCTCAGTGCCAAGATGCCGTAGGAACAAAGTGCGGTCAACTGTGCCCCGACTGAACCCTTGGTTGAGCAAAAAAGTCGTGAGTCTATCATACCAGGCTCGAGGTGCCTGCTTCAGTCCATAAAGAGCCTTTTTGAGGCAGTAGACATCATTTGGACGTGCTGACTACTCAAAGCCAGGAGGCTGAGTAACATACACTTCTTCTTTGAGTGTCCCATTTAAAAAAGCACACTTCACATCCATCTGATATAACTGAAAATGATGTGCGGCAGCAAAGGCAATGAGTAGTCGTATGGCTTCAAGACGAGCAACGGGAGTAAAAGTTTCATCAAAATCCAAGCCCTCCTGCTGATTATATCCTTTAGCAACCAACCGAGCCTTGTTTCTGGAGATGTTACCGAGTTCATCGAGCTTGTTGCGAAATACCCACTTAGTGCCAATAACATTGTGATGATCAGGACGCGGAACCAATTCCCACACATCATTCCGCTTGAACTCATTAAGCTCTTCATGCATCGCGTTTATCTAGTCCGAATCAGATAAGGCTTACTTCACAGTTTTGGGTTCTAGTTGGGACAGAAAACCATGAAAAGCACAGAAGCTATGAGCAGCAGAGCGAGTCTAGACACTAGCATTTATGTCAGTGATGATATTGTCAATATTTACTCCTAGTGCTTGTCGGGCAGTAGGAACACGTAATGTGGTAGTCATATCCACTGGTGTATCATCCTGAGGTGGTGACCCAGTGTCAGCTGCTGGAACAGTCTCAAGCGGATCAGAATCAGCATCACGAGGAGGATTTGCCTGTGTAGTAACTGGGGTGACGTGATCATCATCTGAGTCAGTCGCCTGCTCTGAGTCCTGGTCAGGGATGAAGGATAGTTCTGAGGATGACTGAGTATCTCTTCCACCAAAACTAGTCTCATCGAACTTCACATTAATTGATTCTTCTACAAGCAAAGTATGTTTATTGAAAACCCTATAGGCTCTACTACTCTGAGCATAACCCAAGAAAACTCCCTTATCACTACGCTTTTCAAACTTTCCCAGATTAATGACCTTGTTGTTCAGAATATAGCAGCGACAGCCAAAAACTCGGAGATGAGAAATAGATGGTTTGCGTCATTTAAACAACTCATAGGGAGTTTTAAGTAAAACTGGTCGGATCAAAGCTCTGTTGTGTATGTAACAAGCTGTGTTCACAGCTTCTCCCCCAAAACTCTGTGGTAAACCACTACCACTAAGCATTATGCGTGCCATTTCTTGTAAGGTCCTGTTCTTACGTTCGACCACTCCATTCTGCTATGGAGTACGAGAAGCAGAGTAAGTATAGGTAATACCTTGTTGAGTATAATACTCAGTGAAACACTGATTGATGAACTCAGTTCCCTGATCAGTACGTATCCTCTTGACAGTACGTTCAGCCTGAGTCTGTAACTGTGTAACAAGAGCTTTGAATTGATTAAACGTTTGATCTTTGGTGACAAGCAACCTAACCCAAGTGTATCTAGAGTAATCATCAACCACAACGAAAATATATTTCTTCCCTGATCGACTCTCAACTCGCATTGGTCCCATCAAATCCATGTGCAACAGCTCAAGAGGACTAGATGTGCTTACAACGTTTTTTGCGATGTGTTGTACCCGTACTTGCTTGCTCATGGCATAATCTTTACATACAGTGGACGAATCAAGAATTTTTGTTGGAAGTCCTTCAACCAGGCCTTTCGTACGCAAACGATTGATAAGCCGGTAATGTGCATGACCGAGACGTCGATGCCATAACTGAACATCTTCTACCGTTGCGGTTAAGCATGACACATCATGGTTGAAGAGTTGACATCAATCATGTAAAGATTACCCTTCCGTACTGATAAGCCGCAGACTTATCAAATTTTATGTGCTAGATTTAGTATTATAATTATCTAAATAAGGTTAAATATATGTTATTTATGTTATATTATGTGTTAAAGTATATTATTTGTACAGACTTATATTTTTGTGAGTTTTCTGTGCAAGGAATGATTTTCTAGGCAAAAGTTCAAGTGATGCCGGACTCAATGCCGGATTAATCCTGCACGGCATGAGCATAGATCGGAAAAGGAGCTTTGCCGGATACGATGCCGGGTAGATCTCATCCGGCATAAGTGAAGAGTCGCCACAGTTGACTAGACAATGGCAGTTATTGACCGTTGGAGATTTATCTAGTGCCGGGTGTGATGCCGGGTATCTTCTACCCGGCATATGTACTATTTCGTGTGGAATTGGCGGTTTCGACTGTTAACAGTTGGGCACATTTATCACATGTGCCGGCTACTGGTGATCCGGCACGACGCCCGGCAAACGACATTTTGAAGCCCTATAAATAGGTCGTGAATCTACATCATTTTGACACACTTCAACATACCAAATACACTCCATTCACACTCTATTTCCGCCCCACTCCATTGTTGGTGTCCAAGGAACGTCTACAGATCCATCCACACAAGAGAAGAAGAAGACCTTGACGGGTTAAGGCTATTAACATCCCTCCTCCCCTTTGTATTCTCTTCTTGTAGTTGTGTGGATGGTGATGCAGAATCCTTGTTAGGTTTTTGGTTAGGGAAGATTTCCTTGTAAAACTCTTATGATCATTTATGGAATTTTCAAGTTTCTTAACGGAGGTTTCTAGTCTTCATGCAAAGTGGAATAAGATAGCCACTTATTCTCTTATCTCTAAGTCCTGTTTAAGGCTTTCAAAGCAAGAATAGGATAGATTAGGATCTCGGTAATCTTTAATATTGTTATCCTGAAAAGTGGGCAACAAATGCTTAGGTTTAGGGTTAATCTCCTATTTCCCCATTATTCTGGTTGTATTCGCGGCATTAGCTATGCACGATGCAAGTATGAATATTGAGTTCCTTTTGTCAGAACCGAATCTGGAAGTGTTGTTTACGAATTGTACGATGCCGGATGTAGTGCCGGATGGAAGTTGTCCGGCGCATTCAAGGCCATGAATATGCCGGGTATCGGAGGTCCGGCATCACATCCGGCGTATGCATTTTGCGAGACCAAATCTACTTTGAGACTTGCCACCTTTGATTATTGGTCTTACGTGTCCCTTACATTGATAATCTCCCCAAATCAAAGTTAGTTTATTTTATTTAGTTTTCTTAGTTTAGAATCACATTTACTTTTCCCCCCTTTTATTATAGAATAGGCTTTTGCCCGGATTAGGACTAGTTTTCTATAAGTCCCTTGGGTTCGATACTCTCGGTCGTAATATATTTACACTATACTCCGACCGGGTTTTATTTTGCTACCCGTAGTAGAGTTGTAGGTTTAATTATTTATTTTATTCTCTTTTTTTATATATTCCTTTTATCCCTACAAAAATCTTGTTAGCACGTACCCCTTGTAGTAATAACTCATGAGTCGAGCTATTCCTAACTTGAATGCCTGCTGAGTCAAAAATGACCTGGGACGGACCTTTATCACAAACATGTGATACATTGAGTAAGTCATGTTCTAATCCATCAACAAGACATACTTGATCAATGTAGGCATCATGACCGACGGTTCCAAGACCCACAATTTTGCCCTTTCCATTGTTCCCAAACTTAACATTACCACCATCCTGTTCAGTCAAGGAGCTAAATTTCGTTCTATCACCACTCATATGTCTCGAACACCCGTTATCCATGAGCCACCAATTTTCTGTATGTGACCCAGTATGTTCCTACAAGAATCAAACAGAAATATTACTTTTAGGAACCCAGACTTGCTTGGGCCCTGTAGGATAAGAATCATAAGTTTTATGCCGGTAAGTAAAAGCTAACTTTAGTCCATGAACTTGCTTAAATCTAGAATTTTTCTCTTTGAGTTTGTAACACTGACTAATGAAATGTCCATACCGATGACAATATCTACAAGTGGATTCATATCTCCTATGATCCGAAACAATCTGACATTTGGGTCTTCTCACCGGTTCCTGATGGTAACCTAGTCCCTTCTTATCTGCACCCCTCTTGCTTAGCATGCTACAAAGATTAATTTTTCCTTTATACCACACAGGATTCTCATGAGTCTGCAACTCAATTTCTTGATTTTTCTTAACAACTTCCTCAGTGAGAATAGCAATTTCCTTATTCAGACTTTCGTTCCGGTTAATCAACGTATCAAATTCATCTTGTGCCCAGTTTGGTAAAGTAGCTACTCTGGTGACCAATGGACTCACAAATTTAACATGCAACATCTGCGAATCTATCACTTCAGAATCGGAAGAACTCTTAAGTTCTTTTATTTCAACTTCTAACTCAGCTATCCTATTTTCATACTCAAATCGTTGTGATTCAAGTTTTAGCATCGTTCCAGACAACAAATCAAACATTTGTTTCTTTGACATGAATTCAAAAGATTCTTTAACGTGAGCAAGACTTACCTCACTTTCTGGAAGAACTTGTTTCCACTTTTCCAAAGCCATGAAGCAATAATCGGTGTCCATGTGCATCCCATCTTCTTGTGTGATTGCTGTCATACATGCCTGATCCTCATTATCAGGTTCTGAGTCAGTACCTGAGCCATCTTCTCCCCAAGCTGCAGCAGCCGTTGTTGAGAATTTTTTGACCTTCTCCTGAAAATTATCCCTTTGAGGCAAAGGACAATTTTTAACCTCATGTCCAGGTTTATTGCATCTGAAACAGATTATTGGACCTCTCTTGGATTTACCACGATTGAACTTAGTATTCTGACCTCGTCTCCCTCCAAAAATTTTATGAATACCATTCACTATCATAGTGATCTCCTCTTCCTCATCAAACTCATCTTCATCTATTTCTGTAGTGCTTTTTCGGGCTTTTAAGGCTAGATCCTTGCTGGTAGTTGACGTAGAGATAGTTCCTTTCATCTTTCCCTCATAAACCATCGTTTCAGATCCTAACTCTTCAAGCAACATTTTAGACAAATCTTTCGTCATTCCCAGCAGTGTTGTATAGTGTAACCAGTCTTTTCCAAGACTATCAAGACACCTTTCGTTGACAACAATGTTATCTAGTGTAACGCCCACAGTTTTCATGTCGCTCAATATCTTGTCAAACTTTTATAAGTTCTGTGTAATAGACTCACCATCCAGCATCCTGAAGTTATCAAATTGCCTTCTGAACTGTTTTCCCTTCGCCTTTCTGATTGAATCAGTCCCCTCATAGGCGACCTTAAGGAAACTCCAAACCTCTTTAGCAGTCTGTATACCAAGCACCTTTTGTTGGTCTCCTTCCGAAAGTGAAAACACTATTACCCTCAATGCCTGCTTGTTCTTGCTGAGTAGCTTCTTGTCATTATCATTCCAGTCCTTCTTCTCCTTGGGCTTAGTGACTCCATCTTCTGTAACCTGTGGAACCAGATCACCTTCTGTTACAACCGTCCATAGATCATAATCTATTGACATCAGTTGATGTCCCATTTGCTCACACCAACAAGCATAATTGAATTTTGTGAGCTTCGGTGCTTTGACATTATAAGAACCCATGTTGATCACCCTGGAAGATTTCTCTTCTAAATTCCAAGCAGGGAACCCGCTCTGATACCAATTGTAGGTTCTTACAATGGTAGTTCTTCGAGAAACTGTTACTGAACAAGAACTGAGGGTTGTGTAACTGACTGACGAAGAACTACTATCTTAGCGGAAGATAATTTAGGAATGAAAAACCAAAGTACACGTGAACCTTCACTTTATTAAAACGTATCAAAACGATACTCACACACGTACTTGAAGAACAGGCTCTTCAAATACAAACTCGTAACCCCTTACAATTCTGCCTCTCGAACTAGGGTTGCAATAACTCTCTAAACTCTCTCAATAATAGTTATTCTCTTTTCCAGATTCCAAAAAGAGTGAATTGCTTCGGTAAGCAATTCTGCTTATATAGGCGATATAGCTTAATCCTAACTGAAATATCTTCTAAAAGATAAAAAGATTAACACACACGCAAGTATATAAAATCTTATTAGATTTTATATTTAATATCTCTCAGCATAAAAATCTCCTATAAATACTCTAACAAAGATACTGTAAACGCAATCCCTTCTTTACTTCTGTCAATCTTCAGATTCCTGTGTCTATAACACAAACCACAGTATGTTACACAGAGTTTATAAAATCAAAAACACCAATAATAATAGAAGCTATCCACAACGTCTAGTCTATAAATGCCTCGGGTGAAGATGAGTTCAGATTATATCCCCCGTTCTACAGACAATCTAGTGTGTGATTCATTTCACTGGTTGAAACAGAATGGATCAATCACACGGAAGAGTAAGATATGTTTGGGTATATTATGTTCCTAGAATGGACTGTTTTATGTGCTTGATTTATCAATGTTGTAGCTCATTCACAAGATGCAATAGTTCAGTAATTTACCTCAGCTGAATTGGAGATGGAAGAAGAGATTGGAGAGGCGTGAAGTATGTATGCCTTCGGCCTATTCTGCAATCTGGTGCGAGGAAGCAGTCTTGAATTTTTTTTTTCACAGCAACGAAAGAATGGACAGATGCAACAATATATCACCATATAAGAGAATGGAACCAGGCGCAGAGCATATGCTCTTGCTCACTATATGGGGTTGCAATTTCCTTCAAGCCATAAGAATGAACCGATGTACAGGGTTGTATGTTGGTTGCAGTTCCAGTGAACTTTTTTTTATCACATCAGAGACGCATATTGAAGAAGAATGAAGGGAGTGTAAAGTCTATATGTGCTCCAGCAGCTTGGTGATCCACTATTGCAGAGCAGTTGATATGAGGAGAAAATGAAGAATGGTATAGTATGTATGTTCTCTGCTCGCCAGTTTGGCTTTCCAGAATCAAGGAGGTGAGGTCTTTGCTTATTGTTTTGCTCAGACTTTTGAAACTTCTTTCAGCAATGACAAGAGGGGAAAAAGGCAAGCACAAGACATTATTGTAAGTAAGTTAGGTGAGGATAGATTACTTTTGAGTTTTGTATGTTGAAGTGTGCTCCTATTATTCTTGTTATCACACGGTAAAGGCTGGGAATTAGGAGCTGATTTGTTTGACAATCTTGCTGTCATACATATCATATCATTATAGATCTACTTTGTAGTATTATAACAAGCCTTAATATATGCCAATATTTCCTTGTTTGCTGTAGGTTTTACGGTAGAGACATGGCTGAGAGTGAGCTGCTTTTATGGACCTAATGTAGACTAATGACAACTTGTATTAATATAGAGACCTAGATCTAGTCTTTGTATTTTTAATTCCTTCTTTTATAAAGCTAATCTTTACTTATTTTGTGCAGGACTTTCGGCAAGAGCTAGCTGTTTTGAAAGGGATTTGGCTGTTGAATTAAGATAGTGTTATGGTTAATTAGTTAACTAATAAAGTTTACATGTTACTTTACATTTTAAATCTTGTCACATGGTTCCATTTGCAGCCGGTTACCATGTGCACAAGTTGTAGTTTTTTGTTGTTGTTGATGTGTCCGGTTAGTATAGTGCTCTGCCATATAATTCATGGAGTTTGCTTCAGTCTTTATTTGGTTTGATTAGTATATAATCATTATTATTAATATAATTAAGTGCTACAGATTTTATTCCTTGACCATGTGCATATATATCAACGTGTTGCATGGTATATATTTCATTCTTTGTTTTTTTTATTATGCTTATATATATATATATATATATATGCTATATACTAGCGCAAGGTAAATGGTATGCTGGGTAGGTTTTAAAATTTGTCTTAGCAACATATACATATGTATAAGGTAGGTATATTAGGTAGTTAATTATTTTATTAAGTCAAAGTGTGTAAAAACATGCCCAAAAATGGCATATAAAACCGGTACATGTAGTGCAGATTTTTAGTTTGTAAACTTTGTGTTATATGAAATGTCATAACATTTCCTATGTATTTATGACATATACTTAAGTATCAAGATTATGCAACATAAGTTGTTACATTTTTTTTAAATGTGTATACCAATTTATTTTAGCATTTATAGATGCTTAGGCAATCGTAAAAATTTTATGTTGTTCGTTTGTATTTGTTTTCGCGTTTTTACAATGAACGTTATTGTATGACGAGTCGTATAACGCTCGTATATATATTTTTCCTAGATGACGCTCTCTTAATTGAGCTTGTTTCATAAGGGGTTTGATGCCTGTTAATGTTCGTACGTAAGCGTTTATATGTGTACGTGAAGACGACATTGTATTAGCGTTCGTGGAGCGAACGTTGTCGTTTTATGAATTGTATAAACGTTCGTATCAATCTTCCCTTGTTGTCGCTCTCTTTATCGAGCTCGATATGTAAGGAATTTAATCCTTGTTAATAAACGTACATGGGCGTTTTGTACGAGTATGTTACGACGTTTGTAAAATTACGCCCGTTAGCGTTTACGGTAAAACGACTATTTTTACGTAAGCGTTTGCGTGCATGAGTTTGCATGCGCACGCGTAATATTAATTTACGTAACGTTTGCATGCGTAAATTAGCATGCGTAACTAAAATGATTTATTCCAAGATCAATTCTTCATTATTTAACAATTTTAAGGTATTAATTAGATTTGGGGTATTTCAATCTACCCCCCTTAAAAGGACTTCGCCCCGAAGTCTCATTTCTAAATTCAAATGGTTGTGGGGAATCAAGTTCCACTAAGCATCCACAACTCAATTCTGTTTTAGGGATCAAGTCCCAAGTTTCACTACTTTTCAGTTCGAAGTATATATTTAATCATAACATACAGTATAATGAGCATGAAAGGTCATCACCAAAAATAACTTTAGTGCAGTGCAACGTAGTGCACGTAATTCATTCATAGTAGTGTAGCATAGTACAGATCATGCAAACACGGAGTCATTCCAATATAGTGTAACATAGTACACATACTTACGTAGAAACAAAGTAGCTTCAGTACAGTGTAACGCAGTACACATAATCCATTCTTGCCAGTGTAACGTAGTACACATCATCAAGTAAGAGTTCATAGAATCACAAAGTCATACTTGTAAACATACAAATCACAGTGCAACAGTACAACGGAAGTGCACTTCCATGCTAAAAATGCTAAAACGCAGTAGGCTCTCCCCCCCCCCCCCCTTAAAAGAGGGGTACGCCCACGTACCCTAGACTAGTATAACTAGTCGGTAAATAGTGCAAGAATCTTCACTCTTATTTTGAACTTATGATTAGTTTAAAAGATAGCCTCTCGGCTGTAAGACTTATATTTTTGGTTAAGATATGTGAAATACGTTGTGCATTCCCTTTGAACTCAGTAGATAATTCTGACTGATGGGATCACCACGCTTCTACTGCGCAACTCTGATTGAATAATGTTCAATCATTTTGGAATAGTCTTAAATGCGCTTCGTAGGTGGTATGTTTAAGTTTGTTTATGTACCTATGTATGGTTGATGAGTTTTGTTCATCATTTCCTTCGTTTGGTTATCATTGTTGATCTTGTCTGGCCTTCTGTCCGTTTACGGGGTATTGCCCCTAAAAATCTGTGTATTCACTGACATGCTCTATTTGCATTATTATGCTTGTATATTTGAATCCTGTATGTATGGGTGAAGGTGATTTTCCATCTTGTTTGTTGCCAAATTATTCCATGTCTTGTTTAGACTGTCGGATCGATGTGCCGCGTTATGCCACTGCTCCCGATTATCTTGTCTCTAAGTAACTGTTAGTTGCAGCATAGCTTGGTATTCTTCATTGTGTATTTTATTTCTGTACATCGGGTTGTCACCAATATTGTAAGGTTGGCCCTGATTTGATCTCTCATCCTTGAGTTCTTTTCAAGTTCCACTTGATTGTTTTATGCATGTATGCTTATCTCTGATTGCTACTTTTGACGATGATTCCACTGGTATTCTTCTCGTCGATGTTACTGCGGCCTCTTGCTCTTCATCAGAGTCTCCATTACTCTTTTTAGTTACAGTGTTGGTTATTTCCCGTGTTCTTTACACTAGTCGTCTTCGCATGTGGGGTACTTTCTTGATATATTACTACTTACCTGTCCAATATAGGATTATTTCTTGTCAAGTCCTTAAGCTCTCGCACGTTTAGTTGAAGCATTCTTTCGTCCATGGTCCTTACCCGATTGGTTAGCTATACATATTCTCCATTGATAGTGGTAGCGTCCAGATAGTGAGGTTCATCATCTTGTCGGTGTTGCTGATGCATTCAGTGGTTCAGTTGTTGTAGCTGTAAGGTTGTAGTAATCTTGTTGGTATTAAATGTGTCTTCTATTCATCGCCTCCTATAATTGTAATCGTCGGTGTTCGGGTTTTGTATAATACCGGGGCATATTAAATTCTCCTCTGTGATCTTCAGGTCATCCTCTTGTGATTCTGGTGTTTTAGTTTACTGTCACCATACTCAGTTTTCACTTTTCAATTTATTGTATGAGTTACGGTTGAGCCGTGCATCTTGTATATAATATAGAAAGATTCCTGTTATTATTGATTCACAAACTGTCGATAGTACATACACGATCTTTTATTGTCTGTTCATTAAGTATACCACAGTGGGGTTCTCGTTAAGGTTTCTAACAAGGTACAGTTTTCCCACAATTTCACTTGTTCTTGCGGTTTATAAATCAACTCAGGTGAGTATTAGTATAATGTTTTTACACTTTATATTCTACCATACTTATAGGTAGGTTCCCATTTAATATACTGGGTTTGAATTCATAAAGAAAGACTTAAAGTCGATCCTTCCCTTCAGGTGGCAATAAGGCCATAACTTAGAAGGTAGCTTGTAAATACTGTCATTATAGGTAAATGTCTCTTGATCTCATATTTAATTTATTGTCATGACTCATGGTATAATAACAGTTAGTACTTCCCTCATAGTTGACTATTTTCCGACATACGCGGAGTTGTTTTTGTTATTTTAATCTCTTCAGGATAACCTGGATAATTTAACTTTTAACTTACGCCCTCTACATCTCATAAACTTTATTAGTCAAATTTTATATTAAAATTAAGAACAAATACTTATTTATCACAGAGATATTTGTGACCACTTGTAGGGAGTCTCAGGAATCATCCAACCCTGACGGGGTCAGCGTCAGTGTTGAACTATCCCTCCACTCCATTTTGTGTTTGGTTTTCCCTTGATCTGACCAGGACCAAGTTCGACCTCCCACGTCAAATATCAAACATCCACATAATTGCAAGTTTCCAAATTTTATCTTATCAAGACTTTGTGACGTGGTGATTACAACATTCCTTCTTGACTATTATACAACTAATCTAATAACTGTTGTAACCTACATTTGAAACTAGTGTACTCCTTAATTTCCAGAACTAAGTTCCTTTGATCAAATCATTTAGCTGGAATCCAGTTTTTCCTCTTGGCATAAAAGATAAATTCTTATTAAACACCTAGACACTTACTGCCTAATAATTAATTCATCAATCATTTGACTCTTAAACCCATCATACAAGCAATAAATTCAGTTATGGACTTGGATACCTTGAAACATACTCTTCTCTTTAAAAGGCTTTATCTAGTATTTGACTTATCAGGGCTTGATCATTGCCTACACTTTGGTTACCGTCACTTGGAATAAAGACAGTGATAGTTATTACTAAAGTTTGGATAAGACTCCAAGGAAAAGTTTTTATAACTTGATCAATTACGGTTTCATAAAGTATTATTTCCTGTTCCTTAAAGCTTGGCTTTTTCTCACTCTATTTAAACTCCATCAATCAGGTGAACCATATGTTCAACCTAGGTTAATTATCTTTTAATCTTTTGTAACATTTCATACAAAAAACTTCTAGTTTGAATCCTACGGTTTAGTGACAAGGAAACCAAAGCTTATTGTTGGTTTATACCTCTTAGAAACGTGGTTAATCCACAAACTCATTGGCTTCCAAAAAATAGGCCATTTAGGTGTATTAAATAGAGGTTTTAAAATCATAGAGATTGGTATATAACAATAGGAAAGCTCACGTGTGAAATACTTGTTACAAGCCAAGGGGTATGTTTTTCTACCTTTAGGTTTAACTTCCACTCACTTTTAGTGTATATATTATTCTAAGGCCTTAATATAACTTACACTGCCTCTATTGCAAGTGTCAAGGAGTGTTATTCGTTATCATGTACATATGAATTTTTTTTTACATTGGTGTTAGCTTTCTTTGATTTTTCTGCGCTTTTCACTCGTATCCACAAATTGAGCTGTCATAGAAGACTTATGCTCATATAAATCCATAAGGATAGTGTAGGACATGTGCCTCAAAATAGGGTAGGTATATTTTATGATACTTATCCCTCTGAAATATATCAATACTCCTCAAAAGTTTTAGATTTATAACCTCCCAATCATATGTATTTCTATATAGCATTTAGTTTTGCTAATTTGGTGGTTCTCCTGACCTCAAAATATATGGATTCCAAGTTTGTTCTCTTCTCACTGTTTATTAGGAGTCCAGCATTGTCACTGTAATGATACTAGCTGAGACCCTTGGTATTTGAGCAGGTATTACATCCCGTGTTTATTTATGTTGGATGTTTAGTTACATATAGTGAGATTTTGTCCTGATTTTCTTGATATTATCATTGGTTATTTTTGTAGGACTATACTCATAGTCATATTTCAAGGTTTCGCGCGATATTCTCGCGGAGTTTAATTAAAGGATTGTAAGATTTTTCCAGTCCCGCACTGGGCGGCAAGCTCAATGCCTGGGCATCCCATAAAATTCAGTGTTTGCTCTTCTCAAGTAGGTCATCATTCTCCTTTATTTGGTTTACTGGGGCAGCACTTGTTGTAGCAAGTGCGCCATGCAGGTTGGATTATCATGCAGTGTAAGTCCATTGAGATATTTTTACTTCGTCATCACTGTATACTCGGCGGTATTGTCAGCCTTTCTGGTTATCATCGGTATGGCGTCACGATTATTCGTCGTCAGCTTCCCTTGTGGGCGACAGTTGGCGTCGCACGACCTTCAGCATACCCTTTCCATAACTCAAATAGTCTTAAGTACTTTACGTTAATTTATATATTTCTTTTCATGACATCTGCACGTTATTTCGGCAGGTCGTGGTTTATAGTTACTCTAAGTTTGGACAGTTGTTAACGCCCTTCGGCGGACCAAGTAAAAACTAACTTACTAGTCCTCACTGTACTATCACACACCCTGTATCCCAAGGTTAACTTCGGTTGTATTCAGATCTCAGAGCGCAACTACGCTCTGATACCACTTTTTGTAACACCCCAACCTGAAACTCCACAACCTGTACGATGATAGCTCCCAAAGATAACTGGAAATGCAGCGGAAAATATATACATAACAACGGGTGGTGCTACTACGCCGCTAGTCACCCATGTGACTAACAAGGCTAACTCCAATACAACTTACAAATGATACGGTCTGAGCGCTGAATACAAACCTCTTAAAACAACAAAAGTCAAAAATAAAGTACAGTACTGTAAAATGATACCGGTAGTAATAATCCCCTGTCTTAATTCTACCCCACCTACACTCGGTCGGGTAATCTCTTCAACTTCAGGTACCTGAAAAATGGGGGTGCCCCCAAAGGGGCTCAGCAAACAACGCTGGTATGGAAAACGTGCAGCCCATCGGCTACTGGGCCACACCAACTACTTTGTCGAATACATGCAGTTCATTTTTGTAAAGCTGTAAACAAGCATAACATGATAATCATAAGTATCCATACAAGGACAACAATATCACATAGCACAAGACTTCAGAAGGTCAAGACAGATGATCTGTAATTGTTTAATGGTAGTCGGGTCCACACAATGGGACTGACATGTATATAAGAGTACCTCACAGCGGTGGAGGTATAGTGACCTCGTTAAACTCCATCTTCACAGAGTAAATTGGTCGGGTATGATAAACCCTTAGACGAGATGGGACTCTCATACAAGTAGGTGGGTAATGAGTCCCTCAGAAGGTAACGTAGTTAACTCTTGTACTTAAAAGAGGTGGGTATTGAACCCTCGAGAGAAATAAAGTCTTCCTCCCAACTTGAAATGTTCCGGTACGCCGCCGGTGAGTGACATAGTGCACCCAAAACTCCCGTCGCGACGTAAATTAAATAGAAGACGACCTGTGACAGGTACAGCTCCTGTAGCATGCATGGCCAGATCCAACTGGGCTCCTCGTTCTCGTAGTATAGAATTTATTAGATGTCACTCAAGGACGTTAAACAAGAACACAATGTGTATTGTCAGTTATCGCGTTTAGGATAACGACGTTTGTTATAAAGTGAAGTTAGTGAGAAACTTGAGTACAAGTTCTCGGTATAATAAAACGCAGGTATTTAATCCACTGGTAATGTAGTGTCGTATGCGTGGGACATACACATTGTAGTTAGTATCATTCACGCATATAAAATGACACACCAGTGCACAAGAGTAATACAACATTTTACATTAATTATCTTGGTCGTTATTTCAAACAACATATAGCAGACAAGCCGGTCTAATCCGGTAGCAAACAGGTTGCAAGAATCCCATACTGTTTACCGTAGACTGTAGTTGTTTAGCTCCCGGTCAACGTCTGGTCAAACAATGTCCTAGAATAGTATTAACTGAGAGTGTTAATTTATGTAACTCTCGTATAATAATTTTATTGATTCATGAAACGATCTCATATTCGTTATTTCATGTGAGGTTTATTTCTTTATACTTAGGTAGTTTCTTTAACCTCTTACCCTTATTATTAATTAAGGTACTTATATATTTCCAAAACATGTAGTCCTAATTTATAAACTTATATTGTGTGATAATTTCTTTTAACTACCTTATGGCTGGATGTATAACTTATTTGTTATTCCTTTTGATTTATCTTTAAATCCTTTAATGTATATAACTATATATTCACGTACTATTTATGTTACATGTTTTACAATTGTCTAAATGACATAGTATTTATAATTCTATCAATGACATTTATTGGTCACATGTTAATTAATTCTCCTCTTAACCTTTATTTTAAAATATATTATAACTCCAAATATTATTTGGTGTTTCCACGTTAAATTCCGTATATTCATTTCCTTTTGATTTACTTGAAAATCTAAAATATTTATATTTCATACACATGTATTATTTATGATACATATATATAATTGTCTAAATGACATAACCACTTAATAAATTCTCAAATTATATTTACATGTCACGCATGGACATATTATTTCCATATCTTTTATTAATTACAACTAACCTTAAACAATATTATTTCTTTTTTAAGTAAGTTACTTGTACTTGTATATCATATAGTTTTAATTTCATAAATCCTTAAATCATAATTTTCTTTTCTATATTTCCTGAATATCCATATAGGACCTACAAATATTTTTAATCCCATAAATACATCATATTTTTTGGTTATTACATTATAACCTCATTTATTTCATAAACTTTACTTTACACTCCAAAATACATTATAATACATAGTTTTATTTTCTTAATTAATTAATTCACTAAACCACCTCTATAAATTCGGTATTTATTATTTGAACACCATAACTTTTATAAATTACCAATTCAACCCTTAACCTTTCGGTTTTGACAAATAACTTTCTATAATTACATTTTAACCCCAAAAACTTTATATGAATTATATATTCACTTATAACTATAGTTTTGATATTTCATTTCCTTAATAACCAAGTGGGCACTTATATTTCTACAATTTATGATTTCGCCCCACTTAAAATTCAGTTTTATATTAAAACTTTTATAAATTACATATTCACCATCATCATGAACCAAATTTATTCAGGTGTGGTTAAGATGGAAAAGCAGAATAATGCAGCAGCTTGAAAGAAGAGAAAACCATCACTTCTAAGAAGCGTTCATGGTGCACTATAATACTACAACCTCTCTTTTTTTTTTGGATTCTGTTCACTGCTGGTTATTGCTTGTGAGCACAAGATGCAATGTATATTATTCGAATGCTGCACAGCAGGAGTACGTGCTTGTCTCTTGCAAAGGCAAACTGTTTTTTTTCTTTGACTTTAGAACAGCAAGACTTACATTACTGCTTATTATGGTCATCTGATTTCTTTACCCATGCGACAGAAGAACCCAACTATCTCTATTGTTATGACAAACAGCAAGGAAAGGGTTAAGTTTAAATATAGAACATTTCAGAGATGAATATTTTTCAGTCTCTTCTCCGAACTGATATACCAGATGCAGCAACCTACAGATTCTGTTCGTTTGTTGTAGAGGAATCATTACAGAAAAGAAATGAAGGATCTGAAACGCCGGTTTGGGGCAGAAGAACCCAGAACTTCTATTGTTATAATAGTCAGAGGAGAAAAACTGGGTTCAAGTGTACCACCAGTAGTGGAATAAAGAGTTTTATGCTTCTGCTTCTATCAGGTGCGCGAGTCTGCAGCAGTTATAGAGGTGGTTTATCACTTCAAAGATTCGTTTACCAGAAGGAAATGGAGAGGTATGCACAGTTGTATTATTAGAGGCAGATCTTTAGTGTTTTATCTCTGCAGAGGGGTATAAACACAAGGACAGATTGAAGGAGTGTAATACATTTCAGCAAGTATAACAGAAGCTATCCACAACGTCTAGTCTATAAATGCCTGGGGTGAAGACGAGTTCAGAGTATATCCCCCGTTCTAGAGACAATCTAGTGTGTGATTCATTTCACTGGTTGAAACAGAATGGATCAATCACACAGAAGAGTAAGATATGCTTGGGTATATTATGGTCCTAGAATGGACTGTTTTATGTGCTTGATTTATCAATGTTGTAGCTCATTCACAAGATGCAATAGTTCAGTAATTTACCTCAGCTGAATTGGAGATGGAAGAAGAGATTGGAGAGGCGTGAAGTATGTATGCCTTCGGCCTGTTCTGCAATCTGGTGCGAGGAAGCAGTCTTGAATTTTTTTTTACAGCAACGAGAGAATGGACAGATGCAACAATATATCACCATATAAGAGAATGGAACCAGGCGCAGAGCATATGCTCTTGCTCACTGTATGGGGTTGCAATTTCCTTCAAGCCATAAGAATGAACCGATGTACAGGGTTGTATGTAGGCTGCAGTTCCAGTGAACTTTTTTTTATCACATCAGAGACGCATATTGAAGAAGAATGAAGGGAGTGTAAAGTCTATATGTGCTCCAGCAGCTAGGGCTGTCCAAAAAATTCCGAAACCGCGGTATCCGACCGAAACCGAAATGAACCGTACCTGTTTTCAGGTTAACCGTACCGGTTCTTGCGGTATGGTTAACCGAACCGTGTAAATTGACCGGTTTCGGTTTCGGTAACGGTATTGAATTTTCTAGAACGGCTAACCGCTCGGTTAACCGTGGTTAACCGATTATATAAACAACCGAAATTGAAATACCCCGGAATTTAAAACAGTGATTAATTAGGCTAATTAAATATTTTAAAGCTTAAATAATCCTGAATAAATATGTAGGAACGATTCCCGAAGAAAACGGATTCGTAAAACGAGTTAAAAACGCAAACGAGCTTTAAAACGCGCTTTTCGAGAAACCGGGGAAAATATGATTTTAAACGGGTTCAAATTAACTCGTAATAATTATAGTTAGTTAAATATCTATAATTAGACGATAGTGTGGGTCTAGAGCTATTAAAATTAATTAAACGGCAAAATTCCGGAAAACGGACCCGGTAAATGAATAGTGTCTAAACCGGGGGACGTAACGCGTTTAATTTAAAAAGACGAAAAACGACCCGAGCTATTAATTAGTGTGGGCCGGTTTTAATTAATGAGTATACACCCATTAATAGCTTGTTAGCTATTAAGTGATAACAAGACAAACAAATAAATAAAGAAAGTAAATAGTATAAAGTTAAAAAGTAAAATAGAACTCACCTCCTCATTTTCTATTCTTCATTCACGCTTTGTTTTGCCCAGACCTCTACCCTTCTCCTTCTTCCTCGCGACACGAACAGCACCCAAATCACCCTCCTTGTCTCACCTCCATCTCATTCATTTCTCCACCGAATCACACGAAATTGGTACCGTTGAACTCGTCTCGGTGAGAGCTTCGATCTCCACCCATCAAAGTTTCGTTTCCTCCGTTTTCATCTCCATCGACGTGGGAGCTTTTGGAGTTTGAAGAGTAGATTTCAACTCTTCTTCTCTTCCTTAGTGCCTTAAGGTATATATAAGTAAGTATATATACCATTTCAAGCTTATTTTACCAATTGTGAGACTTTTTCACTCACGTGGAATTTCCCCCTCATTTCAGTCGAGCCGTGAGTTTTTGTGGGTATTGGAAAAACTTCTCCAATTGATTGCCAATCCAACCATTTGGGTTCTCTAAGGTAAAATCAAGGTTAAACTTTGAAAACTAGCACTTAATATATATATTAGGTTTTGTGGAGGAAAGTGAATTGATTATGTATGTGTGATGGGTTGCGGTTGTAGTTGGCAATCCAAGGCCTTGTGTGTGTGGAAAAACAAGAGGAGAAAGAGGGAACTAGATAAAGAGGAAAGGGGAGTGTAAACTGAAAGTGAAACAAGGTAAAAAGCTTACCTTGTATTGGTTTTATTCCCTTGAGAAATTGATGCTTTTGTTGAATAAATAACTTTGAGTTTGTGTAGTCTTGGTACTACGATATTGATAGTTTGAAGAGAATGTTTTAATGTGTGTGAGTGTGCAATTAAACTTAGAAGTTAAGTTGTTTACATATGTGAGCAAATGGGATTTTGTTGTGTTATAAGTGTTTAAACAAAACAGGTGGGAGATGTGGGTTGTCAACTTTTGTAGTGTGGTGAAAATGATTAGAGAAGTAAATAGGTGCTGTCAAAATTCACCTAGGATGGATGGTTGAGTGTTCTGTTTTTAAAGGAAGAAATTAGGTTGTTTAGGAAGTTTTAGTTGAGTGGTTTTGTTTGGGAACCTAACTAAGAAAGAAGAGTGTGCTTGATGGTTTTAGTGCCCTGGAGTGTGTAATGGAGAAACAGTATGCTTTGGTGTGACAAATTCTAGGAGAACCTAGGTCAAATTTTGGAAATGAAAAAAAAAAGATGTTTGGATAATGATGTTTGTGTGGAGGAAATGTCTCGGTATAGTGGTTAGAATAGGCATGAAACATCACTTGGTAACCTAAGGAGAAGATGCTATAAGTGTCGGAAGTTTTGGAGAAATTTGGCTAAGTGTTAAAGGCTTGGGAAGTGAAGATTTTGCCTTGTCCGAACTTCCGTCCGGACATGGAAGTTCGGACAGGCTCTGTTGGTTAGGAATTTTTCACCCTCGAACTGTGTCCGAACTTGGAAGTCCGGACACAAGTTCGGACGTACCTACTTCGGCCTTGGAATTATCCTCGAACTGTGTCCGAACTTGGAAGTCCGGACACATGTTCGGACGTATGGATTCCTGTCTTAAATTCTCCTCGACTCATGTCCGAACTTCCGAAGTCCGGACACAAGTTCGGACATGCGTCTGTTTTCAGTTTAAAGTCACGGCTTGTGTCCGAACTTGGAAGCTCGGACACAAGTTCGGACCAGACCAGAAATAAAAAAAAAATAGCTTTAAACGGTTTAAAAGCTAGGGAATGGTTTGGTAATGATATTATAGGTTAATTAGCACGTGACTAATGACATGTGAAGGTCATTAAGAGCTTAAACAAGATTAAGAGGAAATGTGAAACATGAACTTGTGAGATTTAAGCTTGAAACTTAATGACTAAGTGAGTAAAGTACGGGAAACGTTAGTGAGTAACGTGCTAGATTAATTATGGTTAATTGACCTCCCGAATTAATGTATGTTATAGGACTTGATTAGTTGGACTCCGAGAGAGTAAGTCAACGGGCAAGATACGACGGTGAACGGTATGGTTTTCTCATGCCCTGTATCCTAACTTGGTTACTCTGATTTGTGTTGTGTGTGTTTATGTGCAATCACCTAATCAATTAAATGCATGAATGTGATTAAAAGTATTACCTTGTACATTGTGTGCTTGACCTTGCACCCAATGAACTACGTCTTGTAAGACTAGTTTGTATAATTCATGAAATGTTTGAATGGGAAGAGTTCATGTGTTTGAGATGCTCTCACTAACACACTAACCTTCTGACTTACCTAACCTGGAGATGGTAACTAATGATGAGAGGAGACCGATAGAGTGTCGGCCACGCGTGAGAATGAGGAAGCAAGAGAGATTGCTTACCGAGTTCTGGCCTAACCTTCCCACCATGGTTCTGAACCGTAAGGTCATAGCCCGGGGAAGTAAGCCGAACCTGAAGCCCGGTGGTGAGTTGTGGTGTGTATGCTACTTCTCTGCCCGGAGGTCACCCGACTTAACTGAGTAATTATTTCATGAGATAAATAATGGTTAGTGTGGATCATGCCTTGTGCGAGAAATATGATCAAGAGATAAGAGTTATGAGCATCCGTCTAACCCGGATGAGTATTTGGCTAACACGAGATGAGGTGTGAATCTTGAGGGAGAACCTCAAGGCCTCAGTGACCAATGAGTGGGGGACTTGTAAGGTTTCCACTGTTGTGATTTACTCTGTGTGTGGGTATTATTATATGTGGATATATTGTTGTTGTTAATTGCATGCTTGTTGAATAATAATGAAGCATGTTGACGACCAAGTAGTTAGCGTACCCTCGCTAGTACGCGGGGTATGCGATTACCATATGCAGCTTTAGCTGAGCCCCTTCGGGCACCATTTTTCCTATTTTTACAGGTACACGAGACGGTTGCTAGTTATGGGGTCCGAGACGTTATGCTTTTGGTTGTAATAGTAGATGGGGCGGTGTACCGAGTTGTACACGGGCTCGTAGCCCTAGTATAGTCGGTGTACGATGTGGTACACCTGTTACTTTTGTTAGGAGAGAACATGGAGTAGTTGTGTGACCATAAACTTGTATTCTTTTGGCGGGCTGTGAGCCCTGTTGTAAATACTCTTAGCACTCGGTAATCAGATGTTGTAAATTGTGTCAGTTATGTTGATATTTCTTTTATCAGACCGGGACTGTAATTGTAGTAGTTTAGACCCGGTAACCATATGGGTGGTTATCGGTATTGTATCACCCTCGGTAGTTAAGTGTTTTCCGCTGCGATTAGTTTTATGTCCGTGACGTTTAGACCGTGGTTAGAGGAATTATCGTATGGGGTGTTACAGAAATCTTCAAATATTAATGTTCACCTTATATAATAATTAATGTTAGGTATTGAGGGAATATGCACACTATTATACTTTTTGTCACATGTGTTTGATTTGTCACTCATGATTTAGTTGAATGATCAATGTTGTATTTTAATATTAATGGTATGGGTCTTATCAATAATAAAAAATACACGGCTATAAGGTTAACCGAACCGAACTAAATGTTAACCGATCTAAATGGAATGGTAATGGAATCGGATTTTAGAAAACCGAATTAAACGGTTAACCGAATCCGGTTAACCGATCTAAATGGAATGGTAATGGAATTGGATTTTAAAAAACTGAAGACCCGGTTAACCGAAAGCGGTTAACCGAATAAGGCGGTTAACCTACCATGGGCAGCCCTACCAGCAGCTTGGTGATCCACTATTGCAGAGCAGTTGATATGAGGAGAAAATGAAGAATGGTATAGTATGTATGTTCTCTGTTCGCCAGTTTGGCTTTCCAGAATCAAGGAGGTGAGGTCTTTGCTTATTGTTTTGCTCAGACTTTTGGAACTTCTTTCGGCAATGACAAGAGGGGGAAAAAGGCAAGCACAAGACAATATTGTAAGTAAGTTAGGTGAGGATAGATTACTTTTGAGTTTTGTATGTTGAAGTGTGCTCCTATTATTCTTGTTATCACACGGTAAAGGCTGGGAATTAGGAGCTGATTTGTTTGACAATCTTGCGGTCATACATATCATATCATTATAGATCTACTTTGTAGTATTATAACAAGCCTTAATATATGCCAATATTTCCTTGTTTGCTGCAGGTTTTACGGTAGAGACATGGCTGAGAGTGAGCTGCTTTTATGGACCTAATGTAGACTAATGACAACTTGTATTAATATAGAGACCTAGATCTAGTCTTTGTATTTTTAATTCCTTCTTTTATAAAGCTAATCTTTACTTATTTTGTGCAGGACTTTCGGCAAGAGCTAGCTAGATTGAAAGGGATTTAGCTGTTGAATTAAGATAGTGTTATGGTTAATTAGTTAACTAATAAAGTTTACATGTTACTTTACATTTTAAATCTTGTCACATGGTTCCATTTGCAGCCGGTTACCATGTGCACAAGTTGCAGTTTTTTTTTTGTCGTTGATGTGTCCGGTTAGTATAGTGCTCTGCCGTATAATTCATGGAGTTTGCTTCAATCTTTATTTGGTTTGATTAGTATATAATCATTATTATTAATATAACTAAGTGCTACAGATTTTATTCCTTGACCATGTGCATATATATCAACGTGTTGCATGGTATATATTTCATTCTTTGTTTTTTTTTTATTATGCTTATATATATATGTATACTAGCGCAAGGTAAATGGTATGCTGGGTAGGTTTTAAAATTTGTCTTAGCAACATATACATATGTATAAGGTAGGTATATTAGGTAGTTAATTATTTTATTAAGTCAAAGTGTGTAAAAACATGCCCAAAAATGGCATATAAAACCGGTACATGTAGTGCAGATTTTTAGTTTGTAAACTTTGTGTTATATGAAATGTCATAACATTTCCTATGTATTTATGACATATACTTAAGTATCAAGATTATGCAACATAAGTTGTTACATTTTTTAAAATGTGTATACCAATTTATTTTACCATTTATAGATGCTTAGGCAATCGTAAAAATTTTATGTTGTTCGTTTGTATTTTTTTTCGCGTTTTTACAATGAACGTTATTGTATGACGAGTCGTATAACGCCCGTATATATATATTTTTCCTAGATGGCGCTCTCTTAATTGAGCTTGTTTCATAAGGGGTTTGATGCCCGTTAATGTTCGTACGTAAGCGTTTATATGCGTACGTGAAAACGACATTGTATTAGCGTTCGTGGAGCGAACGTTGTCGTTTTATGAATTGTATAAACGTTTGTATCAATCTTCCCTTGTTGTCGCTCTCTTTATCGAGCTCGATATGTAAGGAATTTAATCCTTGTTAATAAATGTACATGGGCGTTTTATACGAGTATGTTACGGCGTTTGTAAAATTACGCCCGTTAGCGTTTACGGTAAAACGACTATTTTTACGTAAGCGTTTGTGTGCATGAGTTTGCATGCGCACGCGTAATATTAATTTACGTAACGTTTGCATGCGTAAATTAGCATGCGTAACTCAAATGATTTATTCCAAGATCAATTCTTCATTATTTAACAGTTTTAAGGTATTAATTAGATTTGGGGTATTTCAATGCCTGCAAGGATTAAAAGAAAATTTGAATTAAATTAAGCATTTCATAATGGTCATATACAAGCAAGAAGTAAAAGATTGTTAATTTCATATAAATTATAATAGTAATAACTTACATACACCATTATCTCTCAATCCACATTCCCTCGTTATGGTCTGATCGTATATACTCACGATGACATGTGACCTCAGCCTTTTCCAATGAAATAGGAATAGTTGGAGGTTCATCTTCTGCGTCATACGCATCCTCATTAACCACACCATCCACACCAACTATTCCTCCTCTTCCTTTAAGCACCACAGACCATCTAGGATTACAGGGATCATTTACATAAAATATCTGCTTAACCTTCATCCCAACAACGAATGGCTCAACCGTGGGAGTAGCTCTAGACAGATCAACCAGTTTCATACCATGCTCTTCCTCACGGTAGCCATGATTGTTGTTAACCCAGTTACAGCGGAAAACACACATTTCGTAGCAGTTGTAGTCCAATACCCCAGATGTCTTGTATAACACCGAAATATGATTGTTTTACTGAGACTGTACTATGACCCACAACGCCGATGTCATATAAGTTTTGATAAGCTTCAAGCTCTACGCCACTGTTTTGATTCGTTGACTTGTGATCCTGACGTTCTGTGAAAAAGGTGAATTCGTTGACATCGTACCCCTCATAAGAAATTACATCCAGATTTGGTCCAAATACAATTACTTTAATCAGTTCAAGCACATTCGTGGACTGATCGGATAACACTCTGTCTTTGAACCATCTGACAAATGTCCTATTCTACTCATTTTGTAGTCTAGCGTCACTCATGTCTGGATATTGTGATCTTAAAACACACAAGTGTTCATCAAAGTATGGTTTGACATCTTCAAGATGACTTAGCACAACCAAATGAGCTTTGTTAAGAGTGTGTATGTCAATTTTTTTCAGTTTTCGTCCAACCGTGCCAACACCCTTCAATCTGCCCTCGTGTCTAAAACATGGAAGTCCAATGGTATCGACACCTTCTAGGTAATTGGTGAAGAAGTCTTCAACTTCCTCTGTGATAGTGCCCTCTATAATACTACCCACTGGGTGACGACGATTCTTTATTTTCTTCTTCAGGACACCCATGTACCTTTTGAACGGATACATGTAGCGAAGGTACAAAGGACCACACATCAAAATCTCTCTTACAAGATGCACGAGGAGATGTATCATTATGACGAAGAACGATGGAGGAAAATACATCTCCAGCTGGCACATTGTCACAATGAGATCCTTTTGTAGTTTAGTCAGAGTGTCCACATCAAGAACCTTAGGCGAAATGGATTTGAGGAATACACTGATGTTTTTGATTGTGTGTCTAATAGCATCCGGCATGATCCCACGTAATGCAATTGGCAAAAATTCTTGAAGTAGGACATGAAAATCGTGAGATTTCATTCCTACTAATTTGAAATCTATCATGGACACTAGGCTTCTTATGTTTGAGAAGTGTCCTGAAGGCACCTTGATGTTGTAAAGGGTACTGCATAGACTATGTTTCTCTTCTTTAGACAGAGTGTAACAGGCAGGAGGCAAGAATGTGTATTTTCCACGTTCTTGTGGACCAAGCTCTGTGCGTATGCCCAACTCAATTAAATCTTTTCTTCCTTTCAAATGATCCTTTGTCTTTCTTTTTATGTTCAAAAGGGTGCTAGTGATACTTTCACCCACGTTCTTCTCGACATGCATCCCATCGATACAATGTCTAACCTCCAGATGCTGCCAGTACTGGAGTTCCCAAAATATTGATTTCTTTTTCCAGACACTTTTTTCACCACTTTTGGTTGGTGGCCCAAAGTTGTTGACAATATTATCCAACTTTTCGTAAATCTCTGTACATGTCAAAGGCTGGCGCGCCATGCTGTGGTCAGTTTTCCCATCGAACTCTTTTGCCATCTTTCGATACTTATGTCCTTTTGGAAGCATTTTTAGGTGGCCCATGTACACGTTTTTGCCACTATGTTTCAAGCGAATGCTACAAGTGTTTTCACCACAAATCGGACACGCCAACGCCCCCTTGATTGAATAGCCTAAAAGATTACCATAGGCGGGGAAATCATTGATTATGCAGTACAACATAGCACGCAAATTGAAGTCCTCTTTGCTGAATGAGTCGTAAACTGTAGCCCCTTAATTCCATAAGAGTTGTAGATCCTCTATCAAAGGTTGTAGGAATACATCAATTTTGTTGCCCGGTTGCTTTGGACCCGATATTAACAAAGACAACAAGATGTGTCTTGGTTTCATGCATAACCACGGCTGTAGATTGTAAATAACCAAAAGCACAGGCCAGGTACTGTGTATGCTACTCAAAGTACCGTAAGGGTTCATCCCATCCGTGCACAAGCCTAGCCTTAGGTTTCTCGGTTTGTTACCAAACTCAGGAAATTTTATGTCTATGTTTCTCCAC
The DNA here is from genome assembly GCA_023374045.1 of Limonium bicolor. Classification (NCBI taxonomy): domain Eukaryota; kingdom Viridiplantae; phylum Streptophyta; class Magnoliopsida; order Caryophyllales; family Plumbaginaceae; genus Limonium; species Limonium bicolor. Next base: position 230,013,426 of record CM041776.1, read on the forward strand.
TGTGGTCTATCAGCGGGATGTCTCAATCTTCCATCCTTTTTCCTGTGAACTAAATGCCACCGAAGATTCTCTACGTCTTTCTCAATGGAGAACAAACGTCTAAACCTTGGAATGATGGGCAGGTACCACAGTACCTTAGCTGGTGAACCTTTCTTACTATCGCTGATGTGAGTTTGTTGTTTCTTCAAATACCGTGGCGCTCCACATGCTGAACAGCTTTCAGCAAATTCATCCGATTTCCAAAACAGCATGCAACCATTTGGACAAGCATGAATTTTCTGGTACTCCATACCCATTGGGCACATCAGTTTTTTGGCTGAGTACGTAGTCGTTGGTAAAACGTTGTCCACCGGAAGAATGTATTTCAATAGTTTCAGGAGGGCAGTGAAACTTACGTCGCTCCAGCCATGTTTCGCTTTCAAGTTGAATAGCTTGAGGACGACACTCAGCTTGCTTAACTTTGTAGGGTCACACCCGGGGTACAATGGTGTTTTGGATGAATCCAACAAATTTTCATACTTGTCTGGCGTGTTAGAGTGATGTCGGTCCACATCTTCGAGCATAGTCTTAATGTCATCGTCCCAGAAATCTGGCTCAATGTCATCTGTAATGTCTTCTGGATCACCCGCAACTGTATCATCTTCGAGTTTTGTTTCTATGTTTGCCTGACCATTATCCCCTTCGTCGGGCTTAATAACATCGAACGCACTCTGACCATGCCATCGGATTATGTCTTGGAAATCTTTTGTATAACCGCGGCAGATCAGATGTTCCTTAATTGTTTCAACGCCGCGATATCTCATATTGTTTTGGCAGTCGATACACGGACAAAATATGTATCCCTTGTCTGTAGGTTTCAGATTGTTCGCCAACACCGTGCATAACTTATCAACTCCTTCTAAAAACTTGTCGTCCAAATTTCTGATGTAAATCCACGAACGTTCCATCTCCTTCTAGCTACTTATATGAAGGCAGCCATTTCATACCGTCACCCGTGGCAAAGTCTTTACATTTTTGTATCTTATCAACCTAAATCCATCCATGAGTATTAAATCCCACCGGTGAACGTGTTTTCAATATGTAATTTATTGAAAATTTCGGAAGCATCTCCCTACAGTTCTTCAAATGCACAATATTATGATATTAATCAATAATATATGCATTCGAAGAATAATAAAGAGATACTGCTGAAATAATCAATAAAGTACATATTAAAAACACATTCACACCCTAGGTGTGAGATTTAACAATCATGGACAATCCCGACAGGGACTGTCGAAGATATACCTCTATTAGGTTTATCTTGGGTGGATAACTATGTTTGGTAGTTTGTCAAATACTATATGTATATATGTAAATCTTACCTCTAGTAGACTATTAGCCGATGCTAAGACGGTTGAGGTCGGAAGCCAAAATAAAGTCGTAGTCCTGATGCATAAAGGAAAAACGACAACATTAGAATTCATCGAAAAATCAAGGTTAAATGCTAGCTAAACCGCAGAAAAAATTCGACAGCATCTCCCCTATATTTCTAACTTTTCCAAATCAGTTTTATCAAAGTCAAATTCGCACGCACCATCACAATTACTTATACACTAATTTTATATTTATTTAGAAGAAAGGTAAGTTGTATTAACCGTAAAGAAATATTTACAAGTACAAGAAATCAACTGCAACAAGCTGTAGCAAACAAGAATCACAACTTCGAATCTGCTAAGACATATATCTAGCAAACCAAAAGGCTCTCAACTAATTTTATATTTTAAAACTACACTACTATGTATTAATTGTAATACTAAATGCTAAGAATAACTAAATACAACAATTTACAGTTTGGTTTGCAAAATTACCGTTACTAAGCACCAAAGTGGGCAAGTAGTGCAGAAATCAGCCCACGAACTAGGTTGCAATTAACTGTGAATTTGGGCACAAATATATGAACAAGGTCAGAACATTTGCCATTACACTCTCAGGATTCGACAGAAACAAGGTTAGAACTAGCAATCGACATGTATATGAACAAAGTTAGAATAAAACAACAATCGATCGATCGCATACCCAGTACGTGATAGAGACGTCGACGGTGACGACCAGTGGTAGATGGGTGGTGACCGGCGGCGATGGGAGTGACAAAGATGGTGGGAGCGACGGCGGCGATGGCCGTTAGTAAGGTGACGGGAGAGAGGAGGCGATTTCAGTAAGGAAGATAGCGCGAGAGAGAAGAAGAGTTACTATAAGTGTGCAGAGTAAACGAGCAAATGTTCTAGTTAAAAGGCTTTTAGATTACGGTTTACAAGAAAACCGTAATCTAAAGTCACACTTTAAATGATGGTTCTTAAAGAACCATAATCTAAAGTCTAACAAAATTTGAAAAAAAGCGCGAAAATTATTTGGCCTATGCTGGGTTTCGAACTCAAGATCGATGGTGTTGACTCATGTACCCACGGTCATTATGCCATGAGTCTTATTCGATCAAACATATGTAACACATTAGTATAAAGTTCTTTTTAATCTAAAATAAGCTGGTAAGACGACGTCGTTAACTGTAATTTAGATTACGCTCGGCGTTGAAAAAATCAAATAATGCGGGAAATATTTGGCGTCAGGTCAAAACGACGTCGTTGACCATCAGTGGGCGGGGACTTTAGATGACGGTTATTAGTAAAATCGTAATCAAAAGTACGTTGACCGTAAAGCGCGCGTCAACACGGGACTTTACATTATAGTTTTACTAATAACCGTCATCTAAAGTCCGTTCTAAAAAAAGGCGCACCTACATCCGATCAATTATTGCTTACGGTTAATTCAATAAACGTCGTTAATTAATTCCGGCCTTCCTATTAATCACGGTTTATGTTAAAACCGTGATTAATCCACCGTCATTAAATGCTTTCGTTCTACTAGTGGCACTATTTGTAGTATATCACAAGTTTTTGGTGAATATTATAAATTTTGAAAGTATTAGTGTGTTTTGGGCACTATTTTGTAATATATTACAAGTTTTGGGTACATATTATAATTTTTGAAAGTATTAGTTGTTTTGGGCACTATTTTAATATATCAAAAGTTTTAGATGAGTATTATAATTTTTGAAAATATTTATAGAAACTTTTTAAGTAAATATAATATCGTAAAGTTTTTTAAAATTCCGACTGCGTGAAAACCCGACTAAGCGCACGAGTTCACTTTATATAGTATGACCTAATTATTTGTTTAATAAAGAGGTTGAGATATGTTTCGTTTAAGCTGTTGTAGAGTAGTGAGCATGGCAATAACACTCCTTTGTTTGTGAATTTTGTGTAGCGGGTGCTAGGGGTGTCAAAATCGGGTTTCGGGTCGGGTTGAGCCCAACCCGAATCGGACCCAAAAATAGTTTAGGTCAACTCGAACCCGACTCGAATCCGGAGCGGGTTATATTTCTTCAATCCGAACCCGGAGTGGGTTGATCCAAACCTGACTAGTTTTTTCAAAAATATATTTTATTTTTAAATTTTTGGATTTTTAATAAATAAATAAATATAATATTTTAATATTAATTAATTATTATGTACTGTATTTATTTATAAATCACTGATTAAATGTTTCATTAAACACTAATTTAAGTCATTAAATATAACATATTTTCTATTTTTAATTAAAAAAATTAGATTATGGGTTGGCGGGTTCAACCCGAACCCAAAGCGGGTTTCAATGACCCAACCCGAACTCAACCCAAAAACCTTTTCGGGTAAAAAATCTCAACCCAAACCCGGCTTTTTACGGGTCGGGTTTTGGGTCAAGATTGACATGCGCCCCTTTAGCGGTCAGGGTAATCAGACAACATAAGAGCAATTCTTTTCTCAACAATTAGCTGAAGCTATTTAGCAGTAGTTTCTGGGTTGGAAACAGCTCCCAAAGTGAGAGTTACTACTAATATCTAACATACTACGGAACAATTAATTAGCTAGTTTTTTTTTACTAGTTTAATTTGTTTTTAACTTTTTCTCTTATCTTTGACCAGCGAGAAAGACTTTTTATCATAATATTGCCTTGTAACTAGGTTTCCCAGCCTTATAAAAAAAACACCCCTTCAGGTGAGACTTCTGGTGAGTCGTTGATAAGTAATAAATTGTCAAAACTCGTCATTCAACCTTAACTAATAATCAGTTTAAAATTGAGGGTATTACCCATATGACGTAGCAACCTTAACTAATAATAGAAAGGTGGAAACGGCACTCCATCTGTTCTTCAAATGTGACGTGGGGAAGACTCTTTGGTTGCAAATCTATGGATGGTGGGGAGTAACGCCTGTACAGATGGAAACTATCCAAGACAGTCTTGAAAGGTGGTGTAAATGTACACCCAATAGACAAGCTGTTCGGATGTGGCAAGCAACCTTTTTATTCACCCTCTATAGTATCTGACTAACGGCAACAAACAGGTTTTTGAGGAAGCTGGTACTAATTGGGATGCAATTGGGATGAGTATCAAGGTACAAGTGGCTGACTGGTGCGTGAAGAACCAAAGCTTCCAGGTACCGCCGAGTGTTTTATTATCTAGTACTAATATAAGATGTTTGTTTTAGTTTAGAAGCTCTGGTTTTCAAACCTTTGTCTACATCTGAGATGCATCTATGGCTGGTCCCCTTGGAAATTTTCCTGTTCAGAGTTGGTTTCACAACTCAATTCCCATTCACAGTTGAATTCTCTCGTAATTACACCACAGGTGTGATTTTGTCTTCTGGCTGAGTGGGAAGCGCACAATAGATGTTAGTCAGCCAACAGGCTGACTTCTATTGTGCGCCACCAGTGCAAGTTTTTTTTTTGATTTCTCCTTTGTTAAGGAGGTGCACACTGCAAGTCAGTCTCCTGGCTGACTGATTTGCAGTGTACGCCTCCTTAACAAAGGAGAAATCTGTATTTTTTAAATCGGCTACTTTGTTTAGGGAGCGCATACTAGAAGTCAGTCTCCTTTAGAAATGAGACACCAACGGCTCTTTCTTCTCCCAACGGCTATTAACGACTAGTTTTTTCACAACATCTATATATATGCATCTTTATTTTCTGATTACAATACCTACTCTTCTTATCGAATTGCTTCTCCACACTAAACTCAGAAACTCATATCGTATGAGCGGTTTCCTGCGTTTAGACCACGACTCTCCCCCGATCGAATAAATCTGTCACCCCACCTTTCTCTTGCCCTTAGGTAACAATAATGCGTCATTTGGTAGTCCAAACTGTAAGTGCAAAGTAGCACCCGAGTGCAGTTTTTTATTATGCAGTTTTTGCGTTGGGTGGGACTTTGACCATTCTTTTGAATAGGTTGCTGCTGTCCGTTGGCCACCATTTTTTACACAACGCTGTGTGTATGTAATACTACATACACACCAAAGTTGGAGCACAACAGGAATCATTTGGTAGTCCAAACTGTAAGTGCAAAGAAGCACCCGAGTGTAGTTTTTTATTATGCAGTTTTTGCGTTGGGTGGGACTTTGACAATTCTTTTGAATAGGTTTTTGCTGTTCGTTGGCCACCATTTTTTGACACAACGCTGTGTGTATGTAATACTACATACACACCAAATTTGGAGCACAACGGGAATCATTTGGTAGTCCAAACTGTAAGTGCAAAGAAGCACCCGAGTGCAGTTTTTTATTATGCAGTTTTTGCGGTGGGTGGGACTTTGACCATTCTTTTGAATAGGTTGCTGCTGTCCGTTGGCCACCATTTTTTTGACACAACTCTTTGTGTATGTAATACTACATACACACCAAATTTGGAGCACAACGGGAATCATTTGGTAGTCCAAACTATAAGTGCAAAGAAGCACCCGAGTGCAGTTTTTTATTATGCAGTTTTTGCGTTGGTTGGGACTTTGACCATTCTTTTAAATAGGTTGTTGCTGTCCGTTGGCCACCATTTTTTGACACAACGCTGTAAGTGCATACTAGCACATTACATTTATTGAATAATAAGAGCATCCTGCTACAGTGTTATAATAAATTACATTCTAGTCCAACGACATCCGTCATCTCGTCATTCTTGCATGAAAATGAAACACTATAACAAAACCAAGACCATCACCAAATAGCTTAATATTCATCATTCTCGTCTGGTTCATATTCGATCATAAGATCAATGAAAGATGCTCCAGAATGAACCGCAAACATGTTGTGCACATCACGGTCATCGCGGATAGGCATTTTGCACCAGAACGCCGTCGGAATAGTGTACCTCATCCACCTGTAGATTATGAGAGTGACACGATAACATTGGAACCCATCAAAGAGCTCGTCTTGGATGATGGATTTTAGTTGATCGAACGACATGGTATTTGGCAGATTTGGGAGATCAAACTCCATTGTTCTACCTTCACTCGTAGGTACCATGCAAAAACCATCTTCTGTGTAGCATGGTTCATAATGTAAAAAAATCCACGTTGGAAGGGTGTCCATTCTCAATAGGACCAGAGCTAGTTGTTAAAATTGAGAGTTTCTAGAGAGATCTCTGTTAATAGTTGAGGTTATGTAATGAGAAAAATGGGGGAGATGCTTTTATAGCATGGAGAGGGAGGCACGAGGGATAAGATGCTTTATCCAAGGAAATCCAAGAAATATCATACCTGCCCGGATCACGGTTGAATTAGCTGTTACGAAATTGCACCCGTTGGATAATAGATGTTGAACTAGCCGTTGGACTATCCGTTCATGTAGTCGTTGGGCGTGTCAGTGACCGTTAAAATTGTCTTATAAAAGGGGGTACCAGTCTCCAACTTATGCATCTGTAACTACCTACTACCAATATCTTTCTACTTCCACCTTTCATATCTAACCCCAAAATTGAGTCTCAAAACGTCCAATGGAGTTTCCTTTCAGTTTGCACGTTAACTATGTACCTATTTTCGGTCGTCATGGTGCACAGTTCGAGCGAGGGGTGGGACATAGCCGTATACAAATCAGTATGTCATATCCTAATAATCTGCGTACTCTACAACGACGAGTAGTTCGTGCTCTAGAGTCCCTCCTTGGCAGGATAAACATAGCAACAATGGTGTATTTGGGGCTGGAGGGCGACTACGAGTGGACCTTCATTCATGTACGAACTAATGCAGCAGTCCGTCGGATGATGGAAAATTATATGGAGTATAATGATTTCATAGAACATATTCCATTACTTATTATCTATGATCCGATTGAGTCCGACGATGATGACTTTCAACAACAAGAGAGAATTTATGAGATGCGACGTAACGTAATAGGACAGCGAATAGAGAGACAAAGGTTTGGCAATAATTAGGTTACTTCTTATTGTGTAATTTGTTTAGAAAACTAGTTAGCGTATCGAGGGAGAAATCCATACAACTAGAACGAAAGTGTATTGCACCTGCGAATAATAAAATACAATACCATAGTGGCAGGATGGTACCTAATTCTAATACCAAATGATATCCGACAGATAAATCCTTATTGTTCTCCCTAGATAAGATTCCCTCCCACCCATATCATTTGATTCCATGGATAAGATTTCCCCCCTAGTCCACTAGTTCAACAGATAAGATTTCGATGCCTTCCCAAGGGATGACGTATTGATTTCCCTTTCCCATTATCTACTACTCATCTGCTGCCTATAAATACAGCCTTCATTTTCCTTTTCCATTTCACAAATAACTCACAAAAGAGCTTTGTTAATTCTACATTGCATCGTAGTGCACTTCATCTACACCTTTCACCAATGGAGATCCCTTGCACTGTGTTTCTTGACGTTGAGCCTACTAACAACGATTGAGGTTTGTATTTTGCAAGAACCTATTCAACTGAAAGTTTTGATTTCGAGATCGACATGGAAATAACATTTTCTGAGTTTGATAACCTTGTTGAGACTCAATTGAAAGAGCGCTACGGTTACTATTGTGTGGTCGAATCAATACTTCATCGATTACTACTTTCCTCCCAGCCACGCCCATTATGGGGGCCACTGCAAATAACACAAGATGTTGACGTTCAACGAATGATTGAACGTTTCGTTTTCAATCAACATTATTATAATAGAGTAGAACTCTATGTCACCATTGTGTTCAAGGAAGATGACCCATCTCAGTTACCACCAATGGCCATAGCTTTGCCGGAAGAGTGTAGTGAAGTTTACCGCTTAGATGATAGCGAAAATACTGATTAGTATGAAGATGGTTCCTATTATGAGGGAGGGCCTTGCATATAGCAAGCACCTAATAGTCTACAATAAATAATTGTTGTTGTTAAGTCGTTGTGTAACGTGAAGAGGTATTTTTACTCGTCACTCAATATAACAATAACGGATGTCATTTACTAGAAGTGAAGTTTTATATAAATTAGTGGTTGTCTATGTTCCGCATCGTGCATCTTTTTGTAACTCTTGTTTGAAATCGAGGAGCACACGAAACTGTAGGAATACACGCACAACAAATTGCATATAAAACGGATGTCGATTACTTGGTCGAAAAAATCATCAAAGTTAGCACCGGCAAGCAGTTTTTAACATACCAAAGTCAGTGTATGTTGCCTACTTCTGGGATATTTTCGACTCATGAGATGATGTCCGTTGTGGCTAAATTTTTGCAAAAATGTTGTGCTGATATAAGACTACACGCACAACAAATTGCATGTAAAATGGATGTCAATTACTTGGTCAAAAAAATCATCAAAGTTAGCACCGGCAAGCAGTTTTTAGCATACCAAAGTCAGTGTATGTTGCCTACTTCTGGGATATTTTCAACTCATGAGAAGATGTCCGTTGTGGCTAAATTTTTGCAACAATGTTGTGCTGATATAAGACTACACTCACAACAAATTGCATGTAAAACAGATCTCGATTACTTGGTCGAAAAAAATCATCAAAGTTAGCACCGACAAGTAGTTTTTAACATACCAAAGTCAGTGTATGTTGCCTACTTCTGGGATATTTTCGACTCATGAGATGATGTCCGTTGTGGCTAAATTTTTGCAACAATGTTGTGCTGATATAAGACTACACGCACAACAAATTGCATGTAAAACAGATGTCGATTACTTGGTCGAAAAAATAATCAAAGTTAGCACCGGCAAGCAGTTTTTAACATACCAAAGTCAGTGTATGTTGCCTACTTCTGGGATATTTTCGACTCATGAGATGATGTCCGTTGAAATACCCTGAACTTAAATATGGTGATTAAAATATTTTAATATGGTATTTAAGGGCCTAATAGTGCCCAAGTAATTTTGGTAAAGAAAATAAATCCAAAAGAAATGAGAAAACGCTTAAAAAGCGGAAAACGCTAAGGTAAGCGTTAAATAACCATAGGAGGTACGAGACCTCGGTTAGAGTATTATAAGGATTCCTAAGGCTTATTAATGCCTAATTAGTATATGGGAATGATTCCCGAAGAAAACGGATCCAAATAAGGTATTAAAACGCTAATAGAGCTTTAGCGCACGTTTTTCGAGGGAAACCCCAAAACGTGATTTTAAGAGGTCAAACGAACCCGTAAAAATTATAAATCATTAAACAACTGTTATTAAGCATTAACGGAATCTTAATAATCAGTACAAATAAAGAAACGAGAAAATTCCGGAAAACGGGCCCAGTTAGTGAATAGTATCAAAACTTGGTAAAATAACGAGTGTTTTCTGTAAAAGACGAAAAACGCTCCAGCCTGTAACAGTTATGTGGGCCGGTTTTAAATTGTGAGGCATCCCTCTCACATACCTAATAAGCTAGAAAGAAATAAAAGAAAGAAAGAAAGAAAAGTAGAAAAGCAACCCCACCCTCTCTCTCCTCTCTCATTTCTCTTTTCTTCCTTCTCTTTCCTCTCTTTCTCCTCCCTCCATCGTTTTTCCCCCTCTCTGGTTGCAGCCGATTCCTTCCTCCTCCCATGGCTGCTCTATCTCCTTCTCCATGCTCTATCTTCATTTGAGCTCCAAATGTAGAAATAATTACATATTTGTAATCCCCTCATCCTCCTCCATCATTCCCTCTTTTCAAAATTCGAAAAGGATGAGTTTCATCTCCATGGGTTTTCCCCATTTGAAGAGAAAAGCACACCATTACGGAGCTTGGAGTCTCCTCTTTCCAACAAGGTAAAAATCTCCATAAAAGATTCAAGTTTTCTCCACCTTTCTTTGGTAGCCGATTTTTGGCCCTTGTGATGCCTTATTTTTCTCTCTCTTTTGAGCTTCAATACAACCTTGCAATGGTGGAGGAATCATCTTCTTGAACCAAGGGTTAAAACCCCTCCTAAAGCACTCTAAAGGTAAACCCTAGAAATTGTATTTTAAACACTTCAATGAACTAGCATAAATCTAAGGGTTAGTGTAATAATTATACTTGTCTTTGTGTGCTTGGGTGATGGGAATGGAGTTTGGCAACTTCATTCCCCACAAACCGATTTGTACAAGAAAAAGAGAGGAGGAGGAGAAATGGAAAAGAAATGAAGGGATCAAAAGCTCAAGGTAAGAGCTCCTTCTTAATGCTTAATTTAATGCATTAGTGTAATGGGAATGGGTAAAAAAATAAAAGAAACTAAACTATTGTACTAATATTGTGGTTGTGGATGTTTTAGTATGTGTGAGCAAGTATGTGAATTGCGGGCCTTGAAGGCAAGTAAATTGTGTATGAGTATTAGTATTGTTGTTGAATGGAGTATTGATGTATTAAGATTGCCTTGTGTGCTGGTAGAACCCTTGTGGTTTGGCTAGAATAGGGATGAATTTGTTGAGAAAAGATATTTGAGGATGTAAGGAAAAGTAGGTGAACTATGGCAAAATTTTGGTAGGAATTGTGCATTAAAGAATGACTTGGTGAATGGGAGAGCCAAGGGATGTATTGGGGATAGTAGAGATGTTTAATGACCATGGATTGGTAATTGGAGAATGAGGAAGAAACATGTTAAAATTTGTAGCAAGAGGTATTAGATTTCATTGGAGGAATTAGGAAGAATGAGAGTACAAAACTTAGTAAAATGAATGTTGGACTTGGGTATAGATGTTGTAATTGCTTGGAAATGTATTTGGGAAGCTAGTAATGGTATTGGTAGTAGAATATGTTTGTGTGAGAATTGGGTTTTAAAATCTGTAGCATAAGCGTAACAAAAACTGTTACAAGTGTTGGAAAAGAAATGAGGGAATTGTTTAAATTGATTGATGGATTTAGTAAGGAATTTGGGGGATGAACTAAGGCAATTTGGAGGGCCTAAGTAGTGTTAAATCATGTGGGGAAATATTGGTAAACATTTGGGAAACAATGGGTAAAGAAACCAACAGAAAACAGATTTTGAAACTGAAGTACTGGGCCGGACCGGAATTGCAAGTTCGGTCGAGCCCAGAATCACAAAGACGGGAACCTTCTGGAATGGACCGGACTTGCGACCGGACTTGTGACCGGACTTGCAAGTTTGGTCGGGTCAAAAACAAAAAAAAAATGTTTTATAATGTGATTATAGTAATCATATGTATAATATATATGCCTATATACATACATGCATATATATGTAGTAGTACGCTATAAATGAAGTAGTAAAGGTAAGAAAGTAAGTATATGAGTAGGAAAACAAGTATAAAAAGTAACCAAGTAAGTTGAGAGTATGAGAACATTAAGTACACCGGGATAACGGGGTAAGTACGGGAGTAGTAATTATTTGTGTATCGTAAGAGTATAGTATTAATAATAATGTTGGAACATTATCAGTGGAACAAGTGTGAACCAAGGAACGAGGGGACACATGGTAAAGCTAACTCCGGTGAAAGGTATGATTTTCTCATGCCCCGTATGCTAACCGAGTTACGTTGATTTGTGTGTTGTATGCCGGCTAATCAAGACTAAAGCATGAAAACGGTTTATTGCCTTTCATTGTGTGTCTTGTTGTATGTTGTATGAGCTAACCCTTCTTGAATGATTGTGTGGCTTCACTTAGTGCGTAGACCGACTCATAGATGAGTCTTGTTGTGTAGCGACTCATAGTAAAAGTCATGTTGTAAACTAATGGAACAGTAGCAACGCACTAAACTAACGGATCAATAAACGATAACGCAAACCTATGAACTCACTCGAATGTGAGAGAGTGTACGGGAGTAATAACCTTCCGATAATGGTAGGAGAACCGAAATGAATAATCCACAAATAATAAGTAGTGGAAGTATATAAGTAACCTCTATTAGAGGAATTAATCTTGGTGCAAGACATGAACCACGAGAGTAGTAAAGAATGACGAGGGATCTCCAAACCCCTTAGCAATTAGTCGACCCATAATGAGAGGACCCGACTGATGTAAGTATGTCCCGAACATGAGAGTATTCGATACGTTGGGGAAACCCTTAAATCTGAGGATACTAGTCGGTTGCAATTCCCTAAGCTAGTAGAGGTTATCAAGAGAGATACTTCTATGCTAATCCATGAGATTGTATTGTACTCTGAGAGAAGAGTGTTGGGAATTTGAGTAGTCTGGTAGAAACGGGCATTTGAGTATTTGAGGAGCTAAGCGTATAGCCCTCGTATTGTAGGTCCGGTGGCGAGTCTTGTGTATGACTCCGCCCAGAGGCCAAGTAATGAGTAATGAGTATCGCGTATGTATGAGTAAAGTAATGAGTACTGAGTAAGAAGTGAGTATGAGTATGAAATGAGTACCGAGTATTGTGTATGTATGAATAAGTATCGAGTATTGAGTACGTATGAGTAAGTATGGAGTATCGAGTACGTATGAGTATGCACAAGTATAGTAACGAGTACAGGGTAAGGATTGTGTGCGAGTAAGGTATTGAACATGGAGTGATGAGTATGCAAGAGCAAGGAGTGAGTAAGAGTAGAGTAGCGAATATCGACACAGTACGAACAGAGTAGTGAGTAACGCAATGAAGAGTAATGAATAAATAACTAATACGAACGGTTGACTAGCGAATTGTCTTCCTTAGTAAGTATTGAACCTTGTATGTGTATGTAGGCATTGCTGATTGTATTGTTGTAGCATGAGTATGTATGTATGCATGTAAAATGAACTCCATGTATATCCGACCCAAGTAGTCGGCGTACCGCGGTTAGCACGCGGTATATGCGAAATTCATATTCAGCGTAAGCTGACCCCCTAGGGGGAACGTTTTTAATGTGCAGGTATTCGAAGCTGACCACCGTTTGAGAGAGTAGGACGGGGACTGCTATGTAAGCATGGGTAGTCATATTTTCAGGATTGTATTTGTAATGTATTGCGAAATGGAAAGTTCCAAACTGTATTAATAATTTAAGGATTGTAGTAGACTCGGTATAGTAAAGTATTGGAAGTTGTAATTGAATTATGGTTGAGTATGCGAGGGAAAGTATTGTAATGTGTAGAGTACTCGGTATGTTCATATTCATCAGACCGATAGTATGTAGGATTGAAACTCGCCTTGTTAGTCACGTGGGTGACTGACGGCATTGTACACCCGCCGTTGAGTAAGTAATATCCGCTGCGAAGGTAAGTATTGTACGGTAATGGCGGTATTAGCGGTAGGGGTGTTACAAAAAGTGGTATCAGAGCGAAGTGTCGCTCTGATGGATGAAATGCTGTGTTTAGGAAAATACCGAGTTAGGAATTAGAGACTTAGGGCTAAGGGCTGAGTGTTAGCGTGTGAGGTACGCTAGTTAGGAACTTCCGTGTGAACTGGAAACCTACAACCACCATACCCCGCCGTCCGCAACCCACGGTATTAAGATGGAAAGTAACGCTAGAGAGATGGAAAGACCTCTCACACTCGGGTAAAACCCGATCTGGCAGTTGCAAAACGAACCTCATTAGGAAAAGAACCTGTCATACGGTAGAGTCCAAGAACTGGAAGTCCCGAAGACGGTTCCCGCTGAATGACAAGGACCGCACTTAATGGCGGAGAAATGAAGATCCTAAACTCAAGGATAATGGAATTTATGGCACCATGGGGCGACATGCTTCGCAGTCGCGAGAACCATAGGTAGCCGGCAAGAAGAGAAGCACAATCGCGCAATGAGCAAGGAAGATAGAGTAACAAACCCGAGACAAGAGAATCTACGGACTGTAATATTTGATTATACCAACAACGGTATACGAACCGACTAAGGAATTAGTCGAGGTTGGATTAACGCTAAACCTACACGCCAAGATGGCCGTTATAACCGAACAACATAGTTCAGATAACGATGAAAGGATTCATAACACAGACACCTATAGGACCACAACATGGTTCCTAAGGACAAGTCAAGTCTCGAAAACCACAGTGTAGGTGTGAGACACCCGGACTGACGGCAATGATGTCAGGTATACTGAGGAACGGCTCAGGAGATTGATCACCAAGATCAAAGATCAAAGGAAGATCTAATAAAAACCACCAATTATGGATGGAAACGATACCGTAACCGGTATACGTTAACCGAAAAACAACCTACCCGCGCACTTGCCTAGGGCAAGTGTAGCAACTGCAAGACGGTTAGAAGACTTTTAACAGCCCGCAAATACTTTCTAAAGTACCGTTATGACGAATGGAGCAAATATAGGATCACTAATCCTAAGAGATTGGGACAATGAAACCTTGCAAAAGGCCTAACGGCCCGACCATGGTACTTCGAACATACCAATCAGCGAGAAGCTGAACATGGTCAAGACCTCAAACATGGCAACGCCATGAAGAATTCTTTTTACACCGAACTGTTATTTCAAAAACCCAAAAAATTTCTTTCAAAACCACGAACCTTTCTTTTAAACCTTGGATTCTTAAAACCAACCCAACGGAATTACGGTGAGTATCATAGAGTGATACAAGAGGAGTTGACAATAGAATACTTCACCTAGGCGTGTGACGAACACTGCGAGTGTACCCAGATACGGGATGTGGGACAACCGCACTCCGAAGGAGCCTGCGGGCCTGACAGATAGTTAGGTAAGTGGTAACGTGCCAAGAAGGTACCCCACGTATGTATACATGTAGTGTGCGAAACACGGGAAGTAGTCAACTCCGCTCTACGGACCATAAGTAAATTCGAAACAGAACAGTTGGATACCTCAAACAACCAATGGGAACTCAGAGAAGCTTACAAGCTAAGGAGTCAAGAACCTACTACAGGAGGATGATTGAGAGTTAAAAGTGCGAGAAGCACTAACAACTGAATAAAGACATTGGATATGTCTTAAATATATTAAAGTAAAGCATGATGACTGGAAGGAATACCCAGCCTAAACACAGTAAGGCAAATACCTAACATTGACACGTCAGTGTACAATGAACGGGGTAGAATTCCCAGGACAACTACCACAAACACACAGGGTGGTCTTATATGGTACCGAAATTACCATTCATCACCGAAGGGAATATCAAACCCGTTATAACATAAGGAAAGACACCAACGGTCTACCCTAAGAATGGGAGACGTTATAACCCTCAACGGATAATTCAGATCCAGAACCGCAAGGTAGGATAACAAACTGGACATACCCATAAATGTCGGCCAGATGTAATGGCATAATTAGTAATACCCAGGAGCAATCCATAAAGGGTATCAAGTCAACACAGCTGAACGAGATGTCGTGGTAAGAACACCACAATCGGAGCAAACATCCGGTTAGAACACCGAAGGGATCCCACTTGACAAGGGATACCCCAAATTAATAAATGGTATCGATCTATACCAAGATACGAATGGGTCTCCAATAAACGGAAGCGTGATGCGACGATCTTATCATGGAGCCCAGTATCACCTCCAAACCCGGCAATGGATTATGGAGAAGCAATCACTTGGTAATGACCTATGATGAGCAAGCTCTAGGCAATATGGCCAGTAGGCCACGAAACTATTACCACACATAACCCAACGGTTGCAAAACCTATTGTGAACTATATGGAAAATGGTCAAGGACGACACCGATAGAAGAGTAATAACCGATGAGCAAGGATACCCCTCATAATGATGAGACCGCAAGAGCGGTGAACACATGGATTCCAAGAATGGGATACCATCAATAAACGTCTGAAAATATATCCCTATCAGAACTACTAACGTAGCGAAGCTTGAGCATACAGATACGGTCAAGCAATGTAAAATAAGCATCAACAGCAATTGTTGACAACCAAGGATTAATTGGTTCAGAAGGAACATAGTCATGGTATAAATGGTGGAAATGCATGAGCTGAAGCTAGCAACAGCGGATGCCAGGTAAACCAATACGGTGGAATCAATAAGAACATGGTGCGCAACAGGCGACCGATGTGTGGGAAATATCACCCAGCACTATGAAGTTGTTAATACAAGATAGTGGACAGACCGGGCAACATGCCAGGAGTCTGCACCAAACGATGAAGCACCACCTGAAGGAGTAACGATCATTCCTGTTGCAATCTCATAAGAGAGTTACTACCAAGAGTTTACGCCTCTGCACTTCATAGGACTGAGTGTTTTAGTATTGCACTTGTGCAGTTAATGATGTAGTGGGATAGCTAGGAATATGGAAAATGTAAGTAGTGGCAAATTCTTCCTTTCACCAACGAACATGGCATAAGCCAGTTAAGCAAAAGCTTAGAAACAAACTGTGCGGCCTAAGGCCAAAGAAGTACGAAGAGTGTGAAACACATCAACAATCACAGGATGTGAATTCCATGGGAATAAAGGTGAAAGGAGACTTAAGAAAGTCACATGGACCGACGCATAGAAAATGCAAGGTCACACAAGTAAAGAACACTTGTACCAAACCAGAGAAACTGGCATAATTCAGAATCCACTGATAACTGATGAAGCACTACAACTAAGTGGTGGTTCAACCTCAACCGACAATAAGTCAGAGGAACCAAGTGAATGATCACTATAATACACAACAGTATGTATATGGATTCCCAAAGAGCTGGTTATGAATCTAAAACTCATTGAGTTTGTGCACGGTAAAAGAACACCACACATGGTTAATAAACCTTATTCCCACAACAAAAGGGATAAAAAGATGACGTGTAGCACGTTAACAATAACGAGAAGGGCGAATAACCCAAGTTATCAGGGTCGCGCAGCAGAAGCTAGTGGGCCCAGAATTCTAAGCGAAGTACACCTAGAACCGAATCCGGTAAAGAGTTAAAATAACTCCGGTGAAAATTCTTGATGCAGGGACTAACCGGTAACTCGGTTAATACCTATTGATCAAGGAACGTTATATAATAAACCGCATGGAAGCTGAACCACCCCATGACGGCTGAATGCCTTCGACCAATGTTCAACATTGACACATGGTAGATTACGTGGGCGTAATCCCTTTTAAGGGGGGTAGAGCAAAAACCGCGAAATGTATGTTTTACGTGATAGGTGCGTAAACTACAATGCGCATAGCGCAAGAGAATTCATTTTGATGGTTGATACTTATGTTACATAAACATTTGTATTCACTCATCGTGTAATTGTAGTTATTTGAGAAACAAGAATAAGAAAGGAGTGGAGAAACTCCAGGGGAATGAGGACCCCGATTGGTAATAGTATGAGAAATGAGTATGTATGGGAGACTTGAGGAGTATAAATCGGTATGGAACCGATGTATGTAATGAGTATAAATTGGTATACCACCGATGTATTTTATGAGTATAAATTGGAGTATAGTAAATTAATGGGATATTATACCCAGGAATTTCTTAAGTATAGTAGTCGGAGAAGACGTAGTAATAATTGATGAGATGATTAGTAAGTAAGTAAGTGAATCATATGAATTGGAAAATGTATGTGTATGATTATGAGTAGCAAGATTAAGAAGATAGAAACGAAATAATTTTTGACGAGCTGTCTGTTTGAATGGAAGTGGGAGGTGGAACTTGATTTGATAGCGATCAAGGGAAGCCGAACACAAATTGGGGTGGAAGGATAATTCAACACCAATGCTGATCACATTGGGGTTGAAGGACTCTAGAGGCTCCCTTAAGTGGCCACAGTAATAACACTAGTAATAGGTATAATCATCATAAATGGTATTTGGGAGATGTATGCAAGTTTTCAAAATGAATTTCTAAAACTAATTTGGTACAATGTTTTCTTCAAACTTGAGAATGAGGATCGGTTTTGAAACCGCTCCCACGGGCGCTAGTGGATCTTCCATGCCTAGGCACGGGTATCCGGTCGAAACCATAGGAGGTGAAGCTAGTTTTGAGTCTGTGGAAGTGTAGAGTAGTTTGAAACCACTACACCGTTCGTGCGGTGACAGTGCGTGTTTTGTATTTTTCCAAAGGCACTGGGGCAGCGTAGTCCCGAGTAAGTATGAGTAAAGTATGAGTAAGTAAGTATGAGTAAGTGCCTGAGGATCTCTATATGTGTAAATGAATTTGATCAGAACCAAAGGACCGTAGAGCCAGAAAGTGTAAGTGCTCAATTCATGACGGCCGTGAACCAAAAAGCGTAAGTGTTCAAACATGACCGGTACCTGAGGGATCACTCGCCATTGGGGGAGGATGGTACCTAATTGGCTGCGGATGGACCCCCTTGGAGAGAAGTAAAGCGAATATTTTTTATTGCTATGCATGCAGTGACATGCTGTTTGGATGTGTAGTATGCATCATGTCAGACATTTGGAGTTTGACAAGTTTTATGTAGAGGTTATAACCTTAGCATAGAATATTTATACAAGAAACAATATTAGATTCACCAACTTTGAGGGCAAAGTTCTTTAAGGGGGGTAGATTGAAATACCCTGAACGTAAATATGGTGATTAGAATATTTTAATATGGTATTTAAGGGCCTAATAGTGCCCAAGTAATTTTGGTAAAGAAAATAAATCCAAAAGAAATGAGAAAACACTTAGAAAGCGGAAAACGCTAAGGTAAGCGTTAAATAACCATAGGAGGTACGAGACCTCGGTTAGAGTATTATAAAGATTCCTAAGGCTTATTAATGCCTAATTAGTATATGGGAATGATTCCCGAAGAAAATGGATCCAAATAAGGTATTAAAACGCTAATAGAGCTTTAGCGCACGTTTTTCGAGGGAAACACGAAAACGTGATTTTAAGAGGTCAAACGAACCCGTAAAAATTATAAATCATTAAACAACTGTTATTAAGCATTAACGGAAGCTTAATAATAAGTAAAAATAAAGAAACGAGAAAATTCTGGAAAACAGGCCCGGTTAGTGAATAGTATCAAAACCGGGTAAAATAACGAGCGTTTTCTGTAAAAGACGAAAAATGATCCAGCCTGTAACAGCTATGTGGGCCGGTTTTAAATTGTGAGGCAGCCCTCTCACATACCTAATAAGCTAGAAAGAAATAAAAGAAAGAAAGAAAGAAAAGTAGAAAAGCAACCCCACCCTCTCTCTCCTCTCTCATTTCTCTTTTCTTCCTTCTCTTTCTCCTCCCTCCATCGTTTTTTCCCCCTCTCTGGTTGCAGCCGATTCCTTCCTCCTCCCATGGCTGCTCTATCTCCTTCTCCATGCTCTATCTTCATTTGAGCTCCAAATGTAGAAATAATTACATATTTGTAATCCCCTCATCCTCCTCTACCATTCCCTCTTTTCAAAATTCGAAAAGGATGAGTTTCATCTCCATGGGTTTTCCCCATTTGAAGAGAAAAGCACACGATTACGGAGCTTGGAGTCTCCTCTTTCCAACAAGGTAAAAATCTCCATAAAATATTCAAGTTTTCTCCACCTTTCTTTGGTAGCCGGTTTTTGGCCCTTATGATGCCTTATTTTTCTCTCTCTTTTGAGCTTCAATACAACCTTGCAATGGTGGAGGAATTTTCTTCTTGAACCAAGGGTTAAAACCCCTCCTAAAGCACTCCAAAGGTAAACCCTAGAAATTGTATTTTAAACACTTCAATGAACTAGCATAAATCTAAGGGTTAGTGTAATAATTATACTTGTCTTTGTGTGCTTGGGTGATGGGAATGGAGTTTGGCAACTTCATTCCCCACAAACCGATTTGTACAAGAAAAAGAGAGGAGGATGAGAAATGGAAAAGAAATGAAGGGATCAAAAGCTCAAGGTAAGAGCTCCTTCTTAATGCTAAATTTAATGCATTAGTGTAATGGGAATGGGTAAACAAATAAAAGAAACTAAACTATTGTACTAATATTGTAGTTGTGGATGTTTTAGTATGTGTGAGCAAGTATGTGAATTGTGGGCCTTGAAGGTAAGTAAATTGTGTATGAGTATTAGTATTGTTGTTGAATGGAGTATTGATGTATTAAGATTGCCTTGTGTGCTGGTAGAACCCTTGTGGTTTGGCTAGAATAGGGATGAATTTGTTGAGAAAAGATATTTGAGGATGTAAGGAAAAGTAGGTGAACTATGGCAAAATTTTGGTAGGAATTGTGCGTTAAAGAATGACTTGGTGAATGGGAAAGCCAAGGGATGTATTGGGGATAGTAGAGATGTTTAATGACCATGGATTGGTAATTGGAGAATGAGGATGAAACATGTAAAAATTTGTAGCAAGAGGTATTGGATTTCATTGGAGGAATTGGGAAGAATGAGAGTACAAAACTTAGTAAAATGAATGTTGGACTTGGGTATAGATGTTGTAATTGCTTGGAAATGTATTTGGGATGCTAGTAATGGTATTGGTAGTAGAAGTATTGGATGTGAGAATTGGGTTTTAAAATCTGTAGCATAAGCGTAACAAAAACTGTTACAAGTGTTGGAAAAGAAATGAGGGAATTGTGTAAATTGATTGATGGATTTAGTAAGGAATTTGGGGGATGAACTAAGGCAATTTGGAGGGCCTAAGTAGTGTTAAATCATGTGGGGAAATATTGGTAAACATTTGGGAAACAATGGGTAAAGAAACCAACAGAAAACAGATTTTGAAACTGAAGTACTGGGCCGGACCGGACTTGCGACCGGACTTGCAAGTTCGGTCGAGCCCAGAATCACAAAGACGGGAACCTTCTGGAATGGACCGGACTTGCGACCGGACTTGCAAGTTCGGTCGAACCAGAAAATTTTCCCGTCTGAAACCTTCTGGAATGGACCGGACTTGCGACCGGACATGCAAGTTCGGTCGGACCAGAAAATTTTCCCGTCCGAAACCTTCTAGGATAGACCGGACTTGCGACCGGACATGCAAGTTCGGTCGGACCAGGAAATTTTCCCGTAATGAGAGCTACTGGAATGGACCGGACTTGTGACCGGACTTGCAAGTTCGGTCGGGTTATAGTAATCATATGTATAATATATATGCCTATATACATACATGCATATATATGTAGTAGTACGCTATAAATGAAGTAGTAAAGGTAAGAAAGTAAGTATATGAGTAGGAAAACAAGTATAAAAAGTAACCAAGTAAGTTGAGAGTATGAGAACATTAAGTACACCGGGATAACGGGGTAAGTACGGGAGTAGTAATTATTTGTGTATCGTAAGAGTATAGTATTAATAATAATGTTGGAACATTATCAGTGGAACAAGTGTGAACCAAGGAACGAGGGGACACATGGTAAAGCTAACTCCGGTGAAAGGTATGATTTTCTCATGCCCCGTATGCTAACCGAGTTACGTTGATTTGTGTGCTGTATGCCGGCTAATCAAGACTAAAGCATGAAAACGGTTTATTACCTTTCATTGTGTGTCTTGTTGTATGTTGTATGAGCTAACCCTTCTTGACTGATTGTGTGGCTTCACTTAGTGCGTAGACCGACTCATAGATGAGTCTTGTTGTGTAGCGACTCGTAGTAAAAGTCATGTTGTAAACTAATGGAACAGTAGCAACGCACTAAACTAACGGATCAATAAACGATAACGCAAACCTATGAACTCACTCGAATGTGAGAGAGTGTACGGGAGTAATAACCTTCCGATAATGGTAGGAGAACCGAAATGAATAATCCACAAATAATAAGTAGTGGAAGTATATAAGTAACCTCTATTAGAGGAATTAATCTTGGTGCAAGACATGAACCACGAGAGTAGTAAAGAATGACGAGGGATCTCCAAACCCCTTAGCAATTAGTCGACCCATAATGAGAGGACCCGACTGATGTAAGTATGTCCTGAACATGAGAGTATTCGATACGTTGGGGAAACCCTTAAATCTGAGGATACTAGTCGGTTGCAATTCCCTAAGCTAGTAGAGGTTATCAAGAGAGATACTTCTAGGCTAATCCATGAGATTGTATTGTACTCTGAGAGAAGAGTGTTGGGAATTTGAGTAGTCCGGTAGAAACGGGCATTTGAGTATTTGAGGAGCTAAGCGTATAGCCCTCGTATTGTAGGTCCGGTGGCGAGTCTTGTGTATGACTCCGCCCAGAGGCCAAGTAATGAGTAATGAGTATCGCGTATGTATGAGTAAAGTAATGAGTACTGAGTAAGAAGTGAGTATGAGTATGAAATGAGTACCGAGTATTGTGTATGTATGAATAAGTATCGAGTATTGAGTACGTATGAGTAAGTATGGAGTATCGAGTACGTATGAGTATGCACAAGTATAGTAACGAGTACAGGGTAAGGATCGTGTGCGAGTAAGGTATTGAACATGGAGTGATGAGTATGCAAGAGCAAAGAGTGAGTAAGAGTAGAGTAGCGAATATCGACACAGTACGAACAGAGTAGTGAGTAACGCAATGAAGAGTAATGAATAAATAACTAATACGAACGGTTGACTAACGAATTGTCTTCCTTAGTAAGTATTGAACCTTGTATGTGTATGTAGGCATTGCTGATTGTATTGTTGTAGCATGAGTATGTATGTATACATGTAAAATGAACTCCATGTATATCCGACCCAAGTAGTCGGCGTACCGCGGTTAGCACGCGGTATATGCGAAATTCATATTCAGCGTAAGCTGACCCCCTAGGGGGAACGTTTTTAGTGTGTAGGTATTCGAGGCTGACCACCGTTCGAGAGAGTAGGACGGGGACTGCTATGTAAGCATGGGTAGTCATATTTTAAGGATTGTATTTGTAATGTATTGCGAAATGGAAAGTTCCAAACTATATTGGTAATTTAAGGATTGTAGTAGACTCGGTATAGTAAAGTATTGGAAGTTGTAATTGAATTATGGTTGAGTATGCGAGGGAAAGTATTGTAATGTGTAGAGTACTCGGTATGTTCATATTCATCAGACCGATAGTATGTAGGATTGTAACTCGCCTTGTTAGTCACGTGGGTGACTGACGGCATTGTACACCCGCCGTTGAGTAAGTAATATCCGCTGCGAAGGTAAGTATTGTACGGTAATGGCGGTATTAGCGGTAGGGGTGTTACATCCGTTGTGGCTAAATTTTTGCAACAATGTTGTGCTGATATAAGACTACACGCACAACAAATTGCATGTAAAACAGATGTCGATTACTTGGTCGAAAAAATCATCAAAGTTAGCACAGGCAAGCAGTTTTTAAGATACCAAAGTCAGTGTATGTTGCCTACTTCTGGGATATTTTCGACTCATGAGATGATGTCCGTTGTGGCTAAATTTTTGCAAAAATGTTGTGCTGATATAAGACTACACGCACAACAAATTACATGTAAAACCGATGTCGATTACTTGGTCGAAAAAATCATCAAAGTTAGCACCGGCAAGCAGTTTTTAACTAACCCTTGCGTTTGCATACGAATATAGAACGGGTATAGATCTTCAACTCCTTTTCAAGTTGGGAGTGAATTCTTTGTACTCCATCAAAAGAAATGATATGAGTGCAGAGTTCAAACAGTAACTAATTAATAGACTGAGCGACTCATCCCAACCGCCAGAGCTCTTAAATACTTCTGATCTTTAAAAACAGTAAATAACACAGATTTCCTTGTCCACGTTTTCAGTTGCATCAGTGAACATAAGTAAATAAAATACATTAGTCTGGAACAAAGCACACACTATGTAACAACCTATGGAGGAGAACCGAATGTGAAATCAGCATTATAATATCGGGGGTTCCTAAACCTAGAATTTTGGCCTCTCAACCACATTTGGTTTGCTTGCGTGGTGGGTGGTGTGCTGGATTGATCAGGCTGAGTTTGAGAAGGCCCGATCACCTGGATGATGTCAGCAGGTGCGAACGATGGAGCACCCAGTACCCTTGCAGGGCCCTCAGCAGGTGTGGGCATGTTTGTCCAGTCCATCTGCCCAAGGTGAAGAGTGGAAGCGTCGTATGTGGTACGGTTGGTCCTGGGTGTGGCTGTAGTGGGTGGAGTGGGTGCAGTGGGAGTAGTGGGCACAGTGGGTGCAGTGTGCGACGACCCTGCCCCAGCATCAAACTGTGTCCCAAAATCACGTGGCAACTGACCCACCATTGTATCGACATATAAAGAGGGTACCAGAGCGTACATACCTAGTGTAAGTGTACTTGACACAGGCGGTATGACCGGCCGATATCCGTCCACGTCGGGGTGTCCCGCCTGGTGTGGGTCCGCTGCCTGGTGTGGCTCCTGTGCCTGGTGTGGCTCCTCTGCCTGCTGTGGCACCTCTGCCAGACCTAGCTGATTCTCGGCCTCCATAGGTTCTGCTAGACAACGCGGCCCTCTTCGTCTTTGACTGTACGGCCGGTTTCTGACTGCTCGGGGAGGAGGGTTGTCGTGTATGACATATGTAGGGTATTGAATGTCCATCATTGGAGGTGCCTGACTTGAGTAGTCCTGCTCAATGTGGCCAACTCTATGGTAGTGGCCGACATCAAGTGTCTGGGAAACCTGGGACGCAAAATCCCTAACACCCTGGTCTACTGGAATTCACTGCAACTGCTCTAGCGTGCTTGCCTATACATGCATGTCATCGTATCAAGTTAAGAATATATTATTACAAAAAAAACAACGAACAATTGAATAGATGACACTTACAGTGATCACATTTCGTCTACTCTCCTCGGTTGAAATACCCCGACCTTAAATATGGCGATTAAATTATCCTAATAGGTATTTAAGAGCCTAATAATGGTTAAGTAATATTGATGAGGAAAAATAAATCCAAAAAAAAAAATATAATAAAAATAAAGAAACGTTTAAAAAGCGAAAAACGCTAAATAAGCGTTAAATAACCATAGGAGGTATGAGACCTCGGTGGGCGTATTATAAGGATTCTAAAGGCTTAATTAAGTCTAAATAAATATTAGGGAACAAATCCCGAAGAAAACGGATCCTTAAAATGGATTAAAAACACTAATGAACATTAAAGCGCGTTTTTCGAGGTAACCGGAAAAACGCGTCTTTAAGCGGGTCAAATAGGCTCGTAACAATTTCGGTCAACTAAATAGTCGTTACTAAATATTAGTGAAGCTTTAGAACCGATAAAATCAATAAACGAGAAAATAGTAAAAACTGTCAAAAACGGGAAGTTGTGGGGTAGAAACATAAATAACCAAAACTTATGTGTCCAATATTGTAAATAGAATTTTAAAACCCACATGGGCTGAGTGTGTGTCACGATTTATGCTCTCTCACACACACTCTCCATTCTCTTTTATTTACAAAAGACCAAAGAGAATTAAAAAGCAAAAAGTAACTTAACTTACTTTACTACCTCACATTCTCTCTCCTACTCTCTCATTTCCTATCTACACTCACGTACAGCAGCCCCCTCTTCCTCTCTATTTTCTTCTCCTTCCCCTTGAGCCTCTAATGGCGATTTACATGAACCCCACCAACACCCACTTCTCTCCTCTTGTTAACCCATCAAACCTTCACCAAAAATTACAAAAATTATACCATTGGAATCCTCTCATCAAGAGGAACATTTCCCTCTTTTCAAAATCCGAAAAGGAGCATTTTCGTTTTCATGGGTATGGAGCATTTGGAGTTTCAAGACCACCATTAGAACCACCTTCTTCTCCTTGTTATTTTGAGGTAAAAATGTTCTTGAAAGCTTACCTTTTTCTAGCCCTTGTGGGCAAAACGAAATTTAGACTAAACTCTTGTTTGGTTCCTTTGTACTCTAGCCGATTTTGGCACTCTTGGAGGGTGAGAAATATTGTTCTTGAGATATTCCAAGCATTACCTACACCCTTGCAAGGTAATGAAATTTCTAAACCCTAAAACTTACATTAAGCTTTAATGGTTGAAAAGGGTTAATATATTAATTGTAATTGTTTTGTGTGCTTGGATGATGGGAATGGAGTTTGGCAACTCCATTCCCCCATATGGCCGATTTGGGCAAGAAGAGAGAAGAGAAGAAGTGGGAAAGAAAAGAGGAAATAAGAGCTCAAGGTAAGAGCTCCTTCTTAATGCTCAATTTAATGCATTAGTGCAATGGGAATGGGTAAGCAAATAAAAGAACCTAAACTATTGTATTGGTATTGTAGTATTGGTTTAAGTATTTGTGAGGAAGTTTGAGTATTTGTGAAATTAGTATGTGAATTGTAGGCCTTGGAGCCAAATGGTTGTGTATGAGTATTAGTATTGGTATTTGAAGAAGTATTGGTGAATGTATATTGTATTGATTGCTGGTAGGACCTTGTAAGGGTGTGGCTAGAATAGGTATGAACTTGGTGAGAAAATGTGTGTATGGATAAGTTAGAATTGTAGGTAAACTATGGCAAAATTTTAGTAGGAATTATGTATTCAAGAATGACTTGGTGAGTGGGAGAACCAAGGTGTATATTGGGTTGAGTAGGTATGTTTAGTAGTGATGGAGTGGTAGTTGTAGTATGAGAAGTAAGAAGTATAAAATCTGTAGCAAGGTGTATGGAAATGCATTAGAGGAGTTAGGAAAAATTAGTGTGTACGAATTGGTAAAAAGAGTGTTGGACTTGGGAATAGATATTGTAGTTGCTGGGAAATAAATTGGAATGGTAAGATGACATTGGAACACAAGTGCAAAATGCAAAGAGGAGTGTAGGAATGCACAAGTGTGCAAAGTATGAAATTGTGAATGAAAATTTGTAGAATTTGAACAAGAAGTTGAGTAAGTATTGGACCATGGATTTAAGGAGTTTTAGTGAGTGTTTAAGTGTGTTTAATTATGTACAAAACATGTGGAAAGATTATGGAATGATTGGAGGTGGATTAAGGGTTGATTAGGGGTTGAAAAATCATCCTAGTAGCAGTTTTTAGCAGGGTCCGGGACCTAGGTTATGTACCAAGTCCCGGACCGCACCTAAAATTAATTCGAGAGTCACACCAGCAGGTGGTCCGGGACCTTAGTCCAGGACCAAGTCCCGGACCAATAACAAAATTCAGTCGAGAGTGTTTTCAGTGCATGGTCCGGGACCTTGGGTCCGGACCAAGTCCCGGACCACCTATAAAAGCTTGTAAAATGTGATTTTTAGGGGTCTAACCATGGGGCATTGATGGGTAATGGTTTTAGAAGTTGTTAAGGCCTTGTTTGGTGACCTTTAAAGGCCCTAAGAAGTGTAAACAAGTTTGAGAAGTAATTAACAAAGTTGTAAGTTTAAGAACATTAAGTTAAACCGAAATAACGGGATAACGGGGTAAGTACGGGAGTAGTAATTATGTATGTATTGTGATGCTTAGTATTAATTGAACCATTTGGCATGTAGTCATTGGTTCAAGAATAAGACTCGAGGAACAAGTAAGGACTAAGGAACAAGAGTGAACCAAAGAAACAAGAAGGCACCCGGTAACGTAAATTGTAGAAAAGGTATGATTTCTTCATGCCCTGTATCCTAATCTGGTTACCTCGATTTGTGTGCTTATTTGACCACCTAAATAAGATAAATGCATGAATCGGACTATATTGCACTTCCTGTGCTTGACTTATGTTGTGCTTGATATTTATTGTCTTGAGCACTAGTTTGTATAATTCATGAAATATGTGAATGATGATGAATGGTATTCGAACCTCGTATTGTACTTGTGTAATGTATTGTACCTCGGATGTATGTGTATATGTGTATTGTATTATTGTGGCTTGGATGTTGACTTGTGCTAATTCCTAACTATCTAACTCCTAACTTAAGTGAGTAAATTGGAATGAGTACAAGTCCGATATAGCTTCGGCCACGCGTGAGGATGCGGAGTCACAAGAGGTTGGCTGCAATTCCTGACTCTTAAACTGGTCCGCGGCCCAAATCCCTTAAATGGGTAGCATCCCGGATTGGTGAGTCAAGTAAATCCCGGAGGTGGGACGGTGTAGTCCCCAGGGCCGGAGGTCCCGACGACTTAACTTGAGTAAGAGTAAGTAAGTAAGTATGGATCCGTAAGTAAGTATGAGTATGAGTATGTATGTGTATGAAGTAACGAGTAAAAGAGTAATCTCCACCCGATTAACCCGGGTGGACCAATGAAGCTAACAAGAATTGTATATTGTGTATGTAATGAGTATGTGTATTTCGGAAGAAGGTAAGTATGCATTGGATGGATTATTGTATTCCTTGTATGTAATGTAGTGTATGTATGTATGCCTTGCGTAAGTATTGTTGTATTGTGTATAAGAGCATGTATGCATGTATGTTTGAATGAAATCAACCGCATGTATTCGACCAAGTGGTCGGCGTACCCTCACTAGTACGCGGGGTATGCGGTTATCATGCTCGGCGAAAGCTGACCCCTTCGGGGGACATTTTTTAGTGTGCAGGTACCCGAAGCGAATATGGTCAAGGAAGAGACCGGGAGGCACACCCTTGTACTTAGGAAGTAAGTAGTGGTGAGAAAATGGGTAGATGTAGAATCTTAGTGAGTATGTATGAACTTGGAAGAGGTAGTATACTCGTATATGGATCTTAGTAAACTCGGTATGTGAATTATATTGTATTGTATTTGAAGTATTGTATCGAATGGAAAATTGTAGCATGTATTGGTATATGGAGTGTGTATGGTAGATATGTAATACTCGGGATTCCGGTCCATCAGACCGATGCTGTATGTAGAAGTAGTAGCCTTGTTAGTCACGTGGGTGACTAACGGCATTGTATCACCCACATTATGTAAGTATGTATCCGCTGCGTGTATCTGATGTGTAAGGAGATTGGACGGTAAGCACTGTATTAATGGTAGGGGTGTTACAAAAAGTGGTATCAGAGCGAAGTATCGCTCTGATGACTGGAAATACCGAGTTTAGGAATACCGAGTTAGGAATTAGAAGCTTAGGGCTAAGGGCTGAGTGTTAGCATTAGAGATATGCTAGTTAGGAACTACCGGTGAGTACCGGATGCCTACAATACCAGTCCCGCCCGCCGCAAACCCCCATTGTATAACTTGGGAAAGGACGCCAGAGAGAAGGAAAGTCCTCTCATACTCGGGGAAACCCGATCTGGCAGTTGTGAAGCAATCACACAGTAAACAAGAACCGACATATAGCAAATTCCAAGAATTGGAAGTCCCGGAGATGGATCCCGGTTGAACCACAATACCCGCACTCAATAGCAGTTGAATGAGAACTCCAACCATAAGGAGACTACAACATGCAACAACATGGGGCGACATGCTTAGCAGTCGCAGAACCTAGCTAACCAACCAGCAGCAGGAAAAGAAGCACTAAGCACAACAGAGCGGAAAAAGAGAACTGAAACAAAACCCAAGACATAAGTCTACAGGGCTGTAGCATTCAATAATACCACCAACGGCATGCTAGCTGGCTAAGAACATAGTCAGAAGCGATTAACTCCAAAGTACAACGCCAAAAGGCTGCAACACCTGGTCAATATGGCTCAGACAACTACAAGGACAACCAGGAGATATAATTCAACAGGACTACAAGAGTAGTGCCTAAACAAGGAAGGCTCAGTAACCACCACAGATGAGTGGGAACGAGCCACAAGGAACGACACTAAACCAAGTAGAGTGGGAATCTCCAAGGATTGGAGAAGTACCCAGATCTACGACAGCCATGCCTAGACCACCAAGAAGCTACCTAAAGGATCGAGTATACCAATTGTAGATCAACAAGATCAAGGGAAGGGTCAACAAGACTATCAAATGCGAGTGGAAACCATACCGTGATCGGTATAGGATTACTCCAAAACCACCAGTACCACGCACTTGCCACGGCAAGTGCAGTAACAGCACGAACATGTAGAGGAACCCTAACACACCACAAGTACATAGTAATGTATTGTGGCCGTAACAGAACAGCTAAAGGACCACACATCCTAAAAACTGGAAGAATGGAACCTTGGAAAGGCCTGACGGCTTGACCATTGCACAAAGAACATACCAGTCAGCAAGAAGCTAAACTTGGTCAAAATCCCAGAACATGGCTATGCCATGAAGAACTTCTTTTAAACGTCGAACTGTTATTTTTCAAAACCAAGATTTCTTTCAAAAACCACAACCTTTCTTGTAAACCTTGGACTTTAAAACCAAACCAACAAATTACGGTGAGTATCATAGATTGATACGAGAGGAGTTGACAATAGAATACTTCACCTAGGCGTGTGACGAACACTACGAGTGTACCCAATTACGGGATGTGGGACAACCGCACTCTGAAGGAGCTTGCGGGCCTGACAAGTAGTCGGGTAAGTGGTAACGTATCAACAAGGTACCCCACGTATGTATACATGTAGTGTACGACGCACGGGAAGTAGCCAACTCCGTTCTACGGACCATGAGTGAATTTTAACCAGGACAACTGGACACCACAGACAATCAAGGAGAAGGAAACTCAGTTAAGGAACAAGTATAAGGAACTCAGAGACCCATCTGAAAGTAAGGAATGAGAACTAGAAGTGTAAAGAGCACAAACTAGTAAATATAGACATTGGATATGTCTCGAGGACATCAAACAAATACGTGATAGCTGGGAAGCATACCCAGCCTGAACACAGTAAGGCAGTTGCCTAACGTGAACACCACAATGCTCAACAAACGGGACAGAAGTCCCAAGAGCACTCACAAGATTACCACGAAGCCAATCCATCATCGGAGAGGATATTTAAACCTAGTCTCAAGCACTAGGAGCAAGTATAAACGGTCTACCCAATGACGGGAGACGTTATAACCCGAAAGGGAATAGCTTAAATATAATACCACAAGGTGGTATGGTAGACACAACATATTATTAACATTAGCCGGATGTAACGGCATAACCTAACAACACCCAGGAGCAATCCTTGAAGGGTGTCTGAATTGCAACAGTCGAACAACAGCAACATGATAAAAGCACAGAAGTTAGAATGAACACTCGATCGGTTAAGACACCGAAGGGATTTCACTTGACAGGAAATGCCCTAAATTACTAAGAGGCACTGACTAACACCAGAATGCCTAAGGTCTCCTATGAACGGAAGCGTGATGTCACGACTACCCATGGAGCCTAGTAATACCTTCAACCTATGGGGTATACAAGGAGTGGAAACATGTATAAGCAGCTTGTAAAGAGCATAGCTTGCAGCAATATGGCTTAAAAGCCATTAACCAACTATGTTATGTAAACCTTAACGGTTGCATAACCCACACCATTCGATAACAAGACTTGCAAGGGATATTGTCTCATACGACAAAGAAATCAACAACTGGACCATCAATTCAAATCCAACATCCTGAGTGGCTTGTAGTAATGGCCAACTTAGTGTCACTATCACTAGAGCATCAGTCTAGTATACAGTTGACAAGCTTTTAATTACCTTCATGCCTTCTGTAGCAATGGTAGCACAGAGGCATAAGAATCGTGATGATGCCAACATTGGCCTAGTCCACATTTGGACACTACGGGAAACCCGAGGAAAAGTACCCCTCGTTAATCAAAGACCACCAAGGTGGTGAGGATGTGAACCCTTAGAGAAGGCTTCCACCAACAATAGCAACAAAGCATGTGCATGTAGATATTGCCAAGAGGCGACTGAACAAACAAGTACAGTCTAAAGGAGTAAGTATACTCCATATGCAGTACGTAAAGAAATACTAACATAGCAAACCTTGTCATTAAACCTATGAGTGGAGACAAACCCCTCAACAAGAACTTCATTTACCAATGACAGAGTACTCTTCAATTGGAGAACGGGACCAGAAAATCCTTGAAGTTTCATGGGATGTCCCGGTGATGTACATACAAGTAGAACTACATAGCTAGAGCCTATAACCAATGCTCAGTACTGAAAAACAATAATTGTCAAAACAATCAACGGGAATGCACATTGCACACCATGAATGACCAGCCTCAAGAGAGCTTATAACCCGATGAACTATTTCATCCCTGGTCAACCAAGATACTTGGTAAATAGAATGTGAGGTAAGCTAACCTACACATAAAACCTAAGTTGAATAAGACATCTCCACATTGGGAAATAATCACATCGCGGTATGCCATGAAAACCATCATACACACGAACAGAGGAAACCCTCAGTGTTCATGCCATAAGGAAATGGTGCCAACGACAATGGCAATGAGTAAAGACGAACTACCACAGTAACAGAAACAGTAAAAGCAATGTTGTACAATGAGTAAGAATACGGTGCGCAACAGGCGACCGCTATGAGGGAATAGTTAAGCAATAACACGGAGTATAAGTATGAGATGACACACAGAAATATCTTTCCTATCACATAAGGGACTTACTGTCAAGCGTTCACGCCTCTGCACTCTGTATGACTGAGTGTTTTGGTATTGCACTGTGCAGCTAATGATCTAATGGGATGGCTAGGGATATGGAGAATGTAAACCGTAGTAAACCTTCTTTTCACCAACAAACATGGCAGCCAGTTAAGCAAGCTTAGCAACAACCGTGCGGCCTAAGGCCAAAGAAGCACGAAGTGTAAAACACTAACAATCACGAATGTGAATTCCAATGGAATGTGAGGAAAAGATTAAGAAAGTCACTAGGACCGACGCATAGAAATGCAAGGTCATACAAGTAAAGAACACTTGTACTGAACCAGAAAAGGTATTCAAAGCTAGTGACACCAGAGGAAGCACTACAACTAAGTAGTGACTTAACCTCGCCCGACAATAAGTCGAAGGAACTTAGTGAATAATGGAAGCACGAATAGCATGTGCAGTAGATTACCAGAGAGTGGTTAAAATCTAAACTCAATGAGTTCGAACGGTAAAAGAATACCAATTGTTCAGTAAACCTTATTCCCATAAGAGACGGATAAAGCTATGTATAGCACATTAAGGATAACACGAAGGGTAAGTAACCCAGTTATCAGGGTCGCGCAGCAGAAGCTAGTGGGCCCCAGCTAGGAGATAATACCTAGTGAGATAATACAATGGCTATTAATGCTTGAAGCCTATAGGCTAGAAGAATTAATGATGAGTTAAATAAACTCATATAGGAACTCTGGGTGCAAAGACTAAACCATTGGTATGGTTAAGACCCTTTGACCAGAGCATATATATAGTATACCGTAGTGAAGCTAAACGCTTCAGTTTGCCCAAACTGATTAAACCAATGTTTAATAACATAACATGGTAGATTACGTGGGCGTAATCCCTTTTAAGGGGGGTAGAGCGAAAACCGCTTAATGTAAGTTTTATGAATAAAACACTTAAACCGTAATGTGCATAGCACAAATGAGAATCAAATTGATGATTGGTACTATGTTAAATAAACATAAGTACTCATTCATATTGTAATTATGGTAACTAGGCATTAAACATGCAAATACCATAGGAGGAATGTACCTATCTTGTAACACCAGTGTAAGAGTATTAGTAAAAGAAAAGTAATGAATAGTGGACGGAGCTCCACAAGTATTGTAACCTTTGAAGAAGTAGTACGAAATGAATGAGGATAGTAGATGAATGAAGTTTATGAGTAGTGGAATCGTAAGTAAAATTTGTGAAACAATTGAAGCCAACTAAATCTTATAAGTGTAGTATTCCGTAGTTAGAAAATAGGATATGATGGTGAGTAATGGATGGAAGTAGTGAAGGTTGAGGAAATGAGCATTAGGATTGAACCATGGAGTAAAGCAATTGGGGAAATAGAGTGAGGATGATTGATGGACTGATTCCATCCTTTGGAGATGTATGAATGACTAGGAAGAGTAAAAGATAAAACATGAAAATAATTGAATTATTTGCTTGTTTGAAACTGATGTGGGAAGTCGAACTTGATCCTGATCAGATCAAGGGAAACCGAACACAAATTGGGGTGGAAAGATAGTTCAACACTGATGCTGATCACATCAGGGTCGAATGATTCTTGAAGCTCCCCTTAAGTGGTCACAAAAATCACACATAGGATAGAAGTAAGGTATATATATTGGACTTTGGAGTTATGTGTTTTAGAAAATTTTTAATTGGTAGTAGTGAAGTATTTCTCTTAGACTGAAGGTTAAGAATTTGTGAGAAGCTTGTACTGGAGAAGATAGTAGTGTAGTATGTGGTATTATTCCAAAGGCAGCGGGACATAGAGGAGTCCTGCGTCGAGATGACCGGAGTGCCTGCGGGATTGTATGTGTATTGCATTGCTTTGGGGATAGCTTTGCACTGTATGTAGGTATGAACTTTGTAATGAGGAACCAGATAATTAGTAGTAGCGCGGATTGGAGTAACTATAGTACATTTGGATGGTATGGTATGTAGAAACCTTGAGTAATGGATTTGGGAATTAGTAAGAGGAAGATTGTATAACCGTAGTATTAGACATGTAAGAATGAGTAAGCATTGTAAACTTATAACCTCGAACAACTTTGAGGACAAAGTTCTTAAGGGGGGTAGATTGAAATACCCCGACCTTAAATATGGCGATTAAATTATCCTAATAGGTATTTAAGAGCCTAATAATGGTTAAGTAATATTGATGAGGAAAAATAAATCCAAAAAAAAATATAATAAAAATAAAGAAACGTTTAAAAAGCGAAAAACGCTAAATAAGCGTTAAATAACCATAGGAGGTATGAGACCTCGGTGGGCGTATTATAAGGATTCTAAAGGCTTAATTAAGTCTAAATAAATATTAGGGAACAAATCCCGAAGAAAACGGATCCTTAAAATGGATTAAAAACACTAATGAACATTAAAGCGCGTTTTTCGAGGTAACCGGAAAAACGCGTCTTTAAGCGGGTCAAATAGGCTCGTAACAATTTCGGTCAACTAAATAGTCGTTACTAAATATTAGTGAAGCTTTAGAACCGATAAAATCAATAAAACGAGAAAATAGTAAAAACTGTCAAAAACGGGAAGTTGTGGGGTAGAAACATAAATAACCAAAACTTATGTGTCCAATATTGTAAATAGAATTTTAAAACCCACATGGGCTGAGTGTGTGTCACGATTTATGCTCTCTCACACACACTCTCCATTCTCTTTTATTTACAAAAGACCAAAGAGAATTAAAAAGCAAAAAGTAACTTAACTTACTTTACTACCTCACATTCTCTCTCCTACTCTCTCATTTCCTATCTACACTCACGTACAGCAGCCCCCTCTTCCTCTCTATTTTCTTCTCCTTCCCCTTGAGCCTCTAATGGCGATTTACATGAACCCACACCAACACCCACTTCTCTCCTCTTGTTAACCCATCAAACCTTCACCAAAAATTACAAAAATTATACCATTGGAATCCTCTCATCAAGAGGAACATTTCCCTCTTTTCAAAATCCGAAAAGGAGCATTTTCGTTTTCATGGGTATGGAGCATTTGGAGTTTCAAGACCACCATTAGAACCACCTTCTTCTCCTTGTTATTTTGAGGTAAAAATGTTCTTGAAAGCTTACCTTTTTCTAGCCCTTGTGGGCAAAACGAAATTTAGACTAAACTCTTGTTTGGTTCCTTTGTACTCTAGCCGATTTTGGCACTCTTGGAGGGTGAGAAATATTGTTCTTGAGATATTCCAAGCATTACCTACACCCTTGCAAGGTAATGAAATTTCTAAACCCTAAAACTTACATTAAGCTTTAATGGTTGAAAAGGGTTAATATATTAATTGTAATTGTTTTGTGTGCTTGGATGATGGGAATGGAGTTTGGCAACTCCATTCCCCCATATGGCCGATTTGGGCAAGAAAGAGAGAAGAGAAGAAGTGGGAAAGAAAAGAGGAAATAAGAGCTCAAGGTAAGAGCTCCTTCTTAATGCTCAATTTAATGCATTAGTGCAATGGGAATGGGTAAGCAAATAAAAGAACCTAAACTATTGTATTGGTATTGTAGTATTGGAAGTTTAAGTATTTGTGAGGAAGTTTGAGTATTTGTGAAATTAGTATGTGAATTGTAGGCCTTGGAGCCAAATGGTTGTGTATGAGTATTAGTATTGGTATTTGAAGAAGTATTGGTGAATGTATATTGTATTGATTGCTGGTAGGACCCTTGTAAGGGTGTGGCTAGAATAGGTATGAACTTGGTGAGAAAATGTGTGTATGGATAAGTTAGAATTGTAGGTAAACTATGGCAAAATTTTAGTAGGAATTATGTATTCAAGAATGACTTGGTGAGTGGGAGAACCAAGGTGTATATTGGGTTGAGTAGGTATGTTTAGTAGTGATGGAGTGGTAGTTGTAGTATGAGAAGTAAGAAGTATAAAATCTGTAGCAAGGTGTATGGAAATGCATTAGAGGAGTTAGGAAAAATTAGTGTGTACGAATTGGTAAAAAGAGTGTTGGACTTGGGAATAGATATTGTAGTTG
Organism: Limonium bicolor; assembly: GCA_023374045.1. Classification (NCBI taxonomy): domain Eukaryota; kingdom Viridiplantae; phylum Streptophyta; class Magnoliopsida; order Caryophyllales; family Plumbaginaceae; genus Limonium; species Limonium bicolor. The sequence goes on from CM041776.1 coordinate 230,049,765, forward strand.
CTGGGAAATAAATTGGAATGGTAAGATGACATTGGAACAAAGTGCAAAATGCAAAGAGGAGTGTAGGAATGCACAAGTGTGCAAAGTATGAAATTGTGAATGAAAATTTGTAGAATTTGAACAAGAAGTTGAGTAAGTATTGGACCATGGATTTAAGGAGTTTTAGTGAGTGTTTAAGTGTGTTTAATTATGTACAAAACATGTGGAAAGATTATGGAATGATTGGAGGTGGATTAAGGGTTGATTAGGGGTTGAAAAATCATCCTAGTAGCAGTTTTTAGCAGGGTCCGGGACCTAGGTTATGTACCAAGTCCCGGACCGCACCTAAAATTAATTCGAGAGTCACACCAGCAGGTGGTCCGGGACCTTAGTCCAGGACCAAGTCCCGGACCAATAACAAAATTCAGTCGAGAGTGTTTTCAGTGCATGGTCCGGGACCTTGGGTCCGGACCAAGTCCCGGACCACCTATAAAAGCTTGTAAAATGTGATTTTTAGGGGTCTAACCATGGGGCATTGATGGGTAATGGTTTTAGAAGTTGTTAAGGCCTTGTTTGGTGACCTTTAAAGGCCCTAAGAAGTGTAAACAAGTTTGAGAAGTAATTAAGAAAGTTGTAAGTTTAAGAACATTAAGTTAAACCGAAATAACGGGATAACGGGGTAAGTACGGGAGTAGTAATTATGTATGTATTGTGATGCTTAGTATTAATTGAACCATTTGGCATGTAGTCATTGGTTCAAGAATAAGACTCGAGGAACAAGTAAGGACTAAGGAACAAGAGTGAACCAAAGAACAAGAAGGCACCCGGTAACGTAAATTGTAGAAAAGGTATGGTTTCTTCATGCCCTGTATCCTAATCTGGTTACCCCGATTTGTGTGCTTATTTGATCACCTAATAAGATAAATGCATGAATCGGACTATATTGCACCTACTGTGCTTGTTTATTGTTTGATATTTGTCTTGAACAATAGTTTGTATAATTCATGAAACATATGTGATGATGAAGTGTATCATACTTGTAGTGTACTTGTGTAATGTATTGTATGATGTATGTATATGGGTATTGTATTATTGTGGCTTGGATGTTGACTTGTACTAATTCCTAACTATCTAACTCCTAACTTAAGTGAGTAAATTGGAATGAGTACAAGTCCGATATAGCTTCGGCCACGCGTGAGGATGCGGAGTCACAAGAGGTTGGCTGCAATTCCTGACTCTTAAACTGGTCCGCGGCCCAAATCCCTTAAATGGGTAGCATCCCGGATTGGTGAGTCAAGTAAATCCCGGAGGTGGGACGGTGTAGTCCCCAGGGCCGGAGGTCCCGACGACTTAACTTGAGTAAGAGTAAGAGTAAGTAAGTATGGATCCGTAAGTAAGTAAGAGTATGAGTATGTATGTGTATGAAGTAACGAGTAAAAGAGTAATCTCCACCCGATTAACCCGGGTGGACCAATGAAGCTAACAAGAATTGTATATTGTGTATGTAATGAGTATGTGTATTTCGGAAGAAGGTAAGTATGTATTGGATGGTTTATTGTATTCCTTGTATGTAATGTAGTGTATGTATGTATGCCTTGCGTAAGTATTGTTGTATTGTGTATAAGAGCATGTATGCATGTATCTTTGAATGAAATCAACCGCATGTATTCGACCAAGTGGTCGGCGTACCCTCACTAGTACGCGGGGTATGCGGTTATCATGCTCGGCGAAAGCTGACCCCTTCGGGGGACATTTTTTTAGTGTGCAGGTACCCGAAGCGAATATGGTCAAGGAAGAGACCGGGAGGCACACCCTTGTACTTAGGAAGTAAGTAGTGGTGAGAAAATGGGTAGATGTAGAATCTTAGTGAGTATGTATGAACTTGGAAGAGGTAGTATACTCGTATATGGATCTTAGTAAACTCGGTATGTGAATTATATTGTATTGTATTTGAAGTATTGTATCGAATGGAAAATTGTAGCATGTATTGGTATATGGAGTGTGTATGGTAGATATGTAATACTCGGGATTCCGGTCCATCAGACCGATGCTGTATGTAGAAGTAGTAGCCTTGTTAGTCACGTGGGTGACTACCGGCATTGTATCACCCACATTATGTAAGTATGTATCCGCTGCGTGTATCTGATGTGTAAGGAGATTGGACGGTAAGCACTGTATTAATGGTAGGGGTGTTACATCGGTATACCAGGCCACCGAGTGCTGTCGATATCAAACCATGTAAGCGCTCCTCTAATCGAGTGGGGTACTCCGTGGTAGCTGTGCAAGTGGAATCTGATACTGCTGTCTTTTCGACCACATACGCAGGTAGTCACTGAAGATCTCCCACCACTGAGCGTCGGTCCTCCCGGACCTTGTAATAACGTGCAGGTAATCACAATCAAGGGGGGATTCGGTATTGGCTGGTCCACCCCCAAACTGTCGCAACACCCGATCAGCCTGATGACCTTCCACCACATTGAAGTGGATGACAAACACACGAACCGCAAATTGCTGAGGATTAGGTGATCTTTCACCATACGGTTGCCAAATCCACTACATATGCACACAATATGTTTGTTAGACTTTTATTAGTGAAAAGAACCTACCCAGGGAAAAAAGAACTCACCTCTCTTTGCGTGGGTGGAACGTGCAGCGTGTCTAGGTACGCACGAGCAGAGTGCGAATCAATGTTGCATAACTTCCCATTGTATCTGCAATGAACAAAAAAGTTACCCAAATATAAGGACTTTAACATTACTAATATAAGGAAAATTAGTTTCAAGCATTTACCTGTAAGCTAGGGGAAGATCAGGTGGTGGGTTAACCAAGTTTCTCGGACAAAAATGAGGTAGGCGTTCATACGCCCATACAGTCAGCAACTTGCTACAACCATTTATACATGTTGAATCATACTTGGTAGCATTGCACGTCTCTCTGTAGAGATGCGCAAGTAAAGCGGAGCCCCAACTTATCGTACCAGCCCTGACAAAGTCTCTAAGGAGTAATAGGTATGCAACATCTACGCATGCTCCATTCGCATTAGGAAACAAAAGGCCACCAAGCATTCGAAGCATGAATGCCCTCGCATGCTGCTCGTGTATGACAGGGTCAAGAAGATGAAAATATGGGTCAGTCTCCCCAAATCTAGAGGCAAGCCAATTTATAGGGATTTGGTTGCCTCTACGGGTGGGTGGTACATCCCCAAGAAGCTCCATGCAGACTGCATTCACATCAGGTATATTCGTGGTAGAACATAATGAGTAGCCATCCACCAGTAGCCCGAACAGGTTATGAACATCCTCAAGTGTGATGGTGACCTCACCAAACAGCATAAGAAAAGTGTGCGTCTCTGGACGCCACCTCTCTATCAAAGCACTAACGAGCCCTCTACTTGTGGTAAGTCCCAACACACAAACTTTGAACAAACCAGCACTCATAATGTATGGCGCAATAGATGCATGAGGAACCTGAGCCTTCCAATTTGATCGGGTTCTTAGGGTACGGTTTCTATAAGGTTCGTACCTCTGAGATATAAAACAATACATTATAAAACAAATAAACTAATAATAATAAACCTACATTATACTTAACGAATTACATTTACAATTATAAAACTACATTATAAAGCTACATTGTAGTAGCAAGGTTAGATTATCATTATAAATATACAATATATTAAAAAATTGTATTTATAATTACAAAGATACATTATCGTTAACGAAGATTATATAGATTATTATTATAATGCTAAATTCTAATTAAATTAACTACATTGTTAATCAAGTCTATATTATAATTATAATGAAGTTAAATTAATAACTATAAAGGTACATTATACTTAACGAATTACTTTATAATTATAAAACTACATTATAAAGCTACATTGTAGTAGCATGGTTAGATTATCATTATAATTTATAATAACAAAGAGACATTATCGTTAACGAAAATTATATAGATTATTATTATAAAGCTACATTCTAATTAAATAAACTACATTATTAATCATTTCTAAATTATAGTTATAAATAAGTTAGATTACAATTACAAAGCTACAATATAATTAACGAATTACATTTATAATTATAAAGCTACACTCTAATATCAAGGTTAGATTATGATTATAAATATACGATATAATTAAGAAATTTAATTTATAATTACAAACTACATTATGGTTAACGAAAAATATATAGATTATTATTATAAAGCTACATTCTAATTAAATAAACTACAAAATGTTAATCAACTCTATATTATAATTATAAGGAAGTTAAATTACAATTATAAAGCTACAATATAATTAACGACTTACATTTATAATTATAAAACTACATTATAAAGCTACATTCTAGTATCAAGGTTAGATTATCATCATAATATACGATATAATTAACAAATTATATTTATACTTACAAAGATACATTATCGTTAACGAAAATGATATAGATTATTATTATAAAGCTACATTCTAATTAAATAAACTACATTGTTAATCATTTCTTAATTATAGTTATAAATAAGTTAGATTACAATTACAAAGCTACAATATAATTAACGAATTACATTTATAATTAAAACTAAATAATAAAGCTACATTCTAATATCAAGGTTAGATTATGATTATAAATATACTATATAATTAAGAAATTTAATTTATAATTACAAACTACATTATGGTTAACAAAAAATATATAGATTATTATTATAAAGCTACATTCTAATTAAATAAACTACAAAATGTTAATCAACTCTATATTATAATTATAAGGAAGTTAAATTACAATTATAAAGCTACAATATAATTAACGACTTACATCTATAATTATAAAACTACATTATAAAGCTACATTCTAGTATCAAGGTTAGATTATCATCATAATATACGATATAATTAACAAATTGTATTTATACTTACAAAGATACATTATCGTTAACGAAAATTATACAGATTATTATTTAAATTTATAATTATAAAACTACATTATAAAGCTACATTCTAATATCAAGGTTAGATTATCATCATAATATACGATATAATTAACAAATTGTATTTATACTTACAAAGATACATTATCGTTAACGAAAATTATACAGATTATTATTTTAAATTTATAATTATAAAACTACATTATAAAGCTACATTCTAATATCAAGGTTAGATTATGATTATAAATGTATGATATAACTAACAATTTTATTTATAATTACAAGCTACATTATCATTAACGAAAAATATATAGATTATTATTATAAATTTATAATTATAAAACTACATTATAAAGCTACATTCTAATATCAAGGTTAGATTATGATTATAAATGTACGATATAACTAACAAATTTTATTTATAATTACAAAGAGACATTATCATAATATATAGATTATTATTATAAAGCTACATTCTAATTAACTAAACGTTTTGGGTTACTCATCTCGACATCCTAATTAAATAAAATACAAAATGTTAATCATTTCTACATTATAATTATAAAGAAATTACATTACAATTATAAAGCTACAATTTAATTATTAACCTACATTCTAATTAAATAAACTACAATGTTAATCAACTCGTAATATTAAATATAATGTTATATTACAATTACAAATCTACATTATATTTACGAAATATATTAAAAATTATAAAGTTACATTGTAATTAAATATAGTACAATGTTAATCATTTCTACATTCTAATTATAAAACTACCATACGATTAACGAATATTTTTTCATTACAAAACTACATTATAATTTCACTCAAATAATTCACAATCTCTAAGGGCATCCACAATAGGGGTTCTTGACACGGTTACATATGTGAAATGTTCTACAATGGTGTGGATTCCACCCATTTTCTCTCTCTAAGGTTCTTAAATAAGAACCCCACTTTTTATGACACATTAGACCCACCTATATGTATCTCTCTCTTTCATATTTTATCTCACATCTAAATAGTGATAGTTTATTGGTTGTTCATTAAGATAGAGAAGATTAAGAAACTTTGTTGTTGTAGTGAATAGAGTTCCTTAAGTAATAAAATATAATTTTTAGATGACATGGCACCTAGGAATGTGTTAAGAAACTTAAAACCATTGTGGATGCCCTAACACATAATCAATAACTAACTATAAATATAACACAAAGATAAAGTAATTAACACTAAACAAAATTTAAAAAATTATACTAATTCAAAAAGAAAAAAACACTAACCTCATCTGCAGACGCATAAGCTGCAGAAATATGGGTCGTCTGCAGGCTAAACGGTTGATTCTCGACCGGTCCCTGCGCATCAAACACTTGATAATGCCCCGGATCCATGGTTTGTTCAAAATCAGTTAATCGACAGATGGGAAGGTGGACTAGTTGTGGGTGTGGAGGAGAAATACTTGTAAAATGTAAATTGGAATGAGTTTTGAGAGGGAGAGAGGTAAAAAAATGGAGGAAATCGCGGTGGAAGAGGAAGAAGAGAATCGGCGAGGAAGAAGAGAAGCGGTGAGGAAGAAGAAAGAATGAGGGGCGCGGCGTGTAAGGGAAATGCGTTAGGTTATACAGATTTCTCCTTTGTTAAGGAGGCGTACACTGCAAATCAGTCAGCCAGGAGGCTGACTTGCAGTGTGCGCCTCCCTAACAAAGGAGAAATAAAAAAAAAAAAAGTGCACTAGTGGCGCACAATTAAACAGGCTGACTGACATCTGTTGTGCGCTTCGCACTCAGCCGGAAGAAAAAATCACACATGTGGTGTAATTACGGGAGAATTCAACCGTGAATGGGAATTGAGTTGTGAAACCAACTCTGAACAGGAAAATTTCCTGGTCCCCTTACCAGTATGTGCGCTCTCTGCTACAGATGTAGCCTACTAAGAAAAAAAACAAGGAGTTTTTTGCTATGACATATTTATTGTTGTTTTATTGCAATTTATTATTGAAAAAGAAAGAACCAAATTGAAATTTAAATATTTTTTAAGAGATACCTCAAAGTTTAGGTATCTCATCAACTTCTGGTAAGAAAATAAGGTAAACCGAATATTTTACAAATCTATTTTTCAACTCTTATGTTTTAACAATTTTTTATTACAAATAATTAACCTTCTAAAAACTTAGGGATTTTGATAATTACTTCAACAATCCTAGAAAACGTTACGGACGAAACATTGTGTTTATACTTTATAGTGGTTTGTTTATAATTTAGAATGTTTTCTTTACTCTTGTTAGCAACTTGAAAACCTCAAAATCTTTTAACTTATCCCCTCTTCCCATATAGCCAAGAATTGTTATTTAAAGCAAATGATCATTTTACTTAAATATTTTTTTAAAATGTAAGATACATAAATATTCAATAATAGTATTTATATATTATCTTTATTCATATTTTGTTTATGATTAATATATAATAAATACATTAATCTATATGTTAATTATGTATCATATATACATACATAAAAATAAAAATATACCATTTAATTATGTGCAAATATGCAATATGTTAAAAAAAATATTTACAATTATTCATGTCTTGGTTTGGTAATAAGCTCTATATTTGTATTTAACATTTAAAAGTTAAATATGTTAAATAATACGTATTATAATATTTAAAAGTACTTTTTTTAAAAAAAGAACTTACTAATATGAAAAAATTAAGTGTAGTCATTATTTATTATTCGAAAATTTTATGAAATGTCACTATATTTTTGGCTGATTCATGAAATGCCCCCCCAAAAAAAAAAAGAAATTCACAAAATATCACTATATTTTTACAAAAGTCCATGAAATGTCACCATAGTCATTGATTAGAAGAAAAAAAGACAAATTACCCTTACTGGTTAACACAGTACTTTTAAAGTCCACACGCCCCTAAGTGTTAAAAAAATTCATAAAAGTTCACAAAAAATTAAAGACTATAAATGCTATATTGGATCTGAATCAGATTTTGGAAAGTATATATATAAAACATTTATAAAAATTTAAAAGTAATTAAAATGTAATAAAATATTGAAAAAAAGTAAAAGATTCTTAGATTTTTTAAAAATTATCCAGTACCATAGAAAAGAATATAGTTTTTAAACACATAATTTATACCAATTCAGTATCACAATTTATACCAATTAAGTACCATGATTTTTTCTTAAATTTTTTAAATTATTTATTCTACCAATTTAAAATATTTATACAAAATAATATATTTCTTTTTAAAAAAATATTTATAAATTATTTTTTTAATTAATATTCTATTTTGCAGATAACTTTATGAATTTTAAAATAATTTTCTGAACATTAGTTAAAAATGATTTAATTTATTTTGAATAGATAATTTAAATTGGTAGAAAAAGATAATTTAAAAATGTAAGGTATAAATCATGGTAATTAATTGGTATAAATTGGTAGAAAATTGGTATAAATTATGTGTTCAAAACTCTATTTTTTATGGTACTAAATTTTTAAGAAAAAATCTAAGAAATATTTACTTTTTTCAGTTTTTTATGATTTTTTAATTTCATGATTTTTTAAATTTTGATAATACGTTTTAATTTTTATAATATTTTTATATTATTCTGAGTTTTTGTGAATTATTTAACACTTAGGGTTGTGAACTTTAAAAATAGTACTGTGAACTAGTAGGTGCATTTTTGTCTAAGTTCCTTCTGATTAATGACTATAGTGGTATTTCATAGACTTTTGCAAAAATATAGTGGCATTTTGTGACTTTCTTTTTTTGGGTATTTCATGAATTAGTCAAAAATATAGTGGTATTTAATGAAATTTCCCTTTATTATTTCATTGTATATACAATTCAACTTAATCAAAAGAATTATTTATTTTAAAATATCTACTATTATTAAAATATATAATTAAATGTGAAGCAAACTATTGTATAGAAAATATCATGAAATTATAAAACCAGATATATTAGCATGTAAAAAAATTCTTAAGATATTAAAGATTAATTTATGTATGTACAATATAATTATTTAAAATATGTTGTAATTTGTAAACAGGGTTATTGCCCGTGTTCAAGACCAAACAATAACAAAGGAATGAAAGAGAATTTTATTCCGGTTTTAAGTCAAGTCAAACCAATTTTTATACCGAGAGGAATCTCTTACTTTTTCCCTCATTTCCATTTTCTTATACAACTCTGTTTCCTTGGTGTAAAGTGAACACCCATAATAGTAGACATCTTACTTATCAAAAAAAATATAGTAGACATCTTAATTTGTATGTACACCATAGATAACTTGCTATTAAAGTTCTCAGTGATATATAGTAAACTATATCCCTAGTTTATTAAGCATTTCCAAAGTGGGGCTTAATACTCCGGTGGTACATTGCAACAAGGTGTATATGGATCCAATTTATTTTCTGGTCAAGACGTCAAGTTGTTCATCAGCTTCCTCCCCAATAATTTGCAGTACTTAGAACTCTACAAGTTTCGTTTCAAAAAAAAAACTCTACAAATTTGTTGATATAAGAATATATTCTATATTTCCTTGGAAGCCAAGGTGGCCATTATTTAACACATTTATGGCTGGACTTATCCGGTGCAACTTGCATTTGCATTATAATATTCTCTCCTTTACATTGTTTTTTTCTCAGTCGCCTGTTAAAGGATAGATGCCACTACAAATGAGGATGTTTCATGCCGATTTCGCTCCACTTATACATGCACCAATATAAAGATTCCCGACGTGTCCAAATTGCAAACTACTTATGAGGACAGAAACTTATGCACGAAGCATTAAGAATTTTTTAACTTTATTATCTTTCATATTGGCACCATTAATTAACCGTTTTTAATCTTATCACTTGCATCCGTCCACTGTTTATAGGCAAATTTGATGCCACGGACTGGTTGCACACATCTTTGGTGCAGTTTGGAGATGTCACACTTCTTATTGGATTGATTATGTGGAATATGAGGAGAGAAAATTTTTGTATTAATCTTAAATGGTTATATTTTTTAATATATAAGTCCAAAATAAAAAAATATATATAATTTTCTCCTAAATTTAAGCTCTTCAAAACAAGACCAATCATGAATATGTTTTGACAACTAAAAAAAACATATTTTTACATGTATACGATGATACACTACAATCATAATATGATTCATTAGTTTTGATATTATGATCCACTAAAATTGATATTATGATTCATTACCTAATAAGTGGTGAATTAGATAACAAACTTCGGAACCAATAAAAATCATTATTGTTTTTTAGTGTATTATTATTGTTGTATGGTGTATTTTAAACCTTATATGGTGAATCGTGTATTTTTCATACATACCAAATATTGTTTTGTGCTTTATTATTGTGTAAAAAAATTTATTTTCATATGTTTGCGATGATACACTAAAATGAAGATATGATTCATTAATTTTGATATTATTATTCATTAAAATTGATATTATGATTTATTAACTAATAAGTGATTAATTAGATAACAAGCTTCGAAACTGTTAAAAATCATTATTATTTTGTAGTGTATTATTATTGTTGCATGGTGTATTTTAAACCTTATATGGTGGATTGTGTATTTTTCACACATACCAAATATTATTTTGTGTTGTATTATTGTGTAAAAAATTTATTCATGTATGTTTGGGGTGATACACTAAAATGAAGATAAATTTTGATATTATGATTTACGAAAATGACGTTATGTGTTTACGATGATACACTAAAATGATGTTATGAATCATAAGTCTCATTGATATATATATATATATATATATATATATATAGATATATATATAGATATATACATGTAATTAATATAAATTTTAAATTACTCAAAACATATCCATGTCTAGTCTTTTTTTGAAGAGCTTGAATTTAGATGAACAATGGTATAATTTTTTTATTTTAGACTTATATTTTAAAAGCTACAACAAATTGAAGTTAATATAATAAAAGACATTCTAGTCAGCAAAACACAGGCTGACTGGACTGCCTGAAATACCCCCAAAGGTTTATAAACCTAATTAAAAGACAAAATCATGGAATTAGGAAGGCGTGTGAGCCTTAATGAATTTATGAACTATGAAAACTCCTAGCACACTTATATAATATATATATACTCCATGAAGGTTATTAAATCTTATATAAACACATGGACATAAGTGGAGCATTATTAAAGGAGGAAATCAACTCACAAGTTGTTTTATCATGTTATACATTATTACATGAACAAAGAACACAAACATCAAAGGTCAAATATACCTTAAGAAGTCTTAATGACTTGTAGGTGAAATAAACACTTGGAACACAAGTGTATACACCTTAGGACAACTAATTACATGTGTTACACAAGTTAACACATCAAACAAGTCCAAAATGTATAAGATGTACAAAAAGAACATCAACATCAAGTGAATCAAAGTATACATTTCACAATGAATAGTAAAGTATACCAATCACTCAAAAATATAAATTAACACACTTTAGAACAAAGGAATCATGTTGGTAGCAAACTAACACATGATATAAGTCCAAGTGTACAACATACAAGTCATAATGTTACAAAGGAAGCAAAAAAACAATTTTGCCCCTTATACCAAATGTGCCCGGCAAACTCATGCTCATCCCTTGCCACCTTGCAAAATATGACATAAATATCTACTTAAAACAAGCCTAGGCATACAAGTACTAGTCATGGCCCATGCTTTAACCTTTAAGACATAAGAAGATAAGAATTGAATTCTCTCTCTTCACTCCCTCATTCTAGCCAAGTTCCTTCCTCCTTACACACTCCATTTCAACCATTTGGTGTTCTTGAACAAGGGAAGAACAAATCCAACTCCAAGAGATTAAGGTAAACTCTTAAGTCATGCTACCTTCCATTATCTTCATCTTTTTAATGTCTATCCAATGATCTAACATTCAACTCATTCCCATCTCTAAATCAAGATGAAATCAAGCAGAAATGGGAGCATATTTTCAGCAATAAATAAGAGTTTAGCGCAAAGGAAGGAAAAGTTATACCTTAAGGTAAAATGTGCCCTAAGCTTCTACCTTCCTTATTATTCATTATATGGCTGAAACCTATGAGTATTTCCACTCATTTTCCTTTAATTTTCATGCTAGAACTTTGGTTGTTCTTATCTCCTTTGGAAGTGGCTGAAAACACCCAAAATCAACCCTTAAGGTGGTCTTCAAGGGTGACTTAAATTAGAGATTTTAATGTACTTAAATCAGCTTATTTAGCATCAATCTAGAAGATAATTAATCCATTAATACTTCTGTAAATTAGGCCGAGAATGACCAAAGGAAAAGCCTTAAATTTCTAAGGTAAAATCATCTCTTAAAGTTCATCTTATGACTTATGATTTTCCTTCATGAGTTGTCCATTCCTAGAGATTGATCATGTCTTGTTATCTTTGTTAAATACATGCCAAGAGGCTGAGGAAAAAGCCCCTAAATTTCCGTGAGCAAGAAGGAAAAGAAAACAAGTTCAAAAGTCATCTTTTGAAGAGTAAGAACTAATATAAACCCTACACCTTGTTAATCACCACTTAAGCTTTATATTTGTGAGGAAACCTAATCTAACACCATATATATAGCCGATAGTGGGAAGAAAAACCAAGTTATAAGCTCCAAATTGGAAGGTAAACTCTTAAAACACATTTTCATGCATGCTTAAGGCATTTTTAGTTGTGTATCTGAGTGAGACCGAGCTTATATGTGGGAAAAAATTTGACCTTAAAATGGCTAGTAATTAATATAAAAAACTTTGGATGGGTCACTTAAGTGATTTAATGACTTAAAAGTCATAATATAAAGTTTATGTGGCTAAAATGGAAATAACATAAACTTCTGGGTAAAATTGATAAAAGTCGAGAGTTTGAAATGTTATTAACTTAATTTTATGTGTAATTTAATTTATGTTGAGGTTTGTATTAAGGCCATGTGATTTAGGCCAAGTTGTAAGCATTTAAGTACTTTTAATGCTTTATGATTTAAGCATTTGGTTAGTATTTGAATCGGGGAGTAAACCTTCTGTTAAGAGGTTATTTAGAGTGTTAAACACATAAGGATGTTTGAAAAAAAAAACCTAAGGGTTAGGTAATGTTAAGTTGGAGAAAGATGTCAAAAATGACACATAAAAGTGTTAAGGACTTAAATGAAAGTCTTAGGAAAGATGTGTGGTAAAACTGTAAATATGGAAAATTTATGGTCAAATAAATACCTGGGTGGTGAACCTTTGTTAAGGGAAGAGTGTTGACCGAGTTAGGTGAGAAATAATGAGAATAGCAATTTTAAGGAAGTTTAGAAGCTAAATGTAAGTTTTATAAACTTAAGGGGTTAAAGTGTAATTTATAAAAGTATTGGGGGTGGAAATATGATTTAGAACAGCCTAGTGGTCTATTCTGATATATTGAAAGAAATTGGGTTAGTTTTGGAGTTATATAAGTAGGTATTACATAACATAAAGTTTAAGGAAGAAATTGTAACAATGTAATAACAAATGGGGTCAATTTATAATTTCCAAAAGATTTGGGTGAAAGAAACAAAATCTGAAACAGAGAGAGGGGTCTATTCAGAAATTAAATAGACATTTTTGTAAACTTTGGGTTATAACTATACAAGATAAAAATGTTACAACATATAGTATAATGTAAGATTGTAATGTTGTAAGATAAAGTGGGGTGAAAAATGTAATTTATGGATACTATGGAGTATATGCGAGATATACAAAACCTTTAAGTGGATCTTATAATAAGATGCAGTATATCATTGTGTATACTAGCTAAGTAAAGTTAGTACAAAGTTTAAGGAACCTTAAAGTGCACCTTGAATTATAAAGATTTATGAAGTTTTACAATTGCTTAATTAAGTTGTAAATGAATGTATATTGGAAGAGAAGTTTAACATATTAAGAGGAGAGCTTAATATATGTTAGAATCATATTATAAAACATTAGACATAAAAGTCTAAGTTAATATATGATGAGTTAGACTAAGGAAAGAACTATATAATTCCAAGGAATTAAATGGTGAATTATACAAAATGTAGACTTACATACTTTAGTCAAGTCAACTACATTGATTTAGTCAACTCAATTGACCAAGAAGGTCAAGATTGACAAACTTATAAGGAAGACAAGACTTATAAATGAATTAAACATTATAAGGTCAAATGTACAATTAGCATATAGTAACAAACTATATGTTCATATATATCAATATATATACACACTTGTATATATATAATTAATTAAACCTATGAATTAATGAGATAGGTTACAAGGATTTGATTCTATATTGTGAGTTATACAACAATGTCATTAATACAAGAATTAAAGCATTGGCATGACTAATCCCGAACTCACTCGAAAACCCGAGTAATTATGGTTAGATAATCACATGGTAATTATCGGGGGAATTTGTGACTAGTTGGGATACCGAATTAGTCAATATTACAAAGAGCTAACATGTAGCCTCATATTCCAAAGTTGAATGCTTTAAAGGACATACGTTAGAGGATGAGCTTCGAGGATTAGCGGGCGAGCGTGAAACTTCACGCTAGCGCATATTACGGTGAAAGGTATGTTATTGTTGATCCGATTGTTCCTGAGAATTTCCTTGGGTTAGGATATCTGTGTGCTTACTTGCTAAGAGGATATATGTGATTGATAATAACTATCATATGTGATTGGCTGAATGTTGTTGCCTTGTATTCAATTTCTTATGTATGCAATATTACTTGTTCGTGTATATATAAACTGAACTAAGGCAAGATAAATGCTAACTTATATTAAGATACGAGACGTAGTAATAAACGTCATATATAGCATATGATAATAACGACTTATATTATCCGAGACTTCTAAGAATTACTTAGATACAGAGCAACTACTCGATTAAAGCCGCTCTTATTATTATAACATTCGAATGGTATAAATCACCTAGAGACCCTAGTTTAAGATCTTGAGGGTACACATTCGAAATGTTACACTAAGACCTAAGTTTAACTTAGGTATATAGATTAAGTGACCTTAATCATTTAGTGACTAGTATATGGAGGAAATATAGGTAGAAATCCAAGGGGATATGGCTCTTAGTGCGCGCTATGATCACAAACATGATGCGAGGATGTCCGCATACGGGTCCTCTCTTCTCAATAAAATTTCAACGATCCCAGATGGTTCACCGGTCAGAGACTCCGCTGTTGGAGGTGGCTACTACCGCTGGTGACCCGCCGATATAGGGGTATTGTAACACCCCAACTCAATCCAGATGTGGTCTCGCAACTTAACAGTATATATATAAACATGTCACAGCGGAATTCTTTATAATCCAGGACCTTGCCACGGTCTGACTACAGAATATACCGAACATTAGTACAACAATCTTAACCATATACATATCCTTCTTACAACCCCCTCACATCCTATACATCTTACTAACTCAAATTGCCATACGAGTGTACATGCACAACTCGTCGGCCACACTAAACCCTTAACAACTGAATCCTCTTCTTACTCTCCGCGTCGGCCGCTTCCTGATGTACCTGTGTAGTAAAAACAGCCCCCAAAGGGGGTCAGCACGAATGCTGGTACGATCCCCTCATGGCCCCCAAGCTAACGTGGCTACGACGACTAATTGTCGATAGCATGGAGGTTGATTAAATGCACAACATAATAGTAAATGCTGTAAACAACAATCCATATATGAACAATCAAAGTTCACACACAATGAACGACTTAAATGCGTTCCCTTAATTGGAGAGTTAGTTATTTAACTCCTTAAGTAATGTTCACTCTTAACCTTAATCCATCCTTATCTCACCTTAATCTTAGTCTTATCTTAACCTTAGAAACAACCGTCCTTTAATAAGGAGTGGATGTTGCTTAACTTAATCTTAATTATACAATCATCCTTTAAAAGGAATGATTGTAACTTATCTTAATCTTAACTTAATCTTAATCTTAACAATACAAATCATCCTTTAAAAAGGAATGATTGTACTTATCTTATCTTAACTTAATCTTAATCTTACAATATAAATCATCCTTTAAAAAGGAATGATTGTAACTTATCTTAATCTTAACTTAATCTTAGTCTTAACAATACAAATCATCCTTTAAAAGGAATGATTGTAACTTATCTTAATCTTAACTTATTCTCAGAATACAAACCGTTCCTGGAGGGGAATGGTTGTAACCTAAGTCCAAACCTGGGATTTAGGTGATCCCACCGCACCATCTTAATGCCACCTACCCTGGACGGGAATCCAGCGTAGCTGAGCCGGCAACCGGCCCTAGGCTACAAGTCCGAAGACAAGTCCTTAAGCGGAGGGCGGATCTGATTCAGATACCGTCCCCCTTTTTCCTTAGCATGCATGACCGGAGATCGGTCCCGGGTTTCCTCACTCAAGTTCCAGTTAGTAATAGTCTCAAGACCATGTTTGTTGGTTAACCTCTTTCGGTTTATATCGTCCCTCATTAGGGGGCGTTCCTTAGTCTCACTCAATTCCTTACCAAACATTGGTTAGTAAGTTCTCACGGTATGTTGTGTTAGTTTTCAAACATCACACAACAACACAATAAATATAATATATTCCGGTTGCATGCTTTATCTTGTTTAGTGAGCACACAAAACAAATAACACACAAGCCGAGGGACACCTCGTTAGCAAGCAGGTCACAAGAGAACTGTACCGTTCACCGTTGGCCGTTCAGTTGCTTAATCTCTTCCGGAGTCCAATTTCCAAGTCCTAAAACATTCATTCAGTTTTAGGTTGTCAATCACTTAACTTAATTCAACTTACTTAACTTACTTACCCTTAATGATCCCCTCCTAACACCTCTTAAGTCTTACAACTTAATCTTACAAACTTAATCTTAAACTTTTAAGTTTATTCTTAACTTAATCCCTTAGGTCTTTATACCTCTAATCATCATTGCCCCTTAATGGGGTACCATTAATACCACTAAACTCTCTTAGGGTTTCTTTTTTTTTTTATGGTCCGACCGACCCACCGACCGACCCACCCCCTGGGTAGGTCGGCTGCAGAGAACATCCAAATTCACAGTTTCAGCCCGACCGACCCAGACTGGGGTCGGTCCCCTGGGTAGGTCGGCTGCAGAAACTTCCCATATATTGTCAAACTTTCTCCAAATTTTTCCTCAAGCCTCCTAATGTGTTCTAACATCATTTGGCACATCAAACCTACCTTATAACCTCCACCAAACTCATTAAAACAACTTCCAAGGATCTTCTCAAACTTTTACTCAATTCTTACAAGAAATTCCTAACACTTGTCAATTAATTCCTTATATTTCTAACATGTACATTTTGCCTAAAACTTCAACTAACCAAAGTGTTTCTTTCTACCCATATAACTCCTTCTTAACATCATTGCACTCCTTCTTTGCTTGTTAAACCTTCCAAGGTTATCTTGCATGTCCATGCACAATTTCTCTTCTTTTCACTTGTTACTCATCACTCTTAAACTCTTAAGCTTGCTTATACATTTCTTTCCATTATCTTAATACCTTGACATTGTTCTTCATTTACCTTAACCATGCAACACCCTCCTTAGACATTTCCACTTCTCTTATGCAACTTACTCACCATTCTCATGATCATACCCTCTTATACGTTTCTAGTCATTTTCCTTGATGACTTACAACATCCTCCTTTCATTTTCACTTCCATAACCCAAGTCCTCACATTACCATTCAACTAAACCTTACTAATCCACAACTAACATCACCACCTCTTACACAAACTTCCCGAACTCTCATTGTTCTTCTCTTAGTTCATACCTAAATCATCTCGAAGCATTATACATCATTTCCTTAAAACTTATGCACAAGTCTTACATTCCTCATATCATGATTTTGGTGTGTTTAATACACTCACCAATCCTCTAATTCCTCCTAGACATCTCTAGGTCATTCTAAACCTCAAGAACTCCTTAGTTAACTCATTTCCACCCAATTTCTTTTCATGCTCCCTAGTAAACCCTAGGGCATATTAGCTCACCACCACCACTTAAACACTTTGTTTTCTACTCAAATTTCGCCATAGCTCCTCTAGTATATTATCATGCCCAAACACATTATTTTCCTCACTCAACCATCTCATTCACAACAAACTCAATATATTGCAATAATCTTAAATTGCATAGCACTAAGGCTCTTAAATGACATGGCTCTTAGGCCCTTAAATAACTTAAACTTAAACACTGAATTTCCCACATATAAGCTTTCAACCTGCAAATACACCCATCAATCTCATAGTAGTCATAATGTTCTTAAAACTCATCTTAAACTTATATTACTAACTCATTCCCATTGGCTCCTTAGTCACAAGTTCACAAGCTTATTTAAGTTCTTTTTCTTAGGTTATATAACCCAATACACAATGTAAGCTCTAAGCCACATTGGTATCCACTTAAACTCATACCTTAAAACTTAAACCACCATTAGGTAAGCATTTTACCTTGTTTTCTCAAGCTTATCTTAACTTCCTCCTTAGACCTTCTTCTTGCATGAATCTCGGCCACCACTTAAATTCCCCTTGCCAATGTTCTAATCAATATTCAATGACTCATATGAGTACTAAACAATACACTAACCTCAAGGAATAAAAACCTAGGTTAGAAATGTGTTCTAAGGCATAAAAGTGGATGATTACCTTTGAAGTCTCAAGGTAGACTTTGGCATTGAATGAAATAGGACCTCCACTAGTCCTTGGTGAATAAATCAAGCTAGAACAAGGCATAAAAACAAGGCCCCATGAGTAGAAATTTTCGGCCATGTACAAGAGATGATGGAAACATGGTTTTTCTTACATTTTCTTTACCTTAAGAGAATGGAGAAGCTAATGAGCTCTTCAAACTTGGTTTTCCTCCATCAATGGAGTTTCCTCTTGGCACCAAAATGAAGCTTTGAAGGATTTGAAAAGATAGGAATGAAGGCCTTGATCTAACTAAGAGAAATCTATGCTTACTTTTCGATTTGGAGCAAAGATGAACATTTGGTGAGCAATTGAAGGTGGAGGCACCATGGATGGAGCTCTCACGTTTTGGAGCAAAAGAAGAGAGAAGAAATCGTGTGAAGAAGAGAAATGAAGAGAGAGAAGAAGAAAAGGTGGCTTATAAGAGATATTTGCTTTAATAAAGCAAATAGTACTCTTTTACTTATCTCTTCTTTTCTTCCTTATTTGACTACTTATGGTGACTCACCCTCCTTTAGAAAACCGGCCCCTACCTTAAATAAGGCTAGTCATGGTCTTTGTTGACCAACTAATTAGCTTATATTGATTAAAACTTAAACTAGTCATTATTTGGCACTATTCACTAATCAGTGCACATATTTCTGAAATTTTTGATTTCCCATTGATTTAGACCTCCTAATGTGATACTAATTAGTACACATGTTGATTAAAGAGTAATGATGGACATTTAGCCACTCAAAACTCAATTCTAAGACAATTTCTCAAAAATGTGCTTTAAGACTTCTTAAAGCACATTTTGTGTTTTAACTTGTTTTCAAGCTTGGTTTTCTTTGCTAATTGATTTAAAATGACCATTAGAATATTACTAAGGTCTTATCATGATATTTGGGTACTCACCCAAGTCTCTCCAAGCTTAGAGCACGTTTTTGCCCTGATTGCCCTTAAGGCACTTTCTTGTGTTTTCCTTGGTTTAAATTGTCTACCAATCTTTCTAAGGCATATTTTAGCCTTACTACATCATGATTTGATTTTTACTTAGCATACTTAGGTTTGGGGTATTTCAGGTATACTGGTGAGACATGTCGTTCTTTGACGAGACGTTGTCATTAGACTTGAGACGATTCTCATCTAAACATAATATGAACAACTAGATAGCTCGTATAATTGGCAAACATTATTTAGTGGCTTGAAAGCCAAAACGAGAATAAATTGTATACATATTTATAACTCTCCTATTGTTTGCCTTGATTGTTTATTGATTGGAATGCATTGTGATATGCTATGTGGTGAAGTATGTGGTATATGTGTGGATTGAATGAGTTAAGTTATCATACTCATATATGCATTGTTATGTATTTGATTGGTTTATTGTTGGTGTGATAATGGAGCCAGGGGCTATGAATGTTTGTTGAATTGTTGCAATATATATTATTGCTTTACAATTTTAAATTATGTACATGGATTGCATGTAATTGAACCGCATGTCAACTTGACCAATTAATCTGAGGGTTTGAGGGCGCATGACGGTTGCTCAGTAGCATACTCGGCAGGGGCTGATTCCATACATACAAACAAATTCTACAGGTGTGTAGCTGCTGATGACGACATAGTGCGGGATGTGTCGGGTAGATAGTCACATTTATTTAAGAATCTGTTGTTGTATTACAGTTCAGTTGTAAGAATATTGTATAAGACTTGAATATTTAGAATGCTCACTAGTTATTGGATATGGATTAGTGTATAGAAGGATGTCTATCTCTTGCTCATCGCAGTGGTTATTGTGAGACAGTAATTGGATGCCTAGTTACTCACATGGGTGAGTAACGGAGGTAGCACCCGAGTTTACATTATTATGATTAAATTTCCGTTGTATTATAATTAAGATTGAGCAGATTGTATAAAGCTTATTAGTATTGTATTATTACGAGTTAGGGGTGTTACACTGCCAAGTGGACTAGGCTACACCAAGCACTAGGAGGCACACCCGCAGCCAGGGGCGGATCCAAAGGGGGGGGCCGGGGGGGGGGGCACCGGCCCCCCCGAAACTTTTAAAAATTTGTCAAATGCTCTTATAAATTTTTGAAAAAGTACAAAATAACATAATATTTTAAAGAGTGACATTGTCAAAAAAAATTTTGCCCCCCCGAGATAAAGCTTCTCGATCCGCTACTGCTTTGATGCTTTGCTGTTTATAAGGTAGTTTGGTTAATTCTGTCAAATAGGTTAACCGAAAAATTAAATTACAAACTTGGTTAATTCGATTATATACATTTTTTTTGTTTTTGCGTAACTGAACTTTTTAATTTGAATAATAAAAAATCAATCAATCCCAGAACTGAAATTTTGTTACTCGTTCGTTATAAAATAACCAAAAAATTATGTATGTAACCGAAATAACTAAATTTGTAATTTAATTTTTGGTTAACTACTTTGATTGAATTAACTATTAGAATATGTAAAACTGTGTATTTTGATATGTATTTGTTTGTGTGTATGAGACAGAAACATTGGTGAAGTATAATGAATTCTTTATTGATTCATCTTTCGTGCCGCTTAGTACAAACGATGCTATCTATATATAACAATCTAGATAAAACTATGTAAAAGATAAAATATGTAGAAGATAAGATAATAACTAAACTCATATGGACTGATAAATAATATGGGCTTGACTTAATGGGCCTGCCTAAGTATTCCAATACCCCCCCCCAACCCAAGCCGCAGGGAATGGCAATTGACAAGGCTTGTTACTGTTCTCGCATACCCATACTTTGTATCTGTTTCTTGTATGTCGCTCCCGGAAGAACTTTCGTCATCATGTCTGCCAATTGAGTGGTAGTATGTGTGTAACCTATGTCAACAAGACCTTGTTGAATTTTTTCACGAACGAAATGACAGTCTATTTCGATATGCTTGGTTCGTTCATGGAAACTGGATTACGTGCGATATGAATCACTGACTGATTGTCACATTTAACCGGTACCGGTACAACATTAGTGACTCCAAGCTCAGACAAAAGACGTGTCAACCAGGTTAACTCTGCGGTGACACGTCGTAACGATCTATACTCTGCTTCTGCACTGGAAAGAGAGACAGATCCTTGTTTCTTAGTCTTCCACGATATCGGACTATCCCCTAAAAAAATATAATATCCTGAAACTGACTTCCTGGTGTTTGGACAAGCCGCCCAATCGGAATCACAATATGCCAAAAGATCCAACTTTGGACGTGTCCCTGCTGTAAGAACTATCCCATAATGATTGTGCCTTTAACATAACACAGTGCATGAAGAGCTGCCTCCATGTGGACGTCTGTGGGTTTTTGCATAAACTGACTCAGATTCTGAACAGTGAACTAATATCTGGTCGTGTATTGGATAAATAATTCAGCTTCCCCACAAGCCTTCTGTAGATTGCAGGATCATGAAGGAGATTCCCATCATCAACTAACAGAGGTTTCCCAACTATCATGGGACCTTGTGAAACTCTTTTGTGTTGGCAATCATATTCTTCTATGAGATCCATGCAATATTTGCGTTGAGATAAAATATAACCTGTCTGAGTGCGAATAAACTCTATGCCCAAGAAATAGTGGAGAGATCCCAAATCCTTGATCTTAAAATTGAGATCAAGAGCACCTTTTATCTGGTCAATTTCGTCTTGGTTAGGTCCCACAAGCAAGATATCATCCACATAGATAGCCATGAAGATTCTTCCATCCGCAGTATCTTTGAAAAACAGCGAGTAATCATTTCTAGATTGGGTGAAGTGAAGCGTTCGCAGAAAACTAGCTAGCTTAGAAAACCACTGTCGTGATGCTTGTTTAAGACCATACAATGACTTCTTGAGCAAGCATGCTTTATTGTCTCCATCAACCTCGAGACCAGGCGGAATTCTCATAAATACCTCTTCATCAAGATCTCCGTGTAAGAAGGCATTGTTTACATCAAGCTGATTGATAATCCACCTGTTTGTAAGAGCTACAACAATCAAGGCTCGAATTGTTGTGAGCTTAACAACAGGTGAAAAAGTCTCATTATAATCCAATCCATGTCGTTGTGTAAAACCCTTGGCAACCAACTTGCCTTATATCGTTCCAGAGACCCATCAGACTTCAGTTTAACCTTGTACACCCCTTGCAACCTATTACCTTCTTTCCACGAGGCAAGGTGACAACATCCCAGGTGTTATTCTTCTGCAGGGCTTGTAACTCTTCATTCATAGCCTTCTGCCAATGTTCATGCTATAAGCTTCTTTGTAACTATTAGGCTCTCTCATGTCAAAACCATGACTGACCGGAACGCTGGATAATAGAGCAATACTCGTGCTTGGCCTTATGTCGGTGAGGCTAACAAATCTTGAAGGAGGCTACCCGAAACTGCATGATGTCTGTAGACCCTTGCATCTAGTACGTCCTGGAAAACAGAGTTACAAACATAGTCATTTAAATAGCTAGGCTTGCGACTCTCCCTTCCCGAGCGTCGAACAGAAGGACTTTGAGTGACCGTCTCATCAGTTATGGGTGGCTCCTTATCTTGGACAGGCTGGTGTTTTCTTCATCAGCAGAATAGCACGAGAAACATCTGTGTGAGATACTTGCCGGTCGTGTATATGAGAATAATCTTTAATATCTCCTGTGTAAGGGAAAATATCTGCATGAAATTTTATATCTCGACTCACTTCAACAACCTGACTTCAATTCCTAACACCTTGTGTCCTTTCTTCCTTGGATCTTCTCAAATAAACACAAGCTTCTCCCCTCAGACTGAATTTTCCATCCTGTTATTGATAATTGTCTTGTAACATAAACATCCAAACGGTTTTATATCACCGTATGCCACTTTCTTCCATACAACTTTCAAACGGAGTCATGCCTCCAAGAACCTTCGTAGGAATCTATTAATCAGATAAGTAGCATGCAATACGCATTCACCCAGTAACTCAGAGGTATGTCTGACTGAAAATACAATGCTCGCGCGGTTTCAAGAAGATACCTATGTTTCTTTCGACCACTGCATTTTGTTGAGGCGTGTGAGCACACGTGGTTTGATGTATGATTCCCTTCTTAGAAAAATAGTTTTTGACCTTCATTGGAACTCCCAAGTTCCTTACTTATCAGACCGAAATACCTTGACTTGTCTCAAACTGCCGTTCTACCATATTAAGGAAATTGACGACCACTTCCAAAGCTTCATTTTTCTGTTTATAAGTTGTACCCATGTAGTCCTTGTGAAGTCGTCTACAAAACAGACAAAATACCTGTAACCATTATGGGTTTCAACCTTGAAAGGCCCCCATACATCAACATGTATTAATTCGAATGCTCTCTTTGTCTTGATAGACGATCACTAAACGGAAGCCGTTGTGCTCGACTTTTATAACATATGTCACAATCGTATCCAATCAGAAAAATCAGATTCTTTTAATTAGCTTCATAGCAACCAATTTTTTAAACGGCACCTGGCCAAGCTTGATATGCAAATCCTTAGCTCTAAAACTAACAAAAGAATTCTGACTCAAACTCAATCTATGTTGGTACAAACTGTTCCGTGGCCCGAAACTCGCTTCAACACCAACGGCCTGGCCCAAAACTCCGCCTTTAAATCTTTTGTCCCGCATTGTTCCCGTCAGGTTTATAGTCAATTCGGTAGGCTCCAAAACATAAAGCCCATTGATGCTCCGGCCCAGCTTGTTAATCTTCCCTGTAGAGAGGACCTGAAGACAACATTGTTCCTCGTCAAAAACTAGGGCACAATGGAGCTGCTCTGTTAATTTCCTTACCGAAATCAGATTGAATCTAAAATTCGGAACGAACAACACTCCTCTCAACCGAATCTCTTTTCCCAACCTTACATCGCCTACTAGTCTCACCGTTTGAGATCTACCGTCAGGTAAGACCACTGTTCTTTCTTCCTTTAATCTCTTCAAATTCTCGAAGTAACTCTCCACTCCAGTAATATGGTCAGTAGATCCCGAGTCTACTATCCATTTTCCCTCGAAGATATGGGGAGAATTTAAGAGACAGTAAGTAAACTTACCTGAGAAGTTGCAATAGCTTGAGTCTTCTGATTTTGACCCTGAATTGACGGTGCGAATTAGCTCCGTAATTTGCTGTATCTGCTTCGCTGTGAACCCTTCTTCTTGTGGTTTTTGTTCATCTACTTCTTCTGTTTTCACGCTGTTGACATAAGCTTTCTTCTTTCGAGCGAGTACCGCCTCCCTTCCATGAAGATGATAACAGTCGCTCTCCAAATGCCCCGATTTTTTGCAAAAATTGCATTTTTGCTTCTGAAAACAGACTTCGGATGTGTGACCATTCTTTTTACAAAAACTGCACACAATTTTCTTTCTGTCAATTTCGCCTCTGTTACTGGGATTCTTCGAGTTTTCTGTAATCGCAGACTTATGGGCGTAAAAAGACATCGACTCCTCTGTGGCCGACCTCGCTCCTCTCTGTTCTTCCTCCTGAATCACCAAGGCAAAGGCTTTCTCCAAACTTGGCGGCGTTTGCATAGCCAGTATCTGCCCTCTAATCGTCAGGTAATTCCGATTTAGCCCCATTAGAAAATGGACCAACTTATCTTCATCTGAGGCAATCTTTATGGATTTGTTGATTCCGCATGTACATCCATTGCATGTGCATTTCTGTGGTGGCCGGGCTTGTTCAAGCTCACCCCATACCTTTTTCAATCTATTAAAGTATGCAGCGACTGATTCTTCACCCTGCTTTGTTTCACCGAGATTACGTTTCAAACCATGGACGACTGCAAGGTTGCTATGTTGGTAGCGCTCACAGAGGGTATCCCAAACCTCTTTGGGATCATCGCAATACCGCACACCATCAAGAACATCTGAAGTGATTGAATTCTTGATCCAAGAAACTACCAAGGAGCAAGATCTTACCCAAGCGGCGTGACGAATGGTATCACTTTCTTCCGGTTCTTTAACTTTTCCAATCACGAAACCGTATTTGTTTTTTGACTTCAGTGCTGTCACCATGTCAAATTTCCAGCCCAGAAAACCCTTTCCATCAAATCTTGGAACCAAGGTAATTCCAGGAGTTTCTGCAGCGTGCACGTAGAGGGGATCATTAACATCAATGGAAGTGCTGCTAGCCGACGGTGGAGGCTGCACCAGTGGTTCTTTATCCTTGTCTTTGTTCGACATGTTTGCCAGAAATCAAACCCAGAAGATCGTATCAAATCTCCCTGAAGCTCTAGATACCATATTAGAATATGTAAAACCGTGTATTTTGATATGTATTTGTTTGTGTGTATGAGACAGAAACATTGGTGAAGTATAATGAATTCTTTATTGATTCATCTTTCGTGCCGCTTAGTACAAACGATGCTATCTATATATAGCAATCTAGATAAAACTATGTAAAAGATAAAATATGTAGAAGATAAGATAATAACTAAACTCATATGGACTGATAAATAATATGGGCTTGACTTAATGGGCCTGCCTAAGTATTCCAATATTAACTAAACAAAAGAACTTGTTTGAAAACTTCAAAGTTGTTATTGTCTACAAAAATCAACTAGTAGTGAAAGTTCAGTATAATCAATGCATTATACATCACCTTGATCTGAAAAATACAAATTTATCACTCCCTTAATCAAATAAAATAGGCAATAAGTATAACGTCCATATCGAAGGCTTCCATTTGGGATCAAGTGCCGATGACCGGCAACGATGAATGCTCGTATACTAGAGATACGATTTGATACATTGGGGTAATGAATCACAACAGTACGTTCCTGTGGTAGTGTATGTGGCTATTGTCTTGACTTTGAAATTATATATACAATTTTAGAAAAACAATATTTTTTTAGATTTTTCATTATGATTTTGTTTCCTATGTTATTCTTTCCTGTGTTGGTTTTGAATAAGGTAAATAATGTGAGAAAATAAAAGCGAATTACTATTTAAAATTTCGGTTAAGCGAATCATTAATTTATGAAACTAAAACCATTAATAATAAAAATAATACGGTTATTCAAATTAACCAAATTAATTGAAATATTTTATATTTTTGATCATCAAAAATAAAAAATTTACCCTCATAACTAAATTAATGCTCACCCCTACGATTTGTCCGTGATCCCATTTGGTTTTTTTAAAACCAAATAGATGTTTATATTAAGTGCATAAAGTTCCTACATAGTTTGAAAACGCTAACGATTTACAAATTTTGTTGTATATGAAACCGCTAGGAGCTCCAAAATCCAGATTTTCTCTTCTATTTTATTACTTTACTTCTATTTTATTACAACAATTAGGATCATAAGAGAAATATCTCTATCTCAACCTACATGAATTTCGACAGATCGTGAAAAAATATTCCCGTTGCGCGCTCTCCTTTCTCCCGACCCCTGAGTATCCTTTCCCTCCGTCGCCGCAGCTCTTCTCCTCTGGCCTGATCTGTGACGCCGCCTCCTGAGAGCCACCGCCGGGCCCCGCCGCGCCGCCAGGCCGCCTGGTGGCTAGGACCCCGTTTGTGGTGCTTCCCTCCTCTTTCTCTCCCGGTGTCCCTTCGTATGGGTCGTAAAAAGCAGACCTCTTCTGCAGCGTCTCCGGCCCTCCCCCGCCCTCCTCCGGCGCCGTCGGTGTCGTCCCCACCTTCTCCCTTGTTTACTGTCGCTTTGGAGACCGCCTCTAGCCAGAGAGGGAAGGCGCTGCTCTCCTCCATTCACCTGGGTACTCCCTCTTCGCTTACAGTGCGAGAGAGTCCTCTGGAGTTGGCCCCTGTTGCACTCTTGGCTCCTCCTGGTGGTATTGGCAGGAATCAGCAGGCTACGACAGTTTCTAGGAGTGGAGGTCCTTGCTTGCCTCCATCCTCCTCTTCTGCTATACCGATGGAGTCGGCTGCCTTGGAGATCTCCTCTCAAAATAATGTGTTGAAGTCCTCTCTGATTGGTGCTGGAGCGCTGACCGGTCATCAACCTGACCAACCCAATGTTTTGGAGCGGGCGATTTCTGCTGGTCCCGAGCTTGAAGTTGCTCCGGGAGGTCAACTTGCTGACCCTCCTAGTTGTGTGGCTTCTCGGGCGACTACTTTGGCTGCCGCCTCTGTAGATCCGCTTGCTGACCACTCTAGCTGCTTGAATGCTTCTCCCCCCGAGGGTCAAAGTATTCCTATTCTGGGGTTGAATGGTGCACCACCTGGGGTTTCTCATTCCATATTACCCTCTGATATGACCAGTGCAAGTAATGCTGTTAAGATTGCTGCTAACGCAATCTTCCATGCTAATGGTTCCGTTCAACCATGGGGTGGGGTTCAGCCCGACGAGCTCGTTGAGTTTGCAGACCCTCCTATTGACTTGGTCCTCCAGAATTATGTCGAAAGGGTAGATCATCCTTCTGATAAGCACGCCCAGATTGAACTCCAGGCCCTGCCCAAGGAGCCAACCAGCAGTGCAGCTGGGACCCGTGTCCCCATAGCCAATATGGACAAGATCTTCCCGCCCCTGCCCAAGGCCCCTGGTGCCGCTGGAGATCGTATCCCTATTGCAAAAGGAACTCCCCGACCATCTGCTTCTAGAGCGCCCAAGGATGCTCCCCCAAGTAAGTCCTCGAATCCCAAAACTAATGCTTCTTTCCTAGACATGCTTCTAGCTAGACAAAGTAAGAATTCTGGTATGTCATTGCGTAATGAACTGATTGGTAGTGTTGACTTAGATAGTCCTTTTGTTACCATTGAGGAAGACGATATAGCCCCGGAAATTGATTACTGGAAAAACGCCCTTGTGGGCCATATCTTGGGAAAAAATATGGTTTTAATATTGTTAAGGAGTACGTGAAACGTGCCTGGAGCTTCGTTCCTACCCCGCAGATCCTTCTCCATGACGAAGGGTGGTTTCTCTTCCGCTTTGATAAGGAAGAGGACCTCCAGCTTGTCCTCGATAAGGGACCTTGGCTCTTACACTCCTCTCCCCTTGTCCTTAAAAGATGGTCCCCAGACCTCTCTTTCAATCCCAGGGATCTTAACCGCATCCCGGTGTGGATCCAACTCCCCAATCTCCCCATTAGCCTCTGGTCCCAATCTAGCCTTGCTAAGATATGCTCTAAACTTGGAACTCCCCTCTTCAGTGATCTGTCCACAGCCACAAAAACTAGAATCTCCTACGCGAGAGTCCTGGTTGAGGTCACTGGTGGAACGGAAGCCTTTAATGACGGTGGTTTAATCACGGCTTTAACAGAAACCATAATTAATATGAAGGCCGGAGTTAATTAACGACTTTATTATTAAACCGTAAGCAATAATCGATCGGAGGTAGGCGCAACCTTTTTTTAGGACGGACTTTAGATGACGGTTATCATGAAACCGTAATCTAAAGTCCCGTGTTGACGTGCGCTTTAACGGTCATGGACTTTAGATTACGGTTTACTAATAACCGTCAGCTAAAGTCCGTCCTAAAAAGGCGCGCCTACCTCCACTGATGGTCAAACGACGTCGTTTCACCTGACGCCAAATATTTCCCGTGTTATTTGATTTTTTCGACGCCGCGCGTAATCTAAATTATAGTTAACGACGTCGTTTATCGTGTATTTTAGATTAAAATAACTTTATATTAATGTGTTACATATGTTTGATCGAATAAGACTCATGGCTTAATGGCCGTGGGTACATGAGTCAACACCCGATCTTGAGTTCGAAACCCAGCATAGGCCAAATAATTTCGCGCTATTTTTTTTATTTCGTTACACTTTAGATTACGGTTCTTTAGGAACCGTCATTTAAAGTGTGACTTTACATTACGGTTTTCATGTAAACCGTAATCTAAAGTCCTTTTAACTACAAACATTTGCCCGTTTACTCTGCACACTATACTTACAGTAACTCTTCTTCGCGCTATCTTCCTCACTGAAATCGCCTCCTCTCTCCCGTCACCTTGCTAACAGCCATCGCCGCCGTCGCTCCCCACCTTTGTCACTCCCGCCGCCGGTCACCACCCATCTACCACTGGTCCATCACGTCGACCTCTCTATCGCGTATTGGGTATGCGATCGATTGATTGTCGTTTTTTTTCTAACTTTGTTCATATACATGCATTTCGATTGCAAGTTCTAACCCCGTTTCTATCAATCCTGAGAGTGTAATGGCACAATGTTCTAACCTTGTTCATATATTTGGCCCAGATTCACAGTTAATTGCAACCTAGTTCGTGGGCTGATTTCTACACTACTTGCCCACTTCGGTGCTTAGTAACGGTTTTTTGCAAAGCAAACTGTAAACTGCTGTATTCATTATTCTTAGCATTTAGTATTACAATTAATAATAATAGTGTAGTTTTAAAAATGCTACTACTTAAAACTGCCACAGGAAAGAAAGTAAGTTCAAGTATATTACCGATTCCTGAAAATAGCTCATTTTCAACTGCTCAATCTGCTATGCCAGATGCTCTCTGTTTGATTCACAATCTGTGACAGGAATCAACAATGCTATTGTTATAACCACCATAAAGAATAAGATGAGTTTCGGTATTTTAATGGTTCTAGAATGACTAGTTTCAGTCCTTCAATCTGAAGTACTGCAGAGAAGGTCATAAATAAACTTCATATATAGTAGAA
This sequence comes from Limonium bicolor, assembly GCA_023374045.1. Classification (NCBI taxonomy): domain Eukaryota; kingdom Viridiplantae; phylum Streptophyta; class Magnoliopsida; order Caryophyllales; family Plumbaginaceae; genus Limonium; species Limonium bicolor. Next base: position 230,080,008 of record CM041776.1, read on the forward strand.
TAAGATAAGTTTATGTATGTTACTAGTTCTAGATGGTGCGTGCAAATTTGACTTTGATAAAACTGATTTGGAGACGTTAGAAATATAGGGGAGATGCTGTCGATTTTTTTCCGTGGTTTAGCTAGCATTTAACCTTGATTTTTTGATGAATTCTAATGTTGTCGTTTTTCATTTATGCATCAGGACTACGACTTTATTTAGGCTTCCGACCTCAACCGTCTTAGCATCGGCTAATCGTCTACCAGAGGTAAGATTTATATATATACATATAATATTTGACAAACTACCAAACATAGTTATCCGCCCAAGATATACCTAATAGAGGTATATCTTCGGCAGTCCCTGTCGGGACTGTCCACGATTGTTAAATCACACACCTAGGGTGTGAATGTGCTTTTAATATGTACTTTATTGATTATTTCAGCAGTATCTCTTTATTGTTCTTCGAATGCATATATTATTGATTAATATCATAATATCGTGCATTTGAAGAACTGTAGGGAGATGCTGCCGAAATTTTCAATAAATTACATATTAAAAACACGTTCACCGATGGGATTTAATACTCATGGATGGATTTAGGTTGATAAGATACAAAAGTGTAAAGACTCTGCCACGGGTGACGGTATGAAATGGCTGCCTTCATATAAATAGCTAGAAGGAGATGGAACGTTCGTGGATTTACAGCGGAAATTTGGACGACAAGTTTTTAGAAGGAGTTGATAAGTTATGCACGGTGTTGGCGAACAATATGAAACCTACAGACAAGGGATACATATTTTGTCCGTGTATCGACTGCCAAAACAATCTGAGATATCGCGACGTTGAAACAATTAAGGAACATCTGATCCGCCGCGGTTTTACAAAAGATTTCCAACATAATCCGATGGCATGGTCAGAGTGCGTTCGATGTTATTAAGCCTGACGAAGGGGATAATGGTCAGGCAAACACAAAACAGAACTTGGAGATGATACAGTTGCTGGTGATCCAGAAGACGTTACAGCGAACGTTGTGCCAGATTTCTGGGATGATGACATTGAGACTATGCTTGAAGATGTGGAACGACATTACTCTAACACGCCAGACAAGCATGAAAATTTGTTGGATTCATCCAAAACACACCGTTGTACCCCGAGTGTGACCCTACAAAGTTAAGCAAGTTGAGTGTCGTCCTCAAGCTATTCAACTTGAAAGCGAAACATGGCTGGAGCGACGTAAGTTTCACTGACCTCCTGGAACTATTGAAATACGTTCTTCCGGTGGACAACGTTTTACCAACGACGTACTCAGCCAAAAAAATGATGTGCCCAATGGGTATGGGGTACCAGAAATTCATGCTTGTCCAAATGGTTGCATGCTGTTTTGGAAATCGGATGAATTTGCTGAAAGCTGTTCAGCATGTGGAGCGTCACGGTATAAGAAACAACAAACTCACATCAGCGGTAGTAAGAAAGGTTCACCAGCTAAGGTATTGTGGTACCTGCCCATCATTCCAAGGTTCAGACGTTTGTTCTCCATTGAGAAAGACGCAGAGAATCTTCGGTGGCATTCAGTTCACAGGAAAAAGGATGGCAGATTGAGACATCCCGCTGATGCACCACAGTGGAGAAAATAGACGTAAAATTTCCTGAGTTTGGTAACGAACCGAGAAACCTAAGGCTAGGCTTGTGCACGGATGGGATGAACTCTTACGGTACTTTGAGTAGCATACACAGTACCTGGCCTGTGCTTTTGGTTATTTACAATCTACCGCCGTGGTTATGCATGAAACCAAGACACATCTTGTTGTCTTTGTTAATATCTGGTCCAAAGCAACCGGGCAACAAAATTGACGTATTCCTACAACCTTTGATAGAGGATCTACAACTCTTGTGGAATGAAGGGGCTACGGTTTACGACTCATTCAGTAAAGAGGACTTCAATTTGTGTGCTATGTTGTACTGCACAATCAATGATTTCCCCGCCTATGGTAATCTTTCAGGCTATTCAATCAAGGGGGTGTTGGCGTGTCCGATTTGTGGTGAAAACACTTGTAGCATTCGCTTGAAACATAGTGGGAAAACCGTGTATATGGGCCACCGAAAATGCTTCCAAAAGGACATAAGTATCGAAAGATGGCGAAAGAGTTCGATGGGAAAACTGATCACAGCATGGCGCGCCAGCCTTTGACAGGTACAGAGATTTACAAAAAGTTGGATAATATTGTGAACAACTTCGGGCCGCCAACCAAAAGTGGTGAAAAAAGTGTCTGGAAAAAGAAATCAATATTTTGGGAACTACAGTACTGGCAGCATCTGGAGGTTAGACATTGTATCGATGGGATGCATGTCGAGAAGAACGTGGGTGAAAGTATCACTAGCACCCTTTTGAACATAAAAGGAAAGACAAAGGATCATTTGAAAGGAAGAAAAGATTTAATTGAGTTGGGCATACGCACAGAGCTTGGCCCGCAAGAACGTGGAAAATGCACATTCTTGCCTCCTGCCTGTCACACTCTGTCTAAAGAAGAGAAACATAGTCTATGCAGTACCCTTTACAACATCAAGGTGCCATCAGGTTACTCCTCAAACATAAGAAACCTAGTGTCCATGACAGATTTCAAATTAGTAGGAATGAAATCTCACGATTATCATGTCCTACTTCAAGAATTTTTGCCAATTGCACTACGTGGGATCTTGCCGGATGCTGCCAGACACACAATCACAAACGTCAGTGTCTTCCTCAAATCCATTTCGTCTAAGGTTCTTGATGTGGACATTCTGTCTAAATTACAAAAGGATCTTATTGTGACAATGTGCCAGCTGGAGATGTATTTTCCTCCATCGTTCTTCGACATAATGATACATCTCCTCGTGCATCTTGTAAGAGAGATTCTGATGTGTGGTCATTTGTACCTTCGCTACATGTATCCGTTTGAAAGGTACATGGGTGTCCTGAGAAGAAAATGAAGAACCGTCGTCACCCAGTATTATATAGAGGGCACTATCACAGAGGAAGTTGTAGACTTCTGCACCAATTACCTAAAAGGTGTCGATACCATTGGACTTCCACGTTCTAGACACGAGGGCAGATTGAAGGGTGTTGGCACGGTTGGAAGGAAACTGAAAAGAATTGACATAGACACTCTTAACAAAGCTCATTTAGTTGTGCTAAGTCATCTTGAAGATGTTGAACCATACTTTGATGAACACTTGTGTGTTTTAAGAGCACAATATCCAAACGATGACGTCAGACTACAAAATGAGCAGAATAGGACATTTGTCCGATGGTTCAAAGAGAGAGTGTTGTCTGATCAGTCCACGAATGTGCCTGAACTGATTAAAGTAGTTGCATTTGGACCAAATCTGGATGTAATTTCTTATGAGGGGTACGATGTCAACGGATTCACCTTTTTCACAGAACGTCAGGATCAGAAGTCAACGAATCAAAACAGTGGTGTAGAGCTTGAAGCTTATCAAAACTTATATGACGTCGGTGTCGTGGGTCATAGTCCTGTCTCAGTACAACAATCATATTTCGGTGTTATACAAGACATCTGGGTATTGGACTACAACAGCTACGAAATGTGTGTTTTCCGCTGTAACTGGGTTAACAACATTCATGGCTACCGTGAGGAGGAGCATGGTATGAAACTGGTTGATCTGTCTAGAGCTACTCCCACGGTTGAGCCATTCGTTGTTGGGACGAAGGTTAAGCAAATATTTTATGTAACTGATCCCTGTAATCCTAGATGGTCTGTTGTGCTTAAAGGGAGAAGAGGAATAGTTGGTGTGGATGGTGTGGTTGATGAGGATGAGTATGATGCAGAAGATGAACCTCCAACTGTTCCTATTTCATTGGAAGTGAAATACCCCAAACCTTGGTATGTTGGTTAAACATTAAAACATGATTTATTAAGACTAAAAAGAGTCTTAGAAACATTGGTAAACAGATTTAAACAAAAGAAAACACAAAATGTGCTTTAAAGTCAATAAGAGCTAAAATGTGCTCTAAGCTTGGAATAAGCTTGGGTAAGACCTAATGAACTTACCAAGACCTTATGTATGTATTAGTGAACATATTAAATCAATTACCAAAGAAAACCAAGCTTGAAAACAAGTTAAAACACAAAATGTGCTTTAAGAAGTCTTAAAGCACATTTTTTAAAAATTGTCTTGTAAATGGGTTTTGAGTGGCTAAATGTCCATCATTACTCTTAAATATACATGTGTACTATATAGTATCACATTTTGGTGGCTATATTAATGGGAAATCAAAAATTTCAATTCTAAGTGCCTTGTTTAGGTGAATAGTGACTTTTATAAGCTAGTTTATAACATATGTTGTATTAAGTAATTAAATTGACAAACAAAGACTAAAATACCCTCATAATAATATAGGGGGCCGGTTTTCTAAGTGTGGTGACTCACCACTCTCTAGTTGAAATAATAAGTAAGTAAAGAAAACTAATTAAACTTACTAAATACTTAATAAGCATAAATATCTCTTAAAAGCAAATTCTATCTCATTCTCTCTTTTCCTTCCTTCATTTCCCACGGTCACAATCTTCTTCTTCCTTCCTTCTTGCTGCTCTCTCTCGGTAGTACCACTACCACCATAGTAACTCCACCTTTGACCTCTTGCTAAATCAAGCTCACTTGTCCAAATCAAATTCTAAGACCACCAATCTCTTCCTCTCATCAAGCTCTTCATTCCTATCTTCTCAAAACTCCAAGAGCCCCATTTCGGTGCCAAGGTGTTCCACCATTGAAGGAGCTTGAGCTTGTATTTTGACATATTGTTGATCTCCTTTGCTTCTAGGTAAGGAATCTCAAAGAAAAATCATGTTTCCTCCATGTTCTTACCTTGACCAAAAATACACATTGATATAGCTCTTTGTGTGACTTTGTTCTAGCTTCATTTCAACTCTTCTTGGACTAGGTGGAGTCCTCTCTTGTTATATATTCAAACTCTCTCCAAAGATCAAGGTAAAACAACTACATTAATGTTTTTGAAACAATGTAAAATTAGGGTTTACAATGAGATGAAGCTCAAAGCTTGAATACTCATTATGGTGTTTGTATATTGTTTAGAGCTTGACAAGGAATCAAAATACCATACGGTTTTGTAAGGAAACAAGAAGGAAGTGTTTTGGAAAAGAGGTAAATCTACTAACCTAATGTTGTTTAATGCCTTAGGAGAAATGAGCTTATAAATGCTTATTAAAACTACCTAAAGAGCAAATGGTGAATGACTTAGTAAAGTGTTCTCAAGAGACTAGTAAAAGGCATATGTGTGTTGGGTGTATTTGCAGGTCAAAGGCAAATATATTGTGGAAATTCAGTGTTTAAGATTTAAGCACCTTAAGGGCCTAAGAGCCATGCATTTTAAGGGCCTAAGTGCCATGCAATTTAGGTTATGCTTTATGTTGTAATGTGGTGTGATTGGAGTAAAGTTTTGTGTGGGAGAGTGTTCTTGGTGATTCTAGATGTTCTTGTGTGTTTAATGGAGAAAAACAAAGTGTTTAGGTTTAGTAATGTTCTAGGAGAATTCATGTCAAAATTTAGGTAAGAATCAAGAAGTTCCAAGTGTTTACATAAGGTTTGGTGAGTTAGAGGTGTTAGGAAATGACTAGGTGTTTTACAAGAGAAGATATAATGTCTTAAGTGTTCTAGAGTGTGACAAGGACTTAGGCATGAGCTTGAGGTTTAGTAAGTACCAAAGTCACTTTGGGACTTAGATTGAGACTTAGGCAAACTTTGGTAAAATAAGGAGAAAGTGCAAGCTTAGAAAAAGAGATTTCAATGATGACATAAGAGTTTTAGTTTGTAGGAATGATGTTTAAGTAATAATGTTGTGTAGAAGATATGTCTTGGTATAATGATTAGAATAGACAAGGAATACCACTTAGAAAACTTAAGGAGAGGATACTATAAGTGTTGGAGGCCTTGGGAAATTTGGTTAAGTGATTACAAGGCTTAGAAATTGGGTATAATGCCTTGTCCGGAACTTCCGTCCGGATGTGGAAGTTCGGACAGGCCCTGTTGGGTAAAGAAATCCTCACTCGCGAACAGTGTCCGAACTTGGGAAGTCCGGACACATGTTCGGACGTACCCACCCATCCTTAGGATTATCCTCGAACTGTGTCCCGACTTGGGAAGTCCGGACACATGTTCGGACGAACGGATATTCTCTGTCTAAATTTTTCTCAGCTCACGTCCGAACTTCCGAAGTACGGACATAAGTTCGGACGTGTGTCTGTTTTCTGTCTAAAATCACGGCTTGCGTCTGAACTTGGAAGCTCGGACACAATTTCGGACAGCCACTGTATGGGACCAAAAATTAATTGTTTTAAGATGGGAATTTTTATCTAAAAATAGTAGTTGGTTAGTAATGATAAATAAGGTTATGTGAGACATGTTAGGTGGGTTTAAAGGCAATAAAAAGGATGAAAAGTTGTAACAAGTGTAAAATAAAAATAAACTAGTAATGTTGAGTAGATAATGTTAATAATGGACTAGTGCGTTAATTAACTGACGTTACTAATGTGTTTAGGATTCTCAAGGTGGAAACGAAACGAGGCAAGGACCAAGGTATGGTTTTCTTGCAGTCTGTTGTCTACCGGTTTACACCGGCTTGGATGTTGTTTGTTTTTCTGTGTGTTACGACCTTATAAGATTAAGGCATGAAAAGAGTTTACAGATGTTATGCATTATGATGATGTAGTGTTGTGACTCCTTTCCCTTGGTTGTCTAACAAGACCTAAATATTTGCTTGTTGTGACTTAACAAATATTGTGTGATCACTAACAAGTGCTAATCGGGGGGAATGAGGAGTCCGGTTGTTCCGGCCACGCGTGTGATGGACGGGAGTCGATATCATATCCGGTTCGGCTCTCTTGGTGTATGTATAGGTGGTATTCCAATTTGGTTTCTACCTTCCCTTAGCTTATCCAAAGCTAGTTACTGACTCACGTCGGGCCACAGGGCATACGTATGTTATTTCGGTGTGCTTGGGATTACTATATCCGACACACCTTGGGTATAAGTTAACCGTTCTATATAACCGGACGGTAACGAGGTTGGTAACGAGCTTAACATGGGATTGGTAAAAATCTCTAGGCTCACATGGTATACTAACTATGGTGGAAGGTTCCTTGTGAGGACCGATTCTATGGTGTTATGTATTGTTATGATGCTATGCAATTCCCTTGCTATGCTATGGCATATACATATTATATATATGTTGGATGTTCTAAAATGAATGCCATGTTATTATGACAATTGGTTGCGCGTATCCCGGTAGCCGATGGGCTGCGCGTTAGCCATACCAGCAAAGGTTGCTGACCCCCTCGGGGGCTCCATATTTTATTGCAGGATGAGGATCGAAGAAGCGGAGTGGCTCTAGATCCTAGGTTGTTGATGTATTTTGGCTATGTTGGTTGTTGAGCCCGGGATGCGCCTGTGCTCCCGAGGCATTACATTTTGGTACCGTTTGTTAAATGCTGGTGGATGTTTATGGTTGGTAGGTGTGTTGTAAATTAAATACTCGGTATGGTTGGCTATGTTATATATATGGATGTTAGATTCTATGCTCGGGAGTCTGATCATCAGACCGATACACTTGTATTTATTCTGCCTAGTTAACCACGTGGGTGGTTAACGGCGTTGTAACACCAAAGCGTTTGGTCATTGTTTGGTTGGTTATTTCCGCTGCGATTTCGGTAGTTGACAGGGGCGTTGTAGGGTGTTACAAAAAGTGGTATCAGAGCGAAGTATCGCTCTGATGACTAGAATGCCGAGCTTAGGGATATACCGAGTTAGGAAACCTAGCTACAGATACCTAAGTGAACAGATTTGGAAAGGTTAACCACTAACTAAGTGTGGAATTACCTGGTTGTCGGGAAGATGCTATAACCATTGGACCGATAAGTGTGCAAGCATAATGCTAATGAAATGTTCATATGAATTCAGATGGCAGGTAGACCACGAGGAAGAGGCCGCGGGCGCGGTACTGGAGATTTGGGTGACCAGGGCGATGATACTACGGCACAGACTATGGCCGAGGCAGTTGCAGCCGCCGTAGCCCAGCTGGTACCCGATCTGGTTGCTGCTATACAGCAAGGGCAACAGCCCGGAGTTCAGCCACCACCACCACCGCCACGAGAGACCAATTGGGTCAAGGCGTTGGCTGATCTTAGACCGCCATCATTCAATGGGGAGACTGATCCTCGAAAGCTGGAGGCGTATATCTCCAAACTGGAGACCGCCTACGAGACCTTGGCAGTACCTGCTGAAGCTAAGGTCCGTCTTGCCGCTTACTACTTGAAGGGTACGGCACAGAGTTGGTGGAAGTTGGTGAAGGAGGACAGGATGGCTGATCCTGAATTTGGTTGGAGGGAGTACACGGCTCTACTGCGAGCCAAGTACTACCTTGTACATGTGCAGGAGGCCAAGCGCCTCGAGCTGGATAGTCTGAGGCAGGGGGATAAGATGTCGGTTGATGACTACTACACCGCATTCACCGGCCTTATCCACCTGTTACCAGACCTTGGGTACTCGAACCGAGTGTTGGTGAACCGGTTCTACAATGGTCTTAGCCACCGTCTCCGCTATGGGATGGGGCCAGCTGAGTATACTACCTTGCAGGTAATTAGAGTACCATGTTGTGAATCAATTTATACCATGAGTGAATGTTAATGTGAGTTGGTAAGTCGTTTTTGCGGGGCATGACTGACATCCTAAAACTCAGGAGTGCTATCATGCCGCTGCTAAGGTTGAAATTACCGTCCGTCTGAGGGACGAGGAGAATGCGCACAAGCGCAAGGCCACCAACGAGGGCCAGAGTCAGCAAGGGTATGGGGGAGGAAAGAAAAAGAAACCCTACCCTCAGCCCCAGAAGGGTCAGTACCAGGGTGACAAGGGCCAAGCCCAGGCCACCACAGCTGATGAGCCACTGAAGCTCACGTATGCGTATGCGGCGAAGCCTCTACGCTCCTACCCGCCTAAGGGTAATTACTTAACCATGTGTATCTAGTTGAGGTGTATGTTGTTAAGACGGGAAGTGAGTATTGATTGTGTGTTGTTATAGCAGCTAGCACGGGTTCTGGACCGGAGCGCCACTTTTACTGTAAGTGGTGCAATGGAGACCACCCCGGCAAAGACTGCAAGGGGAATGATGTGAGGTGCCGTCACTGCCAGAAGATGGGGCACCGTGAGTTTGAGTGTTGGACGAACCCCAACAGCAGGAACTATAAGCCAAAGGGGCAGTGGAAGGGTAATACTACCACGACCACTGAAGGCCCGAAGGCGATTACTCAGCAGACTTCTAACAAGAAGTACACTGAATCCCAGAAGGGGAAGGGTACGGGGTCCGGCAAGGCCGCCCTGAATGTGGTGGACCGGTCTGAGGCACCAGGATCTTCTTCGAGACCAGGTACCACCTAAACTGTTAAATGAAAAAGTGATTGCTTATCGCATTTCATGCATGAGTGTTAGCAAGTCTAAGGGTATAAACAAATAAGTAAAGAGTTAGAATATAATGTGGAAAACACCTAAAGCTAGGCAATTTGAAACCTAGGAACCTTCAATATCTGTTATCCAATCCAGCCCACACCAAACCCTGAAGAGACCACCATCAGCATCACCGAATTCCCACTGGAGCAATGTCAGGTTATCCAACCAGGTATGATACTCTTAAATGGATACCTGACACCGGAAGCACAAATCCACATCATCAGACGTTGCAACGAACTTGGAGCAGCACCAGGAGGTTTCTATACACCCGAATACCCGAGCGGTTCGAAGATGAAGCTGAAGATGATGTGCATGGGTAAGGACTGGAATCCCTACACCAAGTCATATCAGGATGTACGAGCTGAAGACGGAGCAACTGTACCAGGCATACCTGAGGAGTTCCTTGCGGTTGTTAACCACACCGTGGGAATTGCTCAGCAACTTGAATCGGAACCGATTCCGAACGTGGAAGCAGACTTATGCATTGTGAACTTCTACCAGAAAGGTGGACGGTTAGGGTTACACCAAGATAAGGACGAGTCACCCGAGTCTCTAAGTAAGGGAGTACCCGTGGTGTCTTGGTCCATTGGTGATACCGCTGTGTTTATGTACGGCGAGCAGAAGCGTGGTGATCTCGCAAAGAGGCTAGTGTTGAAGTCAGGTGATGTATTAATCATGGGAGGACAATCAAGGATGTTATACCACGGTATCAAGAAGATCAAATTGAATAACGCACCATCGACAGTGGTAAATGCCACACATCTGAAACCCGGACGTTTGAATTTGACTTTCAGGCAGTTTTGAGCCTTGTGTAATCATGTAATGTTTTAAGCCAGTTGTTTGATAAAGGAGCTATATCTAGCCATGACTACAGTGTAACCAACTTATGGTGTAAAGACTGTGTTAATGAATAAAGGGATGTTGTTTGGAGTGTATCAACGTGTTACTACCGTATACTTATGAGTTTGCCAATGAATTAGGTTGTGCACTCGGAACGGGAGGTATACTGAGTGTCTGCAATAAGGCAGAAGCCGGCAAGAGCGGCACAATCCTCACCGGTACCTTTCCAGTGAATGGCGTGGATGCATCGATCTTGTTCGACTCTGGAGCCTCACACACATTCATTTCGCTATCATTTGCGAAGAGGCTGGGGTTAGACGGTGAAGAGATGCCAGACTTCGTGGTCACTCCCGTCGAAAGAGCGGATCAGGTGTACCCGCTACTACCGAGATGCTGTTGTTCGAATCATGGATGAGGAGTTTCCGATCGACTTGATAGAGTTCGACGGACTAGGTTTTGATGTGATTGTCGGGATGAACTGGTTGGAGCGGTACAAGGGTAGAATCCTATGTGCCGAGCATCGACTGCTTCTTCGGAGTCCATCTGGGGTTACTATATCATACCGCCAGAGGCCTAGGGAGCCTTCGACACAGATCATCACCGCCATGGCCATGTATCGTGAGTTGCGACGAGGAAATGATGTATACCTCTACTATGTCCAGGACATAGAGAGAAACCCTGAGTTTAGCCCAGATGTGCCGGTAGTGTCGAGTTTCCTGACGTATTCCTAAGGAACTGCCGGGCATGCCGCCAGCATGAGAGGTTGAGTTTGAGATTGATCTAGTTCCGGGCACCGGACCCATTGCGAAGGCACCTTACCGTATGGCTCCAGCAGAGATGACAGAGCTCAAGGAGCAGCTGAGAGGCCTACTCGACAAGGGCTTTATCCGCCCTAGTGTTTCACCATGGGGAGCGCCGGTCCTCTTCGTGAAGAAGAAGGACGGTAGCCTCCGCCTATGTATTGATTATCGGGAGCTGAATGCTGTTACGGTGAAGAACCGTTACCCCTTACCACGCATCGACGATCTATTTGATCAGCTGAGGGGAGCATCAGTATTCTCCAAGATAGACCTACGTTCCGGATACCACCAGATTGCCATCCGTGACAGTCATATCGAAAAGACAGCATTCAGAACTAGGTATGGGCATTATGAGTTTACAGTTATGCCGTTTGGCTTGTCAAATGCACCAGCAAAGTTCATGGACTTAATGAACCGTTTGTTCCAAGATCAGTTGGACAAATCAGTGGTAGTCTTCATCGATGACATACTTGTGTATTCGAAATCGAGAGGTGAGCATGAAAGCCACCTGAGAGATGTATTGCAGACATTGAGGAAGAATCAGCTGTATGCTAAATTTTCTAAGTGTGAATTTTGGTTGAACCAAGTATCATTCCTTGGACATGTGATTTCTGAGGCCGGGATCGCTGTTGATCCGGCAAAGATAGATGCAGTGCGCACCTGGCCTAGGCCGAAGACAGTTACCGACATCAGGAGCTTCCTCGGCCTGGCAGGTTATTATAGGAGGTTTGTGAAGGACTTCTCCAGTGTCTCGAAGCCGATGACTTCCTTGATGAAAAAGGATGCACCATTCGAGTGGACAGTCGACTGTGAGAGTGCTTTCACGAGTCTCAAGGATGCTCTGACATCTGCACCGGTTCTGACATTACCAGACGGTCCAGATGGGTTTGAGGTCTATTGCGACGCATCAGGCAGGGGTATGGGTTGTGTGTTGATGCAACACGGGAAGGTCGTGGCTTACGCCTCCCGACAGCTGAAGAAGCATGAGGAGAACTACCCTACCCATGATTTAGAATTGGGGGCCATTGTCTTCGCACTGAAGATATGGCGACATCATTTGTATGGGGTAAGCGTGACAATCTATTCCGACCACAAGAGTTTGAAATACTTGTTCACTCAGAAAGAGTTGAACATGAGGCAGAGAAGGTGGGTTGAATTCTTAAATGATTATGACATCAATTTACAGTACAAGGAGGGTAAGGCAAAGTGGTAGCTGACGCATTGAGTCGCCGAGCACACTCTCTCCATTCGCTAATCTCTCATACTGGCTTGGTTGAAGAGGTGCGGAGTGCTCAGATGGCGGATCAGTATATGGTGGAGATTAGACAGAAGCTTATTGATGGCACATTCGAGGGTCAGAAGTACGACTTCAGACTCCACGATGATGACCTGATTAGGCTTAATGGCCGGTTGTGTATACCGAGGAGTAACGCTGAGCTGAAGGAGCGCATACTGAGTGAATCCCATTGTTCTACGACATCGATTCACCCCGGAGCTTCAAAGATGTATAAAGGTTTGAAAAGATATTTTTGGTGGACTGGAATGAAAAAGGATGTGAATGACTATGTGTTGAGGTGTCTCACTTGTCAGAAGGTCAAGTTTGAGCACCGACGGCCTGGTGGTATGGTGCAGCCAATGCCAGTGCCGGAGTGGAAGTTCCATGACATATCTATGGACTTCGTGGTAGGGCTTCCGCCTACAAGGGGAGGTCTGAATATGATTTGGGTTGTGGTAGACCGACTGACCAAGGTGGCTCGATTCATACCGATGAAGGACACCTGGAAAGTGGCTAAGCTTGCAGAGCTCTTCGACAAAGAGATTGTAAGACATCATGGGGTTCCGAAAACGATTGTATCCGACAGAGATACCAGATTCCTATCCAGATATTGGAAGTCCACACGAGAGGCACTAGGTACTGAACTGAAATTGAGCACAGCGTTTCACCCACAGACAGATGGTCAGAGTGAGCGCACCATCCAGACACTTGAGGATATGTTACGTGCATGCGCACTTGACTTTCAGACCAGCTGGATTGATAAGTTACATCTGATCGAGTTTAGTTACAATAACAGTTACCATGCTTCGATCAAGATGTCTCCCTTCCAGGCATTGTACGGTAGACCATGCCGCACGCCTTTATGCTGGGATGAGTCGAGTGAGACGGTCATTATAGGACCAGAGTATCTGGAACAGGTTCAGGCAGAAGTTCGCCAGATCCGGGCTAACATGAAAGCAGCTCAGGATAGACAGAAGTCGTACGCTGATGTGCGCAGACGTGACCTGGAGTTCGCCGTAGGCGATCAGGTATTTCTTAGGGTATCCCCCATGAAGGGAGTATTTCGTTTTGGCCAGAAGGGCAAGTTGAGCCCGAAGTATGTAGGTCCTTATGTTGTGACGGAGCGGATCGGCCGGTAGCTTATAGACTTGATCTACCCGCCGAACTGGGCAAGGTACATGATGTATTTCATGTGTCCCAGTTGAAGAAGTATATGTCTCATCCGTCTCATGTGCTTCAGCCGGAAAGGCTAACCTTAGAGCCAACCATGCGATCAGTGGAGACTCCGGTACGGATTCTGGATACTAAGACTCGAGAAACTCGCCATAAGTCCGTGAGACTGGTGAAGGTCCTCTGGTCTAACCAGGACGTTGAGGAGGCCACTTGGGAGCTGGAAGAAAAGATGAAGGCGAAGCACCCGTCATTGTTTGCTTCTTAGTGTTTATATGTATAGGGTACGGGGCGTACCCCTTTTAAGGGGGGTAGAGCCGTTTCGGTTATGGTTGTGTACGACATGTATATGTATACATTGTCTATGTTATGTTACAGACCGTTGTGTCTGAATGGTATTATGTGGTTTGGACCTTGAGTCCGTTGTGGTGTAAGAATGATGGTAGTGTTGGAAATGATGTTTTGGAAGTATTGTTTTTATAAGTGTTCCCCGTGTTCTAATAGTAAGATATGTGGGAAGTATGAACTTTGGGGACAAAGTTCTTTTAAGGGGGGTAGATTGAAATACCCCAAACCTTGGTATGTTGGTTAAACATTAAAACATGATTTATTAAGACTAAAAGAGTCTTAGAAACATTGGTAAACAGATTTAAACAAAAGAAAACACAAAATATGCTTTAAAGTCAATAAGAGCTAAAATGTGCTCTAAGCTTGGAATAAGCTTGGGTAAGACCTAATGAACTTACCAAGACCTTATGTATGTATTAGTGAACATATTAAATCAATTACCAAAGAAAACCAAGCTTGAAAACAAGTTAAAACACAAAATGTGCTTTAAGAAGTCTTAAAGCACATTTTTGAAAAATTGTCTTGTAAATGGGTTTTGAGTGGCTAAATGTCCATCATTACTCTTAATATACATGTGTACTATATAGTATCACATTTGGGTGGCTATATTAATGGGAAATCAAAAATTTCACTTCTAAGTGCCTTGTTTAGGTGAATAGTGACTTTTATAAGCTAGTTTATAACATATGTTGTATTAAGTAATTAAATTGACAAACAAAGACTAAAATACCCTCATTATAATATAGGGGGCCGGTTTTCTAAGTGTGGTGACTCACCACTCTCTAGTTGAAATAATAAGTAAGTAAAGAAAACTAATTAAACTTACTTTTTACTTTATAAGCATAAATATCTCTTAAAAGCAAATTCTATCTCATTCTCTCTTTTCCTTCCTTCATTTCCCACGGTCACAATCTTCTTCTTCCTTCCTTCTTGCTTGCTCTCTCTCGGTAATACCACTACCACCATAGTAACTCCACCACCTTCTTGCTAAATCAAGCTCACTTGTCCAAATCAAATTCTAAGACCACCAATCTCTTCCTCTCATCAAGCTCTTCATTCCTATCTTCTCAAAACTCCAAGAGCCCCATTTCGGTGCCAAGGTGTTCCACCATTGAAGGAGCTTGAGCTTGTATTTTGACATATTGTTGATCTCCTTTGCTTCTAGGTAAGTAATCTCAAAGAAAAATCATGTTTCCTCCATGTTCTTACCTTGACCGAAAATACACATTGATATAGCTCTTTGTGTGACTTTGTTCTAGCTTCATTTCAACTCTTCTTGGACTAGGTGGAGTCCTCTCTTGTTATATATTCAAACTCTCTCCAAAGATCAAGGTAAAACAACTACATTAATGTTTTTGAAACAATGTAAAATTAGGGTTTACAATGAGATGAAGCTCAAAGCTTGAATACTCATTATGGTGTTTGTATATTGTTTAGAGCTTGACAAGGAATCAAAATACCATACGGTTTTGTAAGGAAACAAGAAGGAAGTGTTTTGGAAAAGAGGTAAATCTACTAACCTAATGTTGTTTAATGCCTTAGGAGAAATGAGCTTATAAATGCTTATTAAAACTACCTAAAGAGCAAATGGTGAATGACTTAGTAAAGTGTTCTCAAGAGACTAGTAAAAGGCATATGTGTGTTGGGTGTATTTGCAGGTCAAAGGCAAATATATTGTGGAAATTCAGTGTTTAAGATTTAAGCACCTTAAGGGCCTAAGAGCCATGCATTTTAAGGGCCTAAGTGCCATGCAATTTAGGTTATGCTTTATGTTGTAATGTGGTGTGATTGGAGTAAAGTTTTGTGTGGGAGAGTGTTCTTGGTGATTCTAGATGTTCTTGTGTGTTTAATGGAGAAAACAAAGTGTTTAGGTTTAGTAATGTTCTAGGAGAATTCATGTCAAAATTTAGGTAAGAATCAAGAAGTTCCAAGTGTTTACATAAGGTTTGGTGAGTTAGAGGTGTTAGGAAATGACTAGGTGTTTTACAAGAGAAGATATAATGTCTTAAGTGTTCTAGAGTGTGACAAGGACTTAGGCATGAGCTTGAGGTTTAGTAAGTACCAAAGTCACTTTGGGACTTAGATTGAGACTTAGGCAAACTTTGGTAAAATAAGGAGAAAGTGCAAGCTTAGAAAAAGAGATTTCAATGATGACATAAAGAGTTTTAGTTTGTAGGAAATGATGTTTAAGTAATAATGTTGTGTAGAAGATATGTCTTGGTATAATGATTAGAATAGACAAGGAATACCACTTAGAAAACTTAAGGAGAGGATACTATAAGTGTTGGAGGCCTTGGGGAAATTTGGTTAAGTGATTAAAGGCTTAGAAATTGGAGTATAATGCCTTGTCCGAACTTCCGTCCGGATGTGGAAGTTCGGACAGGCCCTGTTGGGTAAAGAAATCCTCACTCGCGAACAGTGTCCGAACTTGGGAAGTCCGGACACATGTTCGGACGTACCCACCCATCCTTAGGATTATCCTCGAACTGTGTCCGAACTTGGGAAGTCCGGACACATGTTCGGACGCACGGATCTCTGTCTAAATTTTTCTCAGCTCACGTCCGAACTTCCGAAGTCCGGACATAAGTTCGGACGTGTGTCTGTTTTCTGTCTAAAATCACGGCTTGCGTCCGAACTTGGAAGCTCGGACACAAGTTCGGACAGGCCACTGTATGGACCAAAAATTATTGTTTTAAGATGGGAATTTTTATCTAAAAATAGTAGTTGGTTAGTAATGATATAATAAGGTTATGTGAGACATGTTAGGTGGGTTTAAAGGCAATTAAAAGGATGAAAAGTTGTAACAAGTGTAAAATAAAAATAAACTAGTAATGTTGAGTAGATAATGTTAATAATGGACTAGTGCGTTAATTAACCGACGTTACTAATGTGTTTAGGATTCTCTCAAGGTGGAAACGAAACGAGGCAAGGACCAAGGTATGGTTTTCTTGCAGTCTGTTGTCTACCGGTTTACACCGGCTTGGATGTTGTTTGTTTTTCTGTGTGTTATGACCTTATAAGATTAAGGCATGAAAAGAGTTTACAGATGTTATGCATTATGATGATGTAGTGTTGTGACTCCTTTCCCTTGGTTGTCTAACAGGACCTAAATATTTGCTAGTATGTGACTTAACAAATATTGTGTGATCACTAACAAGTGCTAATCGGGGGGAATGAGGAGTCCGGTTGTTCCGGCCACGCGTGTGATGGACGGGAGTCGATATCATATCCGGTTCGGCTCTCTTGGTGTATGTATAGGTGGTATTCCAATTTGGTTTCTACCTTCCCTTAGCTTATCCAAAGCTAGTTACTGACTCACGTCGGGCCACAGGGGCATACGTATGTTATTTCGGTGTGCTTGGGATTACTATATCCGACACACCTTGGGTATAAGTTAACCGTTCTATATAACCGGACGGTAACGAGGTTGGTAACGAGCTTAACATGGGATTGGTAAAAATCTCTAGGCTCACATGGTATACTAACTATGGTGGAAGGTTCCTTGTGAGGACCGATTCTATGGTGTTATGTATTGTTATGATGCTATGCAATTTCCCTTGCTATGCTATGGCATATACATATATATATATATATATGTTGGATGTTCTAAAATGAATGCCATGTTATTATGACAATTGGTTGCGCGTATCCCGGTAGCCGATGGGCTGCGCGTTAGCCATACCAGCAAAGGTTGCTGACCCCCTCGGGGGCTCCATATTTTATTGCAGGATGAGGATCGAAGAAGCGGAGTGGCTCTAGATCCTAGGTTGTTGATGTATTTTGGCTATGTTGGTTGTTGAGCCGGGATGCGCCTGTGCTCCCGAGGCATTACATTTTGGTACCATTTGTTAAATGCTGGTGGATGTTTATGGTTGGTAGGTGTGTTGTAAATTAAATACTCGGTATGGTTGGCTATGTTATATATATGGATGTTAGATTCTATGCTCGGGAGTCTGATCATCAGACCGATACACTTGTATTTATTCTGCCTAGTTAACCACGTGGGTGGTTAACGGCGTTGTAACACCAAAGCGTTTGGTCATTGTTTGGTTGGTTATTTCCGCTGCGATTTCGGTAGTTGACAGGGGCGTTGTAGGGGTGTTACAGGAAGAGGCTGAGGTCACAGGTCATCGTGAGTATATACGATCAGACCATAACGAGGGAATGTGGGTTGAGAGATAATGGTGTATGTAAGTTATTACTATAAAAATTTATATGAAATTACCACTCTTTTATTTATTGCTTGTTTATGACCATTATGAAATGCTTAATTTAATTCAAATTGTATTTCAATCCTTGCAGGCATGGCTGATCAAGACATGGCTGATGCAGAGTTCGATTTATTTTGTCATGAGGAGGAGGAAAATGAGCAGCGAATGGTACCGGTCCCATCTACATCTGCCGCTGCTGCTGTTGCCCCATCCACATCTGCCGCTGCTACTGTTGTCACATCCACATCTGCCGCTGATGCTGTTGGCCCTTCCATGAGTGCACCTTCTACGAGTGCTACTCAGAGACCCAGAGGTAGAGGTCCGACCCGTGGGTTGAAACTGTAGAAAGAGGATCAGATTAGTCTTATGTGGGACCAGTATGGGAGGTATGGTGGGGGCAGCAGGTCAGAGTTCGGTAGTATGCTAGGGACTCTGGCCAGATCACATTGCTGCATCAACCACACATGGAAACAAGTCCCGCAAGAAGTAAAGGAGACCATCTGGAAGAAGGTGCAAGAACGGTACAAGATCCCAGAAGAAGTGAAGAAGACCGTTCTTTCTTTGGTGGCCGGCAAAGCTAAATCATTCCGTCACTACTTGGTTGAGCATTGGATCAACAGGGTGCCCCCACGTGAGCCTCCGCCGTATGTTGTGTACAACGGCATGATCACTGAAGAGGAGTGGAAGGAGTTCGTTGAGCGGCACGCCACCCCGAGTTCAGGGTATGTTTGTGTGTACTCTTTTCTTAATTAATGCTCATAATGCTTTATCCCTGATTTTCTAATTAATTTCCTGTTGTACTTTCTTAACAGCAAGTACAAGAACAAGCACGGTAAAACCGTGAAGCTAATCTCTACCCCCACACCATGGGACGAAGGGGATATGTGGGCAGCCTCGAGGGATGGAAAGAAGCTGGTTTGCTGACACGGAGGAACGAGGATGGAAGTGAATGCCCGATCGAGGATGTCTCTGAGGCGAGGAGGGTGCAGATGTACATATTGGGACGCCAGAAAACGACCAGCGAAGGTCAGAGGATATTTCCTAATGCTGCGATGGAACAACTGGCTAACCAAATTGTAAGTATTTGAAAGTAGCTGTTAAATAATTTACTTATATACTCAAGTGTTTGTTGATCTTAAATTTAGTGTTAACTTCTTTGAAAATTGGACAGTACGAAGCAGCACAGAGAGGAGAAGTAGACTTACACGCTCCTCCTTCTCAAGACGACGCGCTCAATCAAATGCTTGGGAAGAAGGATCACCCGGGCGTGTTAGAGGATTTGGGGGAGAAGTACGTCAGAAGAACGTATTCCCGCCATCTGCTAGGAAGGGTCAGATGAGTGCTGCTGGAGTCGAGGCGATGGTAGAGCGTAAGTTCGCTGCTGAGCGCCAAGCTAATGACGAGAAACAGGCTGCTGAGCGCCGGGCTATCGAGGAGAGGCTGCAGGAAGCGTTGAATGCGATTGCACATGCGACTACTCAGCAGCAGCAGCTAGATCCTCCTCGACTGTCTTCCTCGTCTAGTTGTGCTCCGGCCGCTGACCCGTACCCGTTTGCCAACATCCAGGTTAACTTTGTTTAACTATTTTCTCCTAAAATAAAAGTTTTTAAATAGTATTAGATTGGACTCACTTATTTATTTCACGTATTATCTCTGTTTATTAAAGGAGCAAAAAAAATGTCGTCTCCTAATACCATTAGACGGGCACCCTGTAGATGCGGCCTACGGGACGGTGTTGCCATCAGGTCCACTCACGCTCATCAGTTTCGTACGTCTACCCCCATTCTACGCGCGTGTGACCTTGGACCTGATAGTTGATGGATTTGAGCATGCATACCTTCCGATGGCGTTTGACAACAAATGCACGCTGATCGAAGCGAAGGGAGACATATTGCCCTGGCCAGCATGTTATATTGTTGTCACCGATGAGGTAAGACTGTTTGACAACCATTTAGTATCTAATAAAATGCATTATTTAGCATTAAGTGTCTAATCTAATCTATTATAGATCCCTGAGCTTCCTCGCCGCGTAACCCGGCCCAGACTAGAAGAGACCAGCGCGCCGGCGAATCCTGATCTCCCTGAGCTTCCTCGCCGCGTATCCCGGCCCAGAGAAGAAGAGATCTGTGCGCCGGCGAATCCTGTCAGAAGTACAAGGGTATGTTCTAGATAATTGTTTAATGTTACTATAATAATCAATTAGTAATTATCTTTACATTGATGCTTTACTGTTTGTGTGTGAAGGGTAAGAATCCAGTGAGTCGGGGTGCGAAAGGTAAGAATCCAGCGCCCGTCCGGGGTCGCACCAGGACTTCTGAGGCGCCTAAAAATAAGCTCGCACTGCCACAAAAACTTGTTAATGTTTTGGGGGCCAAGCAGATGAATCTCTACGACAAGATCATGTTGAAGTCATCTCAAACTAACAACTTCATGATGACGCTTCCAAAGTCGATGTTTCACTACGAAGAAGATATGATGACGACAATCAACTTTGAGGACATCAGAGAGATGATGTGTGGAGATTATCTGAACATTAACATTATTCAAGCTTATCTAAAGTAAGTGTTCTTTCCTCATACTGTAAAAACATATAGAATAAGTATCTATGAAGTTGCATTGGCTAACTTTTTATAGTACATGTGATATAATAGATGTCTGCTTGAGAGATGTTTGAGAAGGACATGACCTGCATTACTGCGGTGTGCCCGGAGCGTTTATCGTACAACAATGTCACTAGGGACCCGGGGAGGTTTTGTGACTACATGATTCATGTCTTCAATGTTGTTGATCAACATAATAAATTATTCATTCTAATGCCATATCACCAAACGTGAGTTCTAATATAAAATTACATACTAATTAGCTAACTTTGTTACCTTCATTTCTCATTTCATTTTGTATTTGACATTGTAGCCACCACTGGGCTTTGTTTATATTCTGCGCTGCCACCGCTACTCTGCTCGTTCTAGATCCACTAGGGCAGTGGAAAGAATTCAACACTGAAGACTTAATCAAAGAGTAAGTTTTTATTACTATTTAATTGTTTGTAAGTTTTTTGAACCCAAATTAATGTACTTGTTCATTTGCTAAACGATTTTGTTAATATATGTAACAGTTATTACAAAAAAACCCCTCAGGGAGAGTTTGGTGATTTGACCGTCAATTACATCAAGGTTTGGTAATTCATGTATTTCATTCGTGCTGCTATTATCTTTGTACAATTGTTTTACATTTGTGAATTTTGGTGATTTAGTGCCCTACCCAAAAGGATTCTAAGAGTTGCGGGTACTACGTGATGCGGTATATGTATGAGTTCTGCGGGTACTTCCCAAGTTTTAAGAATGATATTGACAAGGTAATATGAACGCTGTCTTGTATTTAATTCTTTCGGCAGATTTTTTGTGTCTTTATCTTAATCTCATTATGTGTTCCATTCCTTTTCTTGTTGCAGATTAAAGAGCATTATGCCAGATTCAAGACTTATGCTCCTGCCGACTTGTTGCATGTCAGAGAGAGCATGGCAGCCATGTTTATGAGAATGGAGTGGTAGACTAGCTAGCTGCTGCTGTAACATATATTTTTTGTTAGTTGCTGCTCTGATTCTGTTAGTTGCTGCTGCAACAGATTATATTGTGTAATAATTATATTTTTTGTTAGTTGCTCTGATTCTGTTTGTAATGAATTATGCTAGCTGCTGCTGTAACAGATTCTAGCTGTTGTATTGAATGTTTCTGTTGCAATTGTGCGCAGAAATGAATTTGCAATTGTTATCTCTGTTGCAATTGTGTAACAGATTGAATATGTTACAGATTTTCGATCTGGTGCTTTATTAGATGTTATCTCTGTTGCAATTGTGTAACAGATTGAATATGTTACAGATTTTCGATCTGGTGCTTTATTAGATGTTATCTCTGTTGCAATTGTGCGCAGAGAATGAATTTGTGTTGTTGGTATTTGATTCAGGTGGTTCAATTGTGCAGTTTCTGCCCTCTGTTGCTTATCTGTTACAATTCTTTCTCTGTTGCAATTGTGTAGATTTGTAAAAAAAAAAATTACACTTTAGATTACGGTTCTAACAATAACCGTAATCTAAAGTCCTTTGGGCGCGCGCGCCAAAAGACTTTAGATGACGGTTATTGCCAAAACCGTCATCTAAAGTGTCGACTTTACATTACGGTTATTTGTAAAACCGTGATCTAAAGTCCTTTGGTTCGCGCGCGCCAAAGGACTTTAGATCACGGTTTTACAAATAACCGTAATGTAAAGTCAATGACACGCGGGCCGGAAAAGGGACTTTAATTACGGTTTTAAACCGTAATTAAAGAAACGCCATCTTTATTGACGCCCGCGTAGATTACGGTCCAGAACCGTAATTATACACGGTTTTGGACCGTAATTAATGGGTCGCGTTCCACTAGTGGCTGGACTTCAACCTAGACCTTTCCAAAGAGATCGAGATCCGGACCCCTGGAGGTTCTCTCTTCCAAAAAGTGGTCTACGAGTGGGAGCCCATCTCCTGCTCCTCATGCAACCTTCTTGGTCATCCAGCTTCACGTTGCCCTTCTGGCCCTCGCCCCGCTCGGAGCCCCCTGTTAAGTCTCCCCTCCCTCGTACCGATGCCCCCCTTATCCTTCCCACCCCCGCCCCCACCTCCCCTTCCCCTCCCCTCCTAACCCTGTGCCCCCCTCTACCCAGCCTCCAGCCTCTACCCCCTCTCCCACCCACACCTCGCCCCAGATTGCCAAATCCCCCTCCCTTCCCGAGATGACTATGTCTCCCTCCCTACAGGTTCTCCTTGCCCCTGACTCCTCAGCCCTCTGGCTCCTTGTCCCCTCTAAAGGCAAGGGCACTAAGGAGACCCCTTTAGCTCCCCCTTCCCTCTCAACCCACTCATGAATTTAGCAGTTTGGAACGTTAGGGGGTGCAACGATCACCCCAAGCTAAGAGAGATCTCGAAATTCGTGCTTAGTAATAATCTATTTGCCTTCGCCCTCCTTGAAACTCATGTCTCCCACAGTAATCACCTCTCGCTCCTCTCTCGCTTCTTCCCCTTGTGGAACTTTGTCCATAACTACGACGCGTCCTAATGGCCGCATTTGGATCCTTTATAACCCCTCCATCGTTACTCTTTCCCCGGTTCAAGTCTCTGACCAAATGCTTACCTGCAAAGTCTCTTTTCTTGACTCCTCCTCCCTCTCTTGTCGGTTGTTTACGGTAGGAACAACCCTTTGCTCAGATCCCATCTCTGGGAGGACATCGCCAGCATCAGCAGAAACATGCTGGGCCCCTGGGTAGTTGTGGGGGACTTTAATAACATTCTATTTGCAGAAGATAGGCTTAGCTCCCGTACCCCATCCCTTAGAGACTATCGTGACTTTGCAGACTGTGTTTCCAAACCCGAGCTTCAAGACCTCCGCTACTATGGGGGCTTCTACACTTGGTGGAACAACCAATCCGATCATAGCCGTGTCCACGGTAAATAGACCGGGTCCTTGTTAACATTGATTGGATTTTGACCTTCCCTAACAGCTATGCCTCCTTCCTCCCCCCTTGTTTCGGACCACAGTCCCATGCGTATCCCTCTGCCAACCTAGGCCATGTAAAAGGAGTTTCAAATTCCTCAATCTTTGGACTAATGACCCCTCCTTCCTCCCGCTTGTCCGTGATGCCTGGGATATACTCCATTCCCAGGTAGCCGGCTTTACACCATTACTAGAAGACTCAAGCTCCTCAAGTCCAACCTCTCCTCCCTCCATAGGACAGAATATGGCTCCCTTGAGGCCAAAGGTCAAGCTATTAGAGATGACCTAATGGATACCCAACTGAAGTTAGACTCTGACCCCTGGAACCCGTCCCTTATCTCCAAAGAAAAATCCTTGAGGCACAAGCTCCTTATGCGGGACAAACACGAGCTCTTATTTCTCCGTCAACTCGTGAAAACCCGCTGGCTCAAATTTGCAGATTCTAACACTTCCTTTTTTCATAGAGCCATTAAAGCAAGAAGGAACAAGAACTCCATAGCCTCTATCACCAATACTCACGGAGAGGTCCTAAATGCCCCTTCCGATATTGAAGAGTGCCTCGTCTCCTACTTCCAGAGTTCTCTAGGCACGCATGTGTCCCTCCCCCGTTCCCTTGTGGATTTCAACCTGGAGAACACGAGAACTCTAGATCGCTCCTTTGGGCCTCCTTAACCCGCCCCATCGAGTCTAAAGACATAAAACTAGCTTGTTTTCCATTCAAGACGACAAAGCCCCTGGTCCAGACGGCTTCACAGCCAAATTTTTCAATAGCGGCTTGGGATATTGTTGGTGAGGATGTCTGCCAAGGCATTAAAGGTTTCTTCCACAGCGGTAGACTCCTCCGTGAGATTAACACCACCCTCATATCCCTCATTCCTAAATCTGATGCCGCCTCCTCCCCTGGGGACTATAGACCCATCTCCTGCTGCAACACCCTCTACAAGATCATCAGTAAAATCCTTACTGATCGACTGAAGGACACCCTCCCTTCCCTTGTGAGCCTGAACCAAGGAGCTTTTATCAAAGGGCGCCTTTTAGCTGATAACATCCAGCTCTGCTCATGTCTGATGAAAAACTACCAAAGAGCCCACATATCCCCTCGTTGCATGATGAAGATGGACATTAGGAAAGTGTTTGACACTGTTGACTGGTCCTTTCTCCAGGACACCCTATCCTTCCTAGACTTCCCCTCTAGGTTTAGTAATTGGATCATGCAATGTGTCACTTCCGCTTCCTACTCGATCAACATTAATGGGTCCCCTTCTGGTTTCTTCAAAGGTAGGAGAGGGCTGCGCCAGGGGGACCCATTATCCCCTTACCTGTTTGTGATGGTTATGGACATGCTATCCCGCCTCCTCGATCAGCTTCCTCTTACCCCAGGTTTTCATTTCCACCCTTCTTGTTCCTCCCTCCGCCTTTCCCACCTCATTTTGCTGATGATGCCCTATTATTCTGCAGAGGAGACCTTGAATCGATTTCTCTTATGCTTGGTAAGGTTGAACTATTTTCAGAAGCCTCGGGGCTTCACCTCAACCCCGCCAAATCTGACCTTTTCCTCGGAGGGGTTACCCCTCCTCTGGTAGATTCTATTTTACACACCACTGGTTTTAACCTAGGCTCGTTCCCTTTTCGCTATCTTGGCATCCCAATCCATGCAAGAAAGCCTAAATCCACAGACTTCAACCCCCTCCTGGACAGCATCCGCAAAACCATCACCTCATGGGCCGGAAAATCCCTCTCTTTTGCAGGTCGCCTCTCTCTCATACAAAGCACTCTTTTGGCATCGTTGGTTTCTGGGCCTCATGCATCTCCATCCCAAAAAATATTATCAAGAACATCATTAGATGCTTCCGCTCCTTCCTCTGGTGGGGTGAGGCTGACAGCAATACCACGCCTATGGTGGCTTGGAGCACCACCACAAACTCCAAAAAGCACGGTGGGCTGGGCCTTAAGGATATCCACAAGTGGAATAATTGCTTCTTCCTTAAAGCCATCGCCTCAATCTCCTGTGACACAGAGCAATTGTGGATTCAGTGGATCC
Source organism: Limonium bicolor (assembly GCA_023374045.1). Taxonomy (NCBI): domain Eukaryota; kingdom Viridiplantae; phylum Streptophyta; class Magnoliopsida; order Caryophyllales; family Plumbaginaceae; genus Limonium; species Limonium bicolor. The sequence goes on from CM041776.1 coordinate 230,105,711, forward strand.
ACAACCACTACCTGTCTAATCAAGATATCTGGGCAGTCTCTGCAAAGGGTAATGACCCATGGGCCTGGAAAGTAACCCTCCATTCTAGGGACTAGTGGATTAAGCAATGTGGCTCCACGGATGATGTCTATTCCCTGCTTCTTTCCTACCCCCCTCATCCTCCGGTGAGGTTTTTCTACAATGATGCCACCCAGCTCGCTAGATTGTTTACCTGGCACAACATCTGCTGGAAAACTTGGTCTATCCCAAAAGCAAAGTTTATTTTATGGGTTACTATTAGAGATAGATTAAAAACTTGTGATACGCTCCAATCTTGGGGCATATGTCTGGCTAACAGATGCTGGCTCTGTGAGCATGCTCTAGAGACTAGCCGCCATCTCTTCTTTGAATGCAGGTTCTCTCGTAGGGTCTGGTGGAGCACTTGCGACTGGCTGGGAATACCCACAAATAGGACTAGCCTCCGAAGCTGTTCCCTCTGGATCGCTCGATATTGCAAGCGGAAAAGACCAATCGACCAAGTGAAAAGAGCTGCTATCGCCAATGTGGTCTACTACCTATGGGTGGAAAGATGCAAGAGAGCCATGGCTAACCAATCAAGGGACTCCTCTCTCATTGTCGCGGACATCAAAACTGCTACTAAATCCATTATCTGGATGAAGTTGGGCCACTCCACCAAAGACTTATTTTGGCTTGAGAAGATTTTCTACACCTAGTCTCTTTTGTAGTGGGTGGACTTTTGTTTTTTCCTCTCTTGCTGGAGCCTCTTTTATTCATGTTAGTGAGAGCTTTATTCATCCCCTTGCCTAGATCTTTTTGTATACCTTGAGGTGTCTGATATATAGGTCACTATGTATCACTTTTGTAAAAAAAAAACTCACTATATATACCAATTCATTACCTTTATCCAAAAAAAAAACAATTAGGATCATTGCTTGTTGCTACTATTGTGTCATGTGATTTATCGTAGTCGAGGTGGACAGCAGTGGCGGGTTAAGTATGATGGATCTGAATCAATAACTGATAATGTCAGTTCTAGTTAAATAATTGTATTTTTAACCCATATTCTTAGCTACATCCTACTGTAGCTATCTATACCTACATCCAAGAAAGTTTTGTAGTTGGAAGGGACAAATGTTCAAACGGAGGGAGTGAACTGAGGACGCGCACCCGAATTAGTTTTTTATTTTTCTTTTTTCTTTTTTTAAAAGATTTTTATTACTTTTTGCGCGTCGGATTTGCTGTCTTATACAAATTTTTTTCTTTCTTTGTTATAAACTTTGAATTGTTATAATTTTTAATATATAAGTTTAAAATGAAAAAAATTATATCATTGTTTATCTAAATTCAAGCTCTTCAAAACAAGACCAGTCATGGATATGTTATGACAATTTTTTAAAAAATTATTTTTACATGTATACGATGATACACTAAATTGATGATGTACATGTTTTAGTGAACATTTGTACAAGTTTTAATACGGCGATGTACATGTTCAAATGTGAGAATGTACATGTTCAATTATGAGAATATATATGTTTTCATGAACATCTGTACATGTTTGTATGACCGTCTGTATAAGTGTTCTTCCTTATATGTACATGTTTTAATCTAAGGATGTCCATATTTAATTATTCGTACAAGTTTATATGACTATCTATATGTTTTTAATGCGATGATGTACATGTTTTTACATGATGATGTACATGTTTTAATGAACATTTGTACATGTTTGTATGACCATCTGTGCAAGTTTTCTTTTACGTTTTGTGAACTATACATGTACAAATAATTTTTTAAAAGTTGTCAAAATATACCCATGACTCGTCTTGTTTTGAAGAGCATAAAATTAGATGAACAATGATATAATTTTTTTCCATTTTGGACTTATATATTAAAAGTTACTAACAATTTAAAGTTTTGTGTTAAAAAAAGAAAAAAAAAGAAAAAAAAACAAAGTGGTGCGTCCCTCCTCCGTGTCGTATCTCTCCCTAATTCTTATAAATTATAAAATTTACTCTATGTAGCTATGTTAGCTACATCCACCTGTAGCTCAGACTGACTGATTTTTTAATTTAACATAATTGTTTATACCTTTTTAATTATTTAGAAAGTTTACTTTTATTGTGTTATCTAATTATAATTCTTTTATTTTGTTTCATATTTAAAAAAACCGTGGGCAGACTAATGTTTAGGGTGAAATAGGTTGTGTAAAAAATCTCCTTGAAAACCTATCGATAAATCCATACTATCTCCGTCCCGTCATAAGTGTCTCATTTGCTTTTTGGCACGCTTTTCCACTTCAATATTAAATATATAAGATAAAATAATTTTAAAAAAATAATTTTTACAATATATAGTTTTTCACATAAGGATTCTATTATAAATTTTTTTTTTATAAAAATATATTATCTTACGTGTTAAATATTGAAGTCAAACAACAAGCTTAAATAGTAAAGTGGACAAAAGGATTGGGACGGAGGGAGTATTAAACTTTCTGTGTGGTTTATAATACTAATTTTTTAAACAGTTTCGATTTGGATGACATATTAAATTTTTATGAAACCGGCTATCGATTTATAGAAAAGCTAATAAATAATAATTCCTATTTTAGAATTATTATTTTTATTTTATTTCCACCCTTCTAATCTTTTATTACTTTCTTATATATTCTTATTTTTAGTGGATTACTGTACTATTTTTTAGATTAACAGATTAAGTAAACCGATTTAAATAGAATAGTTATAGATACCACTGAAGCTTCAGTAAACCAATATTTGGTTATCGAATTTTCATTTTACCTACCATCACACTCCTAGGGTTAAAAGATGACCTGGCTCAACGTAAGTCTATAAATTCCTTGAAGAGAGTTGTCTCACGCCCCTAGATATTCTCTATCTACCTACCTGTGACGGTTTAATATATATGTACCCCTTTGTTATAGGTTGTTCGAGCTTATCCTAGAAATATGGTATGGGGTTACTACAGTGCCCTAGCGCGATACCTGAACATTGGTTCGAGGTATTTTCCCTACCTTTCTTACCTTGTCACAACAGAGTCACCTTACGTCCTTGGAAAAACACCATCATTATGGTAATGTCCACATGAGAAAAATTATGTCAATCCATTGAAATATGATAAGCTATAAATGAATATTTGTGACAAGAAATGAATCCTAACAAATATTATAGTTGTAATTTCAACATACATGTTATATTTTACCGTCACATCCCTATGGTTAAAAGTTCACGTGGCTCAACGTAAGTCCACCATACCCATCAGGATGTAATTTCACCATACACGTTGTAGTTTAACAGGAGACTTTTACTTGGTACCCATCCCAACAACTGTCATCCACCGGGGCAAATATGACAACAAACAGACGCGGAACGCCCTACTTGCAAATTCGACCCCATGGGCCACGAGAGGATAGAATCAATAGACTACACGTAAGCCTAAAGATGGGCACAAATCGTAAATATCGATCTTTCCAGTGGCATATTCACCGAATTATTTCCATGGCCCTCGCTCCTCCCCCCTTCTATATAAACTCCTCCAAAGGAATGACTTCAGAAATAGCTTGTCTCGTGAACCCCTTAGAACCCGGGAATTTGTTGTCTAATAGCCAGCATCAATACTCAATCCTTCCTCAAGGCTTTTTCTTTGTCGACCTTTTCGCCTAGGGTTTTCTTTTCATCTCGTTTCATTTCACGGCTAACTGTTGAGATCTGTTGGTAGTCGATTCGATTTCGCCAAGCTTGTTCGTCCTTCAAACCATTGAATAGTTGTAAGTACGTTTAATTAGTCCGTTTCTTCCATGTTTATCTTTGGTTGATAGCGAAAGGGGATTTACGTTCTGCGTTTCAATTGTTATCATCATATCTTGTTTAAGAGTACTTCGATTTGTTCTGTTTTTTTTTCTTCCTATGGACTCTTGCTTGCGAGTTCTGTTCGTTGAATTGAGAAAAAATGAATGATCTTGTCAATATGTTTTGGTTGGTTTCTTTGCAATTTGGGGTTCCTTCTGTTAGTTTTGCGTGCTCACAGCTAAATTATGCCTCGATTTGGGGCTGTGTTGATTAGTTTTTTTGTCCTATTCGCCTAGATTGAATAAATGGAGAATTTCTCTTTCAATATTTTGAATCTATTGGATTTTACCTATTCGAAGGGAAATCTCTCTTTTTTCTTGTTCGACTTCTTTTTCCGATTTAAAACCGTGTTTTTTTTAGTTCTGTTCTTTTTCAGTGATTTTCCTTGTTCGAGATCTATCGAGTATTCTCTTATGGTTATGTATTACTGCTTAAATTATCGCGGGGGGTTATTTTTTCTCCATCTATTTGTCTGCTCTACAGATCTGACTACCTTTTTGCTTCATCATTATTTAACCGCCAGCAAGAAAGGAACCTAATCAGTCTTTTGTTATTTATCTTTGATTATCAGGTAGTTGAATGATCTGATGGAAACTAAAGGTGGTAAAAAGAAGTCTTCTAGTAGTAGTAGTAAATCCTCATTCTACGAAGCTCCCCTCGGCTACAGCATTGAAGACGTTCGACCAAACGGAGGCATCAAGAAGTTCCGATCAGCTGCTTACTCCAACGTATGCGCTTTCTCCCACTTTAATCATTGTCTTTGTTTTTGTTCCATAATTATATTATCCATTAGCAATACGAGCTGTCTAATCCGATCATTATTATGTTATTTTGCAGTGCGTTCGCAAGCCATCCTGATATACCCTAATAGTGCTACCCCTACCATCTTAACTGGGTGGTTACATTAGTTTTCCTGCAATATAGTTTATTCCCCTGATATTCTCAATTTCAGTTTGTTTCCTTCTAAAAATAAGCCTTCCTTCCCACTTCCTCTTCCTGCGGTTGACATTAACCCACCACCACTTGAGTTTGTGGAATACAAAGTGAGTAGCCATGACGGGATCTCCAATTGGTTTTGAAGGGTATGAAAAGAGGCTAGAAATCTGCTTCTTTGAGCCTGGAATCTTTGTTGACCCTCAAGGGAAGGGTCTGCGTGCATTGACCAAATCCGAGATAGATGAAATACTTGGCCCTGCGGAGTGCACCATTGTAGACTCCCTATCCAATGACGATTTGGACTCCTACGTCTTATCAGAGTCAAGTCTCTTTGTCTATCCTTACAAGATTATAATCAAGACCTGTGGGACAACAAAGCTGCTCTTGTCTATCCCATCGATTCTGAGGCTGGCTTCAAACCGCCTATCTCTCAAGGTCAAGGCCGTACGCTACACCCGTGGGAGCTTCATATTCCCCAGTGCGCAGACTTTCCCTCACAGATGTTTCTCTGAAGAAGTAACGGAGCTTGAGAGCCACTTCTCCAAGCTTGGGCTCGTGAGCGAAGCTTATGTGATGGGAGGTGCAGGCAAGGCTCAGAAATGGCATGTTTATTCTGCCTCGGCTCCACATGCTGCTATTGGCTACTACGATGATGCAGTCCACACGGTTGAGATGTGCATGACTGGATTGGACCGAGAGAAAGCTAAGGTCTTCTTCAAGACAGATTCTGGCTCAGCTGCTAAGATGACTGTTGATTCTGGGATAAGAAAGATCCTCCCCAAGTCAGAGATTTGTGATTTTGAGTTTGATCCGTGTGGGTATTCGATGAACTCAATTGAAGGTGGTGCAATTTCAACTATCCATGTAACCCCTGAAGATGGTTTCAGCTACGCTAGCTTTGAAGCCGTGGGTTATGACCTTAAGAGCGTTGTGTTGAGTGATCTGGTTGAGAGAGTGTTGGACTGTTTCCAGCCAAAGGAGTTTTCAATTGCTGTCCATGCTGAAGTGGCTGAGAAGTATCTGGAACACAACTGCTCGATGAAGAGTGTTAAAGGTTACAGCCGTGAGGAAGCATGTGTGGAAGAGCTGGAGCATGCTGGGGCTATTGTCTACCAGAAGTTCCGTAAGATGACTGCTGATGAAGAAGAATTTGATGATGGTTGTATGATGTCAGCTCAGAAATGCTCCGGGAAGGAGGAAGTGCAGTACTAGTTATTATTATCGTCTCAAGTATTACTATTGTCATTATGTTATGTTCCCCTTTTTGGGGATTTGCCTTGAGTTATCTTTTACTAGTAATGAATTTCAATAAGGACCAACATTAGTACGGTTGATTATGTTGCTTTGTCTTGGATTGTTATTGACCACGTTTGGAGACGCAGCGTCTCAACCCTGCGTTTCTCATTTTTTCGTTTCAGACGCAGATTGCGTTTGGCAGTACTCTTTTCTTTCTTGTGTCTCTATTCTCTCTGCGTCTGCGACAACATCTGTAATACTCGTGGGTGAACAGCTCCCGCGAAATTGCTTTCATTGCAGCCTTCCTCCTCCTTCCTCTGTCGTTGAATAATTCAATGCTTCAACCACTATTCTCGGTCCTCTTACTGGCTATTTGCAGACGAATCTCACTTTCTGCTTGCTTTGTAGAGATGACAAATTTTTTAGATATATAGTAGTTTCTTTAATTTTGGTTTTGTAGTTAAGTAAAGTATTTGAAGTTGCATAATTCAATCAAATTCATAACAGAAAACGCTTCTAAAATATCGAACCGTTGTAAAATCATTAACAGATTTTTAAAACCAACAGCAGGCTTCCCAAACGCCCTAATTCAGCAGCTGACAGCTTCTGTAAATCCATCAGCAGACAGCTTCTCAATTTCCAGCAGCAGGACCCAGCAGCAGCCCAAGTTATCCCAACAAACCGACGTGTTGAACTTATGAATATAATTTGGTTGTATTATTATGTTATAATTGGTCCTTTGTAGTTGGTTGCCTTTTCTAGTATTATGCCGATATTGACTAGCTATAACCTACCTTTATTCTTCTGAGATGCGTAATTCATCAATTTGTATTCATCATGGAGTTTCGTGTCCCGTCGGTATACGGCGTCTTTGTATCATGAGATAGCCTTTTTAATTAGGTGGCGTTCGCCCATATAGAATTTTTTTACTCCCTCTGTCCCACTTGACCGTCCTATCTACTATTTGGATATATCGTTTGACTTCAATTTTTAACATATAAGATAGATTAATTTTGAAAATTTAAGTTTTGCATATGATTCCTTACATGATAAACTATATAATACAAAATTTAGTTTTATAAAATTATTTTACCTTATATGTTTAATATTGAGGTGGAAAAACGTGCCAAAAAGTAAACAAAACACTTATGACGGGACGGAGGTAGTAGTAAACATAACATGTATCTATTTGTCGTTCCACCTACCAGAAGTGTGTTTTGTCTGAAAGTTCATCACTGACAACGCCATAAAGATAGCCATCAACTAACCATTCTAGTAGTCGGAGAGCTCTCTACTCCCCACCTTTCTTTTTGTCTTTTTCCCGTAACACTAACATTCCTTCTTCGTTAGCAAGCATGATGGTACTAGAGTTGGTAACATTAAACAGTACCTTTATCGTCCTCTGAGGGAAGCGATTCCAGAGACGATTCTATCGTTCTCCTAGCTTTCTCTACTGTTTTTTCAGAGAGTTTTTTTTTGTTTAATCTATCCCAATATAGGTTACAGTCTCCGCCAACACTAGTTTCCATTATTAGGTGGCATTCAGAGTTGGGCTTCATTGTGTTTTCAGGGTGTTGCTTCAATTTGGGGCTTCTGAGTTCCTACTTCTCCTCCAGAAGGTTCGTGTAAAGTTTTACAAGTTATAGGTTCTGGAATTGATAGGGAGGTTCATTTCAGTTCGGGTTGTCTACTCCGCTTGTCTCAGTGTTGGAGTTCGCAGGTGTTTGGTCTGGATAGATTCAATTTGTAATAGGGATTGTGGTTTTTCCGAGTTCGATTTTTGGCTCTGCCATTTTAGGATCTCGCTTATTCTGTTGGAGTCTCGGGGAGGCGATTCCTGTGGTGTGGTGGTCGGTGCCTCCTCCAGCGCTAATGTTTCCAGGGGCGATGGTTTACTCAGTCAAATTTATCCTCAGAGTGGTTGTCGTTGTGTATCTGCAGTAAATTTGATTCTGATTCAGGAGATTCAACGTGGGAATTCAACTGGTTAGTTACGGTTTGGGTCTGGTGTGGCTTATTTCAGATCATTTCTGTTTGTGTAAGGGCGCCACGACTTCGTTCGCTTCTGGTGGTTTTTAGAAGGCGATTTTGTATCATCTCCTAGTCAGGGAAATTAAGTCTTCCTCATCAGTTTTGAATAATTTTACAACTGTGGTTTCTACTCAGCTGGTGGTGGTTTCCGGTTCTAGCCTGGGTTGCTCGCTGGACGTGGGCCTTGTGGTTCTACAGGAGTGTGTTTGCTTGGATAGGTGAGATGACTTGCATATCCCTCAATTGTAGGGGGCTGGGTAAGTCCAACTCTAAGTTTTGGATAAAGAGCTTAATTGATGCCCATAATCCGAGTATTATTTTCTTGATGGAGACTCATAAAATCCAAGAAGATATGGTAGGCTTTTTCAAATTTTTCCCTTCTTATTGTGGGGAGGCAGTTGGTAGTAGAGGAAGAAGTGGTGGTTTGGCACTGATGTGGAGAGTTGGCATTGGTACAGAGATCAAACATCTAAACTCTTCCCCACATCATATGTCAGTGGAGGCTGCCTTTCAGGGAGGCAATCCTTTCATCTTCACAGGATTTTATGGGTGGTCAGATTGGAAGCTTAAGCACCTCTCTTGGAAGCTCCTTAGGGCTATAAGAGATTATGTCAGTCTACCTTGGATAGTGGCTGGGGATTTTAACCAGATTTTGTATAACTATGAAAAAACAGGAGGGGAGAAGAAGGCATGAAAATCAGATGGAACCTTTTAGACAAGCTGCGGATTATTGTGATCTTCAGGATATGGGGTTCTTTGGTGAGGCTGGTACATATACTAACTGTCAATTGGACGCTAAATACTCTATAAGTAGATTGGATAGAGTTTTAGTTGCTCTCTTGGTATACAGTTTTTTCCAAATCTATCTGTTCAGCATCTTCCTCGAGAGAATTCAGATCATTGTCCAATCCTTATTAGATTCTTCAGTAACCATAGGACATCAGGAAGAATATTTCGATTTGAAAATGGGTGGTGTGTGGAGGAGAAGTGTAAGTCTATAGTTCAAGAAGTGTGGGGAAAGAATCATTTGAATCGGGGCAGAAGTTGGATGAATGTGCTAGGAAGTTATCCCAGTGGAAAGGATGGTCCATCAGGAAAATTAAGTGGAAGATTTCTGTTAAAAAAGAAGGAGCTAGCTGAGTTTTCGAAAGTTCCTCTTACTGTGGGCATTGATAATAACAGGAAGAGACTCATGTTTGAAATTGAGCTGCTTGCAATGAAAGAAGAAATCTGGTGGCAGCAAAGGTCAAGAGTCTCTTGGCTTAAGGAGGGTGATAGGAACACAAAATTCTTTCATGCTAAGGCCACGTATACTAAGAAGACTAACGACATCTTCGGACTTAAGAATGAGAATGGGGAGATGTGTTATGGTTGGGATCAGATCGAGGAAATCTCCAGGAAGTATTATCAGGATCTGTTTTTGTCTTCTAACCCTTCCGGGGGAAAGTGTTTTGAGGATGTAGTGAGGAATAAACTCTCTCACTCCATATTGGATCTTAATGTTCCCTACTCAGCTCAAGAAGTGTTTGAAGTTGTCAAACTTCTGAGCTCAGACAAGTCACCTAGTCCTGATGGCTTCAATGGTAAGTTCTTTAAAACTTACTGGAATATTGTGGGTTCTCTTATCACCTCCACGGTTCTTGATGTGTTGAGAGGTGGTCACCTTCCTGAACATCTAAATGACTACTATATAGCCTTGATCCCTAAAATAAAAGGAGCGGTTAGTATGGAAAATTTCAGACCCATAGCCCTATGCAACTTTACCTATAAAATCATCTCCAAAATCCTAGCCACAGAATTCAAACCCTTCTTCCTTCTCTTATTTCGGAAAACAATCAGGTTTTGTAAAGGGCAGGTTGATTTCAGATAATATCATCCTTGCTGGTGAGCTCCATCATTATTTAGAGAAAAGCTTAGCAAAGAAAAAAAGGGTTCTTTGCTCTTAAAACAGACCTTAGTAAGGCTTATGATAGGCTGGAGTGGGGGTTTATTTTCAAAATCCTCACTGATATGGGCTTCCCTCCAAACTGGTTGACTCCAGTCATGAACTGTATTTCCTCTGCTAGATGTGCAGTTATCGTCAATGGGTCCCCAGGTCAGTTTTTCAAGCAAACAAGGGGTATTAGACAAGGTGATCCTCTTTCTCCCTTTTTGTTTATTCTGGTGCAAGAGGCTTTATCTAGTTATCTGAATAAAGCTGACCGAGCGGGAGATTTTAAAGGTATAAGAATGAAGTTCGATAGTCCTTCTATCTCTCATTTAGATTTTGCCGATGATGTTATTTTTTTGGGTGTGCTTCGGTAGACAACGCAACCTTCCTCCATATTACTCTTCAGAAGTTTCTCAGAGCCTCTGGGCACCACATTAATCTTGATAAATCAGAGATTCTGTTCAGTAAGAGATTGGATAGCCCTCAGAAGCACAGTATTTCCAATGTTCTAGGGGTATTAGTATTAGAAGTGTCTTTTTCAAAGTATCTTGGGCTGCCGCTGAAGATAGGAAGAAACAAATCTCAAGTTTTTGAGTATATTATTAGTGCTATCCAAAAAAGAGTGGTCTCCTGGAGTACTCCTATGTCACAAGCGGCAAGGACGATTTTGGTGAGTAGTGTCCTGCAAGCCATTCCTTGCTATTCTATGTCCCTTTTCCTTCTCCCTAAGACGGTTGTTGCCAAAATAAATTCTATTATAGCAGGTTTCTGGTGGGGGTGGAAACAAGAATTCTAAGACCATGTTCTGGATGAAGTGGAGGAATGTCTGTAGCAAAACTGATGTCGGAGGGGGGTTAGGTCTCAGGAGTATTGATGATTTCAACAAAGCTTTGCTCACTAAACAGCTGTGGAGAATTATTTCTTCACCAGATTCTCTAATGGCTAGATCCCTTAAATCCCTCTACTTCGCAAATGGGTGTGTAACAGAAGCTAAGCTCCCATCCAAAGCTAGTCAGATTTGGAAATCCTTATTCCCCAACATCAGTCTACTAAAAGCAGGTATTAGGAAGCAAGTAGGGGGTGGGTCTTCTACTTTGTTCTGGGATTTTCCTTGGGTGCCAAGACCAGGTGCTTTTCACATTATCTCGCCAAAACCCCCTTCTTCCTCTTCTGCCCAGTTGGTCTCTCATTTCATCAACCAAGATCTTAATAGTTGGAACATTCAAAGACTGCAACAGACTCTTAGTACCACAGAAAGCAATTTCATTGCCTCCCTACCTATAAACTCTACACAAAATGACCATTGGGTTTGGGAATTCACAAGAGATAAAAAGTATTCGGTTAAATCAGGTTACAACTTGATTCAGAAGGTAAATGAAGATGGTCAGTCGTCTCTGCCTAATTATTTTTCTCTCTTTAGAAACAGAATTGATAAAGATATCTCTCCTCCTCGAGCTAGACTGGTATTCTGGAAATTTCTGAAAGGAATTACCCCATGTCAAGGTAATATAGGAAATAGAATTGGTGGTGCCACTGCTTGCTTCTTTTGTGGGGATAAAGATACCCCTGCGCATTGCTTTTTCAAGTGTTGTGCGGTCACTGATATTTGGGGCCTTAGTATCAATCTTCAAAGTGTTCCAACTAATGAAGGTGATGCTATTGTTGATTGGTTTATTGATCAAGCACGAGTGTGGGGGAAGGAAAAATTGTCCAGTGTTATAAATCTTATGTGGGTGATATATGATGCTAGGAATAGATGTAGACATGATTCAGTTCTAGCATGGTGGAATGTGATAGAGAAAAACCTTGCTTATATTGAGGCTTTCAAAGCAGCTAGTAATATGAATTCGCAGGAGATCAAAGAAGGTGTCAAATGGAACCCACCGCCCGCAGGTTTCGTCTCTGTCTCCTTGAATGTCTTCACAAGAAGGAATCACCCATACCAGATTGGTGGTTTAGTGAGGAATGTGGAAGGAATTTCAATTCTAGCTTTCAACAAGAAGATGTTAAGCACTTGCAAAGTGCAAATTGCTGTTATCAAAGCGGCTTGTAATGCAGTGGAACTTGCTATTTCAGGAGGTAACCATTGTGTTTGTTTTGATAATATGAAGGAGGAGCATCTCAAGATGCCGTTTGGGGCTGAAAATGACCACATTTTAGAGATCAAGGAAGAAAAATGAAGTTTACAAATTGTGTAACTATCTGAATGTTATTGTGTGTAATAGCTCAAATGACTACTTTAATTTTCCTAGTATGTTAGCTGCTAGAATGTTTAACGATTCCCCCTCAGGTTTGAAAGTGTGGGATATAGACTCTATTCCATGTAACATTGTTAACGCTTGTCTCTTGGACAAGGAGTTGAGTCTGTAACATGTGATTTTGGTTAATGAGAATTTGCAGGAAATTATCAAAAAAAAAAACATTCCTTCTTCGTTTCTCTCATTCCTGAACTTTTTCTCTATTTCCATCCTCCATATCTCCTAATAAATTCTTCACACAATAATATTAGTTTTATTTAGAGTGGATCAAACACAATCCGGTCGGGTAACATGATCCAGCCCGTCTCGAAAAAAAAACACCCAAAAAATTGGACTTGAAAAAAATTCAAGCGGGTTTGGACATAAAATTAGGCCCAACTTGAAAACCAGGCTGAACTCTGACAGATTTTTGGGTTGAAACAAGCCCGACCTGAGTTTAAATATATACTATTATTTCAAACTATATATATGTATATAATATAATCTATATTTAATTAATTTTTATGTAATATATATATATAAATTTTTTATTTATTTTATTAATTTAATATTTTATGTAGAATTTTATAATTTATTTAAACTTTGATGTAGAATTTATTTTTTATTCAAATTTTCATTAATTATCTATTAAAGAAATTGGGCTGGTGGGCCCGGTAGCGGTAGAGCCAGGAGAAACCAGGCTTGGCCTGAAAATGATAAACTGGGCTAGGACATTAAAACAGGCCTAATACTTAAAATTCTTTCTAGATCTGGCCCGAACCCGCCCATTTGATCGCCTCTAGGTTTACTACCAACGCGTGGAGATCGTTGAGAGCTTCAAGATGAACATAATCTTTTGTACTTTTGGTGTAATGTCGAAAGTAGGTTTACCACTCCCGTGCTTCGTCTTCACGACGCACCGCCCACCACCATCACCTCCTTAGGGGCCGTTCGATGGTGACTTCTGAAATTGATGATTATTAATGTGAAGATTAATCTCTCTACGATTCGTCAGGATTAATGTGTGGCTGTCATTTGTGTGTTCGCTGGTCACGATTGATGAAAGTGGGGTATTTGTGCTAAAAAAGACCATTACACCCCTGGTACTGTCTTCTTCATTAAACACTCTGTTTGGCGTCCATGCCACCTCCATGTTCTGTTACTGGTAATTTTTTTGAAACATCAAAACCCTAGTATTATATGAGTGGGAGATAAATCACTGGAATAGGAACTTCTGCATCTCGTCGCACACAGATTGAAAATGGGGCTACAACCATTTCATTGCAGAATCGAGTATATTTTAGATGAAATTGTGAATTTGAGGCAAACGGTGGCAATGAATATTTTTTTGCAGTCGACAGTTTGAAGATGACGGCCAAATTAGATGAGTCATCGTGCAGGCAATGAAATTTTTTGTGGACGTTAATGGTGATGCAAGGGTGTAAGGGTAATCTCGTTTGAGGATTAATTGAAAAACCAGCTTTATGTTTACAAACACAGGGTTTTGCTGCGTTTGCATAAAGCTCAACAATAACATTAATCGACCACTTTTGGACGGGACTTTATCCGTTAAAGATGCAGATTAATGTGGGCGATTTATGCAAGAACGACGAATTGTCATTGTCAAACGGCCCCTTAATGTTGCATGTTGCTTGTTGGGTTTCAATAAAGTGTGGGAGCCTAAGTTGCTCCTACTTCCATGTTTATCCTTGCCCATGTAATACTGTCTATATTTAGGACGGTTTGTTTGGTCTTGATAGTCTTCAACAACCTACTCATCCATACTAGCATATTGTAGTTGACATTGTCTTGATCTTTCCCGTGCTTAATTCACCAGCTCAATGTATGAGGCCTTATTATATGTAATTTGTCTAATGGTTGTGTTATGATGTAATTCACCTAATGTTATTTGGTGGAATATAATCTATGCTTTTAACTTAAAAAAAACATTTACCATTCTAGTAAGCACACAACGGTGAAGGCAGAAAGAACTACCCTTCTAATCTAGAAACTCCCAAGTTTCTTTGCAAACTCGTGACTGGATTGTCAAAAGACGGGAAAATACTACTAACACCTTAAACTTATCACAAGTTAGATTTGCTCCACTAATCTTCCCATGCCACATCTTTCTCGTAACACTGTTATAGTCTCGATTCCTCTACTTAATGCGCTCTTGAATCCTATTACTGCGGTCTACTCCACTTCTTGTCCTTCCGACACGTATACTTCTTTCGTTTTTTTTTACTTTGTGACTTGTTCACCATCCTAGGGGAGCCAGATATTTCTTATAAGTGGGCGAGAATTTTTTTAACAATATTAATTAATATAAATTTTTAATATTTATAATTATATTTTAAAAATTGATATTGGATATATAGTTTTGACATAAAAATTAAATTAAAATTGAAATATATAAATTAATCAATAGAAATTGTTTGTTTTACCTTTTTAATTTCTCGTTTTATAATATGAGTATACAAAATTATAAGTTAATGCCAATAATATAGAACAATAATTTTAAACTAGTAGTTTTTTCTTTCTAAAGCTTCTTCTAAAACTTATTTTGAGTAATTCTAGTGAAATACCCCGAATCTAATTAATACCTGTTTATTATTAAATAATGAAGAATTGATCTAGAAACAGATCATTTTAGTTACGCATGCTAATCTATGCATGCAAACGGTACATAAATTAATATTATTACACGTGCGCACGCAAACTCACGCATGCAAACGTCACGAAAAACAGTCGTTTTACCATAAACGCTAACTGGTGTAATGTTACTAAAAGTATTAACGTACTTGTACAAATGTTATGAATGAATATCAACAAGGACTAAACTCCTTACATAACTAGCTCAAAAGAAAGAGCGTCAACAAGAAAGGTTAATACGAACGTGTATACAAACGAGCAACGTAAATATTATACGGTTGCCTAAGCACTTAAATGCTAAAATAAATTGATATACACACTCAAATAAATATAACAACTTATGGTACATCTATTGTATATATTATGGATACATGATAACTCAGCAAGGTCAAAGAAATGCACCTAAACTCCTTAAGGTCATAAACGGGCGTTAAGCCGGACTTTAAGCTAAACAAGTTATAAAAGCTATGAACATCATATGAAGTTAATCAAGGATCATTATATGACCCTTAGAACACAGGACCTCATCTAATACTGAGTGAAAATACAAAATGCTCGGGAGTTCCCTCAAAGGCCCTTAAGGCCCGAAAGTCTCGGATATACATTATAGGATGAAGTAAAGAATTACACTTCATTCCAAATGCACCATAACACTTTAATGAACATATAAATTAAGTTCTCATGAGAAATTCTTAGTTAAAGACAAAGTGCTCATAGGTTCCCGATGGGGGCCCCATAAACCCTTGGGAGTGCCTCGGAGTGGTACCGAAGTGGCACAAACTCCAATATAAATCATTCTAAGAGTTCCTAACATCATTATTCAACATTCTAAAGATAATGTTCGAGCCAATTCCTCAAAAATAACAAAGTGCTCGGACGAATTTCTTAACGCTCCTTTTTGCCCCGGGAGTGTCCCAATGGGCCGGGAATTATGTCATGAGTTGATGTAGCCCCATATAACTCAATGTAACACCTTAATATATCATTATGGACTATAAAAAATGTTTATAAACACTTGGAACTCATAGAGACAACTTATTTCCCAAAATATCCTTAGAGCACAAAAACGCACCTTCGGGTGTCACTAAAACGCGTTTTACGCAATTACCTTGTAGTTTTTGACATGCCACGAATTATGAATCTTAAATGGGGATGAATTGAACCTCTAAATCAACTAAATTCAGTATCAAACAAGGTGCTCTATAGGGGCCGATTTTCTACCTAAAAACTAGTATAAAATTTACATTTAAAGCTTATAAAAGACATAAGACATGGTGACTCACCTTCCCATGTGCTATAATACTTAATGACAGAAGAATATAAGCCTCATTTGACCTCCATGCTGTTGAAATCCTGCCAGAAAACAAGGCCATGTTAGCTTGACAAAAGCAAAAATAATTAAAGCAAAAAGTAGATCTAGATTCTACTTTTAGATTTGTTAAATGTAAGTGACCATCCCATGCTTGTCTATGGCTCTTAGCTGCCGATTGAGAGGCTCCAATTAGGCCTAAAATCGGCCACCTACAAGGAAAGAAGAAGACAAGTTTAACATTGAAAAATCAAACCTTACCTAACTTACCTTGTCCTTTAGCTTCCATAATTTCTTCCACCTTGCCTTGCCTTGTAACATGGCCGAATTTATGCCTTAAATTAGGGGTTATGGAGCCTAAAAATCAGATGAGAAACAATAAACAAAGTCATGACCTAACATGCCACATGGAGATGTCCAAAATAAACAAATCAAATCCTATTCTTTCCTAGCTTAACTATACGGCTGCATCCATTCTCTTCCTTGCCTTGTGGCTGAATTGGTAAGCCTTCTCTCTTCTTCTTTCATCTTCTTCCTTTGAAGCTCTTAAGTCCATTAATGGAGTTTTAACTTCTATCTTCATCTCTAAGGTAATTTCCTAGCATTTCTTGTCAAGCCTTGAAGCAAAACTCTTCCTAGCATAACTACAAGGGTTCGGCATCAATTAATACTCCAAGGAAGTTGTCTAAATCAACATTAGTCCAAGGAGCATCTCAAGGTTACCTTAAGGTATTTTTCATGCTTGAAAATCCTTAAAGCACATTTTTATGTGTAACCGAATTCTACATCTTCTAAGGCTCTTTTTCTTCTTCATTTTCATGAAGGAAAGTTTGTTCTTCATCCATCTTAAGTGTGCCGAAATCCTAAGGAGAAAAGCTTAAGGTAAAACCTTGGAAAACTACTTACAAATCTACTTAAGATCTTTGTTAAAGATCTAACTCCTAAACTCCTTCACCTCTTGCATAAGGACTGAAGTGGAGCATCAATTTCCTTTGGAGAAAGCTTGGAATTCAAGAGGAGTTCAAGCACTTAACCATCCTTTATTAAGAAGTAAGTTTACTAAGCCAATCTTTATGTTTTAAGCTTGGATAAGCTTCTAAAAATTATACAAAAATTATGTACACCTTCTTAGGTATCTAAAACCGAAACCATATGGTAAAACATACCAAAAATATAATCTATAACATATATGGAAAATATTTACCTTAAGACACATTTTTGTGTCACAAAATTCATCTATGTTAAATACAAATTCATGCCGAATTGTCAAGGGCAAACATGCTCTATTTTGAGCTAAAAATCAATCTAAGACATTACAATAATTTTACATGAGTTATATGACTCATATGAATTTATGTATAATTATTTTGACTTATAAATCTACTTTTATATACTATATGGTACCTTATAAATTATGGCAGAATTGTTAAGGTGAAGAATGGGTTTTAATGAGCTACATATGTATATAAACTTATATTATAAAGTTTGGTGAGTTAAAAATATTTTACTAGTGCTTAAATGGCTAATTAATTAAGTTATGTGGCTAAATTGTAAATTTTACAAAGTTTGGTGTATATATAATGAAAACCGAGAGTTATGGGTTTCTTTGGAGTAATTATGATATAATATAAGGTTAGGAATTAAGTTTATGAATTTTAGAAAATTTAAACAAGTGTTAAAATAACAATTTTAAAGTTTTGGGGTTATTTTGTAATTTTTGGAAAACTTGGTGTAAAACCGAGAATCACACAAGTTTATGAGTATATTAATGTATTAAGTATGAAATTAGACTTTGGTCATAGTGTTGACCAAAAACTTTAGGATAAAATGATTTATGACATAAAATATTAAGTTTATAAATTTTGGGGTGAATATGTAATTTATAAGAGTTTAAATATAAAACCGAATCTTATAAGGGGCAGAAACATAATTTGTAGAAATATAAGTGTCCACTTGGTTATTAAGGAAATTAAATATTAAAACTATAGTTTATAAGTGAATATATAATTTATGTAAAGTTTTTGGGGTTAAAATGCAATTATAGAAAGTTAATTGTCAAAACCGAAAGGTTAAGGGTTGAATTGGTAATTTATAAAAGTTATAGTGTGCAAATAATAAATACAAAAATCTTAGAGGTGGTTTAGTGAATTAATTAATTAAGAAAATAAAACTAGGTATTATAATGTATTTTGGGGTATAATGTAAAGTTTATGAAATAAATGAGGTTATAATATAATAACCGAAAAGTATGATGTATTTATGGGATTAAAAATATGTGTGGGTCCTATATGGATATTTAAGAAATTTAGAAAAGAAAATTATGATTTAAGGATTTATGAAATTAAAACTATATGATATACAAGTACAAGTAATTTACTTGTAAAAGAAATAATATTATTTGGGGTTAGTTTGTGACTAATAAAAGATATGGGAATAATATGTCCATGTGTGACATGTAATATAATTTGAGGATTTATTAAGTGGATATGTCATTTAGACAATTATATATAAGTATCATAAATAATACATGTGTATGAAATATATATATTTTAGATTTTCCAGTAAATCAAAAGGAAATGAATATAAGGAATTATGGGATTAAAACTATGGGTTACATAGTTATAAGGAATTTAATTATAACCAATTAATATTAATTGTGATTAAGTGAAGAATAATAAAGAAATTATAAGGATATTATGTCCATGCGTGACACTTAAATATAATTGAGAAATTATAAAGTTGTTAAGTCGATTAAACAATTATGAACATGTAACATAAACAGTACATGAATAAATATGTATATATATATTTATACATTAAAGGATTTAGAAATAAATCACAAGGATAACAAATAAGTTATGCATCCAATCATAAGGTAATTAAAAAGAAATTACCACACAATATAAGTCTTATAAATTAGGACTACATGTTTTGGAAATATACAGTACCTTAATTATCAACAAGTTAAGAGGTTAAAGAAGTTACCTAAGTATAAAGGAATAACCTCACATAGAATAACGAGTAAGAAATCGTTTCATGAATCAATAAAATTATTATACGAGAGTTACATAAATTAACACTCTCAGTTAATCCTATTCTAGGACTTTGTTTGACCAGACGTTGACCGGGAACTAAACAAGTACAGTCTACGGTGAACGGTATGAGATTCTTGCAACCTGTTTGCTACCGGATTACACCGGCTTGTGTTCTATCTGTTGCTTGAATTAACGACCAAGATAATTGTATGTAAAATGTTGCATTACTCTTGTACACTGTTGAGTTGCTTTATGTGCGTGAATGATGCTAACTATAACGTGTATGTCCCACGCATACAACACTACACTACCAGTGGATTAAATACCTGCGTTTTATTATGCTGAGAACTTGTACTCAAGTTTCTCACTAACTTCACTTTATAACAAACGTCGTTATCCTAAACGCGATAACTGACAATGCACATTGTGTTCTTGTTGAACGTCCTTGAGTGACATCTAATAAATTCTATACTACGAGAACGAGGAGCCCAGTTGGATCTGGCCATGCATGCTACAGGAGCTGTACCTGTCACAGGTCGTCTCCTATTCAATTTACGTCGTGACGGGAGTTTTGGGTGCACTATGTCACTCACCGGCTGCGTACCGGAACAGTTCAAGTTGGGAGGAAGACTTTATTCCTCTCGAGGGTTCGATTCCCACCTCTTTTAAGTACATGAGTTAACTACGTTATCTTCTGAGGGACTCATTACCCACCTACTTGTACGAGAGTCCCATCTCGTCTAAGGGTTTATCATACCCGACCAATTTACTCTGTGAAGATGGAGTTTAACGAGGTCACTATACCTCCACTACTGTGAGGTACTCTTATAAACATGTTAGTCCCATTGTGAGGATCTGACTACTCGTAAACAATTGCAGATCATCTAACTTGACCTTCTGAAGTCTTGTTCTATGTGACCTTGTTGCCTTTGTATGAATACTCGTTATTATTCATGTTATGCTTGTTTACAGCTTTATAAAAAAATGAACTGCATGTATTCGACAAAGTAGTTGGTGTGGCCCAGTAGCCGATGGGCTGCACGTTTTCCATACCAGCGTTGTTTGCTGAGCCCCTTTGGGGGCACCCCCATTTTTCAGGTACCTGAAGTTGAAGAGATTACCCGACCGAGTGTAGGTGGGGTAGAATTAGGACAGGGGAATATTGCTACCGGTATCATTTTACAGTACTGTACTTTATTTTTTGACTTTCGTAGTTTTAAGAGGTTTGTATTCAGAGCTCAGACCGTATCATTTGTAAGTTATGTTGGAGTTAGCCTTGTTAGTCACATGGGTGACTAGCGGTGTTGTAGCACCACCCGTTGTTATGTATATATTTTGTAGGATCGGGTGGCTAACTCAAACCAATCAAAGGTGTGAGTCTAAGGATTGGTTTGACTCAATCAGCCTTCGTAAATGAGAAGCACTCTGTGATGTAGAGGCACTCAATCGAATTAACTAAACTGAGGGTGCGGAAGACTTTTGTGGTAATTGTAGCGAAACGATGAAAAGAGAGAAGGACTCTGTGGAACTCAGCAAGATACACAAATAAGCTATTTCATTTCCTGGTCAAATAAAATAACTTACAAATGCCCACTAAGTAGAAAGGATCTACTTAGCGGTTTTTCACTCACTCACCCAACACACTTTCTAATTAGAACAATGATAAGCGTAGTGAAACTAGGATCTTCCTAGGTAGAGTCTATCTAAAGGCGCTAACTAACTTGGTACGTATTATCTCTCTCTTTCTGGCTTGCAAAGCGATTCTCTTTCTCTCTCTAAGCTCTGAAATAATCCTCAATGAAAGCACCCTTAAAACTGACTATTACACATCTTATTTATAATCTAAGTACAACAGCAGGTCGAAGGAGTTAGTTCTGAAAATACCGGAACTAACTTAGTGGGCAACTTCCAACGGCTCTTTAAGTGGTCTTCTTACTTGGGCCGCGATCTTCGGATGTTGAGGGAGAACTTCATGACCGTTGTGGCACTTAAGGTGTAACACCCCAACATACAACCACATACTTAACATTAAACTGCAGCGGAAAATACACATCATCACATAAGTTAACTCATCGGTGTTACACGCCGTTAACCACCTACGTGGCTAACAAGGCTAACATTTACACAACTGTATCGGTCTGATGGACTAGATCCCCGAGCAACTACACATTACTGTCCCCTTTATCAACACCAACATTCATTATACAAATACCTTCCAACTGTACCGAGTATTTACAACTAGTGCCGAGAACAATTTCGGTCTTACTACACCTACTGTGTACATACACTTAAATGAATACCCAAGTACAATGTCTACCCCGTCCTACTCTCGAACGGCTCCAGCTCCTTGTACCTGAAATAGAAAAGGAAAGAAAGGGTGGCCCCCCAGGGCTCAGCACCTTTGCTGGTATGGTAATCCCGCAGCCCACATGCTACCGGGCCACGCACAACTATTTGTCGTCTTAGCATGCAGTTGATTACAATTAAATCAAGCATGTGAAACAGAAACTCACAACACGATACATTTCACCCCAATGGGCTTAACAAATACAACTCACTTATACTTAACCAATCACTCTTTGAGTTCTTCAACCCTATAGCATTTCTCCTCTAACGGAGCTATTACCTTAACAGACGACATTTACCCACTATCGGGTTTCCACAAACGTCCCTTTTACATACTAGGAATCATATCCATGATCCTCATATTTCACTTCTAAGCAACATATAACAACACATCACAATAACTTTGCAACACACAAATAACACATACATAACGGGTACGAACATCTTAGGAACCGGCCCAAACACAGTTAATACACTGGTGAGCCTAGAGAATGATATCACCCCATGTTAAGCTCGTTAAAACAAACTCATTACCGCCCTAATAGTCGGACGAGTAACTTACCTAAAGATGGATCGGATTTAGTGACCCGAACTCACCACACAAACACATGTTCCCCCTAAACCGATCGTAAGTCAGAATAGCTAAGCTTTGGGATAAGCTAATGGGAGATCATAACCCGTGAGGGAAACAACCATAACAGAGAGAAGGGTAAAGCTAAAAAGGATACCCACTCCCAAACAACGCGCGACCGGCCTAACCGGGTTCCTCACTACTGTTAGTACATACTTACTTTTAGTTATTAGTTAGAACCCCACTACGGAGTCTATCGTACCTACACAACATACATTATTACTTTTGGGTTAAGCATACAAGGGAGATCCCTACATTCACATACACATACCGCACATTTAACTCACGCATAGACGTGGTTAGAACGCCCCATGGTTCGGGTCGTTTAATCCGAATACCAAACTCTCCTGTGATCCTAGACTCAGTTAGCTAAGGTTAACACTTTCGAGGTTGGATGGTATCGGAACTAAACACGCCACATATATGAATTACTGTAAACTCATTACATGTTTTATCTTACAACGTGGCAAACATACAGAAAAACACATTGACATACAAGCCGGTGTAATCCGGTAGGACACAGGTTGCAAGAAAACCATACCTGTCACCGGAGTCCACTTTATCATGTCCATTTATGTTCCTCGAGCAATTCTCGAACAACTGACAACATCACATGTACTTTTATTAACATCGGGGTAACATGTTTGTTTAAGTCTAATGCTCAAAACTTACCCTCGTTAACTAGTTAAATAACTTGACATTTTTAACTTGTTTCACTTTCACATTTTACTACAACTTTTCAGCCACTTGGTTGTCTTTATAACACACCTAACATGTCCTACATAACTTCATAACATCACTACTAACTATTCCCCTTCATTAGACATCATTATCTAACCTTAAACTAACCTTTAGAAATGGTCCGGGACTTGGTCCCCAACTAAGGTCCCGACCTATACTTAACAAAACTCTCGGGCTGTTTCAATGGGGTGGTCCGGGACTTCATACAAGGCTTAAGTCCCGGACCAAGACTATGTTAAAATTCTCGGCCCCTTTTTGATATATGGTCCGGGATGTTATCCAAATCCTAAGTCCCGGACCGAAGCTACAGAATTGACGTACTGCATTTTTTTTCAGGTCCTGCAGCGTAAGTTCTTTACAACCATCATAAGTTAAACTTCCCATTACAACTCTTATACTCAAAATTCACCAAATATACCCACATAACAATACATAGTGCACAATTTAAATTGCATAGCACTTAGGCTCTTAACATGTTTAAATCTTAAACACTGAATTTCCCACAATATATTTGCCTTTCACCTGCAAATACACACAGCAGTACATATGTCTTTTACTAGTCTCTTTGGGAACATTTTCCTAAGTCATTGACCATTGGCTCTTTAGGTAGTTTCAGTAGACAATATACGTTCATTTTCCAAAGGAATTTCAAGCTACTTTTGGTTAGCATAATTACCTCCTTTCCTCACAACTTCTTTCTTGTTTCAGAAATCTGTAAGGATATTTGCTTGCTTGTCAACTTAGAACTTGAAGAGAGTTGGAAACATGTCAAGAGAGGACTCCACCCAGTCCTTGAAAGGTTGGAATGAAGCTAGAACAAAGCAACGTAAGGACTCCATTTAAGGCAAATTTTCGAACAGCACATAACATGGAGGAAACACCATTTTTCTTTGAGTTTCCTTACCTTGAAGCAAAGGAGAACAATAATACATGACAAGATGAACTCAAGCTCCTTCCATGGAGATTCCTCTTGGCACCAAAATGGAGCTCTTGAAGATTTGAAAGGACTATGTTAAAGAGCTTGACGAGACTAAGAGATCGGTGGTCTTAGTTTTCGATTTGGACAAGTGAGCTAGAAGTTACATGGATTTGAAGATGGAGAGTTGTGTCCTGCTGTAGCAAAACCGATGGAGAGCAAGGGAGAAGATGAAGAAATCGGTGAAGGTAAGTGGGAACAAGAGAGGAATGATTGTACGAGTGATTGTTATTGCCTTTAGTAGATATTAGTTGTTTACCAAAAGCAAATAGTAACTAGCTATATTACTTATTTACTTTATGTCTTCCTTCACTTATTTGATTGCAGGTGGTGGTGACTCACCTTACAAAAACCGGCCCCCATATAATACTTAGGGGTATTTTGGTCTTGTTAACTCATTTAATTACTTAATATGACATATGTTACAAACTAGCTTATAAAAGTCACTATTCATAATAACAAGGCACTTAGAAGTGAAATTTTTGATTTCCCATTGATTTAAACTTCCAAATGTGATACAAAATAGTACACATATTAATTAAAGAGTATTGATGGACATTTAGCCATTCAAAACTCATTTACAAGACAATTTTTCAAAAATGTGCTTTAAGGCTCCTTAAAGCACATTTTGTGTTTTAACTTGTTTCCAAGCTCGGTTTTCTTTGATAATTGATTTAATAGGCTCATTAATATATAAGTAAGGTCTTGGTAAGTTCATCAAGCCTTAATCAAAATTATCCCAAGCTTAGAGCATACTTTGTCCATATTGCCTTTTAGGCAATTAATTGTATTTACTATTTATTAAATTGTTTACCAATGTTTCGGAGACTCTTTTTAGTCTTAAAAATTTATTATTTTCTGTTTAAACAACTTATTAAGGTTTGGGGTATTTCATAAGGTGTTCCGAGTTGACTCCTGATTTTCCGCAACAGTACGAGAGAGTCTATGAAGTCTTCTTTGTTGCGCGGACTCTATTGAAGAGGCTCACTCTTTGTGTCTGTCAAGTGATGATTGACTCTGTCGCGGTGAAAGGCTATCTCTACAACACTCCGATGTCCCAACAGTTTCCCCCTTGTTGCTGATGATAGCAAACCTTCGTGAATCCCGATGGAGTCAATCCTGAAATAAAAACACAAGGACTAGGGGAACCGACCCTGTCAAAGTTCCCCCTTAATAGCAGCAGTAGCAACTGAGTTCAAAGACTCCATTTAGGTTCCCCCTTGATCGGAGAGGGACTCCAGGCAAGCAAACGATAAATAAGCAGTGTAATAGGCAGGATAGTATATAAGGCAGTTAAATCACTAGACCACGTGGTCCAGCAGCGCAAATTCAGAAGTAGTTTAAAACTGCAGCAGAATAACCCGTACACCAGACGGGATTCACCGCTTCCCCCTTTTGCTTTCATCAGAGGGAAGCCCACAGTATCAAAAGTTCAGTCAAAGTATGCACACAAAAACCATTAAAAAGTGTTTAGAACTTAAAAACAGCCTAAGTTCTAACACTACATACACACGTCATTCTAAGGGTTTGGGGTTAAGTTGGATTGGATGTCAAGGAGTTGGTCTTGCAAGGCCGCCACTGTCGTCTCTATCCCGGCGAGTCAGTCCATCATCCGCGTCTGGCCCTGAATCAGCTCGGCTGCGTGCGCAATAAGTCGCTCCACTTTCTCTAGGAGGGGTAGGAGTGAAGCTTGAGGGACTGCCTCTTGAGAAGTGGATGTCCCCGCCGTCGTTGGAGTAGATGGGGGGCAGCAGCTTTGATTTGTCGATAGAAGTCAGCCGATTCAGATACCGCATGTTGATGGTGTCTGCCTCCTCGATGGACTCTGGCGTTGAAGTCGCCAAGGGTACCTGAAAGAAGTTGAATATGCGAGGCAACCAGAACACGTACCCCAAGGAGTGTTTCGGGGTGTCGACCGACTGGGCTAGGTGATGGAGAATTATATGTGCCAGATTGATAGAGTGACGATTGATGATACAGTACATTATGGTGAGGTCCAAGCAGTTGACCATGAGATTTCCTTCCTTCCTTGGGACAATGTTTTGATGACCAGAATGTCGAGGAGTTGGTGTAAAATGGAGAGATCGCCACGGGGTATAGGGGAGCCAATCTTTTTCTTGGAGGAGAAAAAGCGATAGATTTTATTTGTGGGACCCCGGGGATCTCAGGAAGGATTCCTTTCTCATAGAATGACAGGCCAGTAGCAGGGACGCCAAGAATTTGGGACAATTTTGCAAGATCGAAGAAGATTGGGGTGGAATTAACAACAGACTGTGCAGCACCGTTTCGGATGACAAGATTTTGAAAGAAGTCGACAGACTCTGTGGGATACCACTCCGTAATCTCACAGAAGAGGTGTTTTCACCCCTGAACTTCTAGCATAGTAACTAACTCCCCTAGGTTGGACGATAGAGCCCAAGAAAAGTCGAGGAACTTACCCCTGACGATATTCGTTCCGAGGCAGGGTCCCCGAGCATGTAACGTTGAGTGAATGGGTCGACCTTCACACTCCGTCGGTGCGGCTTCGGTGGTTTTTGATCTTTGGCGGAGGTAGCACCAGTAGAGGCATCGTGACTGGCCGTGGGCAGTTCTTGGACTGGAGACAATTCACCGGAACCAGAGGAGACAGGTTGTGCCTTGACAGAAGAACGAAGGATTCTTTTTGCTGTGGGTCGGGTAGAGGTTTGGCCTTTCTCTTGCGGGTTTTGGGTGGAGGTTGTTGTGGTGGTGTTGCGGATTTAGCGGGTGATGCTTGTGGGGTTGGTGTAGGGGATTTGTTGGGTGATTTGTTGGTATGGTCTTGTGGTTGATCGGGAGGATGGGTTTCGGAAGGAGGGATGGTAGCTTGTGGTTGGAGATGGTGGCAGAGTTTGAATTGGGGTGACCTCCTCAATGTCGGTTTCAAGAATTTCTGTTCTTGCAGCGGATGGCGGTGTTTGATGAGTGGATGGGTCGCGGGTTTCAGGTGGTGGTGTGGAGGAGTGTGTGGGAGACGAAGTAGCGGTGGTTTTAGTGGTAGAGTGAGTAGTGGTGGTGGTGAGTGGAGATGGGTTAGGGTTTGCCATCGATTGGAGGTACGCCTGAAGGCGAATGGGGTCGGCGAAAATATCGGCTGGGATGTTGATTCCTTTGAAGGTGATGCCGGCCATTTGGAATTTGAAGGTTGCTTGGGTGTAAAGGGATTGTAAGTGAGAGAGATGGAGTGGACGGGTGATAGATATAAAGGCTGGACGTGGCAGAGATGGCGTGTGTCAGGTGAGATAAATGCGGCGACGTCAGGGTAGGGCGAGATTAAGGGCGACGATTTAGGCGGGTTGGGTTCAGATAGATGACGTGGATAGTAGCGCTAGAGTAATAGGCGTGCTAAGTAATAAAACACATTTCACTGATTCAAGTGCAAACAAAGACAGACTCTATGAGACATGAGGGGGAATACCTGCTGAAGATTGCGGTAGGGGCAAGGAGATGCGACCGTCTAGGTAGACAGAGTCAATCCGATTACTGATCGCAGTGCTTCGAATCTTACTGTAGACAAGGGTTTAGTAAAAATATCTGCAAGTTGATCTTCTATGGGCACAAAGTCAAGTTGGATAAGCTTTTTCTCGACACAGTCTTTCAAGAAGTGAAAGCGAATTTCGATGTGTTTAGTTCTTGAGTGTTGGACTGGGTTTTCTGATATTTTGATTGTGCTTTTGTTGTCACAAAAGATTGGGATCTGTTCTTGGGTGACATGATAGTCTTGAAGTTGTTGTTTCATCCAAAGGAGTTGGGAGCAACAGGCTGCAGCAGAAACATACTCTGCCTCTGCTGTAGAGAGTGCTACAGAATTCTGTTTTTTGGAGGACCATGAAACAAGGCAAAGACCCAAGAACTGTGCATTACCTGAAGTACTCTTTCGATCTTGGAGAGAACCAGCCCAATCAGAGTCACTATATCCAGATAAAGTAAAAGTAGGAGATCGTGGATACCATAGATAGAGTGTACTTGTACCTTTAAGATAGCGGAAGATACGCTTGATTGCTTTGAGGTGAGACTGTTTTGGTGCTGCTTGGAAGCGAGCACAAAGACAGACTGCGTGAAGAATGTCTGGGCGACTGGCAGTCAGGTACAAGAGGGACCCTATCATTCCTCTATATTCGGTGGCATTGACGCCGACTCCGTCATCATGAGGATGCAGTTTGGCAGATGTACAGCTTGGTGTGGACATACTCTTGGCATTTTTCAGGTTGTACTTATCAAGGAGTTCCTTGATGTACTTTTGTTGATGGATCTTGATCCCTTCCCTTTCCTGTTGAATTTGTAATCCTAAGAAGAACTTGAGCTCACCTAACTCATTCATGGAAAACTCTTGCTTCATAAGGTTAGCAAAATGGTCACAGAGGGTGTTACTTGTAGAACCATAAATGATATCATCAACATAGATCTGTACTAAAAGTAAGTCATGTGATGAGTGAAGAATGAAGAGCGTTTTATCTACGTTACCTCGAGAGAAACCATTTTGCAATAGATATGTAGACAGTCTGTCATACCAGGCACGTGGAGCCTGTTTCAGTCCGTAAAGGGCCTTACACAGTTTGTAGACGTAGTCGGGATGGACGGAGTCTGTGAACCCTGGTGGTTGCTCGACGTAGACTTCTCTATCAATGTAGCTGTGGAGGAAGGCTGTCTTAACATCCATTTGATATAATTGGAAACCTTTGAAAGCGGCAAACGCAATTAGCATGCAAATTGCTTCAAGACGAGCTACGGGAGCGAAGGTTTCATCATAATCAATCCCTTCTTCTTGATTGTAGCCCTGAACGACCAATCAAGCTTTATTCCTGAAAACTTGTCCTGCATCATCAAGTTTATTACGAAAGACCCAACGTGTACCAATTGTTTGTTGATGCGTGGGGCGAGGAACTAACTCCCAGACATCATGTCGTTGGAGAGAATTGAGTTCCTCCTGCATAGCAATAACCTAATCACTATCAAGGAGTGCTTCTTTGACGTTTCTTGGTTCAGTGCTAGACAGAAAAGCACCAAAGGCACAGAGGTTTTGCATAGCTTGTAGGCGTGTTTGAACACCGGAGTTTGGGTCGGTAATGATGTTTTCAGGAGGGTGAGCTGATTTTTGCTGGAACTGTCGACGTGAAGCAAGAGGGGGTATGTCTTTATCAGAGGAGTCGAAAGAAGTTTTGTGGTATGGGTGTCTCCGGGTATGGTCAGAGTCAGTAGATTCTGATGTATTGTTTTTGTTTGCTGAAGAATCATGAGGAGTGATGGATTGGGACTCAGGGAGTCTTCCTATTGGTACAGTGATGAAGTGTGGATCGGTGAGAAAATCTTCAGGGGAAAGTCAAGTTGATCAGAAGATGAGCCAACGTTGTGGGACTCATCGAACTTGACATGTGGACTCTCTTCTAAACATTGAGTTCTCAGATTGATAACACGATAAGCTTTGCTTTTAGAAGAATAGCCAAGAAAGAAGAAAGATACCTTCATCACTTTTAGGAGAGAACTTACCCAAGTTGTCCTTACCATTATTGTGGATAAAGCACTTACATCCGAAACGCCTGAGATGTATGAGACTTGGTTTACGTTGACGGAGTAGTTCATAGGGTGTCTTGTGAAGGAATGGATGAATCAACGCACAGTTTAACACATAGCATGCTGTGTTAACAGCTTCTGCCCAGTAAGATGGAGTGAGTTGACTGTCAATGAGCATGGTGCGAGCCATTTCTACCAAAGTTCTATTCTTGCGTTCAACTACTCTTTTGTTCTGGAGTACGTGCGGATGATATTTGGTGATCAACTCCGTTGTCCCTGCAAAACTCATCAAACGACTTGTTACAAAATTCAGTACCCTGGTCGGTTCTTAGGGTTTTAGAGTAAATGAAAATTTGTTGACAAGCATCTTATGGAGTTTGACGAACTTCGTAAAAGTTTCATCTTTAGTAGATAAGAAAATGGCCCAGGTCCACCTGGAATAGTCATCGACTATGACCAGAATGTACCTCTTACCACTTCTGCTTTGTGTACGCATGGGACCAACAAGATCCATGTGTAGCAGTTCTAGCGGAGAACTAGTAGAGAGAGTAGGCTTACTTTTGAAGGAGGACCGGGTGTGTTTACCTTTTACACATGCTTCACAGACAGAGTCTGTGTCAAAGGTTGTGTCGGGTAAACCAATCACCAAGTCCTTGCTTTTGAGTTTGTTCAACAAGCCTATGATTTGCGTGACCAAGTCTGGAGTGCCACAGCAGTGAGTTTTTGGAATGTACGTTGAGACAGACTTGATCGTCTGGATTAATGGAGTTTAAGCACATTTTGTAGAGATTTCCTTCTCTACGTCCCACGGCTTTTAATGAACCTGTACGCTCATCATAAACTTTACAATCCGAAGAGGAGAAAAGTACCAAATTGAATCTATCACAAATTTGAGAAATACTTAGTAAACTGTGTTGAAGTCCAGTGACCAGATGGACTCCATCAATTTTAAATTTTGAGGGGTTACCTACGGATCCAACTCCCACGATTTCACCCTGGTTGTTGTTTCCAAAAGTAACCTTACCTCCTTGGAGGATGAAAACGAATTGAATTGATTTGGATCTCCAGTCATATGACGAGAGCATCCACTATCCAAGTACCAGCTGTCGCCATTCGCCTTCACCTACAAAAGAACAGATCATTTGTTAGATTTGGGAACCTAGATGTACTTTGGTTCCCTTTTCGAGCCAGACTTTTCAATTCTTCTCGTGCTTCAAGTATCAATCTAACGCGTTTGACATTAAAAGAGAGATCTCTATTCAATTTATCACATGCACTGTCTCGATGTCCAAGACTCCCGCAATAACCACAAATTTTGGTTGGTGGAAGATTGACGTATTTCTGTTGTCCTTTCCACAGGATCGAATTTTTCTTTTTCTTGATATCGTTTGGCTCTGTTGTCGGATTTGGACATATTCTTTGAAATGTCGAACTTACCTTTGTGCCACTTGGGTGTGGATTGAGTGGATCGAACTCCGGATTGTAGATTCACAATCTGTTGAGAGAGTTGTTCTACTTTAGAGCGAAGAGCATCTCGATCTTAGCTAATTTCTTTGATTTTGGAGTTGGCCCACTCAGGTAGTTCGGAGGAGGTGACTTGTTTGATAAACTTGACTGGCTTAAGGGAAAGAGCGTGTTCCTTTTCTTTCAGTTTTGAGTGAGGTTTTTGATGGTGGTGTTCAGGGATATGTTTTTGGATTCAGAAGCATTAATATCATTTTGAAGAGAACAACACTTATCAGTAAAGATGGTGAGGTCTTGTTTGAGAGAGTCGATCAGGGTGAGAGACTCTTTCTGGTCACCCTGTCTAAATTGAGTTTGTTCTAAGGTATCATGAAGTTCCTTTTGAAGGGAATCAACATGACGCCTTGAATCTTGTAGATCTAACCTGAGAGAACAAGAGATGGTTTTGTGTTCCTCAGCTTCGTCTCTTAAGGCATACATAAGACTTTTCGAAATTTCGAGCTCCTCTGTTAACTCGGAAATTTTACTGTTGAGACTTGCTTTGAGAGAGTTGGTCTCAGAGACAATTTTAGCAATTAAAGTCATAAATCCCATAGGAGAAATATGGTAAAGGTCTGTTTCAAGGTGAGAACGAGTTACCTCATTGTCTGGAATATGGATTCCGTTGTGTCGTGTGCCATGAGGCATACCAAGCCACTAGACTCTGTGTCTGGATCGTCGGATTCTGAATCGCCCCATCCAACAGC
Source organism: Limonium bicolor (assembly GCA_023374045.1). Taxonomy (NCBI): domain Eukaryota; kingdom Viridiplantae; phylum Streptophyta; class Magnoliopsida; order Caryophyllales; family Plumbaginaceae; genus Limonium; species Limonium bicolor. The sequence continues at coordinate 230,137,376 of CM041776.1, forward strand.
TGCCATCAGCGATCTCCCTTGAGATTTTCCATACTGGCTCTTGAGTAAAGGACAGTCCTTCTTGAAGTGACCGGGTTTATTGCAGTTGAAACAAGTGACAGAATTGAAAACTTGTTTAGAGGTGTTCGAGAACGACCGACTCTGTCGATTAGGTTGGTTACGCATGAATTTTCGGAAGTTCTTGACTATGAAGACAAAGTCCTCCATAGTCTCAGCCTCACTTTCCTCAACAATAATGTCCACCAGCTCAGCCTTAGCTTGTCTGATTTGAGTATCAGCAACATAGGCTCCTTCTTGAGTTAACTGAGTCAAATTAACTTGCAAGGCTTGGTCATTCAAAGTAGTAGTCTTACTCGAAGAGGGAGAAGAAGTATTACCACACTTCTTTCGAACATTCTTCTTGTATTTATCTACGGATTGTAGATAGGAACCTAGGTCTTGACAGCTCCATTTGGATAAGTCCTTGCATGCTTTGGTGGAGATTACTATCTCTGCCCATTCTTCTCTGAGACTGTCCAGCAATTTATGCAAGACACTCTCTCTATCTTGTAAGATGCTAACTTCCTGCATAGTAGTAGTTAGTAAGTAGAAACGATCAAGTACTTCTTCCAGTGACTCACCGGGTTTTTGTAGAAAATTTTCATAGTCCATTCGGAGTTCTTGAGCTTTGCATTTCTTGAGTTCAGTGACTCCTTCGTGGGTAGCTTGAAGGAGTGTCCATATCTCATTTGCGGACTTACAGTGATTGACTCTCCTTTGTTCTGGGATGGACAAACAAGTGTATATCGCACGTGATGCTTGTCGATTCAGCTCGTACCTTTTGCGATCTGCAGCAGTCCATGTTGATCGGTCTGGATTAACTGCAAGATCTCCTCCAGTGACTATCTCCCAAAGCTCAGAGTTGACGGACTCAATGTGTTGCTCGATCTCGTTTTCCAATGGTCGTAGTTGGTGGAGGTGAGTCTGGGGTGCTCGAAGTGCATTTTGTTGTTTTGGTTGGCAAAGAGATCTGCCATTTCTTAGTTGATTGACCGTTAGCCTAAGCGAGGCTCTGATACCACGTGTGGATCGGGTGGCTAACTCAAACCAATCAAAGGTGTGAGTCTAAGGATTGGTTTGACTCAATCAGCCTTCGTAAATGAGAAGCACTCTGTGATGTAGAGGCACTCAATCGAATTAACTAAACTGAGGGTGCGGAAGACTTTTGCGGTAATTGTAGCGAAACGATGAAAAGAGAGAAGGACTCTGTGGAACTCAGCAAGATACACAAATAAGCTATTTCATTTCCTGGTCAAATAAAATAACTTACAAATGCCCACTAAGTAGAAAGGATCTACTTAGCGGTTTTTCACTCACTCACCCAACACACTTTCTAATCAGAACAATGATAAGCATAGTGAAACTAGGATCTTCCTAGGTAGAGTCTATCTAAAGGCGCTAACTAACTTGGTACGTATTCTCTCTCTCTTTCTGGCTTGCAAAGTGATTCTCTTTCTCTCTCTAAGCTCTAAAATAATCCTCAATGAAAGCACCCTTAAAACTGACTATTACACATCTTATTTATACTCTAAGTACAACAGCAGGTCGAAGAAGTTAGTTCCGAAAATACCGGAACTAACTTAGTGGGCAACTTCCAACGGCTCTTTAAGTGGTCTTCTTACTTGGGCCGCGACCTTCGGATGTTGAGGGAGAACTTCATGACCGTTGTGGCACTTAAGGTGTTCCGAGTTGACTCCTGATTTTCCGCAACAGTACGAGAGAGTCTATGAAGTCTTCTTTGTTGCGTGGACTCTATTGAAGAGGCTCACTCTTTGTGTCTGTCAAGTGATGATTGACTTTGTCACGGTGAAAGGCTATCTCTGCAACACTCCGATGTCCCAACATATTTTCCGCTGCATTTCCAGTTATCTTTGGGAGCTATCATCATACAGGTTATGGAGTTTCGGGTTGGGGGGTTACATCTAGTACTAATTTACTTTACAAAATCTGTAATAGAAAACTAAAACACATGTATTATAGATAGTACACATACATGATTACTAAGATTGATATAATAATCAGTCTTACTTTAGACTATGTTGAGTTTTCTTATCTACTATAGACTAAAACTGATTTTTTACAATATAAATCTACAAAAAATATTACATATTAATAGAAATAAAATTGATACTAAATAATTTAATGATATCATGATGTGATTTTACAAATGTTATGGGGCAAACAAATAAAACTGAAACTGATTTAAGCATGTAGCCGAGGGAGTGGGGAGAGGGGGGGGGGGGGGGCGAACAAATATCGAATAACATAAAATAAACTATATAACAAAAAAAACTAGAACCGATTAAAACATATGTATTGAGGGAGTTAGGGGGGCCAGACACCCACCCGCCCCCATTGTCTCCGCCTCTGCTTCCTATATCTTCAACTGCATATGCACTAGAATACCCAAAATATATGTTTTTGTAAACAACATGTATTAACTACACCCACATATAGCCAAAGATAGCTACATTACATGTACATATAGTAGACAAAACATGTACATTCCACCTATAAAACATGTACATTACTTATTTAACAAATATTTTACACAAAAATAGTACTTTATAATTGTTTATTGTACAGGTTTTTCTTATCCATTGTACATGTTTTCATTGTTGGTTTTACAGTAAATATAGCTATCTTTGGCTACATGTATAATTTGCCTTTTGCAATTGAATGACTCTTGTTTTTCAAGACTCACACAAAGGGCAACATCTGCTTGAGCACATAAACAACCAGGGAGGAATTATGGGACATTGTTATCTAAGTTATGGTTCAAATCCAGTTATGACTAAGTGTGCTCTTCACAATACATCGCCATTGAGCCAATCACCAACTAATATTTTTATTTACAAAACTATTGTCTCTGCATGAACTTGTTTATTAATAATAATAGTATTTATATGGGGTTTTCACAAACATTTTATAACAACATATTTGAACACATTAGTTAATTGCTAATATTATTAGTTTTTATTGTCTATTTTCTTATTTTAAAACATGTAATAATAAATAAATATCAACAATATTAAAACATTTTATAATAAAAACTACACATACAAAATTTACCACATATTAATCAAATTAGATCTATTATCTTTGTTTTATAAAGCAAAAAAAATACTGTTCATAGTAGCTGCTTACTTTTTGCGTATAGTGATAGAAGTCTAGCTGGTACTGCTTGTATCCGCTGTGTAACTCTTCAAGCCGACCTAATGCTGGGATTTAATTTCTGCATATAAGATCTGCGTTATTACTAACAAATCTCCCACTCTATTCATCAAGTGGCTGTAGTTTAGTGGTTAGAATTCCACGTTGTGGCCGTGGAGACCTGGGCTCGAATCCCAGCAGCCACAATTTCTTTTTTCAAACTTTGTATACGAACACTACGCGCGGTCGAACTAAATAGTGATATTAACATTTAACCTGTAATTAACGGATAAGATAAAATCTCAAAATGATTCTTTTTTCAAACTTTGTATACGAACAGTACGCGCGGTCGAAAATAGGGATATTAAATCAAACTTTAACCTGTAATTAACGGATAAGATAAAATCTCAAAACCAAGAAGAGAAAACAATCTTGAGAACGAATTAACCTGTTTATTATTTAGTAACTTACCCGGACGGACAATGAATTCTAGTAATGTAGTTACCTTGTTTATTTTTACGTACTTCAATGAATATGAATAGATGAGGTTGGTTATTATCGTATCTTCTGTAAGATATAATGCTTAGGCAAATGATGCGTGACATGTTTGTTCGTAGGATGAGATGCGGAGGGAGTTTGGTGACGGACGACTTATTTCCGTCCCAGACGGACTAAATCCAGATCGTCCATATCAATAAACAAAAGTCTAATCTCAGTCGTCAATGAGGTCACGTGACTTGTTTTTTCTTCTTCTTCCAGCAGCGACAGCAACAGCGATGGAGGTCGATGGACATCACCTGCAACAAAAAAGCTTTCCCTTTTCCTTGTGCGATGGCTGATCTGAGCTCACTTGCATACACCCTTTCCATTTATCTTGATCTTAATCACGCAGGAGCTAAAAGAGTGTCACTGTTCTTTGAAAATTTCAACATTAGTTTCGATTTCGAGTCTAAGTCTGTCTTATTGTGGCTGAGCTCGAGTGGAGTAGCTAAGAGATAAAAAAAAGTACACAAATTGCGGATCAATGGGTTACACTGATTGCGGCTCTAGCAGTGATATCAAGTATTGGGGGAAGAGAGATGAAACCTTAATTTTGCCTATCAATGACAGTAATGTGACGCTTGACCACCACGAGTGTTTGCCGCTAGTCCTAGCTTTGATCAAGAGCGGATGTGGCTTAATGGCGAGGTTCGTGTTGTTTGCCTCCCTCCAATTTCTGTACTATTTTCTGTAATCCCCGGGACTAGGAATATATCCGTCAGGTCTTAATTTGATCTACTTGTGAATCCATTAATGTATATGGTATATAGATAAAGTAAATCTATATTGTAAGTTTATCACCTGTTGCTCAATAATGAAAATACAAGTCCACAATAAAATTAGTCTCTTTGATGGGAAAGATTTGAGATTAGATTTGATCAATAGGTTACTTGTTCTTCTGTAGACCTTTTCCGTCTATAGATATGAGTGCATATTGTAACTAAAATCTAGTTGTTGTTGCCCACCTCTTTGTTAATTAAGTTGTTTGGAGTTTGTGATCACTTCGATTTACTCCTATAGTGGAGCTAGGATATGAAATGTTAAATTTGTATTGAACTATCATAATGATCAGATTGAAATTTGAATAAATGTTCATTCAAATTTAATAAGGGATTAACATATAGAATGTTAAATTTATTCAACTTTATATGTCATAGTAGCATCTCAGAACTCTGCTGTAGCAACTCGATCGCCTTTTGAAGGCAAAGGAAAATTTTGTTAGGGTCGAAGTCAAGACGAAAGAGAGCAAGAAAAGAAAAAGGAAAGAAAAGATTAAATCAGCATGGATTAATTGAATTTTTATAGGTTACATTTTTTACTCTCTGAGGAACATATTTATATAATTTACATTTTTTTCATTTAACATTTCTACTAATTTGTCAAGCATTTCTTTCTTTAATCAGCATTAATTAAAATTTGTAAAATAATGGAAATGATATTCAAATGTTTTTTCATTTTGTACGGTTTGAAATTATGTTAAAAGACCACTCTAACACTAAATATATAATTAACCTTGAGATTTTACGTATCCATGATAACTTATAAACGTTTTCACAATTATATATAAACGTTTCCATGATTATATATTAATGTTTACATGATGTATATAAATGTTTCCCACACCACGATTATATATAAAACGTTTCCACGCCACGATTATGTATAAATATTTCCACGATTGTATATAAATGTTTCCACACCACGATTATATATAAATGTTTCCTCGATTATATATAAACGTTTCCTCGGTTATATATAAACGTTTCCATGATTATATATAAAACATGTCCACGATTACATATAAATGTTTCCACAATTATATATAAATGTATTCCACACCACGATTATATATAAACGTTTCCATGATTATATATAAAACATTTCCACGATGAATGATATAAAAATTTCCACCACGATTATATATGAACGTTTCCACAATATATATAAACGTTTCCACACCACGATTACATATAAAGTTTTCATTTGGCCATTCTTGTTGATTCATTTGGTATAAGAATATTATCTTACCATTTATTAGGTTACAGAGCTTGACTGATTGATGAACGTGAAGGCTATAAACGTTTGGAAACAATAAGCTGAGTTCCTGAAGTCCATTTCACGTAGTCATTTAACCTTGATTTTTACGTATCTAGGATAATTTATAAACGTTCCACTGATGATTAGAAACATGTATACAACCTTCTATAATCATGTCCATGACTATTATAGAAAAGATGACAATAATGCTTATATATTTTTTCTTTGACCATTCTTATTTAATCATGGTGTATAAGAATTTTTTTTTGGTATTTATCAGTTTACAGAGGTTGATTGATTGATAAACCGAAAGACTATAAATGTTAGGAAACGATACACTGATTTGTTAAATTCAATTTTAAGTATTCATTAACATTGGTTTTTACATATCCACAATTGCTATTTAACGTTTTGATTAGTAATAATAACATTTTATTAGCATTTTTCAGTTTACAGAGCTTGATTGATTGAAAAACCATAAGGTTATAAACGTTAAAAATGATAAACTGAGTTAATGGTTTTATGTATTTATTAAACCTTTGGTTTTATGTATGTACGATAACATATAACTTGAAAGCTCATATTTTTACGTTCAATATTTTTAAATCCTTCTATGTCACTATTTTAATTTAGAAAAAATACAATTAGCTAAGTGTTTACAAATTTGTTCTAACAAAACACATGTAATTAAAATATATGCATATATTAAAATAATAATATTTATAAAATTATATATATATATATATATATGACAACAAATTTTAAAATTTAATTACATATTTATGTTAAATCGCAATAAACTAACTAGATATATTGTAAAATGATCTGACTATAAAAATAAACCACTTTCAAATTTTTTAAATGATGTACAAAACAATAATTATATATTAAGATGAAAATATAAAAAAAGTAGTATTGCCCGAAGTACCCGTATGTATTGTTTATATATAAATATATAATGCACTCATCATTATATTACTACAGAGCACCAAAACTGGATTGAATGTTAATGCTCTCTCCCAGTCACTTCCGTCACAGACGGGAATTAGCTTTCCGTCACAAAATCCACTCCCGATGAGATGAGCCATTTCCATGCATAATTAATGAAATTTTTGTTCGTAGGTTGTGGCTTTTGGTGGCCAATCTGATTGTCTCCCTCCGGTTTCTTCGGCTGGGTTCCTCTATTTCTTTGGAGGTTAATGCTTTTCTTCACTAGTTGATTTGTGATTGTAAGAGGTTTGGCATGTTTAGTGGTTTTTTGTTAAAAGGAAGGGTAATACAATTGTTTTTAAACAGACTTACACCAGCACAAGATAAAGAAAAATAAGGAAACCAGACAGACTCAACCGAAATAGTCGTTTACGTACTTCAATGAATATGAATAGATGAGGTTGGTTATTATCGTATCTTCTGTAAGATATAATGCTTAGGCAAATGATGCGAGACATGTTTGTTCGTAGGATGAGATGAGCCATTTCCATGCATAATGAAATGTTTTGTTCGTAGGTTGTGGCTTTTGGTGGCAATTTGATTGTCTCCCTGTGATCCGGTTTCTTTGATTGAGTTCCTCTATTTCTTTGGAGGTTAATGCTTTTCTTCACTAGTTGACTTGTGATTGTAAGAGGTTTGGGCATGTTTAATTAGTGGTTTTTTGTTAAGAGGAAGGGTAATTCAATTGCTCATTCTCTAGCTCATCGTTTGTTGTCGACTATTTTGGCTGAGTCTGGCTGGTTTCCTTATTTTTCTGCTTATCTTGTGAACTGGAGTAAGTCTGTTTTAAAAGTTACTGGTTAAATTTTTATGTGTTGCATTAAAAAAAACTTGAATCAAAATTGTCCTTGCCAAATGTACTATAGATATTCCAATTCATCTATAAACATTATAGACGAGATTTTAATTAACAAGTCAGTTACCACCAATTGCTTTTGAATTGATGCTCTATTTCCCTTCGCAAATTTTTAGCTACATCTACATGTAGCAACTTGGCTACATATGGGTTTGAGGAGGAGAGCACACGCGCGTACGCATACGAGTGTGAGTGTAGTTATTCTTTTTTTTATATTTTATTATTCTTCTATCTTTTATCATATAAACTTTAAAATGTTATAACTTTTAATATATAAGTCTAAATTGAAAAAAACTTATATCATTGTACACCTAAATTCAAGCTCTTCAAAACAAGACCAATTATGAATATGTTTTGACAACTTTTAAAAAAAATTATTTTACATATATACAAGATACACTAAAATGATAATATAATTCATTAATTTTGTATTATGATTCATTAAGTAATAAGTGGTAAATTCGGCGGTTTTAAACTTTCTAGGGTAGGTTCGGGTGTTGTTGTTTGGGGTAGGGTAATCTATTTGGAATTTGTTCTGTACTTTATATTGTAGCAACTAACTCGATAGGTTTTTAGGGTTTGTGGTTGCGGGTTTAGGGTCGTAGACCCTAAACCCGCCACTGCAAACCCTAAAAATGCCTTCGACGTTTTTAGCTGTCCTAGGGTGGTTTTGGGGTGTTTTGGGGGGTAGGGTAATCTATTTGGAAACCGTTCTATACTTTACATTGTAGCAACTAACTCGACAGGTTTTTAGGGTTTGTGGTCATGGGTTTATGGTCGTTAGACACTAAACCCACCACTACATACCCTAAAAATGCCTTCGACATTTTTTAGCTTTCCTAGGGTGAGTTTTAGGGGTGTGTGGGGTTAGGGTAATCTATTTGAAAGTCGTTATATACTTTAATGTGAGAATGTACATATTTTAATGTGGGAATGTACATGTTTTAATGTGATGATGTACATGTTCAAATGTGAGAATGTACATGTTCAATTATGAGAATGTATATGTTTTAATGTACATGTTTGTATGACCGTCTGTACAAGTGTTCTTCCTTATATGTACATGTTTTAAGCTAAGGATGTACATATTTAATAATTCGTACAGGTTTTATATGACTATATATGTTTTTAATGCGAGGATGTACATGTCTTTACATGAGGATGTACATGTTTTAGTGAACATTTGTACAGGTTTGTATGCCCATCTGTCCAAGTTTTCTTTTATATTCCATTTTTCATACATATAAAAATATTTTTTTAAAGATGTCAAAATATATCCATGACTGGTCTTGTATTGAAGAGTTTGAATTTAGATGAATAATGATATAATTTTTTTTCATTTTGGACTTATATATTAAAATTTACAACAATTTAAAGTTTTTATAATAAAAAAGAAAAAATTTAAAAAAAACAAAAAACAAAAGCGTGGGTGTTGAAAAAAAAAACCAACAGCGCCGGGCGGGTAATGTAGCCAGTTGGCCAAGACTGGCCGATTTCCCTTTCTTTTTTCAACTTTTGGTCTGTCAACTGTTCTCTTATGTGAACGAAAGAAAACGGCTGGTCTTAGCTACAACCTAATGTATCTAGGGATAGCTACAGCTGTTTGACATTTTCAAACTCTCACCAATCTGTCTTCAGCAAAGGTACGTGTGGCATTTGCGCTTTTCTTTTGTTTTTTATTTTATTTTTTCTCTTTATCACAAAAACTTTAAATTATTGTAATTTTTAATGTATAAGTTCAAAATGAAAAAAATTTATATCATTGTTCACCTAAATTCAAGCTCTTCAAAACAAGACCAATCATTGATATGTTTTGACAATTTTTAAAAAAAACTTTTTTACATGTATAGTGTACATAACATAAAAAAAACTTGTACATATGGTCATGCAAACATGTACAAATGTTCATTAACACATGTACATATCCACACGTAAAAACATGTACATCCTCACATTAAAAACAAACAGATGATCACATAAACCTGTACGAATCATTAAATATGTACATCCTTATATTAAAATCTGTACATATAAGGGATAAAACTTGTATAGATGGTCATACAAACATGTACAGATGTTCATTAAAAAATATGTACATTCTCACATTTGAACATGTACATCGGCACATTCAAACATGTACATTCTCACATTAAAATATGTACATACATTCTCACAGTAAAACATCATTATATACATCTAAAAATAATTTTTTTCAAAGTTGTCAAAACATATCCATGTCTGGTCTTGTTTTGAAGATCTTGAATTTAGGTGAACAATGATATAATTTTTTTTTCATTTTGGACTTATATTAAAAGTTACAACAATTTAAAGTCATTATAGTTTTAATAAATATAAGGGAAAAAATTATTAATAAAAAAAGCAAAAACAAGTGAAGTCACCTCCGCCCGTTTCGTCCGTTTTATCTTCCGTTAGTCCATCCTCCCTCTCTTATCTTTTCTGTTTTAAACTTCTCTTTTGTTTTTAAATTGACTAAAATAACCTTGTATGTAGCTAGGATGGCTACATCCAGCTGTAGGTAAGAATTTACCGAAAGAAAATAGAAAACGTACTCTCCTTGATGCTTACCTTTTCCAAGGTTCTTTCGGAGAAAATTTGGTGACCGAAGTTGTATTTCCGTCTCTATCGGACTCAATCCTCACCGTCAGAGTATAATTGTGGAATTTTTTTAGGGAAATTTTAAGATATACCCTCGAGGTTTGAGCGAATTTTACAAGATGCCTTTGAGGTTTCATTTTATTATAAGATACCCCCGAGGTTTCATTTTTTTTACGATATACCCCTGAGGTTTTATTTTCATTATGATATACCCCTAAAGTTTCAATTTTATTACAAGATACCCTCAGTCAGATTTCTCATTTTACCCTCGCACCATATGCCCCCTAATAGCCTCAAGGATATATAGTCAAAGTTTCGTTTGAATTTAAACTTAAATAAAATGCTAAAAAAAATTTAAGTTCATATAAATTTGACATCAATATCAAAAAATGAATATAATTAAATAAATAAAAAACAAAAAAATTAATAAATGGAAATGACTGAAAAAATAAAATAAAATTATTTTGAAAAAAATATAACTTGTTAGGGAGTTACCTAGATATTTGTTAAAAGTCTAAAAATTGTATAACAATAATATGAAGAATATTAAAAACATCAGTTTCATATAATACATAGAAAAAATCATCATTTTAAATTAGAACTTGTGATTATTGATATCAAATAATATATTTGTTAATAAACTCATCCTATATTTAATAAAATTATTTAATAATTTCTTGTATTTAATATAATTATTTTAAAAAATAAAAAATTTACGATTTTAAGTCACCGCTATAATATTTTTTAAATAATGTAACAATATAAGTTTTCTAACTAGATTATTGTGTTGTTGTTTAGTCATTTCTGTTTATTTTAAACTTTTTATGACTCTAATTTTTATACTTTTATTTATGTTTTTTAAATTTAATTAAGATTTAAATTGATCTATAATTTTTATGTGGATTTTGTTCATATTTTAAATTTTAAAAAAATTTGTCCATAACCCATGAGGTTATTGTGGAGCATATGGTGCGAGGGTAAAATTAGGATATCAAAAATACAATATATCAAAATCTGAACATAGGGGCATCTCGTAAAAAATTGAAACCTCAAGGGTATATCGTAATGAAAATAATACCTCAGGGGTATATCCTAAAAAAATGAAACCTCAGGGGTATCTCATAATGAAAATGAAACCTCGGTGGTATCTCGTGAAATTCGCTCAAACCTCAGGGGTATCTCATGAAATTTCCCTTTTTTTAACTTGTCCACGATGAATCGAGAAAGATAGAGGTCAATTACGATGGGACTGAAATTCTATCTCATCCACTTTTTAATTATTACACATATCAGCTCAGTTATCTATTTTTTATTATAATTGTTGTGATTTAAATTTTTGCTCGTGACTTACTGCTAAATTATATTACAAAATATAACTGAATTTACTAATAATTTTACTTTCTTTTTAAAACAAAAACAAAATATGTTCTATTACAATGAGGCGTTAAGTCATATATTTTTCCTATTTAAATTGAAACTAGTTTTAGCTTTTCTATTACAAGTTTTGAAAAAAAATTCTATACCCAAAGTTATAGCACAATACTCATTTAATTATTATAGAATAATATATCTAAATGAAACACCCCTAACAATAGTAACACATTAAATCATGAACATGTAAGGAGTTTTTAAGTAATTTGATACAGTAATACAAACATCTCATAACGTATAACCTAAGATACTAAGGGACATACATATGACCGTGAATGTGATAGCAAGTCACATTGTAATACAAGCATTGATACTCTTCGGTTTCGGAATTTATAAACACAATTGAGTAAAATTAAATAAGTCCATGTTAGGACCTTTGTACATGAAACAGTTGTAATGCATTATGCAACCTGGAAAAAAAATAATAAATAAATAAAAAAAAATATAAAAAATAAATAAATATGAAAGTACTCGTTGACATATAACGATTGTACTAAATAACATGTTATGAGGGTATATTATACCAGCATGTGCAGTTGACATGGTTAAATAAATACTTGTGCTTATCAGATTTATATCCCTTAACTCAAATGTTAAACTAATTACATAAGTATTACTAAATGTTGTTATAATACTACAATGAAATTAGCCCCACCCTTGTGGCACCGGAAATCTTGCAATTCTACTAACAGCCATTTAGTTACCTAAGAATTTTACAAGTTCCACTAAGTTAAGACAATAGTAAAATTAAAACCCACCCAGATCTAGCATGTCGGTAATCTTGCAAGTTTTTACAAATTTCCATTTAATTAAATTACTCAGCCCATATACTACGTTAATGTTGAGTACTAATAGACTCATTAATCTCTTCAGTTTCTACATGCAAACCGATGATTCCCCCCTTCTCACGGCAAATTCTATTATACAACCGGAAGCACCATCCTCCGTGCTTCCGGTGTACGGGTGGAAACAAAAAATAAATGTGGATGCGTGTGATGTTTTTATTTTTTATTTTTATAATTTAAAATTGAATTTTTAATTAATTAAATCTAATAACTTAGAATCTCCACTTTGAAAAAAATCTATAAGTTAAATAAAAAATCTAAAAGATTTGGTAACCGTCAAGTAAAAAAATCTCAGTTTTAGAGGAAAATCTGCAAGTTTAAAACAAATATTTCTAAAAAATGTATTAACTATTAAGTAAAAAATCTTAGTTTTAGAGGAAAATTGTACTAATAATCTTTTATTATATAATGTTAATAAAAAACTAGTCTGGAATTTTAATCTGAGCAAATTTTATAAATATTATAAGATAAATTTTGAACAAATAGTTTAAACTGTTGAACAAATGGGTTTAAAATGTTGAACAAAAGGTTTAAAATGTTGAACAAATTGTTTAAAATGTTGAAAATGTTGAACAAATAGATTAAAAATGTTGAACAAATGGTTTTAAAATATTGAACAAATGGTTTAAAATGTTGAACAAATGGTTTAAAATGTCAAACAACGTGTATAATAATATGAACATGTAACTGGTGTTTTAAAAATGGCGAAAAATTAGGAAATTGTAAATTATATTGATACTGTTTTATAATAAAAATTTTGATTCGAACAAAAGGCTTAAAATGTTGAACAAATAGTTTAAAATGTTGAACACATGGTTTAAAAATTGAATAACGTGTATTGCTAATATTAACATGTTACTGATATTTAAAAATGGCGAAAAATGTATTAACTGTTAAGTAAAAAATCTTAGTTTTAGAGTAAAATTGTACTAATAATCCTTTATTATATAATGTCAATAAAAAAATAGTCTGACATTTTAATCTGAGCAAATTTATAAACATTATTAGATAAATTTGAACAAATGGTTTAAAATGTTGAACAAATGATTTAAAATATTGAACAACGTGTATTACTAATATGTATATGTAACTTGTGTTTAAAAATGGGTGAAAAATTAGGAAATTGTAAATTATATTGATACTGTTTTATAATAAAATTTATAATTTGAACAAATAGCTTAAAATGTTGAACAAATGATTTAAAATGTTGAACATCGTATATTGTTAATATTAACTTGTAACTGATATTTAAAAATCAAACAATAGAAATTGTTTATTTACGATAAGAAGATATTTAAGAGTGATAAATTTTTTAAAACTGTAAATTATTGAAATAATTTTTAAATCAATAAAAAATTAAAATAATTGGTTTTACATAATTTTAAAGACATAATACAAAAAAAACAAACATAATTGGCCGGAAGCACGCTACAATGTGCTTCCGGTTGTATAATAGACGCTTTGCCTTCTCACAAGTAGTGATTTCAATTAATAAGACCATCAGAGTCTTCACCTGCTCCCATTTGCTTCACGATGCTCGCAAGTCCCGAGCAGGATTTTTAACCTTCCTCAACTGCTGGCTCATGGGGTTGTTCCATTTCTGAAAAACCTGGAGTTAATTGACACTAATGACAAGGTAAAATCAGAGACCAACACTCCATTTTCTTCGTTTCTTTACCCGCCTTGCCCGCCCGAAAAACCTCCAGCTTCCAAATTACCCTTCCTCACGTTTTTCATCTAAACCCAAGCCTTGACTCTTCTTGCTGCCAATCCGAAACCGAGAGCTTCTATTCTGGGAAACAGCAAGAAATCTCCTTCTTGTTTCCCTAGTTTCTCACGAACAGAACCTGTTAAAGTTCTGGGTGTCTGGTTTTTTTCGCATGTCCGCTTCGAAGGGTCTGAAACACTGAGAAAAAAATTCTGCAACCATGCATCTCAGCCAAGATGATAATACAAGGTAAAGGACTCTGAAATATCCCTTCCACATCTTCCATACCTCACTGCCCGAAACTTCTGAAATGCTAAATCACTTCTTCCTCCTTCTCTCCACGCATGCAAGCGCCTGGGAGCTAGCACGAGGTAAATGCTACCGGTTTATACTGTTCACTTCTTCCTCCTTGTCCTCGTTCTGATCTGTCCAGAGTTTCTTGCTCAGTTCCTCTACCCTCTGTTTTTGATTTCCGAAAGTTGTGTACTGACATCCTTCTCTTGTCTCATTTTCTGCATGCATGAGTATCTCTAGGAAATTTCCTCAAGGGTTGCGCCAAACTCATCCAGAAACTCAATCCAAACTGTCTTGGAATCGGATCTGAGGTGAGGCCACAAGCGGTCATGTTCCTTACCTTATTTTCTGTTTTAGTTTCATCCATAAGACAACATCTAACGCTTCCATCTCTCGGTAATATATAAAACAACTAATTGGAAACTCTTCCCTCTGCATAGCCGATTGTAAAGCCAAGATTTCTTTATCAAATCACCAATCAAACCTGAAAGGATCCAAGGAGAAGCTAGTTCCTAACCAAGGTAAAAAACTGTCAGAACCTTGGCATTTTAACTCGTGATATTTGTCCAAAAAAAAAGAGAAAACAACAACTTACTTTGCTCTTGGATCTGTATAGGTGTGAAAACAACCTATGGGAAGCCAAGAACCACCCTGGAGAAAATAGCTTCAAAGCCCAGGGTTGTAACTCTTAACTCAAGCTAAATTCATGTCTAAAATCTGTACCAACACAAATGTAAACCGCTGCTAAATATATCGTCAAACCTGGTAACAACGAGCTGGAAAAGAAAATTCTATGTGCTGTAGGGTAATTAGGTGGGCAGTCTGGTAGTTAAAACATTGGGTTTCAAATGCTTAAGCTTCTGCCAGGCTGATGCCAAAACCATACAGATTAAACCCAAGAGTGATGAGCTGGTAATCTGAGATAAACCTGATTATGTTGGTTTGGTGAATCAGCCAAGATAATGCGTAAAAGCTAAATTCTGAGTAGTAAGAGCTGTTCTGATTGTCGTGAAGATTGTGCTGTTGTTCAGGGAACTCTGGGGGTGAAGTAACCAGGAAAAAAAATACTTAGTCAAAACAAATAAGGCCTAAGTGGGAAGTGTTGAAAGATTTGATTAAACAAGTGCTGGAAACTCGGGTGAATCAGTGCTGAAACCTACTCACACTCTAACCAGTAAACTTGAAGAACATAGTTCCTTCTCTGTTGTTATCTTAGCAGAAGTTTTTTTGGCTCTTCTGTTGCGTTAGTGAAGCAACCAGAAGATCACCGTAAGCCGCAAGAATTTTTCGGTTGCAGAATCAAATATAAAACAAGAACCTGATTAGGAAACAAATGCTGAGTGCTGTACGCAGAGTATGTTGAGTTGTTTTGTTTTAGGTTCGAACTCTTCCTAATACATTTAGATAGTTGGTAAAAATGTTGGGGTGGGATTGGAGATGTAGTAATGAACAAAAGGGAAAGCCTTAAGAGGAGATATACAAGATTCTGTTTTCGGTATGCTGTAGTTTGCGTCCTCCGTATCGGAAAGTTTTAGGAACGTGCATCAGTGCTTAGTTGGGTTGATTTTTGGTCTAAAACCTTGCTAGAACACCTAACTAAGTGGGTAAATACCATGAGAGAAAAATGGAGATCAATGTAACTAACTAGAAAGAGAGTTTCCTGAAACTGGTTGCTTTTGTAAAACCGACCTTCAACAAGGGTATGGGGGTGGTATTAATTTGGTGGGGAGACCAGACAGTGCTCAAGCACACAACCGGGTCTCAACTTAGGTTGAATGAGTTATAAATCTGTTTAGCTCCTGAAGAGCGAAATTGGACGCAATAGTATACATCACTAGTATTCAAATTCTGTAACTTGTGATCTCTGTATAGATAATTTTCAGAGGTATTAGGGGAGCTGTTTGGGCATAACAATGAACCTAAGACAAGATTATTGGGCCAGGAGATGAGGTCATAAACTCGCTAAACAAACTAGCTAAGTAAAACCAAATGGAAACTTAAGTTTGGGAGTCAGAAACCTCACCACATAAAGACAAAAAAAACCGGTGTAGGATCCTGGAAAGCTCGACAGGATGTAGGATTAGTTTATAGGTTAATTCTGTCACCCTTAAATAATCAGAGACTCGCTGAACATGAGCCAAGTATAGGACCTATCTAACTAACGGAAACGTATGTTGAGGTTAGGGGATAAGGCTATAGCATAATAGGGCCAGGAATGGACGTGGAGGGGTAACTAAAGGATGTATAAGTATAAACACTTAAAATAAAACTAAGTGGTCAGCTAGTAATGTCTGGAAGGTCTAATACCTATGCGGTCGTATAAAAAAAAATTAAGGGTAAAACCGAAGATGGGTTAAATACGGGGGGCCGTTCTATAAATTAAATAATGAAGGTTAGGAAGTTGAATAAGGCTTTGGAAATTTAAGTAATGATATAAACTGATTAAGGGGTATAATATGGGGTTTAAATAATTAAAGTGTTGGTTATTAAAGAAAAGGGGGCTAGGGTGTAACTATGAGGAAAATGTGGGAGAATGGTCAACTTGGATAAACTTGTTAAATGTTGGTGCGTAAAATACTCTAAAACATTAGTTAGAGAGGGAACTTAGTTAACATGTAAAACGTCGATGTAAATGGCCCTAGGGCTAAGCTAAAGTTTAAGATTAATACTTGGAAAATTCTAAGGGCTAATATCATCTGAACATACAACAAAAGATTCATCTAGGGAATGATCCCGATAAAATGAAATAAACTAGGGAAATGTCACAAGGGTCGTCACACGAATTATAACTGACAAATTGTTTTAATCAACGATAGGGCCATAACGAACGCCAACCGGGACCCTGTGTGTGAGACAACCCTTTTGCTCCTGAACCAGGTATGGACATGTGTGGTTCGTACATACCGTGTTACACGGCTTGTGTGTTGTGTGCCTTGTTTGACTATGACCACAAGACTAATGCATGAAGACGGATGTTTTGTTTTACCATGCTTATTTGTCTGTGGTGGGCTTGTGTAAAGCATGTGAATGGATTTCTTATTTTCCTTGCTTACCCGCTTGCTATTATTGTGCATATTGCTTGCGCGCACACAATAGTGTAGTCCCTTCTCGTTGATGAACCTTGAGATGAAACACAACGAACTTCGTAAACAAAACAAAGGAACTACATAAAGGGAAAACTCCTCTTAACTATAGAGGACCTCTAATGACACCCACTATGGTGTCGAATTATCAATGATAATGATAAGCCAATACCCGTTAGAAATGAATAGGGAGACGGACCCTTTGTATCCAGGGTAGAGACCAATAATCTAAAAAGGAATAGGGAGACGGACCCTTTGTATCCGGGGTAGAGACCAGAACGTTAGAAGGCATAGGGAGGACGGACCCTTTGTATCCGGGGCAGAGGCTAGTAACATTGAAAAAGGATAGGGAGACGGACCCTTTGTATCCGGGGCAGAGGCTAGTAACATTGAAAAAGGAATAGGGAGACGGACCCTTTGTATCCAGGGCAGAAGCTAGTAACATTGAAAAAGGATTGGGAGACGGACCCTTTGTATCTGGGGCAAGAGGCTAGTAACATTGAAAAAGGAATAGGGAGACGGACCCTTGGTATCCGGGGAAGTGGCTAGTAACATTTAAAACAACAGAGAGAGAGAGAGAGAGCTATCCGGAATGGAAGATTGGCTATGGACAAGACGTTCTTCAAATTGTGGTGATAAGAGAACTCACAATAATGTAACACCCCTCTCCATAATCACGATATAATCCCTCACGTAGCAATAAATAAAACGTCTCGCAGTGGAAAAATAAATAATAATTACAAAACTCACACGGGTGTCACCGGCCATTACTCGCCCATGCGAGCAACGTAGCCATACCACATCCAACTTCCAAAATAACAAACTGCTAACCGCAGTGATAACGAGAACTCCTATACATCAAACTAAGTCCATAACCATAAACATTGACAAGTGGAGCGTCTACCCAATCCTGAAAAATACATAACCTTACCATAAGACCATACACCATCTTCATTACCATACAACATCTCCAACTACCCTGTTCCTGCTCTTCAGCTCCGACAATGATCAACAACCTGAAATGGGTGTAGTATCAGCGATAGACGCTGAGTATGCCGGGCCTGGACCCTATTGGTCACTTGTCATTTTAACCATCTTATTATTAGATGGTTTCATGCTTTTTCCTTTTTACAGTTATAATCGACTGAAGCATAAATGTATAATATACATAATCAACCATCCAAATATTCATAAACATAATCATCATCCACAAATATTCATAAACGTTAGTCATCCATCCAAACAAAAGATTCAAAGAATATCCACACATTTGTATAGAACGTATCGAGCAATAACAACAATATTTGTACAATGTACAATCGCCGTAGTGTTCACCATCCACTGTCAATTTAATTTTAGTTTGGCTTTAAGCCCCGTCCATATGTACAATGTACATTCGCCGTAGCGTACAGTTCCCATAGTTAATTTACCTAGCCTTGTAGGCTCCATCCAACCATGTTTTTAATTATGTCAGTAGGGGCGTCATGTTAGGACACCCGATAACCTCACCATGGACAGTAGTCCCCCGTACACACAAGGTGCCTCATTTCGCCAGAGGTCCGGAGGCCCTGACTCACTTATTATCGTCTCGTAAGACGTCTCATAAAAAGGCCGTAGCCACCTGATCCACGAACCTATTCTTGGGCTCGTTGGATATAACCTGGAGCGGAATCCAATTAGGAAACCCTCAGTGACTCACAAATGCGCAACCAAGTGGTTCGTAAACCACCGGGATTCCTCACCTCAATCTCATACCATCACTCTCTCATGTTTTCAGATATGCTCTTAGTCTTACGGAGAATATATTTATTAACCAGCGGCCCAATGGGTCACGCATACCTAGAAGTCAGCTAGGTGATATTTATGTTAGAGATCCATGCTCTAGAGGACCGACAATGTCGTGACTCGTCCCTAAGTGTTTTACTTAGGTTACGATATACTTAATATCAATATCATGGTATTATACCAAGTAGCCGTCATGTCATCACAACGCATATGTATGTTTTATATAAGTCGATCTATAGTCGACGTAGTGTAGTCCCGTAGGACGCTCGTGCATAAATAGTTAATGCAGTAGCACACAATCACATACATGTATCCACACATATAACACACAAGTTATATCAACAAATCCGAGCCCAAGGAGCAACCTTAGGTCAACTCGGCAAACCCCTTTACATACCGTTCACCCTGATTGTATTACGGTGGAGTATGATCAGCAAGATCCTACGCTCCGTGTAGTCCGTTAGCTCGTCAAGCGTCCTTGTCAGAAGTACACTCTAAACGGTAATAAACTATAAGTCAGTCCTCCATGACTAACTACATCCGGTATAATCCGAATAATAAGTAACCCCGACAGTTACACCTCCGTTTTCTACAGTTTGTTGTTACGGGTTTTCTCTAAAACAGTCGGTTTTTGTTACTTAAAACGCTTACGTCAAAACTATCCCAACTGTTAAGTTTAATTCACTATTCCTTTTTAATCTTATCCACCCTCCAGTTTAGGTGCGTAACCCATAGTTGCATGTTATGTGCATGCATGATTATAATTATATTATATTCTTTTTCTTATTGTATCTTTATTTTATTGTATTCTCTCTCTCATATTGTTTTTTTTTTCCCACCATCCTTCTAATTCGACATGTTGTATAATCCCTTTATCTTTAGCAAATATATTTGTTTTTCCAAAACTCATGACTTATAGTTCGTAACTATATTTATTTTTTTTAAATAACCACCACCATTAACTCATAAGGTGTTCACACCCAAAATATATTATCCACCTTATATACATTATTCTTGTGTATGTATATATTTTTACCACATAGGTAATTCCTCATGAGTTTCATAAACTCTTATATTTTGTGTTACATTTCATCATCTTTTATTAGATGATTATTCCATTAGTTGCATCATATTATACAACTTATATTAAATGTTATCCTAATATTATGTAACATTTTATGTTGTACATTTACAACTCCTAAGGTTTATTCCATAAATACCTTATAATCCCGATTTATAAATCCCATTCACTTATAGTTTGTGTCCACACCATTTAATGTGAAATACCTTATTTGTATTAATTTCATTAAACCACCTTAATACCAAATAATTGGTTATAACATTTATAACATTATAGACCTTAGTCTAAAATTCATTTTCAACCTTTATATTTTCGGTATAGCCCTTGACTTTATTTAAATTCCCTTTTTGACCACATAACTTATGTAATGTTATACCAAAAATACTAATATCATTTGCTATGATATTTTTATTTCCTTTAACTTATAATCTATAGTTTTTATACAAGACTATTGTGTATTGCCTCGTAGGCACATATTAAAACCTTATACTTTTCCTTAAACCATAATTTCCTTTATTTACAAATCACCCCTTTCTTTTACCATGTTATATATCCCATTTAATATAACATTTCTAACTTATAAAAGAGCATAACCTATGGTTATTTTTTGTAAATTCCGAACAGACCTCATAGACATTTTTATATTGTCATTAGGCCCAATTTTTATAACATATAGTTTGATAATATCATTAAAACTATATATTATACATATATCTCAAACAATACTCTTATATAATTCTAAAAATCACCAAATTCCACCAAAGGGTTATAAATATCCTTATTAAACCCATATACTTTGATATTTACCATTCCACCATCTATTTTTCTCCAAAGTGTCATAATGACATATTAACTATATATTATTCATATATAGTTTATTTTAATTCCAAAATCCACCAAATAAATTCCTAAAAATTCCTAATAGCCCATGGGTGTTTAAAATACCATTGTACACCCTTAATTTTCGGTATAATAACATATTTACCACATATGTTATAAAAATATTACCGTTAAATACATAACTTATTATAAAACCTTAAATGAGTTATCTAACTTATTTATTTTGGTCAAAACCTAGCCTATGGTCAAGGTTGACCACCTTAATAATTTCCTTGACCAACAATTCCTTATAATTACGGTTTTAGTACCCATACTTCTAGAAATCACCATTTAACCCCAAAACTTTACAAAATCTTATAAACTTATTTTAACTCCATTTTACCTCTCATTTTCAGCCTTATTATTCTAAAGCCCCAAATTTAATTTAATTACACCTAATACCCCATTTATTTTCGGTAATGCATTTATACTACTTAAACTTACTTAAAAGCTTGTAAATGCATAAATAAAATGGCCTAAAATACATGGCCTTATTACAAACATTGGCTTGCAAAATAAATTACACATAAATGTCCCAAAAACACTTATAAATTTCGGCCTCACCACAATTTTTATTTATTTACCAAACTTCCACATAATGTCTTAAATTTGACAATTATGTTAATTAAATCTCTTAAATGACTAGCTTAATTTATCTTAGTCATTTTTTTCCATTCCTAGGTCAATATAACCTATATGTGTAACTTCACTCTCGGCCAATATATATATGCTTAAAAATTATAAAAATCATAAGTTTAAGGTGTTTATACCTTGATTATTCCTTGTATGGCTCGTTCACTTGTAGGAAAATTCACCACTGATTTAGACATGTAATACACAAAAACAAGATTGGTTACACTCCAAGCTTGAGCTAACCATAAGGAATAATTAATGTAAGATTTAAGGCAAAAATCACCTTAAAAATGCAAGGGAAGTTCTAAGTGGTTTCGACCTGAACCAAACACACCACAAGGTGTTAGATCCACCATATTGACATAGGAAACAGTTAGATCTCGAAGTGCTACCTTGTTATTAGGTTTTACCTTGGAAAAATGCCTTAAAAGAGAGTATTTCCTTTGGATCTCGGCCACCCTTGCTCCAAATGGCTAACCAACAGATTCCACATGAAAAGGAGAAGAAGATGAGGCTATGACCAAAGTTTCACAGCCAAACTCGAAGGAATCAAAAGTTATGAGCTTAAAGCACATTTTTACCTTAAAATGTAGATTTGAACAACCTTGGTCCCTCTACTGGTCTCAACCGAGTTTAGCTCTTGTTCTAACCTTAGAACACTGAGAATAAGCCATAGGAATTGATGAGCCACGAAATCTAGGTGTTGGTGTGGTGAGAAGATGAAGAAAAAGAGCTAAAAATGACATTAAAACACTTACATTAGGAGCTTAGGAGCTAGGCTTGCCTTCCATGCTCAAGAACAAACTTTGAGAGCTTGAGAGGAAGGGAGAACTCGGCTGGGAAGGAGAGGATCGGACAAGGAAGGAAGGAGAAGTGGGAAAGCTTGATTAATTTGAAAAAAGTAAAGTTACTATTGCAAATTGAACATTAGGTAAGATTTGTCTCCAAAATCATTGTATGCTGTCTCCTCACTTATTGCAGCCGGCCTCCTTGGTCCAAATGGGTCAATTAATTGACCATTGACCATGCTTGGTCAATATTGACTCATGTGGGCCCCACTTTAGGGTTTTATTAATATTTTAATATTAAATTTGTAAAAATCTGTAAATTTCTGGAATTAAATTCCTAATATCATATAATATGGTATTTTATTATATTTAAGGTATTTATAACCTTTTAGCCTATTTAAGACAATTTAGAAGGCGATTACACAAAAACGTGCTTTAAGGAGTTTTAGTGCACATTTGTGTGTCGCAAGGTGTTTCTGGGCTTGGTTTCTTTGACAACGGTTTTGTTGTGTTCCCTACATGATATTTGATCATGTAATTCAATTTTATATCATTTAGAGGTCCTTTGATTTTTTAGGTTTTCCTAGAGCACCTTTTTGCCCTTTTTGACCTTGAAGCATGTAAATGCTTTTTCTTTGTGTTGGAGTGTTGTCCAACGGTTATAATATGTTTAGTAGTATGTTAATATGCTTAGGACAAATTTTTAGGTCCTAAGAAGTTTATTTGGGTATTTATTTACCCTTAACAGTCAAAGGGTGCAACATCTTGTTTTATGTTGACCACTATTGTTCTCAGTTGACTTTTAAGGCATTTTAGGCCTTAATTAATATGATTAAATATTATCCATGCTTAATAATTTGGGGTATTTCATGAGCCCGTGAGGGCACTGGGCTCCTTAAGGGGGTAGGGTGTAACACCCGGCGTGGTGTTACCTCCCACATCGATCGGGAGAGAGCACGAACCATACCTTATTAGGGTGGGGATACTCTTCCCTTGTGTGACGCGTTTTGGGCGACCCCAGGAACAAATCCGTGCGGCCTGCGTGCCAAAGCGGACAATATCACACATGTGGGCTGTTTGTCTGGGCTGTCACAAATAATCCTTAAAGAACCAAGGAAAGATTGGCACACATGGTGCAAGGGAGGAGAAAGAAAATACACATTACGAGATAAGAAAAGAAATGAAAACACACAACGTTTGAGTGATCCTATAGTGAGGGTCATGAGTATAACATACCTGTGCACACGCTTTATTATCTACATGATTGTTGTTTGCTATACTAGCAGCTTGTTGTGCTTGGTTGATTCACTAGTAGAAAAAGTGTTTTTAATGACGGCGTTTAAACCACGGTTAAATGGAAAACCGTGGTTTAAAGTTTATAAACCACGGTTTTAATAGAAACCGTCGTTTAAGGTGCATACCAGAGCGCATATACCACGGTTTTTTCCGGAACCGTCGTATATTAGGTTAGTTAATACCACGGTTTGCAGGGGAACCGTGGTTATATAGTACATGCCGGAGTGAATATACCACGGTTCTTCAAGAACCGTCGTATATAGGGTACCTATATACCACGGTTCTTCAAGAACCGTCGTATATTGGGTACCTATATACCACGGTTCCTAGGAACCGTCATTTATATTGCACATCGCTATATAAACCACGGTTTTTTGATCAACCGTGGTAATAATTGCAGAGTGTTATTTCTGAGTGGTTAAAGTGGTGTAAAATTAAAAGAAAGGAAATTAAAACTCAAATTATAAACGTCGGGCTGCAAACAATTCCCGGTCGTAGTAGTATAAACGAGTGTCGTATCCACAGGGAGATTGTTCAATTTACCCTAGTCTTGGTAGTTACTAAAAACTGTAAAAAGGGGTTTAGCCGGAGGCAAGCTTGATTTGTTGTTAAATTAATACAGAAATAATAAAAAACAGTAAAAGGTGAATTAATTGATGTGAATGGAAAAATGTATCCTAGGATAGCGGGGGAATTTCCTAAATACTTAAACATATTTATAACCATGTTTCAATTATTTATTGCCTATTAGAGTTAATATTGTCAGTTACGAACTCTTAATAAAAGCCTTAATATTTTCCTGCTCAGTCCGGAGTGTAAATATCAAGATTAATTCCTTTGTGGTACCTAGACTATCTCAAAATCATATGTTGATAGTTACCAAATAAATGCAGTCGTTTGTCGCGCAAAGCATTTAGCAATATTAGTTAAAAGGAATTAAAACAAGTTAAATGAGAGAAACAGGGATAAATATTAATTACGTAATATTAGAAATCAAACCCCCATCCTAGGATACAGAAGAAAATTACTCAGACATTAACGGAGTAAGAAGATTACACAGATAGATTTTGACATTAATTCAGAGGAAGAACTGGTCTGTTCTCCTCTCACTGCTGCTCTTCTATTTCTTTAGTTACTGCGTGAGTGTGGAATGTTGTGGTGTTACGGGAGGAAAATAAGTGGAAGGAAATGGATGACTGTGGTGAGCGAATTCCTCCGTCGTGCGTGTGGTCTGTTTTGCAGCTAAGGTGGTGAGTTTATATAGAGGTTTGGCTCCGTACTAATTTGATTGCAGATGAAGAGGAGAGTTGATTGCTATCTTCATTGATTGCAGAGGGGACAGAGAGCTGCACGCGTGAGAGATTAATGGTAGGCGGTGCGGGAGTAGATAGATAAATCGATTCAAGTTGGAGAAGACGGCGAAGACCGGCGAAGAAAACTAGTCGCGGCGTTGATTTAATTCATGACCGTTGCTGTCCGCCTAATAAATGGCGGTCTCCTCTTATGTGTCCGCCTGTTTCAGAGGCGGTCTCCTCTTATATGTCCGCCTGTTTCAGAGGCGGTTGTGTGTGTCACGTCCGCCTCCTTAAGAGGCGGTAGCCTCTATGGTGACCGCGAGCACGTCCGCCTCCTTAAGAGGCGGTTCACTCTGTCTTGTCCGCCTCGTATGAGGCGGTCGCCTCTGTTTCAACCGCCTCGCGGTCGCATGTGAGACGTCCGCTAGTTATTGGGCGGTCGTGCCTTTTGTGCACGCGATATTATAATTATACATATATATATATATATATATATATAACAATCTTCAACCGGCTCTACATTCTTCGTTATAAGTCCGTTTTCTGAGCCGTCTGCGCCTATACGTTCGTGTCTTCGTGTACTTTGCTCCTAGCTTGTTTGTTCCTCATGTTTAAACCAATAAATTGTGAGATAATCAATAAAACATAAACTAGAGGAAAACCATAAGATAAGTGAGAAATGAGTAGAAAAGTGCTGATATAATATATAAAATACACCCATAAAACATGCTCATTTAGACACTTATCACACCCCCACACTTACCTTTTGCTTGTCCTCAAGCAAAACCATGTACCCAACAAGTAGGGAATGCTCAATATTAACAAATACTATTATGAAGGGTAGGATAAAAAGTCAATAGTACATGATCTTAAACTTTTAGAGGAGTGTGATCCATCACCTACTGGTGGCATAGGTGTACTCAGGGAAAAATAAAAATTAGAGTTTCGGGGTATGATCCGGAGTACTTCAATGCTTCTTGATTTAAGGTGACTTTGAGAACTTTTACCATGGCCAACTTCTCTCAAGAATGGGCATTGAGGAGAAAACAAAAGGAAAAATAGAATTATGCATTTGTTTCACTTTTGCATAAGAGATGAGAAGATAATAAGTAGGCATTAAGCCTTCGTTTTTAAGAACACTCAACTCTCTTTGTTGGTTACCAATGGTGTCTCAAAGTCCCTTATTATTTTATTATATTTTTGACAGAGAAGCACCCCTTAGCAATCCCTAAGAAAGAAGACAGAAAGAACCCCTGAGTAATAAAAATCCATCCATTTCAGATCACTTGGTCACACCGCATAAAAATGCTCCTCAAAAGTAATCAAAATTTTAAAATTTGTACCATTTATCCCACAATTCATAACAATATTTATTCCTAAAGAGAACAACCCACATATACAGGGTCCACAATATTGAATTTGAACAAACGCAAGATAAGCAGAGAGATTAAGCATTCAAGCATAAAATGTCACCGAAAAGGGGCACACTCCCCCACACTTAAATTGAACAATGTCCTCATTGTTCACCAGAAAAACAAGGGAAATTTCAGAAGACCTTTTCGGTAAGTAGAAAAAGAGAGAACACAGATCACAATATCATTTAAGCACATAAACTCTCCTCTGCATATTTATTTAAATAAAAGCATAATTAAAGAAACTAGTACTCCCCTGATTTTATTTTTGCTAGCGTGTTTGGACTTCCCCCACACTTGAGCTTCAGCCTCAAGTAGCGTAGCTTGGTTGCGGTGTAGACATGAAATTGCACCTGCATAAAACACTAGAAGCAACCATACTATAAACGGGTTAAAAGTTAGCAAAATAAATTTGAAGGGAATCTGAAAATTAAAACAGCATAAAAGCATATAAAGATAAGTTCATCCGGGTTGCCTCCCGGAAAGCTGCCCTTCTTTAACGTCTTTAGCTAGACGCTTTTTCGTTAGATCGATCCTGGGGTGGTTATGAGGGAGATCCAAAGCATGACTCGATGGTTTTTTTGAGAGTCCACCTGGATGCATGTTTTCTTTTCTTATCCCGCTCTTCGTCCGGGATTGGTGGTGGTATCTCTGTAATAGACATGCCGTCTGGAAGGGTAATAAACAGAAGTGGGGATGATGGTGATTGAGTGTCCCGCACAAATTTGAGATCCTTAGATTTGCTATCTGGAGATCTTCCTGATGCAAACTCCAGCTTTTCGTTATAAGCTTGAAGGGTGATCTTCCCCTGGGCTACCCAAATGTGCACATCGGCTGTGGCAAGGAATGGTCGTCCAAGGATGAGAGGTGTAGTGGGGTTCTCTTCGATGTCTAGAATGACAAAATCGCATGGGAAGTATAAGTGCTCCACTTTAATGATAACATCCTCACCACTCCGCTTGGGTATGTTACCGAACCATCTGCCAGTTGCAGGGTCATCTTAGTCTTTTTCATCTCTCCAATTCCCAGCTTTTTGAAAGTGGAGAGGGCATCAAATTTATGGAAGCACCCAGATCACATAGGGAGTATGGAAATGAGGTGCTACCAATTGTGACTGGAATAGTGAAGCTGCCCGGATCATTGCATTTTGATGGTAGTGGTTTTTTGTAGAGTAGCTGAGCAAGCTACATTGAGAGGTACCGTACCGACTTCGGCCAATTTAGTTTTGTTGGATATGAGGTGTTTGAGGAATTTGGCGTAGTTTGGCATTTTGGCAATGAGGTCTACAAACTGTACATTGACGTTTAGCTGCTTCAGCATTGCCAGAAACTTACCATATTCATTATCCAATTTCTGCTTCTGGAGTCGGCGAGGAAATGGTATAGGCGGTTCTTGTGAAGGAGGTTCTGAAGTGGAATAGTGAGGACGTTTGGAGATGTCTTTTCTGCTGGGGCCTCAGCTTTTTCTTCACTATCCTCTTTGGATTCTTCTGATTGTTGCGGGATGTGAATCTCGTCGGTTTTCTTACCGCTTCTCAAGGTTATCGCCTTAACCTCCTCTTCTTCTTCTTCAAATTCGAGCTTCTCATGTTCATAACCGGCTACCAAGTTCTCGAGGTAGGTATTCTCAGATTGAATGCGATTTTTATAGACTTTGGCGGTGCTTTCCAATTCAGCTACATTCCTTTTGGAAGTCTCAATTGCTACAACCCATTCTTGGAGGGAAGGGTGTAGTTCTAGAACTTTAGCTGTTTTGGCCACCTCCGTCGTTTCTTCATCGTGCTCCTTCACATAGATGCACTTGGCTTGCTCTCTTGGATTTGGTTCATTTTGGCTGGGGAGAGCCCCTGGCGGTCTTCGAGCAAGATGTTTGCAAGTTGATTGAATTTTCCTTCGATTTTCTGGTTGAAGGCTTCTTGTGCAGAGCTGGTTCTGAGTTATGGACATGAAACCCTTCATCATCTCTTTGAGTTCTGCGTTTGGATCAGAAGAGGATGAGATGTGTTGTTGTGTTGTTGTTGTTGTTGTTGTTGGAAACCTGGAGGGGCACCTTGTGCTCTATAACCCATATTAGAGTTTGGTTGGGGTCGGTTCCCCTGATAGGTGTGGAATTGTTGTTCTGCCCTCCTTGGTTTGATCATTATTTTTCCATGAGAAATTCGGGTGATTTCTCCATGGATAGTTGTTGTTGAAGTTGTTGTTGTAGGATTACCGGGACGGTTTCCTATGAATTGTACTTCCTCGTACTGGCCTTTGCCTTCACATTGATGAGTTTCATGAGGACCGGCGCATATGCACATCCTTCTGATGGACTGGTGGTGAACTTGTAGGTGGGGAAGCTATTGTTTTTACAATTTCGTTTTGTGATGTGTTAGCTTTTCCACCATCTTTGCAAGGGACGAGATCTGAGCCGATAAATGATCTGTAGGCTCAACATGGAGTAGGCCTGCTGCTCGTGGTGTTCTTCCTTTGGATCTCGTCCACTGTCTGGTATTGCTCGTCATGGTTTCGAGAAGATCCATTCCTTCTTTAGGAGATTTCATCATGAAACTCCTCCTGCAGAGGAATTGACGAGTAGTCGGTTCCCATCATCCAGACCGTTGAAGAATGACAGGCAGAGGGATTGATCGTCAAGACCATGGTGGGAACACTTCATTAGCATATCTTTAAACCTGTCCCATGCGTCGTACAACGTTTCTCCCGGCTCTTGACAGAAAGTGTTGATTCACCGATCAATTGCCTGTTCTACTGGTTGGGTAGTATTTGGCAAGGAATTTTTGGGCCATTTGAAGCCATGTGGTGATTGATCGGGAGGGAAGGCTTCGGTACCACCGGTTTGCTGAATCCGATAATGAGTGAGGAAATAGTTGGAGTCGAATTCTTTCTTTGACGATGCCGGTTTGACTAAAGGAATTGCAGAAGTCTAGGAAGAGACTCAGATGATTTGGGGCTTCATCTGGGTTCGCTCCACTAAACTTGCCTAGATCCCGGACGGCGGTGATGTAGTGGGTTTTGAAAACCCAACGTCCGGCTTCTTCTGGTGTTAGTTCAGGGAGAACTATAGCTGATGCTCTTCCTTCGGTATTAGGTTGGTGATAATCAGATAGGGCACGGTGTTCTGGTTGAATTGCATGGTCCATTTCATTTATAACTTCGTTATTGGCCATGGCTTGGTTTCTCAGGTTTCTCTGTGCTTGAAATAAAGTACGCTCGGGTTCGGGGCTCGGACTGATTGGTGGAGAGCCTCGGGTTCGAGTGTTTGGCATGCACAGAAGATAACTTGTGGTTTGTCAGAAGCTGCAAAATTAGTTAGTAAATAAAATAAGAAAGACAGAAATATTGGTTAGGCTGATAAACGTTAGGGGTTAGTATACAGAAATTATAAGTTAGTAGTTAGTATACAATGGAAAGAAATGTTAAGGACAATGGAAATGAAATGTTAAGGACAATGGAAAGAAAGGACAATGGAACGAAATGACAGGAAATTTAAAGTTAGTAGTTAGAGACAATGGAAAGAAAGGACAATGGAACGAAATGACAAGAACAAATGACAATGGAACGAAATGACAATGGAACGAAATGACAATAATATTAAGATGTTAGGAGTTAGATGTCCAAAGTCCGAAGTCAAATGTCCAAGTCAGGTCAGAAGTCCGATGTCCAATTCAGATTATAAGTCCGATGTCCAAGGTTAGATTATTAACAAGATAATATTGACAGTTTATTATAATAAAACAGGTGAACTACCGGAAACTAGGGAAATTGATGGAATCAATCTCCCCGGCAACGGCGCCAATTTGCAGAGTGTTATTTCTGAGTGGTTAAAGTGGTGTAAAATTAAAAGAAAGGAAATTAAAAACTCAAATTATAAACGTCGGGCTGCAAACAATTCCCGGTCGTAGTAGTATAACGAGTGTCGTATCCACAGGGAGATTGTTCAATTTACCCTAGTCTTGGTAGTTACTTAAAAACTGTAAAAAGGGGTTTAGCCGGAGGCAAGCTTGATTTGTTGTTAAATTAATACAGAAATAATAAAAACAGTAAAAAGGTGAATTAATTGATGTGAATGGAAAAATGTATCCTAGGATAGCGGGGGAATTTCCTAAATTACTTAAACATATTTATAACCATGTTTCAATTATTTATTGCCTATTAGAGTTAATAATTGTCAGTTACGAACTCTTAATAAAAGCCTTATATTTTCCTGCTCAGTCCGGAGTGTAAATATCAAGATTAATTCCTTTGTGGTACCTAGACTATCTCAAAATCATATGTTGATAGTTACCAAATAAATGCAGTCGTTTGTCGCGCAAAGCATTTAGCAATATTAGTTAAAAGGAATTAAAACAAAAATGAGAGAAACAGGTGATAAATATTAATTACGTAATATTAGAAATCAAACCCCCATCCTAGGATACAAAGAAAATTACTCAGACATTAACGGAGTTAAGAAGATTACACAGATAGATTTTGACATTAATTCAGAGGAAGAACTGGTCTGTTCTCCTCTCACTGCTGCTCTTCTATTTCTTTAGTTACTGCGTGAGTGTGGAATGTTGTGGTGTTACGGGAGGAAAATAAGTGGAAGGAAATGGATGATTGTGGTGAGCGAATTCCTCCGTCGTGTGTGTGGTGTGTTTTGCAGCTAAGGTGGTGAGTTTATATAGAGGTTTGGCTCCGTACTAATTTGATTGCAGATGAAGAGGAGAGTTGATTGCTATCTTCATTGATTGCAGAGGGGACAGAGAGCTGCACGCGTGAGAGATTAATGGTAGGCGGTGCGGGAGTAGATAGATAAATCGATTCAAGTTGGAGAAGACGGCGAAGACCGGCGAAGAAAACTAGTCGCGGGCGTTGATTTAATTCATGACCGCCTGCTGTCCGCCTAATAAATGGCGGTCTCCTCTTATGTGTCCGCCTGTTTAGAGGCGGTTCCTCTTATATGTCCGCCTGTTTCAGAGGCGGTTGTGTGTGTCACGTCCGCCTCCTTAAGAGGCGGTAGCCTCTATGGTGACCGCGAGCACGTCCGCCTCCTTAAGAGGCGGTTCACTCTGTCTTGTCCGCCTCGTATGAGGCGGTCGCCTCTGTTTCAACCGCCTCGCGGTCGCATGTGAGACGTCCGCTAGTTATTGGGCGGTCGTGCCTTTTGTGCACGCGATATTATATATTATACATATATATATATATATAATATAACAATCTTCAACCGGCTCTACATTCTTCGTTATAAGTCCGTTTTCTGAGCCGTCTGCGCCTATACGTTCGTGTCTTCGTGTACTTTGCTCCTAGCTTGTTTGTTCCTCATGTTTAAACCAATAAATTGTGAGATAATCAATAAAACATAAACTAGAGGAAAACCATAAGATAAGTGAGAAATGAGTAGAAAAGTGCTGATATAATATATAAAATACACCCATAAAACATGCTCATTTAGACACTTATCAATAATCGAGGCGGGAATTTTAATTTTCGGCCGAAATTTAACGCGGCGCTTTCTCTCTATTCTCATATATGTCGACTTCTTCTTTATTCTCTTCAATGTCACGGTAATTTTGGAACCCAAACCGACGAGCTCTGCAACTTTTCTTCATTCTCTTCAACCTCATGATAATTTTGGAACCCAAACCGACGAACATGCTCTGCAACTATTCTTCATTCTCTTCAACTAGCTCACGGTAATTTTTGCAATCCTAAATCGTGAACAAGGAACATGCTCTTCCTCACTCATTCTCTTGTTTTTCGGTAATTTTTGCAGCTTACACTTGCGAACAAGGAACATGCTCGTCCTCACTCACTCATTCTCACTGTAATTTTTGCAACATAACCGGCGAACAAGGTACATGACCTACGCCTCCGTTCTTCATTCTCTTCATCATATATGTTTAGTAAAGTGTTGTTGTGCATTTTGAATGAAGTGTAACGCTTTATTTTATTTTATAAGGTATTTCCGGGACTTTCAGGCCTTAAGGGCCTTTAAGGGAACTCCCGGACATATTGTATTTTTACTCAGTACTAACTGAGGACTTGGGTTTTAAAAGTCATAAAACGATCCTTGGTTACCTTCATATGAGGTTTATTGCTTATATAACTTGGTTAGCTTAAGGTCGGGCTTTAACGCTCGTTTTTGACCTTAAGGAGTTTAGGTGCGCTTTTAACGCCTAACTGTTTATATACTTTTCTCAGGGTTTAATAATCCCCCAGATAATATTTATTTACCATTATTAATTATTTAAAGGTTTAGGGTATTTCAGTCTACCCCCCTTAAAAGGACTTCGTCCCGAAGTCATAACTTATACTTACATATCTTATGGAATCAAGTTCCTCGTTTCTATTCCCTATATGCTTATCATTCCTGGGTGTCGATACTATATTTACACCTCTATATTCCATCAGTAATCTGAGTGTAAGCAATTTGTACATAAACATAACCTTGCTCATGGCAAACAATGTAGTCATAGCACAAGTAACTTGATAAATACTGTAAAGCAAATAAGTGTCCCTACTTCCTAGCTATCCCACTCGGTCATCACTGCACAAGTGCAATACCAAAACACTCAGTCCTACAGAGTGCAGAGGCGTAAACCCTTGGCAGTAAATCTCTTGTGTGATTGTAGGAATGAACATACCGCAAAGTAAATAAGTGTACTTTTATTAACCATCCAAGTGTTACATAGAACACAACCATAACCATTCAATCAATTGCACACATGTGCAACAATCAAACACAAACAACCAATTACAAAACCAGTATAGACTGCAGATATGCAAGTTGCATGTGGTGCTCTACCCCCCTTAAAAAGGGTTACGCCCACGTACCCCCCACAAGTATACACAAAACTAAGAGGAAACTGCTGGATACTTGTGTCGTATGGAGTCTTTTAACTCCCATGTCGCCTCCTCAATGTCGTGGTTTGACCAAAGAACCTTGAATATTCTAATGGTCTTGTTCCTGGTCTCCCTAGTCTTGGAGTCTAAAATGCGAATTGG
Organism: Limonium bicolor; assembly: GCA_023374045.1. Taxonomy (NCBI): domain Eukaryota; kingdom Viridiplantae; phylum Streptophyta; class Magnoliopsida; order Caryophyllales; family Plumbaginaceae; genus Limonium; species Limonium bicolor. The sequence continues at coordinate 230,171,123 of CM041776.1, forward strand.
GGTCTCCTCATATCTAAGTGTAGGATCTAGCTCGAGTGTCTCGGGCTCTAAGATATGTGACGGGTGAGGCACATACTGCTTTAGTTGAGAAATGTGAAACACATTGTGCATTCTCCCAATCTCAACAAGTAAATCTAATCTGTAGGCTAATGGGCCCACTCGCTCTGTAATACGGTACGGTCCTACATACTTCGGCCTAAGCTTGCCCTTCTGCCCAAATTTTGAAAACCCCTTCATAGGTGAAACTCTAAGGAAGACTCGATTGCCTACTGCGAACTCGAGGTCTCTCCTACGGACATCAGCATATGACTTCTGTCCTACGAGGTATAACCCCCAAGAATCTATGTATTCCCTGACATGTTCCATAGTGCATTAGTATGCTTTTATATTTGAAACATGTATGTATGGGTGAAGGTGATATACCATCTTATACGTTACCAATATTATCTCATGGCTTGTTTAAACTAATGTGTGTAATATGCTTCCATTAATAGCCTCTTGTAGTTGTAATCGTCGGCGCTCAGGTTTGTATTAATATTGGGGCATACTTAACATTTCTCTCTTAGATCTTCAGGTCATCCTCTTGTAATTCTGGTAATTGAGTTTACTATCGCCATTTGGTCGAGCCATGCATCTTATGTATATTATAGAAAGATTTCTTGATGTTATTGATTCACCAATTGTCGGTAGTATATGCACGATTACTATCGTCTGTTCATCAGGTATACCACAGTAGGGTTACCGCTAAGGTTTCTAACAAGGTATAGTTTCCTCTCAATTGGACATGTTCTTGCGGTTTGGTTCAACTCATGTGAGTATTAGTATAATGTTTCTACTCTTTATACTCTACCATGTTTATAGGTAGGTTCCCATTTAATATATTGGGTTTGAATTCATAAAGAGAGACTTAAAGTCGATCTTTCCCTTCAGATGGCAATATGGCCATAACTTAGAAGCTAGCTTGAGAATACTCTTATTATAGGTAATTGTCTCTTGATCTCCTATTTAATTTATTAACATGGTTCATGAGATAATAATGGTTAGTATTTCCCTCACAACTGACTATTTTTCTGACATACGCGGAGTTATTTTAGCTATTTAATCTCTTCAGGGTAACTTGGACAACTTAACTCTTAATTTACACCTTCTACATCTCATATACTTATTAGTCAAACTTTATGTTAGATTTAAGAATAAATACGTACGTATCACAGAAATATTTGTGACCACTTGTAGGGAGTCTCAGGAATCATCCAACCCTGACGGGGTCAGCATCAATGTTAAACTATCCTTCCACACCATTTTATGTTTGGTTTTCCCTGATCTGACCAGGATCAAGTTTGACCTCCCACGTCAAATATCAAACAATCACATAATTTTCATTGTCCAAATTTTATCTTATCGAACTTTGTGACGTGGTGATTACTACATGTACCTTTTCCCTTGACTGTTATACAACTATTCCAATAACTGTTATAACCTATACTTGAATCTAGTGTATTCCTTAATCCCCGGAACTAAGTTCCTTTGATCAAATCATCAAGCGGGGAAGCCAGTTTTTCCTCTTGGCATAAAAGATAAATTCCTACTAAAACTTCTAGCCACATACTGTCTAATAATTATATTCAACAATCATTTGACTCTTAAACCCATCATACAAGCAATGAATTCAGTTATGAACTTGGATGCCTTAGAGTACACTCTTCTCTTTAAAAGGCTTATCTAATGTTTAACTTATCAGGGCTTGATTATTGCCTATACTTTGGTTATCATCACTTGGAGCAAAGACAATCATAGTTATTACTAAATTTGGGATAAGACTCCAAGGAAAGGTTTTCATAACCCGATCAACAATTACAGTTCCATAAAGTATTATTTCCTCCGCCTTAAAGCTTGGCTTTTTCTTATTCTTTCTAAACTCCATAAATCAAGTGAACCATATGTTCAGCCTAGGTTAAGTATCTCTTAATATCAGTACCATCCCAAACTAAGGGTTTCCAGTTTGGATCCTACGGTTTGGTAACAGGACAATCAAAGCTTATTGTTTGTTTCTATCTCTTAGAAACGTGGTTAATCCACAAGCTCAATAGCTTCCAAAAATAGGTCGATTAGGTGTATCAAATAGAGGTTTTAGAATCACAGGGATTAGTACATAACGTTAGGAAGGTTTATGTGTAAAACAATTGTTACAAGTCAAGGGGTATGTTTTCCTACTTTTAAATTTAACTTCCACTCACTTTTAGTGTATATATTAATTCAAACTTTTAATATAACTTATACCACCATCATTGTAAGTGTCAAGGAGAGTTATTCGTTACCAGGTTTATATTAAAATTTATATTACATAGGGGGTTAACCCTATTTGATTTCTTGCGCTCTTCATTCGCATTCATAAATTGAGCTGTCATAGAAGACATATGCTCGTATAGAACCATAAGGATAGTGTAGGATGTGTGCCTCAAAATAGGGTAGGTATATTTAATGATACTTAGCCCCCTGAAATGTATCAATACTCCTCAACATTTTAGGTTTACAACCTCCAAATTATATGTATATATGTAGCATTTGGTATTGCTAATTAGGTAATTCTCCCGACTTTAGAAAATATAGGTTCAAAGTTGGTTCTCTCCCCTTTATTAATTAGGAGTCCAGCACTGTCACTATATTGATTCTAGCTGAGACCCTTGGTATTTGCTCAGGTATTTTAAAACCCGTGCTTTTCCATTATGGATGTTTAGTTATATATTCCGAGATTCTGTTTCTCTATTTGTCATATTTCAAGGTTTGCACTATCTTCTCGCGAAGTTAATAAGGGATTGTAAGATTTTTCCAGTCCCGCACTGAGCGGTAAGCTCGGTGCCTGGGTATCCCATAAAATTTCTGTGTTTGCTCTTTACGTGCAGGTCTTCATCAAACCCTTTTGACAATTCATGTAGTCTTAAGTATTTTATATTAATTAATGTATTCCTTTTCATGACATTGCTCGTCATTTAGGCAGGTCATACTTTGTAGTTACTGTAAGTTTGGACAGTTGATAACGCCCTTCGGCGGTCCAAGCAAAAACCAACTTATTATTCCTCACTGTACTATCTCACACCCTTTATCCCAAGGCTAATCTCGGTTTGTATTTGGTTTAATACTCTTAATCCTATGGTACATTAATCTGGATTCTCCACTATATATTAACGCGTCTCCTGACTTCAAAATAATCTTGTTCACCTTATCCATCCTCTTCTTATCACCGTATAAAACTCAGTATCATCTCCTATGGAGAATGATACAACTGGTATCCTAGGAACTTGTGCTCCATCTACCTTTCTTACTTCACTATATAACCTAGCCTGTGGATCCCAATCCTTACCCATACACATCATATATAATTTAAGTTTTGATCCACTCCCATATCCTGGGATATAAAATCCTCCAAGGCCTATCCCTAAAGTTCTACATTCATTTACAATAGTTATTTGTTCATTTTTTGTTAAGTATTGCTTGAGTAAGATCATGCCGGGTCGAAGTACTTGGCATTATGCCTCCGGATATTCCCGACCTTCGCACATAGGCTCAGGTGACCTCGGTCTCATAGGTAAGGAAAACAAATGTCGAAGTATCTTATTAGGTGAGAGGTTACCTAAGTTAGGTCTCTCTAAATTTTTGATACTTACCAACACATACAAGTCTCATCAACTGATAATCATAACACACATTCAAGCATCATGCATTTGGTTTAGGTTCTAGGCTTACCAGTTTCGCGCTGAGCGTTAGCCTCAACGCCTGAAGTTCCCACTGTGTACAGGGTATTTCTTCATGGAACTATCTCCTTTCCCTTCCGACTCCCGGATGAGGATGGCTGTCCTGCTGGTCCTCTAGTATAGGTGTTGTTCTGTGGCGTCTAGTCTCCTCTTGGTCCTCCCGCCACAATAGCTGGTGTTCTCTATGAACCTCTAGCTCCCTTGTATACTCGGCTCCCTGGATTGGAAAAGCATTCATACTCCCTGTGACCTTTCTTTCTGCAATAACGGCACTCCACCTTCCTTCCTAAGCAATCTACGTCTGGGTGATCCTTTCCATAGCGTTTACAGTAATAGTGACGTTGGGTTGGCCTATTGCCTCTAGGTGGTGCTGATCTTAGTGGCTGAGCATCAATAGCTGGGCCGGTCAGACGAGGGACCTGCTCCTTCGTCTTCTGACCATGGAAATCCTTCCGCCCCTTCTTCTTTTCAAAGAATCTCTTCCCCTTCTTGTAGTAACCGCCAGAGGTTGCTCCACCATCATCTCCTTTAGTACTCTTTCTCTTCTTTCTTCCTGCGCCTCTTCCCCTAAACTTTTGAATCTTCACAGTGTCGGAGTAGTCGACTCCTGGTATGTAGTCCAACAAACTGGTGAACCGCGCGTAGTACTGGTCAACTGTTTGACTCCCTTGGATTAAGGTCTCGATCTCCTGCCTTTTCCTCTGCTTTAGGTGTTCGGGGTAGAACTTCTCCCGCAACACTTCTACAAACGTTGTCCATCCAAAGTCCGGTGTAGCTCTACGGTGGCCCTCCACAGACCGCCACCAAATGTCAGCTGCGTCCTTCAGGTTGTACGCGGCGATGTCGACTTTCTGGTCTTCTGGAACTCTGACAACCTTGAACGCCTTCTGGTGCTCTATAATGAACTTCTCCAGTGCGACAGGGTCCGGTTCCCCTGAATAAGTCGGTACTCTCGCGTCTGCAACGCTCTTCAACTAGTTGGTTTCCTTGGCTGCGGCGGGTGGGGTATGGATCCCGTAAGTTGAGCTCCTAGTTGCTACGGGAAGGCCGTCATGGCTGCTGCTAGGCCTGGTACCTCCGGAACATCCGCTGGTGTCTTGCCACCGTGTCCACTGCTGCGTCCACGTGGTCTTCCTCTTGTCGACATCTATAGTATATTATTATTACTACTCGGCTGCTACACCATTTTACATACACAATCACAAATATATAAGAGAGTTAGCCATTAGCAATAAAGATATTCCTAGATTTTTCTAGGTCACGAATCCTCACAAACGTTTCCCGTATCCCAAAATTCCTATGCTCATGTTCTTGACTCAGTATCATTTCATCATACCACTTTTTGTAACACCCCTAATCCTAAACCTGTAATAACGTCGCAAGTCGTAGCATAATAAATAATAATTCGCAGCGGAAAATAAAACTATCTACCTTGGTGTTACACGCCGTTACTCACCCTTGTGAGTAACAAGGCATCCTTACTCCTTCCAACAACCTTAACTCCTCACGCTGTGATGAACAGATACTGAGCACTCTAATTATTACAAACCAAATCCAACTAAATGAGCAACTAACTGAATACAACAACCTCCTTAATACAATACAAAATAAAACCAAAGGTGTTTGTTGAAAACACATCAGCTACCCGCATGTCCCGCACTCCGGCTTGAGTCTTCTTCAATAACCTGGAATGTTTGGCCCATTGAAGGGCTCAGCAATCGAAATGCTGGTATGCTAAATGTAGTCATAAATAATCTAGATTCCTTAAGTCATCTTAGCCATCTTGATATTAGATTCTTTACATGAAATGCCGGTTTACAATAATAACAGTAATGATTGTAACATTAAACACTCACATAACAATTCACCTGTAAACATCAATGTACAATAGTACGCAACACCAATAACCACACATCAATAATCCATAACAATAACCAATAATCACACATCAGTAATCCTTAACAATAACCAATAATCACACATCAATAATCCATAACAATAATCAACAAGATACGCATATTAAACTGTACTTGTTAGTTGGCCACCTGGCCCTTATCCTTTAAACCAATCACTTAACCTTTTCCAATTAATTTCCACCTCAGGCGTCATGTCAAGACAACCCTTAATAACTTATTAATGGACGATAGTCCCCTGGGTTCCAAAGGAACCGTTACCAGCTGACCTTATGGCCCTAGATAATATATTGACCGATCTGGTCGAACCTGTGCACCAACGGCAGTGCCCTCCGCCATCATCGAATGTGACTGATGGATTCCCTTGAGTGACTCCCCATTGAAGTCTCTTGTAGTGATCACGATGCGCAACCAGAAAGTCGAAACAGTCTGGATTCCTGTCTTTATAAGTTAGCCCTTTAGTCAGTGATACAATAACCCATCCTTCAGTTAAGCCTATAATAGTTGACCATTAGTTAGGTTCAATAATACCTAAAAGTCAGTTAGTCTTGTTCCAGTTTAGATGTATAAACTTCCAGTCATAAGACATTCGCGTAATAATAGAACGCAACAGTGTTGAGCAATACAGTGTACAATACCATATACATAAAATCACAGATATCGCTCTTAAACAATTAAACACATAACATCTGGACCTTAGGAAAATCCTTAGGACATTCAGACCACACAATTAACATACCGTTCACCAAGTAACTGCTAGCTTGACAAATTCCTGTTCAGTAGTTCCTTCCCGTACGCTGTTATATAAACATGCAATACCGGGTAATATTAATACCACTATTCATTAAGCATTACAGTACTGTCACTGTAGAGTTTATATTCGTAGGATACTAACTCTGTATGTTCTTTATTTCCCCCTGTTATTTAACAATGGTTCTAGTTAGCTCATTAGTTCATTATTTTATGTGATCTCCACATGTGATAATGAATTTCCACCTTGTAGTATATTTCCATTTCCTTAATTATATACTCATAATTGTTTCCACTTATTCTTTATATTATATCCTTTGGTCATTTTTATTATAACCACGATTATTTTATAAACTTTATATTATACTCCATAATATACCATAATACATTATATTACCTAGTTTTACTTCCTTTCTTTATTAAATTACAAAACCAACCTTTTCAATTTCGGTATTTGTATTTTGTACCCAACAACTTTTATAACTTAACCATATAACTTTATAATTTACCAATTACCACTTTAATATCTCGGTAATTACCAAATGAATATTTTAGTTTTTATAAATTACCAAATAACCTTATAAATTCGGTAGTTACATAACATACACATTAACTTTTGTAAATTATTAATTAACCACATTACCATTTTAATTTACCAAATATCCATATTAACTTTCGTAAATTACAATCTTATTATACCAACTTTAATAAATTACAAATAAACCCCTTAACTTTCGGTTTTCACTTATATTTTCCTTTATTCACTGTTTAACCCCAAAACTTTATATAAGTTACATATTAACTTATAAACTATAGTTTTAATATTCAATTTTCTTAAATAACCAAGTGAACACTTATATTTTTGTAAATCACCATTTTGCCCCCTTTTAATTCGGTTTTACCAATATCTTTCATAAATTACATATTCACCCCAAAAAATTTATAAACTTAATATTATATGTCATAAATCATTTTAACCCAAAGTTTTTGGTCAACACTTCGACCAAGACTTCATTTCATAATTAATACTTTAATATACCCAGAAAAACACATGTAATTCTCAGCCATACACTATATTTTCCAATAATTACAAAATAGTCCCAAAACATTATAAAATGTTATTTTAACACTTAACCACTTATTTAAATTCACCAAAATTCATAATATTAATTCCTACCTTATATTATAACATAATTATACCAAATTAACCCTTATGTTCTCGGTACTCATATATAATACACAAAACTTTTCAAAATTTACATTTTAGCCACATAACTTTATAAACTAGCCATTTAAATACTTGTAGCTATTTTTAATACTCCTAAAATTTATATTATAAGTTAATATACTTATATATTTCAAAAATCACCAAATAAGCCATGTTTTTTTCGGCTTTGATTTTACTTTACTATATAGTTTTAAAACTTGATTTAAACTTTATAATAAATACATATAAATGTATATAAGCCATATAACACTTCTAAAAATTATGCTAATGACTTAGAATGATTATAAACTCAAAGTAGAACATTTAATTCTTAGACAATTCGGTTTATATATATGCATCTTAATTAATTTTTTTGTGATACAAATATATACCTTAAGGTAATAATCTTACCTTATATGTTATAAATTATTTTCTTTGACATTATAACCCATAGTTGTTTCGGCCTTAATTTATTTCGAGGTTATGTATAATTTTTCTACCAAAGTTTGAAGCTTAATCAAGCTTAAACTTAATAAACCTTAATTATATAAACTTACTCCTTAAATCAAGACAATTCTTGTACTTGATTTCTCCTTGAATTCCAAGCTCTCCAAATGCTATCTTGATGAACAACTTTCTGCCTCCTTATATATATTTCGGAGATCCATTTGTTAGACTTCTAACAAGGATTTATAAATAAGATTTGAAGTTGTTTTACAAGAGTTTACCTTAGGAATTTTTCAAGGAATTTTAGGTAGACCTTGAGATGGTTGTAGATCTAAATCTCCTTCATGAAATAATGAAGAGAATATAGGTTTAGGAGCCTTAAATTTTCAGAAATGATTTAAGTATTTTTGCAAGGATTTTCAACATGAAAATATACCTTAACTTGATCTTATTGTTCCTTGTGTTGTTGTTGAATTTAGGAACCTCCTTGGAGCATTAAAGCTTGGCAAAAACTTGTAGGTTTGCTAGGATGAATCTTGCTTCAAGGTTTAGTAGATTTAACTAGGAATTTACATAGAAACAGTGTTAGGACTTAATACACCATTAATGGAGCTTTGAAGCTCTAAGGAATTAACTTAGCAAAGGAAGAAGAAAAGAGAGAAGGGAGAGAGCTTACCAATCGGCCAAGGAGAATGGCAAAGGAAAGAATGAGCTAAACTCACGTAGGAAATAAGACTTGGCAAGGACAAAATTATTTGACACAATAATTGTCAATTTGTTTAGTCTTTTCTTTGTTAATTATTTGATTGTTTGGCTCAAGAAGATGCTCTCATTATTGTACACCATCGGCTGATTGACAAGGAAATTGAAGACTTTCATTGACAACTTGTAACAAGAAGACAAGACAAGAGTGCTAGGAATTTAGGTAAGGTATTCTTTTAGAATTTTCTATGTTGAATTGTCTTTGTTCTTCTTTGTATCTTACGGTATTATATGTACATATAGGAGACTGATTTCTTTGATAATTGAGGACAATATATCATGGCTAGGTAGGTAGGTATTCTATATTGAATTTTATAAGGCAATCAAGACCTTATCTCCTTGCACAAATCGGTAATGTGTGTTGTTTGTATATATTTGATTTTGTCATTTTAGACATAGGAAACTAGCTTAATTAGTGGTGTCTTCTTTTGATTATTGTAAGGCAATAATTCCCCCTTGTCCATGCTTACAATCGGCAGCACCATGAGATAGCACATGGCTGTTTTGTTTGTTTGCTTGCAACTTTACATTATTGTAGTCTAGGTTTACTTTTGGTGTATTTTATTTCATTGCTTTTGTTTAAACTAATCCTCTTGTTTTTCCTGCAGGTTTCATACGGTGATGGAGGCCTCTTTTGGCTGGGTTATTTGACATAATATAACATATGACACATGGGAAGTGAGTCACCATTCCATAAGGCAAATTTTGAACTAAAACTAGTCAATTTATACCCTAAATGGCGCCCCATATAGAGGTCAAATGGGATTGATTTTTGTTACACTATATTTTACTAAGATCATACTAATATGTGTAATAGGTTCCAGCATTTATTTGGTACATTTATACCATGGTAAAAGATGCAAGTTTTAAGGTAAAAATGCTGATTTTAGGTACCTTTTTGACTCAAAAATGGCCCTGGTTGTGCTATGATTTTAGCACTGGAATTAACTGATTTAGATGGTAAATTTATCCCCTTTTAAGACTATCAACTCGTGGCTCCTCAAAAACTTCAAGGTGATTGCGTAAAACGTGTTTTTGTGACACCCGAAGGTGCGTTTTTGTGCTTTAAGGATTTTTTGGAAAATAATTAGTCGCTATGAGTTACAAGTCTTTATTGACATTGTTTATAGCCAATAATAATATGTTAAGGTGTTACATTGAGTTATATGGGGTTATATTGACTCATAACTCAATTTTTGGGCTACCGGGACACTCCCGGGGCAAAAAGGAGCGTTAAGAAATTCGTCCGAGCACTTTGTTTATTTTTGAGAAAGTGGCTCGAGAATCCTCTTTAGGATGTTGAATAATGATGTTAGGAACTCTTATAATTAATTATATAGGAGTTCGTGCCACCTCGGCACTCCTTCGGGGCATTCCCGGGCCTTTATGGGGCCCCCATCGGGAACTTCCAAACACTTTGTATTTAACTGAGAATTTATCCTGATTACTTCATCATATATGTTTAGTAAAGTGTTGTTGTGCATTTTGAATGAAGTGTAACACTTTATTTTATTTTATAAGGTATTTCCAGGACTTTCAGGCCTTACGGGCCTTTAATGGAACTCCCGGGCATATTGTATTTTTACTCAGTACTAACTGAGGACTTGTGTTTTAAAAGTCTTAAAATGATCCTTGGTTACCTTCATATGAGGTTTATTGCTTATATAACTTGGTTAGCTTAAGGTCGGGCTTTAACGCTCATTTTTGACCTTAAGGAGTTTAGGTGCGTTTTTAACGCCTAACTGTTTATATACTTTTCTCAGGGTTTAATAATCCCCCGGATAATATTTATTTACCATTATTTAATTATTTGAAGGTTAGGGGTATTTCAGGTTCGCTATGTATCCCTAGATTGATTATTCTTGTACCTTTGTGATTTTCTACAATTCGATTGAATAAAGTTCTTTTCCTTGCTAAATTTCCTTAATCGTTTATAATTTGGTCAGTTATAAAGATTATTATTTTGTTAGCTTATAAGTGACGACTACGGCTTTCAATTGAATACAAGAAAAGAACCGGTTAGTATAGAGACGGTAATTCCTCTAAATTTGCTAATTGACCTTTAATCTAGATTGTCCTTAAAGCGGTTAATAAATAGTGGATTCGCAACGAGAGTTAGAATTCAGTCTTTACTAATTAGATTTTGCTGAGCGGGAGACCGGATATGAATTACTATTGTTCGAGGGTGTTATTCAGAACTGTTTTGGAAATCACTTAGGGAAAGGAATTACAGATTTAGGGAGAAGTAGTAAACCAGGATTTCTTTCCCAAATCAGTTTCGAAACAATTATTTTCTTGCTATTTACTGTTTTACAATCTGTTTACAGTTCTTTTATTTCTCTTCAAATCAAAACCCCAAATTTCCTGTTTTAATTTGTTACTTAGTATTTTTATCTCTTTTCCGATTAGTAAAGATTACAACTAGACATCGCCTCCTCTGGTTCGATACTTAGGGAATACTCTCTATTAAAACTTGCTAGAATTGACCGGTACACTTGCCGTTAAGTTTTAACCCAACAAGTTTTTGGCGCCGTTGTCGGGGAGGCACGGTTATTTAGTTTAATCTTTATTCTTGTTTTATTTAGTTTAGTTCTGATTTGCGAATTTTGTTTACTGTTCAAACGTTGAAGTTTTATTCTGTTTCTGTTCTTTTTGGATTTTATCGAAGTTTTTCTTTTATCTTCTAGCATCTGTTCAGTTTTATGTGTTTTATTTAATTCTGTTTGGTTTCTTTAATTAGCTCTGTCGCAGTAGTTTCACTAGGGTTTGATTCTCATTTTATTTAATCTGCTTGTTTTGATCCGATTAGATTTTGTTAGTTTAGTTTGTTTGCGTTTTCACTGTTCCGATTAGCAATTAGGTTTAACTAGTGTTTTGTTTTTAACGATCACATTAATCTGAGCTATCTTTTAATTCATTCTAGATTAGTTTATCTTTAATGTGATTAACTAGAATCCCACCGTTTTCTTTGATAGATCTTGTTCGGTTTATTTATTATTATATTTTTAGTTTGATTTTGTTTCAGATTCTACTTTATCTCTTAGTTTTGTTTTCAGATTTTCATCTTTTAGATTTTATTCTGAATATATATTTTGTGTTTAGTTATTAGGATTTTTATCTGAATATTGTGTGAGTTAATTTCTTTTTATCTCTCTCTGGTTTTTGCTGTTTTTAATTTAATTGTTACTGTTCTTTTAATTTACGATATTTCAGTTTCAGTTTGCTAACATCCGGTTTATGGTTAAAACCCGCTCTGCAGGAGAACCAGAATTCGAACTCAACCTCGAGATCGAAAGATTAGCGAGGCAGATTCGTAAGAGTTTGAATCTGGATCCACCGGTTGAGGAGAAGGTCCCTGAACCACCTGTTGTCGAAGAGGTTCTGGACGTTCAACCAGCAGTTAACATGGCAAACAATCAGAGGCAGATGAGGGACTACACTCGTCCAAGCGTTGAGGGTTTGGTTTTACCAATAGTAATTCCTGCGTTACCAGCAGGGGTGTAGTGGCAGTTCAAGACCCACTACGTTACTATGGTGATGAACGCACCTCAGTTCAGTGGGACAGTTACCAAAGATCCTAATGTTCACCTCACCACATTCTTGAGATTGGTAGGAGCATGTTTGACACCAGCTTCGCAGGAGGTTGCTCGGCTCACTCTTTTTCCATTCTTGCTGAGGGATAGAGCAGCTGAATGGTTAAACTCACTGGCGCTTGACAGCATTACCACTTGGGAAGAATTGGCTAATGCGTTCCTGGCGAAATATTTTCCACCTTCTCGGATGCTGACCATGAGAGGTGAAATTACCAATTTCAAACAGTTTGCTGGTGAGACCTTATCTGAAGCATGGGAGCGTTTTAAAGGGATAGTAAGGAAAGTACCGCATCACGGATTGGGAGAAGAGGTTGTACTGCAGTCTTTTTACAAAGACTTGGATCCTTATAGTCGATTGTTGGTTGATACGTGTGCTGGTGGAAGTTTAATGGAGCTGCCTATTACAAGAATCAAAGAGTTGTTAGAGACTATTACTACAGTAGCTAATCAGTGGGGAGGTACGAGAACCGGAGAAGCTGCACCGAAGAAAACGCTGGGGTTTATGAAGTAGATTCGAACACTTTTCTGGCTGCCAAGATAGAAGTAATGTCGAAGCAGTTTTAGCGTATGTGTGCAGTGATGAACCCACAGTCAAATGCAGCAGCTGCTCCTGAGGCTTACCCACCTTGTGAATATTGTGGTAGAGGTTCCAACATGTGCCAGTGTGCTCCACCACAAGAAGAGGCAGCAAACTATGTTGGTAACAGACCGCAAAATTATTTTGGGAATCAAGGCAACTCGGGTTACCATTCACAACAGCAGAATTGTTACCAAGCTGGCGGTAACAGCAACTACTACCAGAGACACCAACCGCAGTACAATTCATCTTATCAGAAGTAGCCACTGCAGAATCAGCAAGCGTAGAATTTGGGTGCTGGTGCGTCCTCTAGTATGGATGAAGTTCTGGCCAGAATGAATGATTTCATCTCGGTTAACACCAAGAAATTTAATGAGCTGGAAGCTTTCAATCAGGAGCAGAGGACCTTCAATAATGATCAAAGGACTTTCAATAGAAACATCAAGACTCAGCTGTCTCAGATATCTCATCAGTTAGCTCAGTGTCCTTTGGGTTCTTTACCTAGTCAGTCAGAGCAGAATCCAAGAGAACATGCCAAGGCAATAACACTAAGGAGTGGTACGCAGCTTGACCCGGTGGTCCCTGAAGTTGAGGCTCCTCTTCCTAATGATGAGCAGAATGAAGAAACTGCACCAACAAGTTCTCAGGAGAAACCATCTGAAGAAGAGGTGACGTGACGGTTAACAAAGCCCCTAAGACTTCATCACCTCCACGACGCGCAGTTGCTGAAGCGCTGGTTCCTTTTCCAAACCGGTTGAAGAAGAGAGACTTGGATGAGCAGTTTGGTAAGTTTTTAAGTATCTTTAAGAAACTAACCATTAACATTCCTTTTTCTAAAGCTTTGAAGCAGATGCCGATTTACGCAAAGTTCATGAAGGACATCCTGTCCAACAGACGGTCCTTAGTGGAGAAAGATACTATACAGCTTACCGAGAGCGTTTCAGCTGTTCTTTCGAAGAAGCTTCCACCTAAGCTTGATGATCCAGGTACTCCAATCATACCTTGTGCGATAGGTAATGTGAATTGTGGTAAGGGTTTATGTGATTTAGGTGCGAGTGTTAAATTAATGCCTTTATCTATGTATTTAAAGCTTGGTTTAGGAGAGTGTGAACCTACCCGAATTACTTTACAATTAGCTGATAGGTCAATCATCTTACCTAGAGGGGTGGTAAGAGATTTAATTGTTTCGGTTGGTACTTTTGCTTTCCCTGCTGACTTTGTTATTTTAGACATGGAGGAAGACAAGGTAGTACCGCTTATTTTAGGTCGACCATTCATGCAAACAACAAGGACTCTCATTGATGTTGAAGGGGGGAAGATAATACTGTGGTTACATGATGAGCAGCTTGTATTTGATATGACCAAGGCTGCTACCCACCCTTCTGATGTTCATGCTTGTTCAGTTTAGATTGTTTTGACACCTTGATGCAGGATTATTCTTACAGCCCCACGGAGCTAGATGCATTGGAGAAGTGCTTGGTAGATTCTATAGAAACCACTCATGATGACTCTAAGGTTTCTGCTACAACATTTCAGCTTTCTGCTGGGAGGCCATATAGGAAGAACCACAGAATCGAGGAGGAACCGCTGGACCGAGTTCCAAAGACGCTAGCTCCTTCTGTGGAATCACCACCTTCTCTTGAACTTAAACCTCTTCCTAGTCACCTTAAATATGCTTTCTTAGTTCCTCCATCTGATTTACCAATTATTATTTCTAATACTTTAACCGATGTACAGGAGGAAGATTTGTTGCAGATTCTGAGGAGGAACAAAGAAATGTTAGGATGGTCCATCGCTGATATCAAGGGTATTGCTCCCACGTTCTGCACCCACCGCATTTATCTTGAGGAGAATTACAAGCCATTGAGACAGCCCCTGCGAAGACTGAACCCGAACATGAAAGAGGTAGTTAAGAAAGAGGTTATCAAGCTATTGGATGCAGGTATTATCTACCTGATTTCTGACAGCGAATGGGTAAGTGCTACACAGGTGGTACCTAAGAAGGGAGGTTTAACTGTGGTACCTAATGATAAAGGTGAATTAGTTCCTCAGCGTACTATTACTGAGAATAGAGTTTGCATTGATTATAGGAAATTAAATGCCGCCACTAGGAAAGACCATTTTCCCCTTCCCTTTATTGACCAGATGTTAGAAAGGCTTGCAGGACAAGAATATTATTGTTTCTTAGATGGTTACTCCGGTTATTTTCAGATACCAATTGCTAAGGAAGATCAGGAGAAAACCACTTTTACATGTCCGTATGGTACTTATGCTTATCGACACATGCCCTTTGGTTTATGTAACACCTGCTACCTTTCAGCGATGCATGACTGCTATTTTTGCTGACTTTATTGAAAAGTGTACCGAAATCTTTATGGATGATTTCTCTGTATTTGGACTGACTTTTGATTCATATTTGAGAGACTTGGATTTAATCTTAGCTAGATGCAGGGAAACTAACTTGGTGCTTAATTGGGAGAAGTGCCACTTCATGGTGTAGGAAGGCATCGTGCTCGGACATAAGATTTCTAAGCAAGAGATCGAGGTAGACAAAGCCAAGGTTGAAGTAATAGAGTAGCTGCCACCACCATCATCGGTAAAGGATGTCCGGAGTTTTCTCGGTCACGCAGGTTTTTATAGGCGTTTTGTTAAGGATTTTTCTAAGATTTCAAAGCCTCTTTGTGATTTGTTAATTAAGGATGCTAAATTTGAGTTTACGAAAGAGTGCTTAGATGCTTTTAATCTGCTTAAGGCTAAATTGGTTTCTGCACCTGTTATTGTTGCCCCTGATTGGTCATTACCTTTCGAGATTATGTGTGCTGCTAGTGATTACGCATTGGGAGTAGCTTTGGGTCAGAGGAACGACAAGGTTTTGAGGATAGTCTACTATGCTAGTAAGACTATGAATGAGGCGTAGAAGAACTACGCAACAACGGAGAAGGAGCTGCTGGCAATTGTCTTTGCATGTGATAAGTTTCGACCTTACATCATTGGCAGCAGAGTCATTGTGCACACTGACCACTCTGCTCTCAGGTATCTCTTTGAAAAGGTTGATGCTAAACCCCGTTTAATTAGATGGATTTTGCTTTTGCACAAATTCGACATTGAGATTAGAGACAAACTTGGGGCGTAAAACGGAGTGGCTGATCACTTATCCCGTATGGAAGTTCCAGATGATGGCAGACCGATCAATGAATATTTTCCTGATGAGTATGTATACATGGTCGATCGTTCCACAAACCCTTGGTATGCTGATATTGTGAACTTCCTAGCTAAGGGCATCGTCCCTCCAGAGTTGACATATCAGCGGAAGAAGAAGTTCTTCTCCACGGTCAAGCATTACCTTTGGGACGACCCGTTTCTGTTCAAGGTTTATGCAGACGGTATGATTCGTAGGTGTGTTTATGAGGATGAAGCTAGAGACATTCTATCGCACTGTCATTCTAGAGAAGCAGGAGGTCATTTCGGTCCGGCTAGGACAACCGCGAAAGTTTTGGAGGCTGGCTTCTTTTGGAAGAACTTGAATAAGGATTGCTATCAGTTTGTTTCCACATGCAATCAATGTCAAAGGTAGGGGAATTTATCCAGAAGTCACGAGCTACCATTGAATTCTATCTTGGAAGTTGAACCGTTCGATATTTTGGGCATTGATTTCATGGGACTGTTCCCATCATCTCAGGGTAACCTCTACGTCTTGGTAGCAGTGGATTATGTTACCAAGTGGGCTGAAGCAATAGCAATACCTACCAATGATGCAAGAGTGGTGCTTAAGTTTTTAAAGAGGAATATCTTTACCCGTTTTGGTGTCCCACGAGCGATCATTAGTGACGGAGGTACCCACTTTGCAACAAATAGTTTGACGCTCTTCTGCAGAAGTATGGTGTATGACATAAGGTTTCTCTACCGTATCATCCACAAACGAACAGACAAGCTGAGATTACAACAAGAACTTAAGTGGATTCTCCAGAAATCTGTCACATCCTCGAGGCGAGACTGGTTGCTTAATTTAGATGACACCTTGTGGGCATACCGCACTGCTTTCAAAACACCTTTAGGTATGTCCCCATACAAGTTGGTGTATGGCAAGGCATGTCACTTACCTGTAGAGCTGGAGCATAAGACTTTTTGGGCAATCAAGGTGTTGAATTTTGATCTACAAAAGGCTGGTGAGAAGCGTAAATTGCAGTTGTGTGATCTGGAGGAGTTTAGAGAGGATGCTTATGAAAATGTCAAGATCTATAAGGATAAAACAAAGAGGTAACATGATAAGCTGTTGGTCAAGCGTGAGTTTCACATTGGGGATAAGGTTCTTCTATTCAACTCCCGTCTGAAACTATTCCCAGGGAAGTTGAAGTCTCGTTGATCTGGACCGTTCACAGTGACAAGTGTCTCGCCTTATGGAGCCATCGGTTTAATCAATACAGAAGGGGAGACATTCAAAGTCAACGGGTCTCAGCTGAAGCATTAGCTAAGTGGTGATATCACCAAAGTTCATTCGGTGATCACGGTGCACAATCCTCCATACTGATCATACAGTTGCACGGTCTAGCCAAAGACCGAAAAGACGGGCAGCTAATTGGGAGCCAACCCAATCTTCTTTCATTTTCTTTCTTTCTTTTAGTTTTGTTTAATGCTTTTACTTTTTCTAATTCTTCTTTTAGTTGTTTTCCCCATGTTTGGTTCTGTTAAGTTGTAGGATTGATGCAGGAAGAGAAACAGAGTTCCAGGAAGCGGACTTTCGGTGGAATTAAATGGGGTGGTCTGGGACATTGTCCATACCCTAAGTCCCGGACCAGTTAATGAGGAAAGTTTCGGCAGGAAAAAATGGGGTGGTCCGGGACCTGTTACGAGACTTAAGTCCCAGACCCACGAATGGTGGAAATTTCGAAGAATCGTAAATGGGGGTTCGGGACCTGATCCATAACTTAAGTCCCGGACCAGAGGAGCACCCAACCTTCGACCCAAATTTACATATGGTCCGGGACCTTACCCATAACCTAAGTCCCGGACCCAAAGCGACCGTAACCTTTGACCTATTTTACACAGCGGTCCGGGACCTCATACATATCCTAGGTCCCAGACCAACTACACTTCCGAAAAATAATTGCAACATCATCTTCAATACTCATTATCTCCAATTTCACATTCTACAACCCTAGCCCCTACTACTCTCCCGTCGACTTCAGTGCACCTACTCCACCACCGCATTCCAGTCCAGCCGCACCACCACCACCTCCCATCTCCGTCGCATCACCCACTCCCCCAACCCGACACCTGCCACCATCTCCGACTCCACCCTCTACCACCACTTCCGTATCAGTTGCCTCGAGATACACCATTACCACCTGACACAGTCACCCACTACATCACCAACACCTGCACTTCACCACTCCTGCTCCACACCATTTCAGTCGCCTTCACCACTTCACCGCCGCATCTCAGAGACAGTGTCACACTTCTTCTTCCGTCACTACTTACACCGCATCACCACCACCTGCTACACTCCACCAGTCGCCCTATACCTAGCCGTTTCAGCCGCCCACACCACACACTACCCACAGTTCCCTCTCGCCACCAACTCCCGCCTCCATCCCCACCTACTATCTTTGTCGCACTTCATCTCCCGTCACCACCTACACTCCATCGCCACCACCAAGTTCCCACCCACTCGCACCACCCGACTCTACCCACCACCAATTTCCACTTCCACCCGTACCCCAAATCCAAAACACCACCCGACACACCACTTCAATTTTTAAAATTCTCCATGGCTCCCTAACATGCTCGTCGATCTATCACAGCCGGCGCTTCTTCATCCGCCGCAGCTCCTCCCTCCCCCGAAGCAGCTCCAATTCGGGTCCGAGAGACGGTTGACTCTGAATTCATCAACGAGGCTGCTGCAAACTGGTTCCGTGCACGCGAGAGAAAAATCATACCTGAAAGGTCAGTTTGCCCAACTTTAATTGCTGAGTTTGATTTGGAGAGAATTTTTCGTGCACGAAGTTGGTTGTGTCTGCTGAATAGAGGTGGAAAGTTTTATCCGAGACTGGTAAAACTATTTTATACGAATGCAACGGTGAATGAGGATAAAAGTGCTATTAATTATGTGGTTAAGGGGAAGGATATTACAGTGACTGCCTCCGTATTAGGAGATTTTTGGATATACCTGTGGCTGTTCGGGTCCCGACTCAGGAGAATAGGGAAAATCAGCCTTTGTTAGAACGACAAGCTAAGGAGTATTACATTAATCTGATTGTCAATGATCCTGAGGTTCAAAACCGGCAGCGGAGGAATAATCGGGACAAATAGGTAGTCACGGGGGATAAGCTACCAACACCGGTTGAGCGTCTGGTTTTAGGGGTACTAATGTATAATGTTCGCCCCCGGGAGTGCGCTGATCTGAATTCTTATGACTGCTGGCTGATGCGCTACATCGTGGACGATGACTTTGCCCAGGCAGGGGTTCCACCTTCTCTACATAGTATCATCTTTAACTCCATGGTTCCGGCGGTTGAGACAGATAACACCGCTTCTCTCCCATTCCCACACTTCCTACAGTCATTATTTGCTGATGCGGGGGTGGATTTGTCTGATGAGCAGCCCCAGTTTCCTCGGTCTAGTCTCGATATGACTATGATGCGCTTCTTTCAGTGGGAGAAGATCGAGGGACAGTGGGTGAAGCGTCGACGCGCTACACGAGCACCCTGAGCTGCTAACGCTGCTGAGGTTACTGCTGAGGCTGCTGCTGTTGGTGATGAGGCCCCGGACATTCCGATACCAGCTGGTCCGGCCCCGGGTTATGACGAGCTGCTGCGTGAGTTTACTGACTGGAGGGGGATGGCCACAGCTCGCTTTGACGGTTTTGCAGATTATATGACTCAGGTGGATAGTCAGCTAGACGGGATGAGTTCGACGATCTATGACTATGGTGCGCGACTCTCAGCTTTGGAGACCCGCCAGACAGAGTATGAAGCTCGGCAAGATACGCAGTTTGCTGAGTTTACAACTCGTCAGGAGACACGATTCGCGGATTATGACACTCGTTTTGCTCAGCTGGAGTCCTGGCGTCTGCCCCGTCAGTAGTACATGTGTTGGTTTATGCTCTCTTCTTTATCGGACTACCTATCTTTTATTGTTCTTTTAGCTTTTCTTTTATTTTGTCATTTTCGATATTTTAATGTCTTTTTAGATTCTTAGTGTAGACACCAAAAATTCTCACCCCATAAAGCAAATTCCGAAATAAGAAACGAAATAAGAGGGGTCGTCGCCTTTCTTTTTCAAAACATATTAGCGTGCGTGCCATAACGAAACCGTCATTTTATAACCTTTTTCAAAGCATTTCATAAAAACACGATTTTCCAAAAATGAGTTTTCAAACAATAATCCGGTTTTAAACCCAGTCCGGGCTGAAACTCTAGTATTATTTTCTCCCGTGAAGAATTGATTTCCGACTAGTATAGCCGGTTAACATGCTCTCCATATAACCCAATGGTCCCGGGTTCGAGACTCACAAATAACGGGAGAGGTGGTCTTTTCTTTTCCCTTCCGCTCGCCATAGACCTCTAGTTCCGTTTTCTTTTTGTAATACACTGAGTTCTGTCTTAGCTCAGCTGGTAAGCACGTATCAAGGGCGCGCAAATGCCCGGGGTTCGAACCCAGGATAGATCAAGAAGAGGATTTATTTTCTTTTTCGGACACCAGCGCCCAGGCAAGGCCTTGCCTCGGTCCAGACCCAAGAACGCGACCTTATCTTTGTCCTCAAAACCCTACTTCCTTTTCTGGAAAGAACAAAAAAAAATGAATTGCAGTATGGGCATCCCCATACTCATTCTCTCGTTCTTCCCCATGAGTCTCACCGTCTCAAACACCACGGTATGGTGCTGAATTCTTGAAACGACCAATTGCCCCTCCCCCAAATTCCTCGCGTGGTCCTCGGTATTCACGGGCGATGGCGAACCCCCGAGGAGAAACCCATCCCGCCTGCATGCTTCCGAGGAGATGGCCTCGTCAAAATCTGTCTTCGACCTTAATCGCCACATTCATTCACCCATTTCCCTCCTTTCCCCTTCTCTGCAAGTCGCCGGCGAATAACAAGGAGCATCTGCTCTTCACGAGAATTTTGAAAACCCACAGAGGCAGGAACATCGACTTCCTCTTCCTCTTCATTGTTCTGCCACTCTCCATGGTTAAAATCTGCGGGCAAAAAAAAAACCCAGCCGCTCCTCCCCATTCTCTTCGATTTTTTTTCCCGTCTGATTCTCATCTCGATCTCTCGATTCTCTTCTATGAAAAAAAAAAAAATGAGTTCGATGTCTCACTCACGGGGATTTCGCAACGAAACCGGCGAAAAAGCACAAAGAACTCCTCAAATTAGCCAAATGATCCAAATACCCCTTGACTCCACCAGAATGACCAAAATGCCCCTTTACTCCTCAAAACTCCCATCATTCTCTTAATCCCGTGAAGGCCCAAAACAACCTCAAATCTCTCAGAACATTTAAAACCTCTCAAACACTTCAACCAGACCAACTCCAATACCGGCCTCATCCTCACCCACACTCAATCCTATCCTTTGGCTTTTAAACGAATCTCTCTAAGGTTTTGAAAGAAGACAATCCCGACAATTGGAGACCGAGGTTTCCTCGGGCACCAATCCAAAGTCGTGGTCATTGCCACTTCTGAGGGGTGTAACCCAGTGCGAACCCACCATAGAATCTCTGGCTTGATCAGATAAGTCCTATCCATTGGTAATAAATCTTCAGAGTCAATCAACGGTTCTTAGAACCCTTCTCTTCCCTTCCTAGTTCCTTAGGTTAAACTAGGTGGCGACTCTAGTCAATTCCGCCTTATAGAGGCATAAGTCCGCGTGGGGCCCATTGAGAGCGGGTGTAGTGCTCACTAGCATTCTCCTTATGCTTTCTGGGAAAGACGGACGATATAGTAGGTATTTGAGGGTTGCTAGAATAACGGGTTTCCACCCTCCGCAGAATGGCAATTTCTAGGATCTAGGCCTCTCAGCTAGTCCATATTTACATAGACCCCCTCATACCGAAAAATCACCCTCCACAGAATGGCGACTCTGCTGGGGAAAACTTGAGTAAGTTTTTCTCATAAACTTGGTCAAGGAAGACTGAACTCCATCCACAATTGTCAGGATTCCCCAACTTCTTTCAAACCTTCAAGAGATTCATTCTAAAGCCGCTAGGACTACTCTACTCCACACTTAGAGTGTGTTTTGGGAGGATAGTTAGGATGAGAGTTCAGAGTTCGAGATTGGCCTTGAGGACCATATGGGTGCTTTACTAATTTCATGCTCCACTTTTGTGTGTTTACTGTTGTGTGTTTATTGTCTTATGTTTATTGTTCTTCATGCATGACATAATATCATGGTTGTTATTGCTTATTCATTGCTTTTGTAAATGGGGCCTTCCTAGAAGGAGTCAACCCATTGTTGCATCGGGTAGCATAGGACATGCATTCCTCTGTGTCACCCGATTTGTCCACGAGTCACGGGATCCCCAACCGGTCCACGGTTGATTCCCCATGAGTTGGGTCCTTCCTAGAAGGAGTTAACCCACGAGGTAATACGGTCCAAGACCAACGCCTTGAAGCTCATGATCCAAAATATCCTCCATTATCCGAGTCTAAGCCAGCATATAGTGAACCATGAGCCTTCAGTGTCCAGCTGCCTAATCCGGTGTCTAAGACGGGTTTTACGGGTAGTCACCCCCTTGTATGCCGCCTGTCTAACCACCCTTCTACCTTACCCTGAAGATTGCATGGGCTCAGTTCTCCATTGTTCCTCTGCACCACGGGTGTCTAAAGCCCAATGTCACGCTACACGTCCTAGAGGATCTCGTATTTACCAGATACCCATACATGGCACAACGTAGTCGGTGAATAATTTGGACTTTAGACACATCTGACCGTGCAGATGACGAGAGACCCGACCGTTCCCATGCAGTACTTCCCCGAGTTTCCCGAAAAGTGGGGCGTTGTCGGATCATCACTGGCCGTGGCGTATGTTTCCTTATCACTTCGGGTATCCTGACCTTTCGAACTTAAGCACTCCGGACTTTCTTGATAACGTGCCTCGCAAGGGGCATAGCAGAGAAAAAACCCGAGAGATGACAGTGAAGGGACGACGGTTCCCCCGGTGAGACGGAGTCATAATTGACCTGGAAAGTGATTATCCCAACTTAACACTTACAGCTCCACATCAAATATAGCCACGATTTACTTTATGTTATACATGTGTGCAAACCACTTTTTTCAGACCAATCCGTTTTAAAATGTTCGGAATTCTCGTTTGCATGTCCCTAAAAGCTGTTTTACGAGCTCGTTTAATTTAATGTTCCATAAAATATTTACTCATAAATGGGGTTTTCAAAATTTGTCAATTTCTCCTTTAAAAAGTTTATTTCACTAAAACGCTATTTCCGAAACAGTTTTCAAAAAAAAATTGATTTTGGAAAACCTACTTTCTACAAATGAATTTCAAACAACATTCTTTCAAAATTGTTTTGAAAACACTTGTCAAGTTGTTTTTCACAAACGTATTTCAAAATAAATGATTTAGTCCCCATGTTGTGACCCGCTATTTTTGAAGTTCATCCCACCTTTAAGAGCAGCGGCCATTACCGTGGAGCGTACTAGTCATTTCGTGTTTTCACAAAAGTGGTGGATTTTCACATAAAATTTTGTGTTCGATCATTCATCTTTCCTTTCTCAAAAACTCCCCCATTCCTCTCGTCGGAGCATGTGGAGCGACATGAAGATCAACTAGCGGATCGGGCTGAAAGCCAGAGGCACACCTGCCCGTGGAGCTTGCCGAGTGACAGGAAGACCAACACCAACCGCTCAAATACAAAATCAGAGTGTACCAACTCGAGTCAAACGACATGAAGACTAGCCACACCCGGTCCGAGTTCAAAATGTTGAAAATCAAAAGAACACCAACTCTTTTTATTTGATCACAGTATTGCTTCGCTGCAAAAGCCTGAAACCGAGCCAGCAACCGATCAAGCACCTGAAGATAAACGTGCAACCGGTCAAGAGCCCGAATGTGAGCGAGCAGCCGGTCAAGAACCCAAAGACGAGCGAGCAGCCAACCAGGAGCCGAGCGTTAGCAGTCATTCAGAACCCCAAAGACAGACCAGAAGAGTTCAGAAGAAGTTTAGCTTAAATTTCCCCTTTTAATGACTTTTAGGATTGATGATGTATACGATTTTTCCCCTATGTTTCTTTTCTCTCTCGTCCATTTCTGAATAGACTATATGTATAGGTTTATACACTCCCTTCGAATTTATTTAGATCAATGTGTATAGGGTTCCCCACTCCCTATTTTATTTGCGAATGACCGAGCGTCAAAATTTATGTTGAGAAAATCCACCACTTTGAAAACACGCGTTTTCGAATTGTTTTCTAAAACTAGGTTTCTTTTGGCATGCACGTATGATAAAAAGAACGAATAAGGGACGACCCCACATCTATATATCATTCATCAACTTTGCTTTATGGGGTGAAAATTCCGTATCTACAGAAGGCATCCCCTGAATAAACAACACCAACAAATGTAACCGAGCGCAAAAAAAAAAAACAAAAACAAAAACAAAAAAAAATGCATTGCATTCATGACAAAAAAGGTCACATGCACTTACAGTCAGTCCAAAATCATCAGCAATACAGGAAATCTCATCCACACTCATGAGCATCACGCACTCACATGTTTTATCGTCACTTGCCACACACCAGCTTTCATCCCAATATCTCGACCACCAGAGCCCGATCTCAGAGGGATAGAAAAAGAAAACCGAGCTCAAACCTTTCCCAATCTCAAGGTGTATCATATCGTGGGGCAAGCGGGAGTTGTCACTCCCCAAAATCAAAAAAAAAAATCATACATCCCAAAATCCCAAAATGTAGCCTTCGTCATATCGTCGGGCCACCATGCGGGAGTTGTTACTCCCTAAAAGTTCAAATCCAGGAGCCAATAACCAGCTGAACATTGTTCCAAAACAACTTCTCTCACATTACATCACACCCAACAGCTATACCACCTTCAGGACCAACGATGATGGGATGAGCTTCATGAACCGCGAGCTGAATTCGACCGAAGCGAGACTAGTTATAACCTTACCACTCATGCATTGCATCCAAAAACACAAAAAATAAACACAAAAACATTCAGTCAAATCCAAAGTCAGCATTGCCATCTTCACCGTCACTTCATGCATCGTAGATATAGTAGTTCCATATTACTACAACATAGTGCATTGTAGATAGTCGCATTTGCATACTCTCGTATCGAAATGACATCTTTGGGAAAAATCTTGAGAGATTGATTGAACAGAATGCTTGAACCACAAAACTCTCGACCCATCAATGAATGTCAGGGCTAACCAAAATCAGCACCACAGACCAGGTGAGTAGTGTGCGAAGAGCGGTATTTTCTCTTGAATTTCAAGTGAGCGTTTTGGACAATCCATTGAGCGACGAGGGAAGGTAGAGCGAGCCAATCGAGGTAAAACCATGAGCGACATGTGCACTCCTTCAGCACATGGAGAGACATAATAAATAGTGAGATCAGTGTCGATAATGAGATAAAAACTGTGATTCATGCTAAGATCCGAGAAGTGGTAGGAAAACAATTATTAACTAATGAGAATGACGAGGCACTTAGGATCAAAATCTTCACAAGGCCAAAAAGCTTTGATTTTCCCGAACATAACTCCTTAGTGAGCCCCGCTGAGCCATTCAGGAAAAACTTTTTCTACAAAAAAAAAACTCCACAATATGCCACGTACATATACTTACTTGCCCTTGCAATAGAGGATCTCGAAGGAGCCAGAGCCATGGTCTCTCCCCCACCATCTTTCACAAAAACAACAAATGAAATGTTCAAGAAAAATCAGTGAGTCAACGAAACTCCAAGGTCAAACACCAAAAAGAACACCAAAAATGTTCAAGAAGATCGATGAGTCAATGCAACTCCAAATCTGAAAGCCAAAATACAAAGCTGAGAACGCTTAAGAAAGTTGATGAACCTAATTCAATTTCAAAACATAAAATGAGAAGAAAGTTCAAATCGAACGCCAGAAAAGGCAAGGAGCAAAACCGAATCCAAAGGACCAACGATGTCCAACAGAAACCAAAAGGTTATCGAAACCTGTCTAATCATTCCACCCATGGCAAAGGCGAAACATATCCTCTATTGCACAAAAGCTCCACAAATTCCAAATTGATCCTCCCGTCCCGTGTGACATACACCATACCCATCAGCCCCGTTACAGCCCAATAAAGACCTCTGACTCATAAGTTAATGAGCGTTGACCGAAAGTACCGGATCTGAAACATGAATCATAAGCTTCATACTCGTTATCAACATGTCCCATCATCCTAAAGGGACCATGAGCGGAAGAGTGTGATCTTACCCTACAAGGTCTTTCGAGTGAGAGTGATTCTTTGATCGAAGCACCAAATCATAAACAGCTAATCCCATTGCAAGTGAGGAATTTGTGAGGATCGGAAAGTCCAGAACCTCGAAAGGAAATTCTCGGGAAAATACTGCTCTGAGCATCGAGAGTATCATCACACCATTTTGCACACACAGCCAAACTCACGAGAGATTGACCCGCGTCCCTCCATGAGAGGAAAATGATTCACGCATTCGAGTTCAACAATCACTCAAGATCAAACTGAAGATGTCTTATATTCGTAAACCTCATATTAATAGATATAGGACCGTACCTTCTCTACAAAAACTGCATATGCATTTTGCATCTCGTTTAGCAATCAATGTCTACATCTAACATAATCATTTCATCATCAACATCCGACTGGTAAGAACTCTGCCTAGTCTCGCTAAAAGTCGACTATATTTGCAGTTGTTGAAGCGCGACTTTTGATCAAAAGATGTCAACTAGATCCATCACGGGCCATCATCAAGCTAGATCGAACCATCTCGGAGCCATCCTGAGCTATCCTCGAGCTACGTCGAACCAAACTAAAGCCATCCGAGGCTGTACGAAGACAATTCCGGAGCCATCCAGCGTCATGCTCGAGCCTCATCCACACCGTATCCAGAACCAAACTGGAGCCATGCGGGAGCCACCTCAAATCCATATCGGATCCATTTCGTCACCAGGGCCTTGCCTACAGAGTTTTGAACTACGTCAGGTCTGATCTCAATATAGAATTGAGTACGTAGGCAGCCCGCCCAGGGTGCGACCACCACACAGACGAAAGTTCCCCTTTTGTTCTCCTCTATCATCAATTAGAGCTATCTTGTAGCCCCCCCCGGAGCCATCTCAAGGCATACCAGAACCATCTCAAGGCCGTACCGGAGCCATCTCAAGGCCATACCGGAGCCATCTCAAGGCTATGCCGGAGCCATCTCAAGGCATACCGGAGCCATCTCAAGGCATACCGGAGCCATCTCAAGGCCATACCGGAGCCATCTCGGGGCTACACCGGAGCCATCTCGGGGCCATACCGGAGCCATCTCGGGGCTACACCGGAGCTATCTTAGGGCCATGCCAGAACCATCCAATCACATCGGAGCCATCTGATCATACCAAAGTCATCCGGTCATATCAAAGCCATCAGGTTCCAAAGCCACTCATTAAAAAAAAAAACCATCCATTCAAAGACCAATCACAAAATCACAAAAAACTAAAAAAAAAAACTCAAGAGCCATGCCGGAGCCATCTCGAACTCTGGAGCCAAGATCCATACCAAATCCCGAAACCATTGTGCACATCGGGCCAAGACCACCAAAAACAAAACCCAAAACAAAAATCCCACACTGACAAAGTCAAAGGCGACATCGACAGAAAGCATTCGACTATCGCATACCTCACAAAACAACCGAAAGCATCCAATCTCGGGCCAATCCACAACCAGAACCATCATCAAATCAACCACTCAAAGCAGCGAGTTTCGTACAACTCCTTTAAAGTATTATAGGCACTCCTAAGTCCTCGTACCTTCAATCGCATTCTAGGCCCGTCATAAGTCCTAGGACTGGATATCAAGAGGTCCAGTTGAGGCACTCCTAAGCCCTCGTGCACAAACAGGGAGTTTGATTCAATTAATACATTTATCTTGAACATCTTACATCGCAGATCATTTGCATGTACCCACAAAGTTCGTTCACAATCAAATACTCACAACCTGCTAGGCAGCTATTACGCTACTAGTACGGTCCCACATTTTCCTCCACTAGGCAGCTATTACGCTACTAGTGCGAGATCGTTTCATATCTGCCTGCTAGGCAGCTATTACGCTACTAGTACGGTCCCACATGTTCCTCCACTAGGCAAGCTATTACGCTACTAGTGCGAGATCGTTTCATATCCGCCTGCTAGGCAGCTATTACGCTACTAGTACGGTCCCACATCTTCCTCCACTAGGCAAGCTATTACGCTACTAGTGCGAGATCGTTTCATATCCGCCTGCTAGGCAGCTATTACGCTACTAGTACGGTCCCACATCTTCCTCCACTAGGCAAGCTATTACGCTACTAGTGCGAAATCGTTTCACATCCACCTGCTAGGCAGCTATTACGCTACTAGTACGGTCCCACCACATTTCCTCCACTAGGCAGCTATTACGCTACTAGTGCGAAATCGTTTCACATCCACCTGCTAGGCAGCTATTACGCTACTAGTACGGTCCCACCACATTTTCCTCCACTAGGCAGCTATTACGCTACTAGTGCGAGATCGTTTCATATCCGCCTGCTAGGCAGCTATTACGCTACTAGTACGGTCCCACATCTTCCTCCACTAGGCAAGCTATTACGCTACTAGTGCGAGATCGTTTCATATCCGCCTGCTAGGCAGCTATTACGCTACTAGTACGGTCCCACATCTTCCTCCACTAGGCAAGCTATTACGCTACTAGTGCGAAATCGTTTCACATCCACCTGCTAGGCAGCTATTACGCTACTAGTACGGTCCCACATCTTCCTCCACTAGGCAAGCTATTACGCTACTAGTGCGAAATCGTTTCACATCCACCTGCTAGGCAGCTATTACGCTACTAGTACGGTCCCACCACATTTTCCTCCACTAGGCAGCTATTACGCTACTAGTGCGAGATCGTTTCATATCCGCCTGCTAGGCAGCTATTACGCTACTAGTACGGTCCCACATCTTCCTCCACTAGGCAAGCTATTACGCTACTAGTGCGAGATCGTTTCATATCCGCCTGCTAGGCAGCTATTACGCTACTAGTATGGTCCCACATTTTCCTCCACTAGGCAAGCTATTACGCTACTAGTGCGAAATCGTTTCACATCCACCTGCTAGGCAGCTATTACGCTACTAGTACGGTCCCACATCTTCCTCCACTAGGCAAGCTATTACGCTACTAGTGCGATCGTTTCATATCCGCCTGCTAGGCAGCTATTACGCTACTAGTACGGTCCCACCACTTTTCCTCCACTAGGCAAGCTATTACGCTACTAGTGCGAGATGTTTCACATCCGCCTGCTAGGCAGCTATTACGCTACTAGTACGGTACTCCATTAGAGTATTATAGGCTCGTCATATACTCTCAATCGCATTCTAGGCCCGTCATAAGCCCTAGGACTGGATATCAAGAGGTCCAGTTGAGGCACTCCTAAGCCCTCGTGCACCCCAAGCCAACCCTATTGTCAGTATCCTAGGCTCGTCATAAGTCCTAGGGTTAGATATCAAGAGGTCTAACTGAGGCTCGTCATAAGTCCTCGTACTTTCAATCACATTCATACACTCATGGTCGCATCCCTATGCACAACTAAACCATTGTGAGAATTTTGGCGTCCCGTCAACCTGATCCATTCTGCAATGGCTTGCAAAATTGAATCAAGGGGAGCCATCTGTAGACACCAAAAATTCTCACCCCTAAGCAAATTCCGAAATAAGAAACGAAATAGAGGGTCGT
Source organism: Limonium bicolor (assembly GCA_023374045.1). Taxonomy (NCBI): domain Eukaryota; kingdom Viridiplantae; phylum Streptophyta; class Magnoliopsida; order Caryophyllales; family Plumbaginaceae; genus Limonium; species Limonium bicolor. The sequence continues at coordinate 230,201,053 of CM041776.1, forward strand.
CGCCTTTCTTTTCAAAACATATTAGCGTGCGTGCCATAACGAAACCGTCATTTTATAACCTTTTTCAAAGCATTCATAAAAACACGATTTTCCCAAAAATGAGTTTTCAAACAATAATCCGGTTTTAAACCCAGTCCGGGCTGAAACTCTAGTATTATTTTCTCCCGTGAAGATATTGATTTCCGACTTAGTAGCCGGTTAACATGCTCTCCATATAACCCAATGGTCCCGGGTTCGAGACTCACAAATAACGGGAGAGGTGGTCTTTTCTTTTCCCTTCCGCTCGCCATAGACCTCTAGTTTCCGTTTTCTTTTTGTAATACCCTGAGTTCTGTCTTAGCTCAGCTGGTAAGCACGTATCAAGGGCGCGCAAATGCCCGGGGTTCGAACCCAGGATAGATCAAGAAGAGGATTTATTTTCTTTTTCGGACACCAGCGCCCAGGCAAGGCCTTGCCTCGGTCCAGACCCAAGAACGCGACCTTATCTTGTCCTCAAAACCCTACTTCCTTTTCTGGAAAGACAAAAAAAATGAATTGCAGTATGGGCATCCCCATACTCATTCTCTCGTTCTCCCCATGAGTCTCACCGTCTCAAACACCACGGTATGGTGCTGAATTCTTGAAACGACCAATTGCCCCTCCCCCAAATTCCTCGCGTGGTCCTCGGTATTCACGGGCGATGGCGAACCCCCGAGGAGAAACCCATCCCGCCTGCATGCTTCCGAGAGATGGCCTCGTCAAAATCTGTCTTCGACCTTAATCGCCACATTCATTCACCCATTTCCCTCCTTTCCCCTTCTCTGCAAGTCGCCGGCGAATAACAAGGAGCATCTGCTCTTCACGAGAATTTTGAAAACCCACAGAGGCAGGAACATCGACTTCCTCTTCCTCTTCATTGTTCTGCCACTCTCCATGGTTAAAATCTGCGGGCAAAAAAAAACCCAGCCGCTCCTCCCCATTCTCTTCGATTTTTTTTCCCGTCTGATTCTCATCTCGATCTCTCGATTCTCTTCTATGAAAACAAAAAAAAATGAGTTCAATGTCTCACTCACGGGGATTTCGCAACGAAACCGGCGAAAAAGCACAAAGAACTCCTCAAATTAGCCAAATGATCCAAATACCCCTTGACTCCACCAGAATGACCAAAATGCCCCTTTACTCCTCAAAACTCCCATCATTCTCTTAATCCCGTGAAGGCCCAAAACAACCTCAAATCTCTCAGAGCATTTAAAACCTCTCAAACACTTCAACCAGACCAACTCCAATACCGGCCTCATCCTCACCCACACTCAATCCTATCCTTTGGCTTTTAAACGAATCTCTCTAAGGTTTTGAAAGAAGACAATCCCGACAATTGGAGACCGAGGTTTCCTCGGGCACCAATCCAAAGTCGTGGTCATTGCCACTTCTGAGGGGTGTAACCCAGTGCAAACCCACCATAGAATCTGGCTTGATCAGATAAGTCCTATCCATTGGTAATAAATCTTCAGAGTCAATCAACGGTTCTTAGAACCCTTCTCTTCCCTTCCTAGTTCCTAGGTTAAACTAGGTGGCGACTCTAGTCAATTCCGCCTTATAGAGGCATAAGTCCGCGTGGGGCCCATTGAGAGCGGGTGTAGTGCTCACTAGCATTCTCCTTATGCTTTCTGGGAAAGACGGACGATATAGTAGGTATTTGAGGGTTGCTAGAATAACGGTTTCCACCCTCCGCAGAATGGCAATTTCTAGGATCTAGGCCTCTCAGCTAGTCCATATTTACATAGACCCCCTCATACCGAAAAATCACCCTCCACACTTAGTTCTAATTTCTATGACTTTTATCGTTTCTGTTTGGGATCTAACTGATAACTCTAATGCTTCTGCACCTTTCTCTCCGTGGATAATGATCTATTATTCTGTTGTAGTACCGTGTCTGATATTCATCCAGGTTTGCCAATATTTTGATAAGTTTCATACACATTACAAAGGAGACTCTACCCGATTCTTTCCAGAACTCCATCTGCCCGATCTTATCACAACTTAACCAGGGGAGTTATGTTCTACCTTTTTCACTTTGTTTTTATTTTGAAAGCAATGAGGGCATTGCTTAATTTTAAAGTGTGAGAAATGGGGGTTACACTTGGTTTTATTTTGAAATAAATGAGGGCATTGCTTAATTTTAAAGTGTGAGAAAGGGGGGAGTTTACACTTGGTTTTATTAAGGATATCAGTTTGCTTATTTTTCTTTGACTTTTGATATTATCTGACTTTTGCTGACCCTCAACAAAATTTTTTGATTGAGATATACTTGGTTTTGATTTATGGTAAGATGAGTCAGTTGAGAATACGTAAAGTAGCACATTTTCTGAAGTTGAATTTGGATGTCAGTCAAAGACATTCTGGTTATACTGCTTGTATGTACAAATTTTATTAAATTTTTATCTATTTTCTCCAATAAATGGTGAGACCATTTTTGTGACTATTTTTGTTTGGACTAACTTGGGGCTTTGGGAAGTTATGGTATGAAAGGAAAGAAAGGACAAAGGCAAGGTACTCCTCTAATCTATTCTAAACCGGAACAGGCCTCTCCCATCTGGTTATTAAGCCCTTGGAGTGCCTCATCACTCATCTACCTGCTAAACGGAAAATTGTAGGAATAAAACTATATACAAAAGAATAAAATAAATAAACTAAACCTACAACTCTACTACGGGTAGCAAAGTAAAACCCGGTCGGAGTATAGTGTAAATATATTACGATGAGAGTATCGTACCAAGGATGTATATAAAATTTAGTCCTAATCCCGGTAATAACCTATTCTATAACAAAGGGGGGAAATGTAAGTGACAATTATTTAACTAAAATCCTAACTAAATAATAATTTGTCCTAGATTCAGGATTTCATCAACCAAGCAATAATATGATCACGCAATGAACCTCAAAACTCAACCAAACAACTTGAAGGCGCAAGACATTCTGCCGGACACCAGATGCACGGCACATTCAAAGACGTTGAATGTGCCGGACACAGGAGACCCGGTAGTGCACGTTCAATTGTAAAAACCACTCTCTTGCTTCAAAATTGATAACAAGAAACTCATCGCCTATTAACAAATCGAGCATATGTCATGCCATGAAATGAACAAGGTAATGGGGGAAAATGGGTTAATTCGTAATCTTTTATGCTAACCCTAAATCATAGATGAAAACATTAAAGACCACTAAGATTTGTCTAACCCATCCTACTCTTGGGCTTTTCCTCCTCCAGTAGAATTTGCACAAAGAGAATGAGTGATCAACTAATTCCCTTGCAATAAGAACCAATATCTTAATGAACGCTTGAAATTATATTGAGAGAATCATAGTGTTTACAAGAAGGAATTCATCCCTAACCAAGAACCTAACAAGGATTTCTACTTCACCATCCACTCAAATAAAGAAGAAATACATAAGAGAGAAGGAGATTGGTTATAGCCTCAACCCTGACAAGATCTTCTCTTCTTCTCGTGGATGGATCCGTAGAAATGCCTTGGACACCAACACTTGGAATGTGGGCGGAAATGGAGTAATGAATGGAGTATAATATGGTGTTGAAGTGTCTCCAATTGCATCCTTTCTCGGCCTATTTATAAGCATCAGAATGTCTCTTGCCGGGCGTCGTGCCGGGTCACCAGTAGCCGGCACACGTGGGAAATGTGCCCAACTTTTAACGGTCAAAACCGCCAATCCCGCGCGAAACAGTGCATATGCCGGGTAGGGGATACCCGGCATCACACCCGGCAGCAGTTGGAAATCACGTGGAACACATGTGCTGTCGTATGGTCAACCGAAGCGACTTTACACTCATGCCGGATAGCATTTACCCGGCATCGCATCCGGCAATGCCTCTTTTCTGTTCTGTGTTCATGCCGTGCAGAAGTAATCCGGCCTGGAGTCCGGCAACATTTGAACTTTTGCCTAGAAAATCATTCCTTGCACAGAAAACTTACAAAAGCGTAAATCTGTACAAATAATATACTTTAACACATAATATAACATAAATAACACATATATAACTTTATTTAGATAAACATAATACTAAATCTAGCACATAAAATATGATAAGTCTGCGGCTTATCAAGGCCCTAAACTTACCTTTTGCTAGTCCTCGAGCAAAACAAGATTAGAAGGGAGTAATTACTTATGCACAAAACAGATAAACTTTAGAATGACAATAAGATAATTATTCTCAACTCTCTGATTCTATTTCATAAGTATCACTTAAACCTCCTTATTCCATCAGAAACATACGAATGGGTATAAAAGCAAAGAATTTTCAAAACCGATCAAAAACTTTTGGGCTATTTTGCATGAGGGATTTGTAATCTCTCCTTTTTCCGGTTTCCACAATTTAGCTCTATTTTTCAAGAGTTTCTGAATGTGGCCAAGACACTCATCAATGGCTTCTATTGTTCAGCTTTATTTTGCAAGGGTTTCTGAATCAACCATGATTTTTTCTGCATTGAAGAACGGGGAATTTAGGAGAAAAATAAAAGGAAAAACTCTCGTTTCTTGCTTTTATTCTGAGGCATTTTTTTTTGCAGCCTCAAGGAATATAATGCTTTTCCTTTGGAAGAAGTTTTTTTCTATTTCTTTTTCTTCTTCTCTTTTTTTTTGCACAAAACCCTTTTTTAAGATTTTCACCCAAAGGATTTTTCATAATTTGAAAAGAAAAGAAAATAATACCCAAAAGTACATGAAAGAAAGAATTAGGAGAAAGATCATGTACTCATGTTAAATAAAAGAATCAAGAAGTTAAAAACAGGAATCTACAAGTCATTAGAGAGCTTACCTCTTGAGAGAACAAGCATTTAGTCATTCCTAATCTCATCTCAATCAAAAACATGCAAAAAGTTTAGTAAAACATTGAATAAACTCACAACTTATGCATATTATAAAAAACTTATTTTTAAGGGGGGTCCCTGCCCTACACTTGGCAGGAACACTGCCCCCAGTGTTCAAAAGAACAATAAAATTCATTTTTATATTTTTTTTATTTTTTTTAAGATTTTTTTGTAAGAAACTAAAAACAACTATAATGACAGCAATTAAATAACATAAAATTAAAAGAGAAAAATTAATTGATACGATGGACTCCCCTGTTTGATAGTGAAGGCGTGAGGAGGAACCGCCCTACACTTAGCCTTTTAGGCTATTTGGCATCATTTGAGATCCTAGGCAAGATAGTGACCGAATTCGCATGCTCCCGTGGATTGGTTTGCGTTTGGGACGGGAGCTGACCTTGTTGTCGCGGTTGCGTCAGAAGTTGCTGTAATTGCAACTGCAACGATTTGCTCCTTGCGAATGGTCGAGATCTCGTTGTGAGTGTCCTGGGTTTTATTCATCAGGGCTGACATCATATCACGAAGTTCAGCCATTTCAGCCTCTGATGATGATGCAGGATGGGATGGTCTGTATTGCCTCGGACCTCCCTGGTAGCCGGCTTGAATCTGGAAGTGTTGAGGGGGTTGGTTCCCCTGTTGGCATGGCTGCCGATACCCTTGGTTACTCACATAATTGACTTCCTCAACATTTTGAAAGTCTAGCATATCAGGGCTCGGAGCGTGTGGTCGTGCACTAACCACGTGCGCCTGTTGAGGAAGTTTATTCATTGCTATTTGCTCCACAACTTTCTGTAGAGCGCTAACCTTCGTGGAAGTTTGAGCATTGCTCTCCAACAACTGCTCATGACTTTGCATCAATTTGTCAAATTTTGTATCGCCCTCTCCCACTTGATATAATCCAGCGGTACTACCCCTTGTTCCACCGGTGGCCCAATCTCTTATCTCTTCGCAAAGAGATTCAACTCCACTAAGGAATTGATCTCCAGGCTTCTTCAGTATGTCTGCACCAAGAGAGGATAAGATCATTGTCTTGCACTGGTTGACCAATCCTTTGTAGAACAATTGAGATAGTTGTTCCTTGGTGAGGCCGTGGTGTGGACATGTGCGCAGCAACCCTTTGAATCTGTCCCAAGTCTCACAGATGTTCTCCGAGCTAGGCTGTCTGAAGTTGTATATCTCGGCGATCATCTCCAGGGTGCGACTAGAGGCATGAACTTATCATAAAACTTGGTTGCCATGTCCTCCCATGTGGTGATGGTACTAGGGGTTAGACTGTGGTACCACTTGCTGGCATTCCCCGTAAGGCTATGGGGAAAGAGGGAAAGTCTGGCGTATTGGAGAACATTGTTTGTGGAGGTTAGGCTGTTTGTGTGTTGCAAGAATTTGGTGACGTGGAGCAAAGCATCGTCCGGGTTTGTACCATCGAAAAGATCCAACTCCTTTATGCATCTAATTTGATGATATGGCTTAAGTTTTTGCCATTCATCGTATTCGTTTTGTGGAAGGAGAGGAAGGTCGATTGCTGGTTTTTGGCCTTGGTTAGAAGGCCGGTTTATGTTACGGACGGTAGGTGCTGCCATTGGTGTAGGATCTGCTTCTTGTAGGGTTCGTTGTTGCCTTAAAGTTTGAAGCAGGGTTCTCTCGATCTCCAGATCAAGGTTGGCTAAATTTCCAGGAGTACTCGTTGACCGAAGAAGCATTCACCTTTTAAATATTCATGAGGAGCAAGACATAATGTTATAATACTTTGTATTTATAAATAATAAGATAGTGAAATAATTAAAATTACGAAAAATAAAGGAAGAAACAAAATTTTTGGGGATACCGGGTACTGTGCCGGGTCTATCTTATCCGGCAGTGGACTTACTCCACTAATGCCGGGTGCCGGGTAGATCCAACCCGGCATCACCCCCGGCTTGTTCAAATTCGACCAGAAAATAATGAACAAGAGATGGAAGGGAAATATAAGACTTAGGGAAGGAATATTTCCTAACAATAAATTAATTCGAAGAAAGATAAATGTAAAACAAAGGTTGAGATTTTAATGCCGGATTGTAGGCCGGGTGTTTCTTATCCGGCTAGGGACTTCCTCCAAACTGCCGGAAGTGTAATACCCGACCTTTAACCCGGCTTCTTCGAAAATCGAATTTGAAGAAACAAAATAAAAAAAAAGAGTATTAGAAGAGCAAAATAAATGAAAGTGAAAGAATCAGTGCAAAGATATAAAACATGAAAATATTTTAAAATTTTACGAATTTTTTAAAATAACTTGAACGTGCCGGACATGATACCGGGTAAAACCTGTCCGGCATCGGACTTCCTCCGATTATGCCGGGAAGCAGATATCCGGCATTATGCACGACACATTCAAATCTGCAAAGAACAAAAGCGAATTATAAATCAAAGAATAAAAGAGTAAAGAATAAAGAATAGGGCGTTTTACCGAATTTAGGACTTGGACTAATTCCAAGTCCCCGGCAACGGCGCCAATTTGCTAAACGGAAAATTGTAGGAATAAAACTATATACAAAAGAATAAAATAAATAAACTAAACCTATAACTCTACTACGGGTAGCAAAGTAAAACCCGGTCGGAGTATAGTGTAAATATATTACGACCGAGAGTATCGTACCCAAGGGACTTATAGAAAATTAGTCCTAATCCCGGTAATAACCTATTCTATAACAAAGGGGGGAAATGTAAGTGACAATTATTTAACTAAAATCCTAACTAAATAATAATTTGTCCTAGATTCGGGATTTCATCAACCAAGCAATAATATGATCACGCAATGAACCTCAAAACTCAACCAAACAACTTGAAGGCGCCAGACATTCTGCCGGACACCAGATGCACGGCACATTTAAAGACGTTGAATGTGCCGGACACAGGAGACCCGGTAGTGCACCCAGCACGTTCAATTGTAAAAACCACTCTCTTGCTTCAAAATTGATAACAAGAAACTCATCGCCTATTAACAAATCGAGCATATGTCATGCCATGAAATGAACAAGGTAATGGGGGAAAATGGGTTAATTCGTAATCTTTTATGCTAACCCTAAATCATAGATGAAAACATTAAAGACCACTAAGATTTGTCTAACCCATCGCTCTTGGGCTTTTCCTCCTCCAGTAGAATTTGCACAAAGAGAATGAGTGATCAACTAATTCCCTTGCAATAAGAACCAATATCTTAATGAACGCTTGAAATTATATTGAGAGAATCATAGTGTTTACAAGAAGGAATTCATCCCTAACCAAGAACCTAACAAGGATTTCTACTTCACCATCCACTCAAATAAAGAAGAAACATAAGATAGAAGGAGATTGGTTATAGCCTTAACCCTGACAAGATCTTATCTTCTTCTCGTGGATGGATCCGTAGAAATGCCTTGGACACCAACACTTGGAATGTGGGCGGAAATGGAGTAATGAATGGAGTATAATATGGTGTTGAAGTGTCTCCAATTACATCCTTTCTCGGCCTATTTATAGGTATCAAAATGTCTCTTGCCAGGTGTCGTGCCGGGTCACCAGTAGCCGGCACACGTGGGAAATGTGCCCAACTGTTTAACGGTCGAAACCGTCAATCCTGCGCGAAACAGTGCATATGCCGTGTAGGGGATACCCGGCATCACACCCGGCAGCAGTTGGAAATCACGTGGAACACATGTGTTGTCGTATGGTCAACCGAAGTGACTTTACACTCATGTCGGATAGCATTTACCCGGCATCGCATCCGGCAATGCCTCTTTTCTATTCTGTGTTCATGCCGTGCAGAAGTAATCCGGCCTGGAGTCCGGCAGCATTTTAACTTTTGCCCAGAAAATCATTCCTTGCACAGAAAACTTACAAAAACATAAATCTGTACAAATAATATACTTTAACACATAATATAACATACATAACACATATATAACTTTATTTAGATAAACATAATACTAAATCTAGCACATGAAATATGATAAGTCTACGGCTTATCACTACCTAAGGTCATCTGATCTGGGATAGAAGGCCCAACACCGCTACATGGATGGGGAGAAAAGTCTGGGGGGATGAAAAAGAATAATGATAATTTAGAAAATCGGAAGGAAAGTACTTTCATTTTAATAAGTTTATTGAAAATTCTTCCTTGATTATGAGTACATGGCAATGAAAGGTAATGTGGAATATGACATTACTTCTTGCCCCTTGTCGTCCAATGGATTGTGGAAAGTAAAAGGAAAGTAAAGCCCTAGGTGAAATCTGGACTAGATAGTTATGAAAATTTTCTTAAGCATTTAACAACATTCCCGTTTCACTGTTTATGAAAACCTGCAGTACTAACCATTGTGACTTTTGGTTGTTGTTCAATATTAGATTTCCTTGTACACTTTTCCTAGTCTGATGATTCCCCGCTATTGAAATCCAGTATATTCTTATTACAGTATTTGCTTGAGGGCAAGCAAAGGTTAAGTGTGAGAAAGTTGATAAGTCCGGAATTTATCTATGTCTATGGGGTTAATTTGTGCTTAATTCGTTGTAATCTGTTATTAAATTCCCGTCTTATGGTTATTTTTATGCTTCTACTTGCAATTGTCTTCTATGATGGGTTTATGTGTTATTTCAGGTGAAAATCTCAAGAAAACGCGTTCCCGATCATTGTAATGTTATTCTGGATTGTCAAACATGTTGAACAGAGTGAAGACATGCAGTATTCTTCAATTTTAGGTTGGGTCCGGGACCTTGCACATACCCTAAGTCCCAAACCAACCATTGGTGTTACTCTCGACCAGATTTGAGGACTGGTCCGGGACTTGATACAGACCCTAAGTCCCGGACCATATAAAGGCATTACTCTCGACCAGATTTGAAGACTGGTCCGGGACATTATACACACCCTAATTCCCGGACCATAACAAAGCTTAACTCTCAGCAGTTTTTAAAGGGTGGTCCGGGACTTGACGCATATCCTAAGTCCCGGACCATGCGTGAAGATGAACTCTCAGTGACTTTTAGAGGTTGGTCCGGGACCTTATACTTGGACCAAGTCCCGGACCAAACTGATAAAACACAGTATTTTTCTTTACAGAAGACAATTGATTAAAGATAGATTTTTGGAAGTTATAAAAGGAGAGGCTTACCTGACGTGAAGGGCATGCTGAAATACACCACAGAGCTCAGTTTTTACACAGAAGAGAAAGGAGAGAGAGAAAGGTTGAGTTTTGGGAAGATCTTGGAGACTATCAGAAAGAGAAGGCTAAAGGAAGAACAGAGAATTCACGACAGCTACTGACATTAGAGTTTCTTCTTGTTCTTGCTTTCCTGAGTCTTTTCTATTCAACTTGAGCTTTATTATTATGGATATGTCTGAGTAGTGTCTTTTAATTCTGGTTTGCTATGTATCCCTAGATTGATTATTCCTGTACCTTTGTGATTTTCTACAATTCGATTGAATAAAGTTCTTTTCACTGAATTTCCTTAATCGTTTATAATTTGGCCAGTTATAAATATTATTATTTTGTTAGCTTATAAGTGACGACTGCAGCTTTCAATTGAATACAGGAAAAAACCGGTTAGTATAAAGACGGTAATTCCTCTAAATTGCTAATTGACCTTTAATCTAGATTGTCCTTAAAGCGGTTAGTAAATAGTGGATTCGCAACGAGAGTTAGAATTCAGTCTTTACTAATTAGATTTTGCTGAGCGGGAGACCGGATGTGAATTTCTATTGTTCTAGGGTGTTATTCAGAACTGTTTTGGAAATCACATAGGGAAAGGAATTACAGATTTAGGGAGAAGTAGTAAACCGGGTTTCTTTCCCAAATCAGTTTCAAAACAATTATTTTCTTGATATTTACTGTTTTACAATCTATTTACAGTTCTTTTATTTATCATCAAATCAAAACCCCCATTATTTTGTTTAATTTGTTAATTAGTATTTTTATCTCTTTTCCGGTTAGTAAAGATTACAACTAGACATCGTCTCCTCTGGTTCGATACTTAGGGAATACTCTCTATTAAAACTTGCTAGAATTGACTGGTACACTTGCCGTTAAGTTTTAACCCAACAATGAGCAACAACTCTGAGATGGTTGGTGGGTTTCGATTTAGATTTAGATTTTGAGAATGGTTGGTTGGCTTTAATTTAGCTTGGATTTTGAGTCGAGTGGTGGGTTGATGTGATTTGTGTACTTTGATACGGTTGACAATATTTTGGTTGCGGATGAATGGGTTTAGTATGGTCAGTTACAACTTCAGACTCCTTGAGATGGCTTCGGGATAGCTCGGGATGGCTCCGAGGAGGCTACAAGATTGCTCCATTGGATGATAGTGGGGAACAAAAGGGAAATTTTCTTTTGAGATGGTCTCACCCTGAGCGGGCTGCCTACGTACTCAATTCCGTATTGAGATCAGACCTGACATAGTTCGAAACTCTGTGTGCAAGGCCTTGGTGAGGAAATGACTCCTGTGTAGCCCTGGGGATGGTCTCTGGGACGGTCTCAATGTCTGAGGATGGCTCTTGTATGGATCCATTTTGGTTCTGGATATGGTGTTGATGAGCCCCGAGCATGACGCTGGATGGCTCTGGGATTGTCTTCGTACGGCTTCGAATGGCTTTAATTTGGTTCGATGTAGCTTGATGATTGCCTGGGATGGCTTCATTGACATCTTTTGATCAAAAGTTATGCTTCAACAATTGCAGCTAAAGTCGACTTTCAGCGAGACTAGATAGATTTCTTACTACTCAGATGTTGAAGATGAGATGGTTATGATGCATGCAAATACTAAATGCTATATGAGATGCATTATAATTTTTTGGGGGAGAAGGTACGGCCTTATCTCTATTACTATAAGGTTTACGAATATAAGATATCTTCGGTTCGATCTTGAGTGATTGTTGAACTGGAATGTGTGAATCACTTTCCTCACATGGAGGGATGCGGGTTAATCTCTCGTGAGTATGGTCGTGTGGACTAATGTCGTGATGGTACTATTGATTCTCAGAACAGTATTTTCCTAAGAATTTCTTTTCGAGGTTTTAGACTTTCCGATCCTTACAAGTTACTCACCTGCAATGGGGTTAACTTTTTATGATTTGGTGTTTCGATCAAAGAGTCACTCGCACTCGAAAAACCTTGTGAGGTAAAGTTATGCTCATTCGCCATGGTCCCTTGGTATGACGGGACATGTAGATAACAAGTACGAAGCTTATGATTCATGTTTCAGATCGATACTTTCGGTTAACGCTCATCAACTAATGAGTCAGAGGTCTTTTATTGGGTTATAACGGGGATGAGGGGTATGATGTATGTCACAAGGGACTGGAGGATTCATTTGGAAGTGGAGGAGCTTCGTGCAATAGAGGATATGTTTTGCCTTTGCCATGGGTGAAATGATTGGACGGGTTTCAATAATCTTTTATTGGTTTCTATGGGACATCATTGGTCCTTTTGATTTGGATTTTCTCCTTCTTGCTCCTCTGGTGCTCGATTTGAACTTTCCTCATTTTTGTGTTTTGAAATTGCATTTGGCTCATCGATTTTCTCAAACATTTTTGCTTTTTACTCTAGATGTTAGCTTTGGAGTTACAATGACTCATTGATCGTCTTGAACATTTTTGGTGTTCTTTTTTGGTGTTGGCTTTGGATTTGCGAAGACTCATTGATCTTCTTGAAATTTTTTTTGTGAAAGATTTGGGGAGGGGCCATGGCCTCGGCTCATTCGTAATCATCTATCGCAAAGGTAGGTAAGTATATGTACGTAAGTTGGCATATTGTGGAGTTAACAGAAAAGGTTTATCATGAAAGGCTCAGAGGGGCTCATTAAGGGGTTATGTGCAGGGCAGTCACAAGCTTTTTGGTTTTGTGAAGATTTTTGTTCCTAAGTGCCTCGTCATTCCCGTTAGTCAATGATTGTTTTCTTACTACTTCTCGGATCTTTGCATGAATCTCAGTTCGTGTCTTGTTATCAACATTGATCTCAAAATAAATTGTGCCTCTCCATGTGCTGAAGGAATGCACAAGTCGCTCATGGTTTTACCTCTATGGACTCGCTCTATCTTTCCTCATCGCTCGGTGGATTGTCCAATACCCTCTTTTGGAATTCAAGAGAAAATACCGCTCTTCGCACACTACTCACTTGGTTTGTGGTGCTGATTTTGGTTAGACCCTTGTGTGAATGTACGGGTCAAGAGTTTAGTGGTTCAAGCAATCTGCTCAATCAATCTCTCAAGATTTTTTCCCAAAGATGTCGTTTTGATACGACAGGATGCAAATGCAACTATCTACCATGCAATGTGTTGTGGTAATATGGAATTACTATGTACAGGATGCGTCAAATGCTGAAAATGATGAATGAAGATGGTTGACTTCAGGTTTTGACTGAATGTTTTTTTTATTGTGTGTTTTTCTTTTTGGATGCAATGCATGCGTGGTAAGGCTACACCTAGTCTCGCTTGAGTCGGTTCCAGTTGATGGTCCATGAAGCTCATCCTTTCAATGTTGGCCCTGAAGAAGGTGTAGCTGTCGGGGTTGCTGTTGGGTTGGTGACTAGAACCTGGATTTTAGGACTTTTTAGGGAGTGACAACTCCCGCATGGTGGCCCCACGATATGACACAGTCTTTCCTTTTTCATCACTGGCGTGCACGGTGATTCCAATTGGAAGAGGTTTGAACTCGGTTTTCTTTTATGTCCCTCTAAGATCGGGTTTTAACGGTTGGGATATTGGGATGAAAGCTGGTGTGTGGTGTGGTGACCATGAAACACATGATTATGAATTTTTTCAGAGGTGGACAAGACTTGTACATGTTTGACAAATTTAGACTGACCGAGAATGCATGGGACTTTTGTAATAAATGCAATGCATGCGCTTTGCTTTGTGCTTGGTTGCATTTGTTGGTGTGCTTATTTAGGGGATGTCTTCTGTAGATACCGTGAATTTTCACCTCATAAAGCAAGGTTGATGAACGGCATATACTGTGAGGGGTCGCTCCTTATTCATTCTTTTCATTATACGTGCATGCCAAAAGAAACCGAGTTTGGGAAGAACAATTTTGAAAGCATGTGTTTTCAAAGTGGTGGATTTTCTTAATATAGATTTTGATGCTCGATCATTCACAAACGAAATAGGGGGTGGGAACCCTATACACATTGATCTATATAAATTCGAAGGGAATGTATAAACCTAAACATGTAATCTATTCAGAAACGGAAAGAGAGAAAAGAATCATAGGGAAATCATATACATCATCAATCCTAAAAAGTCATTAAAAAGGGGAATGTTGAGCTAAACTTCTTATGAACTCTTCTGGTTCGTCTTCAGGCTTCTAACTAACTACTCACGCTCAAACTCCTGGTTGACTGCTTGTTCGTCTTCAGGTTCTTGACCGGCTACTCCCTCATCTTCGAGCCCATGACCTGCTGCTCACTCGTTTTCAGGCTTTTGCAGCGAAGCAAAACTGTGATCAAACAAAATGGGTTGGTGTTCTTCAGATTTTCAAAGATTTTATTATTATATAGATGGTATTTTTTTATTTTTTCATCTTTAACCAATATAAGAAAAAATTTGCTACTTACTTTTGAAAATATTTTTAATATTTTTTTTGTATCTTTCAATTAATTATATAAAGTGATACTTTATAAAAATATAATATACTATATACAAGCTAAACAATTTTACAAAAAAATAAACAATAGTTAAGAGTATTATAGTCTAATATTTTTTATAATATCATTTTATATATTTTAGTTCAAAACAAAAATTAATAATTTTTGTATACAATATTTATTATATAATTAATGTACATAGTTTATAGGTGTACTGTACACGTTTATTTTACTACATGCACATGTAATGTAGCTATCTTTGGCTACATGTGGGTGTAGCCAAGACATGTTGGTTGAAAAATTAACCTTTTTCATATAATGGTTAGAAATAAAAAAACAAAAAAACCATATATATAATAATGAAATCTCTAAAAAATTATAAAAAGTATAATATATTAGAGACACCACACATATGATTAAAAATAGACAAAAAGTAAAGAGAATGATATTTTAATTTTTTATAATTTACTTCATATAACTTTAATTTGTTTATAATACTATTTTACATTACTAAAAATACTTTGAGTGAAAATATTATAAAAAATTTAATTATCATTCTCTTAAAAATTTAATTAATATTTTTAGCTTTTAAATGATATATAGTATTTTTTATATATTTTTCGAAATTTTTTAATTGTATGTGTTTTTTTTATTTTATAAAGTTTTAAACAATAAAATCATAAGCTTAAAATTTTCTTATTTTTTACTACTTTTAATATATATTTTATTAAGCTTTGTGGTATCTTGTGAATTACTAATATTTATGTGGCATACCGTGAACTATTTAAGAAGTAGGAGTATTTTGGTCTCAAAAAGTTTTGGGTTAGTAATTTGTGGTATCTGATGAATTAAAATAATTTTGTGCAGCATCTGGAATTTTTTTAAAAAAAAACTGGTATTTTATGAATTAACAAAATTTTTAATAGTATCACATAAATTTTCTCTTACATAAGTAAATTATTTATTTGTTTTTTAAAGATAAAAATAGTGTTCATAGTAGCTCTTGGCTGCTTACTTTTATTGCGTATAGTGAGAGAAATCTAGCTGGTACAAATTGTAGCTGTTGTGTAACTCTTGAAGCT
Source organism: Limonium bicolor (assembly GCA_023374045.1). NCBI lineage: Eukaryota > Viridiplantae > Streptophyta > Magnoliopsida > Caryophyllales > Plumbaginaceae > Limonium > Limonium bicolor. The sequence goes on from CM041776.1 coordinate 230,216,585, forward strand.
AACCTAATGTTGGGATTTAGTTTTACTGCATACAAGGATTGATAGTAGTTGTAAAGTAATCTCCCTATTGTAATCACTAAGTGGTTGTAGTTTAGTGGTTAGAATTCCACATTGTGGCCGGTGGAATGCATGTGGAGACTTGGGCTCGAATCAGCGGCCACAATTATTTTTTCAAAATTGTATAATCTAATCTCAAAACCAAGAAGAGGAAACAATCTTAAGAATAAATTAACTTGTTTTTTATTTTAGTGACTTACCCGGACGGACAATGAATTCTAGTAATGTAGTTACCTTGTTTATTTTTACGTACTTCAATGAATAGAATAGACCATGCAGGTTGGTTATTTTCGTATCTTCTCTAAGATATCATGCTTAGGCAAATAAAGCGGGACATGTTTGTTCGTAGGATGAGATGAGCCATTTCTATGCATAATGAAATGTTTTGTTCGTAGGTTGTGGTCTTTTTTTGTGGCCGAATCTGGTTGCATTTATGTGATCCGGTTTCTAGTTGGGTTCCTCTATTTCCTCGATGGTTGATGTTTTTAGTCACCAGCTGACTTGTGATTGTAAGAGGTTAGGGCATGTTTGGTGATCTTTTGTTAGGAGGGATGGTAATTTGGTTGCTCATTCTAGCTGAGTCTGTCTGGTTTTCTGATTTTCCTACTTATCTAGTGAATTGGTGTAAGTCTTATTTAAAAGCTATTGATTAAGTTTTCGTGTGTTGCTTTAAAAAAAAACACTTTCAAAATTATCCTTTCCAATAAGTAATATAGATATTCCAATTCAACATTATAGATGAGATTTTAACAAGCCAATTACCACCAATAACTTTTGAATTGATACTCTATTTCCCTTCCTTTTTTCAACTTTTGATTTGTCAACTGTTCTCTTATGTCAACGAAAGAAAAATAAAGAATATAGAAAACGTATCTCCCTATAAATGAACAATATACTACATCTTTTGATGATGCTTACCTTTTTCAACGTTCTTTTGCTACCCACTCATTTGATGCATATAGTATATACTACATGCTTAGTTATTGCATGTGGCACCATTAGTACACTATTTACATTGTAACTACTCTTATTGTTTTGAAATGGAATGGGCACTATATGTTATCTCTCTTGCAAGTGGTATTTGATTGCTCGTGAACAATATAAAACTAATGGTTAGATGATGAATAAGCTATCAATAAAGCACCTACCTAAAACACCAATCCCTTATGATTTTTTTTTTTTTTATGAATCCACTAACAAATGATGAGACATTACTACTTTAATTTGGCACTAATGTTCTGGCATATAGTTTTGTACTAAAGGATCAGAATTTGAAATTATGTACACAGCAAATTGACTGATGAGATGGCATCTTCAGAGAAGACGTCGACGTATCGATGAAATATATTAAGAGAGAATCGGATACTCTTCTGTCTAGTGTGTCCAATAATCTCAGAGGTGAGGTGTGGTACCACACCACAGCATGCACTAATTCTACACTATCGTCTTCTATGCGTGTACATTAAGGTAGGGAGCGAATAATATATATTCCAATAATTTCTTTTATATTTGAAATATATTCATAGCATGCAAAACACTCCAAAAAAAAAAAATTGTTCCATCTTTTTGCATTCTACTTGGTTATATTGGCAACGTATGTCCAAATTGCATGAAAGAGACTTTACCCTGCGACATGATGGATGTATCGATATCGGCATTCTGAATGATGCTAGCTCTTTTTGCCTGCCTGCCAGCCAGCTTGAAGGGAAAGGGGTCCATATATATTGCATCTCTATTTATGTTGTTTTTAAAATACGATATATACTAAAACCTGCAACATAGTTTTGACATTGAACACAAGATACTAGTAGTACTACTACTACTCATGCTACCAGCCCATTTTTTAAAGCTGAACTGCTGAAGTTGATAATGTTCAATAGAAAAAAAGTAGAATTATAAATTAGGTGTAAAAAAATAAAAGATTGATATTTGAGAAAAAAACTGAACTGATCAAATAAAATAGTAGAATAGGATCTTAGATAATTAAAAATCACAAACCGCACCCACTTGGTTAAGGTAATTAAGTTTCTAGATCGTCTTAATTACCAAAAGTATCGTATGTGTGTCTAGAAGAAAACCTAGCTTGTCGAATGGAAAAATATATGTTTGATGTCCTGTTGCTCTTCAAATACACATTAAATTTGTATCCATCCTTTTAAAATATAAGGGTATCCAACATACACACACTAACATGTTTCCTATCATCAATTGACATATGTACATAGAGTTTTAACAGTTTTGACAAAGTGGTGTGACTTCCTCTCCACAATTCTTTTCTATTGTGGTGAAATGTCTCACCCCCAGTACGTAGCATTATCATCTTTTTTAAACACCATCAATTTCATTACCATAACTTTTCATCCTTAGTTCATAGAGTTTCATGCCATAAACAAATCAAACTAGTCTAAGAAAGACAATTACCATGAGCAGCAAAATCCGTTGCAAAGTAAATTTAGGAGAAGGCCAACCAATGTGGCTTTGAGAGCATGAATTGTTTCGTATCCACGAAGATCAACAAAGAGATTTGAACCTCCAACGATAGAGCAAAATCTGCTCAAAAAACCAGAGTACTTCCAAACCCACATGTCAAATCACAGCTTTTAAGGATGAAGGGAGTGATAAAATTAACATGCCAACGTAAAATAGAAGGGCAGAGGACAAAGAAGACAAGTAGAAAATAAACTCAAAACAGAGAGGAACAAAGAAAGAGATGAAACAAAAATCACAAAGGATGAAAGACACAGTTGGCCATCAGAGAAGACACTCATGGTACTGAAGAAGTAAGGAAACTAAGGAAACAAGGAAATGGTGGAGACTACCTGTCGCCAAAGAGAGACCTTTTCTCTCGCTAAAGAGAGAACACATATCCAAATTTTCATCATGTTTATTTCAAGCAACGACTACAAATATATATATATATAAACCAAGTAACTATATATTAAAGCCTATTACTCAGTGTGGATAGAACAACCATCCACTTAGCCACAAGCAAGAGTCAAGAGTGGACTTAAACCTCCCAACGACAAGTTCCTTCACTGATTCACATTCCCGTGGCCCAAATGCCTTGGTCAAATGCTAGGCCGCGGCTCAGACTGAGTCAACTCCGTCCCTCTCACTGCAGTCCGAGTACATGTGCGTCCCTTAGCGACCGCACCCGTCCTCGGAACCATCAGGCCTCCAACAGCCCAACAGCCAAAGACCCCCAACTAGTACGAGTCAGTAAGGTGTGCTAATGAGGGCCACGTCGCACCTTGTCTTTGCCCTTGTCCAGGACTCAACGCCAACCGAACCGTAGGAAGGCTCTGATGTGCAATGCCCCTTGCACCTTTCATGGCAAACTATCTGGACTACCCTTAGTTGCCTCGTGTCATTGGTCACACTAGCACTCGCAACCTAAGGGCCAGCATTGAGCACAACATGCTCAACACCTCTTGGAGTTGCTACCAAGCCACACTAGTAGCATGCATGCCCAAAGGCATGCCCGGTCCCCATCGGGCCCAGATGGATGCCCTCCACAGCATCCACAAACTGACCTAAGGGTCAGCACTGAGCACAATGCGCTCATACTATTGGAGTCGCTACCAAGCCACCCTGGCAGCGTGCATGCCCAAGGCATGTCCGGTCCACACCAGGCCCGAACGGGTGCCCTCCATAACACCCGCTAGCTCGGCCCTCGCTCGAGTCACAAGCTGACACAACTCAGCTCGGCCAAGACAACCTCTAGTCGCTTAGTGTCCAATGTTCAAACATCTTTCTCTCCTGATCAGTGACGAGTGTTTTGAGGGCTAGCAGGTTCTAAAGAACATTGTTGAACGTTGCTAAAGTCGCTTGATGAACCTTTAGACATGCTGGTCAATCTTAGCCATGCGGTTCATTTATGGATGTGAATCATGTTAAGGTTCTAGATGGTCAATGAAGGTTTGGCTTAATGGTTGCAACCAAGGATTGAGCCAGCAAGGTATTTGTCGTAGGTTCTTGCCCCTGTCGTCGCTGGCAAAAGTCAAAACCATAGGCGCTTTGGACGTTGCCGGTGAGTCCTCGAACTCCAGGTGTAATTCTACGATCAGTAGGTTCAACCATCTTTGGGGTGGTTGATGGATGACTTTGTGTTGACCTATTGGCAGTGCGTGTCGAACAACTTGGTTATTGTGGTCCAGATCTGCCACTGAGATGTGGTAATTTGTGTTGAGCTAAAGGTTCACACGGTGATGCGCACAATGTTATGATAGACCAATGGGTTAGCCTAAGATGTAAGATACACTGAATTCTGGTCTAAGCTTCAAGAGACTAAATCTGAGGATGAAAATGCCTTTAGAAGAGAGAATCGGTCCCCTTGGTTGAACATGACAATTTAAGGTTGTTGGGTTCCTTGAGGGTTGGCTTGTCCAACTAGGTGTCCTGGTGGGGAGTCAAAGGCTGATAAGCCAAAGACTTGTTCATTTCCATACCTGGATCGGTGTTGTCACCTCACCAAGCGAGCCTTTTGTGTAGGCAAGTTGTCGGAGTGTGTTGGTGCATTTGACATTCTAGGACGTCGTGATTTGTTATGGGTTGTTGGACCGATAACAAGGTCATGCCACCGACTAAACCTTACGCCTAATCCATAGGCATAGTTGTTGTGACAATGACCTAAGTCCCCGGAGCTCCATGGGTTAGATGGGAATGGAAACTTAGTAAAGAAGGTGGTACCAAGAATTGGTGTTCTTTTGGAATGGAGCCAACGTTTTTCTTAGATATGTGATGAGGATTCAATTGGTCCTTCTGACAGAAAATGAGCATATAAGCTCATGAGGAAGTGGCCTTTTGCAAACTCCTTTGTGTAAGGTGCATATGTGGTTCTAAGTAAAACTGAACATTACCTTAGTGCCCTCCTAGTGAAGGGAGACCTTCTAAACCTTACGGGTGAATCACATGTGATACAAGATCTGAGGTGCAGAAGGATAAATCATACTGGTCCCAGGAAACTATAGGAACTCCTCAAAAATTGGAAGATTCGTTCCAATTAAAGGGTGAGCGACCTGTGCTCCTGATAAGGAGGCACATTAGGGGTGCTCCCTAACAACCTTGCGCTTTCTCTTTTGTATTGAAAAGGGATGCTGTGTCAAAAACATGATTCAAGGGTTGTCATAAGTCCATGACTAGGCTTCATAGACTTTGACCGCTTGAGCTTAAGATGGCCTAACCAAAATCTAGTGTTGGGAATGTTGTTTTTGTATTAAGTTGAAAAGGGGTTCATTGGCATGTCTTTCTAGCCGGTCTACTTGTACTATGAAATCTGATTCGCTTAGTCTCGTGGTTTATATGAAAGCTTCACTGACCACGGAGACCTAGAGCAGAATTAGCGATATGATCTAAGCCCAAAATACCTTTGGCTCAAAATGGCATTTGAAACCTGATGCGTCTTCGTACTACTAAGTGTTGGGTGAACTTGCAAGTTGCCTTGCAGTGCCGCGATAGTTACTATATCGCGAAGTTTAGCAGGGAGTGTTGTGGTCCCCTTGGGAGCCCCATGCCTGTGAAAGGCCCCAGAGTTTTAGTGAAAGTGTGTAATACCCCCATCCCACATCGGGATATGAGTAGTAATGTGAATGGTTTATAAGGATACATATGGGTTGACTACAACAACAAGGCCTTCCGCTTTTAAGCCTAAGTGAGGATTGAGGGCCTAAAGTGGCTAGTTTTCAAGTCTGAATGGTTTGAGAGCTAGGTTGTTGGACAGTTACCCATATGAGGTGTTACAAAGTGTGGCTTCGGCCCAGGGCTCCACTAAGGTGGAACCTAGGGAATTTTCTAATAGTACTTGAATATAGCTGGAGATGCACTTGTGTCCCAGGACCGGTGGGGAAGTTCCTTCTTATGGCTTCGATGTTGCCCTTCGTCTCGTGGTTGGGTGCTTAGCACTAAAACTACTTGGTCCCTTTGAGGTGGTTGTTTCTCGGCCTAAGAGGAAATGACCCATCTGACGTGCAGACGTTGCCCTGTCAAGGACTTTGTCACTTGTGCAAATTCTACACAGGAGTAGGCACAACTAGCTAAGTCTCAGCTTATCAAGGCTGATGTCACCGATGACGAGTAGTGCAGTAAGTGTCGATGCGAATTGAAGGACTAAGGACATTGACATTGAATGACTCAGGATGTCGCAGTAGCATGTTCACTGTTCACTTGGTGTCGTTGTGACGTGAATGAAAGGACTCAGGATGTCACAACAGTTTGAGCATCAGGGCACCATGTGGCAATGTGGGGCAAAGAAAATGACACAAGAGGACACCAACGCTGTGGTGCTCTATAGACCGATGACCCATTCTTGTAGAACGTGGTAGAAGTCAAAAATATTTGAGCTTCGGGAAACACACCGGTTAATGGTTCAAGGCAATAGCCTGTGTGTTTTGGTCAAAGACATTGTATGTGGGTTGTTATACCTTCAAAGTAGGGAAACTGTTGGAGCATGATAAAATCTTGTTAGTTGAGCTAAGACTCATGGTTGTATCTTGCCGGGGACGGCAAAGCTTCAGTAGGGGAGGTTTGTCATGCCCCTTTTTGGCGAGCTACTTGGTTACAAGTAGCTCCATGCCAGCTTGCCCTTTGGTTGGTGCCCGTTAAGACTTGTGGTGGGTTTGCTTGTCAACCACATACTTGATTGTCGGTTTGACCTAGTCCCTTAAGTTCCACGGTCCTTGACAACCCCGAGGACGAAGGTCCAAGGGATGGGCATCTGTTGAAGGGCACGATATGTTGGTCTTGACTGAGCTGAGTGGCGTCAGCTTGTGACTTGAGCGAGGGCCGAGTTAGCAGATATTGTGTAGGGCATCTGTCCAGACCTGATAAGGACTGGGCATGCATTCGGGCATGCACACTGCTAGGATGTCTTGGTAGTGACTCTCATAGCATGAGCATGTTATGCTTAGTGCTGCCCTTAGGTTGTGAGTGCCAGTGTCACCACGGGCACGAAGCAACTAGAGGTTGTCTTGGCCAAGCTGAGTTGTGTCAGCTTGTGACTCGAGCGAGGGCCGAGCTAGTGGGTGTTGTGGAGGGCACCCGTCCGGGCCTGGTGTGGACCGGACATGCCTTGGGCATGCACGCTGCCAGGGTGGCTTGGTAGCAACTCCAATAATATGAGCGCATTGTGCTCAGTGCTGACCCTTAGGTCAGTTTGTGGATGCTGTGGAGGGCATCCGTTTGGGCCCCGATAGGGACCGGGCATGCATGCCCAGGGTGGCTTGGTAGCAACTCCAAGAGGTGTTGAGCATGTTGTGCTCATTGCTGGCCCTTAGGTTGCGAGTGCTAGTGTGACCACTGGAACGAGGCAACTAAGGGTTGTCCCGATAGTTTGCCACGAAAGATGCAAGGAGCATTGCACATCAGAGCCGTCCTACAGTTCGGCAGGCGTTGAGTCCTGGACAAGGGCAGAGACAAGGTGCGACGTGGCCCGCGTTAGCATACCTTACTGACTCGTACTAGTTGGGGATCTTTGGCTGTTGGTGTAACACCCCTACCGCTAATACCGTCATTACTGTACAAATACTTACCTTCGCAGCGGATACTCCTTACACAACGGCGGGTGTACAATGCCGTTAGTCACCCACGTGACTAACAAGGCGAGTTACAATACTACATACTATCGGTCTGATGAATATGAACATACCGAGTACTCTAAACAATACAATACTCCCCATTGCATACTCATCCATAATCCAATTACAACTCCAATACATTACTATACCGAGTATACTAAAATCCTTAAATTACCGATACAGTTTAAGCTTCCAAATTCGCATTACAATACAAGTACCAATCCCTACTATACAACTACCCATGCTTACGTAGCAGTCCCCGTCCTACTCTCTCGAACGGTGATCAGCTTCGGGTACCTGCACACTAAAAACGGTCCCCCTAGGGGGTCAGCTTACGCTGCGCATGAAATTCGCATATACCGCGTGCTAACCGCGGTACGCCGACTACTTTGGGTCGGATATACATGGAGTTCATTTTACATGCACATATACATACAATTACTATATGATGCATTCTACAATGCTTACATACACATACAAGGTACAATACCTACTAAGGAAGACAATTCGATAATCGCTTGTTCGCATTAGTTACTTACTCATTACTCTTTCATTGCGTATCTCACTACTCTGTTCGTACTATGTTCGATATTCACTACTCTACTCATACTCACTCCTTACTTGTTACTCGTTACTTTACTCTTACATGCTCATCACTCCATGCTCAAACCCTTACTCGTACACACTCCTTACTCCATACTCGTTACCATACTTGTACATACTCACTGCTCAATACTCTGTACTTACTCATACGTACTCATTACTCAATACTTACTCTTACGTACTCTATACTCAATACTCAGTACTTACTCATACATACTCAATACTCGGTACTCATTACATACTCATACTTACGCAGTACTCAATACTCATTACTTGGCCTCTGGGCGGAGTCATACTCAAGACTCGCCACCGGGCCTACAATTCGAAGGCTATACACTTAGCTCCTCAAATATACAATTGTCCATTTCTACCGGACTACTCACATTCCCAACACTCCTCTCATGGAGTATCTTACAATCTTATGGATTAGCCTAGAAGTATCTCTCTTGATAACCTCCACTAGCTTAGGGAATTACTACCGTCTAGTATTCTCAGGTTTAAGGGTTTCCCCAACGTATTGAATACTCTCATGCTCGGGACATTACTTAAATCAGTCGGGTCCTCTCATAGTGGGTCGACTAGTTGCTAAGGGGTTTGGAGATCCCTCATCATTCTTTACTACTCTCATGGTTCATGTCTTGCACCAGGATTAATTCCTCTATTAGAGGTTACTTATATACTTCCACTACTTATTATTTGTGGATTATTCATTTCGGTTCTCCTACCGTTATCGGGAGGTTATTACTCCCGTACACTCTCTCACATTCTAGTGATTTCATTGGGTTGTGTTATCGTTTATTGATTCGATAGTTTAGTGTGTTGCTACGTTTCCATTAGTTCACACCGTGACTCTTACTACGAGTCACTACACAACAAGACTCATCAATGAGTCGTACTACGCACTAAATGAAGCCACACAATCAATCAAGAAGGGTTAGCTCACACAACATACATCAAGACATACAATGAAGGCAATAAACCATTTTCATGCTTTAGTCTTGATTAGCCGGCATACAGCACACAAATCAACGTAACTCGGTTAGCATACGGGGCATGAGAAAATCATACCTTCCACCGGGGTTAGCTTTACCGTGTGTTCCCTTGTTCCTTGGTTCACACTTGGCCCACTGATAATGTTTCAAACATTGTTATTAATACTAGGTTCATACAATACACAAGTAATTACTACTCCTGTACTTACTCCGTTATCCCGGTATACTTAGTTTCACTCATGTCAAACTATGTCCTTACTTCCCTTTCATTTCCTACACTTGTTTACACTTCTTAGGACCTTTAAACATCACTAAACAAGGCCTTAACAACTCCTAAAACCAATACCAATCAATCCCCCATGTTCTAGACACTTTAAAACACATTCTGGGCATTTTTGGGGGTGGTCCGGGACTTGGTCCGGACCCAAAGTCCCGGACCAATACTTCGGCGCACTCTCGGCTACATTTTCTACCTGGTCCTGGACTTGGTCCTGGACTTAAGTCCCGGACCAACTGCTGTATCAACTTTCGGGGCATTTTTAAGGGCGGTCCGGGACCTTATACAAGGGCTAGGTCCCGGACCCTGCTAAAACCTGCAACTAAGGTGATTTTTCAACCCCAAATCAACCCTTAATCCACCCCTAATCATTCCATAAACTTCCACATGTTTCCTACATGTTTAAACACCTTAAAACACTCCTTAACCACCTCAAATCATTGGTCCAATCCTTGCTCAATTCTTGCTTAAGTTCTACATTCTCATTCTTGCATTTTTACACTTTGCACACTTGTGCATTCCTAACTTCCTCTTGGTGGGTTACTACCCTCTACCAACTTCACCAAATTGCTTATTGACCATTACAATTCCATCCTAAACAAATGCACTACCTATACCCAAGTCAAATCTCCATCTTCAAGGTTACAAACACTAACTCTTTCTCTTGTTTTTCCAATGCTTTTTCACATGCCATTTGCTACAGATTTTGCATTCTTATATCCTCATATCACAACTACCATTCCATGGTTACTAAGTATCTCTACTAACAGCAATACATACCTTGGTTCTCCCATTCACCAAGTCATCCACAAATGTACATATTCCTACCAAAATTTTGCCATAGTTCACCTACAATTCTCACTTATCCACACATACCCATTATCACCAAAATCATTCCTATTCTAGCCATACCCATACAAGGGTCCTACCAGCAATGCAAAGAAATCTTAATACATCAATACTCCATTAAACAACAATACTAATACTTATACACAATTTACTTGGCTTCAAGGCCTACAATTCACATACTTGCTCACAATTACTAAAACTTCCACAACTACAATACTAATACATTATTTTGGTTTCTTTAAATTGGTTTACCCATTCCCATCATTCTAATGCATGAAAATATAGCATTGAGAGAGCTCTTACCTTAAAGCTCTTATTTCCTTCAATCCCTTTTTCAATTCTCCTCTTCCTCTCTTTCTTGCACAAATCGGTTTTGTGGGGAATGGAGTTTCCAAACTCCATTCCCATCACCCAAAGCATACAAAACAAGTATAATCAATATACTAACCCTTAGATTTATACTAACTCATTGAGATGTTTTAAACAAATTTCTAGGGTTTACCTTTTGAAGCTTTTAGGAGGGGTTTTATCCCTTGGTTCAAGAAGGTGAATCCACCACCATTGCAAGGTTGATATTGTGCTCAAAAGAGAGAGAAAATGGAGTGTTACAATGGGGTAAAAATCGGTTACCAAAGGAGATGAAGAAAACTTAAGGTTCTCATGGAGATTTTTACCTTAATGGAGAGAGGGGACTCCAAGCTACACATTGATGCTATTTTCTTCCCCAATGGGATATACCCACGAAAATGAACTTCCTCCTTTTTAGATTTTGAAAAGAGAGAAGTGTAGAGGAGAATGAGGGGAGTCCAAATATGTAATTTGTTTTCGATTTGGAGCTTACATGAGGATGGAGCATGAGGATGAAGAAGGGAAGCCATTGTTGTTGTTGGAGAAGCTCAAGAAATCGCCCCCAGCAAAGAGAGGAGGGAGGAATCGTTGGTGAGGAAGAAAGGAGAAAGAGAAAAGAGAGAGTGAGGTGAGAGAGAGTGTGGGGTTACTTTTTGCTTTTCTTATTTGTCTTTTAGCATATTAGGAAGTGAAGAGGGTGTGTGAGAGAGGGGGGCTGCGACCAACACACACACACACTCATTTTTTTTTTGCTTTTTATTTACAAAAGTGGACACACTAGTTTTATTTATTTACACTTACACCCCACAACTTCCCGTTTTTGACAGTTTTACTAACCGGAACCCGTTTTCCGGAATTTTCTCGTCTCTTTATTTTTATTGGTTATTAAGCTTCCGTTAATGCTTAATAATAGTTATTTAATAGTGTATAATTTTTACGGGTTCATTTGACCACTTAAAATCACGTTTTCGGGTTTTCTCGAAAAACGTGCGCTAAAGCTCTTATTAGCGTTTTAATACATTATTTGGTTCCGTTTTCTTCGGGAATCATTCCCATATACTAATTATTAGGCATTAAGCCTCAGGAATCCTTATAATACTCTAACCGAGGTCTCGCACCTCCTATGGTTATTTAACGCTTATTTTAGCGTTTTCCGCTTTCTAAGCGTTTTCTCATTTCTTTTGGATTTATTTTCTTTACCAAAATTACTTAGGCACTGTTAGGCCCTTAAATACGATATAAAATAATTTAATCACACATTTTTAAGTTCGGGGTATTTCAGTTGGACTGTTGAAGGCCTGATGGTTTTGAGGACGGTGCTGCCACTAAGGGACGCACATGTACTCGGGCTGTAGTTAGAGGGACGGAGTTACTCAGTCTGAGCTGCGGCTTGGCATTCGACCGAGGCATTTGGACCACGGGAATGTGAATCAATGAAGGAACTTGTCGTTGGGAGGTTTAAGTCCACTCTTGACTCTTGCTTGTGGCTAAGTGGATGGTTATTCTATCCACACCGAGTAATAGGCTGGTTGGGTCTTTGACCCAACGCCGGTAATGCCTAATTGGTCTCATGACCTAATCCATAAGAGCCCTTTTGGGGTCTTCGCTTCCGCGCAAAAAATTCTGGATTAAGATTGGGCATTACAATTGTGGTATCATGCATAAGTAGCTTACATAACCATGAAAGACCTAAAGAAAACCAATTGTCAAAAACAACTTATTCTCGTGGAATCACGCATGGACAACCAAAGGGCAAACGTGCCAATGTGTATTAGGCTACCCATAAGACTTGACGATCTTTTTCTCGTCATCATTTATACCCAACAAGTTCAGATCCCCAACACCCACAGGTAGTACAACAATAAGGATACTACTAAACCCCCCCCCCCCTAAAATGGCGTAGAAATATACCAACACTTAGACATAAACCAACATAAAACAAAGGAAGAAAACAACCATAGTCGAAGAGACCTAACCAGACCACCATACAAGCCACTACGAAAACCAGAAAAATCTAGAGCCGCCTTATGTCAAACATTTGGTAGCTTGCATGCAAACCCATCTTAACTTCATTAGCGGTCTTGCATGTGCAAAAAATAGCGAGAAAATCTACCATTGTTGTTTCATCCTCCTGTTCCTCCATATGGGGAGTAAACAAAAATCACTTTGAATTTGGAGTGTGTGCAAAAGCTGAGAGAAATTAGGGAAAAATGAATTTGGGTGTGAAATTGGATCGGTGGAGCGGAAGAGATGATGAAACTAGAGGAATGAGAAAGATATTTGAGAAGAGGATTGCTGGTGAAAAATGGTTATGGAGTCCTTGCATATTACCGGAGCCAGAGAAAAGCAAAGGAGAAAAAGGGAAAGTGAGATAAGAGAGTATTTCTCTATCTTCCGTGACTACATCCTTCGTTTATCAAAGGGCAAAGTTTTGGCTACATGTATATGTAGTCAAAGATAGATAAATTTACTGTACAACCAACAATGAAAACATATACAATGAATAAGGAAACCTGTATAATAAACAATTACACTGAAAGTACTATTTTTATGTACATTATTTGTTATATAAGTAATGTACCTGTTTTATAGGTATAATGTACATATTTAGTCTACTATATATACATGTAATGTAGCTATCTTTAACTACATATGGATGTAGCCAAGGCATGAGGTTATCAAAAATAGCAAAGGCCACAAATATATTAGTTGGCTCCATCATTTGATATTGAACGTGGTAGCATCGTCACAAGTAGGCAACTTTGTACCTAAAAAGTTAGGTACAACAACTTTGTGAATCCTCCATAACCGTTATTCAGAATGGTGATTACTCTTCTTGTAAGATGAAGATATCATGACAGTCCTTTTATGCGTTTCAAGAGTTGAGACCTAAGACCATTATATTATTAATCTCCTTTGTTGTATTAAGTTTGTGTGTTTCGCCAGCCGCGATCAAACATAATAATATATAGTTGTTTTGGTATAATGTTATAGATTGTGACTGAGGGTTAATCTATAATGAGTTGACATATATCTTTCTTATAATATTTGATTAAGGTTCTAACTAGTTAGATTCACAGATGATTATCAAATATAAGTGAAAAGATGACTAGTGAAAAATTCTCTTTGTATTATCTTAAGGCATTGGGGAGAGGCCATCTACGTGAACTAGTCAACATTCTGATAGAACTACTTATGTAGCATACTAGTTCAACTTTAAAAGTAGGGAAAATTCACAAGATACCACTGTTTAAGTTTCTAATTCACAAAATATCACTGTTTTTTTCGTAATTCAGCTTTAAACATGCTTAAACGTTGTCCAAAATTGATGAAACTTTACATGGACGATGCTAAAGTGTTATATTTTGGTCCAATATCAAATTTGAAGATTTTTAAGCTCATATGTGACATGTGGTACCCAATGAATATGTCACATATTCATTGGGTACCACATGTCACATATGAGCTTAAAAAACTTCAAATTTGATATTGGACCAAAATATAACACTTTAGCATCGTCCATGTAAAGTTTCATCAATTTTGGACAACGTTTAAGCATGTTTACAGCTGAATTACAAAAAAAAAAACAGTGGTATTTTGTGAATTAGAAACTTAACAATGGTATCTTGTGAATTTTCCCTTAAAAGTATAATAATAATTTAGAAAATACAAGTCTAAAATGAATTTATATTGCACAATGTTTCATTTTAAATTTAAGCTATACAAAAGTAGACCGGTCTTGAATATGTTTGGTTTAAATATGTAAATTTTAATTTTAGTATTATGATTCACTAACAAGTGGCCAATAAAATATTCTTTGCCATATAAATTTTAGAACTGATTGTGAATTATTATTATTATTATTATTATTGTTTTGTGGTGTACTATAATATTGTTATATGATTTATTTTAAATTTTACAGTGAACTATAAGTTCAATATATATATATATAGTTAATATAAATTATTTAACTTGCCAAAATATATTCATGATTGTTCTTGTATGAACTAAAAAAATTACATTAAACTTTATATTTTAGAATTTATAATTATTTAATTTTGTTTATAAAAAAATATAACATAAACACCCCATAAATATAATTTTCTTATGTTGCTTTTTCTTTTACAGGAAATCCTCCTATCCATGCTGCATTTTTATTTTAAGAAAATCATCCTCCTAACTTTTAAACTAATACTAGTAATTTCTTTTTTTATGGGAAAATAGAGCATGTATTTCATTTAATCACAAAAGTGTTTTAACACAATTCGGAATACTATCCATCCAAAAGCCATCTAAGTCACCTCATATACCCAATCATGCCAAAATATGAGTTATACACCATTCTCCTCTCTAAGAACATAGAGCCAGTATAATCTAGCAAAACATTTACAAAAACACAAAATGTCATCTGCGATTAAACCTACACTTGCATCCACATTAACAAAACCATTTAAAAAGTCTACCACTCCTTTACTGATAGAAAACAAACATTTTTAATTCCAGCCTTTCCTGACAGCTCTATAGCTTCCAACAAAGTCTTGCCTCAACCATGACCGCTGTTGCCAAATGATCCACCAGTCTTCTACATCCCACCATAGTTACCTACCCATCCTTATAGCCAACCACACCTATCTCTGCTGGTTCATAGCCTTTATAGCTCCCGTCCACAAAAACCCGCACCACACCATCATCTAAAGCAGGAACTCTTCCCATAACTTGAATATCTCCCTTGCCCACAAAGCATGTAGTGGACAAGTAGGCCTCAACTTGAAAATCCATTCGCAAAATCTCGAGCATGTCCATACCTGACCTGGCATCTAGAGAACCACAATTTCCACATAGAGAGGATAAAGTCATCAAAAGAGTTACCAGAAAGCCGCAAACAAAGAAACAAATGTCAATCAAGAAAAGCCCCCTCATTAGGCAAGGCTTTGGGTCTATCCACTGCCATTTTTTACAAGAAGTTCTTCACTCCACAACAGTAAAGAAATGTATGCCTATAATTTTTAACAAAGCCACAAAAACATGCAGCATAACTTCCATCTTTAAATTTGTGAGCCAAAATAGCCCCACATGGCAAGAAACCATTTAGCGATTTCCACCAAAACACCTTAATACGTAGAGGCACATTGCACTTCCAGATTTTCCTCATAACACCCTCTACGACACCCTCACTTGAGCTTTGAGGCAGATTAGCTGCATTATGTTCCAAAGCTAAACGATAGGCAGAGCAAATATAGAAGAATCCTATCTTAGTACCCGTCCAAAACCATGAATCCTCTGAAGACCCCTCACGAAGATCAATTGATATAATATCCTACACATCTTACTTTGAGAACCATTTTTGTGGTAGAGGAAGACACCAACTTCTATCAACAAGATTAAATAACCATGACACTTTACCCTCAATATGTGCTATCCTTAGCAAAGACACAAGGAAAGGCCGACCACTTGGCTTAGAAGGCAGCCAGCGTGATAAAATGCTCACAGTTGCACCACTTCCCACTACCCTAGCCATCCATTTCTCTAAAAGACGCATGCAAGGAAATAGGGTCCGCCATACTGGGCTTGGTCTACTCCCAAGCGAAGCATCTAAAATATTCTCATCTTTAAAATATATTGCACTTAATACATGCGTAAGTAAAGAAGTAGGGTGTGTCACCACTCTCCAGAGTTGCCTAGTGAACAAGGCCTCATTAAAACCCTCAAGTACCCATATCACCAAAAACCACAAGATTGCTAAGAGAAGACAACCTCCTCCAATGCAAACCTCGCTTCCCTACAGCACAAGACCACCAAAACTTAGCCATAATGCTATGGAGATCATTAATAAAAGCAAGAGGGGGTTTCATAACACTCATAACGTAAACTGGGATTGATTGCAATATTTATTAAGATTACCCTCCCTGCCCGAGACACCAAACGTCCCTAACTTTTGACCTTTTTTGAACTCTTTCACGGAGATAACTGAAAAAATTACGTCGGTTCCTTTCTATTTTACTTGGGAAACCCAAATACAACCCAAAATCATCTACTGCTCTAGAGCCAAAAGTAGCAGTAATACCATCCCTAACTGTTTGAGGAACCCCAGCAGAAAATATGATGTAGACTTTTGTGGATTCATACATTGCCCCAAAACCTCAAAGAAGTCAAATAAAATATCCCTAAGCACAAAAGCATTATCCTCACATGCCCACCCAAAAATTACACAATCTTCAGCAAAAAACAAACTTGTAACTGCATCATCTAGACCCCTCATTCTTTAACCCTTATACAAACCAACCGAGTCATCAAAACTGATAGTAGAAGAAAGGGCCTCCATGTAACAGATAAACAAATTGAGGATAAAGGATCACCTTGCCTAACTTCCCTCCTTGGATAAAAATCTTGCCAGGTTATCCATTCACTAGCACATACATAGAGACTGTTAAGATACACTTTCTGATCAAAGAAACACACCTGGGATGAAAACCCATGCTAGAGATAATTTCCAAGACAAAATCTCATTCCACCCTATCAAAAGCTTTAGACATGTCTATCTTGTAAATGAACAGACCTCTATCCCTTGCCATGGAAGCACACATGTAATGGAGTAGTTCATGAGCAACAATAATGTTATCAGTTATTTGGCGGCCCATGACAAAAGCATCTTGATCAGCAGAGATAACATAAGGCATAACAAGCTTGATCCGATTAACTGTAGTCTTAGCAATCACTCTATAGACCGTGATCGCACCACCTACTGTAACTTGTGTAACAAAATCACCTTCAGTGACTATCATCCAAAGATCATAGTCGATTGACATCAGCTGGTCTCCCATCTGTTCGCACCAACAAGCATAATTGAACTTCGTAAGTCTAGTTGCTTTAACGTTGTAAGAACTCATCTTGGTCACCCTAGAAGATTCTCTTCGAATATGAAAGGAGGGGAACAGGGCTCTGATACCAACTGAAAGTTCTTATAACGTTGTTCTTTGTGAGTAGTTACTCACAACGATCTTGTAACAATCATATGACGAACTAGACATGCAATGATTAGAACCAGAGATTGATATGATGATTTCATGTGAACTCTCGCTTTTATTAACTTGTATTGAAGTCATACACCCTCACACTCATAGAGAACAACCTCTCTAATGGGCAAACACGTAATTCAACTTAGCCTAAAAAAACCTTAATTGAATTACAATCACGAGATTCTTCCCTCAATCTCTCTAGTTTATTTTCTCTCTTTTCTCTCCCGAAAGCCGTCTAGAACTTAACCTAATGGCTGCTGTATGTAGATATCAATTTACATAAAACATTATCTTTAAAGATATAAATTCTTTAAAGATAAAATCCCAGCAACTAACTCAGATATTAAATAGAAAAGATATTCTCTAAAATATCTACTAAATATAATTTTGTTCATATTACACCTAAGACAGATTTGGCATGCCGAGAATTTTGCTTGGCAGTTGCATACGCCACTCAGTTTAAGAGTTGTACTCTTGTGTTAGTAACTCTGTCTCAGTTTGTTATTAATTTGATAAATAAAAAACATCTGCAGTATCAAAATCAGTACAACATATTCGGTTTACCGATATCCAAAAATATATAATTTTTTAATATCACAAATTGAGAAATTAAATTGTGAAAAATTAATAAACAATAATCATTGGATAAAATTAACTAACCATACAAAACCACAACCATCAAGTGTAGAAAATTTTCAAACATAAGTGTACACTTCTCCCCAATAGCATGAGCTTAATTGTATGATTCCAGTAATAAAAAAATGTAACATATAATTTTTAAAACAACCATTACAATGGCTGTGTATCAATCTACCAATTTTCAAACTTAGATATATGTTATTGCCTCCTTATAGATGTTGATGTGTAATGAATAAAAGGGTAAATGATGTTACAGATTTAGTAGTTAATAACATTCTGTCTGTCATGTATTCAGTTGGTTAGTTAAGTAGCTGATTGGGATTAGTGTGACAGATGTGTATTTTGTTAGTCTGTTACTATATAAGTCATTTGACTGTTACATTGCAAACCACCGTGAATAATACAAAATTCTTCATCGTCTCTTTTCTCTCTTGGTAACTCTCTCTTCTGGCCTTTGCGTGGTTCACGTTCTTCTTCCTGTGAATCAGCAAGGTTAGTGTGTGTTTGTTACGATTTGTAACAATGGTAGAAACTCCAGATTAGACAGACAGAACAACAGATAGAGATAGTTGAAACAGTGAGTTAATGTTCTCAAGGAACAGCAACACACACTAACCTTGCAGATTCACAGGAAGAAGAACGTGAACCACACAAAGCCAGAAGAGAGAGTTACCAAGAGAGAAAAGGCACGATGAAGAATTATGTATTATTCACGGTGGTTTGCAATGTAACAGTCAAATGACTTATATAGTAACAAACTAACAAAATACACATCTGTCACACTAATCCCAATCAGCTACTTAACTAACCAACTGAATACGTTACAGACAGAATGTTATTAACTACTAAATCTGTAACAAATCTCCCTTTGTTTGAAAACCTTGTCCTCAAGGTTTAAAGTTAGGGAACCTCCTCAGCAAATCGTAGAAAAACTCCCAAGTGGATTCTTCTTCTAGTAAATCAATCCATTTAATCAGGACTTTGGTTGCTGCTTTACCTTGCCGATTAACCATCTTCCTTTCTAAGATTCTTTCTGGTTCATGCACAAGAATGTCAGAAACAGCATCAGGCAACTGAGAAGAAAAAGATGCAGTTCCCACATGCTGTTTAAGTTGGGAAACATGAAATACGTTGTGAATGGTAGAAGAGGATGGCAAATCCAACTTGTAAGCACTGGTCCACACCTGTCAATCACCTTATAAGGCCCATAATACTTAGGAGCTAACTTTTGATGTGATCTGTGCACTACTGAATGCTGGCGATATGGTTGAAGTTTAACGAACAAAGAATCGCCAATGTCAAAAACTCGGTCAGATCGATGCTTGTTTGCTTGTTGTTCCATTCTATGCTAAGCCCACAATAGTTGGAATCATAATATTTGAATCATATTCTCTCGATTATGCAAACAACGATCCACCACTGCTACCCTTGACTCAACAGGAAGATAGGGAAGATGCTGGGGTGGTAATTGACCGTAAACCACTTCATATAGAGTAAGATATGTAGCAGTATGAAAGGAAGTATTATACCAAAACTCTGCTAAAGGTAAATACTTACTCCAAAGTTGTGGTCTATCATTGCACATACAACGGAGGTAAGTTTCCAAACTTCTATTTACCACCTCCGTCTGACCATCAGATTGAGGGTGATACGCATATGAAAAGTTTAAATCAACTCCATGAATAGACATCAGCTCCTTCCAAAAATTGCTCAAGAATATCGCATCCCTGTCACTGGTAATAGACCAGGGGAAACCATGCAACTTGTAGATTTATCGAGGTATGCTTGCGCCACCATTGCAGCTGAATAAGGGTGAGATAAAGCTAGGAAATGCGCAACTTTACTCAACATGTCTACTACAACCAGTATAACAGATTTACCAAAAGATAATGGCAAGGTATCGATGAAGTCCGTGGAGATATCTTGCCATACCTCCTCTGGTATAGGCAGGGGCTGCAACAACCCAGGTGATGCCACTGTTTCAGACTTGCACCTTTGACAAACTTCACAAGCGCATATGAATTGTTGAATATCCCTGGTCATCCCTCTCCAGTAAAAGAGAGATTTAATTCACTGATTAGTTGCATCTCTTCCAGAGTGTCCACCAAGTCCAGAACAATGGAGCCATTCTAAAATGAATTTACGCAAAGAGGAAACTACAGGTACCACAATTTTGCCTTTTCTCCTGAGAACTTCATGACTCCAAGTAAACAGCTTGTGACTGTTGTGGAGGGTGATTTTTCGGTATGAGGGGGGTCTATCTAAAATACGGTCTAACTAAGAAGTCTAGATCCTAAGAATTTGCCATTCTGTGGAGGGTGAAAACCCGTTATTCTTGGCATCCCTCAAATACCTACTATATCGTCCGTCTTTCCCAGAAAGCATAAAGGGGAATGCAAGTGTGCACTACACCCGCTCTCAATGGGCCCCACGCGGACTTATGCCCCTATAAGGCGGAATTGACTAGAGTCGCCACCTAGTTTGACCTATGATAACTAGGAAGGAAGATCGGGTTCTAAGAACCGTTAATTGACTCTGAGATTATTACCTATGGATGGGACTTATCTGGTTATGTCAGAGATTCTGTGTGGGTTCGCACTGGGTTACACCCCTTAGAAGTGGCAACGACCACGACTTCGGATTGGTGCCCGAGGAAACCTCGGTCTCCAATTGTCAGGATTGCCTTCTTTCAAAACCTTATTAGAGAGATTCAATTTAAAGCCAAGGATAGGATTGAGTGTGGACTGAAGAACAGATGATTTCCAAGAGTTTGGAGAGATAGGCTGGTCTTGAAATACTGCCGGTGAAATTGGTTGGAATGTGGAGAGGTTTGAGGTTGTTTTGACTTTCACGGGATTAAGAGGATGATGGGAGTTTGAGGAGTAAAAGGGCATCTTGGTCATTTTTGGTGGAGTCAAGGGTATTTGGATCATTTGGCTGAATTGAGGAGTTTTTTTTTTGTGTTTGCGAAGTTCGGATTTTGAAATGGTCGGGGTCTTGAGGTGTTTTGGGAAGTTGAATGTGTTGAGGAGAAATTCGGGTTTTAAGGATGATTGAGTATGGAAGAGGATATTTGGTTTGCGGGTATTCGGGTTTTGAAGATGTTTCAGGTTTCTGGGAGTCTTCAGGAATTGGAGGTCCTATGTGACTTAGAGTTGGTTCAGAGGAGGATTGAGAAATGTTCATGGGTCCTAGAGCTATAATGGAAATGTTGGATTGGTTTATTCAGAATTGTCTCTCTTAAAGTTTTTAAAACTGGAAAATCATTTTTTTGTTGTAAAAAAGGGCGGATAATCCCGAGGGATTACCCTATGTACCCCCTCGAACACGACACTTAATTAATGGTAAGTGCCGAGGCTCGAAAGATGGGGTAATGAATTTATGTCGAAAAATAGGATTCAGAGAGAAAATCATGAATGAGATGTTCTCGGTCGAACCCTAATAACGTCTCTAACTCCCTGGTTTTAAAACGTTAAAAACCGAAAACATTGAAATCGAGCGGAAGGGAGCTAGATGATTCTAAAATCCCGGCTGCAACTAGGAAGGTCGTTACTCCCCTAGCACCCCGCCTTGTAAAAATCCAGGCTGCAATCAGGGGAGATTTGTCACCCTAATGCCCCGCCTAAAGGGATCCATACTGCGACAAGGGAAGGTTATAACCCCAGTGCCCCGCCTCAGATTTTTATTTGGAGGGGAAACAAATAATGTCTAACTAGGAAGAAAATGTTCTTTGAAGGTGTTAGACATTCTATGTTCCCCGAAAACAATTTATTTTGGGTTTGAAAACTAAGTTAGGAAACTTATGAAGTTGCTCGGAATTCTCGATGAAGAAACAATGATTTTGAAAAATGTTTTTAGGAGAAAACTTTCTGTATATGTGAGAAGAACTTTCTGCGTTTGAGAAGAGTTTTCTGTGATGTGAGAAGAGTTTTTCCTTTAAAATTCCACAAAATGGTTTCTTTTGAAAAGTTAATGAAGTTTGAATAAATGATTGTTGAAATCTGAGGAGAGAGATTTTTAGGTTTGAAATTTGAACAGGATTTACAAGTTGAGTTTGAATTGGATGAATTGAATCTGGATTTGAATCGGGTTTGAATTGAATTGGGCTGAATGGATTGGGTTTGAGTTTAATTTGGGTTGGGGTTGAGTAACACCCCACCTACCACCGTACACATAACATCAAATTGCAGCGGAAAATTCAACTCATCACATTACTTAATTCAATGGTGTTACACGTCGTTAACCACCCACATGGCTAACAAGGCTAATACATGTACATTGTATCGGTCTGATGGACTAGATTCCCGAGCAACTACACAATACAATCCTTATTCCGTTTCCAACATTTATTATTACATACATTCCCACTGTACCGAGTATTTACAACTAATGCCGATAACAATTTCGGTCTTACTACGCCTACAATGCTTACGCCATTAAATGGCTACCCATGTATAAACATCTACCCCGTCCTACTCTCGAACGGCTTCCAGCTCCTTGTGCCTGAAATAGAAAAGGAGAGAAAGGGTGGCCCCCAAGGGGCTCAGCACCTTTGCTGGTATGGTAATCCCGCAGCCCACATGCTACCGGGCCACGCACAACTAATTGTCGTCTTAGCATGCAGTTGATTATATTTAAATCATGCATACAAACCATAAACACACAACACTTTGCATACACCCAACGATAGGGCTCAACATATATCCAACACATCCAAACTTAACAAATCATCCAATGATTCCTTTAACCCTAGAGTGGCTCTCCTCTAAAACGGAGCTACTTCCTTAATGAACGACATGTACCCATTAATCGGGTCATCCTTAAACGCCTCTTGTCACAAACTGGGATTCATTTCCATGATCCACACACTCCATTTCTACAACATATCTCATTTCTCACATAATAACATAACAACACCTTTCTTGTTTCGACGTACACATGATGACATCGCATTCATTTAAAACATCCAATATATATATATTCCATAGCATAGCAAGGGAATTTGCATAGCACCATAACATTACATAACACCATAAAATCGGTTCTCACAAGGAACCTTCCACCATAGTTAGTATACCATGTGAGCCTAGGGATTTTTGCCAATCCCATGTTAAGCTCGTTACCAACCTCGTTACTGTCCAGTTATATAGAACGGTTAACTTATACCCAAGGTGTGTCGGATATAGTGATCCCAAGCACACCGAAATAACATTTGTATGCCCCTGTGGCCCGACGTGAGTCAGTAAACTAGCTTTGGATAAGCTAAGGGAAGATTGAAACCAAATTGGAATACAACCTATACATACACCAAGGGAGCCGAACCGGATATGACATCGACTCCCGTCCATCACACGCGTGGCCGGAACAACCGGACTCCTCACCCCCATTAGTACATATATACTTATAAATAAGTAGTTAGAGATCCATTATGGAGCCTACCACATCCACACACCATACGGTATCATGACCGAGTTAAGCACACAAGGGAGGTTCACACACTTGCATACAACAACAATATCCACTAACTCACACATAGCCGTGGTTAGCACGTTCCCAAAGTTTGGGCCGTCAACTCCGAATACCGATCACTCATGTGTTCCTAGTTTTGGTTAGCTAAGGTTTAACACATATTTGAGGTTAAATGGTATCGGAGGCCAAATTCGCCACATAAATGAATTACTATAAACTCATTACATGTTTTAATCTTACAAGGTGGCAAACACTCAGTAAAACATATTGGCATACAAGCCGGTGTAATCCGGTAGGACACAGGTTGCAAGAAAACCATACCTGTCACCGGAGTCCATTTTACCACGTCCACTTATGTTCCTCGAGCAATTCTCGAACAACTGTTAACATCACATGTGTTTATTTAACATCGGGGTTGCTTGATTATTTAATGTCTAATGCTTATAATTTTTCCCCGTTAACTTAGTTACATAACTTCACTTTTTAACTTGTTTTACTTTCACATTTTATTACAACTTTTCACCCACTTAATTGTCATTAAAACTCACCTAACATGTCCTTAACATCCTCATAACACCATTAACCATCAATCCCCATCATTACACACCATTTCCATACTTTAAACAATGTTTTTGGTCCATACAGCGCCTTGTCCGAACTTGTGTCCGGACTTCTCAAGTTCGGACACCGTTCGAGACTCTAAGGGTGCAAATTGGTGGACGTCCGAACTTGCGTCCGGACTTCCCAAGTTCGGACGCCGTTCGAAGCCAACCAGAGAATGAATTATGTGTGTCCGAACTTCCCATGTTCGGACGGTAGTTCGGACATCAATCGAAGGTCAGAAAACTCACGCGCACACAGGCACGTCCGAACGTCCACGTTCGGACGGTAGTTCGGACGGGCCAGAACCTCATTTTCCAAGTCTTGTTTCACCTCTTATCTTCATCCTTTAATTACCCAAGCTTCATACATGAACTTAGGCATATTCTAATACTAGAATATCACTTTGATTCACCTTAAAACATAGTCCAACTTGTTACTCAATCTTCTTATCAAATCTCTTAACACTTGTAACATTTCCTTTTGGTTTTCTAAATGGTGTTTCACCTTAAATGACCACTACACTAAAATGCTTCTTCACCTTCATAACATCATCTCTTAAGCATCATTTCTTACAAAACAAATCTTCTTTTTCACACCTTCTCGAATTCCTTTCTCAAAACCTTACCTAAACATCATTCTCTCCTTATTCATCAACATTACCTAAACCTTAAACAAAACTCCTCCAGGACTTTAATACACCCTAAAAACACTCATTGGATTTCTAGAACTTCCAAGCCAATGCCTAAATCCTTATAGCACCTTAGAACACCTTAATGCATGTTTTCTTCCTTAGTAAAGCATGTATCCTTTCCTAACAATTCCTAGTTCACCCAAGTTCATTCAAGCACTTAAACTCCTTATACATTTTACAAATTTTGCCATAGGTTCTCTTAGCACATCATCATTCCAAAGCTCATAGTTTTCACCATTGAACACTCACACACCTAAATCCATCAAGAACACTATCACTCACAAAACTTCACCAAATTTACACTACATCACAGTATAGTGCATAATTAAACTTGCTTGGCACTTAGGCCCTTAAATAACATGGCTCTTAGGCCCTTAAATTGCATAATCCTTAAACACTGAATTTCCACAATACATAAGCCTTTGACCTGGAATTACACACACCAAGACATATGTTCCTTTACTAGTCTCCTTGAGAACACCTTACTAAGTCATTCACCATTTGCTCTTTAGGTAGTTTTAGCAAGCATTATAAGCTCATTTCTCCTAAGGCATTATACCACATTGAGATAGCATATTTACCTCTTTTCCACTCAAACTTCTTTCTTGTTTCCTCTTAAAACCGGTAGGGCATTTCACTCCTTGTCAACTACTTAACAATATGCAAACATCATAATGAGTTTTCAAGCTTTAAGCTCCATCTCATTGTAAACCCTAATTACATATATTGTTTTAACACATCAAGGTAATTGTTTTACCTTTGAATGGAAAGAGCTTGAATGAGTATCAAGAGAGGACTCCTCCTAGCCCTTGGAAGATTTAAATGAAGCTAAAACAAGACAAGAGAAGACACCATTACAAGGTGCATTTTCGGTCAACACCAAAAATGAAGGAAATAGAGTTTTCTTTGGTTTTTCCTTACCTTGAAGCAAAGGTGATCATCAAGGCATAAAATATTAGCTCAAGCTCCTTCCATGGAAGTTCTCTTTGGCACCGAAATGGTGGTTTTGATGATTTGAAAAGACAATGTTGTAGAGCTTGCTCCAACTAAGAGAACGGTAGTCTCGGAATTAATTCGGAGCATGGAGTCATAAGTTACAAGTGAAGAAGGATGAAGAATGATATGGTTCTGTTGGAAACCGATGGAGAGAGGAGGAAGAAGATGGCCACCGTGGGAAAATGAAGAAAGGAATGAGAGAATGAAGATAACCTTTGCTTTTTGAAGATATTTGTTCTTTTAAAGCAATAGTACATTAATTAGTCATTCTTTCTTTCTTAGTAAATTAACAAGGGTGGTGAGTCACCACACCTTAAAAACCGGCCCCCAATAGTACCTAGGGGTATTTTAGACTTTATTAATCAATTGTCTCACTTATAACATTATATGTTACAAACTAGCTTATTAAGGTTACTATTCACAAAAACAACATAGAAGTGAAATTTTTGATTTCCCCTTGATATAGCCACCCAAATGTGATACTATATAGTACACATGTTAATTAAAGAGTAATGATGGACATTTAGCCATTCAAAACTCATTTACAAGACAATTTTTCAAAAACGTGCTTTAAGACTTCTTAAAGCACATTTTGTGTTTTAACTTGTTTTCAAGCTTGGTTTTCTTTAGTAATTGATTTAATATGTTCATTAACATATAAATAAGGCATAGGTATGACCATTAGGTCTTATACACATTTATCCCAAGCTTAGAGCACATTTTAGCCCATATTGACCTAAGGTATTTATTTGTGTTTTGTTTTTTGTTTCCAGTGTCTACCAAAGTTTCCTAGGCACTTAATTACCTTATAAAGTCATAATTAAATATTATCAAGTCTTGGTAGGCTCTTTGGGTCCTAGCCAAGTTCACTCCAACCTTAGAGCATGTTTTTGCTCAAACCGTGTCTTAGTGTTTTATTGTGTTTTACCATGGTTTAAATGGTTCATTTATGTTTCTAAGGCACTTTTTAGCCTTTAAATACCATAGTTTAACATTTACACAACATACCAAGGTTTGGGGTATTTCAATCTACCCCCCTTAAAAGAACTTCGTCCTCGAAGTTCACATTTCCTCGCATCATTGGATTAGAATACGGGAATTACTTATAGCCATAAAACTTCCATTACCAACCACCCTTTACATCCAACCTCGGACTTAATGGTCCGGGCAACATATCCACATTATACACAAAATATCATACTCACATGGTAACCTCGGACTTAATGGTCCGGGTACCTTCACCACACTTGCACCTATACAATATCTCTCAGACTCTTAGGTCTGGGTGACATAACCACATTTAGACACATAGGTCTATGTAACACAACACATTTAGACTCATAGGTCTTGATAGCATACACTTTAGGAGATCAAAGTCAAAATAACCCTTATCACACATACCAAACAACATGTCATAGCATGTATATCAAACAAAATACCTTTTCCATCTCTCCATGGGTTCGAATCCCGTGTTGAGTACATATACACTGTGATCCCACAGAACCCGGTCGCGATGGACACCTTTTGGTCCCCGTTCCTTTGGGAGGTCAAAACATTCACTTAATTTTTAACATATGTACTTCTCATGTCACCGGTCCGAAGACAAAGGCTCATACGTCCTCAGCTCGTGAGCAAGTACTACAAAAATATCTTTACTAGGTTAAGTATAAGAAGATCTTTTATTCAAAATATTAATCGATTGTTTGAAAACACCAATTGAAAATCCTTTTGAAAACACCACACAACTCCAAGTCCGATTTATGCTCTTTGTATCTTTCTTAACATAGTTATTTATGACCACTTACAGGGAGCTTCAAGAGTCATCCAACCCTGATGTGATCAGCATCAGTGTTGAACTATCTTTCCACCCCAATTTGTGTTCGGCTTCCCTTTATCTCATGATAATCAAGTTTCACCTCCCACTTCTTTTTCAACCAACAACTAATTCAAGCATGTCCCATTTTCTATCTTTAAATCCTTCTAGTCATAATCATTACATCTCCAAGGGATAGAACTCTGTCTATCAATCATCATCCAAATCCAACTTAATTCAAGTTACCTGGGGAATTTTAATTCTCACTAGGTTCTATGTCGGTCTCATACCCCTTCATAAATCACAACATTGTATATATATACATATATTTTTTTTTATCAAAATACAATACATGGTTTACATTTATGCACCGTCGGGGTTTTAGTTCCCCGGGAGTTTCTTTACTCCCTTCCACTTGTACTCTCACACACCACTGTTAACAAGATAAACACACTTCCCACAATGGTATTCGCATCTTCTGTGCGCAATTACCACAATTTAACCACAAATAAATGCGTATGTTTATAAACACGCGCCAACCATCATAACAAATCATTTTGTGCTATGCACAACCCAGTTCACGTACACTTGTACGGCAAAACACACTAAGTGGTTTTGCGCTCTACCCCCCTTAAAAGGGATTACGCCCACGTAATCGATCACTAGACCTTGGCTTAAAATGTTCTGCCGTCGTGAAGTGTTTTGACTTCCACGCGGTCTATTACACAATGGATTCTGATTAGAGGATCTTAACCATATTGGCGGTTTAGTCCCTAAACCAAGAATTCGCATTGGAGTTCTAACTCATAACCGGTTTCGGTCCTGGCCTGTGAGGCTTTTAGGCATTGATAACTAGCCATCCATTCATATTCACAATGTATATCCGGTATCTGACGCATGGGCTCACTGGCCTCTGTTGCGCAACCCTGATAATTATAGAGCTAGTTTGCCCCATTCGCTACTGTTACTGTATTGTACATCTTCAATGTATTACCCTTATCTTGGGAAGAATGGTGTCTCAACCGACGCATGGTATCTCTTACCCTGAGCGAATTCGGTGAGTTTCACAATTTTCCATCCACTTCTCCAATAGCTTACAGCGTAACCTACTATGTAATTCACAATGATTGACTTGCTTCTACCGACTTACTGTCGGTTGAGATTGAGCTACTACCTAATGTGTAGTGCTCTCTCAGTTATTTCCCACACCTGGGGTATATCTCATACCGACCTTTGGTATTTAGTGTTACTGTAGTTATTTACTGTTAATCATGTCTCCACCTTTGGTTTTGTACATGTATTCTTTCATTCCTGCGGCCTTGCATTACCTATGCATCGGCCATTATAACATTATTCCTCCACAATTACCATGCTTCTGATTCCTAGTTATCCCACTCGATCATTACTGTGCAAGTGCAATACCAAAACACTCAGTCATACAGAGTGCAGAGGCGTAAACTCTTGACGGTAAATCTCTCATGCGATTGCGATAGGAATTTTCACTGAAATCCTTATCATCTAACACTTGCCACCGGCTTACTGCTCGGTTCGTTTGCTATCACTTACTGTTGTATCTCCACTGGGGTTAACTCACAACTCTGCCTACTCACCATTTATCATCTAACAATACTCATACAATGGTCGCTTATTGCGCACCGTGTCCTTACTCATTATATAACATCAACTTATACTGCATCCGCTATTATATTAGCTTCCGCCATTACACTGGGTTTATCTGGCCACTTATTTGGCTGATTTTTTTTTTGAATATGCTACATTTTTCGAGCCTTTATGTTCCTTGAGCGTTGTTCGCTACTAATTTAGCATCACACTATGGTGGTTGCTATCGAACTTATCACTCTTCCTTTCTACACAACTAGTACAAACATTTCCTTTCGTATTATTGTTATTCAAATCATTCTAGGGTAATAACCACATGGTTAATCCCTGACATATCTCTTGAACTTGGTTCATATAGCTACCGCTTCTGCGGTCTCACAATACCGAGAGGTATCCCCACTCTTAATGCAGTGGTTCGTTCTCCGCTCTATTTCCCTATACCACATAAACTTCTACAATTAACTCAAATTTACATAACACATCTTATTTGTGGCTTATAAGCCTTGCTGCCTTGAGCTCCCCTCATTGTAGGGTATCCACACACATGTACTTCTCTATACCATATTACCTGGTTAGAGGTTGCATTGGCATCCATGACGAGGTTGTTGCATCACATTTCCTTTCATGGGATGTCCCTTAGGATTGTCAGTCCGTCTCCTGACAACTTATGTCTAAACTGGGTGTTAATTTCAACCCTCGTGTTTCTGTCATGCATTTTGTGCAACAATTGTTGATGCGAACACCCTTTAAGGATTGCTCCTGGGTGTTGCTAAGTCATGCCATTACATCTGGTTCACAGTTATTGGTACATCCAGTTAGCCACGCCTTTTTACGTTCTTATCTGGTTACTATCTTCTTCTGTGAAGATCAACATTTCCTGCTAGTGCAGGTACTCATTCTGGGAGTTTCATCCCGTCCATTGCACATTAATGTGTCCACATTAGGCATCTGCCTTGCCCTGCTTTCCAGCTATCATGTTTATCCCTGGGGATCCTTAAGTCATATAAGCTGTCTTTACATTCAGTTAGTGCACTTCGCACCTCCTGACTCTTAAACATTTCCTTGAAAGGAATTCACTAATTCCTTTAATCTCGTTAACTTAACTGAGTTCCTTAACTTCAACCATTCCTTGCAATCTCTAGCTCTCGTTTGATTTATACTGCTGACCGTAGACGGAGTCGACTACTTCCCGTGTTTCGGACTCTACTCGTATACATATATGGGGTATCATACTGATACATTACTACTTACCCAACTAACCTATAAGTAGGTCTGTCAGGCCCACATGCTCCTATCGGAGTGCGGTCGTCCCACAACACAGTTGGTACACTTGTAGTGTCCGTCACACGCCTAGGTGAAGTATTCTGTTGTCAACTCCCTTATATTGTCCCGTGACAATATTCATTCCTTGCTTCCCGAACTTAATCGAGGGAAGGTTTATCCACTGTTGTATCCTTGTCAATTGCCCCTGGTTTCACTGGTTTGGTTTAAAAGAAGGTCGGAAAGAAGTGTTGGTTTGAAAGAAAATCTGGTTTTGAAAAGAAAGGGTTTGAATAGATTTAGGTTTGAAATAAAAATTTTCATGGTTTCACAACATCTTCTTACCTTAGCCAAGTCTAGCTTCTTGTTGACTGGTGTACTTCCAATTGCAAAGGTTAGGCTAACAGGCCCTTCCACTGTTATGACAATCACATTTAACTTTATTGTACTTCTCCAAGTATTTTGTAGTGGTTATAAATTTCCCGAATAGCCTTGTTATAGCAGCACTTGCTATGGCAAGTGCGCCACGCTAACTGGCTATCGGTTCAACACATACCGGTTGTGGTATTGTTTTTACCCGTACTATCATCAGTGGCCTTGTTGGCCCTTATTTGTTCTTACGGTCTCGACAATAACCTTTGGGTAACTTCTCACTGTATTCACATAGTAGTTATCAACTGGGGTGTCTCCCATTCTTGGAGTCCCCTTTTACTTAGCATTATTTTCTCTTTGTAGCCCGTTCCACGCATCGTCGTGGTTACTGAGACTTGTCTCCTGTTTGGGCACTATGTTATAGTTCCTTAGTTGGTTGGCATACCGTTGGTGTATCGCTTACCAACTGTGGTCCCATAGACATTCGTCTCGGGTTTCATTAATCCACTTCTTGCTTGTTGCACGGTCAGTGCGTTGCAAGCTGGTTGTTCTCGACTGCTCAGCACGTCGACCCAGGTTGCCGGAAATTCTATTCTCCTGTACACAAGATTCTTCATTCTTCGCTATTAAATGCGGTTAGCATTGTTCGGATGGAGACCGTCTCCGGGATTCCCAGTTTTCGGGATCTACCGTATGACAGGTTCTCCGTACCCTTAAAGGTATTTAATAGCAGCCAGATCGGGTATTCCCGAGTAAGAGTGGACTTCCATCTCTCTGGCGTCCTTTCCCAAGTTATAAAACAGGGATTGTGGAGGGTGGGAAGGATACTATAGGTTTCCAGTATTCACTGGTAGTTCCTATCTAGCGTATCTCTCACGCTATCACTCAACCCTTAACCCAAAGTACTTAAATCTTAACTCGGTACTTCCTAAACTCGGTAATCCAGTCATCAGAGCGATACTTCGCTCTGATACCACTTTTTGTAACACCCCACCTACCACCGTACACATAACATCAAATTGCAGCGGAAAATTCAACTCATCACATTACTTAATTCAATGGTGTTACACGCCGTTAACCACCCACGTGGCTAACAAGGCTAATACATGTACATTGTATCGGTCTGATGGACTAGATTCCCGAGCAACTACACAATACAATCCTTATTCCGTTTCCAACATTTATTATTACATACATTCCCACTGTACCGAGTATTTACAACTAATGCCGATAACAATTTCGGTCTTACTACGCCTACAATGCTTACGCCATTAAATGGCTACCCATGTATAAACATCTACCCCGTCCTACTCTCGAACGGCTTCCAGCTCCTTGTGCCTGAAATAGAAAAGGAGAGAAAGGGTGGCCCCCAAGGGGCTCAGCACCTTTGCTGGTATGGTAATCCCGCAGCCCACATGCTACCGGGCCACGCACAACTAATTGTCGTCTTAGCATGCAGTTGATTATATTTAAATCATGCATACAAACCATAAACACACAACACTTTGCATACACCCAACGATAGGGCTCAACATATATCCAACACATCCACACTTAACTAATCATCCAATGATTCCTTTAACCCTAGAGTGGCTCTCCTCTAAAACGGAGCTACTTCCTTAATGAACGACATGTACCCATTAATCGGGTCATCCTTAAACGCCTCTTGTCACAAACTGGGATTCATTTCCATGATCCACACACTCCATATTCTACAACATATCTCATTTCTCACATAATAAAACATAACAACACCTTTCTTGTTTCGACGTACACATGATGACATCGCATTCATTTAAAACATCCAATATATATATCCATAGCATAGCAAGGGAATTTGCATAGCACCATAACATTACATAACACCATAAAATCGGTTCTCACAAGGAACCTTCCACCATAGTTAGTATACCATGTGAGCCTAGGGATTTTTGCCAATCCCATGTTAAGCTCGTTACCAACCTCGTTACCGTCCAGTTATATAGAACGGTTAACTTATACCCAAGGTGTGTCGGATATAGTGATCCCAAGCACACCGAAATAACATTTGTATGCCCCTGTGGCCCGACGTGAGTCAGTAAACTAGCTTTGGATAAGCTAAGGGAAGATTGAAACCAAATTGGAATACAACCTATACATACACCAAGGGAGCCGAACCGGATATGACATCGACTCCCGTCCATCACACGCGTGGCCGGAACAACCGGACTCCTCACCCCCATTAGTACATATATACTTATAAATAAGTAGTTAGAGATCCATTATGGAGCCTACCACATCCACACACCATACGGTATCATGACCGAGTTAAGCACACAAGGGAGGTTCACACACTTGCATACAACAACAATATCCAACTAACTCACACATAGCCGTGGTTAGCACGTTCCCAAAGTTTGGGCCGTCAACTCCGAATACCGATCACTCATGTGTTCCTAGTTTTGGTTAGCTAAGGTTTAACACATATTTGAGGTTAAATGGTATCGGAGGCCAAATTCGCCACATAAATGAATTACTATAAACTCATTACATGTTTTAATCTTACAAGGTGGCAAACACTCAGTAAAACATATTGGCATACAAGCCGGTGTAATCCGGTAGGACACAGGTTGCAAGAAAACCATACCTGTCACCGGAGTCCATTTTACCACGTCCACTTATGTTCCTCGAGCAATTCTCGAACAACTGTTAACATCACATGTGTTTATATTAACATCGGGGTTGCTTGATTATTTAATGTCTAATGCTTATAATTTTTCCCCGTTAACTTAGTTACATAACTTCACTTTTTAACTTGTTTTACTTTCACATTTTATTACAACTTTTCACCCACTTAATTGTCATTAAAACTCACCTAACATGTCCTAACATCCTCATAACACCATTAACCATCAATCCCCATCATTACACACCATTTCCATACTTTAAACAATGTTTTTGGTCCATACAGCGCCTTGTCCGAACTTGTGTCCGGACTTCTCAAGTTCGGACACCGTTCGAGACTCTAAGGGTGCAAATTGGTGGACGTCCGAACTTGCGTCCGGACTTCCCAAGTTCGGACGCCGTTCGAAGCCAAACCAGAGAATGAATTATGTGTGTCCGAACTTCCCATGTTCGGACGGTAGTTCGGACATCAATCGAAGGTCAGAAAACTCACGCGCACACAGGCACGTCCGAACGTCCACGTTCGGACGGTAGTTCGGACGGGCCAGAACCTCATTTTCCAAGTCTTGTTTCACCTCTTATCTTCATCCTTTAATTACCCAAGATTCATACATGAACTTAGGCATATTCTAATACTAGAATATCACTTTGATTCACCTTAAAACATAGTCCAACTTGTTACTCAATCTTCTTATCAAATCTCTTAACACTTGTAACATTTCCTTTTGGTTTTCTAAATGGTGTTTCACCTTAAATGACCACTACACTAAAATGCTTCTTCACCTTCATAACATCATCTCTTAAGCATCATTTCTTACAAAACAAATCTTCTTTTTTACACCTTCTCGAATTCCTTTCTCAAAACCTTACCTAAACATCATTCTCTCCTTATTCATCAACATTACCTAAACCTTAAACAAACTCCTCCAGGACTTTAATACACCCTAAAAACACTCATTGGATTTCTAGAACTTCCAAGCCAATGCCTAAATCCTTATAGCACCTTAGAACACCTTAATGCATGTTTTCTTCCTTAGTAAAGCATGTATCCTTTCCTAACAATTCCTAGTTCACCCAAGTTCATTCAAGCACTTAAACTCCTTATACATTTTACAAATTTTGCCATAGGTTCTCTTAGCACATCATCATTCCAAAGCTCATAGTTTTCACCATTGAACACTCAAGCACACCTAAATCCATCAAGAACACTATCACTCACAAAACTTCACCAAATTTACAATACATCACAGTATAGTGCATAATTAAACTTGCTTGGCACTTAGGCCCTTAAATAACATGGCTCTTAGGCCCTTAAATTGCATAATCCTTAAACACTGAATTTCCACAATACATAAGCCTTTGACCTGCAATTACACACACCAAGACATATGTTCCTTTACTAGTCTCCTTGAGAACACCTTACTTGTAACACCCCATCCAACATTAACATACTTACAACAAACTGCAGCGGAAGAACAACCTCATCACATTACTTAACTTGTTGGTGTTACACGCCGTTAGCCACCCACGTGGCTAACAAGGCTAATACATACACAATGTACCGGTCTGATGGGCTAAATTCCCGAGCAACTGTACATTAGTATCCCTTTCCATTAACAACAACAACAACATACACCTTATCAACTATACCGAGTATTTATAAACTGTTGCCGACAACAATTTCGGTCTTACTACACCTACTGTATACATACACTTAAAAGTTTACCCACGTACAATGACTACCCTCCTACTCTCGAACGGCTTCCAGCACTTCGTACCTGAAATAGGAAAAGAAGAGAAAGGGGTGGCCCCAAGGGGCTCAGCACCTTTGCTGGTATGGTAATCCCGCAGCCCACATGCTACCGGGCCACGCACACTACTTGTCGTATTAGCATGCGGTTGATTATATTTAATCGTACATGTAACAACGAACACACATCACATAACATTCGCCTCAACGGCTCAACAAACGGATAATATATCCTTACTTAATAAGTCACTCATGGTATTCATCATGCCTAGAGTATTCCTCCTCTGATGGAGCTACTTCCTTAATAGACGACACATACCCTTAAATCGGGTTACCCTTAAACGCCTCTTATCACAAACTGGGAATCATATCCATGATCCACACACTCCACATTATACAACCTACAACATACACTACATACAACACTTAACAACACCTTGCACGTTTCCACGTGCACACATAACACCGCAATAGATATTGCATCACAACAAAACACATAACATAACGGGAATGGTCCTCTCAGGAACCGACCCAAACATCACTAACACACTGGTGAGCCTAGAGATTGTTGCCAGTCTCATGATAAGCTCGTTACATAACTCGTTACCGTCTCGTTAAATGAACGGTTAACTTAACACAAGGTGCCCCGGATATAGTGATCCAAGCACACCGAAACAAACATAACAATAGTATGCCCCTGTGGCCCGACGTGAGTCAGTATAGCCTTGGTTAAGCTAAAGGGAAGGTTGGGAACCAAATTGGAAAACAACCAATACATACAGAGAGATCGAACCTGCTATGACAACGACCCCATACTCACACGCGTGCCGGAACAGACCGGACTCCTCACCCCCCGTTAGCACTTATTAGAAGTTCAACTTTGAACTTTATTAAACAAACACAACATTGGGTTCAGTCTTGTTAGACATACACAAGGGAAGAGAGAGTCATACATTCACATACAACATCACGCACAAACATCACATAACCAACTCACGCATAGCCGTGTTAGAACGTTCCTTAAGTCGGAAACGTTGTTACCGGATACCGTTCTCTACGTTTACCTAATATGGTTAACTAGCCCTTCAAGCGCATTAGAGGTTACCGTATCGGCACGTAAACATACAATAACATAACGACTGTAAACTCGTTTCATGATTTATATCATAAGTGGCAAACATACAGAAAAACATTGGCATACAAGCGGTGTAATCCGGTAGGACACAGGTTGCAAGAAAACCATACCTGTCACCGGAGTCCACTTAATCACGTCCATTTATGTACCTCGAGCAATTCTCGAACAACTGTTAACATCACATGTGTTATCATTAACATCGGGGTTTGCTTGATCATTTAATGTCAATGCTTAATTTTTCCCCGTTAACTTAGTTACATAACTTAACATTTTTAACTTGTTTTACTCTCACATTTTAATACAACTTTTAACCCACTTAGGTGTCATTAAAACTCCCCTAACATGTCCTTAACATCCTTATAACATCATTACCTACCAATCCCCATCATCACATATCATTTCATAACCTTAAACCATGTTTTTGGTCCGACCGACCCACCGACCGACCCACAGCTGGGTCGGTCCATCACAGAACCCTTTTACTTCCTTATAATCTTGCCCGTCCGACCCACGTCCGACCCACCATTCTGGGTCGGTCCATGTGCGAACATTTTTCCTTCCTTGAACTTGACGACCGACCCATGTCCACCCACCCTTTTGGTCGGACCATTACCGAACACATTCCTAACATCTAACAGAGGCTCGACCGACCCAAAAACTGGGTCGGCCCCTGGGTCTGTCGCCTTCTAAACTTACCCAAACTTTACCAATTCTTCACCAAACTTCTCCTAAGCCTCTTAATGTGTTCTAACATTTGGCACTTCAAACACACCCTTGAGATATTCTTAAACACTCACAAAACTATTTTTCCTAATTCCTTAAACCTTTACTTATATTCCCACAAAATTCCTAACACTTACAATGTCTTCCCTCCTTATGATTCCTAGGTGGCATTTCACCTATAATGACCACAATACCAAGGTGTTTCCTCTACACCTTATCATCATCCCTCAACTTCTTTTCTTACTAACTAAATCTCCTTTTCACAACTTCTTAAAGCTCCTTACTCAAAACCTTACCTAAACCTCATTTATTCCTTGAATATCAACATTACCTAAACCTTAAACAACTCCTCCAAGACTTAAATACATCTTAAGAACACCCATAGATTTCTAAAACTTCCAAGATAATGCCTAAATCCTTGCATCCTCTTAATCACTTTAATACATGTTTCCCTCTCAAGCAAACATCCATTCACCTTTAATCCTTCCTAGTTCACCAAAACTCACTTACAACACTTAGAACTTCTTACACATTTTCCAAATTTGGCCATAGCTTCTCTAGTATATACCCACATCCAAACACTTAGGTTTTTACCTTAATTCATTCAAGAACACCTACAATCCATCAAACACATTTTATACACAACTTCACACATTAAGACTAATCACAATATAGTGCTAACTTAAATTGCTTGGCACTTAGGCCCTTTAAAAACATGGCTCTTAGGCCCTTAAATTGCATAACCTTAAACACTGGATTTCCCACATACGTAATGCCTTTGACCTGCAAATACATACACCAAAACATATGTTCTTTTACTAGTCTCCTTGAGAACACTTTACTAGGTCACTCACCATTGGCTCCTTAGGTATTTTTAATAAGCAAATCAAGCTCATTTTCCTAAGGCATTTAAACTACATTGAGATAGTTTGTTTACCTCTTTTTTTTTCCTCACAAACTTCTTTCTTGTTTCCTTACAAACCGGTGGGGTACTTGATTCCTTGTCAAGTTCTATACATTGTACAAACAACATAATGAGTATTCAAGCTTTAAGCTTCATCTCATTGTAAACCCTAGTTACACATATTGTTTTAACACATTAAGGTAATTGTTTTACCTTGGAACTGGAAGAGAACTTGAATAAGTATCAAGAGAGGACTCCTCCTAGCCCTTGGAAGATCCAAATGAAGCTAAAACAAGCAAGATAAATACACCATGGTGAGGTGAATTTTCGGACAACACAAAACATGAAGGAAACTTGATTTTTCTTTGAGTTTCCTTACCTTGAAGCAAAGGAGAACAAGAATATGTGAAAAGGTGAGCTCAAGCTCCTCCCATGGTGGTTTCTCTTGGCTCCGAAATGGAGGTTTTGAAGTTTTGAAAGGACAAGATTGTAGAGCTTGGCTTAGCTAAGAGAATGGTGGTGTTTGTTTTTGATTTGGTTAAGTGAGCTAGGTTTTACATGTGGTCAAAGATGGACTTCCATGGTTGTATTATGTATCACCGAGAGAGAACAAGAAGAAGAGAGGAAGAAGAGAGT
The DNA here is from genome assembly GCA_023374045.1 of Limonium bicolor. Classification (NCBI taxonomy): domain Eukaryota; kingdom Viridiplantae; phylum Streptophyta; class Magnoliopsida; order Caryophyllales; family Plumbaginaceae; genus Limonium; species Limonium bicolor. The sequence continues at coordinate 230,255,573 of CM041776.1, forward strand.
GTGGAACCGTGTGAACAAGGGAGGAAATGAGAGAATGAGATAGAATTTGCTTTTAAGAGATATTTGTAACTTATAAAGCAAATAGTACTTTACTTAAAGTTTTACTTTACTTATTTGATTTCTTTTACAACTTGGTGACTCACTACTACAAAAACCGGCCACCATTATGCCTAGGAGGGTATACTAGTCTTTGTTGACCAATTTAATTACTTATAACATTATATGTTACAAACTAACTTATACAAGTTACTATTCACAAACTAAGGCACATAGAAGTGAAATTTTTGATTTCCCACTAATATGGCCACCCAAATGTGATACTATATAGTACACATGTTAATTAAAGAGTAATGATGGACATTTAGCCATTCAAAACTCATTTCAAGACAATTTTTCAAAAACGTGCTTTAAGACTCCTTAAAGCACATTTTGTGTTTTAACTTGTTTTCAAGCTTGGTTTTCTTTAGTAATTGATTTAATATGTTCATTAACATATAAAGGTATAGGTATGACCATTAGGTCTTATACACATTCATCCCAAGCTTAGAGCACATTTTTGCTCATATTGACTTTAAGGTATTTTCTTATGTTTTATTTGGTTTAGCTGTCCACCAAAGTTTCTTAAGGACTTATTTAGCCTTATTAAATCATAATTAAATGTTATCGAGTCTTGGTAGGCTCTTTGGGTCCTAACCAAGTTCACTCATAACTTAGAGCATGTTTTTGCTCAAACTGTGTCTTAATGCTTTATTGCATTTATTATGGTTTAAATTGTTCACTGATGTTACTAAGGCACTTTTTAGCCTTTACATACCATAATTTGACATTTAAACCACATATCAAGGTTTGGGGTATTTCAATCTACCCCCCTTAAAAGAACTTCGTCCTCGAAGTTCACACTTTTCACATATCATTAGATTAGAACACAGTAATCACTTGGAAATAAACTTCCTTAACCCAACACACTTTACATCACAACCTCGGACTTGATGGTCCGGGCAACACATTCACATCCACACATAACATAACATATCCAAATGATAACCTCGGACTCTATGGTCCGGGTATCTTAACAACACTTACACATACATAACAACCCCTTTGACTCACTGGTCTTGGGTAACATAACAACATTTGGACACATAGGTCCTGGTAACATAACAGTCTTTAGACACATAGGCCTTGATAGTATACACTTTAGGAAATCCAAGTCAAAACATTCATTACACATACCACACAACATGTCAGAGCATGTATAGCAATCAAAAATATCCTTGATATACACTGTGATCCCGCAGAACCCGGCGCGATGGACACCTTCCGTCCCCGTGCCTTTGGGAGTTTAAAACAATCACTTAAATTTAAAATTTCTTGGTGAGGTTAAGTAAGAGAACTTTAATTACGTAAAGTATCCATCAACGTTTTATAAATACCAATTTAAAATCCTTTTGAAAAACACACACAACTCCAAGTCCAACTTAAGCTCTTTGCTTCTTTTATTAGCGTGGTTATTCGTGACCACTTATAGGGAGTTTCAAGAGTCATCCAACCCTGATGTGATCAGCATCAGTGTTGAACTATCCTTCCACTCCAATTTGTGTTCGGTTTCCCTTGATCACATGCAAATCAGTCACCACCTCCCATTCATTTTCAAGCATCAATTAAATCACTCATTTCCAACTTTCTATCTTTCGAATCATTCTAGTCATGATCACAACATCTCCAAAGGATAGAACTCCGTCTATCAGTTACCTCCATTCACTTTTTAATCATGTTGCCTAGGGAATCTTATTCTCACTAGGTTCTATGTCGGTTTCATACCCTTTCATGCATCACTATTAAGTATACATATATATATATACATATATTTTATCAAAATACAACACACCTGATTTTACATTTATACACTGTCGGGGCTTTTATTCCCCCGGGAGTTTCTCTACTCCCCACACTTGTACTATCACACACAACTGTTAACAAACACACACACTTATCACAATGGTATTCGCATCTTCTGTGCGCAATTACCACAATTAAACCATGAATGAATGTGTATGTTTACGTAACACACACACCAATCATCAAAACAAACAATAATTTTGTGCTATGCACAATATGAGTCACATACACTACGTACACTTGTACGGTAATATACACCAAGTGGTTTTGCGCTCTACCCCCCTTAAAAGGGATTACGCCCACGTAATCAATCACTAAACATTGGCTTAAATGTTCTGCCGTCGTGAAGTGTTTTAACTTCCACGCGGTCTATTACACAATGGATTCTGATTAGAGGATCTTAACCATATTGGCGGTTTAGTCCCTAAACCAAGAATTCTCATTGGAGTTTGTTTAAACTCTTAATTGGTTTCGATTCTGGCCTGTTAGGCTTCTAGGCGTTAATAATTAGCCATCCACTCATATTCGTTATTCACGTTGTACATTTGAATCACTGGTTCAATAGTTTCTGCTGCGAAACTCTAATAACTGTAGAGCTTAATTGCTCCCTTTTGTTATTCTTACTGTATTGTACATCCCCAATTGTCACCTTCATCTTGGTAACAATGGTTTCTCAACCGACGCACGGTATCCTTTACCCTGAGCGGATTCGGTGAGTTTCACAATCTTCCATCCACTTCCATGATAATTTACTGTGTATACAGCTATGTATTTCACAATGATTGACTTGTTCCCTTCCGACTTACTGTCGGTTGAGATTGAGCTACTACCTAGTGTGTAGTGCTCTCTCTCAGCTATTTCCAATATTTGGGGTATATTCCATACCGATATTTGGTAGTTAGTGCTACTGTAGTCACTTACTGTTAATCATGTCTTCACATTCGTTTTGTACAAGTACTTTTTTATTGGTGCGGCCTTGCATTTCCTATGCATCGGCCTTTAACATTATTCCTCTATAATTAACATGTCTCCAATTCCTAGCTATCCCACTCGATCATTACATTACTGCGCAAGTGCAATACCAAAACACTCAGTCATACAGAGTGCAGAGGCGTAAACTCTCGACAGTAAATCCCTTATGCGACTCGCCATGGAATTCACACTGTCCTCTCCTGAGACTCTTATCTCGTAACTGGTTCGACCTACCATATTATCATTCAACAACACTTATACAACGTCGCTTACTGCGCACCGTGCTCTCACTTATTGTATAACACTAACTCACATAGTATTACTGTCACATTAACTTCCACACATAAATTTACATTATTCATATTAGGTTCATCCCTCATTTGGATGACCACTGATGCTCCTTGAGCATCGATCATTCGAGTCACAAGCCGGCATTATTCAGCTCGGTGTTTCACCTTATACACACATGCTATCAAGCTAACTGCTCTTTTTCAGTAATAACGTCGTCCATCCTTAACATATTTCTTGAACTTGATTCACATAACTACTGCTCCTGCGGTTTCAGGATATCGAGAGGTGTCCCCACTCTTAATGCAGTGGTTTGTTTACCACTCTATCCACTTATATCACATAAACTTCTGCAATCAATCGAATTTATATAGCATATCTTGCCTATGGCTTATGAGCCTTGTTTGCCTTGAGCTGAGCTCATTGTAGGCTGTCCACACACATGTACTTCTCTGTACTACATTACATGGTTTGAATATTATATTGGGCTCCATGACAAGGTCGTTGCATTCCGTTTCCTTTCATGGGATGCCCCTTAGGATTGTCAGTCCGCTCCTGACAACTTATGTCTAAACTGGTGTTAGTTTCAACCCTTGTGCTTCTGTCATGCATTTCGTGCAACAATTGTTGATGCGAACACCCCTCAAGGATTGCTCCTGGGTGTTGCTAAGTTATGCCTTTACATTTGGCTCACACTTATTGGTACATTCCGTTAGCTACGCCTTTCGCGTTCTTTACTGGTTACTATCTTCTTCTGTGAAGATTAACATTTCTGGTAGTGTAGGTACTCATTCTGGAGTTTATCCGTTCATTGCACATTAATGTGTCCACATTAGGCATCTGCTTGCCATGTACAGGCTGGGTCACCATTCCAGCTATAATGTTTATCCCTAAGGATCCTTAAGACATATGTGGTGTCTTTACATAACAGTTTGTGCCCTTCGCACTTGCTAACTCTTAAACATTTCCTTGAAAGGAGTTCACTAATCCTTTTAGTCTGCTAACTTAACTGAATTCCTTAACTTCAACTATTCCTTGTAATCCTTAGCTCTCGTTTGATTTATACTGCTGACCGTAGACGGGTCGACTACTTCCCGTGTTTCGGACTCTACTCGTATACATATATGGGGTATCTTACTGATACATTGCTACTTACCCAACTAACCCATAAGTAGGTCTGTCAGGCCCACATGCCCTATCGGAGTGCGGTCGTCCCACAACACAGTTGGTACACTTGTAGTGTCCGTCACACGCCTAGTGAAGTATTCTGTTGTCAACTCCCTTATATTGTCCCGTGACAATTCATTCCCTGCTTCCCGAACTTAATCGAGGGAAAGTTTATCCATTGTTGTATCCTCGTCAACTGTCCTTGGTTCTACTGGTTTGGTTTAAAAGAAGGTTGGAAAGAAGTGTTGGTTTGAAAGAAAATCTGGTTTTGAAAAAGAAGGGTTTGAATAAATCTGGGTTGAAAGAAAAATTTTCATGGTTTCACAACATCTTCTTACCTTAACCAAGTCTAGCTTCTTGCTGACTGGTGTACTTACAACAGAGGTTAGGCTATTAGCCCTTCCACGGTTATAATGTTCACACTTAACTTCGTGGTACTTTACTAAGTACTTTAGTGGTTATAAATTTCCCGAACAGCCCTATATAGCAGCACTTGCTATGGCAAGTGCGCCATGCTAACTGGCAATCGGTTTAACACATACTGGTCACGGTATTGTCTTTACCCATACTGTCAATAGTGGCCTTGTTGGCCCTCACTGATCTTACTGCCTGATAATATCTTTTAGGTGACTTCTCACTGTCTTCACATGACAATCATCAACTAGGGTGTTTCCCATCCTGGGAGACCCCTTTTTTTAGTATTGTATTCTCTCTGTAGCACGTTCCACGCACTTGTCGTGGTTACTGAGACTTGTCTCTTGTTGGGCACTACGTTGTAGTTCCTTTGTCGGTTGGTATACCGTTGGTGTATCACTTAACAACTGTGGTTCCGTAGACACTTGTCTCGGGTGTTATTAATCCATTCTTGCCTGTTGCACGGGTAGGTGCGTTGCACTGGTTATTCTCGACTGCTCTGCATGTCGACCCAGGTTGCCGGAAATTCTATTCTCCAATACACAAGATCCTTCATTCATCGCTATGAATGCGGTTAACATTATTCAGATGGAGACCGTCTCCGGATTCCCAGTTTTCGGATCTACCGTATGACAGGTTCTCCGTACCTAAGGTATTTAATAACAGCCAGATCGGGTATTCCCGAGTATGAGAGGACTTTCATCTCTCTGGCGTGTTTCCCCAAGTTATATACAGGGATTGTGGAGGGTGGGATGGATATTGTAGGTTTCCAGTAGTCCTGGTAGTTCCTAACACTAGCGTATCTCTCACGCTATCACTCAACCCTTAACCCAAAGCACTAAAATCCTAACTCGGTACTTCCTAAGCTCGCGGTAATTCAGTCTCAGAGCGATACTTCGCTCTGATACCACTTTTTGTAACACCCCATCCAACATTAACATACTTACAACAAACTGCAGCGGAAGAACAACCTCATCACATTACTTAACTTGTTGGTGTTACACGCCGTTAGCCACCCACGTGGCTAACAAGGCTAATACATACACAATGTACCGGTCTGATGGGCTAAATTCCCGAGCAACTGTACATTAGTATCCCTTTCCATTAACAACAACAACAACATACACCTTATCAACTATACCGAGTATTTATAAACTGTTGCCGACAACAATTTCGGTCTTACTACACCTACTGTATACATACACTTAAAAGTTTACCCACGTACAATGACTACCCGTCCTACTCTCGAACGGCTTCCAGCACTTCGTACCTGAAATAGGAAAAGAAGAGAAAGGGGTGGCCCCAAGGGGCTCAGCACCTTTGCTGGTATGGTAATCCCGCAGCCCACATGCTACCGGGCCACGCACAACTACTTGTCGTATTAGCATGCGGTTGATTATATTTAAATCGTACATGTAACAACGAACACACATCACATAACATTCGCCTCAACGGGCTCAACAAACGGATAATATATCCTTACTTAATAAGTCACTCATGGTATTCATCATGCCTAGAGTATTCCTCCTCTGATGGAGCTACTTCCTTAATAGACGACACATACCCTTAAATCGGGTTACCCTTAAACGCCTCTTATCACAAACTGGGAATCATATCCATGATCCACACACTCCACATTATACAACCTACAACATACACTACATACAACACTTAACAACACCTTGCACGTTTCCACGTGCACACATAACACCGCAATAGATATTGCATCACAACAAAACACATAACATAACGGGAATGGTCCTCTCAGGAACCGACCCAAACATCACTAACACACTGGTGAGCCTAGAGATTGTTGCCAGTCTCATGATAAGCTCGTTACATAACTCGTTACCGTCTCGTTAAATGAACGGTTAACTTAACACAAGGTGCCCCGGATATAGTGATCCAAGCACACCGAAACAAACATAACAATAGTATGCCCCTGTGGCCCGACGTGAGTCAGTAATAGCCTTGGTTAAGCTAAAGGGAAGGTTGGGAACCAAATTGGAAAACAACCAATACATACAGAGAGGATCGAACCTGCTATGACAACGACCCCCATACTCACACGCGTGGCCGGAACAGACCGGACTCCTCACTCCCCCGTTAGCACTTATTAGAAGTTCAACTTTGAACTTTATTAAACAAACACAACATTGGGTTCAGTCTTGTTAGACATACACAAGGGAAGAGAGAGTCATACATTCACATACAAACATCACGCACAAACATCACATAACCAACTCACGCATAGCCGTGGTTAGAACGTTCCTTAAGTCGGAAACGTTGTTACCGGATACCGTTCTCTTACGTTTACCTAATAGTGGTTAACTAGCCCTTCAAGCGCATTAGAGGTTACCGGTATCGGCACGTAAACATACAATAACAAACGACTGTAAACTCGTTTCATGATTTATCTCATAACGTGGCAAACATACAGAAAACACATTGGCATACAAGCCGGTGTAATCCGGTAGGACACAGGTTGCAAGAAAACCATACCTGTCACCGGAGTCCACTTAATCACGTCCATTTATGTACCTCGAGCAATTCTCGAACAACTGTTAACATCACATGTGTTATCATTAACATCGGGGTTTGCTTGATCATTTAATGTCAATGCTTAATTTTTCCCCGTTAACTTAGTTACATAACTTAACATTTTTAACTTGTTTTACTCTCACATTTTAATACAACTTTTAACCCACTTAGGTGTCATTAAAACTCCCCTAACATGTCCTTAACATCCTTATAACATCATTACCTACCAATCCCCATCATCACATATCATTTCATAACCTTAAACCATGTTTTTTGGTCCCCGACCCACCGACCGACCCACAGCTGGGTCGGTCCATCACAGAACCCTTTTACTTCCTTATAATCTTGCCCGTCCGACCCACGTCCGACCCACCATTCTGGGTCGGTCCATGTGCGAACATTTTCCTTCCTTTGAAACTTGACCGACCGACCCATGTCCGACCCACCCTTTTGGGTCGGACCATTACCGAACACATTCCTAACATCTAACAGAGGCTCGACCGACCCAAAAACTGGGTCGGCCCCTGGGTCGGTCGCCTTCTAAACTTACCCAAACTTTACCAATTCTTCACCAAACTTCTCCTAAGGCCTCTTAATGTGTTCTAACATCATTTGGCACTTCAAACACACCCTTGAGATATTCTTAAACACTCACAAAACTATTTTTCCTAATTCCTTAAACCTTTACTTATATTCCCACAAAATTCCTAACACTTACAATGTCTTCTCCTTATGATTCCTAGGTGGCATTTCACCTATAATGACCACAATACCAAGGTGTTTCCTCTACACCTTATCATCATCCCTCAACTTCTTTTCTTACTAACTAAATCTCCTTTTCACAACTTCTTAAAGCTCCTTACTCAAAACCTTACCTAAACCTCATTTATTCCTTGAATATCAACATTACCTAAACCTTAAACAACTCCTCCAAGACTTAAATACATCTTAAGAACACCCATAGATTTCTAAAACTTCCAAGATAATGCCTAAATCCTTGCATCACTCTTAATCACTTTAATACATGTTTCCCTCTCAAGCAAACATCCATTCACCTTTAATCCTTCCTAGTTCACCAAAACTCACTTACAACACTTAGAACTTCTTACACATTTTCCAAATTTGGCCATAGCTTCTCTAGTATATACCCACATCCAAACACTTAGGTTTTTACCTTAATTCATTCAAGAACACCTACAATCCATCAAACACATTTTTATACACAACTTCACACATTAAGCACTACATCACAATATAGTGCATAACTTAAATTGCTTGGCACTTAGGCCCTTAAAAAACATGGCTCTTAGGCCCTTAAATTGCATAACCTTAAACACTGGATTTCCCACATACGTAATGCCTTTGACCTGCAAATACATACACCAAAACATATGTTCTTTTACTAGTCTCCTTGAGAACACTTTACTAGGTCACTCACCATTGGCTCCTTAGGTATTTTATTAAGCAAATCAAGCTCATTTTCCTAAGGCATTTAAACTACATTGAGATAGTTTGTTTACCTCTTTTTTTTTCCTCACAAACTTCTTTCTTGTTTCCTTACAAACCGGTGGGGTACTTGATTCCTTGTCAAGTTCTATACATTGTACAAACAACATAATGAGTATTCAAGCTTTAAGCTTCATCTCATTGTAAACCCTAGTTACACATATTGTTTTAACACATTAAGGTAATTGTTTTACCTTGGAATTGGAAGAGAACTTGAATAAGTATCAAGAGAGGACTCCTCCTAGCCCTTGGAAGATCCAAATGAAGCTAAAACAAGCAAGATAAATACACCATGGTGAGGTGAATTTTCGGACAACACAAAACATGAAGGAAACTTGATTTTTTTTGAGTTTCCTTACCTTGAAGCAAAGGAGAACAAGAATATGTGAAAAGATGAGCTCAAGCTCCTCCCATGGTGGTTTCTCTTGGCACCGAAATGGAGGTTTTGAAGTTTTGAAAGGACAAGATTGTAGAGCTTGGCTTAGCTAAGAGAATGGTGGTGTTTGTTTTTGATTTGGTTAAGTGAGCTAGGTTTTACATGTGGTCAAAGATGGACTTCCATGGTTGTATTATGTATCACCGAGAGAGAACAAGAAGAAGAGAGGAAGAAGAGAGTGTGGAACCGTGTGAACAAGGGAGGAAATGAGAGAATGAGATAGAATTTGCTTTTAAGAGATATTTGTAACTTATAAAGCAAATAGTACTTTACTTAAAGTTTTACTTTACTTATTTGATTTCTTTTACAACTTGGTGACTCACTACTACAAAAACCGGCCACCATTATGCCTAGGAGGGTATACTAGTCTTTGTTGACCAATTTAATTACTTATAACATTATATGTTACAAACTAGCTTATACAAGTTACTATTCACAAACTAAGGCACATAGAAGTGAAATTTTTGATTTCCCACTAATATGGCCACCCAAATGTGATACTATATAGTACACATGTTAATTAAAGAGTAATGATGGACATTTAGCCATTCAAAACTCATTTACAAGACAATTTTTCAAAAACGTGCTTTAAGACTCCTTAAAGCACATTTTGTGTTTTAACTTGTTTTCAAGCTTGGTTTTCTTTAGTAATTGATTTAATATGTTCATTAACATATAAATAAGGTATAGGTATGACCATTAGGTCTTATACACATTCATCCCAAGCTTAGAGCACATTTTTGCTCATATTGACTTTAAGGTATTTTCTTATGTTTTTTGGTTTAGCTGTCCACCAAAGTTTCTTAAGGACTTATTTAGCCTTATTAAATCATAATTAAATGTTATCGAGTCTTGGTAGGCTCTTTGGGTCCTAACCAAGTTCACTCATAACTTAGAGCATGTTTTTGCTCAAACTGTGTCTTAATGCTTTATTGCATTTATTATGGTTTAAATTGTTCACTGATGTTACTAAGGCACTTTTTAGCCTTTACATACCATAATTTGACATTTAAACCACATATCAAGGTTTGGGGTATTTCAATCTACCCCCCTTAAAAGAACTTCGTCCTCGAAGTTCACACTTTTCACATATCATTAGATTAGAACACAGTAATCACTTGGAAATAAACTTCCTTAACCAAACACACTTTACATCACAACCTCGGACTTGATGGTCCGGGCAACACATTCACATCCACACATAACATAACATATCCAAATGATAACCTCGGACTCTATGGTCCGGGTATCTTAACAACACTTACACATACATAACAACCCCTTTGACTCACTGGTCTTGGGTAACATAACAACATTTGGACACATAGGTCCTGGTAACATAACAGTCTTTAGACACATAGGCCTTGATAGTATACACTTTAGGAAATCCAAGTCAAAACAACATTCATTACACATACCACACAACATGTCAGAGCATGTATAGCAATCAAAAATATCCTTGATATACACTGTGATCCCGCAGAACCCGGTCGCGATGGACACCTTCCGTCCCCGTGCCTTTGGGAGTTTAAAACAATCACTTAAATTTAAAATTTCTTGGTGAGGTTAAGTAAGAGAACTTTAATTACGTAAAGTATCCATCAACGTTTTATAAATACCAATTTAAAATCCTTTTGAAAAACACACACAACTCCAAGTCCAACTTAAGCTCTTTGCTTCTTTTAGCGTGGTTATTCGTGACCACTTATAGGGAGTTTCAAGAGTCATCCAACCCTGATGTGATCAGCATCAGTGTTGAACTATCCTTCCACTCCAATTTGTGTTCGGTTTCCCTTGATCACATGCAAATCAAGTTCCACCTCCCACTTCATTTTCAAGCATCAATTAAATCACTCATTTCCAACTTTCTATCTTTCGAATCATTCTAGTCATGATCACAACATCTCCAAAGGATAGAACTCCGTCTATCAGTTACCTCCATTCACTTTTTAATCATGTTGCCTAGGGAATCTTATTCTCACTAGGTTCTATGTCGGTTTCATACCCTTTCATGCATCACTATTAAGTATACATATATATATATACATATATTTTATCAAAATACAACACACCTGATTTTACATTTATACACTGTCGGGGCTCTTATTCCCCCGGGAGTTTCTCTACTCCCCACACTTGTACTATCACACACAACTGTTAACAAACACACACACTTATCACAATGGTATTCGCATCTTCTGTGCGCAATTACCACAATTAAACCATGAATGAATGTGTATGTTTACGTAACACACACACCAATCATCAAAACAAACAATAATTTTGTGCTATGCACAATATGAGTCACATACACTACGTACACTTGTACGGTAATATACACCAAGTGGTTTTGCGCTCTACCCCCCTTAAAAGGGATTACGCCCACGTAATCAATCACTAAACATTGGCTTAAATGTTCTGCCGTCGTGAAGTGTTTTAACTTCCACGCGGTCTATTACACAATGGATTCTGATTAGAGGATCTTAACCATATTGGCGGTTTAGTCCCTAAACCAAGAATTCTCATTGGAGTTTGTTTAAACTCTTAATTGGTTTCGATTCTGGCCTGTTAGGCTTCTAGGCGTTAATAATTAGCCATCCACTCATATTCGTTATTCACGTTGTACATTTGAATCACTGGTTCAATAGTTTCTGCTGCGAAACTCTAATAACTGTAGAGCTTAATTGCTCCCTTTTGTTATTCTTACTGTATTGTACATCCCCAATTGTCACCATTGAACACTCAAGCACACCTAAATCCATCAAGAACACTATCACTCACAAAACTTCACCAAATTTACAATACATCACAGTATAGTGCATAATTAAACTTGCTTGGCACTTAGGCCCTTAAATAACATGGCTCTTAGGCCCTTAAATTGCATAATCCTTAAACACTGAATTTCCACAATACATAAGCCTTTGACCTGCAATTACACACACCAAGACATATGTTCCTTTACTAGTCTCCTTGAGAACACCTTACTAAGTCATTCACCATTTGCTCTTTAGGTAGTTTTAGCAAGCATTATAAGCTCATTTCTCCTAAGGCATTATACCACATTGAGATAGCATATTTACCTCTTTTCCACTCAAACTTCTTTCTTGTTTCCTCTTAAAACCGGTAGGGCATTTCACTCCTTGTCAACTACTTAACAATATGCAAACATCATAATGAGTTTTCAAGCTTTAAGCTCCATCTCATTGTAAACCCTAATTACATATATTGTTTTAACACATCAAGGTAATTGTTTTACCTTTGAATGGAAAGAGAGCTTGAATGAGTATCAAGAGAGGACTCCTCCTAGCCCTTGGAAGATTTAAATGAAGCTAAAACAAGACAAGAGAAGACACCATTACAAGGTGCATTTTCGGTCAACACCAAAAATGAAGGAAATAGAGTTTTCTTTGGTTTTTCCTTACCTTGAAGCAAAGGTGATCATCAAGGCATAAAAATATTAGCTCAAGCTCCTTCCATGGAAGTTATCTTTGGCACCGAAATGGTGGTTTTGATGATTTGAAAAGACAATGTTGTAGAGCTTGCTCCAACTAAGAGAACGGTAGTCTCGGAATTAAATTCGGAGCATGGAGTCATAAGTTACAAGTGAAGAAGGATGAAGAATGATATGGTTCTGTTGGAAACCGATGGAGAGAGGAGGAAGAAGATGGCCACCGTGGGAAATGAAGAAAGGAATGAGAGAATGAAGATAACCTTTGCTTTTTGAAGATATTTGTTCTTTTAAAGCAAATAGTACATTAATTAGTCATTCTTTCTTTTCTTAGTAAATTAACAAGGGTGGTGAGTCACCACACCTTAAAAACCGGCCCCCAATAGTACCTAGGGGTATTTTAGACTTTATTAATCAATTGTCTCACTTATAACATTATATGTTACAAACTAGCTTATTAAGGTTACTATTCACAAAAACAGGGCACATAGAAGTGAAATTTTTGATTTCCCCTTGATATAGCCACCCAAATGTGATACTATATAGTACACATGTTAATTAAAGAGTAATGATGGACATTTAGCCATTCAAAACTCATTTACAAGACAATTTTTCAAAAACGTGCTTTAAGACTTCTTAAAGCACATTTTGTGTTTTAACTTGTTTTCAAGCTTGGTTTTCTTTAGTAATTGATTTAATATGTTCATTAACATATAAATAAGGCATAGGTATGACCATTAGGTCTTATACACATTTATCCCAAGCTTAGAGCACATTTTAGCCCATATTGACCTTAAGGTATTTATTTGTGTTTTGTTTGGTTTCATTGTCTACCAAAGTTTCCTAAGGACTTAATTAGCCTTATAAAGTCATAATTAAATATTATCAAGTCTTGGTAGGCTCTTTGGGTCCTAGCCAAGTTCACTCCAACCTTAGAGCATGTTTTTGCTCAAACCGTGTCTTAGTGTTTTATTGTGTTTTACCATGGTTTAAATGGTTCATTTATGTTTCTAAGGCACTTTTTAGCCTTTAAATACCATAGTTTAACATTTACACAACATACCAAGGTTTGGGGTATTTCAAAAACGAATCGGGTCAAAGTTAGACCGGGTCAAAGTTGAATTAGGTCAGAGTTGAGATTGGTCAAAGTCAAAGTTCGGATTGGTCAAAGTTGGACCAAGTCAAAGTTGGGTCAAAGTCAAAGTTGGACCAGGTCAAAAAATGGGTCAAGGTCAAAGTGGGGTCAATCAAGGTTGGACTGAGTCAAAGTCAAAGGTCAAGTTGGTCAAGGTTGGACCGAGTCAAAGTTCAGGTTGGTCAAAGTTAGACCAACTCAAAGTTCGGATTGGTCAAAGTTGGACCGAATGGGCCTGATGGGCCGAATGGGCTTAGTGGGCCGAGTGGGCTTTTGAATTCGAGTGTTGGGCTTAGCTTGATTTGGGCCTAATCTTGGTCTTGGGCTTCTGGGTCTGATGGGTCTTGGAATTAGATTTGAAACGGTTTGGGCTTTTGATTTGAGGTGGTTTGAATGGCCATTTTAGAAATGGGTCAAAGATGGGTCTCATTTGATTTGGGCCAAACTTGGGTTCTAATTTGGGTCCAATTGGGCCTTATTGATTTTTGCTTCGAATTAAGCCTGGAAATGGGCTTAGTGGGCCGAATGGGCTTTTGAATTCAAGTGTTGGGCTTGACTTGATTTTTGGGCCCAATCTTGGCCTTGGGCTTTTTAGGATGTTGGGCTTTATTTGGGTTGAAGGTGAAATGAAACTTCAAGTTGAATTTAGATTTGAATTTATTCCTTGTGTTTTTTTTTTTTGGGTAAAGTTTTTTAATGAAATTAGGGATGGTTTGGGATAGGCTAAAAAGTGTGGAAGATATTGTTCCCCACAAAGCAAATCATAAATAAGCTAGCTGTGGGTTACCCTCAAGGCTTAAAAGAAATCTTCAAAGTTTTGGAAGGTATTGTTCCCCACAAAACAAATCAGAAATAAGCTAGCTGTGGGGTACTTTCCAAGACTTTGATCATAAAAAAAGGTGACCTAGAGAGCTGTCTAGGGCTTTTTGTCTAGCTCGTTCGAATTGGGCTTGAAACAAATTTGAGTTTGCGCGATCCCACAATTCATAAGACAGAATAAGCAACTATGTCAAATAGCGGCATATGAAACATCGACCAAAACCGTAATGGGCAAACAATAACGTCAAAATGTTTGAGTGCATACCAATCCTTAACGAGATTTTAAACGTGATCAATATAATAAAACTCTAGTCAGATTTAACGCCCACAGATAATTAACAATCAACGATATAGAAGAAAAGAAAAAGTACGCACATGATGCTGGGAACAACAAAAATCAAAAGCTGTTTTGGCCCCAAAATGTGATCTCGCAAACTTCCCCAAGCCCGGTCCATGTGCGAGCCTACTCCGTGTCCACGAATCTGGCCCTCACATTGCAAGCGTTATCACTTGTCGTATGCTGCTGCAGACATGGCCGAATCTAGGGCCGATGACCACTGGAAAAACCCTCGTGAAAGTCATATGCAGAAGAAAAGGAAGACAAATGAGTAATTTATTTCTGGCGATAACATAAACCGACAGTCAGGAGAAGAAAAGTAAACGAGAACGGCTTCTGAACCAAACTCGTGTCAAGATTCAACACAATTTAGTGAAATCGAAGACCCGCAGCGGTTCAACCGTCTGTAGGGGAGACTCAAAAGATGTAAATAAGTGTGTAAATGAAAATAAAAATGCTAATGTTAATAGTAGAATAAAAGAAAAAACAGATAGATGAATAAATAAATAATAGAATATAAACAAAAATAAGATAGTAAAATAAGTGAAAAAACAAAGAGGGACGATTTTGAAACTGGACTGTCGTTGGAAACTCATTTTCAAAGAATTGTGTTTTTTTGAAATGCTTTGAAAAAACGATTTAAGAGTTTTGTCATGAAATGGTGGTTTCGTTTTAGCACACACGTTAATACATTTTAAAAAAAAAAGAAAGGCGACGACCCTCTTATTTTACTTATTATTTCGGAACTTGCTTTATGGGGTGAGAATTTTTGGTGTCTACAACTGTTTTTATCTTGCTGCAACTGTTGTATAATAATTTGCAACTGTACATCTATCGAATAAGCATCTTTAATTTGTTGCAAAAGATCTGTTTGCAAGATAGACAAGGACATGGTAAGAATTTCAGACCCTTCTACACGTGAAAGAGCATCAGCTGCCAAGTTTTCTTTGCCCGCTCTATACTAAATTTCATAATCAAACTCCAATAATTTCGGTAACCACTGCTTATGACGGGCCCCAACTGGACCTCTTGATATCTAGCTCTAGGACTTATGACGGGCCTAGAATGCGATTGAAAGTACGAGGACTTACGACGAGCCTCAACTAGACCTCTTGACATCTAGCTATAGGACTTATGACGAGCCTATAATACTAACAATGAGATTTATTTGGGGTGCACGAGGACTTATGACGAGCCTCAACTAGACCTCTTGACATCTAGCTATAGGACTTATGACGAGCCTATAATGCAATTGAAAGTACGAGGACTTATGACGAGCCTCAACTAGACCTCTTGACATCTAGCTTATAGGACTTATGACGAGCCTATAATACTTTTGATTGTGTACCGTACTAGTAGCGTAATAGCTATCTAGCGGGCGGATGTGAAACGATCTCGCACTAGTAGCGTAATGGCTGCCTAGTGGAGGAAAAGTGGTGGGACCGTACTAGTAGCGTAATAGTTGCCTAGCAGGCGGATGTGAAACGATCTCGCACTAGTAGCGTAATAGCTGCCTAGTGGAGGAAAAGTGGTGGGATCGTACTAGTAGCGTAATAGCTTCCTAGCGGGCGGATGTGAAACGATCTCGCACTAGTAGCGTAATGGCTGCCTAGTGGAGGAAAAGTGGTGGGACCGTACTAGTAGCGTAATAGCTGCCTAGCAGGCGGATGTGAAACGATCTCGCACTAGTAGCGTAATAGCTGCCTAGTGGAGGAAAAGTGGTGGACCGTACTAGTAGCGTAATAGCTGCCTAGCAGGCGGATGTGAAACGATCTCGCACTAGTAGCGTAATAGCTGCCTAGTGGAGGAAAAGTGGTGGGACCGTACTAGTAGCGTAATAGCTGCCTAGCAGGCGGATGTGAAACGATCTCGCACTAGTAGCGTAATAGCTGCCTAGTGGAGGAAAAGTGGTGGGACCGTACTAGTAGCGTAATAGCTGCCTAGCAGGCGGATGTGAAACGATCTCGCACTAGTAGCGTAATAGCTGCCTAGTGGAGGAAAAGTGGTGGGACCGTACTAGTAGCGTAATAGCTTCCTAGCAGGCGGATGTGAAACGATCTCGCACTAGTAGCGTAATAGCTGCCTAGTGGAGGAAAAGACGGGACCGCACTAGTAGCGTAATAGCTGCCTAGCGGGTTGTGAATATGCATTGGATAGTGAATGAACTTTGTGGGTGAATGCAAATGTTATGCAAAGTAAGATGGTTAAAAATAAATGCGCTGGTTGGATTGGGACTCCCTGTTTATGGATGTAGATTCTTTTTCTATGAGTTAATGGCTCCAGAGTTGCTTCAAAGCTTCGGGATGGCTCCGACATGGCTTCAAAGATCTGGGATGGCTCCAGCATGCTTTGATGGCTCCGGTATACGCTGATGGCCTCGGTGTGCGCTGATGGCTCCGGTATGCCCTGATGGCTCCGGTATGCGTTGATGGCTCCGGTGTGACCAATGGTCTCGGGGTGGTCGGTGGGTTTGATATGGTTGGTGTGTTTTTGATGGGATGTGATCATTCTGGAGGTTGGTGGGTTTTGATGTGATTGAAATGCTTCGATGTGGTGGGTAGATTTGGTTGATTTTTTTTTTTGAAGTAGTTTGATGGCTCCAGCGATAAATTTATTGTGATTTGATGGTTTTTTTTTTGGACTTTGTAGTGGGTGAATGTTTTGTTCATGGGTGAATGATGAAACGCAGTTGCATGACTTTATCGGTGGTTCCCATCATGGTTCCAGGATTCCCATGGATGACTCCGGGATGACCTTGTGCTGATTGAGCATAACGACGCTTTGGTTGGTTCACTTCGATGACACCGAGGGGAAAAGGGAAGTTTTCACCTTTGATGTGGTCGCACCCTGGACGGGCTACCTACGTACTCAATTCCATATTGAGATCAGACCATACGTAGTTCGATACTCTGTGGGCAAGGCCCAGGTGATGAAATGGCTCCGACAGGGATTTGAGGTGGCTCCCGTATTGTTCTCGAACTGTTGGGATGGCTCACGTGTATCTCTGGAGATGGTCTCAATATTTGAGGATGGCTTCTGCATGGCTCCAACTTGGATATGGCCGTGGGATGGCTCCATCTTTGACTTTTTTTTTATCGGAAGTTACGCTTTGATAGCGGCAACTGAAGTCGACTTTCCACGAGACTAGGCAGAGTTCTTACCAGTCGGATGTTGATGATGAAATGATTATGGTGCATGCAAATATTAAATGCTAGACACGATGCAAAATGCATATGCAGTTTTTTTTTTGGAGAGAAAGTATAGTCCTATCTTTATTAATATGAGGTTTACGAATATAAGACATCTTCAGTTTGATCCTGAGTGATTGTTGAGCTAGAATGCGTGAATCACTTTCCTCTCACGGAGGGATATGGGTCAATCTTTCATGAGTATGACTGTGTGTGCAAAATGTGTGATGATGCTCTCGATGCTCGGAGCAGTATTTACCTTAGAATTTCATTTTGAGGTTATGGACCTTCCATTCCTCACAAATTCCTCACCTGCAACAGGGTAGGCTGTTTATGATTTGGTGGTTGAATCGAAGAGTCGCTCGCACTCTAAAGACCTTCTGAGATAAGGTCACACTCATTCGCTCATGGTCCCTTTGGTATGATGGGACATGTTGATAGCAAGTACGAAGCTTATGATTCATGCTTCAGATCCGATACTTTCAGTTAACGCTCATTGACTTACGAGTCAGAGGTCTTTTATCGGGTTATAACGGGGTGAGGGGTATGATGTATGTCACACGGACTGGAGGATTTATTTGGGAATTGTGGAGCTTTTGTGCAAATTAGGATGTGTTTCACCTTTGCCATGGGTGGAATGATTAGACAGGTTTCGATAACCTTTTATTGGTTTCTTCGGGACATCATTGGTCCTTTCGATTTGGATTTCTCCTTCTTGTCTCTTCTGGTGTACGGTTCGAACTTTCTTCTCATTTTTTGGCTCATCGACTTTCTCAAGCGTTCTTCGCCTTTCATTTTGGCTTTCAGCTTTGGAGCTGCATTGGCTCATTGATCTTCTTGGACAATGTTGATGTTCTTTTGGTGTTCGGCTCTGGAGTTGCACTGACTCACTGATTTCTTTGCACATTTTCGATGTTTTTTTGTGAAAGATGGTGGGGGGAGAGGCCATGGCTCCGGCTCCTTCGAGATCCTCTATTGCAAGGGTAGGTATGTATATGTGGGGGGCATGTTGTGGAGTTTTTTTTATTTTGAAGAAAGAGTTTTTTATGAAAGGCTCAGCGGGGCTCACTAAGGGATTATGTACAGGGCAGTCAAAGCTTTTTTGGTTTTGTGGAGATTTTTATTCCTAGTGCCTCGTCATTCTCATTAGTCAATAATTGTTTTCTTACTATTCTCGAATCTTTGCATGAACCACAGTTCGTATCTTGCTATCGACATTGATCTCACTCTAAATTATGCCTCTCCATGTGCTGAAGGAAAGCACAAGTCGCTCATGGTTTTACCTTGATTGGCTCTCTCTACCTTCCCTCGTCGCTCAGTGGATGGTCCAATACCCTCTTTTGGAATTCAAGAGAAAATACCGCTCTTCGCGCACTACTCACTTGGTTTGTGGTGCTGATTTTGATGAGACCCTTGTGTTCATTGATGGGTCGAGAGTTACGTGGTTCACGCGCTCCATTCAAGCAATCAATCAAGATTTTCGCCAAAGACGTCGTTTCGACACGGGAGTATGCAAATGCAACGATCTACCATGCAATGTGTTGTGATAATATGGAGTTACTATGTATAGGATGTGTCAAATGCTGAAAATGATGAATGAATATGGTTGACTTCAAGTTTTGACTGAATGTTTGTTTTTTTTTTGATGCAATGCATGCGTGGTAAGGCTACACCTAGTCTCACTTGAGTCGGCTCTAGTTGATGGTCCATGAAATTCATCCCGTCAGTGTCGGTCTTGGATATGGTCTAACAGTTGGGGTTGTTGTCTAAGAAGTAACTCTCGAGCGAGGTCGGGTTGGTGATTGGCTCCTGGATTTTGGATTTTAGGGAGTGAAAACTCCCGCATGGTAGCCCCACGATATGGAAACGACTGCACTCTTCTTCTTCTTCTTCTCTTTTTTTTTCAATCATTCTGGTCACTGGTGCCCATGGTGATTCTGGGTTTGGAAAAGGCTCAAACTCTCTGGTGTTCTTCACCATCCTATTGAAGATTTTTGGAGGTTGAGATATTGGGATGAAGGCTGGTGTGTGGCAAGTGATGATGAAACACGTGAGTGCGTGATGCTCGTGAGTGTGGACGAGATTCATGTATTGCTGATGATTTTGGACTGACTGTAAGTGCATGTGACCTTTTTGTCATGAATGCAATGCATGTTTTTTGTTTTGCGCTCGGTTGTATTTGTTGACATTGTTTATTTAGGGGATGCCTCCTGTAGATACCGTGAGTTTTCACCCCATAAAGCAGAGTTGATGAATGATATATAGATGTGAGGGGTCGTCCCTTATTCGTTTTTTTATTATACGTGCATGCCAAAAGAAACCAATTTTTAGAAAACAATTTTGAAAACGCGTGTTTTCAAAGTGGTGGATTTTCTCAATATGAATTTTGACACTCGGTCATTCGCAAATAAAATAGGGAGTGGGGAACCCTATACACATTGATCTAAATAAATTCAAAGGGAATGTGCAACCTATACACAAAGTCTATTCAGAAATTGACAAGAGAGAAAAGAATGCTAGGGAAAACCTATACATCAATTCTAAAAGTCATTAAATGGGGAAGTTTTGAGCTAAACTTCTTTTCAACTCTTCTGGTCCGTCCTCGGGCTTCTGATCGACTGCTTGCGCTCATCTTCAGACTCTTGCCTGGCTGCTTGCTCGTCGTCGGGCTCTTGATCAGCTGCTCGCTCGTCTTTGGGCTCTTGACCGGCTGCTCGCTCGTCTTCGGGCGCTTGTAGTGAAGCGGTACTATGATCAAACAAAACGGGTTGGTGTTCCTCTGATTCTTTACATTCTTGGACTCGACGTTTGTTTGGATGTGGTCGGTCTTCATGTGTTTCGATTTTTTCACGGGTTTGTGTTCTTCTGATTTCCGACATTCCTGAACGCGAATGGTTGTTGCTAGTCTTCATGTTGCTGGATTCGGACTGGTGCTCCTCTGATCTTTGGTTCGAATGGTTGACGTTGGTCTTCACGTTGCTCGGCTAGCTCCGCGGGTTGGTGCATCTCTAGCTTTCGGCTGATTCGCGTAGTCGGCCTTCATGCTGCTCT
The DNA here is from genome assembly GCA_023374045.1 of Limonium bicolor. Classification (NCBI taxonomy): domain Eukaryota; kingdom Viridiplantae; phylum Streptophyta; class Magnoliopsida; order Caryophyllales; family Plumbaginaceae; genus Limonium; species Limonium bicolor. The sequence continues at coordinate 230,276,774 of CM041776.1, forward strand.
ACTTGCTCTGACAAGGGGAATAAATGATATTTTTGAGAAAGGAAAGATGAATGATCGAGCACAGAATCTCATGTAAAAATCCACCACTTTTGTGAAAACACGAAATGACTAGAACGCTCCACAGTAATGACTACTGCTCTGAAGGTGGGTTGAACTTCAAAAATAGTGGGTCATAACATGGGGACTGAATCATTTATTTTGAAATACGTTTGTGAAATTCAATTTTGAAAACTGTTTTCGAAAACTATTTTAAAAATCATGTTGGTGAAGAATGTTGTTTGAAATTCGTTTGTGGAAAGTAGGTTTTTCGAAATCAAATTTTTGAAAATTGTTTCGGAAAATAGCATTTTAGTGAAATAAACCTTTTAAAGGAGAATTGACAAATTTTGAAAAACCCGTTTATGAGTAAATATTTTGTGGAACTTTAAATTAAACGAGCTCATAAAACAGCTTTTAGGGACATGCAAACGAGAATTCCGAACATTTTAAAACGGATTGATCTGAAAAAGTGGTTTGCACACATGTATAGCATAAAGTAAATCGCGGCTATATTGGATGTGGAGCTGTAAGTGTTAATGTTGGGATAATCACTTTCCAGGTCAATTATGATTCCATCTCACCGGGGGAACCGTCGTCCCTTCACTGTCATCTCTCGGGGTTTTTCTCTGCTATGCCCCTTAGGCACGTTAAAGAAAGTCCGGAGTGCTTAAGTTCGAAAGGTCAGGACACCCGAGATGATAAGGAAACATACGCCACGGCCAGTGATGATCCGACAACACCCCACTTTTCGGGAAACTCGGGGAAGTATTTGCATGGGAACGGGTCTCTCGTCACCTGCACGGTCAGGTGTGTCTAAAGTCCAAATTATTCACTGACTACGTTGTGCCATGTATGGGTATCCGGTAAATACGGGATCCTCTATGGACGTATAGCGTGACATTGGGCTTTAGAGACACATGTAGTGCAGAGGAACAATGGAGAACTGAGCCCATGCAATCTTCAGGGTAAGGCAAAAGGGCGGTCAGACAGGCGGCATACAAGGGGGTGACTTCCATAAACCCGTCTTAGACACCGGACCAGGTAGCTGGACACTGAAGGCTCAAGTTCACTATATGCTGGCTTTGACTCGGATAATGGAGGATAATTTTGGATCATGAGCTCAAGGCGTCGGTCAGAAACCTTACCGCCCCGTGGGTTTGTTCACTCATAAAGTGACCCTAGCTCATGGGGAATCAACCGTGGACCGGTTGGGGATCCCGTGACATCGTGGGTAAATCGGGTGACACAGAGGAATGCATGTCCTAAGCTACCCACCCCATGCACCCCACAATTGCAATATAAATATGAAAGCATAAAAAACAAACGAAGTTAGCACCACCTATTTGCTAAGGGTTTTATCTTGAGATTAGTGATACCAAATTGGTTGTTTATTAACCTAAAGGGAAGTTAGCTTCATTCATCCTAAGTGTCTCTTTCTAATCGTGAGCTAATTATTAACCCAATTGTTGCAAGTTTGTTGAGGATCTAATATGTCCTATCTGTCCTCATCAGATACACACTCTAAGTGTGGAATAGAATAATCCTAAGGCTTTGAAAAGAATCTCTTGAAGGTTTTGAAAGAAGTGGGGAAGTCCCGACAATTTTGAATGGAGTTCAGTCTTCCTTGAGTTTGAGAAAAACTTACTCAAGTTTTCCCCAGCAGAGTCGCCATTCTGTGGAGGGTGATTTTTCGGTATGAGGGGGGTCTATCTAAATACGGTCTACTAAGAACCTAGATCCTAGAATGCCATTCTGTGGAGGGTGAAAACCCGTTATTCTGGCATCCCTCAAATACCTACTATATCGTCCGTCTTTCCCAGAAAGCATAAAGGGGAATGCAAGTGTGCACTACACCCGCTCTCAATGGGCCCACGCGGACTTATGCCCTATAAGGCGGAATTGACTAGAGTCGCCACCTAGTTTGACCTATGATACTAGGAAGGAAGATCGGGTTCTAAGAACCGTTAATTGACTCTGAGATTATTACCTATGGATGGGACTTATCTGGTTATGTCAGAGATTCTGTGTGGGTTCGCACTGGGTTACACCCCTTAGAAGTGGCAACGACCACGACTTCGGATTGGTGCCCGAGGAAACCTCGGTCTCCAATTGTCAGGATTGCCTTCTTTCAAAACCTTATTAGAGAGATTCAATTTAAAGCCAAAGGATAGGATTGAGTGTGGACTGAAGAACAGATGATTTCCAAGAGTTTGGAGAGATAGGCTGGTCTTGAAATACTGGCCGGTGAAATTGGTTGGAATGTGGAGAGGTTTGAGGTTGTTTTGACTTTCACGGGATTAAGAGGATGATGGGAGTTTTGAGGAGTAAAAGGGCATCTTGGTCATTTTTGGTGGAGTCAAGGGGTTTTGGATCATTTGGCTGAATTGAGGAGTTTTTTTTTTGTGTTTGCGAAGTTCGGATTTTGAAATGGTCGGGGTCTTGAGGTGTTTTGGGAAGTTGAATGTGTTGAGGAGAAATTCGGGTTTTAAGGATGATTGAGTATGGAAGAGGATATTTGGTTTGCGGGTATTCGGGTTTTGAAGATGTTTCAGGTTTCTGGGAGTCTTCAGGAATTGGAGGTCCTATGTGACTTAGAGTTGGTTCAGAGGAGGATTGAGAAATGTTCATGGGTCCTAGAGCTATAATGGAAATGTTGGATTGGTTTATTCAGAATTGTCTCCTTAAAGTTTTTAAAACTGGAAAATCATTTTTTTGTTGTAAAAAAGGGCGGATAATCCCGAGGGATTACCCTATGTACCCCCTCGAACACGACACTTAATTAATGGTAAGTGCCGAGGCTCGAAAGATGGGGTAATGAATTTATGTCGAAAAATAGGATTCAGAGAGAAACATCATGAATGAGATGTTCTCGGTCGAACCCTAATAACGTCTCTAACTCCCTGGTTTTAAAACGTTAAAAACCGAAAACATTGAAATCGAGCGGAAGGGAGCTAGATGATTCTAAAATCCCGGCTGCAACTAGGAAGGTCGTTACTCCCCTAGCACCCCGCCTTGTAAAAATCCAGGCTGCAATCAGGGGAGATTTGTCACCCTAATGCCCCGCCTAAAGGGATCCATACTGCGACAAGGGAAGGTTATAACCCCAGTGCCCCGCCTCAGATTTTTATTTGGAGGGGAAACAAATAATGTCTAACTAGGAAGAAAACGTTCTTTGAAGGTGTTAGACATTCTATGTTCCCCGAAAACAATTTATTTTGGGTTTGAAAACTAAGTTAGGAAACTTATGAAGTTGCTCGGAATTCTCGATGAAGAAACAATGATTTTGAAAAATGTTTTTAGGAGAAAACTTTCTGTATATGTGAGAAGAACTTTCTGCGTTTGAGAAGAGTTTTATGTGATGTGAGAAGAGTTTTTCCTTTAAAATTCCACAAAATGGTTTCTTTTGAAAAGTTAATGAAGTTTGAATAAAATGATTGTTGAAATCTGAGGAGAGAGATTTTTAGGTTTGAAATTTGAACAGGATTTACAAGTTGAGTTTGAATTGGATGAATTGAATCTGGATTTGAATCGGGTTTGAATTGAATTGGGCTGAATGGATTGGGTTTGAGTTTAATTTGGGTTGGGGTTGAAAAACGAATCGGGTCAAAGTTAGACCGGGTCAAAGTTGAATTAGGTCAGAGTTGAGATTGGTCAAAGTCAAAGTTCGGATTGGTCAAAGTTGGACCAAGTCAAAGTTGGGTCAAAGTCAAAGTTGGACCAGGTCAAAAAATGGGTCAAGGTCAAAGTGGGGTCAATCAAGGTTGGACTGAGTCAAAGTCAAAGGTCAAGTTGGTCAAGGTTGGACCGAGTCAAAGTTCAGGTTGGTCAAAGTTAGACCAAGTCAAAGTTCGGATTGGTCAAAGTTGGACCGAATGGGCCTGATGGGCCGAATGGGCTTAGTGGGCCGAGTGGGCTTTTGAATTCGAGTGTTGGGCTTAGCTTGATTTGGGCCTAATCTTGGTCTTGGGCTTCTGGGTCTGATGGGTCTTGGGATTAGATTTGAAACGGTTTGGGCTTTTGATTTGAGGTGGTTTGAATGGCCATTTTAGAAATGGGTCAAAGATGGGTCTCATTTGATTTGGGCCAAACTTGGGTTCTAATTTGGGTCCAATTGGGCCTTATTGATTTTTGCTTCGAATTAAGCCTGGAAATGGGCTTAGTGGGCTGAATGGGCTTTTGAATTCAAGTGTTGGGCTTGACTTGATTTTTGGGCCCAATCTTGGCCTTGGGCTTTTTAGGATGTTGGGCTTTATTTGGGTTGAAGGTGAAATGAAACTTCAAGTGAATTTAGATTTGAATTTATTCCTTGTGTTTTTTTTTTTGGTAAAGTTTTTTAATGAAATTAGGGATGGTTTGGGATAGGCTAAAAAGTGTGGAAGATATTGTTCCCCACAAAGCAAATCATAAATAAGCTAGCTGTGGGGTACCCTCAAGGCTTAAAAGAAATCTTCAAAGTTTTGGAAGGTATTGTTCCCCACAAAACAAATCAGAAATAAGCTAGCTGTGGGGTACTTTCCAAGACTTTGATCATAAAAAAAGGTGACCTAGAGAGCTGTATAGGGCTTTTTGTCCAGCTCGTACGAATTGGGCTTGAAACAAATTTGAGTTTGCGCGATCCCACAATTCATAAGACAGAATAAGCAACTATGTCAAATAGCGGCATATGAAACATCGACCAAAACCGTAATGGGCAAACAATAACGTCAAAATGTTTGAGTGCATACCAATCCTTAACGAGATTTTAAACGTGATCAATATAATAAAACTCTAGTCAGATTTAACGCCCACAGATAATTAACAATCAACGATATAGAAGAAAAGAAAAAGTACGCACATGATGCTGGGAACAACAAAAATCAAAAGCTGTTTTGGCCCCAAAATGTGATCTCGCAAAGTTCCCCAAGCCCGGTCCATGTGCGAGCCTACTCCGTGTCCATGAATCTGGCCCTCACATTGCAAGCGTTATCACTTGTCGTATGCTGCTGCAGACATGGCCGAATCTAGGGCCGATGACCACTGGAAAAACCCTCGTGAAAGTCATATCACTAGTAGAAAAAACATCTAAGGCATCTGTTGTTTTACACTTTAGGCATCTGTTTCAATAGATGCTTTAGTTCTTGATGCTACAGTATGAAAGTTTCAGGCATCTATTATAACAGATGTCTAAAGTCACACTAGAGCATCTATTCTTCAAATAACTGATGTTGTAGCTGGCTTCCTAACTAATAAAGAGAGGCTTTATAGCATCTGTTTGCCGGAAAAACAAATGTCTTAGACTAGTCTATAACATCGGTTTCATATAACAGATGCTTAAACTTGATGTTCTTTTTACCATTTCTAACATCTTTTCTGGTGTATAACAGATGCCCTAAGTAGAATTTTTTTTTTAAAAGACAACACAATATCTATTATATACTAAAGACATGCACCCACAATTCAGTTTATAAGACCTGTAACAGTACACTCATAATCCAATTGACTACTAGTCTAAATTCATATAACTCAAAAGTCAAGGGTTAGAGTCATAACCCACTAAATCACAAAATTTACAAGCACCGCACAAGAATATACGAGTAATAACCATAGTATGACTTTAAGTCAAGGTTTAGAGTCACAACCATACTAATTGGACATTGACAAAAGTTACACAAAGTCACGAACAGCCTGAACAAACCAAAATTTTAGTCAAACTGTTTCATTATGCATGTTAATGCCCGATATCTTCATTTCTAATGCTTTTCGAAGCTACATGACTGACACAGGTACTTAGCCAATTCTTCGACTGCATAGTTAATTGCATCCGTTTTGTAACGAGTATTTTTGAAAGCCTGAAGACAATAAGAAAAAAATACATTATATAGTAAACTACTTCAACTAACAAACAATTTCAAAAATTATAAGTGAAACATATACGACTTAAACAAAATTGTGGTACCTCCTTCAAATTTTTAGAGTCATGATATTTGGTTATTATGTCATACATATACCGCATGACATAATAGCCACAATCAATTCCCATGATCTTGGACACTAAAAAAAATTAGTTGAGTCAATGTAAGAACACAAATTAAAATTTTATTATAAATCATATCACTTACATTTAAAATCTTCATAGCCAAAACACTCGTTTTCTGTCTACTAACATCATATCTACTATTCTGATAAGCCTTACACAAGGTAGTCAATTATAGATTCACAAAAACCCAATTGGTTATGTAATGAAATAAATAAAATATTGCACAAGTATAGAAGAAAACTTACCCTGAATATTATTCCAGGTTTCAAACAATTTTTTTTGCCTATTGGGTCAAACACCAACAATAACTTGTAGCACCTTTGCTTTCTCCTTGAAGTTCCCATGTAGTGTAATCTATCATGAAACCCTTACGTATTAGATGAGCCATAATCACATCCTTATCACGATACCTTTTTGAAGATGAGCATTAGCAACTTCACAAAACTCCTTAACCTTTTCTTGATATTCGGTACTCCTGCGATCCATGTTATACATCCAGGAGCGATCCATTACTGATAGTCTGATGATACATCATTCATATTTAATGTCATAATTCACATCGCTCGAGACAACATATTCATACAAATAGTGAGTAACAACACAGAAAAGAAAATAGCGGCCATGAAAATACTTTATTGGTTATAGCAAGAATACTACTTGAATGACACTCCAATCTGGGCACATGGAAGGCAATCAGTCACATAGTTAAAGGAGCACGTAGTTAAAGGAGTCAATCAATAAATTTGTTTTCTAGTTCACCCTGTCTCAAACAATTTGTTTATGTGGCCTTTCACATATATTTATTTGGGTGGCCAAACAAAAGCACTATGGATTAGGTCATTAAAAAATGAGCAAGCAGAACACTTTTAAGCAGAAATTTCAAAGCGAAACACGCTATAAACACAACCTCACAATTATCTCGGAGGAGACATGGCACTACCAATGAATAGCGGACGATCATTACAAGAATTATTTTTGTTACTATCATCAGAGGAGACACAGATCAAGTGAATAATCTAATTACAAATAGAAAAGGTTGTAAACATGAAGTAGTATCTCCTCTACTAGAAACCTAATCTTTGACTCCTATTCATGAATTTGCAATTATATTAACCGTTTACTATATAATACTATAATTAAGTCTGGAATCAATTTCTTTCTTGTTTAGTTTTACAATCTGCCTAGGTACAATGAAACAAAATCTAGTTAATATAACTACTACTAGTTTATACTTAAGTTATGCGTGCAGATCTGCATTCTTGTGTGCACCCACCAAATATTTAATTACAGTTTTCTTGGATTTGAAATTTGTTTTGTTTCTGCAGTTTGTATAAGGTCTGTGCACGCTAACAACAAGTACGGTGTAGTTGAATCCAAAATGGAGAGATCGTATAGTTCATTAACAATTAAGAGAGCATCCGCTAATAATAATAACAACAGAACATTTATACAGTGTACTCGTCTCATGGTATATATACGAATTGGCTGGTTCAAAATCAATTAGTAGTAGCATTAACGTTACTACCCTGTCTGTTTTGTGATTATTAATGTCATCTCAACAATGAATTATATAATTTAAAGGATCCAATAATTACCACACCACACATTTGTATATACTACGTCTGTTTCCAATTACAAATAGTAGTCGAAGTTCAACATAAAAACAGTTTATAATTACAAACCGAGTACTACCATCTCTTCATCATACTTGATGGTCAGGAGACAAGTATACTGTTATACATACACAAATGTTGGCTAAGACGGCACAAACCTAGCCAAGGTCATCGGTGTTGTTCCTATCGTCAAATTGAACTTTGATGTTGGATTATTAGGGTTCAGATATCTTATATTTTCAACCAGTAGAAGCCCCAATTGATCAATCAAAGCTATCCAAAAAAACCCCAATTGCAAACCTAGCTACTTCTCAAGCCCAATGTTAATTATCTAATACCTACAAAAAGACATGAGAGACTGGACGAACAGATGCTTACCTCTACCACGTCAATCGACAGATTCCTTACAGCAATTGCTCGATTTTGTTCGAAGATCACCCGAAAACAAAAACTGCACAACTGGACTGGGATGAAGTAGGCTAGGATGGCACAACCGTTGCAATTTGATGGTCAGGAGACAAGGTTGAAGGCCGATGAAGCAGCACTACCAGCGCAGAGACGGTTTTTGAGCGGTGCACAAAGCCGTGAAAAACTGAATGAGGCGATAAAAAAGTGCAGGGTTGGGGATATTTTATTTTAGTTATATATTTGGACATCGTTTTTTATATTAATCGATGCTTTTGTTTTCTTTTAAAATCTGTTAAATAAGCAATAGATGCCCAAGCCGAGGTGAGTCTATTTTATTTTGGGCTTTTAACATCTGTTATAGATGCATAAAAAAAGAAGGTATATTTTAAAAATCTGTATTATTTTGAACAGATGCGCAAAGTCATTGACAAAAAACAAGAGGCACACGCATTCAAGTTCCCGCCATAGTGTGTAATGTTGGAGCATCTAGTAAATTAGAGACAGATGGAATAGAACATCTAAGAAATCTGTTATATAACAACAGATGTCTAAAGGGTGATGCCCAAAATATTTTTTCTACTAGTGTATGTAGAAGAAAAGGAAGACAAATGAGTAATTTATTTCTGGCGATAACATAAACCGACAGTCAGGAGAAGAAAAGTAAACGAGAACGGCTTCTGAACCAAACTCGCGTCCAGATTCAACACAATTTAGTGAAATCGAAGACCCGCAGCGGTTCAACCGTCTGTAGGGGAGACTCAAAAGCGTACCACGTAAGCTGAAACCAGAAAAAGAACAAAAAAGAAAATAAGGAGCAGGGAAGGAATACGACCTGGACTTCTCCTTTGCTCCAAGGGTTGTAACGGCAAATCCGAAGGATGTTGAGAGTGAAGTGGGAGAGATAATCATAGGGTGGGTGCGAATTGACTTCGAAGAACAGAGGCACAGAGCATTGTTCGCTCCATGTTCACCCGTTGAGCTTACAATATTACCGAGAGACGAGACAAGCGGTGGAACGTATTCCTCGATCAATAGTGGGGTTGAAAGTTTCGAAGAAGAAGGAAGGGTCGGATTAGGGATTTCTTCTTTGGTTTCTTGAATATCGAAGAAGAATATCGATGATGGAGACAGCTATCGTATGGGTTTTCTGGGTTCGATTGTTTGAGAGTCTCGACGTGATGAAAATGAAGCTGAGAATCAAAACTGAAATACCGTGCCCCCCTGGTTTTACTATTGCTCACTGTTTTATAGAGAAACCGGGATGAAATCCACCGGATGAAGCAGACGACGGCTGCTTCTTATTTTATCAGGTTAGGGTTTTTGTTTGGGTCTAGGTGGATTGGAGTGGAGTGGGCCTGTAGGTCCAATGCTTGAGGTTGTAATGGGTTTAAGGGATTGGGCTAGACTAGACTTCAATCAAATGTGGATTGGGTTTGTAAGATGTAAATAAGTGTGTAAATGAAAATAAAAATGCTAATGTTAATAGTAGAATAAAAGAAAAAACAGATAGATGAATAAATAAATAATAGAATATAAACAAAAATAAGATAGTAAAATAAGTGAAAAAACAAAGAGGGACGATTTTGAAACTGGACTGTCGTTGGAAACTCATTTTCAAAGAATTGTGTTTTTTTGAAATGCTTTGAAAAAACGATTTAAGAGTTTTGTCATGAAATGGTGGTTTCGTTTTAGCACACACGTTAATACATTTTTAAAAAAAAGAAAGGCGACGACCCTCTTATTTTACTTATTATTTCGGAACTTGCTTTATGGGGTGAGAATTTTTGGTGTCTACAACTGTTTTTATCTTGCTGCAACTGCTGTATAATAATTTGCAACTGTACATCTATCGAATAAGCATCTTTAATTTGTTGCAAAAGATCTGTTTGCAAGATAGACAAGGACATGGTAAGAATTTCAGACCCTTCTACACGTGAAAGAGCATCAGCTGCCAAGTTTTCTTTGCCCGCTCTATACTAAATTTCATAATCAAACTCCAATAATTTCGGTAACCACTGCTGTTGAACTGGAGTATTTAATCGCTGTTCCAGTAGATATTTTAAACTTCTCTGATCTGTGTGTATTACAAAGTGGCTATGCAGTAAGTAGTGTCGCCACTTTTGAAGAGCGAAGACAACAACCAATAACTCTTTTTCATAGATGGATAAATGTAGTTGTTTCCCATGTAAGTGTTTGCTGATGTAGTCCAACGGATGTCCTTCTTGCATCAAAACAGCCTCAATTCCGGTACCACTAGCATCAGTCTCCACAACAAACTGCTTATCAAATTTGGGCAGAGCGAGAACTGGAGCTTTACAAAGTGCATCCTTCAGCTGACTGAAAGCCAGTGTAGCTTCTTCATTCCAACAAAAAGAGTCTTTTTTTGTCAAAGCGGTCAAAGGCCGTGCTATTGTGCCAAAATTCTTAACGAAACGTCTATAGTACCCAGCCAATCCCAAAAATCCACACAACTCCTTACAACTTTTGGGTACAGGCCAATTCACCACTGCCTCAACTTTCTTAGGATCAGTAGAAATTTCATCTGCTGATATGAAATGTCCCAAATATTCTACATGTGCAGAAGCAAAATAACATTTGCTTTTCTTTGCAAATAACAGATGCTGCCTCATTGTAAGGAATACTTGCCGCAAATGATACAGATGATCTTAAACAGATTTACTGTATACTAAGATATCATCAAAAAATATGAGTACGAACTTCCTCAAGTAAGGTCTGAAAATAGAATTCATCAAGCCTTGGAACGTAGCAGGGGCGTTAGTTAGCCCAAAGGGCATAACTAAATTCTCGAAATGCCCATAATGTGTCTTAAAAGCAGTTTTGTGAATATCCGTTGTATGCATGCGCACCTGGTGATAACCTGCCCGTAGGTCAATCTTTGAAAAGATATTCGACCCACCCAGTTCATCCATGAGGTCACTGATTAAAGGAATCAGGAAACAGTCCTTAATAGTGATGTTGTTGAGTTTTCTATAGTCCACGCACATGCGCCAAGTACCATCTTTCTTCTTTACCAAAACCACCGGTGAAGAATATGGACTTGACTATGCCTGACATTCCCTGTATCAGCATATCCTGCACTATTTTATTGATTTCATCCTTCTGTTGCACGAAGTATCTGTAGGGCCACAAATTAACAGGATTCGCTCCGGCTTGTAGAGTTATCTGGTGGTCATGCCCTGGTCTGGAAGGAGGTAGTGAAGAAGGTTCCTTAAATATATCTTGAAATTCACTTAACAATTTCTCAATATCTGAAGAAGAAGTCGATGGCTGATGCGGTAAAATATCAGTTGAACCAACAAGATCCAATTGGTTGACACTGATCATAGAAAGTTGCGCACCAGAAATTGTTTTGTGCAATTTTTTAGCCTTCATCTCCCTTAGGGAACCAGTCTTAACCTCATTCAATACCATCTTCCTTCCCCGCACTTTGAAACTCATGACCAGGTTCTTGAAGTCCCATTCAATAGCCCCAAGGTCAACAAGCCACTGAACCCCGAGAACCATGTCGTAGCAACCAAAGGAAATTACAAGAAAATCAGCTTGAAACTCTACTCCTTGAAAGGTCCAGTGGAACTTTTCCACTTTTCCCCCAACTACTAAGGTGGTACCATCAGCAACAGAACATGTAATATCGGTTACAGTTTAGATTTTGCATCCCAACTTCTCTGCTACTGATCGATCTAGGAAGTTATGAGTACTTCCTGAATCAATTAATATGAACAGTGGACGTTTGGAGTGGATTCCGTGAACTCTCATTGTACGAAATCCAGACATGCCAGCTAAAGCATTAACTGAAATATGAAGTTCTTCTTCTTCTTGAATGAACAGTGATTCCTCCGACTCCAAATTCTCTCATTCACATTCCGCAAGATACAATTGGACTTTCTTATGCTTTAAATGATGGCCAGGTGTCTACTTCTTATCACAATAGTAACACAAACCTTTAGCCCTCCTCTCATTCATATGCTCTGACGTCATAAACTTCCGAGGAGCCAACGTTTCCTTACTTTTGTTACTGTAATCCAGTGGTCATGTTACCGTACTAGGGCTGGGAAGCAACCCCTTCGAATGCGTCCCTGAAAATGCTCATTTATAAGAATTCCAATTGGTAGAACCAGAACATTTAGGATGAGCTTGTTCATAGAGGCGCCCTAGCAATAAACATTGCCGAATCGATTGTGGATGAAACATTCGGAGGTGCATTTGAGTGTCGTTTCGAAGTCCTGCCAGGTATGTATTGACAAGGTAGTCTTCTGGAAGATTGATTCGCGTACGGATCAATTTAAATTTGTCGTGATAATCGACTCCCTTCAGTCTGTTGCAACGCCTTGAGTTCTGCATAGGATCATCCAAGATTTCACCAAACCTCTCGGTTAACAATTCTTTGTACGCAGACCAATTCATCAAGAATTGCTGATTCGATTCCGATTGAGAGATAGATTGGTGCCACGTACCGCTTGACCGTCAAAGTGAATAGACGCCAGCCCTACCTTCAGATCTTCTGGCGTATGGTCAATGGCAAAGAATTGCTCGATTTTATAGAGCCATTCCTTGATCTTGTCGCCAATGAAGCATGGGAAATCCAGTTTAGCCAAACGAGTTACCCCGGAGTAAGAAGGCCGCCGGTTTGAAGTCTCCGACGAACGCTTCACTTCACTAGAGATACGATCAGAAATTGCGGCAGTATGGATACGCAGAGCTTCGAAAAGGTCTGCAATGCAATGCCTTTGTCCATCTTCTGATTTTGCTCGTCAATCTTTCGGTTTTGCTCTGCGAGCATTGCCTGAATTTGAGGTTATAAAGAAGTCTCCAATTCTTTCATTGCATCACGAATTAGCTGAGCTGTTCTTGTTTCGGCCATGACGCAGAATCAACTGAGCTCTGATACCTTTGTTACGATTTATAACAATGGTAGAAACTCCAGATTAGACAGATAGAACAACAGATAGAGATAGTAGAAACAGCGAGTTAATGTTCTCAAGGAACAACAACACTGTTACAGATTTAGTAGTTAATAACATTTGTCTGTCACGTATTCAGTTGGTTAGTTAAGTACCTGATTGAGATTAGTGTGACAGATGTGTATTTTGTTAGGGTGCGTTCACTTCGGGGTGAGGAAACGGAATGGAATCAGAAAAGGGAATGGAAAGGAAAGGAAATGGATTCTCCCGAATCAAAAAGTCTGTTTGATTCTAACACAGAAACAGAATAGAATTCTCAGTGAGTGTCTTTATTGTTGTTTGGTTCCAAACACAGAAGTGTTAATACTTAATTACATAATGAATAATATATATTAATATTTATCTAATTTTTATGTGACATATACTAATATTTATACAAAATATGTAGCATATATAAATAGTTTTTAAATTGTAAATGATAAATATTAAAATTTATATTGATTGTGTATACAATATAAATTAAGATTTATTAATCTAATATATAACATTTTTAAATGTGTCTATATATAATATATTAATTTTATAGTATTTAAGTTGTAATAATATTTATTAATATATATTAAATAATAATATTTATTCAAATTGTAGATATATAAATAATATTTATATAATTATATATAACTATATATTAATATTTTTTAGTTTTATGGTATTTAAATTTTAAATAATATTATTATTAATATTATTTTAAAATTTTAAATTAAATTGTAAATAATATTTTTTCATATATTATATAATATATTTTTTTAACTTTATAAACAGTATATATAAATACTTTTTATCTTTATAGCATTTAAAGTATAAATAGTATTTATTCTTATTAATATATATTATATATCATGGTTGTTCATATTTATTTAAATTATAACTCATATGTATAAATGATTACATATTAATATTTAATTAAATTTATTAATAATATTATTATTATTTTAGAATTCTATCATAGTTAAATTATAAATAATATTTATATATATTATTATAGTATTTGTTCATTTTTTCAAAAATAAATAATTTATATTAATAATATTATAAATTATACATTAACATTTATTTTAAATTATAAATGATATATATTATACTGATACTCATATTCATATCCATATTTATTTATATTTACATTTATATAATATATATTATATTATATTCATATTCATCCATATCCATATTTATATTTATATAAATTATAAATAAAATATATTTGTATTTCTATTAGATATAAATATTGTGTATTAATGTTTATAAAAATTATGTATCATACATTAGTATTTATATAGATTATATACTACTCCCTCCTATTCTAAATATAAGTCATTTTAGGCTTTAGAATTATGTTCAAATTATAAGTCGTTTTAGATTTTTTGTATCTATCTTTCTACTTTTACCCTTATATTTTTTTAATTATTATTATCATTGCACCCTACTTTTTATCTTACCAATAAAGTATACCTATTTTTTTATTGTCCCAATACGAAAAGTAAGGGTATACTTGTCTTTTTGAATTCTTTCTTAAAAATTGTGAAAAAGTCTAAAACGACTTATAATTAGAATAGGAGGGAGTATATATTACTATAATATTTGTTTATGTAAAAGATGAAGATAATAGTAAGAGGAAGGAAAGGGAATATTTTTCCCTCGGATTTTGGGGGGAATCACCAAAGAGGGATATGAGGATTTTCGAAACTGGGAGTGGGGGAAACAGAATCAATAAAAATACAAAACAAACAACCACAAAGGGAATCATTCCGTTTCCCTTTGCTGATTACCCCGAAGTGAATGCACCCTTAGTCTGTTACTATATAAGTCCTTTGACTGTTACATTGCAAACCACCGTGAATAATACAGAATTCTTCAGCGTCTCTTTTCTCTTTTGGTAACTCTCTCTTCTGGCCTTTGCGTGGTTCACGTTCTTCTTCCTGTGAATCTGCAAGGTTAGTGTGTGTTGCTGTTCCTTGAGAACATTAACTCACTGTTTCTACTATCTCTATCTGTTGTTCTGTCTGTCTAATATGAAGTTTCTACCATTGTTATAAATCGTAACAGATGAGAGGGAATATTTATTGACAGATTATGAGTATAAAAGAGAAGACAAATGAAAAATTATTAGTTTTCAAAAATAGTTATTATTTATTAATTTTTTTTATAATTCAGCACGAATTTACGCTAAACGAATTTTACAAAAATTTAATCTGTACCAAAATCGACTATAAAGTCATATGATAAACCAAACATTTCATTACGTTTTTAAGTACAATTTATCAGATTTTCAGTATGGTTTCCCAGTTTCGAAATTTTTTGCACACCCATAATTAAATGTGGTCAAATTGTATCCGGGATATTTGTTCAATGGTTTCAAGTTTCACACATGAACTAGGCCTTAAAGTTTACTGAAGTTTATCACAAGTTTAAAATTTAATATCCACATCATTACCAAAAATGAATTAATATACTTCATAAATTTCCCTTATTTCATATATTATCCTTGATCCCTCACAAAAAGTATCAATACTGATGATTCCGACGCACCTAGCCGAACAAAGATTTTCACAAGATTTCGTTTCTTCGAGTCCGAGAGTAACTTTTACTTTTTTTTTTCTTTTTTTTTGCATGAAACGTTTCCTTTTTTTATTACGAGAATGCCATTCCTTCTCTTTGATATCTACAGTCGTTTATCCAATCGAAAAGATGAATAGAGGAGCTTCTGTCCTTTTAAAATTCCAGTGACCAACGCCCAAGGGAATGTTATGCTTGCATCGATCGTTGAGGAACATTATAATCTCATTCCAGATTTTTGGAAAGACCACAACATATGCGACAAAAGGAGAGAGAGTGCTTCACAGCCGATTGACACTTTTTGGGCCCCTCCGTTAGTGTCATTTTTTTTCTCATGTCCCCTGTGGTTAGTTTTTGAAGATTTTAGGACCCATTTGGTGATGAGTTAGGTACGTATTGAATGTTGCGATTTTAAAGTTAATTAAAATTATAATAGTTTATTTATTGAAATTAGATATATAAACTACACTTATTTTAAGTAAGGGTCTATAATAAAAAAACTTATTTATAAATGAGCACATGTCATTACATTTTTTATAAAGTTAATAAAGTTCAAAATCAGATTAAGCGGAGTAGCCAACCTTAACATAGTAAAAACTATTCAATAACAATAAGAATATATTCATTTTTTTTTCTTTTGGACAAAACCATTTTTGAGTTCTTTAAGTAATAAATTTTTTCTTATATCCTCTCTTTCATCTTATTATTTCATTTTTTATACTTATGGGTGCATATCACTCTATTCTGTATGCTCTATAGATTCAACATTTTTTATATTCCATTATAGCTTCTAATGTGTATGTTACTGGTAAAATAATTAATCTATCCTTTTATTATTTAGTCCCCATGCTTCACTACCCATGGTATTAAGTTTATTTATTAACTTATTTTTCTTTATTTTTTTTTGATAATTATAGGCACATGGCCTAGGGTGCCACAAGGGCAAATCAAATAACACCGATTTCCCCCATCAAAGTGGGTGATAAGAGGATTCGAACTCAGGACCTTCCGTCCCCTACTTTAGTCCTCCACCACTCGGATGTCAATCACTTATGTCACATATGAATGATTATATCAACTTTTTTACTTTCTTTTTTACATTTTTTTCTCTTTATCTTTATAACTTCAACTAACAACTATCATCAATTATCAACTATGATCGGTGTCTCTTACTGAATGAAGGAGTTAGATGTGTTAATGCAACGAGATAGTGATTTGTTCATTGTGCAAGCAAGAGGTGGAATATGTGGATCATTTATTCTTTAGGTGCACTAAGGAGTAAGGTGGAACCTATATATGTGGTCTTCTGCGTCTTAGTTCTGGGGTCAGAGCTATGTTTTTCCTGTGTTTGTGATGAACATTACTTGTTAAGCTAGGGATTGGAGTTGGGGCGTAAGTAGAGGCAGGTGTGGATGGTCAGCTACATTATAGTTTTTGGTGGAACTAGAGGAGGAGGAATTTGATGGTCTTTAAGGCTAGATATGTGACGGTGAAGGGCTTAGTTTATAAGGTTAAGATCTACGTGTGGCAGTGGCTTAAAGCCTGGTGGAAGGATATTCTGGTAAATGCTGGTGTGTTCAATTCGGTGGGAAGAGTTCGAAGTGCTTAATTTTGTGAGCGTGATTTGATATGGGAATAATAGGAGAGGTTAGGAGTGGTGGATGGGTGTGAGATGTATGAACATTGACCAATTATAAAATAAAAGTTACTAACTATCAAGTAAAAAATGGACCCCAAGTTTACAATATCCCCTACTTAAAAGGATCTGGCGTTAGGGGTGACAATTTCAATACGATCCGTTTAACCAACATGAACCCGACACGAAGTTAGCGGGTTGAAGTTTTAATATTTGACACTATTAAATAAACGGGTCAACCCGAACACAACTCGTTTAATTACAGTGTCAGGTTTGGGTTTAAGATATGTAACCCGCTAACCCGTTTAAGTAATTTATATTAAATAAATATATATTATAAATTATAGATTAATTTTTTTTATCAAATTTTAATATAAATAAGATATACAAATATTAAAAATTAAGTATTTTGATTTAAAATAAAGTTAATACTAATTAGTCAAATTGTTTTCTTATATAACTAAACAGGTTAGGTTTGAGTTTAATAAATGCGGATTTGAGTTTTAAATTTGGACATGATTAGTTAATTGGATCGGACTGGTCAACCCATTTAATAAACGGGTTGGGTTTCTCATATTTGGACACAATTAATTAAACGGGTTGAGTCGGGTCAACCCGTTTAATAAACGGGTCAGATTTGGGTTTAGCTTAACTCGACCCATGAACCCGTTTTGCCACCCCTACTCACTCACATCCTCGACTTGAAAATTAACAACTTCAGCCATATGTCCTCATTTTGGTCTAATTATGAAAGACCTTATTATTGTAATCATTTTATATGTATGCTTATAAATCACTCACAATACTACTCATATCCCGATGTGGGATAAGAGTGTTATGTTACAAATATTTTTCTAATAAACTATAGATTATAACAACAAAAAATAAATAATATCCTTCCTAAAAATCACACCAATACAACTATGAATCATCCTTATCAAAAGTCGTAATAATGTTTATAAGAGAACAATGACATATAATAATTATAATAAATAGCCCTTTTATCACTATTATTCATAAACAAAAAGTGACAATCACAAATCAAATTTCAAAAACTACCTCCTAATGTTATTTATGTAAATCATACTCCAAAACTGTAAATTTAGATTGTTTATCGACTGTCAGCCTATAAAAGTACATATAAGAATTCCCTAAAATAACCTAAGTACAGAAACAAGATCGTTATCACACACTACAAAAGGTTTGTAGTTTTTTCAAGTCAATTGTTGTCTAATATTGGTCCAAATTTCAAGCAAAAAGTGTACTATTCAATTCTAAATTGAAAGATTGCAAAAACATTGTAGAAGAACCTATAATGGCAATAAACACAAACTATATATGGTTAAGCTGATATTTTTTATCAGATAAAATAAGATAAACTCATTAAGATAACTCATCCCACCACTCAGCTATGCCACTGTCCTCCCTTGCTGCTACATTTCCAATCGCATGATTGAAGGGAATTTCATGTCTCCCCCACACACTATGTTTCTTTCCTCCTTTATGTTCCTTTTCAAGTACCTGCAATGGAATGTGGTTCGCCCCCATTTTGCTCCCGCTTTTATAATTGTTTATTATTTCGCTTTTGCTTTGCCATTCCACTGGCAGGCATGTTTTTTTCTCCCTCCACTTTCACTTTCCCTTCTCTCAAAAGACTCTTTTCTTCCGCTGAGCATGGCATCGTGTCAGAGCTTTTCAGCAGTTGATAAAGAGAAAAGCATGACCGGAATTATTGGATTCTCTGATGTCGTTAACGTTTTCTGAATAATTCTGTCTGGGTTTGATTGAAAGAAACTGCTCCAGCTCTGGTTTTGGAGGAGTGAATCATTCAAACTGATTAAGCAAAAACTGTTCCTGTTTTTCTGTTTTCCTTTCCTTTTAATCTGGAGCAGAAAGTTGATTTCTTTTTTGAGCGTTCCGTGTTTGAGATATTACCCCAATGGAGATAAGATCAGGGAAGATAGTCGTTCTGCGAGTTGTTTCTCTGCTCTGCTTCTGGGCTTGCACTCATGGTTTGCTAACACCTAAAGGAGTTAACTATGAAGGTATGATAGAATTATGTCCCTCATCATCATCAGTTCAGTGAAATGACATGTGGGTGGTTGGGTTATATCCTCGTACTCTCGCTAGTGTATGTTTTCAATCTTTCAATCCACGAAATGGATAAAGAATCATAACAAAAGGAAAGTGGTTTTCCCTATTTTTTCAGTACAAGCTCTGATGGACATTAAGCGTTCTATGGTTCCGAATCCTGTTCTTGATGATTGGGATGGCACTGCCGTGGATCCGTGTAGCTGGACGGTGGTTTCTTGCACCGCATCTCTAGTCACCGGCTTGTGAGTTCCTTTGAAAATGTTGCTCTGGTTGATGCAGCTACATAAGCTTTATTACATCTCATTTTCAAGGGATGAGTATTAAGAGGAGGCGAGTAGAGGGATTCTATAATGGCGTGTTTGTGCAGGGAAGTTCCAGACCACAACTTGCATGGTACACTCTCACCTAGTATTGGGAATTTGACAAATCTTCAGACCCTGTAAGTACGCCGAAACATTAATTATGAGAGAGAGTGAGAAACAGAGTTATTTATTATATTCGCACTTCAATACTGTGATGGGAATAGCTGAACCTGTTGCGTCTTTCTCTTATCACAACAGTCTCTTGCAAAATAACAACATATCAGGGCCAATCCCAGAAGAGATTGGGAGGCTTGCAAAGCTTCAGAAAATAGACATTTCAAGCAACAAATTGACAGGAGGGATACCCAGTTCTATTTCTCAGCTAAACAACCTCCATTACTTGTAAGGACCAATACCAGATTCAGTTTGTTGGAGTTCTTGAATAAGATATTCTGAAATGTTTCTGGTGATATGGACATCTCAACTCCATAACCAGGTGATTGGCAATGGCATTAATTGTTCAGTATCTGACAAACAACTTGAAATTTTTGGGGTCCTCAGGAGACTCGACAACAATAATCTCACTGGAGCTATTCCTGCTTCTGTGGCCAACCTGACCCAGCTTGTATTCTTGTAATTTTTTCTTAAACCCAACTATTACATCTTTTATGAGGACTTCCCTTTTTCAACGACCTTCTTTAGTAATTCTTGCATCAAGTGCTTAAATTCTTTTCGTTGTAATGGTACAGGGACTTGTCATACAACGATTTGAGTGGTCCTGTACCAAGGTTCCAAGCCAAGGCATTCAAGTAAAACATTCTTCATGCATTTTGCTTCTTTCCCACTCAATATATGTGTATATTAGAAGGAAAGCAGATTTAATATAATTTCTGTGCGCTATTCTTTACTCAGTATCACAGGAAATGTTCAAATTTGTGCCCATGGGTCTGAGAAAGATTGTTATGGAACAGCACCATTGCCTCTTTCCTTTGATGTGAATAACCCGCAGAGTAAGTCCAAACCCACCATCTGCTTGCTTCATACATTTGATTTCTCTATATGAGAAAGTAAACAGATAATTTGCTTTGACTATCCACTATACAAGGCTTCTTTACATATGAACACTGGACAACTATGTGTCTACCTGTTATTGAAGCTTTCTTAGTCCACGTATATATTTGGGCAGTAGCTTAATTCCCTGTAGCACTTGGGGTTCCTTGTTGAGCTTTTTTACAGGTTCTGACGCTACTTCAAAGCCAAAAGGCCATAAGATTGCCTTAGCACTAGGTTCAACCTTGGCTTGCATCTGCATCTTAGCTCTTGTATTTGGATTCCTTCTCTGGTGGAGACAAAAGTACAATAAGCAGATATTCTTCGATGTCAATGGTTAGTGATGGTCAAACTATGACTCTGTATAATATCCTTGAATTTCTATTTAGGCCCATTAGTTGTCTAACGAGCCAACCCTTTTGAAATTAATTTCTCAGAGCAACATCATCAACAAGTATACCTTGGAAACATGAAGAGATTCTCTTTCAGAGAACTGCTAAGTGCTACGAGCAATTTCAACAGCAAAAACATACTTGGAAAGGGTGGGTTTGGAATTGTATATAGAGGGTATTTACATGATGGGACTGTAATAGCAGTTAAGAGGCTAAGGGATGGGCACACAATTGGAGGAGAGGATCAATTCCAAACTGAAATGGAGATGATTAGCCTTGCTGTTCATAGGAACTTACTTCGGCTCTATGGGTTCTGTATGACTTCTACAGAGAGGCTCTTGGTGTATCCGTATATGTCCAATGGCAGTGTAGCTTCTCGGCTCAAAGGTCCAGATTAGTTTATAAATGGTTGCTTTCAACACAATTTTCTCTAGGTGAATTATGTCCTCTTACATTGTCCACTGTTTCCTGTGTTAGCAGCTAAACCAGCCTTGGATTGGGCGACGAGGAAACGGATTGCTCTTGGAGCTGCTAGGGGACTGTTGTACTTGCACGAGCAATGTGACCCAAAAATAATACACAGGGATGTTAAGGCTGCAAACATTTTGCTTGATGATTACTGCGAAGCGGTGGTTGGTGATTTTGGACTTGCAAAGCTATTGGATCATAATGATTCACATGTCACTACAGCTGTTAGGGGTACAGTTGGGCACATAGCTCCTGAGTACCTATCAACAGGGCAATCTTCAGATAAAACTGATGTTTTTGGATTTGGGATTCTTCTGCTTGAGCTGATCACAGGTCAAAGAGCTCTTGATTTTGGGAAAGCAGCAACCCAGAAGGGAGCTATGCTTGATTGGGTTAGGAGGACTGACTTCACTGTGTACGTTTTTTTTTCATTCTAATTTGATTTCTTCTTGAGCTTGAGTTGTAACTATGCTGCAGGTGAGGAAAATCCACCAAGAAAGAAAGCTAGAGATGTTAGTGGATAAGGAATTGAAGAGCGACTATGATAGAATTGAGCTGGAGGAGATGGTTCAAGTGGCTCTTTTGTGCACACAATACATTCCCAGTCACAGGCCGAGGATGTCAGAAGTGGTAAGGATGCTTGAAGGCGATGGGCTAGTTGAGAGATGGGAGGCTTCTCAGAGAGCCGACTCGACACGGTCAAGGCCAAACGAATTCTCCTCCTCAGAACGGTACTCTGATCTTACGGATGATTCTTCTCTGCTGGCACAAGCGATGGAACTCTCTGGACCCAGATGACACATTATCTTTCGTCTCAACATGTATAAGCCACATTTGGTGTACATGGCTGATTAAACCTTAAGTTGTACGAGTTATTCGTTGCCATCTTCACACTATTATTTGGGTACGCTCAAAAGCTAAATCAGAATGTATACAATCAGAAACCTGTGCCATTGTGAAAGAAAACTACTATCTTCTAGATGTGTAATAATACTATACGGTTGTGTGTATATGTTAAGTTTGTTTAGATCGTATGTGAAGGATTCATCATAGAGCTTTATTATTCATAGTTTCTCTGATATGAGAGTATGTATTCTGTCTAGTTACAATGACCAACAGAAGCGGCCTTATATAGGCAGCAGTAAGGAAGCGAAAAGAAATAACAGAAGACACGTAAGAAATGACAGATAGGCAATTCTAACACCCCCCCCCCCCCCTCAATCGTATGGGTCGTGGAGCCCGAAGATTGGATTTGTGACGAAGAAACAGGAAACAAGCTGAAATCAGGTCGTATGTGACGATACTGTTTGCCTGTCAAGACTTTGGTGAAGGGATCCGCCAATTGAAGAGAAGCTGGAACATGATCAATGCAAATGAGACCATCCTGAAGCTTAGAGCGAACATAGTGACAATCAATGTCGATATGTTTTGTAGGCTCGTGGAACACCGGATTTTTGGCAATATGAACAACAGCCTTATTGTCACAGTGTACCGGGATGGGATCAATAGTGTCCATGTCTAGTTCAGAAAGAAGGCGGGTGAGCCAAGCAAGCTCAGATGTGATCCGCCGCAAGGAGCGGTATTCTGCCTCAGCAGAAGATAAAGAAATGGTGTGCTGCTTCTTTGATTTCCAAGAAAGGGGAGAACCACCCAGAGTGATAAAGAAGCCACTGACAGATTTACGTGTAATGGGACAAGAGGCCCAATCCGCATCGCAATAACCGAGAAGATCAAGAGATGAAGCTTTATTAAGGAGCAAACCATAATGCGTAGTCCCTTTAACATAGCGAAGAGTATGATAAGCAGCTTGAAGATAAGCATCAGTCGGGTTGGTCATAAACTGATTGAGTAATTGGACAGAAAAACTGAGGTCCGGTCGCGTGTGAGTCATGTAATTAAGCTTGCCAATGATTTGTCGATAGACAGTAGGATCAGGTAACACAGCACCTTGATCCGGTTGAAGCTTCAAATTAGACTCCAAAGGGGCAACAATAGCGATGGAGTCAGAAGGGCAAAATTCATCCAGAGTGTCATTCATAAACTTGCGCTGACTAATGACCAGCCCGTCAGGAGTGGAGAGAAACTCCATCCCTAAAAAATAATTCAGGAGGCCAAGGTCCTTAATCTGGAATTCATCATGTAGAGCACGCTTGACAGTGAGGATTTCAGTGGGATCATTACCAGTCATTAGAATGTCGTCAACATAGATGATCATGTAAGTACAACTGACATGAGTAATCTTGTGGAAAAGGGAATAGTCATTCAATGACTGAGAGAAACCAAGAAGTTTAAGGAAATCAGAGAGCTTAGCATACCACTGTTTGCTAGGTTGCTTCAGACCATACAAACTCTTAGTCAAACGGCAAACTCGAGAGTCACCTGAAGGCAAGTATCCAGGTGGAGGCATCATATAAACTTCTTCATTAAGCTGGCCATGAAGAAACGCATTATTAATGCCAAACTGGTTGATAGCCCAGCCGCGTTTGACAGCAACAATAAGAAAAGCGCGAACGGTGGTCATCTTCACAACCGGAGAAAAAGTTTCATGGTAATCAAGCCCAGCTTGTTGAGTAAATCCCTTGGCAACCAAGCGTGCCTTAAAACGCTCCACACTGCCATCAGCCTTGACCTTTACCTTATACACCCATTTACTACCAATGGGCTTCTTGTGAGAGGGAAAAGGGACAAGCTCCCAAGTCTGATTTGCTTCAAGTGCCACAAGTTCTTTGTTCATTGCCTCAACCCACCGTGGGTCTGATGCAGCAGACTTGTAGCTAGTGGGTTCTGTAAAAGGGTGAAGAGGACTTGTAACAGATAGGCAATGAGAAGGGAAAACATCAGTAACTGTGGAAAGAACATAATCATTAAGGTAACTTGGAACAGTCCTGATGCGGGTGGGGCGTGTGTTGGCTGTAGGATTTTGTGGTGGTAAAATAGGATTTTGTGGTGATAGAGCAGTATTTTGTGGTGGTAAGATAGTATCTGGTGAAGGAGGAGTAACAGGCTCATGAAGTGGAGGTTCGGGGTCAGTGGGAGCATCTGTAACAAAAGGAATGAGATCATAGTCGTAGGCAAAAGAACTGTCATTAGCCAGAGTAGGATAATAAGCATCAGAGGAAGATGAATCAGAAACAAGAAGGGGATTCAAATCAGACTGTAGTGAAGGTGGTACAAAGACTGACTCATGGAAAACAACATCTCAATTAATGAAGACTCTCCTGTCAGTCAAACTAAGGAGTTTATGCCCTTTCTGATTGGCTTGCTGACCAAGATAAACACAGGGCTCAGCTCGAGGAGAGAACTTGTCATGTCTTCTAGCAGTAAGAGTGGCATAACATAAACAGCCAAATGATTTGAGCAATGTGTAATCAGGTGCATCACCATATAAAACCTCAAAAGGAGATTTCATATTTAAAACTTGAGAAGGCATTCGGTTGACAAGATGCGTAGCATGGAGAATGCAATCTCCCCAGTAAAGTAAAGGAACATTGCTCTTAAGTTGTAAAGATCGAGCAACTTCCAGCAAAAACCGATGCTTCCTTTCAACCTTACCGTTCTGTTGCGGTGTATGGGAACAAGAGACTTGATGAATGATCCCTTTTTCCTTATAAAACAAATTTCCTTCATTACTTGAACCCAGCTCCAAGGCATTATCAGAACGGATAGTTTGAACCTTAGTTTTAAACTGAGTTTCCACCATGGCTAAGAACTGCTGAATAACAAGGAATGCATCGCTTTTAGCTTTTAGCAAATGGACCCAAGTGGCTCGACTATAGTCATCAACAAGAGTAATGAAGTAAGTAAAGCCCTCTCTTGTTTTCTTGTAAAACGGTCCCCATGTATCAATGTGGACAAGTTGAAAGAGTTCTGTACTTTTATTCATACTATGAGGGAAAGGGAGTCTATGTCCTTTAGCCCTAATACATGAATCACAGATGAAATCCTTATCAAAGAAGGAACTATGCAAAACATTTAATTTCTTCATTTTTTCAATAGGCATATGCCCTAGGCGATGATGCCACTGTTCCAGAACAGAAGAACCAACAAAAAAATCTTGATCAGTTGTAACACAGTCAACAGTATGATGCTCAAAAATTTTCTCCAGGGCTGCACAATCAAGTCTGTATAAACCAGCTTCAGCAGTCCCAATCTTGATTAGCTTAGTCAGGGTATGGTCCTGTAGAAAACATCCCTTAATACCAAAACTGATCAAAAGATTTAACTGGCCTGCGAGCTTGTTGACAGATAATAGGTTAAAGTCAAACCCCGATACATATAAGACATTATGTATTGGCAATTTGTCCAGCAACATCACTGTTCCAACTATCTTGACAGTCTGATAATGTCCATCGGGCATTTTAATGACTTTAGGCTGATTCAATTCTTCAGAAGCACGAAACAAATGTATATCACAGCATATATGATCGCTAGCTCCTGAGTCTAGAATCCAGCGTTTGCTATTCTGCGCATTTAGAACATTACTACTCAGACAATAAGAATGTTCTATATTACCTGCAAAACTGCATAAAGCAGTCTCGGTTTTGTTCTGGCCAAAGAAGCTTGCCAACTTTTTGAGCTGTTCAGCAGTAAAACCTCCACTTGAAGAATGAACTGCATCAGTCTGAAGTTTAGAGGAGGATTCCTCATCAAAACAGGAGTTAACAGAATGCTTTTTGTTTTTTCCGAATTTGTATCCCTTAGGATATCCCCATTTTTCGTAACATTTATCGACAGTGTGGCCTCTTTTGTGACAGTGTTCACATTTCAAAGAATTCCTTCTCTTATCTGCATCATTCTGCCAACGTAACTCATTAGTAGGTTTCGCATCAGTAACTGCAAAACTCGCACCCTCAGATATCAGTTTACCACCAGAAGATATCTGTCGTTGCTTTTCCTCTTGAATTACAATCGAATATGCCTCCTCTACACTCGGTAAATCAGGCATCATTAATATATTTCCTCTGATGTTCTTGTAAGATTCATCAAGGCCCATCATAAATTCAACGAGCTTCTGATTTTGTATAAATGAGTCTAAAACTTTCGCACTGTCACAGGTGCATTTAGGGATTTGATACATCAAGGACATCTCATCCCAGAGAGCCTTAATTCTTGTGTAATAGCTGGTTACAGAATCTGATCCTTGTTCTATATGAGAAATCTCTCTCCGGATCTGGAAAAATTGAGCTCCATTTTTTGTTTCGTACCTTTTGCAAAGATCGTCCCACAGATCTTTGGCCGATGAAGCAATCATCACGCTTGGAGCGATGGATCTGTCAATGGTGTTGATTATCCAGGATTGAACAAGGTTGTCGGTGCGTTGCCATTTGACGAAAGCTGTCGTGTCTGCTCTAGAAGGCTTCTCGATCGATCCATCAATGAATCCAATCTTGATCTTAGCTTTGAGCGACAACATGACAGCATGTTTCCAGATGTGGAAATTTTTGCCAGTGAACTGCGACGCGACTACCATCCTTGGATGGTCGCTGGGGTGAATGTTGAACGGATCATTATTATCCATCAATTTGGAGGCATTGTTGGCAGAATTCGAGGTGAGTAACTCCAGCGCTTGAAGTATGCTTTGCATAGTAGCAACAGCATCAAAGTTTCCTTCTGTTGCCATGGAAAACAATCGAAGGAGAAGGAGACGAGCTATGATTGGGATAGAAACTCAGGAATTTGAAATTCCTGCTCTGATACCATGTTAAGTTTGTTTAGATCGTATGTGAAGGATTCATCGTAGAGCTTTATTATTCATAGTTTCTCTGATATGAGAGTATGTATCCTGTCTAGTTACAATGACCAACAGAAGCGGCCTTATATAGGCAGCAGTAAGGAAGCGAAAAGAAATAACAGAAGACACGTAAGAAATGACAGAAATGACAGATAGGCAATTCTAACAGTATAGTGTGTAGAAATAAACATTGAATCCGGTGATTTCTCTGTCTAGCTGCCATGCTAAAAGACAAAGGTATAGATGTTGTTCATTTGCCAAAGCGAAATGGATTTCCTTGTGTTCTGCACTCTCTTCTCCGTACTTGAATAGTTGACAGATAGTATTTCTTTTAGGCACACTTTGCCTGGTTGGGTAGTGGCGGTTTTCAGCTTTTTGTGTTAGTGTCGTAGCAGTTTTACCGGATTACTGTTGGTTATTGTGATGTTTTTCCTCCACCGGGCAGTACCGAATTCGGGAAAATTTTTAGTACAATTACCGATCTCATAAAAAAATTATATGCCGTGATCTTTTTTTGTAAAAAATCACACGGATATGTCAAATCAGTGTAAAGAAGTAGCCCTGGGGTCGAAACAGCTTGTCAAAAACTGTCTCGGGAGCAGAGATGGTTCTGCATTTTTCTGCTTGAAACTGTCCTGGGGCTGGGGCGGCTTCAGGAAAAATTGCCGAAAACAGCCTTAATGTTGGGGCCACTTCTGGAAGCATGCCCAGACATGGGGCAGCTTCTTTGCATTCCAGTCCAGGATTTTTTTTTCCAACTTTTGAACCATTCGTGCGATGCCTTAACGGTTCCTGAACTTGATCAAATTCTGTACGATTATAGTTGAACAATTATACTTTGGACCTAAGTCATTTCTCTAGAGCTTTAGAACCATATGGGACCCATATAGCGAATGACCCAAAATCTTCGACCACATACACTAGGTCGAGCTCATTATAGCGGGTTACATTGTGACTATTAGACAGTCTGCGGTTTTCTTCTATCTTGGAAGTTGCAAGATCTGTATACAACGTCGATCCCGCTATTTGCTGGTCGTAGTATGTGTCAAGATTGCCATTAAAATAAGTTACCAACTTGTGCAGTGTGCTGGTAACAATGGCGGTGATCGGTAGAGTTCAGACACTCTTTAGCACTCCATTTATGCACTCGACCAGGTTTGTTGTCATGTGCCCCACCTCTTTCCTTCATCATATGTCTTGGACCACTTCTCAAATGGCAGGTCATTTAAGAATTGCTAATGTCGGTATTCTGGGATAGAAGGTGATTATATCTTCTCTGGACATGATGCCTTCTCTAGACATGATGTCTTCTAAATTTGTACGCTAAATACATGAAAATAAGTCAATGTTAAACATTGAAAATACTCAATTTAATTAGTAAAGTACATTAATTGATAAATTAGGATACCTGTGTTGATTAGATACTTCTTCAACTTTTTGTTGTGGAACCTTGAGTTGAAATTCGATGCAATATGTCTTATGCAGTAGAAATGGTGAGTCATTGGGGGTCTCCATAAATCGTCTGACTCCACGATGCTTATTATAACAGGTGCATGATCTGTAATTATTGACACATCGCTCCTTTGACCGATGACATGCAACCTGACCTTGTCGAGGAAGTACTTCCAAGAAGCCAAATCCTCAGACTCAACTATAGCGAATGCAACAGGTATAATTTTGTTGTTTCCATCTTGTGTTGTCGCTATCAAAAGCTTACCTTTGAACTTACTATATAGATGCGTACCATCTATTTGCAGCATGGGTTTGAAGGGCTTGAACGCTGAGATGCATGGTCCAAACGCCCAGAAGCATCATTGGAAGAATTTGACTTGCGTTGTTTGAGTGTCATCTTCATAACCTGGAACTGATTTCAGATTAACAACCAAACCTGGTATTTCATGTTTTATTGCCATGAACAACCTTGGTAGTTGAGCATATGAATCAACCCAATCTCCGTACATCTTTCCTATTGCTTCGCACCTCGCCAGCCAAGCTTTACGGTATGAAACGGTCCTACTCTACTGGCCACAGACATGTTTTTTTTTACGTCTAGAACACTCATACTTGGGTTACGGCTGATATGAGGAAGAATGGCCTCCACAATGAAATGATAATTCATTTGTCGGTGATCTTGTCCGTCGGTTTGAGGAGTGCAGGAGTGTGGCCTCTGTCTTGTTATCTTCCATTCTGTCTCACCGGACAACAGTACTCCCCTTTTGTAAAACCTACATTCTTCCCCAATGGCACATTGGATAGCATACACTCTACTCGAGCTTTTTACAACACGAAAATCAAGATTAGTTCGAATGTGAAAGTCTTTAACAGCACTAACCAGACTCTCCTTGTCATCGAACTCTTGGTGGACTTCAAAATTTCCTCCAGACTGCCATTGTGAACACCTCGTCGTTCAACACCAATACTCAATGCGTTGATGGCATTGCAATCCACGTGATGATAGAACGACACATCCGGGGCTTCTTGACTAGTGCCTTCATCAACATCTGGTTGATGGAGAAATTCTTCCGATATTAGTTCGACTTCATCATCCGATGATAGATTATCATCATCCCCGGGCTCGTACAAGTCATCGCCTTCATCATCATCACCATCCATCTCCACATGAATCTTCATGCTCTAGGAGAGGTCCCAACTACACTTGTAGTTGTCAATCATTGCTTGAATATCTTCATCAGTGTTCGACTGAAGTGCAGAGTACATCATTGGGTTTCTTGAAAACAAATTTCGATAAGTCATCCTTGTGACATCGTAGCAGCAATCTAGTTGATGAATGGCCTCCGCGATAGATTGCTTTAGCATTTCGAACGTGAAATTATCAGTAACCCGAAGGTGGAAGGTCTTAGTCCCTTGGATCCAACAGAAGTAGAGGCTACCATGTGGATTGTAGGAAAGCTCAGCATTAACGAAAACTAGACAAGATACACAATTTATTTGTGGACTGTTTGAAAGAAATCAGGCACTTGTGTGAGCTTGATAATGTGGATTATAGATGAGAAACAAAGTTCGTAGTATGGTATATTTAAGAGAGTGATAGATCAGAGTGAGAGAGAGAGAGCTGAATGCCGAGAAGTGGTGCAATTGAAGTTTGCCACAACCACTTCTATATATAATGAACAAAAATTAGCACAACCACATGGGTCAGAGATTTGAAATAAAGCACTCTGCAGACTCATTTAAAAAAGGAATGACTGATATTAATTCATGGGTGGTGGGTCAGAGATATTATTGTTGCCCACTACCAGACAACTACCTGAGTCATAGAGTGTACAATATGGGTCAAAGATTTGAAATAAAGCACTTTACAGACTCATTTCAAAAAGGAATGGTTGATATTAATTCGTGGGTGGTGGGTTAGAGATATTATTGTTACCCAATACAAGACAATTTCCCGAGTCATACAATGTACAATATGGGTCAGAGATTTGAAATAAAGCACTCTGCAGACTCATTGCAAAAAGGAACGACTGATATTAATTCGTGGGTGGTGGGTCAGAGATATTATTGTTGTCCACTACAAGACAATTGCCTGAGTCATAGAGTGTACTACGTGGGTCAGAGATTTGAAATAAAGCACTCTACAGACTCATTTCAAAAAGGAACGATTGATATTAATTCGTGGGTGGTGGGTCAGAGATATTATTGTTGCCCACTACAAGACAACTGCCTGGGTCATAGAGTGTACTATACGGGTCAGAGATTTGAAATAAAGCACTTTGCAGACTCATTTCAAAAATAAATGACTGATATTAATTCATGGGTGGTGGGTCAAAGATGTTATTGTTGCCCACTACAAGACAACTGCCTGAGTCATAGAGTGTACTATATGGGTCAGAGATTTGAAATAAAGCACTTTGCAGACTCATTTCAAAAAGAAATGACTGATATTAATTCATGGGTGGTGGGTCAAAGATGTTATTGTTGCCCACTACAAGACAATTGTCTGAGTCATAGAGTGTACTACATGGGTCAGAGGAAATAAAGCACTCTGCAGACTCATTTTAAAAAGGAATGGTTGATATTAATTCATGGGTAATGGGTCAGAGATATTATTGTTGCCCACTACAAGACAACTGCCTGAGTCATAGAGTGTACTACATGGGTCAAAGATTTGAAATAAAGCACTCTATGGACTCATTTTAAAAAGGAATGGATGATATTAATTCATGGGAGGTGGGTCAGAGATATTATTGTTGCCCACTACAAGACAATTGCCTAAGTCATAGAGTGTACTAAATGGGTCAGAGATTTGAAATAAAGCACTTTACAGACTCGTTTCAAAAAGGAATGGTTGATATTTATAACCGTTAGGTGGTAGGTCAGAGATATTAGTGTTGCCCACTACAAGACAATTGTCTGAGTCATAAAGTATATAATATGGGTCAGAGATTTGAAATAAAGGACTCTGTAGACTCATTTAAAAAATGAATGGCTGATATTTATAACCGTTACAGTATTATTACTAACATGTAATCCCGTTAGTTTGCCAAAACTCAATTCTAGTGTTGTCCTCTCATCGCCTGTGCTCTGCTTCGTGAGATGGTGGGGTCTACAAAGTCTGAATCATCCTCGTAATCAATGAGAATCTTAATTCTTTCCATGATTTCTTCAAGATCAATGTAGTTACAAATCATTAGACGTACATCTGCATCAGTCTGTATGTTTGCAAGTGAGTAGTTGTACGAATCCTGGTCCATTCTAAGGTACACAATCGAATAGACATACAATTCATTGTTTGTAAAATGTGATCGCACAATGTGGTTTAACGATGCTTTTAGATGGTTAATACTCCTTGGATATTGAATTTCTATATTGATCACTGCCCAACCCGAACCTCTTAAAAACCTTCCTCCATACTCTGTAGTTGAAGTTACATGGTTCACATGGATCAAGACAGGTATCATTGTCCTAAACAGAGAAAATATGAAGTAGAGATTAGTTCGTGGGCTGTGGGGGTATAGTCAATGATGAATAGTTACAGTCAATACAATAGTCAGAACAATCTATAAAGAAATATTAAATAATGCTGACAATAAGGCACTAAGAGATAGCCGTTGTACTAGCCGTTGCCATAGACAGTATATAAGGGGCTATGAGTTCCTCAACTTATTAATCCAGCATTTTGTAATCTGAAACTCTTTCAACTTACTCACTCAAGAGAATCATAGCATCTAACTCCAACCTACAAAATCCCGAAACACCATGGCTCCTAAAAAAGAAGTCCCAATGCAAGCATCAAAGACAAACAAGGGCAAACAAGTGTGTAGCACACCAAAAACTTCCACATCCAAATTCCCATCATCCAAAAACTCTTACATCAAAACCAATATATGGGATACAACAACTAGATATCCCCCCACCACCCAACATGAAAGAAAAGCTTTAATGTCTGATGCAAAATCAGGAACGAGGAACAATATCCCTAAGATTATCCTCATTAGTAGTGATTCTTCAGCGGCTAAAATGTCTGAGGGCACACATGATCTTACCAACTTTGTGGTTGACTCTGATGTTAGTAGAAGCAGCGCCTGATGACCCAATCGCCAATGCAAAATCATCATCTGAGTCATACTCAAAGAATTATTCAGATGATACGGGAGAGACTACCAAGCTCATAAGGCGTGTAGAAGAAAAATGGCTCGAGGGTTCTAGCAACTACAATCGCAATTGCTTTTACTAATTTTTTTTAATTATTAGTTGATGTATTATGTAGCTCCTGCAATGTTAGGTCATGCCTTAAGCAAGCACCCAAAAAAATTGTGTACTTTAGTTTTCAAGTGTATTTCAATTTGTTAAGAGTTTTATCTTGTTATATTTTCATTAATTGCTAATTTTGGCAAGAGTTAAGGATAGTATAAATATTAATGTTTAACTATGCTTAATACTTTTATCAATAACGAGTAAGAAGCATAGTGTTTGATAAAACATACAACCAAAACTAATACTTGAATACAAAATAATTAATGTCCATCATGGATCGCCACCACTAGCTCTTCTCCCTCGGCCAGCTCTATTTCCCTGTCTGCCTCTTCTGGCCTGCTCATACTAGCTTGGAGTGTATCTCTATGGTGGGCTCATTGAATCAGGCCCTCTGAGGGTTATGTCCCATGAGCTTGCAGGCGGTGGAGGGGTGGATGTGATGGATTGCCCCCACAGGCCTAACTGCCTCCTCTTATCGTCGTCTGAATCATCATCTTCAACGTTTAGGTTGGTAAAGGTGGTGTTCATATGTGCTGATCTCTCGGCCTGTGTGGTCGGCACCTATCTACTGCAAGACCGCGATGACCCTTCCCTTGTAGGGACAACAATCTGGCCATAACCAGCTGATAAATGACCGTATGGATCTGGGTGTGTGGATATATATATGGAGGCTGATCCCAGCAGGCATTTGTCTGTTACGTACCCCATGCATTAGTACTAGGGACACTGCTGTATGGGTTTTCCCAGGGGTTAATCGTAGTCTGTGGGTCAACCACTACCTAGTAAGCGTAAGTGCTAGCCTCCTCCAACCCAATCACATCATACTAGCCTGTTTGTCCATGCCATTCTGTTTGTTGGGTCGTTTGCCCCCCTCCTCACTGTGTAGCCTAGGTCGTCTGACCACCGTACTGTGAAGATCCCCATGTGCTGGGGTCAGAGCGGTACGGGTTACGTTCCCACACACTTTCAGCTGCACTCAGGTCAACTAGGAACGACGGTTGTGTGGGATACATCCAGCTTGACTGTTGAAAAACTTTTGGTATGGGATCAACAACTAGAGCATGTGGGGTCTGACGCACTTCACTCCTTGGTCTTCTTCATGCTGCCCTTCTACTTGGATTATCGTTGCACAAAGAGGGAGGCTGGTAAATGACCACAGGAGGTGGGGCACGATGATCAACAGGAGTCTGGTAGTGACTATAGCGTTGGTGGGACGATACACCTGTTTGTTGTGACAAGTAGCCGGCGTAGTCACCTACTGTAGGGTCATAGTGTCAGATCTGCTCTAAGTCATCAGCCTACAAACATAATCATAGTATTCATAAAATCAGTTCAATCTTGTAACTATAGTTGAAATAATAAGTGCTACAAATAACCAATTAATACGCTTACCAGTATGGCCTGTCTTCGTGCCTTTCTTGTGTACCACCTTACACTATGTCTATAATACCACTGCATGCACTTCGAGTGCACTGTCAAAGGAACTGCAAACTAGTAATCTTTGAGCCTTATCCGTTTGTAATTCTGTCATTCCATAACTCGATGTACCCGACGTTCACATTGCCCCAGCCCACCTGTAACACCCCTACCGTTAATCCTATGCTTACCGTCTAATCGTCCTGTTAATCCTATCAGTTCGCAGCGGAAATTCTACTTTTGCTACGGCGGGTGATACAACGCCGCTAACCGCCCATATGGCTAGCTAGGCTATTCTACTTATAGTAACGGTCCAATGAACATAATATACCGAGCTACTATAATTACTTACCAATTACAAAAGATAGCATACTTCCTTTCAGGATCACCGAGTATTTAAAGTATATTCAATTACAGTTCCCTTTCCAATCCAAAAATAATGAGTTTCTGTTATGACCCGCATAATTCATACCTTATGTTATATCAGTTGCAATGCTACCCTAAGTTGGATTGTTTTATTCCTTATTGACAGTGGGACTTGATCGGCATTCCTTTTAATGACAGGGGCAGGGAAGTCCTTGCATAAAACAATTAAGGTAATTGTTTTTATTAGTTAATAAGGATGGGAACCTTATTTAATTTAGCCTTCTAATTATTTTCATCACGACAGTTCAATTCAGTCTAATCGTGAGGAGCGTTCTCTATCGTGGTACTAAACGACAGTTTCTCTCTCTTTTCCATCTCTCTCGATCTTTCCCCTCTGTTGAAGATTCTGGTCCTACTGCTGCAATCAGATTGGTGATCTCCGTTGCGGTGTAGTTTCCTCTTCGTTTTCAGGTTGGTATTGCAGAACCGGTCTCCGTTGTATCATCCGTTCTTGTTCCAGTTCTGATTGAGGGTTTTTGATTGTGTTCGAATCAGTGGTCGTTGGTTGCACGCAAGTTGGGATTCTTCTGCAGAGTATTTCGTCTGGTCTCGATTCCAGGTTTGTGATGCAGAAAGTTATACAGTTTTGGAGTTTCCAAGTCTAGGTTTCCTTCGAATGTTTTCTGATTTCTGGGCTTGATTGTGGAATTCAGTGGCTGTTGGTCTGTATCGGATTGTTGCTCTGCGTGGATTGTGCCTGCGGTTTCAGATCGTTGTTCTTCTTCTGCTAATTGAGGTAGGTGGTTACTCGATTCAGTTTGGAAGTTCAGCCATGGGGTGTTGCAAGAGCGTTGTCTGGTTTTTGTGTGTGATTCTATTAGCGTTTTGTTGTGATTTTGGATGGCTAAACCCCCATGGTTTCCTGTTTTAATGTCTAATTTGGTGTGTGTGCTTCATTGGCATTTTGAGGCATTGATTTGTGTTGTTTTTCTGCTCTGTTCGTCTTCTGGAAATTGCATTTTTCGCACTGTCCGAACTTCCGTCCGAGCTTTGAAGTTCGGACAGTGCGTTTCTGCCTTTCTGATTTGCGAGTTCGGGGTATGTCCGAACATCTGTCCGAACATGGATGTTCGGACACACCCTCAAGTCTTCCCTCTGATTTAAAGTTCGACCTGTGTCCGAACTTCTAAGTCCGGACACAAGGTCGGACCTTCCGCGTGTTCTTCCGTAAAACCTGTCTGAACATCCGTCCGAACTTGGATGTTCGGACATTCTGAATTCCTCTATCTGATTTCAACTCGACTTGTGTCCGAACATCGATGTCCGGACACAAGTTCGGACATTTGGCTTTCTCTGGTTTCTGAGTCTCGACTTGTGTCCGAACTTCGACATCCGGACACAAGTTCGGACACCCCTCTGTTTTCAACATAACTTCTTCGTTTGAACTCCGATTTGAGTGCCGTCTGCGGCGTTGGTTTCCTTGTGATCTGTGCTACTGATTTATGAGTGTTTTGGCATATTTAAATGCAACTTTGCTTCTGTTTAAGCAATCCTTCTGTTTTGGGACATAGCACACTGTTTCTGAGCCGTGAATGGCTGGGTCGAGCTATTCCGTGGTATACCATGTAGACGTCGTTCTGAGTGTGGGTCATTCCCTTTCTGTTCCGTGGGGTTGACGAACCCTTTGGCTCTTTCGAGTCATTTCTGCGTTGCCGAGAGACCTGGTATGGTCTATGGGTCTTCGACCCTTCTGAGTGTGTGCATTGTGTCTTGTCCCCTTTCTGTTTAAGTGCTCTGACTGTTTCTGGAATGGGAACCCCTTGTGTTCCACTCTGCTTCTGTTTCTGAAAGCTTCTGACTATTTGAGAATTGTGCATAAGATGTTTATCTTCTCTTCTTCTGATTTCAATTGTTTTGAGCGACCTTGCTGATGACGGTCGCTGCTTACTGGGCATAGTTGTGTGCTCATTCCCCTACTTCTAACATTTTTGCAGATTGATCAGCGAGGATCATCTTGAGTTCTGGAGCTGTAGTGCTTAGCTTATTTGACTGTTTAAACTTCTGTTATGACGTTGTAGCCTTCGGGCCTTCCTCTGTTTTGAGTTTCTGATTCGGATATGTATTTGGAATCCGTTTACTTCCGCAGTATTTGAATACTTTGGGTTACAAATGTTAAGTGAACTCTGTTTTGGGCCTTTATTGTTTTTGATTGTTTAGAGCCTTGCGTTATTGGTAGTAATACGCGGCGTGT
Source organism: Limonium bicolor (assembly GCA_023374045.1). NCBI lineage: Eukaryota > Viridiplantae > Streptophyta > Magnoliopsida > Caryophyllales > Plumbaginaceae > Limonium > Limonium bicolor. Next base: position 230,313,806 of record CM041776.1, read on the forward strand.
AATACCCTTAACTCTTAGGCCGGTTTTAGGGGTGTTACATTTAGTGGTATCAGAGCCAGGTTTGGCTTTCTTTGGTGTCTGTGGGTGTGTTGTTGTGTGAGAGTCAGTGTGACAGTGGTTGACAGTTTGAGTTAGTTCTGACAAGTTTTGGATTTGTATATCTCTGAATGGCTCCTCGTAGGACACCAGTGACCCCTCAGGGAGATGCTGCGGATGTAGTGCAGCAGTTTGTGACGCAGTTGATGCAGACGATGGCTGCAGCTGCTGGGGGAGCTGGCGGAGGAGCCGGTGGAGGAGCTAGTGGTGCTGGCCCAGCAGGAGCGAATGCCGTGGGAGGCCGAGTCCGAGCTCTCCAGGAGTTCATGAAGCTTAAGCCACCTTCTTTCGACGGCTATGGCGACCCTCAGGAGGCTAGCCATTGGATTACAGAGGTCGAGGACCTGCTGAGAGTGATGGGGTCGGAGGACGACCAGAAGGTAGACTTCGCCACGTTCCTCTTCAAGGGGGAGGCGAAGGAGTGGTGGCGCATGGTGATGGGTAGACATCCCCAGCCTTGGACCTGGGACCAGTTCTGCTTGGAGTTCAACAAGCAGTTCTATCCGGATGTCTACAAGGACCAGAAGATCAATGAGTACAACCGGCTGCGTCAGGGAAGAGATATGTCTGTAGAAGAGTATGTGAGAAAGTTCGTGACCCTGTCGAAGTATGCTCCGGAGCCAGATGAGCATAGGAAGGCTCGTAAGTTCGAGAGCGGTTTGAGGCCAGACATCAGGTCGGCGGTGACACCTCTTCGTCACTGGACCTTCAGGGATGTGGCGGATGTTGCCTTGCTGGTAGAGGCGGACATCAGGGGCAGACAGGCTGGCAAGGACCATAAAGGGAAGAGGCGTGCTGAGGAGCCTCAGAAGAAGGAGGCTGCTCCTCCTCAGAAGAAGCAGACCTATGGAGATCGCCGGGGAGCTTCTTCATCTTCGTCAGCTGGGGCGAAGTGTGGGACTTGTGGTCGCTCCCATCCTGGTAGGGAGTGCTACAAGAAGACTGGTGCCTGCTTTAAGTGCGGGTCGATGGAGCACCGGATCGCTCAGTGCCCTCAGGCATCCAGTAGAGGCTCAGGGGAGAGAGGCACCGGCTCAGATTCAGGGGCGAGGACCGATCAGAAGAAGCCTCAGACTCAGGCCCGGGTTTATGCTATGGCTGGAGAGCGTGATCGAGCTGGTGATCGCGTCGTCTCAGGTATTCTCCAGATCCATTCTCGAGATGTGTTTTGTCTGTTTGATTCTGGAGCTACGCATTCCTTTATCTGCTGTGATTTGTTGGGTGACCTTGGACTGACTGCTGTGCCTAGTGAGGTAGACTTGTGTGTGAGTAGTCCATTAGGTGGGGTTGCCCCTTGTGTGCTGGATTCTGTGTGTAAGGCTTGTCCCATAGTAGTTAGGGACAAGACTTTCTTTGCTGACCTCATCCCGATGCGGATGACCTGTTTTGATGTGATTCTGGGCATGGATTGGCTAGCAGAGCACCATGCCCATATAGATTGTGCAGCGAGGAGGGTAGTATTTGATCTGCCAGGCGGGACTCGCTTTGCTTTCTCTGGGAATGCAGTTCCATGTGCGCCGGTGATTGTGTCGGCGATGCAGGCAGCCAGTTTCTTGAGGAAGGGCTGCCAGGGCTTCTTATGTTATCTGCCAGAGGTGCGTGAGGGATCTAGCTTGGAGAGCATCCCGATCGTCAGAGAGTTCCCAGAGGTCTTCCAGGACGACGTGCCCGGACTTCCACCAGTGCGAGAGGTGGAGTTCACCATCGATTTAGCGCCAGAGACCCAGCCCATCTCTAGGGCCCCTTACCGTATGAGTCCGGCAGAGTTGAAGGAGCTGAAGGTCCAGCTTCAGGAGCTGTTAGATAAGGGCTTCATCCGCCCTAGTGTTTCGCCTTGGGGAGCGCCAGTGTTGTTTGTGAAGAAGAAGGATGGGACCTTCCGTTTGTGCATCGATTATAGAGAGCTGAACAAGGTAACCATCAAGAATCGCTATCCCCTTCCGCGCATCGACGATTTGTTTGACCAGTTGGCGGGCGCCACAGTGTTCTCGAAGATAGATCTTCGTTCAGGCTACCATCAGTTGAGGATTAAGGCCGAGGATGTGCCTAAGTCTGCTTTTAGGATCGTTTGGTAATTAGCGAGTTAGTCATGCCCTTTGGTCTGACTAATGCTCCATCAGTGTTCATGGACATGATGAACCGGGTTTTCAAACCCTATCTGGATCAGTTCGTAGTGGTCTTCATAGATGATATCTTGGTATACTCCAAGAGCGTAGAGGAGCATGAGGAGCATCTGAGGATTGTTTTGCAGACGCTGAAGGATTGTGAGTTGTATGCTAAGTTGAAGAAGTGCGACTTCTGGCTTGATCGTGTAGTATTCTTGGGACATGTGGTCTCAAAGGACGGTATCTCAGTGGATCCTGAGAAGATTAGAGCTGTGATGGAGTGGGCGAGGCCCACGAATGTTGCTGAGATTCCAGTTTCCTTGGGTTAGCTGGGTACTACAGGAAGTTTGTTGAGGGGTTTTCTAAGATTGTATCCCCGCTGACCCGTCTGTTGAGGAAGGAGATCAAGTATGAGTGGAGCGAGGCTTGTGAGCAGAGTTTCCAGGAGATTAAGAAGAGGCTGACGACCGCACCGATTCTGACTTTGCCTTCTGGGACCGAGGGGTTCGAGGTCTTCTGTGATGCGTCCCATAAGGGACTGGGTGTGTTTGATGCAGCAGGGTAAGGTGTGGCTTATGGCTCGCCAGCTTAAGCCCTATGAGAAGAACTACCCTACCCACGATCTGGAGTTGGCAGCTGTGTGTTCGCGCTGAAGATTTGGAGACATTATGTATGGAGCGTCGTGTAAGGTTTACACTGACCACAAGAGCCTCAAGTATTTGTTCACTCAGAAGGAGCTGAACTTGAGACAGCGGAGGTGGTTGGAGCTACTTCATGACTACGATTTAGAGATCCTCTACCACCCGGGTAGAGCGAATGTTGTTGCAGATGCCTTGAGCCGGAGAGGTGCTTCGGGTGTAGCTTGTGCTTTGACGGAGTTCAGAGGTCCGCCTTAGAGCTTCAGCGTATGGGTGTTTGGGTAGTCAGACCAGCCAGTGCCAGTGTGATAGCAGCGCTTCAGGTGCAGTCGTCGTTGGTCGACAGGATCCGGGTTGGTCAGGAGTCAGACTCAGCTTTATGTCGGATTAGAGAGGGGCTGTCTTCAGAGCAGAGTTCAGATTTCAGTGTCTCCAGTGATGGGTGTCTGCATTTCAGAGGCCGTGTATGTGTGCCAGACGATGCAGTGCTGCGTAGAGAGATCCTTCAGGAGGCCCATGGAGCGCCATATTCAGTTCACCCAGGAGGGGTGAAGATGTATCGAGACCTCAGAGAGTCATTCTGGTGGTCTGGGATGAAGCGTGATATTTCAGAGTTTGTTTCGAAGTGCCAGACCTGTCAGCAGATTAAGGCTGAACACCAGAGGCCAGCGGGTTTGCTTCAGCCCCTTCCCATTCCTGAGTGGAAGTGGGAGAGTGTGGGGATGGATTTCGTCATGGGTTTGCCCAGGACTCCTTCGGGTTGTGATGCTGTTTGGGTGATAGTTGATCGTCTGACGAAGTCTGCTCATTTTCTGCCGGTGAAGAAGACCTTCAGTTTGGAGCGCCTAGCTCGTTTATATCTGGATGAGATAGTGAGGCTTCACGGTGTGCCTACTACTATTGTGTCTGATCGTGACCCTCGTTTTGTTTCGAGATTTTGGCGCAGTTTGCATAAGGCTTGGGTACGAATTTAGCCGTTCAGTTCAGCTTACCATCCTCAGTCGGATGGCCAGACGAGAGGACTAATCAGATTTTGGAGGACATGCTTCGCGCATGTGTCCTGGACTTTGGAGGTAGCTGGGAGCAGCATGTGACTCTGATTGAGTTCGCCTACAACAACAGCTTTCAGGCGAGCATTGGTATGGCTCCGTTTGAAGCGTTGTACGGTAGGAGGTGCAGGTCCCCATCTGTTGGGATGACCTGAAGGAGAGGGTCTTGGTTGGACCCGAGCTGGTGCAGGGAGCAGTAGAGAAGATCAGGACGATTCGGAGCGTTTGCTTGTTGCTCAGAGCAGACAGAAGTGCTATGCAGACCAGAGGCGTAGACCGCTTGAGTTCGATGTTGGTGATCATGTCTATCTGCGAGTGTCGCCGGTCAGAGGCGTGGTCCGGTTTGGGAAGCGTGGGAAGCTTAGCCCAGGTTCGTTGGACCGTTTGAGATTCTGGAGAGGATTGGCCCTGTGGCTTACCGTTTGGCTTTGCCACCTGCTTTGTCTGCTGTCCACGGAGTTTTCCATGTGTCTATGTTGAGGAAGTATCTGCATGATCCGTCTCACGTGATCGACTACAGCCAGCTTCAGCTGAGAGAGGATTGCAGTTTCGAGGCGGTGCCTACTCGCATTCTAGCCAGGGACGTCCGTCAGCTTCGTAGTAAGACCCTGCCTATGGTGAAGGTCCAGTGGTCTGATCAGTTAGAGAGTGAAGCTACGTGGGAGCTCGAAGATGAGCTGCGTGCCAAGTTTCCCTCCCTGTTCGAGCAGTAAGGTGAGTTAATCTCGAGGACGAGATTCTTTTAAGGGGGAGGTGATGTTATAACCCGCATAATTCATACCTTATGTTATATCAGTTGCAATGCTATCCTAAGTTGGATTGTTTTATTCCTTATTGACAGTGGGACTTGATCGGCATTCCTTTTAATGACAGGGGCAGGGAAGTCCTTGCATAAAACAATTAAGGTAATTGTTTTTATTAGTTAATAAGGATGGGAACCTTATTTAATTTAGCCTTCTAATTATTTTTCACGACAGTTCAATTCAGTCTAATCGTGAGGAGCGTTCTCTATCGTGGTGCTAAGCGGCAGTTTCTCTCTCTCTTTCTTCTCTCTCGATCTTTCCCCTCTGTTGAAGATTCTGGTCCTACTGCTGCAATCAGATTGGTGATCTGTTGCGGTGTTTTCCTCTTCGTTTTCAGGTTGGTATTGCAGAACCGGTCTCCGTTGTATCATCCGTTCTTGTTCCAGTTTCTGATTGAGGGTTTTTGATTGTGTTCGAATCAGTGGCCGTTGGTTGCACGCAAGTTGGGATTCTTCTGCAGAGTATTTCGTCTGGTCTCGATTCCAGGTTTGTGATGCAGAAAGTTATACAGTTTTGGAGTTTCCAAGTCTAGGTTTCCTTCGAATGTTTTCTGATTTCTGGGCTTGATTGTGGAATTCAGTGGCTGTTGGTCTGTATCGGATTGTTGCTCTGCGTGGATTGTGCCTGCGGTTTCAGATCGTTGTTCTTCTTCTGCTAATTGAGGTAGGTGGTTACTCGATTCAGTTTGGAAGTTCAGCCATGGGGTGTTGCAAGAGCGTTGTCTGGTTTTTGTGTGTGATTCTATTAGCGTTTTGTTGTGATTTTGGATGGCTAAACCCCCATGGTTTCCTGTTTTAATGTCTGATTTGGTGTGTGTGCTTCATTGGCATTTTGAGGCATTGATTTGTGTTGTTTTTCTGCTCTGTTCGTCTTCTGGAAATTGCATTTTTCGCACTGTCCGAACTTCCGTCCGAGCTTTGAAGTTCGGACAGTGCGTTTCTGCCTTTCTAATTTGCGAGTTCGGGGTATGTCCGAACATCTGTCCGAACATGGATGTTCGGACACACCCTCAAGTCTTCCCTCTGATTTAAAGTTCGACCTGTGTCCGAACTTCGAAGTCCGGACACAAGGTCGGACCTTCCGCGTGTTTTCCGTAAAACCTGTCCGAACATCCGTCCGAACTTGGATGTTCGGACATTCTGAATTCCTCTATCTGATTTCAACTCGACTTGTGTCCGAACATTGATGTCCGGACACAAGTTCGGACATTTGGCTTTCTCTGGTTTCTGAGTCTCGACTTGTGTCCGAACTTCGACGTCCGGACACAAGTTCGGACACCCCTCTGTTTTCAACATAACTTCTTCGTTTGAACTCCGATTTGAGTGCCGTCTGCGGCGTTGGTTTCCTTATGATCTGTGCTACTGATTTATGAGTGTTTTGGCATATTTAAATGCAACTTTGCTTCTGTTTAAGCAACCTTTCTGTTTTGGGACATTACACATTGTTTCTGAGCCGTGAATGGCTGGGTCGAGCTATTCCGTGGTATACCATGTAGACGTCGTTCTGAGTGTGGGTCATTCCCTTTCTGTTCTGTGGGGTTGACGAACCCTTTGGCTCTTTCGAGTCATTTCTGCGTTGCCGAGAGACCTGGTATGGTCTATGGGTCTTCGACCCTTCTGAGTGTGTGCATTGTGTTTGTCCCCTTTCTGTTTAAGTGCTCTGACTGTTTCTGAAATGGGAACCCTTGTGTTCCACTCTGCTTCTGTTTCTGCTGAAAGCTTCTGACTATCTGAGAATTGTGCATAAGATGTTTATCTTCTCTTCTTCTGATTTCAATTGTTTTGAGCGACCTTGCTGATGACGGTCGCTGCTTACTGGGCATAGTTGTGTGCTCATTCCCCTACTTCTAACATTTTTGCAGATTGATCAGCGAGGATCATCTTGAGTTCTGGAGCTGTAGTGCTTAGCTCATTTGACTGTTTAAACTTCTGTTATGACGTTGTAGCCTTCGGGCCTTCCTCTGTTTTGAGTTTCTGATTCGGATATGTATTTGGAATCCGTTTACTTCCGCTGTATTTGAATACTTTGGTTTACAATGTTAAGTGAACTCTGTTTTGGGCCTTTATTGTTTTTGATTGTTTAGAGCCTTGCGTTATTGGTAGTAATACGCGGCGTGTAATACCCTTAACTCTTAGGCCGGTTTTAGGGGTGTTACAGTTTCTACCGGCTACTCATCTATACTAATTCATCATTCTTTCTATACCCAAAAAGGTGTACCCCATGGTACACTGGCTAATCAAAAAGCTACAGCCGTGTACTACTCAGTACACCAATCACAATTCAATGTTTACAATCCCAAAAAGAAATCAAAATACACTCTTCGTCCACTTCATCCTTCTCGAGTACCTGCGTGTAGTAAAAACGGTGCCCCTAGGGGCTCAGCAAAAGCTGCGCATGAACTCCGCATATACCGCGTGCTAGCTAGGGCACGCCGACTATTTGATGTCCACTAAACATGTGATTCATTAATTTCATACATACATGCTTTACATACAACATACATGCATATCCAATTCATTACACAACTAAAGGCATCAATACAATAGTGCATACAATACTTACCTTCACATTGTTAGCCAAATTAAGCATCCAGGTTAATCAGAATGCTATTTACTCTTTTACTCATTTCACTTACTTTCTCTTACGCACACTTACTTACTTTCAATTACTTTACTTACTCATTCTTACTTACTTACTTATACTCAAGTTAAGTCATCGGGACCTCCGGCCCTGGGGACTACTCCGTCCCACCTCCGGGATTTACTTGACTCACCAATCCGGGATGCTACCCACTTAAGGGATTTGGGCCGCAGACCAGTTTAAGAGTCAGGAATCGGATCCAACCTCTTGTGTCTCCTCATCCTCATGCGTGGCCGAAACTATATCGGACTTCTACTCATTCCAATTTAATTACCAATTTAAGTCAGATTGGTTAGCTTGTTAGGAATAAGTTAGAAGTCCAAGCATATTCACAATCGGTCACAGTACAATACAACATGCATACACACATCCATATTCATCCATACATTTCATGAATTATACAAACTAAGATTTAAGAAAACATTCACAACATACAACACTACATATTCACAAGTATGCATAGTAACTCCGATTCGTGCATTTCTCTTATTTGGTGATCAATTAGCACACAACACACAAATCAGAGTAACCAAGATAGCATACGGGGCATGAGGAATTCATACTGTTCACCGTCATACGTGTTTCCGAACGTCCTCCGGTGTCACAAATCAAATCCTATGATATACATACAATTGAATGATTAATCTAACTATCATTAACTTAATTCGATTATTCTTATGTTTCCTAACTCATACTTACTAAGCCTTTACACTCCTATACTTACATTTTATTTACTTACTTTTAATTACTTAACAATGGTTTACTTACATATATATGTACATATGTATAGGTGGGTATACATATATATATATATATACTAGTCATAAGCTTACAGTTTTTTTTTGTAAGTTATGGGTCGTCCGACCCAGCGTCCGACCCAAGCCCTGGGTCAGACCATTCCAGTAGGTTTACGTCCTCTGAAATTCTCCCCGTCCGACCCAGCACTATTTCCGTCCGACCCATACCCTCTGGGTCGGACCGTTCCAGAGGGTTTCGGTCCTGTGTCCAAGCTCCGTCCGACCCACTGTCCGACCCAGACTCTGGTCGGACGAAGTCAGAACTTCGACCTCTATTTTTTTTCCTGTCCTGTCCGACCCACGTCCGATCCACGGTCCTGGTCGGACCATTCCAGAAGGGTTGATTATCGTTCCTTAAGCCCCGTCCGACCCACGTCCGACTCACCGTCTGTCGACGAAGTCAGAACATTGCTACAGATTTTATTTTTCTTTCCCAATTTCACCCATTGCTTCCCCAATCTCCCTACATACATCCCAACATGTTCTAGTACCATTTAAACACCCTAAATCATGCTAATTCATTTCCTAATTCATCACACAATTCTATACTAATTTATACACACAATTCTCTAAGTTTCTATTCAACACTCACCTTGTTTCCTCCCTTAATGCATTTTGCTACAGATTTTGATACTAACACTCCCCTTCTACAACTCCCTCTTCTAATGTCATTTCTAACACCTCTAATACATTATAACTACATTACTATCTCTCATAATATACCCTCTATCTTCCTCTAACAAAATCTGTTACAAACCACCTTATTCACCTAGTTTCTCATTCACTAAGTGTTCTATTCCTATGTAAATTTCGCCATAGTCTCCCCTATATTTTTATACTCTCACCACATTGTTTACACTCACATAAATGATCATACCACCTGTTTATAACCAAAATCAATATTCCCATCTCTCATACACAAATACTACACTACGCAACATTTATTTCCTGCACCCAACATCTCATTCCCAATCTGTTTGTAACAGTTTTTAAAATGTCTTTTGAGGGTTTAAGACCTTGTTTCTTCCTACACACTACACTACTATCACATTACCATTTTTCAATACCAATTTGTACTACTAAAAATCTGTTACATTATGAAATACCCCGACCTTAAATATGGCGATTAAATTATCCTAATAGGTATTTAAGAGCCTAATAATACTTAAGTAATATTGGTAAGGAAAAATAAATCCAAAAGAAATAAAGAAACGCTTAAAAAGTGGGAACGCTAATAAGCGTTAATAACCATAGGAGGTATGAAACCTCGGTTAGCGTATTGTAAGGATTCTAAAGGCTTAATTAAGCCTAAATAAATATTAGGGAATAAATCCCGAAGAAAAGGATCCTTAAAATGGATTAAAATCACTAACGAACCTTGAAGCAACACGTTTTCGAGGTAACCGGAAAATGTGTCTTTAAGCGGGTCAAATAGACTCGTAACAATTTTGGTCAACTAAATAATCATTAATAACATTAGTGAAGGTTTAGAACCAATAAAATCAATAAACGAGAAAATAGTAAAAACTGTAAAAAACGGGAAGTTGTGGGTAAAAGCATAAATAACCAAAACTTATGTGTCCACTTTTAAAATAAAATGTAAACTGTTTTGTGTGTGTGGGCTGTCATCCGATGGACTCCCCCTCCCTCTCTCACAATCCCTCACACTCTCTTCTTATTTACAACAAACAAACTAATTAAAAAGCAAAAAGTAAAACACCAAAGTAACTCCCTCTCTCTCACACTCTCTCTCCAATTCCCTCATTCTCCTCACAACACTCACGTACACACCCATCTCCCTCACTCTCTATTTTCCTTCCTCCATGCGACATCAATGGAGAAACAGCAAACCACACAAAACCTACCTTCTCTCCTCTTGTTACCCAATCAACCTTCTCCAAAAAATTATAAAAACTACACCATTGGAATCCTCTCATCAAGAGGAACATTTCCCTCTTTTCAAAAATCGAAACGGAGAACTTTCGTTTTTATGGGTATACCCCATTTGGAGCCTCAACACCACCATTAGAAGGCCCTCCTTCTCCTTGTTCTTTTGAGGTAAAAATCTCTTGAAACCCCATCTTTTCTAGCCTCAAAGGCAAAATGAAATTTAGACTAAACCTTGTTTGGTCTCTTGTGTTCTAGCCGATTTTGGCTTGTTGAAGGAGTTGGAAATCTTGTTCTTGAACCACTCCAAGCTTCATTTGCACTCTTGGAGGTAATACAATTTCTAAACCCTAGAAACCTACATCTAAAGCCTAAATAATAGTTAGGGTTAGTTATTAGTGTATTGAAATGTGTATGTGTATGGGTTGTAGAGTAGAGAATTTGTATTGCTAAACCGGTGGAGAAAGAGAGGAAGGAGAAGCAAGAGGAACAAGAAAATCTAGAAGGAAAACAAGGTAAGAATGCTCATTGTGTAACCCTGTTTATGTTTGTATATATAACAGATTTTAGAAATGAAAATGTGTATTAAAATGGTATTTTGTGTAGAGTAATGTATAAGAGGATATAAGTATTTTGAAGCCTTAAAAGATATGTTAAAACTTGTTAAAACAGATTGGGAATGAGAGTTTATGTGCAGGAATTTTTATGAGTGTTTTAGTATTGGTATTGTATATGGGAGCTTGTATATTTTTGGCTATTGAAACAGGTGAAATAAGTGTTGAATTGTGAACTAGAATGGATGTGTGAGCTGAATATGTATGTGGGCAATGTTAAATTATAGGGGAACCTCTGCCCAAATTTGTATGGAAATAGGAGGACTAGTGTGTAAGAGAGGAAACTACCTAGGTAATAACTAAGTGAATTTGGAGAGTTTAAGTGAGTAGTTTATACCTTGAAAACAGATTTGAAGAGGGTCTTGGTAATGAGGAGAACTAGAGTGGCAAGTAATGGATTTAGAATGTTGGGAGTAGCATTAATGGAGGGGGTGTTGAATGGTAAAGTTTAAGGAAAAATCTGTAGCAATAGGTATTGAAATGTGTTGGAGAAACAAGGGATAATTAATGTGTGAGACTTGGATGATGAGTAAGGTAGTGAGTAAGGCTTTAGGTTGAGTATAATGCAAATGAGGCTATAGAAGAGCCATAGGAATAATGGGAAAGGAAATGAAAAATCTGTAGCATTTATTGGAGAAGAAACATGGTAACAGGAGAGGAAAACTCTAAGTAATGGGTGGATGTAACAGATTTTTTATAGAGGAGGATTAGACTAGTTTTAAAATGCCTAATCAATGTTAAAACATGTTAGATTATATGTAGAAAAATAAGGAAAGAGATTGGTAGAAGTTTGGAATTGAAACAAAGCTTAAAACTGTAAATTTTGCAACAGGCTGGAATTGTCCTGGTTTGAAACCAGGATACAAACAGGACAACCCCAAAAATACACCCGTAGGTTTCTGAAACAAACTGTCCGGGTTTGAAAGTAGTATGCAAACCCGACGATGCAAATTTCACCCGAGAGTTGTTCCAGTGGTTTGGTCCGGGTTTAAAACCAGGACACAAACCAGGACCACCTTATTTTCACCCGAGAGTTGTTCCAGTGATTTGGTCCGGTTTAAAACCAGGACACAAACCAGGACCAAGCCTTATTTTCACCCGAGAGTTGTTTCCAGTGATTTGGTCCGGGTTTAAAACCAGGACCACCCGAAAAGTGCCCAGAATGTATTTTAAAGCTAAACTAAAGTGGGGTAAGGATGGGTAATGATATTATAAGTTAATTAAGACATGATTGGTGATGTTTAAGGTCATTAAGGCTATAAACAAGCTTAGAAAATAATTGTAAGTAAGTAACTTAAGTAATGTTTTATAACAAAGAGTTAGTAAGAATGAACTAGGAAACCTTTGGGAAGTAATAAGTAAGGTTAGTTATGGATATTAACCACCCAATTGTATGTATGTCATAGGATTCGACTAGTTGAACACCGAAGGAGTCGGTGTGTCCAAGTCAACGTGAAAGGTATGATTTCTTCATGCCCTGTATCCTAATCTGGTTACCCAATTTGTGTGCTTATTCGATCACCTAATAAGATAAATGCATGAATCGGACTTATTGCACTTACCTGCTTGACTTATGTTGTGCTTGATATTTATTGTCTTGAGCACTAGTTTGTATAATTCATGATATATGAATGATGATGATGGTATTCGAACCTCGTATTGTACTTGTGTAATGTATTGTACCTCGTATGTATGTGTATATGTGTATTGTATTATTGTGGCTTGGATGTTGACTTCTACTAATTCCTAACTACCTAACTCCTAACTTAAGTGAGTAATTGGAATGAGTAGAAGTCCGATATAGTTTCGGCCACGCGTGAGGATGAGGAGACACAAGAGGTTGGATCCGATTTCTGGTTCGTAAGCTGGTCCACGGCCCAAATCCCTTAAGTGGGTAGCATCCCTGGATTAGTGAACCAAGTAAGCCTGGTGGTGGGACGGGTAGTCCCTGCCCAGAGGTCATACCGGCTTAACATGAGTAAGAGTAAGAAGTAAGTATGTATGAGTATGAGTATGAGTATGAGTATGAGTATGAGTATGAGTATGAGTATGTATGCGTATGTATGGAATAACGAGTAAAAGAGTAATCTCCACCCGATTAACCCGGGTGGACCAATGAAGCTAACAAGAACTGTACTTGTGTATGTACTGAGTATGGGTATTCGGAGGAAGGTAAGTATGTATTGGATGGTTTATTGTATTCCTTGTATGAAATGAATCGTATGTATGTACGCTGTGTGAGTATTATTGTATCGTGTATGAGAGCATGTATGCATGTATGTTTGTATGAAAACGAACCGCATGCATTCGACCAAGTGGTCGGCGTACCCTCACTAGTACGCGGGGTATGCGGTTATCATGCTCGGCGAAAGCTGACCCCTTCGGGGGACATTTTTTTAGTGTGCAGGTACCCGAAGCGAATGTGGTCAAGGCACGAGAACGGCGACTACATTGGATAGTAGTAGTAGAATGTAGAGGTGTATCAACTAGCACACCCCTTGTATTTAGAAAGTAATGTAGTAGTGGGGAATGGGTAGTAAGTAGTCTCTTAGGGTGTATGTATGAACTTGGAAGGGATATGATAATTGTATAAGGATCCTAGTAGACTCGGTTAAGTATATTGTATTGTATGGATTGAAGAGGAGTAAGTACTGAATGGAGTATTGTTGCAATTGATTGATGAATGGAGTATGTATTCTAGATGCATAGTACTCGGGATTCCGGTCCATCAGACCGATGCTGTATGTAGAGGTAGTAGCCTTGTTAGTCACGTGGGTGACTAACGGCATTGTATCACCCATTGTATGTAAGTATATTTCCGCTGCGTGTATCTGATATGTATGGAGATTGGACGGTAAGCACTGTACTAATGGTAGGGGTGTTACTAAAAGTGGTATCAGAGCGATACTTCGCTCTGATGACTGGAAGTACCGAGTTTAGGAATACCGAGTTAGGAATTAGAAGCTTAGGGCTAAGGGCTGAGTGTTAGCATTAGAGATATGCTAGTTAGGAACTACCGGTGAGTACCGGATACCTACAATACCAGACCCGCCCTCCACTAACCCTATGTATAACTTGGGAAAGTACGCCAGAGAGAAGGAAAGACCTCTCATACTCGGGAAAACCCGATCTGGCAGTAGTGAGATAATCCTATAAGAGGAAGAACTCGACACACAGTAGATTCCAAGAATTGGAAGATCCGGAAATGGAACCCGGTTGAACAACAATACCCGCACTTAATGGCGGTAGAATAAGCACTCCAACCACAAGGAGGCTACAACTTACAACAGCATGGGGCGACATGCTTAGCAGTCGCAGAACCTAACTAACCAATCAGCAGCAGGTAAAGGAGCACTAAGCGTGCAACGGCGCGGAAGGAAGAACCATAACAAAACCCGAGATACAAGTCTACGGGCCAGTAATATCTAACTAATACCATCAACGACATGCTAGCTGACTATGGACATAGTCGGTAGCGATTAATTTCAAACCTGCAACGCCAAAAGGGTTATCATACCTGACCAACATAGCTCAGGCAGCTACAAGAACATCCACGGGATATAATTCGATAGGACTTCAGGAGTAGTGCCTAAACAAGGTAGGCTCAGTAAACACCATAAATGGGTGGGAACGAGCCACAAGGGACGACACTAAACCAAATAGAATGGGAGTCTCCAAGGATTGGAGAAACATCCCGATTATCAACAATCACGTCAAGATCATTGAGAAGCTACCTAAAGGATCGAGTATACCAACTATAGATCAATGAGATCAAGGGAAGAGTCGACAAGACTATCAAATACTAATGGAAACCATACCGTGATCGGTATAGGATTACCCAAAAACCACCAGTACCACGCACTTGCCACGGCAAGTGCAGTAAGAACAAAAATATGTAAAGGAACTCTAACACACCACAGGTACATAGTAATGTACCGTGGCTGCAAGAAGCGACTACAGGATCACAAACCCTGAAACTGAAGGAATGGAACCTTGGAAAGGCCCAACGGCCTGACTATGGTATTAAGGACATACCAGTCAGCAAGAAGCTGGACTTGGTCAAGACCTCAACATGGCTATGCCACGAAGAACATCTTTTAACTCCGAACTGTTATTTTCAAACCAAGTTTTCTTTCAAAACCACAAACCTTCTTTAAAACCTTGGATTTTAAAACCAGACCAACAGAATTACGGTGAGTATCATAAAGTGATACAAGAGGAGTTGGCAATAGAATACTTCACCTAGGCGTGTGACGAACACTATGAGTGTACCCAATTACGGGATGTGGGACAACCGCACTCCGAAGGAGCTTGCGGGCCTGACATATAGTTAGGTAATTGGTAACGTATCAGCATGGTACCCCACGTATGTATACATGTAGTGTACGAAACACGGGAAGTAGTCAACTCCGTTCTACGGACCATGAGTAAATGCAAAGCAGAACAGCTGGACACCTCAGGCGATCAAGGAGAAGGAACTCCGCTAAGTAACAAGTATAAAGAACTCAGAGAATCCATCTGAAGATGAGGAATGAGAATTAGGAAGCGCAAGGAGCGCAGACTAATAAGTATATACATTGGATATGTCTCAAGATGACAAACAAACACATGACAGCTGGAAGGGATACCCAGCCTGAACACAGTAAGGCAAAAGCCTAACGTGAACACCACAATGCTCAACAAACGGGACAGAGTTCCCAAGAGCAGTCACAAGATTACCATAAAGTATAATCCATCGTTGGACAGGATCTTAAACCTAGTCTAAAACACTAGGAGGAGTATAAACAGTCTACCCAAGAACGGGAGACGCTATAACCCACAAGGGGATAACTCAAAATACAATACCATAAGACGGTATAGAGGACAACACATGTTATAAACATTAGCCGGATGTAACGGCATAACTACCAACACCCAGGAGCGATCCTTGAAGGGTATCTGCGTTAACAACAGTCGAACGAAGCGTCATGATAAGGGCACGACAACTAGAACAAATACTCGTTTAAGATACCGAAGGGATTTCACATAACAGGAAATACCCTAGACTACAAAAGGCACTGATTAGCATCAGAACGCCTAAAGGACCTTCTATGAATGGAAGCGTGATGTCACAACTTACCATGGAGCCCAGCAACACCTCCAACCAGTGATGGTATACAAGGAGTGGAAACAGATATAAGCAGCCTGCAAAGAGCATAGCTCGCAGCAATACGGCTTAAAAGCCATCAACCAACTATGTTATGTAAACCTTAACGGTTGCATAACCCATACCATTTGATAACAAGACTTGCAAGAGATATTGTCTCATACGACAAGAAATCAACAACTGGACCATCAATTCAAACCCAACATCCTGAGTGGCTTGTAGTAATGGCCAACTCAGTGTCACTGTCACTAGAGCATCAGTCTAGTATATAGTTGACAAATTCTTAATTACCTTCATGCCTTCTGTAGCAATGGTAGCACAGAGGCATAAGAATCATGATAATGCCAACATTGGCCTAGTCCACATTTGGACACTACGAGAAACCCAAGGGAAGATACCCCTCGTTAACCGAAGACCACCAATGCGGTGATGATGTGAACCCTTCGAAAAGGCTTCCATCTACTATAACAATGAAACCTACGCAATAGGTATTGCCATGGGGCGATGGAATAAGGAAATGGGATTTCCAAATCATTACAACGTAAAGGAGTAAGCATACCCCATGTGCACCTAAGCATGTGTGAACCACTGTATAAACACCAACACGGTAAACCTCGTCACGAGACTTATGAGTGGAAGCATACCCCTCAACAAAGTACATTCACTTGTTAGTGATAGAATACTCTTCAATTAGAGAACGGGACCAGAAAACCCTTGAAGTTTCTTGGGATGTCCTGGTAATAAACATACAAGTAAAACTACAGCGAGAGCCTGCAACCAATGCCCAGCACTGAGAGACAATAATTGTCAAAACAATCAACGGGAATGCACATTGCACACCATGAATGACCAGCGCTCAAGAGAGCTTGTAACCCGATAAATTACTTCATCCATTATCAACCAAGATACTTGGTAAATTATATCATAAATGATGATAAAATGTGAGGTAAGCAAACCTACACATAAAACGTAAGTTGAATAAAACATCTCCACATTGGGAAATAATCACATCACGGTATGCTACAACAACCGTCATACACACGAACAGGGGAAACCCTCAGTGTTCATGCCATAAGGAAATGGTGCCAATGACAATGGCAATAAGTAAAGAGGAACTATCACAGTAACAGAAACAGTAAAAGCGATGTTGTATAATGAGTAAGAATACGGTGCGCAACAAGCGACCGCTATGAGGAAGTAACAGATAATAACACAGAGTATAAGTATAGGATGACAGGTAGAAATATTCTTTCCTATCGCATAAGTGACTTACTGTCAAGCGTTTACGCCTCTGCACTCTGTATGACTGAGTGTTTTGGTATTGCACTTGTGCAGCTAATGATCTAATGGGATGGCTAGGGATATGGAAAATGTAAACCGTAGTAAACCTTTCTTTTCACCAACGAACATGGCACTAGCCAGTTAAGCAAGCTTAGCAACAAACCGTGCGGCCTAAGGCCAAAGAAGCACGAAGTGTGTACAATACGCTAACAATCACAAAAGTGAATTCCAATGGAATAAAGGTGAAAGGAGATGTAAGAAAGTCACTAGAACCGACGCATACAAAATGCAAGGCCATACAAGTAAAGAACACTTGTACTGAACCAGAAGAACTGGTATAATTCAGAAGCAATTGACAACAAAGGAAGCACTACAACTAAGTAGTGACTTAACCTCGCCCGACAATAAGTCGGAAGAGCTTGGTGAATAATCACGGGAGTACGAATAGTATACATAATAGATTGCCAGAGAGCTGGTTATAAATCTTAAACTCATTGAGTTCAAACAGCGGTAAGAGAATACCACACTGTTAGTACACCCTATTCCCATAACGAAGGGATAAAGGGGCGATGAGTAACATATTGGAAACAACCAAGGAGCAGTAAAGTACTAAGATTATCAGGGTCACGCAGCAGAAGCTAGTGGGCCCTAGCTAGGAGATGATATACCTAGTAAGCATAATAGAAGGGCTATTAATGCCTTGAAGCCTAATAGGCTAGAACCAAATTAATTATGAGTTAAATAAACTCATATAGGAATTCTTGGTGCAAAGACTAAACCATTGGTATGGTTAAGACCCTTTGACCAGAGCATATTGTATAGTGTACCGTTGTGAAGCTAAACGCTTCAGATTGCCCAAATTGATTAAACCAATGTTTAATAATAATAACATATGGTAGATTACGTGGGCGTAATCCCTTTTAAGGGGGGTAGAGCGAAAACCGCTTAATGCAAGTTTTATAAATAAAACACATAAACTATAATGTGCATAGCACAAATGAGAATCGAATTAACGATTGGTACTAATGTTAAACAAACATACGTATTCACTCATAATGAGATTATGGTAAATAAGCATTAGATATGCAAATACCATCGGGCGAATATACCCATCTTGTAACCCAGTGTAAGAGTATTAGTAAAGAAGAGTAATGAGTAGTGGACGGAGCTCCACAAGTATTGTAACCCTTAAAGAAGTAGTACAAATGGATTAAGAGTAGTAGAGGAATGTAGCCATAAGTAGTGTATTCGTAAGTACGTCATTTGAAGTGAATCGAGAACAACTGAAATTCATAAATACTGTATTTCTTAGTTAGAATAGTTGAGATGAAGAAGAGTAGTGAATGGAAGTAATGATAGTCGATGAAATGAGCACTTAGGTACTGAACCACGGAGTAAAACATTTGGGAAGTAGAGTGAGGATGAGTGATGGACTGATTCCATCCTTTGGAGATGTATGAATTCATAATCATGACTAGGAAGAGTAAAAAGATAGAAAATGAAAACAACTAAATTATCTGTTTGTTTGAAACTGACGTGGGAAGTCGAACTCGATCCTGATCAGATCGAGGGAAACCGAACACAAATTGGGGTGGAAAGATAGCTCAACACTGATGCTGATCACATCAAGGTCAAACGATTCTTGAAGCTCCCCTTAAGTGGTCACAAGAATCACACTTAGGATAGAAGTAATGAATATAAATTGGAACTTGGAGTTGTATGCTTTAGAAAGATTTCTAATTAGTAGTTGTAAAAGAATTTTCTTAGACTGGTGAGTAAGTAATTGTTGGAAGTTATACAGGAGAGGATAGTAGTGTAGCCTATTATATTATTCCAAGGGCAACAGGACATAGAGGAGTCCTGTGTCGAAATGATCTGAGTGCCTACGGGATTGTAATGTGTATTGCATTGCTTTGGGGATAGCTTTGCACTGTATGTACGTATAAATGTGGTAATGAGGAACCGGATGGTAAGTAGTAATATGGATTGGAGTAGGTATTGTACATTGGTATGGTATGGAAAGGAGAAACCTTGAGTAACGAATCTGGGGATTGTAAGGAGGAGGAATGTATGGCTTTGGTATTAGGCAAGTATAAATGAGTAAGTACAGTAATCCCATAACCTCGAACAACTTTGAGGACAAAGTTCTTAAGGGGGGTAGATTGAAATACCCCGACCTTAAATATGGCGATTAAATTATCCTAATAGGTATTTAAGAGCCTAATAATGCTTAAGTAATATTGGTAAGGAAAAATAAATCCAAAAGAAATAAAGAAACGCTTAAAAAGCGGGAAACGCTAAATAAGCGTTAAATAACCATAGGAGGTATGAAACCTCGGTTAGCGTATTGTAAGGATTCTAAAGGCTTAATTAAGCCTAAATAAATATTAGGGAACAAATCCCGAAGAAAACGGATCCTTAAAATGGATTAAAATCACTAACGAACCTTGAAGCACGTTTTTCGAGGTAACCGGGAAAACGTGTCTTTAAGCGGGTCAAATAGACTCGTAACAATTTTGGTCAACTAAATAATCATTAATAAACATTAGTGAAAGTTTAGAACCAATAAAATCAATAAAATGAGAAAATAGTAAAAACTGTAAAAAACAGGAAGTTGTGGGGTAAAAGCATAAATAACCAAAACTTATGTGTCCACTTTTAAAATAAAATGTAAACTGTTTGTGTGTGTGTGGGCTGTCATCCGATGGACTCCCCCTCCCTCTCTCACACTCCCTCACACTCTCTTCTTATTTACAAACAAACAAACTAATTAAAAAGCAAAAAGTAAAACACTAAAGTAACTCCCTCTCTCACACTCTCTCTCCAATTCCCTCATTCTCCTCACAACACTCACGTACACACCCATCTCCCTCACTCTCTATTTTTCCTTCCTCCATGCGACATCAATGGAGAAACAAGCAAACCCACACAAAACCTACCTTCTCTCCTCTTGTTACCCAATCAAACCTTCTCCAAAAATTATAAAAACTACACCATTGGAATCCTCTCATCAAGAGGAACATTTCCCTCTTTTCAAAAATCGAAACGGAGAACTTTCGTTTTTATGGGTATACCCCATTTGGAGCCTCAACACCACCATTAGAAGGCCCTCCTTCTCCTTGTTCTTTTGAGGTAAAAATATCTTTGAAAACCCCATCTTTTTCTAGCCTCAAAGGCAAAACGAAAATTTAGACTAAACCTTGTTTGGTCTCTTGTGTTCTAGCCGATTTTGGCTTGTTGAAGGAGTTGGAAATCTTGTTCTTGAACCACTCCAAGCTTCATTTGCACTCTTGGAAGGTAATACAATTTCTAAACCCTAGAAACCTACATCTAAAGCCTAAATAATAGTTAGGGTTAGTTATTAGTGTATTGAAATGTGTATGTGTATGGGTTGTAGAGTAGAGAATTTGTATTGCTAAACCGGTGGAGAAAGAGAGGAAGGGAGAAGCAAGAGGAACAAGAAATCTAGAAGGAAAACAAGGTAAGAATGCTCATTGTGTAACCCTGTGTATGTTTGTATATATAACAGATTTTAGAAATGAAATGTGTATTGTAAAATGGTATTTTTGTAGTAGAGTAATGTATAAGAGGATATAAGTATTTTGAAGCCTTAAAAGATATGTTAAAACTTGTTAAAACAGATTGGGAATGAGAGTTTATGTGCAGGAATTTTTATGAGTGTTTTAGTATTGGTATTGTATATGGGAGCTTGTATATTTTTGGCTATTGAAACAGGTGAAATAAGTGTTGAATTGTGAACTAGAATGGATGTGTGAGCTGAATATGTATGTGGGCAATGTTAAAATTATAGGGGAACCTCTGCCCAAATTTGTATGGAAATAGGAGGACTTAGTTGTGTAAGAGAGGAAAACTACCTAGGTAATAACTAAGTGAATTTGGAGAGTTTAAGTGAGTAGTTTAGTACCTTGAAAACAGATTTGAAGAGGGTCTTGGTAATGAGGAGAACTAGAGTGGCAAAGTAATGGATTTAGAATGTTGGGAGTAGCATTAATGGAGGGGGTGTTGAATGGTAAATGTTTAAGGAAAAATCTGTAGCAAGAGGTATTGAAATGTGTTGGAGAAACAAGGGATAATTAAAGTGTGAGACTTGGATGAGTGAGTAAGGTAGAGAGTGAGGCTTTAGGTTGAGTATAATGCAAATGAGGCTATAGAAGAGCCATAGGAATAATGGGAAGAGGAAATGAAAAATCTGTAGCATTTATTGGAGAAGGAAACATGGTAACAGGAGAGGAAAACTCTAAGTAATGGGTGGATGTAACAGATTTTTATAGAGGAGGATTAGACTAGTTTAAAATGCCTAATCAATGTTAAAACATGTTAGATTATATGTAGAAAATAAGGAAAGAGATTGGTAGAAGTTTGGAATTGAAACAAAGCTTAAAAACTGTAAATTTTGCAACAGGCTGGAATTGTCCTGGTTTGAAACCAGGATACAAACCAGGACAACCCCAAAAATACACCCGTAGGTTTCTGAAACAAACTGTCCGGGTTTGAAAGTAGTATGCAAACCCGGACGATGCAAAAATTTCACCCGAGAGTTGTTCCAGTGGTTTGGTCCGGGTTTAAAACCAGGACACAAACCAGGACCAAGCCTTATTTTCACCCGAGAGTTGTTCCAGTGATTTGGTCCGGGTTTAAAACCAGGACACAAACCAGGACCAAGCCTTATTTTCACCCGAGAGTTGTTCCAGTGATTTGGTCCGGGTTTAAAACCAGGACCACCCTGAAAAGTGCCCAGAATGTATTTTAAAGCTAAACTAAAGTGGGGTAAGGATGGGTAATGATATTATAAGTTAATTAAGACATGATTGGTGATGTTTAAAGGTCATTAAGGCTATAAACAAGCTTAGAAAATAATTGTAAGTAAGTAACTTAAGTAAATGTATTTAAGTAACAAAGAGTTAGTAAGAATGAACTAGGAAACCTTTGGGAAGTAATAAGTAAGGTTAGTTATGGATAATTAACCACCCAATTGTATGTATGTCATAGGATTCGACTAGTTGAACACCGAAGGGAGTCGGTGTGTCCAAAGTCAATGGTGAAAGGTATGATTTCTTCATGCCCTGTATCCTAATCTGGTTACCCCGATTTGTGTGCTTATTCGATCACCTAAATAAGATAAATGCATGAATCGGACTATATTGCACTTACCTGTGCTTGACTTATGTTGTGCTTGATATTTATTGTCTTGAGCACTAGTTTGTATAATTCATGAAATATATGAATGATGATGAATGGTATTCGAACCTCGTATTGTACTTGTGTAATGTATTGTACCTCGTATGTATGTGTATATGTGTATTGTATTATTGTGGCTTGGATGTTGACTTCTACTAATTCCTAACTACCTAACTCCTAACTTAAGTGAGTAAATTGGAATGAGTAGAAGTCCGATATAGTTTCGGCCACGCGTGAGGATGAGGAGACACAAGAGGTTGGATCCGATTCCTGGTTCGTAAGCTGGTCCACGGCCCAAATCCCTTAAGTGGGTAGCATCCTGGATTAGTGAACCAAGTAAAGCCTGGTGGTGGGACGGTGTCCCTGCCCAGAGGCCATACCGGCTTAACATGAGTAAGAGTAAGAAGTAAGTATGTATGAGTATGAGTATGAGTGTGAGTATGAGTATGAGTATGAGTATGAGTATGATATGAGTGAGTATGTATGCGTATGTATGGAATAACGAGTAAAAGTAATCTCCACCCGATTAACCCGGGTGGACCAATGAAGCTAACAAGAACTGTACTTGTGTATGTACTGAGTATGGGTATTCGGAGGAAGGTAAGTATGTATTGGATGGTTTATTGTATTCCTTGTATGAAATGAATTGTATGTATGTACGCTGTGTGAGTATTATTGTATCGTGTATGAGAGCATGTATGCATGTATGTTTGTATGAAAACGAACCGCATGCATTCGACCAAGTGGTCGGCGTACCCTCACTAGTACGCGGGGTATGCGGTTATCATGCTCGGCGAAAGCTGACCCCTTCGGGGGACATTTTTTTAGTGTGCAGGTACCCGAAGCGAATGTGGTCAAGGCACAAGACCGGCGACTACATTGGATAGTAGTAGTAGAATGTAGAGGTGTATCAACTAGCACACCCCTTGTATTTAGAAAGTAATGTAGTAGTGGGGAATGGGTAGTAAGTAGTCTCTTAGGGTGTATGTATGAACTTGGAAGGGATATGATAATTGTATAAGGATCCTGGTAGACTCGGTTAAGTATATTGTATTGTATGGATTGAAGAGGAGTAAGTACTGAATGGAGTATTGTTGCAATTGATTGATGAATGGAGTATGTATTCTAGATGCGTAGTACTCGGGATTCCGGTCCATCAGACCGATGCTGTATGTAGAGGTAGTAGCCTTGTTAGTCACGTGGGTGACTAACGGCATTGTATCACCCATTGTATGTAAGTATATTTCCGCTGCGTGTATCTGATATGTATGGAGATTGGACGGTAAGCACTGTACTAATGGTAGGGGTGTTACACATTATCATTTACAAAGCTACACAAATGAGTATCCTTACCTTGTTTTTCTTCTAGTTTTCCTTTCTCCTTCTTGCTTCTCCCTTCTCTCTTCCTTCTTCCTTCTTTCTCTCCCTCTACCGGTTTTGTAATCTCAATCCTCTAACACTACAACCCATTCACATATACATTTCAATACACCATTTTAATACACAATTTAACCCTAACCATCATGTAAGTTCTAATATAGGTTTTAGGGTTTAGAAATTATATTACCTTCCAAGGGTATGAGAAATGCTTGGAATGGCTCAAGAATAATCTTTCCAACTCTCCAAGGAAGCCAAAATCGGCTATAGCACAAAGAACCAAACAAGGTTTTAGTTTACATTTTCGTTTTGCCCTTGAGGCTAGAAAAAGATGGAGTTTTGAGAATATTTTTACCTCAAGAGAACAAGGAGAAGAAGGTGGTTCTAGTTGTAACACCCCAACTACAACCATACATTTAACAACACATTGCAGCGGAAACTTAACTCATCACATTACTTATTCCAATGGTGTTACACTTCGTTAACCACCCACGTGGCTAACAAGGCTAATACATGTACTTTGTATCGGTCTGATGGACTAGACTCCCGAGCCACTACACGTTACATTTGCTTCCCTTAACAACAACCCATATACTTATACATTCCAATGGTACCAAGTATTTACAGACTAATGCCGATAACAATTTCGGTCTTACTACGCCTATCATACTCACGCCATTAGAATGGCTACCCATGTATAAACATCTACCCCGTCCTACTCTCGAACGGCTTCCAGCTCCTTGTACCTGAAATAGAAAAGGAGAGAAAGGGTGGCCCCCAAGGGGCTCAGCACCTTTGCTGGTATGGTAATCCCGCAGCCCACATGCTACTGGGCCACGCACAACTAATTGTCGTCTTAGCATGCAATTGATTATATTTAAATCATGCATACAATCATAAATACACAACATTTTGCATACACCCAACTATAGGGCTCAACATACATCCAACACATCCACTTAACAAATCATCCAATGATTCCTTTAACCCTAGAGTGGCTCTCCTCTAAAACGGAGCTACTTCCTTAATGAACGACACGTACCCATTAATCGGGTTATCCTTAAACGCCTCTTGTCATAAACTGGGATTCATTTCCATGATCCACACTCCATATCCTACAACATATCTCATTCCTCACATAACAAAACATAACAAAACCTTTCTTGTTTCGGCGTATACATGACAACATCGAGTACATTTTAAACATCTAACATAAACATATCATAGCATAGCAAGGGAGATTGCTTAGCACAATAACGACACAAACACCATAAGATCGGTTCACACAAGGAACCTTCCACCATAGTTAGTATACCATGTGAGCCTAGGGATTTTTGCCAATCCCATGTTAAGCTCGTTACCAACCTCGTTACCGTCCGGTTATATAGAACGGTTAACTTATACCCAAGGTGTGTCGGATATAGTAATCCCAAGCACACCGAATAACATACGTATGCCCCTGTGGCCCGACGTGAGTCAGTAACTAGCTTTGGATAAGCTAAGGGAAGGTAGAAACCAAATTGGAATACCACCTATACATACACCAAGAGAGCCGAACCGGATATGATATCGACTCCCGTCCATCACACGCGTGGCCGGAACAACCGGACTCCTCACCCCCATTAGTACATATACACTTATAAATAAGTAGTTAGAGATCCATTATGGAGCCTACCACATCCACACACCATACGGTATCATAACCGAGTTAAGCACACAAGGGAGGTTCACACACTTGCATACAACAATATCCAACTAACTCACACATAGCCGTGGTTAGAACGTTCCCAAGGTTTGGGTCGTTAACTCCGAATACCGATCTCTCACGTGTTCCTAGTTCTAGTTAGCTAAGGTTCAACACTTATTTGAGGTTAAACGGTATCGGAGACCAGTTGCGCCACATAAATGAATTACTATAAACTCATTACATGTTTTAATCTTACAAGGTGGCAACACTCATAAAAACACATTGGCATACAAGCCGGTGTAATCCGGTAGGACACAGGTTGCAAGAAAACCATACCTGTCACCGGAGTCCACTTTACCACGTCCACTTATGTTCCTCGAGCAATTCTCGAACAACTGATAACATCACAATTACTTTTATTAATATTGGGGTAACATGTTTGCTTAACGTTTAAAGCGCCCATAGTTTACCCCGTCATTCCCGTTACACTTAACTTACTCTTGTGATATTAACTTTACAACTCTCACATCAAACCCAACACTCGTTTACACATTTTAAGGCCTTTATATGCCACCAAACAAGGCCTAAACATCACCTAAAACCATTACCATTCAATTCCCCATGATTAAAAGCCTTTAAAACAGATTTTGCAACACTTTTGACCTGGTCCGGGACTTGGTCCGGACCCAAGGTCCCGGACCACTTGTAGAATGTACTCTCGGCCTTATTTTACCCTTGGTCCGGGTCTTGGTCCTGGACTAAGGACCCGGACCACTTCTAAACTTCACTCTCGGCTCTTTTTAAGGGGTGGTCCGGGTACCTATACAAGGGCTAGGTCCCGGACCATGTTATTAACTTGTCAAAACATCATTTTTCAACCCCTAAACCAACCTTAAACCTTACCTAATCATTCCATAAACTTTCCACATGTTTCCTACATGTTTAAACACCTTAAAACAAGCACTAAACTTTCCTAAATCATCATTAACTGGTTACTCAATTCCTTACAACAATTCCTAGCACTTATAACATTTTTCTTAGATTTCTAAGTGGTATATCATGCCTACTACCTCAACTAACCAAAGTGTTGTCTCACAAACATTACCACCACTCCAAAAGCATTATTTCTCATACACACCTCCTTTGCACAATTGCTTATAATTTCCACAAGTTTTCACTTAGACCTTCACTAGGCATTTCTTTTACTTTGTTTACCAAATCTTGAACAAGACTTAACACTTCACATAACAATTCTTTGGTGTGTTCAAAACACCCATTGAGTTCTAAATCCTCCAAGACAATGCCCATGGCACCTTAACACCTAAGAACACCATGATTCACCTTCTTCCACCACCATCTTAACACTTAACAAGTTCCTAGTACCTTCTAGGTCTTAAAATCTCATTTCATCACATAAACTCCTTTGTTTATCAACTAAATTTTGCCATAGCTTCTCTTGTAAACTCTCACACCCAAACACTTAGGTTTTCACCTTTAGACAACCAAGAACACTTAAATCCATCAAGAGCACCATCACCCACAAGACTTCACCAAATTTACACTACATCACAATATAGTGCACAATTTAAATTGCTTGGCACTTAGGCCCTTAAATGCATGGCTCTTAGGCCCTTAAATTGCATAAATCTTAAACACTGAATCTCCACATTATATAAGCCTTTGACCTGCAATTACACACACCAAGACATATGTTCCTTTACTAGTCTCCTTGAGAAACACCTTACTAAGTCATTCACCATTTGCTCTTTAGGTAGTTTTAGCAAGCATTATAAGCTCATTTCTCCTAAGGCATTAAACCACATTGAGATAGCATGTTTACCTCTTTTCCACACAAACTTCTTTCTTGTTTCCTCTTAAAACCGGTAAGGCATTTCATTCCTTGTCAACAACTAAACAATATACCAACCTTGTAATGAGTATATAAGCTTTAAGCTTCATCTCATTGTAAACCCTAATTACATATATTGTTTTAACACATCAAGGTAATTGTTTTACCTTTGAATGGAAAGAGAGCTTGAATGAGTATCAAGAGAGGACTCCTCCTAGCCCTTAGAAGATTTAAATGAAGCTAAAACAAGACAAGAGAAGACACCATTACAAGGTGCATTTTCGGTCAACACCAAAAATGAAGGAAATGGAGTTTTCTTTGGTTTTCCTTACCTTGAAGCAAAGGTGATCAACAAAGCATAAAAATATTAGCTCAAGCTCCTTCCATGGAGGTTCTCCTTGGCACCAAAATGGTGGTTTTGATGATTTGAAAAGACAATGTTGTAGAGCTTGCTCCAACTAAGAGAACGGTAGTCTCGGAATTAAATTCGGAGCATGGAGTCATAAGTTACAAGTGAAGAAGGATGAAGAATGACATGGTTCTGTTGGAAACCGATGGAGGGAGGAGGAAGAAGGTGGCCACCGTGGGAAATGAAGAAAGGAATGAGAGAATGAGGAGATGAGTTTGCTTTTGTTAGTTTAGATATTTAAGTAAAGTAAATAGTGTTTTACTTTATCAATTTCTATCTTATCAATTTAACAAAGGGATGACTCATTCCCTTATGAGGAAACCGGCCCCAAACAGTAGCAAGGGGTATTTTAGACTTTATTTGCCAATTTAATTACTTATAACATTATATGTTACAAATTAGCTTCTAAAAATCACTATTCACAAAACAAGGCACATAGAAGTGAAATTTTTGATTTCCCATTGATATAGCCACCCAAATGTGATACTATATAGTACACATGTTAATTAAAGAGTAATGATGGACATTTAGCCATTCAAAACTCATTTACAAGACAATTTTTCAAAAACGTGCTTTAAGACTCCTTAAAGCACTTTTTGTGTTTTAACTTGTTTTCAAGCTTGTTTTTCTTTGGTAATTGATTTAATATGTTCATTAACATATTTATAAGGTATAGATATGACCATTAGGTCTTATACAAATTTATCCCAAGCTTAGAGCACATTTTTGCTCTTATTGACCTTAAGGTATTTTCTTGTGTTTTGTTTGGTTTCATTGTCTACCAAAGTTTCCTAAGGACTTAATTAGCCTTATAAAGTCATAATTAAATATTATAAAGTCTTGGTAGGCTCTTTGGGTCCTAACCAAGTTCACTCCAAGCTTAGAGCATGTTTTTGCTCAAACCGTGTCTTAGTGTTTTATTGTGTTTTACCATGGTTTAAATGTTTCATTTATGTTTCTAAGGCACTTTTTAGCCTTTAAATACCATATTTTAACATTTACACAACATGCCAAGGTTTGGGGTATTTCAATCTACCCCCCTTAAAAGAACTTCGTCCTCGAAGTTCACATTTCCTCGCATCATTGGATTAGAATACGGGAATTACTTATAGCCATAAAACTTCCATTACCAACCACCCTTCACATCCAACCTCGGACTTAATGGTCCGGGCAACATATCCAATTACATAAAATATCATACTCACATGGTAACCTCGGATTAATGGTCCGGGTACCCTCACCACACTTGCTATACAAATCCCTCAGACTCTTAGGTCTGGGTGACATAACCACATTTAGACACATAGGTCTATGTAACACAACACATTTAGACTCATAGGTCTTGATAGATACACTTTAGGAGCTCAAAGTCAAAATAACCTTTATCACACATACCAAACAACATGTCATAGCATGTATATCAAACAGAAATACCTTTTCCATCTCTCCATGGGTTCGAATCCCACGTTGAGTACATATACACTGTGATCCCGCAGAACCCGGTCGCGATGGACACCTTCTGGTCCCCATTCCTTTAGGAGATCAAAACATTCACTTAATTTTTTTAACATATGTACTTCTCATGTCACCGGTCCGAAGACAAAGGCTCATACGTCCTCAGCTCGTGAGCAAGTACTACAAAAATTTCTTTACTAGGTAAGTATAAGAAGATCTTTTATTCAAATATTAATCGATTGTTTGAAACACCAATTGAAAATCCTTTTTAAAACACCACACAACTCCAAGTCCAATTTATGCTCCTTGTATTTTCTTAACATGGTTGTTTGTGACCACTTACAGGGAGCTTCAAGAGTCATCCAACCCTGATGTGATCAGCAAGTGTTGAACTATCTTTCCACCCCAATTTGTGTTCGGCTTCCCTTGATCTCATGATAATCAAGTTTCACCTCCCACTTCTTTTTCAACCAACAACTAATTCAAGCGTATCCCATTTTCTATCTTTAAATCCTTCTAGTCATAATCATTACATCTCCAAGGAATAGAACTCCGTCTATCAATCATCACCCAAATCCAACTTAATTCAAGTTACCTAGGGAATTTAATTCTCACTAGGTTCTATGTCGGTCTCATACCCCTTCATAAATCACAACATTGTATATATATACATATTTTTTTTTATCAAAATACAATACATGGTTTACATTTATGCACCGTCGGGGTTTTAGTTCCCCGGGAGTTTCTTTACTCCCTTCCACTTGTACTCTCACACACCACTGTTAGCAAGATAAACACACTTCCCACAATGGTATTCGCATCTTCTGTGCGCAATTACCACAATTTAACCACAAATAAATGCGTATGTTTATATAACACACGCGCCAACTATCATAACAAATCATTTTGTGCTATGCACAACATAGTTCATGTACACTTGTACGGTAAAACACACTAAGTGGTTTTGCGCTCTACCCCCCTTAAAAGGGATTACGCCCACGTAATCAATCACTAAACCTTGGCTTAAAATGTTCTGCCGTCGTGAAGTGTTTTGACTTCCACGCGGTCTATTACACAATGGATTCTGATTAGAGGATCTTAACCATATTGGCGGCTTAGTCCCTAACCAAGAATTCGCATTGGAGTTCTAACTCATAACCGGTTTCGGTCCTGGCCTGTGAGGCTTTTAGGCATTGATAGCTAGCCATTTTCATACTCACCATGTATATTCGGCATTTGATGCATGGGCTCACTGGCCTCTGCTGCGCCATTCTAATAATTATAGGGCTAGTTTGCCCCACTCGTTACTGTTACTGTATTGTACATCTCCAATGTATGGTATCTCTTACCCTGAGCGAATTTGGTGAGTTTCACAATTTTCCATCCACTTCTCCAATAGCTTACAGCGTAAACTACTATGTAATTCACAATGATTGACTTGCTTCTACCGACTTACTGTCGGTTGAGATTGAGCTACTACCTAATGTGTAGTGCTCTCTCAGTTATTCTCCACACCTGGGGTATATCTCATACCGACATTTGGTATTTAGTGTTACTGTAGTCACTTACTGTTAATCATGTCTCCACCTTTGGTTTTGCACATGTATTCTTTCGTTCCTGCGGCCTTGCATTACCTATGCATCGGCCATTATAACGTTATTCCTCCACAATTACCATGCTTCTGATTCCTAGCTATCCCACTTGATCATTACTGCGCAAGTGCAATACCAAAACACTCAGTCATACAGAGTGCAGAGGCGTAAACTCTTGACAGTAAATCTCTCATGCGATTGTGATAGGAATCTACACTGTGTTTTACCGAAATTCTTATCACATAATACTTGTCACCGGCTTACTGCTCGGTTCATTTGCTATCATTTACTGTTGTGTCTCCACTGGGTTTAACTCATAACTCTGCTCACTCCCCATTTTATCATCTAACAATACTCACACAACGGTCGCTCATTGCGCACCGTATCCTTACTCATTATACAACATCAACTTATACTGCATCTGCTAATATATTAGCTTCCGCCATTACACTGGGTTTATCTGGCCACTTATTTGGCTGATTGTTGAATATACTATATTTCTTTTGAGTCTTTATGTTCCTTGAGCGTTGTTCGCTACTCATTTAGCATCACACACCTATGGTGGTCGCTATCAACTTATCACTCTTCCTGTGTACACAACTGGTACGAGTATTTCTTTTCGTAATATTTTATTCAAATCATCCTGGGGTAATAACAACGTGGTCTATCCTCCACATACTTCTTGAACTTGGTCCACACAACTACCGCTCTCGCGGTTTCACAATATCGAGAGGTATCCCCACTCTTAAAGCAGTGGTTCGTTCTCCGCTCTATTTCCTTGTGTAACATATACTTCTGCAACCGATCAAATTTACATATCACAAGTTGTTGTGGCTCATAAGCCTTACTGTCGCGATTCCTTCCAAGTTATCTCTCTGGCAACTTAGGGTCCTACTTTTAAGTGGGTTTACCTTCAGTGTTTAATCCTGGTAATTGTTCCAAATCTTGTGCTTCTGTTATATTGCTCCATCTGACAATGTTTAATCCAAATACCCCTCAAGGATTGCTCCTGGGTGTTACTAACATATGCCATTACATCTGGCTCGCACTCATGGGTACATTCCGTTAGCCACGCCTTTTTGCGTTCTTCACTGGTTATTATCTTCTTCTGTAAAGGTCAACATTTCCAGATAGTGTAGGTACTGATTCTGGGAGTTTCATCCCGTTCATTGCACATTAATGTGTCACATTAGGTTGGGTCACCATTCCAGCTATCATGTTTATCTCTAAGGATCCTTAAGACATATGCGATGTCTTTACATTGCAGTTAGTGCACTTCGCACCTCCTGACTCTTAAACATTTCCTTGAAATGAATTCACTAATCCTTTTAATCTCGTTAACTTGATCAGGCTCTTTTGTTTCAACCATTCTTAGTAATCCTTAGTTCTTGTTTGATTTACACTGCTGACCGTAGAACGGAGTCGACTACTTCCCGTGTTCTGGACTCTACTCGTATACATATATGGGGTATCATACTGATACATTACTACTTACCCAACTAACCTATAAGTAGGTCTGTCAGGTCCACATGCTCCTATCGGAGTGCGGTCGTCCACACAACACAGTTGGTACACTTGTAGTGTCCGTCATACGCCTAGGTGAAGTATTCTGTTGTCAACTCCCTTATATTGTCCCGTGACAATATTCATTCCTTGCTTCCCGAACTTAATCGAGGGAAAGTTTATCCACTGTTGTATCCTTGTCAACTGCCCCTGGTTTCACTGGTTTGGTTTAAAAGAAGGTTGGAAAGAAGTGTTGGTTTGAAAGAAAATCTGGTTTTGAAAAGGAAGGGTTTGAATAAATCTAGGTTTGAAAGAAAATTTCTCATGGTTTCACAACATCTTCTTACCTTAGCCAAGTCTAGCTTCTTGCTGACTGGTGTCCTTACAATTACAGAGATTAGGCTAACAGGCCCTTCCACTGTTATGACGATCACATTTAACTTTATGGTACTTTTCCAAGTACTTTGTAGTGGTTATAAATTTCCCGAACAGCCCTGTTATAGCAGCACTTGCTATGGCAAGTGCGCCATGCTAACTGGCTATCGGTTTAACACATACCGATTGTGGTATTGTTTTGACCCATATTGTCATCAGTGGCCTTGTTGGTCCTCACTGATCCTACTGCCTTGATAAATACTCTTCTAGGTGACCTCTCACTGCCTTCACAGGATAATCATTAACTAGGGTGTTTCCCATTCTGGGAGACCCCTTTTTCTTTTATATTGTTTCGTCTTCGTAGCCCGTTCCACGTATTTGTCGTGGTTACTGAGACTTGCCTCCCGTTTGGGTACTACGTTGTAATTCCTTTGTAGGTTGGTGTACCGTTGGTGTATCACTTAACATCTGTGGTTCCGTACACACTTGTCTCGGTTTTCAGTAATCCAATTCTTGCCTGTTGCACGGTTAGTGCGTTGCAAGCTGGTTATTCTCGACTGCTCGGCATGTCGACCCAGGTTGCCGGTAATTCTATTCTTCTGTACACTGATTCTTCGCTCTTCGCTATGAAATGCGGTTAACACTGTTTAGATGGGAACCGTCTCCGGGATTCCCAGTTTTCGGGATCTACCGTATGACAGGTTCTCCGTACCTTAGATGTGTCTAATAACAGCCAGATCGGGTATTCCCGAGTAAGAGTGGACTTCCATCTCTCTGGCGTTGTTTCCCAAGTTATAAAACAGGGATTGTGGAGGGCGGGAAGGATACGGTAGGTTTCCAGTATTCACTGGTAGTTCCTATCTAGCGTATCTCTCACGCTATCACTCAACCCTTAACCCAAAGTACTTAAATCTTAACTCGGTACTTCCTAAGCTCGGTAATCCAGTCATCAGAGCGATACTTCGCTCTGATACCACTTTTTGTAACACCCCAACTACAACCATACATTTAACAACACATTGCAGCGGAAACTTAACTCATCACATTACTTATTCCAATGGTGTTACACGCCGTTAACCACCCACGTGGCTAACAAGGCTAATACATGTACTTTGTATCGGTCTGATGGACTAGACTCCCGAGCCACTACACGTTACATTTGCTTCCCTTAACAACAACCCATATACTTATACATTCCAATGGTACCAAGTATTTACAGACTAATGCCGATAACAATTTCGGTCTTACTACGCATATCATACTCACGCCATTTAAATGGCTACCCATGTATAAACATCTACCCCGTCCTACTCTCGAACGGCTTCCAGCTCCTTATACCTGAAATAGAAAAGGAGAGAAAGGGTGGCCCCCAAGGGGCTCAGCACCTTTGCTGGTATGGTAATCCCGCAGCCCACATGCTACTGGGCCACGCACAACTAATTGTCGTCTTAGCATGCAATTGATTATATTTAAATCATGCATACAATCATAAATACACAACATTTTGCATACACCCAACTATAGGGCTCAACATACATCCAACACATCCACACTTAACAAATCATCCAATGATTCCTTTAACCCTAGAGTGGCTCTCCTCTAAAACGGAGCTACTTCCTTAATGAACGACACGTACCCATTAATCGGGTTATCCTTAAACGCCTCTTGTCATAAACTGGGATTCATTTCCATGATCCACACACTCCATATCCTACAACATATCTCATTCCTCACATAACAAAACATAACAAAACCTTTCTTGTTTCGGCGTATACATGACAACATCGAGTACATTTTAAACATCTAACATAAACATATCATAGCATAGCAAGGGAGATTGCTTAGCACAATAACGACACAAACACCATAAGATCGGTTCACACAAGGAACCTTCCACCATAGTTAGTATACCATGTGAGCCTAGGGATTTTTGCCAATCCCATGTTAAGCTCGTTACCAACCTCGTTACCGTCCGGTTATATAGAACGGTTAACTTATACCCAAGGTGTGTCGGATATAGTAATCCCAAGCACACCGAATAACATACGTATGCCCCTGTGGCCCGACGTGAGTCAGTAACTAGCTTTGGATAAGCTAAGGGAAGGTAGAAACCAAATTGGAATACCACCTATACATACACCAAGAGAGCCGAACCGGATATGATATCGACTCCCGTCCATCACACGCATGGCCGGAACAACCGGACTCCTCACCCCCCATTAGTACATATACACTTATAAATAAGTAGTTAGAGATCCATTATGGAGCCTACCACATCCACACACCATACGGTATCATAACCGAGTTAAGCACACAAGGGAGGTTCACACACTTGCATACAACAACAATATCCAACTAACTCACACATAGCCGTGGTTAGAACGTTCCCAAGGTTTGGGTCGTTAACTCCGAATACCGATCTCTCACGTGTTCCTAGTTCTAGTTAGCTAAGGTTCAACACTTATTTGAGGTTAAACGGTATCGGAGACCAGTTGCGCCACATAAATGAATTACTATAAACTCATTACATGTTTTAATCTTACAAGGTGGCAACACTCATAAAAACACATTGGCATACAAGCCGGTGTAATCCGGTAGGACACAGGTTGCAAGAAAACCATACCTGTCACCGGAGTCCACTTTACCACGTCCACTTATGTTCCTCGAGCAATTCTCGAACAACTGATAATATCACAATTACTTTTATTAATATTGGGGTAACATGTTTGCTTAACGTTTAAAGCGCCCATAGTTTACCCCGTCATTCCCGTTACACTTAACTTACTCTTGTGATATTAACTTTACAACTCTCACATCAAACCCAACACTCGTTTACACATTTTAAGGCCTTTATATGCCACCAAACAAGGCCTAAACATCACCTAAAACCATTACCATTCAATTCCCCATGATTAGAAGCCTTTAAAACAGATTTTGCAACACTTTTGACCTGGTCCGGGACTTGGTCCGGACCCAAGGTCCCGGACCACTTGTAGAATGTACTCTCGGCCTTATTTTACCCTTGGTCCGGGTCTTGGTCCTGGACTAAGGACCCGGACCACTTCTAAACTTCACTCTCGGCTCTTTTTAAGGGGTGGTCCGGGTACCTATACAAGGGCTAGGTCCCGGACCATGTTATTAACTTGTCAAAACATCATTTTTCAACCCCTAAACCAACCTTAAACCTTACCTAATCATTCCATAAACTTTCCACATGTTTCCTACATGTTTAAACACCTTAAAACAAGCACTAAACTTTCCTAAATCATCACTAACTGGTTACTCAATTCCTTACAACAATTCCTAGCACTTATAACATTTTTCTTAGATTTCTAAGTGGTATATCATGCCTACTACCTCAACTAACCAAAGTGTTGTCTCACAAACATTACCACCACTCCAAAAGCATTGTTTCTCATACACACCTCCTTTGCACAATTGCTTATAATTTCCACAAGTTTTCACTTAGACCTTCACTAGGCATTTCTTTTACTTTGTTTACCAAATCTTGAACAAGACTTAACACTTCACATAACAATTCCTTGGTGTGTTCAAAACACCCATTGAGTTCTAAATCCTCCAAGACAATGCCCATGGCACCTTAACACCTAAGAACACCATGATTCACCTTCTTCCACCATCTTAACACTTAACAAGTTCCTAGTACCTTCTAGGTCTTAAAATCTCATTTCATCACATAAACTCCTTTGTTTATCACTAAATTTTGCCATAGCTTCTCTTGTAAACTCTCACACCCAAACACTTAGGTTTTCACCTTTAGACAACCAAGAACACTTAAATCCATCAAGAACACCATCACCCACAAGACTTCACCAAATTTACACTACATCACAATATAGTGCATAATTTAAATTGCTTGGCACTTAGGCCCTTAAATGCATGGCTCTTAGGCCCTTAAATTGCATAAATCTTAAACACTGAATCTCCACATTATATAAGCCTTTGACCTGCAATTACACACACCAAGACATATGTTCCTTTACTAGTCTCCTTGAGAAACACCTTACTACGTCATTCACCATTTGCTCTTTAGGTAGTTTTAGCAAGCATTATAAGCTCATTTCTCCTAAGGCATTAAACCAC
This sequence comes from Limonium bicolor, assembly GCA_023374045.1. Taxonomy (NCBI): domain Eukaryota; kingdom Viridiplantae; phylum Streptophyta; class Magnoliopsida; order Caryophyllales; family Plumbaginaceae; genus Limonium; species Limonium bicolor. Next base: position 230,350,412 of record CM041776.1, read on the forward strand.
ATTGAGATAGCATGTTTACCTCTTTTCCACACAAACTTCTTTCTTGTTTCCTCTTAAAACCGGTAAGGCATTTCATTCCTTGTCAACAACTAAACAATATACCAACCTTGTAATGAGTATATAAGCTTTAAGCTTCATCTCATTGTAAACCCTAATTACATATATTGTTTTAACACATCAAGGTAATTGTTTTACCTTTGAATGGAAAGAGAGCTTGAATGAGTATCAAGAGAGGACTCCTCCTAGCCCTTGGAAGATTTAAATGAAGCTAAAACAAGACAAGAGAAGACACCATTACAAGGTGCATTTTCGGTCAACACCAAAAATGAAGGAAATAGAGTTTTCTTTGGTTTTTCCTTACCTTGAAGCAAAGGTGATCAACAAGGCATAAAAATATTAGCTCAAACTCCTTCCATGGAGGTTCTCCTTGGCACCAAAATGGTGGTTTTGATGATTTGAAAAGACAATGTTGTAGAGCTTGCTCCAACTAAGAGAACGGTAGTCTCGGAATTAAATTCAGAGCATGGAGTCATAAGTTACAAGTGAAGAAGGATGAAGAATGACATGGTTCTGTTGGAAACCGATGGAGAGAGGAGGAAGAAGGTGGCCACCGTGGGAAATGAAGAAAGGAATGAGAGAATGAGGAGATGAGTTTGCTTTTGTTAGTTTAGATATTTAAGTAAAGTAAATAGTGTTTTACTTTATCAATTTCTATCTTATCAATTTAACAAAGGGATGACTCATTCCCTTATGAGGAAACCGGCCCCAAACAGTAGCAAGGGGTATTTTAGACTTTATTTGCCAATTTAATTACTTATAACATTATATGTTACAAATTAGCTTCTAAAAATCACTATTCACAAAACAAGGCACATAGAAGTGAAATTTTTGATTTCCCATTGATATAGCCACCCAAATGTGATACTATATAGTACACATGTTAATTAAAGAGTAATGATGGACATTTAGCCATTCAAAACTCATTTACAAGACAATTTTTCAAAAACGTGCTTTAAGACTCCTTAAAGCACTTTTTGTGTTTTAACTTGTTTTCAAGCTTGGTTTTCTTTGGTAATTGATTTAATATGTTCATTAACATATTTATAAGTTATAGATATGACCATTAGGTCTTATACAAATTTATCCCAAGCTTAGAGCACATTTTTGCTCTTATTGACCTTAAGGTATTTTCTTGTGTTTTGTTTGGTTTCATTGTCTACCAAAGTTTCCTAAGGACTTAATTAGCCTTATAAAGTCATAATTAAATATTATCAAGTCTTGGTAGGCTCTTTGGGTCCTAACCAAGTTCACTCCAAGCTTAGAGCATGTTTTTGCTCAAACCGTGTCTTAATGTTTTATTGTGTTTTACCATGGTTTAAATGTTTCATTTATGTTTCTAAGGCACTTTTTAGCCTTTAAATACCATAGTTTAACATTTACACAACATGCCAAGGTTTGGGCTATTTCACTAGTGGTGGTCTTGAAGCTCCAAATGCTCCATACCTATGGAGATGAAAGTTGTTGTTTTCGAATTTTGGAAGGATGGAAATGTAGCTCTTGATGAGAGGATTCCAATGGTATACTTTTTATAATTTTTGGAGAAGGTTTGATGGAGTAACAAGAGGAGAGAAGATGGAGTTTTGTGGGGGTTTCTAATTCTCCATTGTTGTCGCTGGAGGAGGAAGAAAATAGAGAGGAGGAGGAGATGGGTGTACACGTGAGAGAGGAGAATGAAATGGAGGAGAGAGAGTGGTAAAGTGAGGGTGGGGTTACTTTATGGTTTTTGTTGTTTTGTAAATAAGAGGAATTAATAGAGTGTGTGAGAGTGAGAGGGGGAGCCCATCGGCTAGTACAGCCCACACACACAAACTTTCACTTTTTATTTTAAAAGTGGACACATAAGTTTTGGTTATTTATATTTCTACCCCACAACTTCCCGTTTTGACAGTTTTTTACTAATCTCTCGTTTTATTGATTCTATTGGTTCTAAAGCTTCACTAATATTTATTAATGATTATTTAGTTGACCAAAATTGTTACGAGTCTATTTGACCCGCTTAAAGACACGTTTTCCCTGTTACCTCGAAAAACGCGCTTTGAGGTTCGTTAGTGATTTTAATCCATTTTAAGGATCCGTTTTCTTCGGGATTTGTTCCCTAATGATTATTTACACTTAATTAAGCTTCTAAATTATTCATTAGCCTAATTAATCACTATTTTTAATTACGGGGTATTTCAATCTACCCCCCGTAAGAAACTTTGTCCTCAAAGTTGCTCAAGGTTTAATAGTTTATGTAGTTCTACTCATTAGGCAACCAATTGCCATAATGCATCTTACTACCACCTATGAGGTGTTTACTTCTTTTCACACTGCAAACATACACACTTCAAGCATCATACACAATTCACCACTTTCAATTCATACCATTCCCCAATACCACATAGCAATTCACCATGCACATTACACCAACATCACACATTGTACATACACATCCATACACACACATTACACATACATACACATACGTTCCGCACTACATGTGCCATACAAAACCTATTACAATACCTACACACTATGCAATGCTTACCCTGAAGCAATGCAAAAGCAAAAGGGCTCTACCCCCCTCAAAAGGGGTACGACCCGTACCCGTATTGCTAAATGCTAGACTCTCTAGTCTATGAACAGCTGTGGGTACTTAGCCTTCATGGCATCTTCCAACTCCCATGTCGCTTCTTCGACATCATGGTTTGACCATAGGACCTTCACCATTCGTATAGACTTATGGCGAGTGTCTCTGGTCTTCCTATCCAGGATTCTCACTAGGGTTTCGACATATCGCATAGTCGGCTCGATGGATAATCTCTCGGGCTCTAAGACATGAGAAGGATCAGCAATATACTTCTTGAGTTGTGACACATGAAATACATCATGGACACGTCCCAAGTCCTCAGGTAATGCTAACCTGTAGGCTACAGCTCCAACTCTTTCGGTGATAGCATACGGCCCTACAAACTTTGGGCTTAGCTTGCCCTTCTGACCAAATCGGAAGACACCCTTCATAGGTGAAACGCGCAAGAACACTTGGTCGCCCACAGCGAACTCAAGGTCACGTCGTCTCACATCCGCATAGGATTTCTGTCTATCTTGGGCTGCCTTCATATTAGCTCGAATCTGCTGAAATTCAGCTTGCACTTGCTCAAGATACTCCGGTCCTATGATGACCGCTTCACTTGACTCATCCCAACACAAGGGTGTACGGCAAGGTCTACCGTATAGAGCTTGGAAAGGCGACATCTTAATCGAGGCGTGATAGCTATTATTATACGAGAACTCGATAAGATGAAGCTTATCTAACCAACTCCACTGGAAGTCCAAGGCACATGCCCGAAGCATGTCCTCCAGTGTCTGGATGGTCCTTTCTGTCTGACCGTCGGTCTGAGGATGGAAGGCGGTACTCAACTTCAATTCTGTACCCAGCGCTTCCCGTGTGGCTCTCCAGTATCTCGAAAGAAATCTGGTGTCGCGGTCAGATACTATTGTTTTCGGGACTCCGTGATGTCTGATAATCTCCTTGTCGAATAGCTCAGCTAGCTTCACTACCTTCAAGGTGTCCTTCATCAGTATGAATCTGGCAACCTTGGTAAGGCGGTCGACTACAACCCAGATCATGTTGAGTCCTCCCATGGCAGGTGGGAGTCCTACAACAAAATCCATGGAGATATCATAAAATTTCCACTCCGGAACTGGCATCGATTGTACCATTCCGCCCGGTCTGTGATGTTCAAATTTTACCTTCTGGCATGTTAAGCATCTCAATACAAATTCGGTCACATCCGACTTCATCCCAGACCACCAGAAGTACCTCTTCATGTCTTTGTACATCTTGGAGGCTCCTAGATGGACTGATAATGTGGAACTGTGTGACTCTCGCAGGATGCGATCCCTTAGCTCAGCATTGCTTCGGGGGACACATAACCTGCCATTCAACCGAATCAAACCATCTTCATGTAGCTTGAAGTCATACTTCTTCTTCTTAAATGTACCATTTTCAATCTTTTGTCTGATTTCGGTTAGGTAAGGGTCGCTCAACTGAGCGTCTCGTACCTCGTCAACCAAGCTAGAAGAAGCGAGTAGCGAATGGAGCGAGTGTGCTCGACGGCTCAGGGCGTCGGCTATGATGTTTGCCTTCCCTTCCTTATACTGTAGGTCGATGTCGTAATCTGAAAGAAACTCCATCCATCTTCTCTGTCTTAAATTCAGTTCTTTCTAAGTGAATACATACTGTAAGCTCTTGTGGTCAGAGTAGATGGTGATGCTTACCCCATAGAGATAGTGTCGCCATATCTTAAAGGCGAAGACGATGGCTCCTAACTCTAAGTCGTGTGTCGGGTAATTCTCCTCATGCTTTTTCAGCTGGTGGGAGGCATAAGCAACAACCTTGCCATGCTGCATGAGTACGCATCCCATACCTTTGCCTGATGCATCACAATATACCTCAAATCCCTCTGTGCCCTCTGGAAGAGTAAGGACGGGCGCTGAGGTCAATGAGTCCTTAAGGCTCTGAAATGATAACTCGCACTCGTGTGTCCATACAAACGGTGCATCTTTCTTCATCAGTGTAGTCATGGGCTTAGTGACTTTCGAGAAGTCCTTTACGAATCTCCGGTAGTAACCGGCTAGACCAAGAAAGCTCCTAATGTCGGTAACAGTCTTAGGTCTAGGCCATGATCTTACAGCTTCAATCTTTGAAGGGTCAACTGAGATACCTGCGCTCGAGATGACATGACCAAGAAATGATACCTGATCCAGCCAGAACTCGCATTTGGAGAACTTCGCATACAGCTGGTTCTCGTGCAGTGTCTCAAGCACTTTCGTCAAATGAGTTTCATGTTCCTCTGCTGATTTGGAGTATACCAGTATGTCGTCGATGAAGACAACCACTGAAGTGTCCAACTGCTCACTGAACAGACGATTCATGAGGTCCATGAATTTAGCTGGTGCATTTGACAAACCAAATGACATCACCGTGAATTTGTAGTGGCCATATCTGGTACGGAATGCCGTTTTCTCAATGTCTTGCTCTTTGATAGCAATCTGATGATACCCAGAACGGAGGTCGATCTTGGAGAAGACTGATGCTCCTTTCAGCTGGTCGAATAGGTCGTCGATGCGTGGTAATGGGTATTTATTTTTTACTGTGACCGCATTCAGCTCGCGGTAGTCAATGCAAAGTCGGAGGCTACCGTCCTTCTTCTTCACAAAGAGGACCGGTGCTCCCTAGGGTGATACGCTCGGGCGTATAAACCCTTTGTCGAGTAAGTCACGTAGTTGTTCCTTCAGTTCAGTCATTTCAGCAGGTGCCATGCGGTACGGTGCCCTAGCAATTGGACCGGTGCCTGGCAATAGATCAATTTCAAATTCCACTGCTCTCGGTGGTGGCATGCCGGGTAGCTCCTTAGGGAACACATCGGGAAATTCGGATACAATGGGTACATCGTCACTGAATTCTAGATCTCTCTCCAGGTCTTGCACATAACACAGATATACTTCTTGGCCCTTTCTGAGCTCCCGGTACATAGCCATGGCAGATATGAGTGTGGTCGAAGGCTCTCTCGGTCTCTGGCGGTAAGATACGGTAACCCTAGAAGGACTCTTGAGCAGCAATCGGTGCTCGGCACAGAGGATTCTACCCTTGTGCCGCTCCAACCAATTCATTCCAATGATTAAGTCGAATCCCAATCCATTGAATTCGATGGTGGCTGATTGATAATATTTGGTAGACTTTACTCGCTCCTTCGATGGGAGAGTAACCATAAAATTCGGTAGCTCATCCGCATCTAGCTTCAACCTCTTCACAAAAGATGGCGATACGAACGTGTGAGAGGCGCCGGAGTCGAATAACACATTGGCATCAATGTCGTTCACTAGGAAGGTTCCCGTTAGAATGGTGCCGCTCTTGCTGGCTTGTGCTTCGGTGAGGATACTCAGGATACCTTCGGTACCGAGTCCACAACCTATTGAATTCACAATTGGATAAGTATTGATGGTGGACACAAGTGGAATTAAATCAACACTGCTCTTTATTGATAAACCAACCATCATACATACCGTGTCTCTAATACACGTTACTAATAGATTACATGGTACTATGAATTTAATACTTCCTAAAGGTAAGGTTCAGGCGTCCTGGTTTCATGTGTGTGGCATTGATTATTACCGGTGGTGCCGTATTCAGCTTGATCTTGTTGATACCGTGATACAGCAACCTAGAGTTTCCACCCATGATTAGGACATCTCCTGATCTCAATACCAATTTCTGTGCGAGGCCCACATGCTTCTGCTCACTATACAGGAATACGACGTCATCACCAATGGACCAAGACACTACGGGCACTCCTTGTTCAAGAGATTCCGCTGTCTCGTCCTTATCTTGGTGTAACCCAAGTCGTCCTTCTTTCTCATAGAAGTTGACGATACAGAGGTCCGCTTCAAGTGCGGGGATCGGCTCATGTTCACATTGTTGTGCAAGTTCTACTGATTGTGTGACGAGTGTCTGAAACTCTGGAGGTGTTGTCGGTGGCGTTGCTCTATCTCGTGTTCGTGTCTCTTGGTATGTCTTGGTATAAGGATTCCAATCCTTTCCCAAGCACATCATCTTTAGTTTCATCTTCGCTCCACCGGGGAATTCGGGTGTATAAAATCCACCTTGACCCGTTCCTAGTTTGTTGCATCGTCGAATGATTGAGATTTGCGCTTCGGGTGTCAGGTATCCCCTTAATAAGATCATACCTGGTCGGATGACCTGACACTATTCATTGATGTAGTAGTGGTTGGTGATGTCGATCTCTTCTTGGTTCAAGTTCACCGGTATCGGATAACAGATACTAAAGCTTCCTATGGTTATAAATTTCATCTACGGTGAGTACTAGTTTCAACTACTTCATTTCATGCTTAATATACACTTCATTTTATTTACTCATGCATTCATTCAAACAGTTACTCTACTACTTAGACATGCTTCTCAAGGATTAAAGGTTTAGATTATTACTTGGGCCGGATTTAGAACCGGACCCGTCACGGTCTATGACATGAAGGACAGGCTGCCTCTGAGGCGCACCCCTCTGAGGACCCCGGGATCCCTGTCCCTGTGGTGCCTGCTGGGCTGGTGCATCGCCAGATGCAACCTCCTTTCCTTCCCTTTGCTTGTAGTTTTGGAAGTTCCCTTTCGGCTTGGCATTCTCTGGGCATCTATTAGCTGTATGACCCGGTTTCTGGCAGTTGTAGCATTTGATTTCTCTCCCATAACAGTCTTTGTCGGGATGGTCCTGGTTGCACTTTCTGCACACATAGGTGCGGCCATCTGAGAAGGTTTTGGTGAACCCGGAGCCAGAACCTGAGGTTTAGAGGGTTAGCACATGTGTGCGTGGATATACTAATTATGGTACTTGTAAGAATACGGTTTAGGAATAGAAGGTTACCCTTTGGTAGGTGTGATCTCAGTGGTTTTGCGGCCACTGGTGCAGATGAACCTAGTTGAAGCAGCTCAACTGGTTTGCCCTGCTCAGCATGGGCACTGCTCTCACTTGGGAAGTTCTTGGAGGTCTGACCGAAGAACTTTCCTTTCTTCTTCTTCCAGTTTTTCCCTTGGTTCTGCTCCTCGGCACTTGTGTTCTTACTATTAGCCTTGCGCTTCAGCGCGGTTTCTTCATCCCTTAGCTGGCAAGTGATCTCAACGCGAGAAGCCGCGTGATAACACTCCTGAAGTTTCAGGTATTAGCCGGGATTCTCATTTAAGAAAGGATAAAGAAGAGATTCTAGGAATTCAAGGAATTTAAGGAATTGAAATGATACTAAGGGTTAACTGATATTTACCTGAAGGGAGGTAAATCTCGTGTAGCCCATACCGTACCAAAGGCGATGGCTCAGACCGCCATAGAAGCGATCGACCAACACCTGGCCGGTGTATCCTAAGTCAGGTAGAAGACGGAGGATGGAGGTGAAAGTGCGGTAGTACTCGTCGACAGACATCTTCTCTATCATTTTCAAGGCGTCAAGCTCTAGCCTTTTCTTTGTTTTAACATGCTCGGGGTAGTATTTGGAACGGAGGATAGCGGCAAAGGACTCCCAATCAAAGGTGGGGTCGTCGACATACTCGTGTTTGACTAGTTTCCACCAATCCATAGCAGCATCCTTTAGATAGTAAGCCGCCACTCTCACTCGAACTCTAGCAGGAGCTTCGAGGGTCTCAAACGCCGTCTCCATCTCGGAGATGTAGGCTTCTGGCTTTGCAGGATCGCTCTCGCCTCTAAAGCAGGGAGGACGGAGATCTACGATAGGTTTTACCCAGTTTACTTCTCTGGGTGGCGGGGGAGGGATTGGCCCCGCTTGAGTCTGCTGGTTTTGTTGATTCTGCTGCATAGATTGGATTACATGTGGTAGCATCTGTGCTACCGTGGCAGCGACGATTTCAGCTATCGTCTGCGTGCCGGGTCCGTCATTGGTCCCTCTGCGACCTGGACCTCTTCCTGACATCTGAATATTTAACAGTTACATTAGGCTTCGCAAGATATGACTCAAAGGTCTTGGAATTTAAGCAAAGGTATCGTTCATAGGAACGTTAAGGGTATCCGTTATTAATAACGGTAGTTCCTAGTTAGGTTTCTAAGTGTCCGTCTTAAGATGGTTGAAATCCTAACTCGGTAATCCCCTATGCTCGGTAACTAAGGACATCAGAGCGTTACTACGCTCTGATACCACTTTTTGTAACACCCCTACCGTTAATCCTATGCTTACCGTCTAATCGTCCTGTTAATCCTATCAGTTCGCAGCGGAAATTCTACTATTGCTACGGCGGGTGATACAACGCCGCTAACCACCCATACGGCTAGCTAGGCTATTCTACTTACAGTAACGGTCTGATGAACATAATATACCGAGCTACTATAATTACTTACCAATTACAAAAGATAGCATACTTCCTTTCAAGATCACCGAGTATTTAAAGTATATTCAATTACAGTTCCCTTTCCAATCCAAAAATAATGAGTTTCTACCGGCTACTCATCTATACTAATTCATCATTCTTTCTATACCCAAAAAGGTGTACCCCATGGTACACCGGCTAATCAAAAAGCTACAGCCGTGTACTACTCAGTACACCAATCACAATTCAATGTTTACAATCCCAAAAAGAAATCAAAATACACTCTTTGTCCTCTTCTTCCTTCTCGAGTATCTGCGTGTAGTAAAAACGGTGCCCCTAGGGGCTCAGCAAAAGCTGCGCATGAACTCCGCATATACCGCGTGCTAGCTAGGGCACGCCGACTATTTGACATCCACTAAACATGCGATTCATTAATTTCATACATACATGCTTTACATACAACATACATGCATATCCAATTCATTACACAACTCAAGGCATCAATACAATAGTGCATACAATACTTACCTTCACATTGTTAGCCAAATTAAGCATCTGGGTTAATCGGAATGCTATTTACTCTTTTACTCATTTCACTTACTTTCTCTTACGCACACTTACTTACTTTCAATTACTTTACTTACTCATTCTTACTTACTTACTTATACTCAAGTTAAGTCGTCGGGACCTCCGGCCCTGGGGACTACTCCGTCCCACCTCCGGGATTTACTTGACTCACCAATCCGGGATGCTACCCACTTAAGGGATTTGGGCCGTGGACCAGTTTAAGAGTCAGGAATCAGATCCAACCTCTTGTGTCTCCTCATCCTCATGCATGGCCGAAACTATATCGGACTTCTACTCATTCCAATTTAATTACCAATTTAAGTCAGATTGGTTAGCTTGTTAGGAATAAGTTAGAAGTCCAAGCATATTCACAATCGGTCACAGTACAATATAACATGCATACACACATCCATATTCATCCATACATTTCATGAATTATACAAACTAAGATTTAAGAAAACATTCACAACATACAACACTACATATTCACAAGAATGCATAGTAACTCCGATTCGTGCATTTATCTTATTTGGTGATCAATTAGCACACAACACACAAATGAGAGTAACAAAGATAGCATACGGGGCATGAGGAATTCATACTGTTCACCGTCGTACGTGTTTCCGAACGTCCTCCGGTGTCACAAATCAAATCCTATGATATACATACAATTGAATGATTAATCTAACTATCATTAACTTAATTCGATTACTCTTATGTTTCCTAACTCATACTTACTAAGCCTTTACACTCCTATACTTACATTTTATTTACTTACTTTTAATTACTTAACAATGGTTTACTTACATATATATGTACATATGTATAGGTGGGTATACATACATATATATATATATACTAGTCATAAGCTTACAGTTTTTTTTTTGTAAGGTATGGGTCGTCCGACCCAGCGTCCGACCCAAGCCCTGGGTCGGACCATTCCAGTAGGTTTACGTCCTCTGAAATTCTCCCCGTCCGACCCAACACTATTTCCGTCCGACCCATACCCTCTGGGTCGGACCGTTCCAGAGGGTTTCGGTCCTGTGTCCAAGCTCCGTCCGACCCACTGTCCGACCCAGACTCTGGGTCGGACGAAGTCAGAAACTTCGACCTCTATTTTTTTTGCTTGTCCGACCCACGTCCGATCCACGGTCCTGGGTCGGACCATTCCAGAAGGGTTGATTATCGTTCCTTAAGCCCCGTCTGACCCACGTCCGACTCATCGTCTGGGTCGGACGAAGTCAGAACATTGCTACAGATTTTATTTTTCTTTCCCAATTTCACCCATTGCTTCCCCAATCTCCCTACATACATCCCAACATGTTCTAGTACCATTTAAACACCCTAAATCATGCTAATTCATTTCCTAATTCATCACACAATTCTATACTAATTTATACACACAATTCTCTAAGTTTCTATTCAACACTCACCTTGTTTCCTCCCTTAATGCATTTTGCTACAGATTTTGATACTAACACTCCCCTTCTACAACTCCCTCTTCTAATGTCATTTCTAACACCTCTAATACATTATAACTACATTAACTATCTCTCCTAATATACCCTCTATCTTCCTCTAACAAAATCTGTTACAAACCACCTTATTCACCTAGTTTCTCATTCACTAAGTGTTCTATTCCTATGTAAATTTCGCCATAGTCTCCCCTATATTTTTATACTCTCACCACATTGTTTACACTCACATAAATGATCATACCACCTGTTTATAACCAAAATCAATATTCCCATCTCTCATACACAAATACTACACTAAGCAACATTTATTTCCTGCACCCAAACATCTCATTCCCAATCTGTTTGTAACAGTTTTTAAAATGTCTTTTGAGGGTTTAAGACCTTGTTTCTTCCTACACACTACACTACTATCACATTACCATTTTTCAATACCAATTTGTACTACTAAAAATCTGTTACATTATCATTTACAAAGCTACACAAATGAGTATCCTTACCTTGTTTTTCTTCTAGTTTTCCTTTCTCCTTCTTGCTTCTCCCTTCTCTCTTCCTTCTTCCTTCTTTCTCTCTCTCTACCGGTTTTGTAATCTCAATCCTTTAACACTACAACCCATTCACATATACATTTCAATACACCATTTTAATACACAATTTAACCCTAACCATCATATAAGTTCTAATATAGGTTTTAGGGTTTAGAAATTATATTACCTTCCAAGGGTATGAGAAATGCTTGGAATGACTCAAGAATAATCTTTCCAACTCTCCAAGGAAGCCAAAATCGGCTATAGCACAAAGAACCAAACAAGGCTTTAGTTTACATTTTCGTTTTGCCCTTGAGGCTAGAAAAAGATGGAGTTTTGAGAATATTTTTACCTCAAGAGAACAAGGAGAAGAAGGTGGTTCTAGTGGTGGTCTTGAAGCTCCAAATGCTCCATACCTATGGAGATGAAAGTTGTTGTTTTCGAATTTTGGAAGGATGGAAATGTAGCTCTTGATGAGAGGATTCCAATGGTATACTTTTTATAATTTTTGGAGAAGGTTTGATGGAGTAACAAGAGGAGAGAAGATGGAGTTTTGTGGGGGTTTCTAATTCTCCATTGTTGTCGCTGGAGGAGGAAGAAAATAGAGAGGAGGAGGAGGAGATGGGTGTACACGTGAGAGAGGAGAATGAAATGGAGGAGAGAGAGTGGTAAAGTGAGGGTGGGGTTACTTTATGGTTTTTGTTGTTTTGTAAATAAGAGGAATTAATAGAGTGTGTGAGAGTGAGAGGGGGAGCCCATCGGCTAGTACAGCCCATACACACAAACTTTCACTTTTTATTTTAAAAGTGGACACATAAGTTTTGGTTATTTATATTTCTACCCCACAACTTCCCGTTTTTGACAGTTTTTTACTAATCTCTCGTTTTATTGATTTTATTGGTTCTAAAGCTTCACTAATATTTATTAATGATTATTTAGTTGACCAAAATTGTTACGAGTCTATTTGACCCAAAGACACGTTTCCCTATTACCTCCAAAAACGCGCTTTGAGGTTCGTTAGTGATTTTAATCCATTTTAAGGATCCGTTTTCTTCGGGATTTGTTCCCTAATGATTATTTACACTTAATTAAGCTTCTAAATTATTCATTAGCCTAATTAATCACTATTTTTAATTACGGGGTATTTCACCACCTCCACTCGGCCGGTTCGCTTTTGATTGTTTAGCTTATCATAATCCAGTGGCAATGCTGGAATCGGATGATCACGTCCAAATTGTCTCATCACCCGATCCGGTTGATGCCCCTCGACTATGTTGTTAAGGATTACTGGTACAACTACAACGGTTGTTTCTAGTGGGGCATCACCGTGGTTGCCAGACCCACTGAAAAATTAAATAACAATAAATATTTAAGGCGCATAAATATCAGGAATTAAGCAATTGTTGATAGGTTTGTAATACAAGAATACTTACGTGATCTGCAGTGGGTGGAATTGGGATAGAATCAATGACAGCACGAGCATCCTACAACTTACTTTTTTTTCCACCCTTGGATTATCCCAACTACAAGTGAACACATAAAAAGCTTATTAAAACATAATGATAAGAAGTATAGTGTAGTTATTAAGTTAATGTATTATATTATTTCAAGCACTTACATGTAACCGATTACGGTTTCTATTTTAATATCCACTCTTGGAACTCGAAAAAAGGCAGGGAGTCTGGCATACGCCCAAAATGTAATCAACCTGGTGGATGCAGTGATATGTATAGAGTCGAACTGGGTGGCAATGCACAACCCACGGAAGGTGTACGCTAACAGTGCTAACGCCTAACTATACTGACAGCACTCAGAAAAATCTCTCAACAACTCCAAATAGCCACAGTCAATGGTGCGACTGTCATAGCCGGGCATCAACATTCCACCGATCATCCGTATGATCCGTGCTCTTATGTAGCGCTGATGGACCACATCTAGCCAATTGTTGAATGCATTCTCATCATCGTTGCTGATCTCGAATGTCCCCTGTAACCACAACAGCGAAATCTTGTATCCTCTTATTGAATCAGGTCCTGGTCTTTGACCCAACAATTCTTCACACAAATCTGCAATAGGTTGATTCATCCAAACCACGACGGCATCTCCTTCCTCCTTCATCCCAAATAAATGATGTACATCTTCCAGAGTAATGGATACCTCACCAAAAGGCGGCATGAAAGTGTGAGTCTCTGGTCTCCATCTTTCAACAAGTGCACTGACGATGACATTGTCAGCCTTGATTCTAAAAAATCCTGGCCCTAGAAAACCAGCTTCCCTGATGTGATCATGAAGGGCATAGTGTGGAAACTCAACTTCCAGATTTCTGGAACACAACTTTCTCTCTGTGTATTTTGGATTTTGCAGTACCTACATGCCATGGTTAGACAATTTAATGTTATGATCCAAAATAAATATTGAATATAATATACTAAAGTTTAACGCCTTATCAATGTACAGGATCATCTCAAAAAAGAGCTGTTGATATGTGAATGGACTAGTATGTGAAGAGTTCATTGTCCTCGGGTCCCACCTCACCCGGTTGGCGCTGGAATTGCTGGGCCATCTACATAAAAAATAACACATAAACAATTAAGAGAGATAACAAGTGGTAAATTGTAATACATATGTTTTAGGAATTCATAACAAGAATGAGCGGGTTGTTCAATATTTTTGAAACAAGTAAGAGAAACAAACCTTCACTAGTTTGTACAGATTAGGACACCATTAAAAACCTAAAGTTTAGTAATTTACGAACTTAAATGTTGTTAGTGAGCATTATAAATGAAAAAAAGTGCATAACGTTATAATAACATTAACATAATTAATTAAGGCATAAAACCACCAAAATTGGTGATTTTGCAACTCATAAAATAAATGGTCAAATTAGTTACGAATTTAAATATTGTTAGTGAGCATTATAAATGTAAAAAAAGTGCATAACATTATACTAACATTAACATAATTAATTAAGGGATAAAACCACCAAAATTGGTGATTTTGCAAGTCATAAATTAAATGGACAATTTAATTACGCATTAAATGTTGTTAGCGAGCATTATAAATGTAAAAAAAAGTGCATAACATTATAATAACATTAACATAATTAATTAAGGCATAAAACCACCAAAATTGGTGATTTTGCAACTCATAAATTAAATGGACAAATTAATTACGAATTTAAATGTTGTTAGTGAGCATTTTAAATTAAAAAGTGCATAACATTATAATAACATTAACATAATTAATTAAGGCATAAAACCACCAAAATTGGTGATTTTGCAACTCATAAATTAAATGGATAAATTAACTATGAATTTAAATGTTGTTAGTGAGCATTATAAATGTAAAAAAGTGCATAACATTATAATAACATTAACATAATTAATTAAGGCATAAACCACCAAAATTGGTGATTTTGCAACTCATAAATTAAATGGACAAATTAATTACGAATTTAAATGTTGTTAGTGAGCATTATAAATATAAAAAAATTGCATAACATTATAATAACATTAACATACGTTGGGAAGAATAATTATAAGCTAAATAAAATTAGAAGAACTAACTCAAGATAGAAGAACTAATTGAATATAGAATAAGTAATTAGAAGTTGACAAACAAATAAAAAAACACAAAAAATAAGTACTTTAATAAATATAATAAAATCGATACAAAAATGAAAAAAATTAACTATGGCAATTTACTTAATGAAATTCAGAAATTAGAAGAATGTAGAGTTAGGAGAATTGAGAGTTGGAGAATTGTGTGGAGAATGGGAGGAATGGGCGGGGGTGGGGGGGTTTATAGAAAAATCTGCCTGCTGGAAAACGTCCTGAGACCAGGGTGGCTTCAGTGCAATGTGGCGGATAATAAAATCCGTCAAAAATCCGAAGAAAATCTCGATCGACGGCTCTGATTGGCTGTCGAGATTTTCCGGATAAGAGGGACATTTGCAAAGAAGCCGCCCCAGCTGTAAGGCTGCTTTTCGGCAATATTGCCTGAAGCCGCCCCAGCCCCAAGGCAGTTTCAAGTAGAAAAATGTAGAAGCAACTCTGCTCCCGGGACGATTTCTGACAAGCTGGCCCGACCCCGGGGTTGCTTCTTTACACTGGTTTGCACATCCCCGTAATTTTTTACAAAAAAGACCACTGTATGTAATTTTTTTATGAGATCAGTATTTTAACGAAATTTGACCTCGAATTCGGGGCCAATTTTCGTTTGTTTCTTTCTCAAATTATGAGCGACATGCTGATGCAATAAGGATTGGAAAATGATGGAAGAGAAAAAATGGTCACTGATCTTAGTGATCTACAGGTAGAATTAGAGGAGAAGAAAGAGGTACAAGTTAAGCTCACTTTGATGGGTAACGTTGTTACCCGAAGAACATTATGCTGAAACCGTTGATGGCGATGCTGCACAGAAAACCGACATGTATTCTCTTGAGTTATTTTTTTAGAGACCGTCTTAGCTACAGGTTAATGTAGCCAACATGGCTACATCCCTGTGTGTGACATTTTTTTTGCTCCTCCCGCGCCCTTCTCGTGCTCCTATTTTTTTTTTAAAAAAATTATTATAAAAACTTTAAATTGTTTTAACTTTTAATATAGAAGTCTAAAATGAAAAAAATTATATCATTTTTCACCTAAATTCAAGCTCTTCAAACACAAAACCAGTTATGAATATGTTTTGACAACTTTTTTTAAAAAAATATTTTTACATACAGAACATAAAAGAAAACTTGTACAGATGGTCATACAAACCTATACAAATATTCATTAAAACATGTACATCATTACTTTAAAAACATATAGATAGTCACATAAACCTGTATGAATCATTAAATATATACATTCTTAGATTAAAACATGCACATATAAGAAAGAACACTTGTACATATGGTCATACATACATGTACAGATGGCCATACGAACATGTACATTCTCACATTTGAACATGTACATCGTCATATTAAAACATGTACATTCTCACATTAAAATATGTACATACATCCTCACATTAAAATATCATCATATATATGTAAAAATAATTTTTTTAAAAAAGTTGTCAAAACATATCCATGACTGGTCTTGTTTTAAAGAGCTTGAATATAGGTGAACAATGATATAATTTTTTTTCATTTTGGACTTATATATTAAAAGTTACAGAAATTTAAAGTTTTTAAAATATTCAAAAAAAAGAAAAAATAAATGCGAATATACATTCGCCTCCGTTCGTTCCTTTCATATAGACGTTTCTTTTTTTTTCCTATTTTTGCCTCTCCCATATCTCTTTCTAAATTATAAAATTTACCTTTATATTTCCTAACCAATTTTTTAAAATTACAAAATTTGTTTAGGATGTAGCTATCATAGCTACATACAGCTGTAGCTAAGAATTTGGGAATTTTTTATCATCCGATTCGCCCTATTAAACTATATCAGAATCAAAATTAATTCTGAGTGGATATGTTTTAATTCATTCCTAATAACTGTTGCGGGACCAATAGAGTATTGATTCTCTACCAAGTTCAGTCCCAACATCCCTCAACCAGCAGATATTGGTTCTTTCCAGTCATTTTTTTGTTAGCCGAGTACCTTTAAAAGGAAATATCGAAGTGGAGCTAAATGCAATGCAACTGCCATGTGCAAATATATTGGTTGAAAAATACGAAGTTTAAAGCCGAACAAAACTCGAAGCAGAAGGTAGATTAAGCTTCAATTGTCAATTGGCAAATATAGATTGATTGAAAAATAAAAACTTTAAAAAGTGGAATAAAGCTGGATGAAGCAGCGCAATATGTGTGTAATGTAGAAAAGTGTGGATATTTTTTTCCTTTAAAAAACACTTTAATTTACAAAATTTTCAAGTGTTATTCATACTTTGTTAAACTTAAGTTAAATTTAGGAAAAATTACATGCCCCACCTATTACATTTAGTTAAATTACACTTAATCTACGATGTTTCAAAAATTATTTTCCTCACCCATATGGTTTCCCCCGTTTAACATCAAACAACTTTTCTAATTTTTATTCAATTTAAAAGATGTTTAAAAGTTGTCTGAAATTGATGAAACCTTGCATGGATGACGCTAAAGTATTATATTTTGCTTATATCAAATCTGAAATTTTTTAAGCTCACATGTGACTCATGGGACCCAATGAAACATGTGACATGTGAGCACATTTTCATTGGGTCTCATAGGTCACTTTTGACTTAAAAAACTTTAGATTTGTCACAGACCTAAATATAACACTTTAACATCGTCCATGTAAAATTTCATCAATTTTGGACAATGTTTAAGAATCCTTTAAATTGAACAAAAATTAGAAAAATTGTTGGATGTTAAACGGGGGAAACCATATGGGAAGGAAAATAATTTTTAAAACCTCATGGGTGGAGTATGTAATTTCACCAAACGTCACGAGTGAGATATATAATTTTAACTTTATAAGCTTGTGTAACATAACTAGTGTGAAGAACTAGTATAATTTGTTTTTATTTATAAATTTAATTTTTTGGCTTTTGCACATATATTTTATTCGTGTGAAGAACTAGCATATACTATAAGCTTCACTTTTAAGTTAAATAATTTTTTTTTATGCATATCGAACTTTTTCTATTACATGTTTATGTTTATACATTAAAGTCTTACAACCCGTCCACCCAACCTTTAATCTTTAGTGGGGCTTTTTTGGGGTTTAGATATAAAGTTTATAGGTCGTTAGACCTAAACCTTTTTAAACACAATAATCGTATGTTACTCTATTAGTCTTCTCCAATAATTTTAGTTTTTGGGAAAAATCACATCCTCCACCTATGATGTTTGACAAAATTACATATCTCATCCACGAGGTTTCAAAAACTACTTTCCCTACCCATTTGGTTTCTTCCGCTTTACATCTGGGAACTTTTCTAGTTTTTGTTCAACTTAGAATATACTCAAATGTTGTCCAAAATTGATGAAAGTTTATATGAATGATGCTAAAGTGTTATATTTTGGTCCAACGTAAAATCCAAAGTTTTAAGCTCATATGTGATATGTGGGACCCAATGAAACATGTGACATGTGAACATGTTTTCATTGGGTCTCGTATGTCACATGTGAGCTTAAAAAACTTTGGAGTTTTGACATGAACCAAAATATAACACTTTAGCATTCTCCATGCAAAGTTTCATCAATTTTGAACAACATTTAACCATCTCCTAAGTTGACTGAAAATTAGAATAGTTGTGAGATGTAAAATATGAGAAACCACATGGGTGAAGAAAGTAATTTTTAGAATCTTGTGGGTGGGGTATGTAATTTCACCAAACATCATGGGTGGGGTTGTAATTTTCCTTAGTTTTTTTTAGATAATGTTAGCTATTTTATGGTGTTATAATTTTTTGGGAATGTTAGTTGTCTATGATTTGTCTACTAGGCCCCAACATTTAGCTTTTAGGGATTAGGGTTTTCTTTTGTTTGGGGTAAGGAATGACTACCTCATCACATTATAGGATTTGGGTTATAAAGTTTATTTTTGTTACCTTAAACCTTAGACTTCAAATTCTCATGTGTTTATTTTCTTTTAACGATGTCAACCTTCTTCGACGGTGTTAGTTTTCTTCAGGATGTTAGACTTTTTTGAGGAGCAAGCCAACTTCGACAGCGTTAGTAGCATCAGCTGCCATAGGATTAACCGCTACCATAAACTTTAACAATTAAGGGGTTATGGTATCTTTTTTAAAGTGTATCTCGTGTATTTATAAAGTGTAGTTTATCCAACTCTAATATTTAATTTTTATGAATACCTGAGTGTAACCCCTGTAATACCCTCATCCCATATCGAGAAATGAGTAATATTATGAGTGGTATATAAGGATACATATGGTTGACTACAACAAAAAGGCCTTCCACTTTAGGTCAAGTGAGAACAAAGGGCTTAAGGTGGCTAGTTTTCAAGCCCGAATGGTTTGAGAGTATATGTAGTACCCTATCCCACATCAGGATATGAGTAGTAGTAGTTGTGAGTGGTTTATAAGGATACATATAGGTTGACTATAACAACAAGGCCTTCCACTTTTAAGCCCAAGTGAGATTGAATGGCTTAAAAAAGGCTAATTTTCAATCCCGAATGGCTTGAGAGCTAGGTTGTTGGACAGTTGCCCATATGGGGTGTTACAAATGGTATCAGAGCAATCATGGAACCATGTCAGGCTGGACTACTAGACACCTACCAAGTAGGTCCTTGGGACTTTGGATATTGAGCTTGTGACGAGGACGCCACATTCTTTGAGTGGGGGAGTATGTAACACCCTCATTGAAGAGGGGAAAAATGAGACTAACCAGAGAGCCAAGAGAAGGCCAGGGAACCATCGCCTAAATAACAAAGAAAAGTGACCGGTCATCTAGATAAAAGGATATGTAAAATAAGCGACTGGTCGCATGCGATCGGCCACACCTTTAATACTTTACAACTCTATAGTAACATAATGACAACCTGACAAAAACAAACAGATTGATAGGCTGGCAACAATAGGGATTGTAAGGAAAAAACCATAAATAGGGGTTTACTCCCATGGAAATGATCACGCTATCAATACTTGAGCACTTTCCTTGTCTAGTATTCTTACTTTGATGCAGACTCTCTCTCTCTCTCTCTCTCTCTCTCTCTCTCTCACTCTCTCTCTAAGTGCGATCTCACCCAGAGACCAGGTAATTTGGCGGAAATTCTAGTGAGAACCTTGGATCGAAAGGATTAGACAACATAGATAGCTAGGGGAAGGATCTCAACCTTTTCATTTGACGTCATCTGAAGCAAACTATACGGAGTACAAAAAAAAAAGAGTCACAAAGTTTTGATCCTTCAAAAACATAAATCCTTACAACTTAACCAAATATTATCTAAGTCTCTTTTTCAGCTGATCCTTCGCCAGGATTGGAAACACTCTCTTCAGATTTTGACTTTTTCGTAATATGAGGAAGGTCCCCATCGGGTCGAAGTGCCATGCCTCCAGACGCTAAGAAGGAAGCTTGACCGGGCACAAACCAAGTTTGGCTAGGGAGGCGCCCGAACTTCTCGCACTCTTCGAAAAAGCGAGTCTTCTTCGCCTCCTCTTTAAAATCCATTTCATCATACAAACTTTCATCATGAAGCTTTCCTTCTCTAAGAAAGTATTGCGATACGACCTAGTGGCACACGTTGGCAACCTTTACGCATTGACAAGAGAGAAGCTCTTTTAAATGTGAAATGGCAACACTTTGTTTTTGAAGCTCCTCTTGACTCTGACGAGAAAAAGGCCATATGCTTTGTAACTTGGATCTCAAGCATCTGAACTAAAGCACAGTACCGGCCGCGGGCTGAATTAGCAGCTATCATCTCATCGGTCAACTTATTGATCTGATCGTTTAATCCCTCAACATGATTCAAGAAACCTTCAGAGCTCGACCCTAGAGAATGAGGCAAATGCCAATAAGTAGCAAATCAAGAAAGGGTGCATATATCCAAAGAAGTAAAAAAGAAATGACTAAATACCTTTTGCTGCTAACTTTGTACTATTAGATTGAAGGAGAGACAGGACTCCTCCATATTCTTGACTTTTTCCTCAAGGGTTGTTGTAACACCCCTACCGCTAATACCGTCATTACTGTACAAATACTTACCTTCGCAGCGGATATTACTTACTCAACGGCGGGTGTACAATGCTGTTAGTCACCCACGTGACTAACAAGGCGGATTACAATACTACATACTATCGGTCTGATAAATATGAACATACCGAGTGCTCTACACCATACTTTACTTTCCCTTGCATACCAATCCATAATTCGATACAACTCCAATACAATACCATACCAAGCATACTACAATCCTTACATTACCGATACAGTTTAGACTTCCAAATTCATACTACGTTACAAATACAATTCCCTTTTCTCAACTACCCATGTTATGTAGCAGTCCCCGTCCTACTCTCTCGAACGGTGAACAGCTTCGGTACCTGCACACTAAAAACGGTCCCCCTAGGGGGTCAGCTTACGCTGCATATGAAATCCGCATATACGCGTGCTAACCGCGGTACGCCGACTACTTTGGGTCGGATATACATGGAGTTCATTTTACATGCATACATACATACTCATACTACAACAATACAATCAAAGATACCTACATAAATACACAAGATCAATACTTACTAAGGAAGACGATTCAATAGTCAACCATTCGTATTGTTATACATTCATTACTCTTCGTACTGTGTTCGATATTCGTTACTCTACTCATACTTACTCCTTACTCTTGCATACTCATCACTCCATGTTCAATACCTTACTCGTACCCGATCCTTACTCTGTACTCGTTACTATACTAGTGCATACTCACTACTCAATTCTCCATACTTACTCTTACATACTCAATACTCGATACTTACTCATACGTACTCAATACTCGGTACTCATTACATACTCATACTTGCTTCTTACTCGATACATTACTTTACTCATAAACGTATAATACTCATTACTCATACCTTGGTCTCTGGGTGGAGTCATACACAAGACTCGCCACGGACCTACAATACGAGGGCTATACGCTTAGCTCCTCAAATACTCAATGTCCGTTCTTACCGGACTACTCAAATTCCCAACACTCTTCTCTCAGAGCACAATATAATCTCATGGATTAGCTACCTAGAAGTATCTCTCTTGATAACCTCCACCAGCTTAGGGAATTACTACCGATTAGTATCCTCAGATTTAAGGTTTCCCCAACATATCGAAATACTCATGTTCGGGACATACTTACATCGTCGGGTCCTCTCATAATGGGTCGACTAATTGCTAGGGGTTTGGAGATCCTCATCATTCTTACTACTCTCAGGGTTCATGTCTTGCACAAGATTAATTCCTATAATAGAGGTTACTGATATACTCCACTACTTATTATTTGTGGATGTTATTCATTTCAATTCTCCAACGTTATCGGGAGGGTATTACCCGTACACTCTTCTCACATTCTTGTGAGTTTCGTTGGGTTACGTTATCGTTTGTGAGTTCGTTAGTTTAGCGCGTTGCTATGGTTCCATTAATTCACAACCTGACTCTTAAACGAGCCACCACACAACAAGACTCATCTAGGAGTCGACTACCACCAAATGAAGCCAGACAATCAATCAAGAAGGGTCAGCTCACACAACATACAGCAAGACATATAATGAAAGGCAATAAACCGTTTTCATGCTTTAGTCTTGATTAGCCGGCATACAGCACACAAATCAACGTAACTCGGTTAGCATACGGGGCATGAGGAAATCATACCTTTCACCGGGGTTAGCTTTACCGTGTGTTCCCTTGTTCCTCAGTTCACACTTGTTCCACTGATAATGTTTCCAACATTGTTATTAATACTATGTTCATACGATACATAAATAACTACTACTCCCGTACTTACCCCGTTATCCCATTACTTCGGTTTACTCAATGTTCTTATACTTTCTACTTCCTTAATTAATCCTCTTACTTGTTTCCCATTCACATACTCATTCCCTTACCATTAGGGTTACATTAATGGTGTACTACTAAGGTCCCATATATATGTACATGTCTATACATATATACATACATATGATTACTAGGTTATTATTATTATAATTTTTAATTTTTTTTGTTTGACCCAACCGACCCACCCTGGGTTAGACCCATGGGTCGGCCGGGTGCAGAGACTTTGATTACAGAAAATTCCAGTCCGACCGACCCAGCCAGGGTCGGTCCGTTACAGAAGTATTTCCGACTAAAAATTTCTACTCGACCGACCCAGTCAGGGTCGGTCCCCTGGGTCGGTCGGATGCAGAAACTTCCGAGATTGCAGACTTTCGGGTCGACCGACCCTGCTAGGATCGGTCCTAGGGTCGATCCAGCCCAGTACCCATTTTAATTACTTATTTTGAACCCCAAACTCTACTCAATTCACACCCAATCTTTTCCTACTCATTTCCACAAGTTCCCTACATGCTTTAGTGCCATTTAGGCTTCCTAAAATACCTCAATTCATTCACCAACCCCATTACTAAATCCATCAACTAATTTATACAATTTCCTCACTTCCTTTTAACACTTACAACAGTTTTTCATTCTCTTATGCTACAGATTTTTCAAACTCCGTTCTACCATCCATTACTTCTCAACCAATGCCATCCTAGTGTTCTAAATACCTCATCTTACCATGCCAATTCATTTCCAAGCCATTACACTACCTACACCCAAGTTCCAACTCACATTTTACAAAATCCTGCACACCAATTTCTTCCTAGTTCTACAATGTTTTACTACACTTCTTGCTACAGATTTTATACCCTTTCCTTCTTATACTACAACCACTACTCCATGGTCATTAAACATCTCTATTATCCCCAATACATACTTTGGTTCTCCCATTCACCAAGTCATCCACACATGTACATATTCCTACCAAAATTTTGCCATAGTTCACCTACAATTCTCACTTATCCACACATACCCATTACCACCAAAATCATTCCTATTCTAACCACACCCATACAAGGGTCCTACCAGCAATACCAAAATCTTAATACACCAAGATCTCCTCAATTACCATGCCAATACATCATTACTTCCTCAAATAGCAATATTAATACACATATACCATTCATTTGGCTCTAAGGCCTACAAATCCACATATTCGTTCACAAGTACTGTTGGAGTAAAAGTGTGTTAAACTTCTACCACTTAGGCAGTGTACCTAATCGTTTTGCGGAATAGTGGAATTGTGGGGTGTCGAACTCTTGGGGACCTTGCTGTGGTTTAAATGATAGTGCAATTTAATTGAGAATTCTAATTAGACTACTGAACAGAAACTTATCTTTTTTTGAGAGAAATTGTGGTTTAGAACTTAGTGCAAACAAAACAATAAAAAGAACAATTAATTAAAACAGATTAAAAATAGCAGTTATGAAACTCTTTTATTTTTAAGGAAGCACCCCGGGTTGTTCTGCTCACCTATTTTACTCAATTATATTATTGTAGACTTCCCCACTTTAGCAATAAACTCAAGAATCTTAATTAGTTTATTGACCGTTTCCTGTCTAATAAACCCTGATTAACTTAAACAACAAGCGCAAATCTTGCTCAAGTTATTAATAAATTAATCGCATTATTAATAATTCCTATTGGAGACTGGTTAACCTATAGGTGAAAACTCACTTCTAGTCGTTAACCTGTTTTGACTTCTCTTGTCTAGAATGAAATACCCCAAAATTAATTTAAATTAATTTAGGGGATTTCTTTTATTAAACCATAAATAATACTATTAATATTAAATTATGGTATGGAATTATGAATATTAAATTATTATATGGAATTGTGAAATTTATTTAGGGGTTTTCTCCTATTTAACCCTAATTATTATACATTATTATATAGTATTATGAATTTAATAATAAGATTTATAAGTCAATAAATCTTGGGAAAATTTCTAAACACTCCAAATATATTATAAAGATTTTAGGAAGTGTTGAAACATTGTTTTGAAACATAAAAGTCAATATAAAATTCTAGAAACCTTAAAGCTTATTAAGCCTTGCTAGAGTTGACTTTTTGAGAATGGTCAAACCAGGCAATGAAACCTATACCAATAAATAGGTTATGAAAAACCATGAAGATCGATAAAAAGAACGTTAAAAACGGATCATCCTAGCCAAAGTTATGACAAATTGAAGTTTAGAGCCAAAATTTTAGAAGTTGCTGACGTGTCAGTCAGCCAGCCAATGGCACTGGAACGCCTGAGTTTCCCATCGGTTTTGGCATGCCATAGGTCGGTCTTCAGACACTTATATCTTTTTCTCTACTCCACCATTTGGTATGGCATCTGTTTCATTCGATTTCTTATCTTTCCCTTTTCACTCTCACATCATCTAACTCCTTCTACATCGACGGGAAAATCGATCTAAAGTTGCCTCCTTGCGAATTCGTAACCCAGAATTCCAGTTTTTCCTGAAATCAGGTAAACTTCGTCTTGCCATAACTTTTTCGTTTCTCAGCCAAATTTCGTTTTCTTTAGCTTGTTTTGAAGATCTCTCATACCTATACAACTTTCATGTTGATGACCAAAGCCAATTCCCAACCGTTTGTAAGAACGAAGTGCCTAAAGTTCGAGATCCGACATCACATAAAATCATAGGAAAAACGTAAGGTAAACTCGTAACTTTCGGCTTAGATTTATTTCTGTGTAGTGCAAATTAGAGTGTGTTCTTGCTATCAATGTGTAGAGCTATGTTTCCTCTTTCGATTAAGCCCAAGAACATGGCCTAATTCGATCTAGAAATTATTTTATAGATCTCCAAAGTTAGCTCCTCGAAACAGCCAGGTTCGAATATTTTTCCAGAAAACCGAATGTGATTTCCTTCGTGGAGCTTCCCTGGTAAGTCTCCGTTCAATTCCTCCTATTATGTCACTCGATTTTGCATTATCGACCTAACCCAACTGCCAATTTCATCAATTATGCCTTGTATTGAGAGAATTTTGTAAAAATCGAATCGGGTATAACATGAACCCTAACCTCTTCGAACCCAGAATCGAATTCTTAGGATACTGCATTATAGATGGTGAAATCGGTGTCAATAGATTCGTTTTTCAATTTCGAATTCAATGGAACAAGAATCAACGAAATCGGTTCTGTGAGTTGAGAGAAATGATCGAATTAGTACTCGGGTCGTGGTTGTTGTTCGCTGATGAACTCGACGATTTTCGGCCGTCCGATCGTAGTTAAAAGGA
Source organism: Limonium bicolor (assembly GCA_023374045.1). NCBI lineage: Eukaryota > Viridiplantae > Streptophyta > Magnoliopsida > Caryophyllales > Plumbaginaceae > Limonium > Limonium bicolor. The sequence goes on from CM041776.1 coordinate 230,376,674, forward strand.
ACGGACGGCCGAGATTAAAACGTTTAAGTTTAAGTTAGTTAAGTTTTTAATATTTCCAGAATAATACCCTAACTTGTTGGATTTATTTAATTGCCTTCCCGAATGTATTTTGGCTTGAAATTTTAACCATAGATTCCTTATAAAATCTAGTTTATTTTTATGTAACTTAATATGGGTTTTGAGTTTTTAAACGTAAGTTATGATTTTTGCAAGTTACGAGTATTATGGAATTATTTGGATAATTTAAAAAGATATTTTTATGAAATAAAAATTTTATAATATGTCTAAAATGTTATAGTTACTATATACTTAATTTGGGAATTTTTGGACAAGGGGAAATAGGTTTAAAAATTGTATTGCTAAGGTTTTTCATAAGTTATCTTATAATATAAGGTTTTTAATGTAACCAAAAATTAAAGTATAGTTGTTTAATGAACTCATAGGTTGGGGAAAATATAATAAGACTAAACTAACATTTAATACAGTATGTTTATAAATATTTTGGGTATTAACTTTAAGTGAAGTAAAAATTGTTACATATATTTATATATATATTTATATGAGAGAAATAAATAGAAACTTAAATTAAATCAAGGAATTTAACTAAACTACATTTTATTTATTATATATAATATGGAAGCTAATATGTTTAACGAAAACTAAGGGAAATACTTTATTTTATAAACCATATGTTGGATGTAGCTATGTGTAAAAGTTAGTATAAATAATTAAGTGCAATAAAACTACACAAGGAATGTCTTGAATAAATCCTAATATATATACACATAAAAAAACTACATAAATAAAAGAAATAAAATGCCTTATAGAAAATATAATATGAAGGAATTAATGAGATAAACTAAACCTCTACATAATACTAATAAAAGAATATTATATGAGGCGGTATTAAATTAAGATTATTAAACTTAAGGAGTTATCTTTGAATTTCTAAGATTTATATAAACCGTATTAAAATACATGTATAGTATTAGTCAACGACCATAATGTAAGTCTATAATTGGGTTAAGTAATTAATAAGTTAAAACTTAGGAAAAATTGTGATTAGATTACATAAAATGTTACACAAATAGATCTTATTCTATAATTAATGATAAATAAATGTAATACTTTTACATCTAAATGTTCTTAATATATAAACAATAATAAAGTAAATAAAATACTTTTACATATGAATGTGAGGTGGATTAGTAAGTCTAGATTTAATCATTTCTTAACATTTAAGGTATTGAAATATAACTTAATGTTTTAAGTTAAAATCATTAAAAGGATTATGATAAAACTACATTAAACTATGATTTGGAAATTTATCTAAATAATAATCCTTAAGTTTCTTGGCATTAGATAAGCCATATGAAATACATTTATAACATTAATTACCAATACTTAGGATGTGAGTCTACAACTAAGTGAGGTATTTAGTAGTTAGAATTTATAGAAAGGTTTATAAATAGGAATTTGATACTTAAAACCTTTGAACCTTTTATTAGATAAAACTAAGTTACATAAGAGATTATATTGATCTACTTTACGACGCTAAAAATATTAATGTGTCATTTGAGTATAAGGTATGAGGATTTTTCAGAACATATTATCTTATTAAGTAATTGACAATTTCACTTGTGAATGAGAGTTTAATTCTTAGATAAATTCTACCTTATGTTAAGATATAATGTTCATCCTAAAACATAATAAAGGAGATTAATTTATTAAGTTATTCCTTTGAAAACCTTAGGTTTTGTAAACAATATGAAAAATGTATTTTAAGACGTAAGTTTATTAAAAATTTAGTATAAAAGAGTTATACATAGTCTATAGCGGGAATGTGTGTAAAAATAAAATATTTGGGAAATTAAATGTAAGCAAGGATAAATAAAAGGTTATCTTAAAGTGCCTTATTATATAGTTAATGATAAAGTAAATAATATACCTTGGGAATACTAAATGTAAGAGCTCGATAAATCTAAGTTAACTATAATATAGTTATTCAAGATGAGAAGCAGTTTAACATCTTATGATAAGATTATTAGATGGTTGTAATAAAAGTCATCCTAAACTAAACAGAAGATAAATGAGTTTAGTAACTCAATTAGGTTATCATAAAATGCATCTATAACACCATGTTTCCAATATACAGGATGTAGATCTTAATTAAGTTGAGGGGAAAACTTAATCATAATGGATTATTTGGTAATACTGATAAAAATACATAATCATTACATTGTGAAATAATAGTATAATATTCTAAGATAAACCTATCATAGGTCATAACCCGATATTTATTCTAAATTAAGAATAAAAGTATTAAGCTTAAAAATTATTATTGAGATTCTAAGATTAGATGAATAATATAATATGCACTTATGATATAAGGGTCTTAAGAGTCTTGAATTGAGAATTAGGGTTAAGTATGAATAAAGTGGATAAGAGTGTAGCAATTAACAAGTGTTAATAACATACATTCCCTAGTCTTACAACCTTGGATTATACAACATTCTAATATAAGTCAAAGGTTATACATAACATTTAAGCGAGGGCTTAAAAGACAATTGAGACTTAGAAATAAGAGTGAGGAATTTATTTAAGTTTAACTTAGGTTACAAGTTATTGATGTTAGACTACCTTTAATATTCCTCAGAGTATTGGTGATTATTTGCACAAGTCGACTAGAACTGCTACAGCGATTACCAGGTACGATTTCTCGTACTCAGCTTGTTGGGTTTTGGCCTTTATGGGATGTTTTGTACGATTTCTCGTACTCAGATACTTTTGCTAACGGACTTTATGGAATGTTTTGGAAAACACTAACTGAGCCTTGAATGTACAACTTGCATGGATATTGGTTCCTTCTATCTGGTTGTTTCATTAGATATTATCCGCCTGGGGTTTACGCCTCTGCACTCTGTAGGACTGAGTGTTTTGGTATCGCTCTGGTGCAGTTAATGATCTAGTGGAAATATGGGAAATGTCAACCTTGGTAAATTCTTTCTTTGACTCTGGATATCGTTTCATCCATGAGCTGGGTCTTTGTTGTGACGTGCGCACATCTTCACCGGTAAACAGCGAGGGGCTGTATATCCCCTGTCCAATCGGACGTTGTAAACAGCGAGGGGCTGTATATCCCCTATCCAATCGGACGTTGTAAACAGCGAGGGGCTGTATATCCCCTGTCCTATCGGACGTAGTTAACAGCGAGGGGCTGTATATCCCCTGTCCCAAAAGGGACGCAGTTGGCAGCAGGGCCATCTCTTCCAATTGGTTTTATTCCACTCTTGAGTTATGGTTCTTGGATATTTTCTTTCATTCCCAGACCTTGTGACTACTTGGGTCTTTCTAATCCTAATTGGAACTGAATCTAACCTAAGCAATGGATGTTCACTAACTTCCGGCGTGGTTTCTTTTATGTTGGCTCACTCTACCTTCACGTTATTTGTCTCTATCCTTGACTTGTTATCTTTGACTTGGTGTTTTGGTGTGCCTTGTTCTTCTGATTTGTTTTGAGCATTTGACTTCAAGTTATTGTTATTTTAAGAGTTATGTTTTTCTTTTAATGCTGCTGTTTTGGAGAGTTGTACCAATTCCATTCCAGGGAACTGACTCACCCCTCCTGGGGTGGGCTGCTTGGTTTCATCTTGCAGGTACGGACTGTTATACAGGTGGCCACGAAGAGTATGAGTGATTGGGATGGGAATTAGGAATTGTGGAGAGTTTTTATATCTTGCACTAGTTATGTTTTCTCGAGTTCAGACCGTAACATTTGTAATATCATAAGTTGTAATTGGTGAGGTTTGGTGCCGGGTGTTTGGAACCCGATGATCTGTAATCGCCTTAGTATTTTATTTCCGCTGCATTTATGGTAAATAGGGGCGTTACATAGAATCTTGTCTCAGCACTGCATTTTGACAAGAAACTACAAATATCACTTTAATAAATGGCCTAAATATTAAAGCGCATTAAGGAGGAGAAACAAAATATTGCTTGAACAGATTTTATTAGAAAGTCTACGTAACACAGTTTAGTAAAATAAGCTTACTTCTCAACCCAGGAGCTAAGGTTTTTACTCAGACATAATTATACAAACAGAGGTCGTAAATACAACAGCCATTTACAGTTAAAGAAAAGAAATAGCTCTCTGCATTCGCACGCGCTGTATGGAATTTCTGTGGAGGAAATGTGATTTTGGGAGAGAACGTGAATATTACAGAGAGTAAGCTTGGGGCAATTGTGCGCAGGTTTTTCTGATGAAGTGGTAGTGTTTATATAGAGGAGAGGAAGAAGAAGAAAACAGAAGAAGAGCTGGAGCATGCGTGCTAGTGGATTAACAAGATAAGGGAGGTAGATGGATTGGGGCTGCAGAACGCGTGAGGACTGTTGGCTGCCCCTTATCTTGTTGTCTGTAGGCGCCGCGAAGAAGGAAGAAGAAAAACTGTTCGCGCGTAGAATTTAGTTACGTCCGCCTCCTCTGTCCGCCCAGATCCACGCGGACGTCTCTGTCATCCTCGCCTCCGTCCGCCTAAACTCACGTGGACACAGCTGATGTTCGCGCCTCTGTCTTCCGTCCGCCTCTCTGTCCGCCCAGGCTCACGCGGACGCCTCTATGGTGTCCTCGCCTTCGTCCGCCTAAACTCACGCGGATAGAATGAATATGTTTTCTATTTTCACGCGATCTTCAACCGGCTCCAAATTCTTCGTTATAAGTCTGTTTTACTCGCCGTTTGTTGCGTTGGAAAGCTTGTGAGATAAACTATTTGATTCCAACACTTTTTCCTATATTTGTGATAAGTGCAAAATATATAGACTTTTAAGGGTTTAATTACCTTATAATTTGCAGTATTTTAAGTAATATTTCTCACTTATCTGACGATTTTCCTAGATTTATGTTTTGATACGAATTGATATATTTTATGTATTAAAATGCAGGAAAAAGTGTTGGAATCAAGTAGCTTACTTCACAAGCTTTCCAACGCAACAAACGGCGAGTAAAACGGACTTATAACGAAAAATCTGGAGCCGATTCAAGATTGGACTATACTCGTACACATATATATATATAATACACTTATAGCAAACGAGGCGGACAAGGGCAGGCTGCAACCGCCTCCATTTGGAGCGGACAAGAGAGGAGCATAACCGCCTCCATTTGGGCGGTAGAGAAGGAGACAACCGCCTCCATTTGGGCGGTAGAGAGGCGCACAACCGCCTCCATTTGGGCGGTAGAGAAGGAGACAACCGCCTCCATTTGGCGCGGTTGAAGAGGCGGACAAGAAGAAAACGCGCACCAGAACAGAATTTCGCACAGAGTTCTTCTTCGTTCTTCACTCGGCGCCGCAGTCGAACTACCTCATTAATTGCAGACGATCGCCCACCTTAATTTGTGCACGCGTGACTGTAATCAATTATCAATTGCTCTGCCCGATGAAATCTCTGATTGAAATCTTCACGGATCTGCACCAACTCCACCGCCATCTACTCAGTAGCTCACAATTCCTGTCACTTCTCCGTTGTCTGTTTCTGAAATCCTCCGCCTATATAAACCCACACTACTGGAAGCTAAATCACACAATCCATTCATCCAGTCATCCACGAATCCATCAATCGCTCCATTCACTCCATTCACTTCAGCAAAAATCCCTTCATCTATCAGTCCACGAAAGAACCCATTCGCTCACGCTCCACTCATTCCATTTACCTTCATCAAAAATCATAACCCATCCACTCCATAAAATTCCCACGTAACCACATATCCCACTTTCCATTTTATTTCCACTATTACGCACCAGCTCTACAGAAATAAATTAGCATACGGGGAAGCGCACGACGAAGTTGAAGCGAGGAGCCGAGTGAACTTCTAAACTGGAGTTACCTCTTACCCTTACTTTAATTTATTTAATGCATTCCTTATCTGTTATTGTTGTTTCTGTAACGATGAGCGAGTAATTATTTTAGCTTCCCGGGTTGGGAAGCGAACCTATTTCTAAATTCTGCTATGTATTTCTTCAAATAAATTTAGTTAACTGCAACAGTTCAATTCCTGGCCTTCAAGTGTTTTAATTATTTGGCCGGTAGTTAAAACAACCCTTGTAGTTATTTTATTAAAATGCGAGAGCTGAGAAAAATAACTAGACAAAGGAAGTTGAACCTAATTAACAGCTAGAAGCCTGATCCGGCCTATAGGTTAATTAGACTCTAATGGAAACTGCTCTTTATGCGATTAATTGTGTCCGGCCTAGAGCATTAGTCTGCTGCTAGGTCTAACAATTGGTTAGGATTCATTATACTTAGTCGTAAATGAATTAATTAAAGTTTCTGAGTTATTGCAGTAAAAATTAAAGGAAGAATTTAATAACAGGTAAAAAAGGGAATAGGTAAGCAAACAACCCGGGATGCACTTTTCTATTTATCACATTCACCACTCTTTAAATCCCTCTGTGTTTATTTAAATTGTTCTATCTCTCTCTGTAGTTTAGTTTCCTTTTAATCAACAAACCAAAACCGAAAAAGTGATATTTCCTGTTTTCTTTAATTTAACTTAATTTCCTAGTTAATCAAATATTTGTCAATTAATTGTACGAGGTCCCTGAGATCGACAACCCCATTTAATCACTATATCCGCAAAACGATAGGTACACTGCCTATGTGGTAGAAGTATTCACATATTTCTCCATCAAGTTTTTGGCGCCGTTGCCGGGGACCTCCGGCACGGTTAATTGACAATTATTATTTAATTGGGATAAGTTAAATTTTTCATTCTTTTATTTTTATTTTCTGTTTAAAATTTTCTCTTTATTTTGCCACGTATATAGTTAATCTAGTTTTTCCATATTCATACCAACTCGTCTTTATGCGTCGGACTCGATCTGCAGGAGAACCTATAGCTGAATTTCAGCCAGAGATCGAAAGAGTTCTCCACAGCAGGCGACAACTACAGTCTGCCATGACGACCAGACAAACTCTGGGGGAGTACCAACAACCATCAGTAGAAGGACGATCCTCTGCTATTGTCCTCCCTCAAGTGACGCAAACTGAGCTCGACGCCTGGCAATTCAAGACGAGCTTCATCACCACGTTGTACCACCAGGGACAATTCAGCGGACTTGACTCAGATGATGCCCCACACCACATCTTGCATTCCTGGACTTCTGCAATACATTCAACAAGACGGGGAACCTGAACGAGCGCATTCGTCTACAGCTGTTCCCCTATTCTCTGAAAGACGGAGCGTCCAGGTGGCTAAGGAGTCTGCAACCGGGTAGCATCCACACTTGGGCTGACTTGGCAAACAAGTTCCTGGCGAAGTACTATCCACCGTCAAAGACAAGGGAGAAGATCGCTGAAATCACAAACTTTTGTCAAGAACCAGGTGAGTCCCTGTATGATTCTTGGGATAGATTTAAGGAGCTGCAGATTCAATGCCCACACCATGGTATGAGTAGCGAAGAACTAGTACTGTCATTCTTTAAGGGATTAAATGATTCAAACAAGATGGTACTAAGTTCCTCATCTGGAGGAAACTTTATGGCAAGAACTGGGGATGAAGCGATGGAGCTTTTGGACACCATGACCGCTAGTACCAGACAGTGGTGCAAGAACAAGGGGAGAGGTGAGACAAAAGCAGGTATGTATAATATTCCCCCACAGGATCATTTATCCGCTCAACTAACAGCTCTTACTAAAGTTGTGGAAAAGTTAGCTGTAAACCAGACGCAACAGCAAACCGCGAAGGCAGCTACTTCTTCGCCTTTCCTGAATCCTTGCTGTGAGAATTGTGGAGGAGCCCACGAAACGTTCAACTGTGAAGGTCCTAGCTTTGCAGGTAACCCCGAAGAGCTAAAATCAATCAACAACAGACCAGGTAACCCTTATCCTAGCAATTTCAATCAGAATAATTGGAGGAATAATCAACAACCTCCATGGAGGGGTAATGATCAGTCTTTAGGTAATTTTGGGTTCAATCAAAATAGACCACCTTACTTTAGACAGCAGGAGCAATCCCAAAATTCTCAAGGAGGCAGTGGTAAAATTGAGAATATGCTGGCAGAAATCCTCAAACAAGGCCAAACTACAAACTCCAGGATTGCCGAAATAGAAGCTAAACTTTCTGAACAAGCCGCTAAAAACGCTGATCAAGCTTCTATCAACCTGAGCCTAGAGAGGCAAATGAGTCAAATTTCACAACAGCTGGCACAGCGACCGACGGGGTCACTTCCCAGTCAGCCTGACCCTAACCCAAGGGCGCATGCAAAAGCAGTAACTCTGAGAAGCGGCAAGGAACTAGTTTCTGATGTTCCAGAAGTTGAAAAAGATTTTAATAAGCCAGCTGAATCTCAACCTGAAGTGGAGGAAACAACAAATCCCAAGGGGAAGGAGTCTCCTGAATCTCTCACTATTAAACCTTCTCAACTCTCTTATAATCCTCCTATTCCATTCCCTAACAGACTAAAGAAAAAGAACATGGACGAGCAATATGGGAAATTTCTTAATATCTTTAAGAAATTAACTATTAATATCCCTTTTTCTGATGCTTTGTCTCAAATGCCTATGTATGCTAAATTTATGAAGGATATTTTGTCTAACAGGCGTTCTTTGCTAGAGTCTGACACAGTCAAGTTGACAGAAAGAGTATCTGCAGTTCTCCTGAAGAAACTGCCACCCAAGTTAGGAGATCCGGGTCTTCCCATCATTCCATGCGCTATCGAGAAGGTTGATTGCGGTAACGGTTTATGTGATTTAGGAGCGAGTATTAATTTGATGCCTTTATCTATTTTCAAGAAATTAGGTGTAGGTCAATGTGCTCCCACTTCTGTTCAGTTACAACTAGCAGACCGTTCCATAATCTATCCTAAAGGAAAAGTTGAGGACCTGGTAGTTTCTATTGATAAATTTTTTCCCTGCTGATTTTATCATCATTGATAGAGGAAGATACAGATGTACCACTAATTTTGGGCAGACCATTTATGAGAACTGCCACTCTCATTGATGTGGAAGGGGAAGTTATTCTAAGTTTCATGATGAGCAGGTTGTTTTCGACATGACACGCAACATGAAGCGTCCTGCCGCTGTTCAATCCTGCTTTGCAATAGATGTTATTGACTCTTTAGTGCAGGAAACTATTTTAAGCAAAGAAGAAGAGGAAATCCTGGAAAGATGTCTATGGCATCTTGCGAAGCTGATGATGAGGATCCAGATATGGCCCTCATGGCTGAGGAGTTAAACAAAAGGCGGCCACACTTCCACAAGTACCAGCAGCAATTTGAGAAAGTTGAGCGAAGTGCTGACCGGCCAAGACCATCTATTGAAAAACCTCCTACAGTGGAGATGAAACCTCTTCCCTCTCATTTGAAATATTCTTTTCTTAATGAACCATCGGAATTACCTGTTATAATCTCTTCTGACTTGACAGGAACTCAAGAGAAGCAACTACTGGAGGTGTTGCGCAATCACACATCAGCTATTGGTTGGTCGATAGCAGATATTAAAGGAATCAGCCCTCAGTTGTGTTCTCACCGAATCTATATGGAAGATAACTACCGACCATTGGCTCAGCCTCAGCGACGTCTTAACCCAGTCCTAAAAGAGGTAGTTAAGAAAGAGGTAATCAAACTACTCGATGCAGGCATTATTTACCCTATTTCAGATAGCAAATGGGTAAGTCCAGTTCAGGTAGTACCAAAGAAAGGAGGAATAACTGTGGTTCCTAATGAAAAGGGTGAGCTGATTACCCAGCGTCCCACTACAGGATGGCGGGTTTGTATTGATTATAGAAATTAAATGATGCCACTCGTAAGGACCATTTTCCATTACCTTTCATTGATCAAATGTTGGAAAGACTAGCTGGACATGACTACTACTGCTTTCTGGATGGCTTTTCAGGTTATTTTCAGATCCCTATAGCTCCTGAGGATCAGGATAAGACAACTTTTACCTGTCCGTATGGAACCTATAGTTATAAAAGAATGCCATTTGGATTATGTAATGCTCCTGCTACGTTTCAACGTTGTATGATGGCCATCTTTGCTGAATATATTGAGAAATGCATTGAGGTTTTTATGGACGATTTTTCTGTTTATGGTCTAACATTTGAATCCTGTCTAGAAAACCTTGATCTTGTGTTGTCCAGGTGTGAAGAAACCAATCTGGTGTTAAATTGGGAAAAATGCCACTTCATGGTTCGAGAAGGAATCGTCCTGGGCCACAAAATTTCTTCAAAAGGTATTGAGGTAGACCGGGCTAAAGTCGAGGTAATTGAAAAGCTCCCACCACCATCTTCTGTTAGAGATATTCGTAGTTTTCTTGGACACGCAGGTTTTTATAGAAGATTCATCAAAGATTTTTCCAAAATCTCTAAACCTCTGTGTGATCTACTTGCGAAGGATGTCAAGTTCCATTTTTCTGAAGAATGTCTGAAAGCTTTTAATTTATTAAAAGAAAAGCTAATTTCTGCACCTGTCGTTGTGTCTCCTGATTGGTCACTCCCTTTTGAGATAATGTGTGACGCTAGTGATTACGCTGTGGGAGCCGTGTTATGTCAAAAGGTTGATAAAATTCTTCGGGTAGTATATTATGCAAGTCGAACTTTAAATGATGCCCAGAAAAATTATGCGACCACAGAAAAAGAATTACTAGCTGTAGTTTTTGCTCTAGATAAGTTTCGATCTTATTTACTGGGTGGCAAAATTATTGTGCATACTGACCACTCTGCTCTTAAGTATTTGTTTGCTAAGGCAGAGTCTAAACCCAGGTTGATTAGGTGGATTCTCCTATTGCAAGAATTTGATATTGAGATCAGGGACAAAAAGGGAACACAAAATGTGGTAGCTGATCATCTGTCCAGAATGGAGGCATCTGATGACGGGACTCCCATCAACGAGTCATTCCCCGATGAGTCAGCATTTGCAGCTGAAGATGTTGAGGATCCATGGTTTGCTGATATCGCTAACTACCTTGTTAGGAAGATTGTTCCAGCTGATATGACTTATCAGCAGAGAAAGAGGTTCTTTTCCATTGTCAAACATTATTTTTGGGATGACCCTTATCTGTTTAAAGTCTGTGCAGATGGTATCATTAGGAGATGTGTCCAGAAGTCAGAGGTCAGAAATATTCTCCTCCATTGCCATTCCAGAGAAGCCGGTGGACATCATGGCGCCACTCGAACCGCTGCAAAAATACTAGAATCAGGTTTTTTCTGGAACACCCTTCACAAGGATTGTCATATGTTTGTTTCGACATGTGATCGGTGTCAAAGGCAAGGTAATCTATCTCGTCGGAATGAGCTACCACTGAATAACATGTTAGAAGTTGAGCTATTTGACGTCTGGGGTATTGACTTTATGGGTCCCTTCCCAAACTCTTTCGGTAATCTTTACATCTTAGTAGCTGTTGATTATGTTTCAAAATGGGCGGAAGCCCTTGCCTGTTCTACTAATGATGCTAAAATTGTTGTGAAGTTCCTGAAGAAAAATATTTTCACTCGATTCGGCGTTCCTCGAGCCATAATCAGTGACGGTGGCTCCCATTTCTGTAACCGCCAGTTTGAAGCACTATTAAAGAAATATGGGGTTCGACATAAGGTTTCCTTACCCTACCATCCTCAAACAAATGGGCAGGCCGAAGTGACGAACCGAGAGCTCAAGTGGATCTTGCAAAAGACGGTGAACTCTTCTCGAAAGGATTGGTCACTTCGATTAGATGAAGCACTCTGGGCCTACCGCACTGCTTTCAAGACACCAATTGGCATGTCTCCCTACAAGTTGGTTTTTGGGAAGGCATGCCACTTGCCTGTGGAATTAGAATACAAGTCATATTGGGCCCTGAAAGCTCTTAATTTTGACCTACAGCAAGCCGGTGATAAACGTAAGTTCCAGCTGACAGAGTTGGAGGAACTCAGGAACGAATCTTATGAGAATGCTGTAATATATAAGGAACGTACCAAGCGCTGGCATGACAAGATGATTGCCAATCGGGAACTCAAGGTGGGGGACCAAGTTACTTTTCAACTCCAGGCTCAGATTCTTCCCAGGTAAGCTGAAATCATACTGGTCAGGACCTTACCCTATTATTAGCATTTCCCCATTCGGTGCGATTGAACTCGCCAATGCAAAGGGGGAAACATTTAAAGTCAATGGGTCAAGAGTCAAGAAATTTCTGGGTACTACACTGGATCAAGCTGCTACATATGAAATATCTCTTAAAGATCCAACTGCAGGTTAGCTACTTCACAAAGTCCAGCCAATGACTATAAAGAGGGCAGCTGACTGGGAGGCAACCCAGGGGTAATTTTCAAATTCATGTTTTATAAGCTACGCATCTATTTCTCTCTAATATTTGTGATATATATAATAAAAAAAAAAAAGGGCGAGGAAGAAAGAAGAGAAGGAGATAATTGTACCTGTGCTATTAACGCAACGCTTCCTAGCGTTATTTTGGTATTTGACAGTGTGTGTAGGTAAACCGTTTGTTGCAATCACTCCAAGCTGAACCCTTGCTTAGACTCAAGTGTGAGGAACATCGACCCCACCGCCAATGCTTTAAGTGTGAGGAAGGGCACCTTCCTCAATCTCACGATATCAGGGGAGTCTCAGTTCCTTTATTTTTAATATTTATGTTCAGCCACTCGAGCTTTAACTGTTGATTCATGAGTCTGGCATATTTTGAAAGGTCTTTTCTTGATTATTTTATGAACAATGAGGACATTGCTCCTCTTAAGTGTGAGGAAGTTTAGACCTTTCCCTGAAAATATGCCAGTAGTACCTAATGCCACACTTGATTTTTATTGTTCTCTAATTATGATAGTAAGCTTCTCTAAAGGCCAATACATGTTGAATTTTCGGGCTAAATTTTTGTGGAAGTTTCTGAAATCAAGCCTGATGACAACCTCAAGAATCGTTCTGCTTGACGTTGTTTGTATGTATCAAATTCTTTTTACAAAATTAAATCTATTTTCACTGAAATCTGGTGGATAAGCTGATTGTGGAAATTGACTACCTTAGCTGGCAATCATGGGACTAAGTGAAAGTTTGGTATGGAAAGGATAAGGCAAGGTACTCCTCTGATCATATAATGAAGTTTTCTGAACCAAAACAGGCCTCGTTCATTCGGTTATTAAGTCCTTGGGGTGCCTTATCACCCATCTACCTAAGGTCTTGTGATCTGGGATAGAAGGCCCAAAACCGCTACATGGGTGAAGAGAAAAGTCTGGGGGATGAAAACAATTGTGCAAACAATGAAAAAAAAAACAAAACAAAAGAAAAAAAAAATGAACATGCAAAACTCTTAATAATTGTCACAATTTTTCATATTTTGATCATGAGTATGTGGTGTTGAAAGGTATCACGGAATAAGGTGTTACTTCACACCCCTTGTCATCCAAAGGTTAGAGAAAAGAAATTGGTGGAAGGTTCCAAGCTAATCTATGTTCAATTTTTACAATCTGACTTATCCATGCTCTTATTAAAAATTTTCTGTTTCACTGTTTACAAAAACCTACATCTAAGAGCAGGATTATTCTTTTGATTGCCATTTAGCTTGATTTCCTTCCACGATTGTTGAATCCCGGAGTTTGATACTGTACCTTAGAGAAAGTTTGTTCTTTATTTGCTTGAGGACAAGCAAAAGTTAAGTGTGAGGAAGTTTGATAAGTGCGAAATATATAGACTTTTAAGGGTTTAATTACCTTATAATTTGCAGTATTTTAAGTAATATTTCTCACTTATCTGACGATTTTCCTAGATTTATGTTTTGATACGAATTGATATATTTTATGTATTAAATGCAGGAAAAAGTGTTGGAATCAAGTAGCTTACTTCACAAGCTTTCCAACGCAACAAACGGCGAGTAAAACGGACTTATAACGAAAAATCTGGAGCCGATTCAAGATTGGACTATACTCGTACACATATATATATAATACACTTATAGCAAACGAGGCGGACAAGGGCAGGCTGCAACCGCCTCCATTTGGAGCGGACAAGAGAGGAGCATAACCGCCTCCATTTGGGCGGTAGAGAAGGAGACAACCGCCTCCATTTGGGCGGTAGAGAGGCGCACAACCGCCTCCATTTGGGCGGTAGAGAAGGAGACAACCGCCTCCATTTGGCGCGGTTGAAGAGGCGGACAAGAAGAAAACGCGCACCAGAACAGAATTTCGCACAGAGTTCTTCTTCGTTCTTCACTCGGCGCCGCAGTCGAACTACCTCATTAATTGCAGACGATCGCCCACCTTAATTTGTGCACGCGTGACTGTAATCAATTATCAATTGCTCTGCCCGATGAAATCTCTGATTGAAATCTTCACGGATCTGCACCAACTCCACCGCCATCTACTCAGTAGCTCACAATTCCTGTCACTTCTCCGTTGTCTGTTTCTGAAATCCTCCGCCTATATAAACCCACACTACTGGAAGCTAAATCACACAATCCATTCATCCAGTCATCCACGAATCCATCAATCGCTCCATTCACTCCATTCACTTCAGCAAAAATCCCTTCATCTATCAGTCCACGAAAGAACCCATTCGCTCACGCTCCACTCATTCCATTTACCTTCATCAAAAATCATAACCCATCCACTCCATAAAATTCCCACGTAACCACATATCCCACTTTCCATTTTATTTCCACTATTACGCACCAGCTCTACAGAAATAAATTAGCATACGGGGAAGCGCACGACGAAGTTGAAGCGAGGAGCCGAGTGAACTTCTAAACTGGAGTTACCTCTTACCCTTACTTTAATTTATTTAATGCATTCCTTATCTGTTATTGTTGTTTCTGTAACGATGAGCGAGTAATTATTTTAGCTTCCCGGGTTGGGAAGCGAACCTATTTCTAAATTCTGCTATGTATTTCTTAAATAAATTTAGTTAACTGCAACAGTTCAATTCCTGTCCTTCAAGTGTTTTAATTATTTGGCCGGTAGTTAAAACAACCCTTGTAGTTATTTTATTAAAATGCGAGAGCTGAGAAAATAACTAGAAAGGAAGTTGAACCTAATTAACAGCTAGAAGCCTGATCCGGCCTATAGGTTAATTAGACTCAATGGAAACTGCTCTTTATGCGATTAATTGTGTCCGGCCTAGAGCATTAGTCTGCTGCTAGGTCTAACAATTGGTTAGGATTCATTATACTTAGTCGTAATGAATAATTAAAGTTTCTGAGTTATTGCAGTAAAAATTAAAGGAAGAATTTAATAACAGGTAAAAAAGGGAATAGGTAAGCAAACAACCCGGGATGCACTTTTCTATTTATCACATTCACCACTCTTTAAATCCCTCTGTGTTTATTTAAATTGTTCTATCTCTCTCTGTAGTTTAGTTTCCTTTTAATCAACAAACCAAAACCGAAAAAGTGATATTTCCTGTTTTCTTTAATTTAACTTAATTTCCTAGTTAATCAAATATTTGTCAATTAATTGTACGAGGTCCCTGAGATCGACAACCCCATTTAATCACTATATCCGCAAAACGATAGGTACACTGCCTATGTGGTAGAAGTATTCACATATTTCTCCATCAATTTGATACATAAAATCTATCAGTCCATATCAAGACATAAATCTTAGGAAAAACATACGATAAGTGAGAAATATTATCCTGAAAGTGAGTTAGTATAGGGTAAATTAAACCCTTAAATGTCTATGTATTTCTCACTTATCAAACTCCCCCACACTTATCTTTTGCTTGTCCTCAAGCAAATCTTTCTGACATAATGTTTAAACAAGTTAAACAGACAATAATCAAGTAAGGAGAGCACAGAAGAGGTAATTGCCAATCTTTTCAGATTTTAAAAGGGTACTAAAAACATTAATTTTATTAGATATATTTCTCTATTTCTGAGAATAACTCTGTAGTCCTACAAAAGAAAGAGAAGTAATACCATGAGAATTCTGCTTTTAACCCTAAGCCAATCCACCATTTTCTTTCACATTTCCTTGAACGACAAGGGGCATGAAGTAAAATCTTATTCCATTATACCTTTAAATGCCACATACTCATGATCCATAATGACGATTTTTTTCATTTTAGTACCGAATGCACAGATACTTCAATTTTGAAGTTCACTTTTCTTTCACCTCAGACTTTTCTCTCCACCCTTGTAGCGGTTTTGGGTCTACTATCCCAGATAATGAGTACCTTAGGTAGCCGGGTGATGAAGCACCCCTAAGAACTTAATAACCGAGTGGACGAGGCCTGTTTAGGATCAGAATATGCCTATTTGGATCAGAGGAGTACCTTGCCTTGTTCTTTTTCCACCATTTCATTCCAATTCATATCCAGGCTCAAAATCAAAACAAAATTCAAATGATAATTTCCTCAGATTTTTTGAGTAAGGAGCAGAGTGTTTTTTTTTGTGTACCCTTTAAACCTGTTAATACCAGCATTACTCCCTCTATGGCTCCTTCTTTGATTATTAATCACTTAACAACTTTAAACACAGTGTCGAAAAAGAAAACTTAAGAGCAAGCTTTTGATTATTATCTCTCCTCCACACTTGAACCAAAGCAATGCCCTCATTGCATAGAAAGAATTAAAATAACAGGGCATGCAAACTACCTGGGTAATGATCAAAAAGCATGGTAATAAGAGATATTTAGATTTAAAGAGCAAGGTATGGATAGTGTACTCCCTAGAGTTTGGCAGAGTATGTAGTGTAGCTCCCCCACACTTGAGTTCAGCTGTCGGAATGTGTAAGATGTACCTGGAATAAATATTCTAAACAGCCAGAAGAACACAAGTTAATTCTCCTCGTTCTCTCTTCTTTCTTTTTATTTCACTCTTTTTTTTGGCATAAATAAAATACAGAATATAAACACAATACAGATTAAAAAGATAGATAGTAGGGTGCCTCCTACCAAGCTGCCCATCTTTAAGGTCTTTCGCTAGACCGTACCTCAGTGATTTAAGTTGTAACTGGTTCTTTGAGAAAAAGCGCAAAAGCTTCTTCGTAGTCTAACGTGTTTCCCATATATAACTTGATACGAGCTCCATTGACTTTAAATGATCCTCCTTTCTTATCTTCTAATTCTACCGCTCCATAAATAGAGGTGGATATTATTTTAAATGGTCCAGACCAGAAGGATTTTAATTTACCTGGGAAGAACTTTAGTCTGGAATTATAAAGGAGGACATAATCTCCCACTTTGAAGTCTCGCTTGGCAATCATCTTATCGTGCCAACGCTTGGTCTTCTCCTTATAAATCACTACATTTTCATATGAGTTGTACCTTAGTTCTTCTAGTTCTGTCAACTGGAACTTTCGTTTTTCACCGGCTTGTTGTAGATCGAAGTTCAACACCTTTAGAGCCCAATAAGATTTATGCTCTAATTCCACAGGCAGGTGACATGCCTTCCCAAAAACTAGTTTGTAGGGAGACACGCCGATAGGTGTTTTGAAGGCGGTACAGTATGCCCAGAGTGCATCATCCAATTTAATAGACCAATCCTTTCGAGAAGAGCTCACCGTCTTCTGTAGAATCCATTTTAGCTCTCTATTTGTTATCTCTGCCTGACCATTCGTCTGAGGATGGTAAGGTAGAGCAACCTTATGTCGGACTCCATATTTTTTCAGGAGAGCATCAAATTGGTGATTGCAGAAGTGAGATCCACCATCGCTGATTATTGCTCTAGGAACACCGAATCGACTGAAAATGTTCTTCTTTATGAACTTCATCACAACTTTACCATCATTAGTAGAGCAAGCAAGGGCTTCCGCCCACTTAGAAACATAATCTACTGCTACTAAGATGTATAAATTTCCAAATGAATTGGAAGGGCCCATAAAATCAATCCCCCAAACATCAAACAATTCGACTTCTAGCATATTGTTCAAGGGTAGTTCATTACGGCAAGAAATATTACCTTGCCTTTGACACCGATCACAAGTAGATACAAAGGCATGACAGTCCTTGTGAAGGGTGTTCCAATAGAAACCGGATTCAAGTACCTTTGCAGCTGTACGGTTTGCACCGTGATGTCCGCCGGTTTCTCTAGAATGGCAATGGAGAAGAATATTTCTGATCTCCGTCTCTGGGACACATCTCCTGATAATACCATCTGCACAGATTTTGAAAAGAAATGGATCATCCCATAAATAATGTTTGACAATAGAAAGAACCTTTTTCTCTGCTGATAATTCATATCAGCTGGGATGATCTTTGTAGCCAGATAATTTGCAATATCGGCAAACCAAGGGTCTCTTGCCGTTTGAATTGTGAAAACTGCTGCCTCGTCCGGGAAAATTCATTGATGGGTCTGTCGTCTTCTGGTCCCTCCATTCTTGATAAGTGGTCAGCCACGACATTCTGGATACCTCTCTTATCCCTTATCTCGATGTCGAATTCTTGTAGGAGAAGTATCCATCTTATCAATCTTGGTTTTGCATCTGCTTTGGCAAATAAATACTTGAGGGCAGAATGATCAGTATGAATAATGACCTTACTACCCAATAAATATGAACGGAATTTATCCAAAGCGAAGACGACTGCCAGCAATTCTTTTTCGGTGGTGGCATAATTTTTCTGAGCATCATTAAGAGTGCGGCTTGCATAATAAATTACTCTCAGAACCTTATCCAATTTCTGGCACAAAACAGCACCCACCGCATAATCACTGGCGTCACACATGATTTCAAAAGGTTGTGACCAGTCGGGTGATACAACAATAGGAGCAGAGACAAGTTTTTCTTTCAACAAATTAAAAGCTGCTAAACATTCATCAGAAAAATGAAATTTAGCATCTTTTGTCAGTAAAGTGCAGAGAGGCTTAGAAATCTTGGAAAAGTTTTTAATGAATCGTCTGTAAAAACCAGCATGTCCAAGAAAACTTCGGATACCTCTGACAGTAGTAGGAGGTGGAAGTTTTTCTATTACCTCAATTTTAGCGCGGTCCACCTCAATACCTTTGGAAGACACGTTATGTCCTAGCACGATCCCTTCTCGAACCATGAAGTGACATTTCTCCCAGTTCAGGACTAGATTTGTGTCTTCACACCTGGCCAAAATAAGATCAAGATTCTCCAGGCAAGTATCAAATGTCGAACCAAACACAGAGAAGTCATCCATAAAGACTTCTATGCATTTTTCAATATAGTCAGAGAAAATAGCCATCATGCACCGTTGAAAGGTAGCTGGTGCATTACATAATCCAAACGACATTCTTTTATAGGCGTATGTTCCATAAGGACAGGTAAAAGTAGTTTTATCCTGATCTTCTGGAGCAATTGGGATCTGAAAGTATCCTGAATAGCCATCTAGAAAACAATAATAGTCCTGACCTGCTAACCTTTCCAGCATTTGGTCAATAAAAGGTAAGGGGAAGTGATCCTTACGTGTGGCAGTATTCAATTTCCTGTAGTCTATACAGACTCTCCACCCGGTAGTAGTGCGTTGAGGAATCAACTCACCTTTCTCGTTGGGAACTACAGTTATTCCACCCTTTTTGGGTACCACCTGCACTGGGCTTACCCATTTGCTATCTGAAATCGGATAAATTATTCCAGCGTCAAGTAGTTTTATTACCTCTTTCTTGACCACCTCCTTTAGATTGGGGTTGAGACGCCTCTGTGGTTGTGCTAATGCCCTGAAATCATCTTCCATGTAAATTCGATGAGAGCACAGAGATGGGCTTATACCTTTGATATCCGCTATTGACCAACCGATAGCGGTTTTATGACGGCATAGCACCCCTAAAAGTTGCTTCTCCTGCACATCTGTCAATTTAGAAGAGATAATAACTGGTAGATCAGATGGCTTTTTAGAAAAGCGTATTTTAAATGAGGGGGAAGAGGTTTCATTTCGACTGTAGGTGCTTTTTCGATGGATGGCTTTGGTCTGTCTGCGTTTCTTTCTACTGGCTCGAATCTTTGTCGGTAGGACTGGAAATATGGCTTATGTTTGTTTAACTCTTCAGCCATGAGAGCAATATCGGGATTTTCGTCTTCAGCTTCACAAGATGCCATAAGACATCTTTCCAAAATTGTTTCTTCATCTCTGCTGAAGAACGTCTCTGTACTAAAGAGTCAATAGTGTCAATAGAAAAACAAATTTGTGTATCAGAAGAATGCTTCATGTTCCGGGTCATGTTGAAAACTACCTGCTCATCATGAAGTCTTAAAATTATTTACCTCTTTCAACATCAATTAAAGTTCTCGCAGTTCTCATAAAAGGTCTACCTAAGATTAGTGGGACATCTTTATCTTCCTCAATGTCTATAACAATGAAATCAGCGGGGAAAATAAACTTGCCAACAGAAACCACTAAATCTTCAATTTTTCCTTCGGGGTGAATTATGGAACGATCAGCTAGTTGGAGCTGAACAGGAGTAGGAGAGCATTGACCTATGCCCAATTTCTTGAATATAGATAAAGGCATTAAGTTAATACTTGCGCCTAAATCGCATAACCCGTTACCACAATTTATGTCTTCAATTGCGCAAGGAATGATAGGGAGACCTGGATCTCCCAACTTCGGTGGTAGCTTCTTCATGAGTACTGCAGAAACTCTTTCGGTTAATTTCACCGTGTCATTTTCCTGTAAAGATCGCCTGTTAGACAAGATATCTTTCATAAATTTCGCATAAATAGGCATTTGTGTTAAGGCATCAGAAAAAGGAATATTAATAGTTAATTTCTTAAAAATGTTAAGAAATTTTCCAAATTGGTCATCCAAATTCTTCTTCTTTAATCTATCAGGAAATGGGATTGGAATATCATATGTAACCTGTGACGGTTTAATAGTAAGGGATGCAGGAGACTCCTTCTCCTTGGAAATGTTACGTCTTCTTTGTCAGATTTTTGTTCATTAGATTTCTCCTCGGTTTCAGGGGCATCGGATACCAGCTCTTTCCCGCTCCTTAGGGTTATTGATTTTGCATGCTCCCTGGGATTTGGATCCGTCTGGCTCGGGAGTGACCCTGCTGGTCTTTGAGCCAACTGTTGGGAATATGACCTATCTGTCTTTCTAAATTCGTGGTTATAGTAGCCTGATCAGCAACTTTGGCTTCTATCTCAGAAATTTTTGAATTCATTGCCTGACCTTGTTTCAGAAGCTGATTCATCATGCCTTTTAGTTCGCCCATGTCTCCTTGTGAGTTGGTTGGCTGTTCCTATTATCGGTTGTACTGCGGTTATCGGTTTTGGTTAAAACCTTGGTTGCTCGACTGTGGGTCATAACTCCTCCATGGTTGTTGATTGCTCCTCCAATTATTTTGGTTGTAGGAGTTCGGATAAGGATTTGGTGGTCTGTTGTTAATCAGACTTACCTCCTCAAGGGTCCTGTTGCAACCTGAGCCATCACAGTCTGTGGTTTCATGAGCTCCTCCACAGTTTTCGCAACAGGGAGTCAGATATGGGGAAGTGGCTACTGTTTTCACAGCTTTTTGTTGTGGTTGGCTAAGAGTTAGTTTCTCCACAACTTTTGTGAGTGCAGCTAATTGAGCAGATACATGATCCTGCGGGGGAATACTGTAGATACCGGTTTCTTCTTTCTTTACTTCACCTCTCCCCTTATTTTTACACCATTGTCTGGTGCTGGCGGTCATCTGGTCCAGTAGATCAACTGCTTCTTCTCCGGTCATTTTCATAAAAGTTCCTCCAGATGAGGAACTTAGCAACAATTTGTTAGAATCATTTAAGCCTCTAAAGAATGATAAAACAAGCTCCTGGCTACTCATACCGTGATGTGGGCATAATATCTGTAATTCTTGAATCTATCCCACGAATCATAGAGAGATTCACCTGGTTCTTGATAGAAGTTTGTGATCTCAGCAATTTTCTCTCTTGTTTTGGACGGGGGATAGTATTTCGCCAGAAATTTGTTTGCTAACTCAGCCCAACTGTGGATACTACTGGGTTGTAAACTTCTCAACCACCTGGAGGCGCCATCTTTCAATGAATAGGGGAACAATTGCAGACGGATGCGTTCGTTCAGATCTCCTGTTTTGTTAAAAGTGTTACAAAAATTAAGAAATGCAGATATATGGTGTGGAGCATCATCTGAATCTAGCCCGCTGTATTGGCCCTGGTGGTAGAGTGTGGTAATGAAACTGGTTTTGAATTGCCAGACATCTAGTTCAGCCTGAGTGACCTGAGGAAGGACAATAGCAGAAGGCCTCCCTTCAACTGACGGTTGCTGGTATTGGCTGAGAGTTTGTCGAGTTGCCATCTCTACACGTTGTTGTCCTTTCTCTGTGGAGAAATCTTTCAATCTCAGGTTCAAAATCATTTTGAGGACTACCTGCAGATCGAGTACGACGCATATATAGAAATAACTAAAGTGTTAATGTTAGGAGTTAGTATACTGGAAATTTGAAGTTAGTAGTTAGTATACTGGAATTAAATGACAGAAACTTTAAATGACAGAAATTATAAGTTAGTAGTTAAGGACAGAAATTATAAGTTAGGAATTAGTTTACAGAAATAAACTGACAGAAATTTAAATGTTAAGGACAATGGAATTTAAATGACAATGGAAATTAAATGTTAAGGACAATGGAAATTAAATGTTAAGGACAATGGAAATTAAATGACTGAAAAATAAATGACAGTAAAATAAAGAGTTAGTAATTAGATGTCCGAAGTCCGATGTCCGTAGTTAGATGTCCGAAGTCCGATATTTAGATTGTTAAACAGAAAACTCAATAAAATTAAAAACTGTCAGTTAACCGTGCCGGAGGTCCCCGGCAACGGCGCCAAAAACTTGTTGGAGTAAAAGTGTGTTAAACTTCTACCACTTAGGCAGTGTACCTAATCGTTTTGCGGAATAGTGGAATTGTGGGGTGTCGAACTCTTGGGGACCTTGCTGTGGTTTAACTGATAGTGCAATTTAATTGAGAATTCTAATTAGACTACTGAACAGAAACTTATCTTTTTCTGAGAGAAATTGTGGTTTAGAACTTAGTGCAAACAAAACAGTAAAAAGAACAATTAATTAAAACAGATTAAAAATAGCAGTTATGAAACTCTTTTATTTTTAAGGCACCCCCGGTTGTTCTGCTCACCTATTTTACTCAATTATATTATTGTAGACTTCCCCACTTTAGCAATAAACTCAAGAATCTTAATTAGTTTATTGACCGTTTCCTGTCTAATAAACCCTGATCAACTTAAACAACAAGCGCAAATCTTGCTCAAGTTATTAATAAATTAATCGCATTATTAATAATTCCTATTGGAAACTGGTTAACCTATAGGTGAAAACTCACTTCTAGTCGTTAACCTGTTTTGACTTCTCTTGTCTAGAATCTTGTCTCAGCACTGCATTTTGACAAGAAACTACAAATATCACTTTAATAAATGGCCTAAATATTAAAGCGCATTAAGGAGGAGAAACAAAATATTGCTTGAACAGATTTTATTAGAAAGTCTACGTAACACAGTTTAGTAAAATAAGCTTACTTCTCAACCCGGGAGCTAAGGTTTTTACTCAGACATAATTATACAAACAGAGGTTGTAAATACAACAGCCATTTACAGTTAAAGAAAAGAAATAGCTTTCTGCATTCGCACGCGCTGTATGGAATTTCTGTGGAGGAAATGTGATTTTGGGAGAGAACGTGAATATTACAGAGAGTAAGCTTGGGGCAATTGTGCGCAGGTTTTTCTGATGAAGTGGTAGTGTTTATATAGAGGAGAGGAAGAAGAAGAAAACAGAAGACGAGCTGGAGCATGCGTGCTAGTGGATTAACAAGATAAGGGAGGTAGATGGATTGGGGCTGCAGAACGCGTGAGGACTGTCGGCTGCCCCTTATCTTGTTGTCTGTAGGCGTCGCGAAGAAGGAAGAAGAAAAACTGTTCGCGCGTCGAATTTAGTTACGTCCGCCTCCTCTGTCCGCCCAGATCCACGCGGACGTCTCTGTCGTCCTCGCCTCCGTCCGCCTAAACTCACGCGGACACAGCTGATGTTCGCGCCTCTGTCTTCCGTCCGCCTCTCTGTCCGCCTAGGCTCACGCGGACGCCTCTATGGTGTCCTCGCCTCCGTCCGCCTAAACTCACGCGGACAGAATGAATATGTTTTCTATTTTCACGCGATCTTCAACCGGCTCCAGATTCTTCGTTATAAGTCCATTTTACTCGCCGTTTGTTGCGTTGGAAAGCTTGTGAGATAAACTATTTGATTCCAACACTTTTTCATATATTTGATACATAAAATCTATCAGACCTTATCAAGACATAAATCTTAGGAAAAACATACGATAAGTGAGAAATATTATCCTGAAAGTGAGTAAGTATAGGGTAAATTAAACCCTTAAATGTCTATGTATTTCTCACTTATCAAGTACTCAAACATTCACAATTACAATACTTAGTACAATAGTTTAGGTTCTTTTATTTGTTCACCCATTCCCATTACTCTAATGCATTAAAATTTAGCATTAAGGAAGAGCTCTTACCTTGAGCTTACAATTCCTTCATTCCCTTTTCAATTCTCTTCTTCCTTCCTTCCTTGTCCAAATCGGTTTTGTGGGAATGGAGTTGCCAAACTCCATTCCCACCACCCAAGCACACAAAGACAAGCATAATTAATACACTAACCCTTAGATTTATGCTAGTTCATTGAAGTGTTTAAAATACAAATTCTAGGGTTTACCTATGGAGTGCTTTAGGAGGGGTTTTAGCCCTTGGTTCAAGAAGGTGTTCTCACCACCATTGGAGGGTTGAAGCAAAGCTCCAAAACAAGAGGAAAAACAAGGTAAGAGAGAGAGACCTAAAATCGGCCATACCAAGAGATGGAGCAAAGTGAGGTCTTTCTTGGAGATTTTTACCTTGTTGGAAAGAGGAGACTCCAAGCTTCACAATGGTGTGCTTTTCTCTTCAAATGGGGAAAACCCATGGAGATGAAGTTGCTCATTTTCGGATTTTTGAAAAGATAGAAATGTAGAGGAAGATGAGGGGATTACAAATATGTAATTATTTTTGAGTTTGGAGCATGAATGGAGCTTGTACAAGGAGAGGAAGTTGAGGCAGCCATGGAGGCTCCATTTTCGCCCAGCACAGCGAGAGAGAGGGAAGAAAATCGGTGGAGAGAGGTGAGGAAGAAGAAGAAGAAAAGTGAGAGGAGAGAGAGGGAGGGAAGTGTTTTATGTTTTTGCTTTTTACTTTCCTCTCTCTTCCTTCTCTTTCTTTCTTTCTTTATTACTAGCTTAGAGTGTGTGTGAGTGGGTTGACTCCCTTAATAGAAACCGGCCCCACTATATTAGTAAGCTAGAGCTTTTTCGTCTTTTACAGAAAACGCTTGTTATTTTACCCGGTTTGGATACTATTCACTAACCGGGCCCGTTTTCCGGAATTTTCTCGTTTAATTATTTTTATTGATTATTAAGCTTCCATAAATGCTTAATAATTATTATTTAATGATTTATAATTTTTACGGGTCTGTTTGACCACTTAAAATCACGTTTTCGGGTGTTCTCGAAAAACGTGCGCTAAAGCTCTATTAGCGTTTTAATACATTTCTTGGATCCGTTTTCTTCGGGAATCGTTCCCGTATACTAATTAGGCACGAATAAGCCTTAGGAATCCTCATAATACTCTAACCGAGGTCTCGTACCTTCTTTGGTTATTTAACGCTCCTTTTAGCGTTTTCCGCTTTCTGAGCGTTTCCTCATTTCTTTGGATTTATTTTCCTTACCAAAAATTACATAGGCACTATTAGGCCTTTAAATACCATATTAAATATTCTAATCACCATATTTAAGTTCGGGGTATTTCAGTTGTCTTCTCTACCAGCAAGGTGGCATTCTCATGGACCAGGCCAGCTTTCTCTTGCTCATGCATGGCCCTCGCTTGCTCTTCAAGAGCAGCTTTTTCCTTCACCAACACATTATTTTCTTGAATAAGCTCTTCTCCTTCATAAGAGCAGTGTTCTCTCGAGTTAGAGCGATCTTCTCTTGTTCAAGAGCAGCATTTTTTTTTCAAAAGTAGTTTCCTCTCTGCAAGAACAGACTTCTCATTGAGGAGTGCGGCCCTCTCTCGGTCATGCGCAGCTTGGACCTGCTCCAGTAATACTTCCAAATCAAAAAGATTCTACAATCGGTCACTCCTTTCTTGAACAAAACAATTTCGTACCTGTTTTAGGGAGGACACCTCGGCCTCTAATGAGCGAGTTCGGCTTTTGAGGATGAAGGCTTCGTCTCTCAATTTTTTTAAATAAGGCTCATACTCATCACGTTGTCGGGTGCATTCCCACCGGGTGATACGTAGCCCCTGGTTTAAAGTATCGGTCAGCCATTTCACTTGGGTCGCAATTTCATCATTGATATTATCCACATAGTGACTGTGGACAGACCGAGACACCTCCAGCTCATCTTGAGCATTATTAGCTCGACACTCCTCATAATGGAGTTTGGACTTCAAACTCTTTGTATGGACGTCCACACTCTGGGCGAAAGCAATAGTTTACAAAAAAAAAACATATATGAGCGAAATAGAATGAGCAAGATAAAAAATGAGACAAACAACAAAAATAGCACACTCGAAAAATTCCCTGCCATATGAAATCAAGTGCTTGTTTAAGAGGTATAGAGTGGCGCATGATAACATTTGCTCCACCATCCCCAATTCACAGCTTCTCCTTTGCAGATGTCGTGGTGCGCAGGGGGCGAAGATACCATCAGGGAGTTAGACTTCCTGATGGTTTCCTTCCACAAATCACAATAAGAGGGAGATTTGGGCACAATAAAAAGTGGTAGCGGCTGACCACGATGATAGAACCAGCCCGCTTTGTCTGAAAGACCATAAAACGAACCGCTATCCATAGGAGAAGGTGGCGAGGAGGATGCACTAATATTTTCTCTCTTTTTACTGTGAAGCTTTGGATTCTCAGGCATCACCCAGTATTGGAAGTTTTTTTCGTTCATTGAAGAATCCTCAGTAGTTGCCGCCTGGACCTCAGACCTCTCTTCTCCTTTTGAGGTCTCTTCAGGTATGGCTTCCCTTTCACTTATAGTCTCATCACCAGTAATAGCATCAATGTCTATTATCAAGGAAGCCCTAGCTTTCTTTGTAACGTGTTTTACTCTCCCTTCCTTCGGCTTGGAGGTAACACTTTTATGTTTTGCAAAATGAGCTTTCTGCTCAGCAGCAACCCTTGGAGGCGCCCAGGCGCATTGACCTCTATAGTTTTAGGGGCTGCAAAAGCAACATAAAAGGGGAAAGGAAATAATAGAGAAAACAAAAGAAAATTTACAAACAAAAATAGGCACCTTCAGGGAAAGAATCGGAAACAGGTGCCCTCTTCTCAAGGATGTTTTTAGGGGCAAAATTTGAAGAAAAATAGCTCGACAAGTCAGGGAATAAAGAAAAAATAGGGGTCGGACACTCAAACTTGCTACCCGCACGGGGGCTGAGATTGAGGCCCGACCCTAGAGTAAGGGCAAGAAATACACGGCGTCTGCACTTTGGACTTATGTGTCATGTACCTGGCAAACTAGGGGAACCTAGGGACCCGGACAGTCCTGAGTCCTATTCTTTTTTGGAGTTATGTTTTTTCTTCTGCCTTTTGACTGCCACTGGTGGAACTGAGGCCTTATATTACGGTCCAAAACCCTGTTTAATTATGGTTCTAGACCGTAGTTAATGCGGCAGTCACCTAAGACGGAGACGTCTTTAATTACGGTTTAAAACCGTAATTAAAGGCCTTTTCCCAGTCCCGCGTGTTAGGGACTTTACATTACGGTTCGAAGGAAAACCGTAATCTAAAGTGAATAGATTACGGTTTCTGATAAAACCATAATCTAAAGTCCAACGGCGTGCATGCGCCAAAGCACTTTAGATTACGGTTTTCCTTCGAACCGTAAAGTAAAGTGTTTTTTATTATTATATTTTTTTTATTACAGATCTACACAATTGTAACAGATGGTAAAATTGCAACTGATATGCAACAGAGTTCAGAATTGCAACAGATATGCAGAAACTGCATAATTGCAACACACCTGAATCAAATTGCAACAAAACACATTCATTCTCTGCATAAAATTGCAACTGATAACAACATATTTAAATACACCAGAATCTGTTACAGCAGATACATACAAATCTGTTATAGCAACAAAAAAAATTCTCTGCAATACAGTAGAATATGTTACTTACGACAGCTAGCAATTCAGTAAATGTCATTTCAGTTTCATGCCACTACACTATATACAAAAAGCTAGCTAGTGTACCAATCCATTCTCAAAAAGAAGGTTGCCATACTCTCTCTGACATGATAAAATTTACACTGTAATTCGAGGATTAGGCAAAGTGCTCTTTATTCTGGACCAAGAAAAGAAATGGAACACATAATGAGATTAATAAGATAAGACATAAAAAATCTGCACAAAGAATTAAATACAAGACAACATTCATATTACCTTTCTTCAGAGTTCTCAAATTATGGTAAGTACCCGCAGAACTTGTACATGTACCGCATCACGTAGTACTCATAACTTCAAGAATCCTTTTGGGTAGGGCACTAAATCACCAAAATTCACAAAAGTGTAAAACAATTATAAAATGATAAGCAATACGAATGAAATAAATAAATTACCATATCTCGATGTATCTAACTTTCATGTCACCAAACTCTCCCTGAGGGGTTTCTTTGTAACAACTGTCACATATTAACAAAAGCATTAAGCATAATGAACTAGTAAATTAATTTTGGTTCAAAAAAACCTACAAACAATTAAGAAGAAATACAAACTTACGTTTTGATTAAGTCTTTAGTGTTGAATTCTGTCCACCGCCCTAGTGGAACGAGCAGAGAAGCAGTGAAGGTGCAGAAGATAAACAAAGCCCAGTGGTGGCTACAATTTCAAATACAAAATGAAATGAGAAATGATGGTAAAAAGTTAGCTAATTTGTATGTAAATTTATATTAGAACTCACGTTTGCTGATACGGCATTAGCAAAATAATTTATTTTGTTGATCAGCAACATTAAAGCAATGCTTCATGTAATCACAAAACCTCCCCGGCTCCCTAGTGACTGAGTTGTACGATAAACGCTCCGGGCACACCATAGAATGGAGGTGATGTTCTTCTTATGACATCTTTGAAGTAGACATCTATTATATCACATGTACTATAAAGTTAGCCAATGCAACTTCATAGGTACTTATTCTATATGTTTTACAGTATAAGGAAAGAACACTTACGTTAGATAAGCTTGAACTATGTTAATGTTCAAGTAATCTCCACACATCATCTCTCTAAGGTCCCCAAAGTTGATCGCCAAGGTCATATCTTTTTCGTAGTGATATAGCGACTTTGGAAACGTCATCATGATGTTGTTGATGCATTGAGATGACGTCGCAATGATCTTGTCGTAGAGATTGACCCGACGAGGCCCTAAGTGTTTAATAAGTTTCTCTGGCAGTGAGAACCTACTTGTTGGCGCCCTAGAAGTCCTGGTGTGAGCCCGGGTCACTGGATTCTTACCTTTCACACCCCGGGTCACTGGATTCTTACCCTTCACACACAAAAATAATGCATAAGAAGGTAAAGATAATTACAGATTGATTATTATAGTAACATTAGACATCTATCTAGAACACACCCTTGTACTGTGGACAAGCCCTGCCGGCGCGCTAATCTCTTCTCTGGGCCGGGATACGTGGCGAGGAAGTTCAGGGATCTATAATGGATTATATTAAACACTAAATGCTATATAATGGATTTTATTAGACACTAAATGGTTGTCAAACAGTCTTACCTCATTGGTGACAATAATATAACATGCTGGCCAGGGCAAAATGTCTCCCTTCGCTTCAACCAGCGTGCATTTGTTGTCAAGCGCCATCAGAAGGTATGCATTCTCAAATCCTTTGATTATCAAGTCCAAGGTCATACGCGCGTAGAGATGCGGGTAGACGTATGGAATTGATGAGCGTGAGCGGACCTGATGGCAACACTGTCCCGTAGGCCACATCTACATGGTGCCCGTCCAATGGTATTTGGAGACGACATTTGTTTTGCTCCTTTAAAACGTAGATATTGCATGAAATAAATACGTATGTCCAATCTAATACTATTTAAAGGACTTTGTTTAAGGAGAAAAATAGTGAAACAAAGCTAACCTGGATGTTGGAAAACGGGTCAGCGGTGTGAGGGGGATAACCCGTCTTTCCTTAATAATAAAAAGGCCCCATGTGGGTTTAACATTTATTTGAATTTTATTGAGTCGCCATCTAATTTAGCCGTCCAATTAGAAAGGTATATCATATGGACATGAAATAGAAATAGCAATATAATCTTCTCATTAATTCCTTTTCCCGAACACATGTAATTACAACCTTAAAACTATAAATTACATTAAAAAAATACATGAGATTGCCCAAAATGATATGACAAACTTTTAACCAGAAATCTAAGTTCTGGGGCTAGATTAAGATTTGGGGAGGTGCTTGGAAGCAGTACCCTCTTCCTCTGAGATAACTCGGTCTTTACTCTTATCATTGGATTTTAAACAGAAAAATACGGAATTAAAATAATAACAAAAGAATAATGAGATTATACAATATTCAGATATATACAAGCTCTAGGATTTGGAACATGCAACTTTTCCGCTAGAGGTTAAGCATTATGAAAGTGGACACTCTCATAATTATGAGTTCTCTATCTCCAAACTTTAAGAGGCAAGATGGGATCCTCATCTGATGACAATGTGATTGAATTGTATAAAAAATATAAAAAAATGTAAATCTTAGATCTCTAAAAGCTACTGATTACCTATGACAAATATAGGCTAGCTATAGGCTTCTGTCATAGATAAGAAAAATAATAATTAGTCCAATATATATATAAATGACACAAACAAAAATATAAATGTGTAAATGAAAGCATAAATGTATATTTACGGTGTCGAGGGCTCATGTTACATCATTGCCCATTTCGATTGCACTGGTAACAACTGTTAACAACTATACAATCAAATGCAAGCTGATTTTTTTTTTGCATTGCCCCGAACAGCTCATATTGATTACATACTAGTATTCAATTATTAAACAACGTACAAAAACAATAAGAATTAATCGACCATTTGCACTTTCCTGCTGAGTAATCACATTATGTAACTGAGATGCTGATTCATAATCATGAGCAGACCATCTCACTTGAAATATTAACATGAATTGATTAGTGTAGTAATCTCAAAATAAAATAAACAAAAGTTACTTGTAGCACAATATCAAATCTTAGAAGCTTAATCCTTGCACTAGGAGGAAAATAAATGTCGATACGTCAAATGGAACTATAGTATGATACAAAAAAATAAGAACTCCATCAAAAATTATAGATGATGACCCATGACCATCATTCATTCACATACCTATTTCTGCATAGAAACAATGCTCATGAAGGTAACAATGGCTGCTAGCTACCAACAAATTGGCTCTGAATCTGGGTGGAAGGTCTGATTTTGGTCTTCAATGTTGATTTTCTTTTTGCTCTATATGCTGGAACCTCTGTTGTTCTCTCCACCGTATGTTTTTTTGTCCCCCTTATTCAACTTTCTTCACGTCTTTTATAGATTCAGGATTAAATGAGTGAAACGATAAATTCGAGAAGATCGAGGGGATAATGGTTGAAGTGGATGAGAATATGGAGGAGGAACGTTAGTCTTTTCTTCAATAATGAGCAATAATAATAGAAAGTAAACACAATAATAATATATATAAAGGTTAAATAAATAAACATACAAAAAGTAAGAAGATTGAAGTTGTTACCTGATGGAAAGAGCAATATCAACGTTGAGTTATTATTTTCTTTATTTTTTTATTAACAGATCCACTAATTGATAGTGGATGAGTGGGTAGAACATGGGAGAAGTAAAAGAAAATAAGCAACATAAACATAATAAAATCAATTGCTAACTCACGAGTGTTGAACGTTTTTTTTTTTACAAACATGGAGATGAACAAGAAGCAAATAATAAATATAAAAATAAAATGATAAATCAAACCAAAATAACTAAAACTACAATCTAACAAGAAGGATAATAATAAAAAAAATTCAAAAAGTGTAATACTTAATAATAAATAAATAAACAAAAAACTAAGAAGATGGAAGTTGTTATGTTACCACATGATTGGAGAGAGTAATATGAATGTTGGATTATTATTTTGTTTTTTGTTTTTGTAACACCCCGAATAAAACATCCATAGATTAAATGAAGCATCTGACAATATCATAAGTTAACTTTGCAGCGGTATAAAACTCCATCCGGGTGCTACAGACGCCAACCACCCACGTGGTTGACATGACCACTCTACCAACATCAAGTTACGGTCTGCATGACTGGAAATAGCTCTCACCAAAACTCATATACAATATAAGATACAGTTCCAAATATCGAGTGTCTACAACAAATTGCCAAATTATAAACTGAGAATTACATCCCGGGTACATTAAACATACA
Organism: Limonium bicolor; assembly: GCA_023374045.1. Taxonomy (NCBI): domain Eukaryota; kingdom Viridiplantae; phylum Streptophyta; class Magnoliopsida; order Caryophyllales; family Plumbaginaceae; genus Limonium; species Limonium bicolor. Next base: position 230,409,077 of record CM041776.1, read on the forward strand.
GCCACATCCTCAAACGTTATGCCCGATGAACTACCCCCATGGTAGCCATCCCGCCTACGCTCTTTTATCGTCCGGCATAATACCTGTAAAAATTTGGGTTGGGAAGGACTCAGCAAACTACGCTGAGTATGAACGTGTGTAGCCCGTATGTTGCCGGGCCACACGACTACTTGGTCGAATATTATTAAGTCAATTTGCATGCTATAATAAAGCAGTAAAGCACACCACAATATATCATGATATGTTACACACTTTAAGGTAGCATAGCAATATCAACAAACCTCCAAGCATAACATGCTGGCATCATAGCACATCAAACACGCATGCAAGCACAACGAGCTGCTAGTATAGCACAACAGTCATGTAAGTAATAAAACGTGTGCATAGGTATGTTATACCCATGATCCTCACTATGGGATCATTCGAGCGTTGTGTGGTTTCATTTCTTTTCTCTTGTTCCCTTAAAGTGTATTTTCTTTCTCTTTCCTTGCACCGGGTCTAGGGATATAGTTTGGATCCCGTGACCATCTCATGTAGGTGCTAATCTTTCCTTGTTTCTTTAAGGGTGATTTGTGAATTCTCTTATCACCACGAGTCGAAGAACGTCTTCTCATAGCTAATCCTCCATTCCCGGATAGCTCTCTCTCTCTCTCTCCGTTGTTTTTAAATGTTACTAGCCACTGCCCCGGATACCAAGGGTCCGTCTCCCTATTCCTTTTCAATGTTACTAGCCTCTGCCCCGGATACAAAGGGTCCGTCTCCCTATGCCTTTTAATGTTACTGGCTTATCATTATCATTGATAGTTCGACACCATAGTGGGTATCATTAGAGGTCCTCTATAGTTAAGAGGAGTTTTCCCTTTATGTAGTTCCTTTGTTTGTTTACGAAGTTCGTTGTGTTTCATCTCAAGGTTTCATCAACGAGAAGGGATTACACTACTGTGTGCGCGCAAGCAATATGCAACAATGATATATACAACAAGCATTTAAGCAAGTCACAACAAGCAATCCAATTTTCATGTCTTAGTCTTATGGTCGTTGTCAAACAAGGCACACAGCAAACAAGCCGTGTAACACGGCAACATACGAACCACACATGTCCATACCTTAATCAGAAGGGAGCGTCGTCTCACACACAAGGTCCTGGTTGATGTTCGTCACGACCCTAACGTTAATTAAAAACAACCCGTCAGTTTTTATGATTTCATGTATAGCGTTATGACATTTCCCCCAGCTTATGTTACGCTAACGCGTGCAGCTCCCTATGTGCATCTTTAAACGATTAGTTCATATTAACCTTTATAAACTCCCCAAGTACTAACCTTAGTCTTAACTTAAACCCTGGGACACTTACCACGTTGGCTTACACGTTAACTTAGTTCGTTCCCCTAGCTATCCCTTTAGAGTATTATGGGCATCAACCCGTAACAAGTTTAATAAGGTGGATTTTAATTCCTCTAAGATGTATTCCTTCCCCGACTAGATAGCTACGTTTTAAGCTCATTATCAACACCATCAAACTCCTTAGATACTTCCAGAATGCACTTACACCGAGGCTTAAATGTTTCAAAACCTAAAATGAAACTCTTGTATGTACCCTACTTAACCCCACCTTTAGTGTACCAACTGGTGCATAAACTTCCCGAGATGTTTCATCAACCTAGTCAAGTGTATTATGCCTGTTTTGGGTTCATTATCAACTCAATATCACACTCATAACACCTTGGAATTAGACCATACTGAAACATAAGTTTCAGGAAACTGAACAACAACTTCATGTACACTTGTCTTCTAGTTCCTTTTGTTATTGCATTACTTTGTTTTCTAGTCCTCCCAAACGTGTCCCCACTCTTAGTTAGGGTATTAGTAAGGTATTGGGTTATTAACAAGCTCTACAACACTCTTATGCTCCTTGTATTTCCGTTATACAGAGGCATCTGTTGTGAGAAGGAGACTGAAACAGGATCCGCTTATTCCTTCTTGGTCCTACCTGTTAGCTGATTGCATTAGCTTCTAATTCATCCCAAAGATGTTTGTAACTTTACTCAAGTGTATTAGGTGTATTTAGATTGTTTACTTCTCATTTCAACCCTTATAAACCCTCTGTAATAGGGTTATACAGAGAGCAAAGGTTTCAGAAAAACTGAAACTCAAAGCCCAAAATCTGCTAACTTCTTTTCTACTTCTTTTCTTTTCTATTACTTAACCTGTTTCTCTCTCTCTCTTTTTGTTTCTAGTTTACCCAAATTGCTTACCCAATAGTTAAGTGAATTAAGCAAGTCTCAAAGTAAAACTCAGCCCAAGGAAACCCTGTTACAGATCTGAAATTCGTGATACAGAAACATCTAAGCATTGAAAACCTGAAAACCAGAATCTGTGTATTTTGGTTGATCCTTACTGATTAGTTAATTAACCTGACTCCCAATCATCCCCTAGGTATTTATAAACTTACACAAGGGTGTGAGGTACATTTTAGGCTCATTAGTAACTCAATGCAACCCTTTCAAAACCCTCTATACAGAGTTATACAGATCTGGAACAGAAACAGATGCACAGTAGAAAACTGAAATCACCAGAACTGTATCTTCCCTTCCATCCTTCTTTTTATCCATTTATATGACTTCTAACTTCTCCCCAAGTTGTTTACCCACCTAGTTTAGTGGTTTAGTAAGAGTTTGAATCCAAAACCAACCAGGACAACCTTGAGAACACTACCGAAACTCACTTACACAGAATCAGAAAACCGAAAAGAACCTGAAACAGTAACTGGTACTTCCTCTTCTATCTCTCTCTTTATTCACCAATTTGACTACACATTTCTCCTATCTTGATTTTCCCACGTAGCTAGGTGTGTTAACAAGCTTTTAAATTTGAATCCAGACCCAAAATCATATAGGCCAACTCACTAAAAATTCTTACACAGAAAACAGGAGCTGAAACTGAACCTTGCACTACTGTAACCCCTTTTTCTGTTGTTTTGTTTCCTGTCATTCACCCTATCTCTTAGCTTCCCTTAACGTAGTTATGACTTAGCCAGGTGTATTACTAATGTACTGGTCGTGTTTAAGTTCATAAACTAACCTACACCACACTGTAAAACCCTGGACAGAAATAAAGCAGAAAATCTGAAACCTGCTATCATGCACTGAAACATGTTCCTTTCTGTTGGTTCATAATTATGGTCTCCAATTTTCCTCAATCATCTAGCTACTTAGTTAGAAGTCTTAGTATAGCTTTAATCTCCTTAACAGACCCAAGGTGACATAGATCCCAACAGATAGAAATCTGAAACTGAAGTTTGCCAATTCTGAAACTGGTTTTTCTTCTTCCTCTTTGTTTTTTTTCTTATTGTTCATCAATCAGGTTTTTAATCTCCCCCAGCAACCTATCTACTTAGTTATATGTATTGGTATAATTTTAATCTTCAAGCAGATCCAGGATGACATGGGCACAATCCAGAAAGCCCTTTACACAAAGAACAAACCATCTAAAACGGAAACAGTGTACTGCTATGAACTCTTTTCTGTTGTCTTGCTTTCTGTTAACTAACCTATTCCCTATTTTTTCCAACTTGTTAAGCTACTCTGTTATGTGTTCTAATACAGTTTAAGGACGTTACTAAGCCAACACTAAGCTTATACTGCTTCTACGAAGTCAGTGTACAGAAGCACACTATTTCTGAAACTGAAACTAGCAAAACTGAAAGTATGAACCGGTTTAATCTTCTTCCCTTAATGCATCAGATTGAGTTCCTTAAATTCTCCTAAAGTGTTTATAGGTCTAGTAACGTGTATTAATAATGTGTTGGGTGCCTCATTATACCAACAGAATCTTTATAACTCCTCTGGAACTTAGTTTTACAGAAGTAAGAGTTACAGAGTTGGTTTTAGATTTCTGCACACTGTTCCTTACTGTTTTTTTCTGTAACAGACTCACGACTTTACTGGGTTAGTAAATGGGTTATCTTTGCCTTAAACCCACTATTAACTTAACCCTACATCTGTATCATAACTAGGCAGTTAGTAGGTAGAGCAGTTGGTTAGTTTACTACCTTGAGTTTCTTCTTTTTCGAAGCTGATTGGCACAGTGTAGATCCCTCTGGCCCATAGGTTCTCGACCTTACTTCTGGTTGCGTTTCAGAGAGGCGTTGAGCAACTTCTACCCAAGTAATTTTTCGAACAGACCCAAGGGAACTGCATGCATGGTTCATGCAAGAGAGGAATAGGTGATTTGGGTGTGCAATCTGCAGGGTCTCGGGCATCAGGACAAGAAAGACAGAATCAGAACAGGAAATTTCTAGGACTAAGATCGGTCCAGGGTTTACAAAGGGAAGGACCCGTACAAATAGAATAAGATGAACAGACAGAACGTGGGGGATATTGCTTGTTGCTTACCTCCTGATTGCATTGCTTCAGGTTTCTAAGATTTTGAACCATCCAGTTTCGGACCTGCAACAGGCAAAGAACTGTGGGGAGTCGAAGGTCTGGTCTTGCGTCAAGAATGAAGGGAAGCTTGAGGAGAACAAACTGGTTCTGGACTTGTACTGATCGTGGAACATATGGAAGGAGGTGGAGGAGCTGAGTGAGTGCAGGATACACACCTGCGAGGAAGGAGGAGTTTTCTACATTCAAGGAAGAGAAAACGCAAGTCTGGAGCATGTGGGCATGGGAATTTTTTTTTGTGCCACCCAGAATATGGTCCGCATGCAGGGGGCATTATTACTTGGGAGTTAGTTAAAGGCCCTTGCTGGGTGGTCATTAATAGAGACGTGCAGCAGGTGGTTAGCATGTGGAACTGTTGGGGGAGACTAATGAGTATGGTGATAGATAACATCGAAGTGTTTTCATGGCTGGTCGGTTGAGAAAGAATACAAATTCTGATGCTCCTATTTGACACTTGAGCAATTATTTTTCTTTACCGAATTCAAGATGTTTCAGGTTGTCGGGCAGATCAAAGGAAAACGTGGTGCTCTGTTGTCCTCTTTTTTTTTTGAAGTAACTTAGCAGTCTCACTACTAGTTTAATTTGGTCACTATATGCTACTGAATTCGAGCATAGTTCAACCGGTTAAGATGTTCACTAGGCATATGAGAGGTGAGGGTAGGGGTTTCAAATCCCGGCTAGAGCATGTTTGCTCATTTTTTTTGTAACAGCTACTAATACATGTCTATTTATATATATGTGTAACCATATAACATATGGCGTTATTAGTTATGTACGCGACCAATTTATTTTTGTTACGTTGTTATACGACGTTATTATTTATTATTTGCAACGTTACAATATCGTAACGTTACGTACATGTATTTTCGTATTATATATATACGAGCGCATTATTAATCATAACATCTTCGGTTTAGAGATGTGCATACGTATGAGTTTACGTTTACGATTATAATTCGTCCAAGGTATATAGGTTGTTCATACAATTTATTGGGCGCACTAGTGGCATTTATTTTACGCAACGATATATATACATTCTATATTTTAAATACCATAATGTTTCATGGTACTTATTGCACATAATTTAATTTAAACTTCACTAATTTACAGTGGTAATTACTCGGGGTATTTCAGTTTTTTTTATTTAACAAATCTACTAATTGATAGTGGGTGAGTGGGTGAAAGATGAGAAAAAAGTAAAATAAAAATAAGCAACATAAACATGATAAAATCGGTTACTAATTCATGAGTGTTGAACTTCTTTTTTTTTTGTTACCTACAAACATGGAAATGATAATAACAAAAAGGGAATAATAATAATACTTAAAAAAAAGATACTTTAAACCAAAATAGTTATGCTACAATCTAACGGGAATAATAAAAAAATCTAACTAAAAAATGCAAAAAGTGTAATCCTTGTTACTAAAAATGATAAACTAAACCAAAATAACCAATGCAGTCCAACGAGAAAATAAAAAAATAAAAACCAAAATAACCAATGCTATAAGAAAATAATAATAACAAACGTAAACCATGTAATCTTTGTGCCTTGAACTTGTGACCTCTAGTCTAAAATTGTTTGCAACTACCATCTAACTACAGGAGCTTATGTGTACAAACAGACATAAGTGTGGTAAAATATTCGGTGTCTACAGATGCCACCCATTGACTGACTTTGATGCAATGAAAGGAAAGTGAATGTACGATGACAGTGTAATATTTAACCAAACTTAGCAGTGTCAAATAAATGAGAATGTGGTAAAATATTCGGTGTCTACAAATGCCACCCATTGACTGAGTTCGATGCAATCGAAGGAAAGTTAATGTATGATGACACCGTAATATTTAACCAAGCTTAGCAGCATCAAATAAATGAGAATGTGGTAAAATATTCGGCATCTACAAATGCCACCCATTGACTGAGTTCGATGCAATCAAAGGAAAGTCAATGTACGATAACACCGTCATTTTACCAAACTTACCAGCCTTGCCGATTTAAGATGTGGGGCTTACCGAACTTGAAGTTTCTACTTCGCCCAAATGAATTAATAATGAAGAAGTTGTCGCATGACATTTATTTTTGTCTACGTAGATGCCACCAATTGACAGAGTTAGATGTAATCCAACGAAGGTCAATGTATGAGGGCACCAAAAAAATTAGCAGAGACTTACCTGTCTTACCTGGTCGCGAACGGAAGTTCCAAATGCTTATGGTAAGATGAATGTTGTCGCCATGAACGGTGTGAGTAGTATGGTTTTGACCCTTGGGGGGTTTAGGGGATTTGATAGTCACCCTTGTTGACATCGGCGGTTTGGTTTCCACCCATGGTGATGTTGGTGATTTGGTAGTCACCCTAATGATGTCGGTGATTTGGTAGCCACCCTTGATGATGTCAGCAATTTAGTTGCCACCCGTGATGATGTCGGCGATTTGGTTGCCACCCTTGTTAATGTGGGCGATTTGGTTGCCACCCTTGTTGATGTTGACGATTTAGTTGCCACCCTTGTTGATGTCGGTGATTTGGTTGCCACCCTTGTTGATGTTGGCAATTTGGTTGCCACCTTGTTGATGTTGGCGATTTGGTTGCCACTTTTGTTGATGTCGGTGATTTGGTTGCCACCCTTGTTGATGTTGGCGATTTGGTTGCCACCCTGTTGATGTTGGCGATTTGGTTGCCAACCTTGTGATGTTGGTGATTTGGTTGCCACCCTTGTTGATGTTGGCGATTTGGTTGCCACCCTTGTTGATGTTGGTGATTTGGTTGCCACCCTGTTGATGTTGGTGATTTGGTTGCCACCCTTGTGATGTTGGCGATTTGGTTGCCACCCTTGTGATGTCGGTGATTTGGTTGCCACCCTTGTGATGTTGGCGATTTGGTTGCCACCCTTGTGATGTTGGCGATTTGGTTGCCACCGTTGTTGAAGTACAGTTGGCAATGGTGCCTGTTATCAAGACTATACAAAAGAAGATCGTACATAAAATGTCGTTATGTACAAAATCATGAGAATATGTCCAGAGCGAAAAAGAGTTTTGATTGATTTTTTTAGCTTGCAAAATGATAGGCACACCGCTGATGTCATATAAGTCTTGATAAGCTTCAAGCTCTACGCCACTGTTCTGATTCATTGACTTGCGATCCTGACGTTTTGTGAAAATGTGAATCCATTGACATCGTACCCCTCATAAGAAATTACATCCAGATTTGGTCCAAATGTATTACTTTAATCAGTTCAGGCACATTCATGGATTGATCGGACAACACTCTGTCTCTGAACCATCTAACAAATGTCCTGTTCTGCTCATTTTATAGTCTAACGTCACTCATGTCTGGATATATACTCTTAAAACGCACAAGTGTTCATCAAAGTATGGTTTGACATCTTCAAGATGACTCGGCACAACTAAATAAGCTTTGTTAAGAGTGTTTATATCAATTCTTTTCAGTTTCCGTCCAACCATGCCAACACCCTTCAATCTTCCCTTGTGTCTAGAACGTGGAAGTCCAATGGTATCGACACCTTCTAGGTAATTGGTGCAGAAGTCCACAGCTTCCTCTGTGACAGTGCCCTCTATAATACTGCCCTCTAGGTGACGACGGTTCTTCATTTTCTTCTTCAGGACACCCATGTACCTTTCGAACGAATACATGTAGTGAAGGTACAAAGGACCACATATCAGAATCTCTCTTACAAGATGCACTAGGAGATGTATCATCATATAAAAGAACGAGGGAGGAAAATACATCTCCAGCTGGCATATTGTCACAATAAGATCCTTTTGTAGTTTAGTCAGAGTGTTAGCATCAAAAACCTTAGACGAAATGGTTTTGAGGAAAACACTGACATTTGTGATTGTGTCTCTGACAGCATAAGGCAAGATCCCACGTAATACAATTGGCAACAATTCTTGAACTAGGACATGATAATCGTGAGATTTCATTCCTACTAATTTGTAAATCTGTCATGGACACTAGGTTATTATGTTTGAGGAGTATCCTGAAAGCACCTTGATGTTGTAAAAGGTACTACATAGACTATGATTCTCTTCTTTAGATAGAGTGAGACAGGCAGTAGGCACGAATGTGTGTTTTCCACGTTCTTATGGATCAAGCTCTGTGTGTATGCCCATCTCAATTAAATCTTTCCTTCATTTCAAATGATCCTTTGTCTTTCCTTTTAAGTTCAAAAGGGTGCTAGTGATACTTTCACCCACGTTCTTCTCGACATGCATCCCATCAATACAATGTCTAACCTCTAGATGCAGCTAGTACTAGAGCTCCCAAAATATTGATTTCTTTTTCCAAACACTTTTTTCATCACTTTTGTTGGCAGCCTGAAGTTGTTGACAATATTATCCACCTTTTTGTAAATCTTTGTACCAGTCAAAGGCTGGCGCGCCACGCTGTGATCATTTTTCCCATCGAACTCTTTCGCCATCTTTCGGTACATTTGTCCTTTTGGAAGCATTTTCCGGTGGTCCATGTACACGTTTTTGCCACTATGTTTCAAGGGAATGCTACAAGTGTTCTCACCACAAATTGGACACACCAACACCCCTTGATTGAATAGTTTGGAAGATTACCATAGGCGGGGAAATCATTGATTGTGCAGTATAACATAGCACACAAATTGAAGTCCTCTTTGCTAAATGAGTCATAAACCCAAGCTCCTTCATTCCACAAGAGTTGTAGTTCCTCTATCAAAGGTTGTAGGAATACATCAATTTTGTTGTCTGGTTGCTTCGGACCCGATATTAACAGAGACAATAAGATATGTCTTGGTTTCATGCATAACCACAATGGTATATTGTAAATAACCAAAAGCGCAGGCTAGGTACTGTGTATGCTACTCAAAGTACCATAAGGGTTCATCCATCAGTGCACAAGCCTAGCCTTAGGTTTCTTGGTTCGTTACCAAAATCAAGAAATTTTATGTCTATGTTTCTCCACTGTGTTGCATCAGGGGGATGTCTCAATCTGCCATCCTTCTTCCTGTGAGTTGAATGCCACCTAAGATTCTCTGCGGCTTTCTCACCAAAGAACAAACGTCTGAACCTTGGAATGATGGGCAGGTACCACAATACCTTAGCTGGTGAACCTTTCTTACTACCACTGATATCAGTTTTTGTTGTTTCTTCAGATACCGTGACTCTTCACATGTTGAACAGCTTTCATCAAATTCATCTGATTTCCAAAACAACATGCAACCATTTGGACAAGCATGAATTTTATGGTATTCCATACCCATTAGGCACATCAGGTTTTTGGCAGAGTACGTAGTCGTTGGTAAAACGTTGTCCACCGGAAGAATGTTTTTCAATAGTTCCAAGAGGGCAATGAAACTTATGTCGCTCCATCCATATTTCGCTTTCATGTTGAATAGCTTTAGGATGACACTCAACTTGCTTAACTTTGTGGGGTCACACCAGGGGTATAGTGGTGTTTTAGATGAATCCAACAAATTTTCATAATTGTATGGCGTGTTAGAGTGATGTCGTTCCACATCTTCAAGCATTGTCTCAATGTCATTGTCCTAGAAATATGGCTCAACGTCTACTGTAATGTCTTCCGGATCACCCACAACAGTATCATCTTCGAGTTCTGTTTTCTGTGTTTGCCTGACCATTATCCCCTTGGTCAGGCTTAATAACATTGAACACGCTCTGACCATGCCATCTAATTATGTCTTGGAAATCCTTTATAAAACCACGGTGGATCAGATGTTCCTTAACTGTTTCAACGCAGCGATATCTCAGATTGTTTTGGTAGTTGATACACGGACAAAATATGTATCCCTTGTCTGAAGGTTTAATATTGTTCACCAACACCGTACATATCTAATCGACTCCTTTTAAAAACTTGTCGCCCAACTTTCTGTTGTAAATCCACGAATGTTCCATCTCCTTCTAGCTATTTATATGAAGGCATCCATTCCAAACCATCACCCATGGCTGAGTCTTTACATTTTTGTATCTTATCAACCTAAATCCATCCATGAGTATTAAATCCCACCAGTGAACGTGTTTTTAATATATAATTTATTGAAAATCTCGGCAACATCTCCTTATAATTCTTTAAATGCACGATATTATGATATTAATCAATAATATGTGCACTCGAAGGACAATAAAGAGATAATCAGTAAACTACATATTAAAAACACATTCACTCCCTAGGTGTGAGATTTAACAATCATGGACAGTTCTGACAGGGACTGCCCAAGATATACCTCTATTAGGTATATGTAACACCCCAACCATAAACTCCACACTTAGTCGATAATCGCAGCGGAAATCATAACTTAAACATATACCAAAAAGGGCGGTGTTACACGCCGTTAGCCACCCACGTGGCTAACAAGGCTGTTACTTACAATGTATCGGTCTGATTACGAGAATGCCGAGCATAATTACAACCTTACAAAAATCACCTACCCAAAAAGAATGACAATATACCCAGTGTAACTGTACAAAAATCACCAACTAGCTTTACATCCGCCAAAATATAAGACCACGAGTGTACAGGCACTACTCGGGTTCAATATCCAAAATAACAAAAGTATCGTCAATCTAGGACCTAAAGCCATTCTGCTTCCTCGATCCTCATCCTGCAATAAACATAGCCCCCAAAGGGGGTCAGCAACCTTTTGCTGGCATGGTTAACGTGCAGCCCGCTGACTACCGGGATACACGCAACTATTTGTCATGATAACATGGCATTGATTTTAACATACAACATGCATAAACTTAACAGGAATTATTTCAGAACAATAACAACACATACATAGTGAAGACAACTCACTTTAGAAAACAACCAACATAGTTAGTCAACTTTAAGCCTAGAGAATGACTTCATCCTCATGTTAAGCTTAACACATATCACATTACTGTTTGTTAGTCGAATGAACAACTTAACTTAAAAGATGAGGCGGGTATGATTACCCGTACACATCAACACATAATTTCCCCTAGCCCGAGTGGAAGTCAGGTAGGTAAGCTTTGGCTAAGCTAATGGGAGGTCGAATTCCCCATAAAAGGAAAACTACCCTAACATAAGGAGAGAGTCGAATCTGATTCAGATGTCGACACCCATACATACACGCGTGACCGGAACGACCGGATTCCTCACTTCCCCCGTTAGCACAAATTAGCAGTCCCACAATGGGAGCTTAACATAATCTCACACAAGTAAGTGTTTAAGTCCAGTTAGACATACAAGGGAAATAAGGCATAATTCAGCAACACATATCACAACTACACACACATAGCCGGGTTAGAACATACCTTAGGTTGGGAACGTTATTACCGGATACCGTTCTCTTACGTTCCTAGTTTTGGCTAATTAACGGTTAGCACGCATTCGAGGTTACCGGTATCGGTACGCACACGTTACATTAATAATAAGAACTGTAAACTCATTTCATGGTTTAATCTTACAAGGTTGTAAACACACAGAAAAACAAACAACACACAAGCCGGTGTAAACCGGTAGGCAACAGACTGCAAGAAAACCATACCTTGGTCCTTGCTGCGTTCGTTCACCACCGAAAGTAGCTCCTATACATAATTAGTGATGTTGGTTAGTTACCGTGTTTAACTTCTAATTAGTTAATTACTTCACATAATTATGTTACATACTTTCACATTTACTTACACTTAATCACCCTCCTAATGGTCATTAAAAGTCACCAATCATGTCTTAACAATCATATATTATCATTAATATTCAAATCCCCACCTTGGAAATGCTTTAAAACACCTCTGGCACATTTTTAGGGTGGTCCAGGTTTGTGTCCGAGTTTACAAACCCGGACCATACCGTCGCAATACTTTTGCCTCTTTTTTCACCTGGTCCGGGTTTGTGTCCGAGTTTACAAACCCGGACCACATACAGATTTAAGTCTCGGGTGTGTTTTGGGGTGGTCCGGTTTAGGTACCGGTTTGCAAACCCGGACCACTCCCATTTTACTCCAGAATGTTGTTTTTCAGCCACTTTACAACCTCTAATCCAAACCTAATCTTCTCTTAATCTTTCCACACAAATTCTAACATGTTTTAACACTAATTTGGCACCTTAAACCTCCCTAATCTCCTGTCTAAATCATCACCCAATTCTTGATTATATTCACCCATTTTTCACACTTCTTTTAACCCATTAAACACTCCAACCATCAATTCATCCAAGGCACCAAAACACAATTAAGATTCACCATCTAAACCACAATAGCCCTCAATATTCATAAACCTTAAAAGCTTGGCTCTAGGCCCTTAAACAACATTAAATTAAACACTGAATTTCCTCATACTATTAGCAACACCTGCATTTCACTGAACATTTATATTGCTCAAACATAAACACATTCATAGATCACACACTAGCTCATGGTAAGTTAACTACCTTGGGTTTTCTTTCCAAACTTTCCCCTTCTCTTTACTTCTTGCTCCCCAACCAGTTTTCAACGGGATTTATTGCTACACTAATGACCATGCCAAAATAATTACAATGAGTATGAAGGGTTCATGAATATTATTCCATTAACCCCAGAATCAATATTTGAAACATCATAAGAGGGAATTACCTTCTACTTCAAGATGAAGTTTTTGGTAATGGAATTTGGGCTAGCTCCAACACTTCTAAAGGATTGAACAAGCTAAAATGCAGAGAAAACAATGGTGTTTAGTACCCACCAAAATCGGCCACCATGGGGAATAGGGAAATGAATGGGTTTTTGAGTTCTTTCTTACCTTAGAACAACAAGAAGATGTTTGGCTTCAAGAATATGAAGCTTCCTCTTCAAAGTGTGGTATACCCATGGGAATGAAGTATGGAGTTTTGAGATTTTAAAAGGTGGAAAATAATCCCCAAGATGAGAGGAGTATTTTGGTGTATTTTATTTTCGATTTGGACTTGATTTGGTGAGGGAACAAGGAAGGAGAAAGATGGAGTTGGAAGGGGCTCAAGAAATCGCCATTGAAGAACAAGGCACAGTGAGAGGGAGCTGGAAGGGGGAAAGAAATCGCATGACAAGAAGAGAATGGGAGAGAGAGAAATGAAAAGGTAGTTTGTACTTGTTACTTTTATTATTTTGTCCTTTAGCTAATAGAATAATATTAAGCAAGAGAGGGGGGGGGGCAAAAACGTGAGCTGCTTCTCACAAAGGAAGAATCAGATTTTTTTTGTAAAAGTAGAGATGAGGTGGCACATGGTCATTTAGCAGATAACACCCGTTAATTCCCGAACTGTCAGTTTTAACAGTTCGGGTCCGGTTTCCGGATTTTTGTTTTATTTATTTTTATGGTCCTAGACCTTGACTAATATTTATTTTAGCCATATAATTGACCATAAATTTTTACTAGTCCTTTAAACCCGTTTGAAATTACATTTCCCGGGTTTCTCGAAAAGCGTGCTTTAAGCTCGTTTTGCCTTTTTAATCCACTATTTGGATCCGTTTCCTTCGGGAAATTTTCCCACATGTTCTTAACGACTAAAATAAGCCTTAGAATATAATAATTATATATTTAACTAACATATCAAGGTTGGGGTATTTCAATCTACCCCCCTTAAAAGAACTTTGTCCCCAAAGTTCACACTTCCCACGCATCTTAAATATTATAACACGGGGATTACTTCTGAAACAATGCTTCCATAACAACACACAAACATTCTTTACATCACATCGGACACAAGGTCCTCATAATAAAACATCACTTAGACTCAAGGTCTATAACATAACAACATAGACATGTATTCCAATACATGTCGTACATACATAACCGAAACGGCTCTACCCCCCTTAAATAGGGGTACGCCCCGTACCCTATACATACAAATACTAAGAAGTAAACAGCGACGGTACTTCGCCCTCATCTTCTCCTCCAGCTCCCAAGTGGCCTCCTCGACTTCCTGGTTAGACCAGAGAACCTTCACCAATTTCACAGACTTATGGCGAGTGTCTTGAGTCTTAGTGTCCAGGATCCGTACGGGAGTCTCCACTGATCGCATGGTCGGCTCTAGTGTTAGCCTCTCGGGCTGAAGTACATGAGACGGATGAGACATATATTTCTTCAACTGGGACACATGAAATACATCATGTACCTTGCCCAGCTCAGCAGGTAACTCAAGCCTGTAGGCTACCGGGCATATCCGCTCCGTCACAACATAAGGCCCCACATATTTTGGGCTCAACTTGCCCTTCTGGCCAAAACGAAATACACCCTTCATGGGGGATACTCTAAGAAATACCTGATCGCCCACGGCGAACTCCAGGTCACGTCTGCGCACATCTGCGTATGATTTCTGTCTATCCTGAGCTGCTTTCATGTTGGCTTGGATCTGACGTACTTCTGCTTGTACTTGCTCTAAATACTCAGGTCCTATAATGACCGTCTCACTCGACTCATCCCAGCATAATGGTGTGCGGCATGGTCTACCGTACAAAGCCTAGAAGGGAGACATCTTGATCGACGCATGGTAACTGTTGTTGTAGCTAAACTCGATCAGATGTAACTTATCAATCCAGCTGGTCTGAAAGTCAAGTGCACATGCACGTAACATATCCTCAAGCGTCTGTATGGTGCGCTCACTCTGACCATCTGTCTGTGGGTGAAACGCCGTACTCAACTTCAGTTCGGTACCAAGTGCTTCCCGTGTACTTCTCCAGTACCTCGAGAGGAATCTGGTATCCCTATCAGACACGATAGTCTTCAGTACTCCATGATGTCGTACTATCTCACGGTCGAAGAGCTATGCTAGCTTCGCCACTTTCCAGGTGTCCTTCATCGGAATGAATCGGGCCACCTTGGTCAGTCGGTCAACAACGACCCAAATCATATTTAAGCCTCCCCGAGTAGGCGGAAGCCCAACAATGAAGTCCATGGAAATATCATGGAACTTCCATTCAGGAACGAGCATCGGCTGTACCATGCCACCAGGACGACGGTGCTCAAACTTGACCTTCTGGCAAGTGAGACACCTAACAACATAATCTGTCACATCTTTCTTCATACCGGTCCACCAGAAATATCTCTTCATACTCTTGTACATCTTTGAAGCTCCGGGGTGAATAGAAGTAGAAGAACAGTGTGATTCACTCAGTATGCGCTCCTTCAGCTCAGCGCTACTTCGTGGAATACAAAGTCGGCCATTCAGCCTGATCAAATCATCATCATGTAGTCGGAAATCATACTTTTGGCTCTCGAATGTGTCGTCCATAAGTTTCTGTTTGATCTCTTGCATGTACTGATCTGACATCTGAGCACTCCGCACCTCTTCAACCAAGCTAGAGTGAGAGATTAGCGAATGGAGAGAGTGTGCTCGGCGACTCATCAGTGCATCGGCTACAATGTTGCTTTACCTTCCTTGTACTGAAGGTTAATATCGTAATCCGTAAGGAATTCGACCCATCTTCTTTGCCTCATGTTCAACTCCTTCTGAGTGAACATGTATTTCAAACTCTTGTGATCTGAATAAATCGTCACATTCACTCCATACAAATGGTGTCGCCATATCTTCAAGGCGAAGACAATGGCACCCATTCTAAATCATGTGTAGGATAATTTTCTTCATGTCGCTTCAACTGTCGGGAGGCGTAGGCCACTACCTTCCCATGTTGCATCAAAACACAACCCATTCCTTTACCCGACGCATCACAGTACACCTCAAAACCATCAGTACCCTCTGGTATAGTAAGAATTGGTGCAGAAGTCAAAGCATCCTTGAGACTCTCGAATGAGCTCTCACAGTCAACTGTCCACTCAAACGGTGCATCCTTCTTCATTAAGGATGTCAACGGTTTCGAAACACTAGAAAAATTCTTCAAACCTCCGATAATAACCTGCCAGACCGAGGAAGCTCCGTATGTCGGTAACCGTCTTCGGTCTAGGCCAGGTGCGCACAACATCAATCTTGGCCGGATCCACAGCGATCCCGGCCTCAGAAATAACATGACCAAGAAAAGAGACTTGGTCCAACCAAAATTCACACTTCAAGAACTTCGCATAAAGCTGGTTCTCTCTCAATGTCTGCAATACACTCCTCAGGTGATTTTCATGCTCAACCTTGGACTTAGAATAGATAAAATATCATCGATGAAGACAACTACTGACTTGTCCAACTGCTCTCAAAACAAACGATTCATTAAGTCCATAAACTTTGCCGGTGCATTAGATAACCCAAACGGCATGACCGTGAATTCATAGTGTCCATATCTGGTTCGGAATGCGGTCTTCTCAATGTCACTGTCCCTGATAGCAATCTGATGGTAACCTGATCGCAGATCGATCTTAGAGAATACAGATGCACCTCTCAGCTGGTCAAACAAGTCATCGATACGTGGCAATGGGTAACAAATCTTCACCGTCACAGCATTCAGCTCCCTGTAATCGATGCAGAGGCGGAGACTCCCATCCTTTTTCTTCACAAAAAAGGACTGGTGCTCCCCATGGTGAAACGCTATGGCGGATAAATCCCTTGTCAAGTAGGTCTCTCAGCTGCTCTTTGAGCTCTGTCATCTCAGCGGAGCCATACGGTAGGGCGCCTCGCAATCGGTCCGGTGCCGGCACCAAGTCAATCTCAAACTCAACTGCCCGTGTAGGCGGCATGCCTGGGAGCTCCTTAGGAAAGACATCAGGAAACTCCGACACAACCGGCACATCTGGGCTAAACTCAGGGTCTCTCTCTATGTCCTGGACATAGCAGAGGTATACATCATTCTTTCTTCTGATCTCATGATACATGGCCATGGCGGAGATGATCTGTGTCGAAGGCTCCCTGGGCCTCTGGCGGTATGAAATGGTAACCCCAGACGGACTCCGAAGCAGCAGACGGTGCTCGGCACATAGGATTCTGCCCTTGTACCGCTCCAACCAGTTCATTCCGACAATTACATCAAAACCAAGCCCGTCGAACTCTATCAAGTCGATCGGGAACTCTTCATTCTTAATTCGTACAACAACATCTCGGTAATAACGGGTGCATCGAATCCGCTCCTTAGACAGGAGAGTGACTAGGAAGTCAGGTAGCTCCTCCGCGTCTAACCCCAGTCTCCTCGCAAATGAGAGAGAGACAAATGTATGTGAGGCCCCAGAGTCAAACAGGATTGACGCATCCACACCATTCACAGGGAAGGTACCGGTGAGAATAGTGCCGCTTCTGCCGGCCTCTGCCTCTGTACACACACTCAGTGTACCTTCCTTTCCGAGTGCAACGCCTAATTTATTTCATAAACTCGATAAGTATATTGGTAACAACACGGGTGGAATATTTAGGAAATCAACACTGCTTTATTTATAAAACTCATCCTTACACCATGGTGGTGTTACATTTGGCTACATCACTTAATACTTAGCATACTCAATGCATCACATACTCAACATACAACTGACTTCACACTTTACATGATTACACATAACTTCAAAACTGTCTAAAGGTTAAGTTCAAACGTCCAGGTTTCATGTGTGTGGCATTGATTATCGTCAGAGGGCCTGTATTCAACTTGATCTTCTTGATACCATGATACAACATCCACGACTGCCCACCCATGATTAACACATCACCAGACTCCAGTACTAGCTTCCTTGCGAGGTCCGCACGCTTCTGCTCGCCATACATAAATATTGCGGTGTCACCAATGGACCAAGACACCACGGGTACTCCCTACTTAGAGACTCGGGTGTTTCATCCTTATCTTGGTGTAAACCCAATCTTCCACCTTTGGGTAGAAATTGACAATACACAAATCTGCCTTGATACTCGGAAGGGGTTCCGATTCAGCTTGCTGAGCAATTCCCACGGTGTGGTTAACAACCGCAAGGAACTCCTCAGGTATACTTGGTATGGTAGATCCATCTCCAGCTCGAGTGTCCTGATATGACTTGGTGTAGGGGTTCCAATCCTTACCCATGCACATCATCTTTAAATTCATTTTCGCCCCACTTGGGTATTCGGGTTGTAGAAACCTCCAGGTGCTGCTCCAAGCTCGTTGCATCGACGAATGGTATGAATTTGCGCTTCGGGTGTCAGGTATCCTTTTAATAATATCATACCTGGTTGGATAACCTGACACCGTTCTGTCGGATAGTCGGCAATGTCGATGGTGGTATCTCCGGGTTTCAGTGTGGGTGGGATTGGATAGCAGATATTGAAGGTTCCTAAGGTTTAGAATTTTCTATTTAGGTGATTTCACATTATACTTTAACTCATCACTTATGTGGCTATACATTTAGACCCACTAACACACATGCATGGAGTGCGGTAAGCAAACACTAATCTCACTTAACGGTTTAAAGGGGTACCTGGTCTAGAAGACGATCCTGGTGCCTCTGACCGGTCCACCACGTTCAAGGCAGCCTTGCCTGCTCCCGGCCCCTTCCCCTTCTGGGACTCAGTATTCCCTTGCCCTAGGGATGGCTGATAAGTAGCTTTCGGGCCTTCAGTGGTCGTAGTGGCCTTACCCTTCCATTGCCCTCTAGGCCTATAGTTTCTGCCATCAGGGTTATTGTAGCACTCGAAGTCACGGTGCCCCAGCTTCTTGCAGTAGTGGCACTGCACATCATTCCCTTTGCAATCCTTGCCGGGATGGTCACCTTTGCACCACTTACAGAAGTAGTGGCGCTCCGGTCCCGAGCCCGTACTGGCTGCTATCACAACACACAATCAATACACACTTTACAATATAGCAATACATACTTGAATTCGGTATTCGGAATTAACTAGTTACCCTTGGGCGGGTGAGAGCGTAAGGGCTTAGCCGCATAGGTATAGGTGAGCTTCAGCGGCTCCTCAGTGGTAGTGGGCTGCGCTTGGCTCTTGACATCCTGCTGCTGGCCCTTCTGGGGCTGAGGGTAAGGTTTCCTCTTCTTCCCTCTTGGTACCCTTGCGAGCTTGGCCCTCGCTCGAGATCTTGCGCTTATGCGCATTCTCCTCGTCCCTTAGGCGGACGGTGATCTCCACCTTAGCAGCGGCATGATAGCACTCCTGAGGTTCAAGGTGTTAGTCATGCCCCGCAACATATTTACACACTCACATACAACATAACTCATTCACACTTAGGCATTATTGAAGATACCTGCAAGGTATTGTACTCGGCTGGCCCATGCCGTAGCGTAGGCGGTGGCTCAACCCACTGTAGAATCGATTCACTAAGACCCGGTTCGAGTAACCTAGGTCGGGTAGAATATGAACAAGGTCGGTGAAGGTGGTGTAGTAGTCGTCCACCGTCATTTTGTCTCCTTGCTTCAAACTATCAAGCTCCAGGCGCTTTGCCTCTTGCACGTGCACTGGATAGTACTTGGCCTTAGTAATGCCGTGTACTGTTCCCATCCAAAATCCGGATCGGCCACTTTCTCAGCCCTCACAGGTTCCACCAGTTCCTGCCGAACCCTTCAAATAAAAAGCAGCAAGTCGGACCTTGGCATCAGCAAACGGCCAAAGTCTCGTAGGCGGTCTCGAGCTCCAGATATACGCCTCTAGTTTGGAAGGGTCGTCTCTCCTTTAAAAGACGGGGGTCGCAAGTCGGCCAATGCTTTTACCCAATTAGTTTCGCGTGGCTGTGTGGTGGTGGTGGTTCAGGCTGATCTGACCAACGGGTTGTTTGGGGTTGCCCTTGAGCTGGTACCCAGCTACACTCTGAGGTACTACTTGTGCTAGGGCGGCCGCTATAGCTTCGGCCATCATCTGAGTGGTGGGATTATCCCTCGTATCTCCTGGACCAGGCCCTCCAAGGCCTTGTCCCCGCGGTCGCCATGCCATCTGAACATACATGAGAGCACATTAGTATTGTGCTTACAAACTTATCGTACCAAATGTTTATAACGTCCTTTGGACAACAAGGTTTAAATTCCCTAACTCGGTATATCCCTAAGCTCGGTAATCGGTAATCAGAGCGATACTTCGCTCTGATACCACTTTTTGTAACACCCCAACCATAAACTCCACACTTAGTCGATAATCGCAGCGGAAATCATAACTTAAACATATACCAAAAAGGGCGGTGTTACACGCCGTTAGCCACCCACGTGGCTAACAAGGCTGTTACTTACAATGTATCGGTCTGATTACGAGAATGCCGAGCATAATTACAACCTTACAAAAATCACCTACCCAAAAAGAATGACAATATACCCAGTGTAACTGTACAAAAATCACCAACTAGCTTTACATCCGCCAAAATATAAGACCACGAGTGTACAGGCACTACTCGGGTTCAATATCCAAAAATAACAAAAGTATCGTCAATCTAGGACCTAAAGCCATTCTGCTTCCTCGATCCTCATCCTGCAATAAACATAGCCCCCAAAGGGGTCAGCAACCTTTTGCTGGCATGGTTAACGTGCAGCCCGCTGACTACCGGGATACACGCAACTATTTGTCATGATAACATGGCGTTGATTTTAACATACAACATGCATAAACTTAACAGGAATTATTTCAGAACAATAACAACACATACATAGTGAAGACAACTCACTTTAGAAAACAACCAACATAGTTAGTCAACTTTTAAGCCTAGAGAATGACTTCATCCTCATGTTAAGCTTAACACATATCACATTACTGTTTGTTAGTCGAATGAACAACTTAACTTAAAAGATGAGGCGGGTATGATTACCCGTACACATCAACACATAATTTCCCCCTAGCCCGAGTGGAAGTCAGGTAGGTAAGCTTTGGCTAAGCTAATGGGAGGTCGAATTCCCCATAAAAGGAAAACTATCCTAACATAAGGAGAGAGCCGAATCTGATTCAGATGTCGACACCCATACATACACGCGTGACCGGAACGACCGGATTCCTCACTTCCCCCCCTCAGTTAGCACTCCCAGTCCACAATGGGAGCTTAACATAATCTCACACAAGTAAGTGTTTAAGTCCAGTTAGACATACAAGGGAAATAAGGCATAGTTCAGCAACACATATCACAACTACACACACATAGCCGGGTTAGAACATACCTTAGGTTGGGAACGTTATTACCGGATACCGTTCTCTTACGTTCCTAGTTTTGGCTAATTAACGGTTAGCACGCATTCGAGGTTACCGGTATCGGTACGCACACGTTACATTAATAATAAGAACTGTAAACTCATTTCATGGTTTAATCTTACAAGGTTGTAAACACACAGAAAAACAAACAACACACAAGCCGGTGTAAACCGGTAGGCAACAGACTGCAAGAAAACCATACCTTGGTCCTTGCTGCGTTCGTTCACCACCGAAAGTAGCTCTTATACATAATTAGTGATGTTGGTTAGTTACCGTGTTTAACTTCTAATTAGTTAATTACTTCACATAATTATGTTACATACTTTCACATTTACTTACACTTAATCACCCTCCTAATGTTCATTAAAAGTCACCAATCATGTCTTAACAATCATATATTATCATTAACATTCAAATCCCCACCTTGGAAATGCTTTAAAACACTCTCTGGCACATTTTTAGGGTGGTCCGGGTTTGTGTCCGAGTTTACAAACCCGGACCATACCGTCGCAATACTTTCTGCCTCTTTTTTCACCTGGTCCGGGTTTGTGTCCGAGTTTACAAACCCGGACCACATACAGATTTAAGTCTCGGGTGTGTTTTTGGGGTGGTCCGGGTTTAGGTACCGGTTTGCAAACCCGGACCACTCCCATTTTACTCCAGAATGTTGTTTTTCAGCCACTTTACAACCTCTAATCCAAACCTAATCTTCTCTTAATCTTTCCACACAAATTCTAACATGTTTTAACACTAATTTGGCACCTTAAACCTCCCTAATCTCCTGTCTAAATCATCACCCAATTCTTGATTATATTCACCCAATTTTTCACACTTCTTTTAACCCATTAAAACACTCCAACCATCAATTCATCCAAGGCACCAAAACACAAGTAAGATTCACCATCTAAACCACAATAGCCCTCAATATTCATAAACCTTAAAAGCTTGGCTCTAGGCCCTTAAACAACATTAAATTAAACACTGAATTTCCTCATACTATTAGCAACACCTGCATTTCACTGAACATTTATATTGCTCAAACATAAACACATTCATAGATCACACACTAGCTCAAGGTAAGTTAACTACCTTGGGTTTTCTTTCCAAACTTTCCCCTTCTCTTTACTTCTTGCTCCCCAACCGGTTTTCAACGGGATTTATTGCTACACTAATGACCATGCCAAAATAATTACAATGAGTATGAAGGGTTCATGAATATTATTCCATTAACCCTAGAATCAATATTTGAAACATCATAAGAGGGAATTACCTTCTACTTCAAGATGAAGTTTTTGGTAATGGAATTTGGGCTAGCTCCAACACTTCTAAAGGATTGAACAAGCTAAAATGGAGAGAAAACAATGGTGTTTAGTACCCACCAAAATCGGCCACCATGGGGAATAGGGAAATGAATGGGTTTTTGAGTTCTTTCTTACCTTAGAACAACAAGAAGATGTTTGGCTTCAAGAATATGAAGCTTCCTCTTCAAAGTGTGGTATACCCATGGGAATGAAGTATGGAGTTTTGAGATTTTAAAAGGTGGAAAATAATCCCCAAGATGAGAGTAGTATTTTGGTGTATTTTATTTTCGATTTGGACTTGATTTGGTGAGGGAACAAGGAAGGAGAAAGATGGAGTTGGAAGGGGCTCAAGAAATCGCCATTGAAGAACAAGGCACAGCGAGAGGGAGCTGGAAGGGGGAAAGAAATCGCTTGACAAGAAGAGAATGGGAGAGAGAGAAATGAAAAGGTAGTTTGTACTTGTTACTTTTATTATTTTGTCCTTTAGCTAATAGAATAGATAATTAAGCAAGAGGGGGGGGGGGGGCAAAAATGTGAGCTGCTTCTCACAAAGGAAGAATCAGATTTTTTTTGTAAAAGTAGAGATGAGGTGGCACATGGTCATTTAGCAGATAACACCCGTTAATTCCCGAACTGTTAGTTTTAACAGTTCGGGTCCGGTTTCCAGATTTTTGTTTTATTTATTTTTATGGTCCTAGACCTTGACTAATATTTAATTTTAGCCATATAATTGACCATAAATTTTTACTAGCCCTTTAAACCCGTTTGAAATTACATTTCCCGGGTTTCTCGAAAAGCGTGCTTTAAAGCTCGTTTTGCCTTTTTAATCCACTATTTGGATCCGTTTCCTTCGGGAAATTTTCCCACATGTTCTTAACGACTAAAATAAGCCTTAGAATATAATAATTATATATTTAACTAACATATCAAGGTTTGGGGTATTTCAGTATATCTTGGGCGGATAACTATGTCTGGTTTGTTTGTCAAATGCTATATATATATGCAACTCTTAGCTCTGGTAGACGATTAGCTGATGCTAAGACAATTGAGGTCGGAAGCTAAAATAAAGTCGTAGTCCTGATGCATAAACAAAAAAAAACGACAACATTAGAATTCATCAAAAAATCAAGGTTGAAATGCTAGATAAACCGCGGAAAAAATTCGGTAGCATCTCCCTTATATTTCTAACATTTTCAAATCACTTTTATCAACATCAAATTCACACGCACCATCAGAATTACTTATAAACTAATTTTATATTTTAAAAGTACACTATTATGTATTAATTGTAAAACTAAATGCTAAGAATAACCAAATTAAATTTACTCTTCAAAACAATAAACAAAGAAATATCACTACAGCAGTTTACAGTTTGGTTTACAAAATTATCGTTAGTAAGCAGTGAAGTTAGCAATTAGTGCAGAAATCAGCCCACGAACTAGGTTCCAATTAACTGTGAATCTGGGCACAAATATATGAACAAGGTTAGAACATTTGCGATTACACTCTCAGGAATTGACAGAAATGACGTTATAACTAGCAATCGACATATATATGAACAAAGTTAGAAATAGGAACAATCGACAGAAATCGCATACCCAGTACACATTAGAGTCGACGGTGACAAAAAGTGGTAGATGGATGGTGACCGGCAGCGATGTGAGTGACAAAGGTGGAGGGAGCGATGACGGCGATGGCCGTTACTAAGGTGACAGGAGTAAGGAGGCAATTTCAGCAAGGAAGATAGTGCGAGAGAGAAGTAGAGGTTACTGTAAGTGTGCAGAGTAAACGGGTAAATTTTCTAGTTAAAAGGACTTTAGATTACGGTTCACAACAAAACTATAATCTAAAGTCAGAATTTAAATTATGGTTTTTGCAGAACCGTAATCTAAAGTCCAACGAAATAAAAAAATAGCGTAAAAAATTTGGCCTATGTTGGGTTTCAAACTCAAGATCGATGGTGTTGACTCATGTACTCGTGGCCACTGAGCCATGAGTGTTATTCGATCAAACTTA
Organism: Limonium bicolor; assembly: GCA_023374045.1. Taxonomy (NCBI): domain Eukaryota; kingdom Viridiplantae; phylum Streptophyta; class Magnoliopsida; order Caryophyllales; family Plumbaginaceae; genus Limonium; species Limonium bicolor. The sequence continues at coordinate 230,433,815 of CM041776.1, forward strand.
TGCAACACATTTATAATAAGTTTTTTTAAGCTAAAATAAGCTGGTAAAACGACATTGTCAGCTGTCATTTAGAATACGTGCGGCGTCCAAAAATCAAATAGTGTGGAAAATATTTGGCGTCAGGTCAAAACGATCGATTTCGCTGACCATCAGTGGGTGGGGACTTTAGCTGACGGTTATCAGTAAAACATAATCTAAAGTCTGTAGACCATCAAAGCGCGCGTCTACACAAAGACTTTACATTACGGTTTACTAATAACCGTCATCTAAAGTCTGTTGTAAAAAAGGTGTGCCTACCTCCGATCGATTATTGCTTACGGTTAGTTCTATAAACATCATTAATTAATTTCAGCCCTCCTATTAATCACGGTTTGGGTTTAAGCCATGATTAATCAGCTGTCATTAAAGGCTTCTGTTCCACCAGTGTGCTTATCTTCAATTTCTTTGTTATGTCTCTTCTTAGAAGTAGAAGGAGACCCCTCAGTTAAGTGTTTGATCATCTCCTCTACAGTGTTGATAGAGGCGTAATAGTCAAGCTTCTCATATCTAACCTTGAAGATGACATAGTTCCAGTCACAAAATGAGCCCACTTTTGACCCAATTTGAGGAAAATATACAAGAGACAACAAAATAAGAACAGGGTAAAAGAAATTAAAGAAAGCAAAAACATAAATTCGTACTCTTAAAATGTTCCAGTGAAGCTAGTCGCGTCTTTGTATGAAGGCTTCAATGCACTGCTAACTCCCATTGAGTCTTCTAAGAACTTCTGAAATTGAAACCTCGGATTTCGGTGATGTTACACTACACAGTTGCCCCCTTTGTCACAAAAGAACAGTATGGGGCCCCAAGCAGATGGGGGAACAATAATAAACCATCTCGAATTCCAGCAATTACTAACCTTTTTATAATCGAAAATGGAGTACCCAGCCCACCCAGAAATAGTTAGGCTATTAGGATCAACCCGACTGGTGTAGAATTGGATGAATTCAGTCGCATTAGGGCAAATCTTATTTTCAAGGCAAAGAGCCACGAATACGTGAAGATAGGCTATGGCCTTTAGGTGGAGATGTGCGAGGGTGTAACACCTTCAAATTAAAAATCCTAAGATGAATGAGTGGGGCGGAACAGGCATGCCACGAAGAAAGAACTCAGAATATACGACATAGCCCAAACCAAAGTCGTCGTAAGGATGGGACTCGAGGGATGGAAGGAAGATATGAGTGCCCAAGGGAACCTTAATGAATCGTAGAAGAGCGTCAAGAGAAGGAATATCAAGGGAAGATGACAAAGGTTCCCGATTCTCGATGAAGGGATGATCGGGTGGTAGAAAAGTTGGGAAGAATATCTCCCGTTTTTTAAGCCTTATATCCCGTCTAGAGCATAGACAAAACCTTTCATTTTGTCCTTAGAAGAACTTGAGGAAGCCATAGATGCTGAGCAAAGGAGAAGTAGAAAACACGGGGGTAACAAAACAAAGAAGACGACTGTAGTAGCTGAAAATTGGAAGTTAGAAGAGTAAGCGACGATTGTCTAGAAAGAGAAGAAATAGAAATGGAACAAGCTTTTACGAAATATAAAGGTGGTAAGGTTTTCTTTCTTCAAAATTTTGAAATTATAAGTAAACGCCAAAAGATACCTTTTTGCATAAAAAACAGAAACTCTGTGCATCAAAAAGCGAGCACGCGCGTTGTGGAAGTTCAGAAAAGCATGAGTTTGGCATGAGCCGGAATAAGTTATTTTTCCATGATGATGCAAAGAAAAAGAACTTGTGGGACTAAGAAAGGATAAAGAGAAAGCGTGAAGACAAACTTGGGACCTGTGGGACTTCAAACCGAAAAAATTTCAAAAATTGAACCATGACTACTTCAGGAAGTTCTACTTTTTTTATCTTTAAAAAGAAGAACTTGTGGGACTGATGAAGAGGGGAAAATGAGACTAACCAGAGAGCCAAGAGAAGGCTAGGGAACCATTGCTTAAATAACAAAGAAAAGTGACCGGTCGCCAACGACCGGTCGTAAAAGCAAGAAATAAGCATGTAAAAGCAAGAAATAAGCATAGACGGTGACCGGTTGCCAACGACTGATCGTAAATGAAGAAATAAGTGTGGATAGTGACCGGACGCATGTGCCCGATTGGGTAGCAAGAAATAAATGTAGATAACGACCGGTCATCTATATAAAATGATATGTAATATAAGTGACTGGTCGTATGTGACCAGTCGCACCTGTGATACTTTACAACTCTACAATAACAGAATGACAGCCTGGCAAAAAATAGATTGACAGGTTGGCAGCAGTAGGGATTGTAAGGAAAAAAACTATAAATATGGGTTCACCCCCATGGAAATGGTCACTCTATCAATACTGGAGCACTTTCCTTGTCTAGTATTCTTACTTTGCTACAGACTATCTCTAAGTGCGATCTTACTCAGAGACAAGGTAATTCGATAGATATGATAATGTGAAACACCCTTAAACAAATAAACACACAAAATCATAAACGCGAGGAGATTATCCGGGAATAACGCGTTACGTAATTCGGACATATTTTAACGTATGACAAATTAAATTTAGTGCGGGCATATACATGTCCGAGAACATGACAACGTTACATATTAATACGGTCACGTACTTATATATGTACGTTTTTTAAAAAAAGTAATACACATATGTAACGTTGCGATATTACAATATCGTATATAATAAATAGCAACATCGCATAGTTATATATATAACCAAAACACGACAAAATAAAAGGATCGTATATCTATATGTACAGATACATATGTATAACTAATAACGTCACAAAATAAAGCAGTCGCGTATGAAATTAGAAACGCGACATATTATATAGTCGCACGTATATACTAATGGGCATGTATATAACTGATACAAAAGAAAAAAGAGCTAGTGCACTCCCGCGGGGTTCAAACCCGGTACCTTTCGTACCCACCCTAAACACCTTAACCAGTTGAGCTATGCTCGAATTCAGTAACTAATACTGACGAATTAAAACTAGTACTGAGGCTACTAAAATAACTACAAAAAAAAAGTAAGAACCAAACAACGAATACAACCCAGTCCTTGCACTACTGCTGTCGTTCTCAGTTCAAAGAAAAGATTGGAAACTGAAACTGATTTTCAGTCAGCAATTCAAGCAGTCGCGACACTCCTTCTCTTTGTTTTACCGATTTCCTTGCCTCGAGACTACAGCCACACTAAATAACTCTTGCATTCCCCCACTCCTTGCTGTCTGTCTGGAAGTTACAAAAAAAACAGAACAGTCACGAGCCTACTGATGTTGACCTCAGACTGCAACAAAAAAAAAACTAACAGGAACAAACATGCTCTATCAATTCCAGGGCATACAGATCAGACAGGGAACCATGTCTGCACCTCAAAGTCTGGATTTTCTAACTCCCATACAAGCCTCTTGGAAATGGTTAACACTAACCCACACTTTCACCTATTTTATCTAACGGTAGTGCAATCGGACAGCTGAATTCTTGCATGTCTTGATAATGCCCACTCAGCCCCTTTCACACTCTCCCCAATTGCTCTGCATGTTTTGCGCCAGTGTTAACTCCTATGTAATGACCCTTACCTGCTTATTACCTCTACCCATATGGCCATCGATCCGTGCATGTTCAGGAGTCTTCAAACAGCAAGGTAAATCAACCCTTAACTCCTCTTCATCCTTTTTTTTTGAGTCTACGCCTCTGCTAAAAAAAACACTGGAACTAATGTGCGCATACCAGATTGGAAATGATCTACATTGTTTAATCACCGGCGAACTACACTTCATACCAGATTGAATGCAGGGCTAAGAACAGCTCTTCATTGCTCTTCTTGAATCAACCACTACAGTGATAAATCTCTTCTATTCATTCTTGATGCTTGGATAAACCGCTGGGACTGCAGCTCACTCACCAGACAAAAGCATTAAGAAATCACCTGAAACATTTCATTGTTGAAGCGGTAACATACATAAACTTATCTTCTTCACCTGTCATACCCCAATTGAAGTTTAGGACCTTCTCTGATGTACTTCAGATTGAAGGACTAAAACTAGTTCAGTCTAGAACCATTAAAATACCCAAAATCATCTTATTCTTTCTGGTGATTATAACAATAGCATTGTTGATTCTTGTTACAGCTTGTGAATCAAACAGTGAGCATCTAGCATAACAGATTGAACAGTTGAAAATTGTTCATTTATGGAATCGGTAATATGCTTGAACTCACCTTCTTTTCTGTGGCAATTTTAAGTAGCAGCATTTGTAGTCCATGTTGTTTCAGAATCTAACTTCTGCCCTGCTGACTAACAATAAGAGCATTATAAGCAGCAATCTAGTCTTGCTGTTACGAAATCTGATGTATCATATTAACAAATGATAGCCGTATAAACACTGCAATAACATAGACTTTGCTGTCTCCAAAAATTGAAAAAAAAAATAGATTGAAGTTCGCAAATGATAAGCATCATTATTAGCAGTAGCATAGTCTTGCTGTTTAGAACTGAAAAAAAAGGAAACGTTAAGATTAGTGAAGAAAAAAAACAAAGAAGCTAGAAGAATAATGCGAAAGTTTCATTAACCAGAGATACAGATTTTTACAGAAACTTTCTGCACTGTTTAATTCACCTTGATATGCTGCTCCTAATCTGCTGTTCTGTATATATAAGTCTACTAATCTAAACAGACTTTTAGTATAAGTCTGTAACAGTAACAAATCATAATGTGCCTATTGTTAGACTTGTATAAGTCTGTAACAGCAGCAAACATAAGTGTATCGTAACAAAAAAAATAGGCTGAGTTGGGAATGAACTTTAAGAGCAGGATGGTGTGCTTTTAATTGAGCAGATAGTGGTGCTTGTTAATCAACCGTGACTGCACACTCTCAAGCTGCTGTCTTATTTGCTTCTGATGTTTATAAATATGGTTTAGTTGAATAGATTGTGGGTTGCACGATAATCAATCGTAACAGCAATACAGTCTTGAAATTAATACACTATAACAGTAAAAAATTAAAGTGCACATTGGTGCAATATATAACTGATGCAATAGGAATTAAATAGTTTTGGATTGACCGAGATTTTTCTCCTGTCTAAACTTTTGTTTTGCCAAGCTTTGTAAGCCTTGGTTATGTGCTGATCAAAGGTTAAGGATTGTGTGAAAATGTAAGCTCAACTTACTTCTACTTAATGCTGTTACATGAACTAATTCAGCAGTTTATCAGCTCCTGGAATGTGCTGATTACTACTTCAGTTTTGCTGCTATTAATGACACAGTTTAGCACTTTAGCATCAGCATTTTCTGGCCAATGTTACAGCTTATTTAAGCTCTGTTTAGCCACTGTTTAAAGAGAAATTTGACATGAATGATCATGGTTATAATCTGTCCAAGAGAACTAAAACTGAAGTTAGATAAGGTGGAACAAAAAAAGGGTGTTTCAGTTTGTTGTAACAGGTGCTTCTGTATAAACGAATTACAGAGGGTTTATAAGGGGTATATTGAGTGGTTAACAAACCTAAACATACCTCATACACTTAAGTGAAGTTATAAACACTTTGGGTAAGATTAGAAAAACTGGTTTATACCCAAAAGAAAGTTGTAAAGTTGCTGTACAAAATCTGAGTTCACAGTTTTTTTGCAGTTCTTGTTTTTGTATAATGAACTTCCAGTAGTTTTAACGGTTCTGTTTTGGGTTGTGTTTAAGTGTAAAACCTTCTTAACATGCTTAGCTAGTTGGGTAAAATTTTTGGGTGAGTTTAGAAACTGATTTATGGACTAGGAGAAAGTTTGTAAAGCTGCTGTACAAAACTAAAAGTTTCAGTTTTTCTGCAGATTTCAGTTCTGTAAAATGAGTTTTCAGAAGTGTTAACAGCTTTGTTTTGAGTTGTTTTTAAGTTCAAAACTTTCCTAATACACTTAGTTAATTGGGCAAAAAGTTTGAAAGGAATTGGAGACTGATTAATAACCTAAAACAAAGCTTGAAGAGGAGCTGTACAGAATCTATTTTGCACTTTTCTGCAGCTACTTGTTTCTGTATAATGAACTTTTGGAGGGGTTAACAGAGTTGTTTTAAGTTGGTTTTTAGCTTAAAACCTCCCTAATACATTTATCTAGTTGGATGAAAGTTTTGTGTGAATTTGGAAGCAGATTAATGAACTAAAAGAAAGCTAAAGAAGAGATATACAAACTGTGCTTGCTGTTTTTCTGTGGGTTGCTGTTTCTGTATAACTGTAATACAGTGGGTATAAGAGTGTTGAAATGTTCTGGAAATGAACTCATAACCTTGCTAATGTATCTATCAAAGAGAGTAAACAATTTGGGAGGAAGTAGAAAGCAGTTTAATACATTAAAAAAGAGGTTTAATGGAAGTTTGCACAAGGTTGATGTTTCAGTTTTCTGAAACTTGTGTCTCTGTATAATCAATATCCAGAGGTGTTACAAGTGTGGTGCTGGTTTAATATTGAACCCAAATCATTGCTAATACATCTAGCTAAGTTGGTGAAACACTTTGGGAGTGTTTGATGTCAGTTTGTTAACTTAAACATGGAGTAGAATGAAGATATTCATGGTGTGTTTTCAGATTCTGTTATGTTACTGTTCTGTCTAGATGGGTTTCAAGGTGATTAGCAGTGCTGGATTAGGTTGGATAGGAGTATAAAACTTTGCTAAGATGCCTAGTTAAGAGGGGATACCTTGTAAGAAGATTAAAATCAATCTTAGGTGAACGTGTTACATGTCGGTACTTAAAAATACTCTAGAACAATAGCTAGAGTAAGGACTAACTTAAACGTGTAAACCGATAATGAAAACGTCCTAGGGGTTGATAAAGTCTAAGGTTAATGCCTGGAACATTTCTAAGGGCTAGTATAAGTTGAACATTCAAAAGTTCACCTAGGGAACAACACCCGATAAAAAGGGATAAACTAGGAAAATGTTACAACTGTCGTCGCATGAAATCATAAAACTGACGAGTTGTTTTAATTAACGTTAGGGCCGTAACGAACGTCAACCGGGACCCCGTGTGTGCGTGGGACAACTCTTGCTTCTAAATCAGGTATGAACATGTGTGGTTCGTATGTTGCCGTGTTACACAGCTTGTGTGTTGTGTGCCTTGTTTGACTATGACCACAAGACTAATGCATGAAAACGGATGTTTGTTTTACCGTGCTTATTTGTCTGTTGTGAGCTTGTGTAAAGCATGTGAACGGATTTCTTATTTTCATTGCTTACCCGCTTGCTATTATTGTGCATATTGCTTCTGCGCACACAGTAGTGTAGTCCCTTTCTCGTTGATGAAACTTGAGATGAAACACAACGAACTTCGTAAACAAAACAAAGGAACTACATAAAGGGAAAACTCCTCTTAACTATAGAGGACCTCTAATGACACCCACTATGGTGTCGAACTATCAATGATAATGATAAGCCAATACCCGTCAGAAATGAATAGGGAGACGGACCCTTTGTATCCGGGGTAGAAACCAATAATCTAAAAAGGAATAGGGAGACGGACCCTTTGTATCCGGGGTAGAGACCAATAATATTAAAAGGAATAGGGAGACGGACCCTTTGTATCTGGGGTAGAGACCAATAATATTAAAAAGAATAGGGAGACGGACCCTTTGTATCCGGGGTAGAGACCAATAATATTAAAAGGAATAGGGAGACGGACCCTTTGTATCCGGGGTAGAGACCAGAACATCAGAAGGCATAGGGAGACGGACCCTTTGTATTCGGGGTAGAGACCAATAATATTAAAAGGAATAGGGAGACGGACCCTTTGTATCCGGGGTAGAGACCAGAACATCAGAAGGCATAGGGAGACGGACCCTTTGTATCTGGGGCAGAGGCTAGTAACATTGAAAAGGAATAGGGAGACGGACCCTTGGTATCCGGGGCAGTGGCTAGTAACATTTAAAAACAACAGAGAGCGAGAGAGCTATCCGGGAATGGAAGATTGGCTATGGACAAGACGTTCTCCAAATTGTGGTGATAAGAGAACTCACAAATAATCCTTAAAGAACCAAGGAAAGATTGGCACACATGGTGCAAGGGAGGAGAAAGAAAATACACATTATGAGAATAAAGAAAAGAAATGAAAACACACAATGTTCGAATGATCCTATAGTGAGGGTCATGGGTATAACATACCTGTGCACACGCTTTATTATTTACATGAGTGTTGTTGCTATACTAGCAGCTTGTTGTGCTTGGTTGTGTGTTTGATGTGGCTATGACGCCAGTATGTTATGCTTGGTTGCTTGTTGCTAATGCTTTGCTACCTTTGAGTGTGTAAGAAACCATGATGTATTGTGGCCTGCTTTACTGCGTTATTTTAGCATGCAAATTGACTTAATAATATTCGACCAAGTAGTCGTGTGGCCCGGCAACATACGGGCTACACACGTTCATACTCAGCGTAGTTTGCTGAGTCATTTACAACCCAATTTTTACAGGTATTGCGCCGGACGATAACGGAGTGTAGGCGGGATGACTACCATGGGGGTAGCCCATCAGGGCATGAAAGTTTGAGTTTGGAATAGTATGTTTAGTGTATGGGTTGTTACCAAACCCGGGTTGTACTTTTTGGTTTATAATTTAGCAATCATGTTGTAGACACTCGGTATTGGAAATTGTATCTTATATTGTATATGAATTTTGGTGAGGGCTGTTTCCAGTCATGCAGACCGTAACTTGGTGTTGGAAGAGTGGTCATGTCAATCACGTGGGTGGTTGGCGTCTGTGACACCCGGATGAAGTTTATTCCGCTGCATAGTTAACTTATAATATAGCAAAGAGCGATGTTTGTATTGTTGGATGTTTATTTGGGGGTGTTACATAATGAGAACCTTGGATCGAAAGGATTAGGCAACATAGATAGCTAGGGAAAGGATCTCAACCTTTTCGCCCATTCCACATCGGGATATGAGTAGTATTGTGAGTGGTTTATAAGAATACATATGGGCTGACTACAATAACAAGGTCTTTACTTTTAAGCCTAAGTGAGGATAAATGGCTTAAAATAGGCTAGTTTTCAAGCCCAAATGAATTGAGAGCTAGGTTGTTGAGCAGTTACACATTTGGGAGTTACACCCCCTAGTGTAACTTTTACACTGTTGGTACGGTGTGATCAATCTCATCTTAACCATAGCAACAGAAGGGCTAAACATATTTTCCTCATCTCAATTACATGCATTACCCGGACCGTGAATCGAAGGAACAAAGTCGGGTTTGCCCAAGCAAAAGATCTCTAATGCCCTACCATAATCAATCCAGATTCCCATGCCTAGCTATAGGTCAGGAAAATTATATTTTTGTATCGTGTAAATGATAGAAACGATACACGACACAAAATTTACATGAAGATACATGATACACGACTTGAAAGTATTTTAGTGTATGACATTCTATATACGAATACGAAATTCATAAACCTATAAATGAAACGTAAAAATATATGAAATTTATCCGTGTGTACACGAATTACATGTGTACACGAATTAATGAATAAATAAGTAACACAAAATTTATTTGTCTATACATGAATTACATGTGTACAAGAATTCTATGTCTACATGAATTATTTGTGTATACACGATATGTATGCCATTAGATACGGTACACAATACGTTAATAAATCATGTATATACGATAGACGACGCGAAATTAGTTTCGCGCATAAAATTAAATACCTATACATGTTAATGTCGTATTGTGTTTCAAGTCGTATATTCATTTTTGTTACTTTTTTGCCAGGCCTACCCGGCTAGATTTACCCCCATTGCAACCCCGTCCCAACAACCCCACATTAGTTAAAACTAATTCCTCCGTCGTCTGGTGAAGTCTTACAACTCTTACCCCAACCGGAATACCAAGGAGAGTCTCGCAGCCTGACCAGCACGTCACACCACTAATAAGGGATGACAATCTGTCGGCAGGTACCCAATTCACCCGGTCACCCAACCCGCTAAACCAGGTGAATAACCCACAAAAAACAGGTGAAACACGGGTGACAAGTGAAATAGGTGCCGGTGCGGGTCGGGTGACAGGTGGACATTTTCCACCCATCACCCGACCCGTTCACTAAACCCACTCACCCGCATAAATATAATATATATAAATATTATTATAAGTTAAGTTGTTAACTATTCTTCATTCTTCTTCACTCACGGTAATTTTGAAACCCTAACTAGTGAACAAGGAACATTCATGCTCTGCGTTACTGCGCTATTCTTCATTCTATTACTCTTAGTAATTTTGCATCCTTAACATACATGCTCTGCACAGCTTTTAATTCTCTGCACTGAAGTTAATTGCAAACCTAAATGGAGAACATGGAACATATATGCTATGTGCCTCTATTTTCTCTCTTCACTAAAGGTAATTTTGCAACCCTAACTGGTGAACATGGAACATACATGCTCTATGCCTCTATTTTCTCTCTTCACTCTCGGTAATTTTGCAACCTTAACTGGAGAACAAGGAAATTTCATGGTCTGCGCAGTTTTTTATTCTCTTTACAGAAGGTAATTCCGCAATCCTAACCGACGAACAAGGAACATATATGCTCTACACCTCTATTTTCTCTCTTCACTCATGGTAATTTCACAACTGTAACTGGCGAGCATGGAACGTACATGCTCTGCACAGTATTTCATTCACTTCTCTGAAGTAAATTTTGCTACCCTTACCGGCGAACATGGAACATACATGCTCTACTCCTTTATTTTCTCTCCACTCACAGTAATTTGCAAACCTAACCGATGAACAAGGAAAAGGAAAATTAAACGGTTAAACGGGTTCACCTGTTTCACCCGCGGGTGACAGGTGACAGATGATACATAACGGGTGACGGGTCGGGTACGGATGGAGTGGGTAAAATTGGGTGACGGGTGCGGGTGATGGTCCACCCGACCCAAACCTGACCCATTGACATCTTCATCCATCAATCAGACAGACGAAGGAAGGTTCCTTCCTAGCAAAAGCTTCCTCGGATGACTTTGCCCTAACTTATGTGACTACCACTTACGCTATTGAACCGGCGTGGAAGTGGACACAAACTGGGAAGACAAACTAGATGCACCCATCCTCTTCTCTATAAATGGTATCAGTGGCTTCTTTATTAAAAGGGAAAAAACCATGCAAAATGAAATACCCCAAACCTAAGAATGCTAAGTAAACATGAATTTATGAGGTAATAAGGCTAAAATATGCCTTAGAAACATTGGTAGTCAATTTAAACAAAGGAAAACACAAGAAAACGCCTTAAGGGCAATTTAGGCAAAACTGTGCTCTAAGCTTGGAGTGACTTTGATTAGCACCCAAATATCATTATAAGACCTTATTAACATGCTAATGGACATGTTAAATCAATTACCAAAGAAAACCAAGCTCAAAAACAAGCTTAAACACGAAATGTGCTTTAAGACTCCTTAAAGCACCTTTTTGAGAAATTGTCTTAGAAATGAGTTTTGAGTGGATAAATGCCTATGATTACATCTTAATCAACATGTTACTAATTAGTATCACATTAGGTAGCCTAAATCAATGGGAAATCAAAAATTTTACGAATATGTGCACTAATTAGTGAATAGTGCTCAAATAGTGCTAGTTTTGACTTAAGTCAACTTTAATTAGTTAAATGGCCAAACAAGGCCTTATGTATCTTATATACTAAGGGGGATAGTTTTTAAGGGGATGAGTCACCATAGACTTCATCAAATAAGAAAAGAAGAAGAACTAAAGTGAAAAGAACTATTTACCTTTTTAAAAGCAAAATATCTTATATTAGCCTACCTCTCTCCTCTCTTCTTCATCAACGTTTTCTTCTTCCTCTCTCTGTTCCAAAACCGTTCCAAGAAGCTCCATTCATGCTCCATCTTCATTTTCCACCAAATGGTCATTTTAGCTCCAAATCAAAAACTAAGCATAGATTTCTCTTAGTTAGACCAAGGCCTTGCTTCCTATCTTTTCAAAATTTGAAAAGCTTCATTTTGGAGCCATGGGAAAACGCCATTGAAGGGGGAAAAACTAGCTTGAGGTGTTCATTGTCTTCTCCATTCATTCAAGGTAAGGAAACTTAAAGAAAAATCAAGTTTCCTCCACTTTTGCGCATTACCGAAAATTACCTCCTCATGGAGCCTTGTTTTATCCATTATTCTAGCTTGATTCTATTCTCAAAGGACTATAGGAGGTCCTTCTTGTTTCATATCCAAGCCTAACTTGAGGCTTTAAAGGTAAACATTCATTTTAAGACCTTAAAACACATTTTTTAACCTAAGATTGGATTCCATGAGTTTAGGCATGATGCTTAGTACTCATTAGATTATTTGAATGTGGATTAGAACATTGGCAAGAGGATTAAAGCCCTTGGCCGAGATTCATTCAAGAAAAGCCCTAAGGAGGAAGTTAAGATAAGCTTGGGAACAACAAGGTGAATTGCTTACCTAATGGTGGTTTAAGGTTTAAGGGGTGGTATTTAGATAGGTGCTAATGTAGCTTAAATCTTACATTGTGTAATGGGTTATATAACCTAGGAAAAAGAATTTGAACAAGCTTGTGAACTTGTGACTAAGGAGCCAATGGGAATGAGATAGTAAGATAAGCTTAAGGTGAATGATGAGAACACTTATATTGCTATGGGAGCATTGTTGTGTGTATTTGCAGGTTGAAAGCTTTTATATGTGGGAAATTCAGTGTTTAAGTTTAAGTCATTTAAGGGCCTAAGAGCCATGTCATTTAAGAGCCTTAGTGCTATGCAATTTAAGATTATTGCACTATATTGAGTTTGTTATGAATGAGTTGATTTAGGTGAGAAAATATGATGAGAAAGGATTTGTTGTGTGTGAGGTGATTGAATGAGAAAAGCAATGCATTTAGGCATGATAATATACTAGAGGAACTATGGCAAAATTTGGATAGAAAACAAAGTGTTTAAGTGGTGGTGGTGAGTTAATATGTCCTAGGGTTTACTAGGGATCATTAAGAGGAATTTGAGTGGAAATGAGTTAACTAAGGAATTCTTGAGGATGTGAATGACCTAGGGTTGTCTAGGAGGAATTAGAGGATTAGGTGGGTGTATTAAACACACCAAAGTCTTGGTATGTGGAATGTTAAGGCTTGTGCAAAAATCTGGAGAAAATGGTGTATAATGTTTAAAGATGATTTAGGTATGAACTAGAGAATATAACAATGAGGATCTTTGGGAAGCTTGTGTTAGTGGTGAAGATGCTAGTAGTGGATTGATAAGGTTCTAGTTGGTATGGTAATGAGTGGACTTACATGATGGAAGTGTAAGAAGCTAGGCATAAGTGTTAGGAGTTTTTGTAAGGAATTGGGTGAAAGATCAAGAAATTTAGTATGAGTTGATGGAAGAGTTAGGAGGGTTTTAAGGTGCCAAAATGATGTTAAAACATGCTAGAATACTTATGGAGAGGTTAAGAAAAGATTGGGCAAGATTTGAGGTTCAAAAAAAGTCAAAAATTGCAATTCTGTACAAGTTTAGCCTTGGTCCGGGTTTGTAACCAAGTACATAAACCCGGACCACATCAAAAACTGTCACTAATACCGTGACTTGGTCCGGGTTTATATCCAAGTACACAAACCCGGACCAGCCATTTTTACAAAGGAAGTGTGCTTTTTAAGAGGTAAATGGAGGGGGCTTGTTGGGTAATGTTATTATATGATTGTTAAGAGTTGTTTGGTGAAGTTTTAAGGCCATTGGAGGTGTGAACAAGTGTGAGGTAAAATGAGAAGTAAGTAACATAAGAGATTAAGCTTAAACTACAATGACTTAGTGGTATTTAGTTGGAAATCATAAGTGATTAAGTAAGCTAGGTTAATTAAAAGTAATTAACCACCCAATTCAATCAATGTTTTAGGGTTTGAGAATTTGGACTCCGGAGGAGAGTAAGCAACCGAACGACCAACGGTGAACGGTACAGTTCTCTTGTGACCTGCTTGCTAACGAGGTGTCCCTCGGCTTGTGTGCTATTTGTTTTTGTGTGCCCACTAAACAAGATAAAGCATGCAACCGGAATATTATGTTCATTGTATTGTTGTGTGATGTTTGAAAACTAACACAACTTACCGTGAGAATTTACTAACTAATGTTTAGTAAAGAATTGTGTGAGAATAAGGGACACTCCCGAATATTGTTTTCTTAGTAACCAAAAGAGGTTAACTAACAAACACTGACTTAAGACTTTCTACTAACTGGAACTTGGGGGGAGTGAGGAATCCGGAATGGTACCGGCACATGTGTATTGGGGGAGGTCAGTATCCTTATCAGATACCGACTTCCAAATATGACTTGTCTTCGGACTCGTCGCCTAGAGTCGACATATAGACTCGACCTCCTCTGACTACTTGTTTTAGGAGGGAGGCATACTAAGATGGTGTGGGGGGGGGGGTCTAGCCTACATCCCTAACAATTTAACAAATGTTGTTTATTGTTGGTAAGTTACTGTGCTGGCTAGGGTTAACCAAAGCTCTACAAAAATAAACAACGAACTAAGGGCTAACCAGTTCTAATAAGAGAACGGTTGACTTAATTAAGATAAGGTTGAGAAAAGATACAATCATTTCTATTTAAAGGATGGTTGTATTCTAAGACTGAGATAAGGATTAAGATTAAGGTAAGATAAGGTTGGACCGAGATTAAGAGGAAACATAACTTAAGGAGTTAAATGATTAACTCACTAATTAAGGGAACACTTTTAAGTCGTTCATTGTGTTTGAACTTTGATTGTTCATATTTGGCTTGTTGTTTATTGCACTTTCTATTATGTGGTGCATCTAATCAACCTCCATGCTATCGACAATTAGTCGTCGTAGCCACGTTAGCTTGGGGGCCATGAGAGGATCGTACCAGCAATTTTGCTGACCCCCTTTGGGGGCTGTTTTTATTTCACAGGTGAATGACAGAAGGCGACCGTCCTGAGAGTAAGTTGGGGTAGATGTGTTACGGGTTTAAGTGTGACCTACGAGTTGTGCATGTACTCTCGTATGGTAATTTGAGTTACTAAGTTGTATAGGGTGAGGAGAATGTAAGAATGATATGTATTTGATTAAGACTTGTAAGTACAAATGTTCGGTATATTCAGGTCCATCAGACCGTAGCTAGATCTTGGAGTATTTAGTATGCCTAGTTAGTCACGTGGGTGACTAACGGTGGTAACACCAACTGTTGTAAGGATTCCGTTGTAATGATGAGTTAAGTAAATGAAGATTTATGAGATTACTATATATTTATGAGTTGGGGTGTTACAAAAAGTGGTATCAGAGCGTAGTTACGCTCTGATGACAGGAATTACCGAACTTAGGAGAATACTGAGGTTGAGTTTGAGTTATGGGTTAAGGGTTGAGTGATAGAGGGGGAGGTGCATTAGATAGGACTTCCCGGTGTTTACCGGATATCCACAGTACCTAAACCCGCCCCCCACATCCCTTGCTTGAATCACGGGGAAATAAACGCCAGAGAGAAGAAAGCCTTCTCTTACTCGGGGAAACCCGATCTGGCAGTTAGTTAACAGTAAGCATTACGAGAATCATCTTGTTGTATAGTAGTTTACGAAAACTTGGAGCTTTTAATTGGAGCGTAACAGTGAAACAAGCGCTACCAATGGAATTCTACCAATAAGGGAACGGTAATTACCGGCAACATGGGTCGATATGCTACGCAGTTGAGTTACACCGCAATACCAATGATAAGAAAAGGACTACGAGTGCAATGGATAAGAAAAGATAAGCGACATGAGCACCGGACAGTGGTCCGAGTGAGCATAGCAGTGGGATAATACATCACATGGGAATTAAGACTACCGAAAGGTCCAGTTAGAAACGGGAACTCCAAACCCCATACAATGAGAAAGATTACAAAACCTGGCTGACATAGCGCAGACGACGATAAATACACGTACAAACTGTATACCGGAATAGGACTACGATGTAGTGCCTAAAGGGGAATCATTACTTAGTAACCCCGACATAATGTGTGGAAACAGGAGCGAGGATTAAGATATAAGAAAATAACAAGGGATTCCCTCAGAAAGAGGAACGCCCTGATAAGTGACAGTACTATCAAACCAACCAGGAAACTGCCGGATGGCGAGTTATCCAAAATAGGAGAACATCGAAGGAGTCCCGAGGACTACTAAAGATATAGAAACTAGGTGGAAGTACCACTACCGACGCACGTAGTACCGGTAGCCCATCCTGCATGGCGCACTTGCCGTAGCAAGTGCTACCACGGTTAAGTCATACGGAAAGCCATCATGGCGAGATAGTAGAACGTTACAATTGTAGTACATATTAATACCGGACTGTAAATCCATAAGAACGTGAGAATGAGACCTTGGAGGGTCCTGACGGCCTGACCATGAAGAGATGAGTCGACACACCAGTCAGCAGAGAGCTGAACTCGGACAGAATACTAACGGTATAAATATCAGCAATGGTACAACCTACTACAGTAACAACTGACAGTACGGTAAGAACGACAAACCCGAACCTTAAAGGGAAAAACTTAAGATATCGCCCAATGATCCGAGCAAAACACTATGTAAACAATAACATACAAGGAATGTATTAAGAGATATAATGAAGGCAGTTGACAGAACGACTTCCAGCAGGAACGAGATAAGACCCCCGAGATGACCATTAAGAATACCAATAACAACAATCTATGTTGAATATGTTAGTAAACCCCGGAAACAGGGACAGAAGGAATAAACTTAAGCAGTAACCTACCAAGGATTAAAGACATACAATCCCGACAGAGGGAAGCTCAGAGGAATATACCATAGAGATGGCATAGTCGAGCAGAACAAAACTCGAGAATGACAGTTAGTATTGTTTGCCTAACTCATTAACACCTAAGTGTGATTAATCATTGACGGGTGGCGTAGTCAACAAATGTTGAACGAAGCATTGAGATGGGAGCACATGATAACCAGGAAAATATTCAACTTAGACACCGTAAGGCAGATGCCTAATACGAACTGATCCGTAATTGTTCAAAGGGTGCAAGCAAACGAAAACAACAGAATTGTCACAGCCACTAGTTAACCTCAGATCACCTGAATAAAACTTCCACAGTAGGAAGCAGGATGCAGCAACTTACCATGAAACCCGGTACTACATTTAACATGTAACCTAATGGTTGAGAGAATTCAAAGAGCTAGAATCTTATAAGGATAACCTACAGATAAGTAAGAGTACAAGGAGTGAACCGAGCACCGGCTCTCACCCAATTACATTAAGCACTAAGAGCCTACGAGCCAAGGATGTTAACTACATCAGAGCTCGAGGCGCAGGAAGGCATAAGAAGACTTATTTAAGCTATGAACGAACTACAATTCGTAGATATGAACGTTACCAAACCTATAACTTAGATTATGGAAAATATTGCCAGGAAAGGGCACCAAGGAGAATAATGAGATAGTACATTGTCTGGGGCGGAGAACGAACCATTCCTTTTAGGGTGGGGATACCTCTCCTTGTTGTGAGGCCACGAGTGGGAATAAACCCCTCAAAAAGGGCTTTCACTTATTAGTGATATAATACGCTTTTGTTAGAGAATGGAAACCGTAAACTTTGAGATTACCTTAGAACATACCAGATACACTTGAGTAATAAGGAAGGCTGCAGAGACAGACCTCATATCCAACACCCAAGATTAAGAATCAGTAATCGTCAGAGATAAACATTGTGAGTGCACGGTATGGCACGTCAAGTGACCAACGCTCAGAAGAGCTTGTGATTAAACGGATGACTTCTCCAGTAACCGGTTAAATTACATAGTAAATAAAATCATAAAGGATGAAAGAATGTGAGGGAAATTATCCTACCTACGAACCTGATATTGATGCAGAACACCTTCATATTAAGATATAACAATTTTACAACACGGTACAGCAACCGCCATACACCGAAATTAGAGAACTCCCAGTGTGTGTTTACACCAGGAAGGGATCGAGTATAAGATAAGATGTTAGATTAAGGGGTTGAGGAGTTGCACCATCAATGGGCAACAGAGTAAAGGCCAACTACCATGCTAGTAGTGGTCGTGAGTACAATATTTAAATAAGGGGATTAAGTCATGGTGCGCAGTAAAGCAATCATCATACATAAACCGTCAGATATTGACACTGAGGCAATTAAATTTATAAGCTAAGACCAATATAAGTAAGGAAATAAGATGGTAGACGAACTGTGCATTGACGCCAGTAGTCTAGACCATGCGAGGTAAGATTTCACAGAAAGCACACTACCCATTCCTTAAGGAACTGGAAGTGCGCTCCTAGTAGATCAAAATATGAGAAACAAGATAAGAGGCTCTATAGAAAGAGACCTCAGTTACTAAGAGACCAAGTCAGTACGGAATACAGAAAGGAACTAGAGCATACCATACTTAAGAACACAGTAAATAGATTTTCCTTGATTAAGTTCAAGAAGAACAATAAGTGTTATTATGGAACGATGAAAGAGGAGATCGACAACAGAATACTTCATAGTTAGCAATGGTTAAACGTGTGACGGACACTACGAGTTTACTAAAACGAGACGTGGGACGACTGCACCCCACAGGGGCTTGCAGGCTTGACGGACTCATTTATGAGTTAGTCGGGTAAGTAGTAATGTACCAGTAAGGTACCCCATGCATGTAGATGAGTGGTGTATGGAACACGGGAAGTGTAACACCCCAACCGTTAAACGCGTCATTACCTCTAAGACAGTCACAAATTACCCTTACTCACGCAGCGGATCTCTATTACAACGAAGGGTGATACAACGCCTTTAGCCACCCATATGGCTAACCAGGCTTATCTCTCATACAGTAACGGTCTGATGGACTGGAACAACCGAGTACACGATACTAATACAATACTCATTTCATTTCTTTACTATACCGAGTCTACAATATACCGATGCCGACAACATATTCGGTCTTACACCCCATACAATACATAAGTAAATTAAAATCTATCTACCCATGTTTAACCACCGACCCCGTCCTACTCTCGAACGGTATCGTCTTCGGTGTACCTGAAAAGTAAAAACGATGCCCCTAGGGGCTCAGCTTAAAGCTGCATATGAAATTCACATATACCGCGTGCTAACCGCGGTACGCCGACTACTTTTGGTCGAGAGCATGGAGATTCATTTTAATTCAATCAACATGCAACATAGCAATACATTATATATGTACACTACACAAGGGTTCACATTCATCTTTGGAAGACAAACCTTAACTAACATAACAAGGTTGTTAGTTGTAACAAATTACTCTTAGGCCTTGAAGGTTGTACCTCGCTAAGACTTGGTTACTCATTCAATAACTCCCCCATTCACTCGGGTCACTTAATCTTATTCTCGCCCATCCTCTCGGGTTAATCATTCTTATACCCACCCACTCTCTTGGGTTACTCATACTTATCACACCCACACTCATGGGTTACTTACTCTTTATCTCACCCACACTCTTGGGTTACTTACTCTTTATCTCACCCACACTCTTGGGTTACTAGTACTCAAGCTCTTGTAGATTCTCGAGACACTACAGGTCTCCTACATCACGCTTGTTACTCTTAATACATACTTAGGCCAAAACTCATGGCTCTCAAGCATAGTCTTACTTCCCCGGTTTCGACCCTACTCTGGGTCTAGCATGGTGGGAAGGTTCAACTAGCTCACAGAACTCTCTCTTAGTTCCTATCTCTTTTTACTCAGGTCCGACTACTCTCGGACTACTTACATTCCCATACACTCCTCTCTCGGAGTTATAATAATATTATGTATATTAGTCTAGAAGCATCACTCTCGATGTTTCTAATGACTTTGGGAACATTACTTAAGTTCGGTTAATCTTAGGTTTTAAGAGTTACCCATACATTTCACTTACTCATACTTTCGGTTATTTTCTTATATCGGGTAAAATCCTCATATAGGAGGTCGACCATGTCTCAAGGGAGCTACTAATCCCCTAGGTCTCTTTTACCTTCTTAACTAGTTCACATCTTCGAACTATCTTTAATCTTCTTGAAGGAGGTTCACTTATCTTTCCACTCTCATTTGTTTCGTGGATTATGTCATTATGGTTTACTAACCGTTATCGGGTAATTACTCAACCCGCACATCTCCTCAAATTCTAGGGAGTTCATATGTTTGCGTTATCGTTATACTTTAACTAATAGTTTGTGTGTTTGCACGTTTTCGTTATCATAAGCATCGACCCGATCTATGGGTCTCTAGCCAAACGTTGCTCACCATGAGTCGGTCTTTACTCTATGTTAGACCACACCGGCATACAAGTATGTTAGCTCATTCAACATATAGCAAGACATACATAATAAAACAATGGATTATTTTCATGCTTTAGTCTTGATTAAGCCGGCACACAAACACACAAATCAACGTAACTCGATTAGCATGCGGAGTATGAGAAAATCATACCTTTCACCGGGGTTAGCTTTACCGTGTGATCTCATCATGCTAGGTTTGCACTTGGTCCACTGATAACATTCAAATGTTTATATTAACATTAAGGCGTTACGGTATGTAAAACTAATACTCCCGTACTTAACCCCGTTATCCCGTTATTCCTAGTTTAGTTCATGTGTTCTTAAACTCACAACTTCTTCATTTACTTCTCAAACTTGTTCACACTCTTAATGACCATTAAACATCATTAATCAAGTCATAATTACCTTATACTACCATTACCCATCAAGCCCCTACCTTAGAATGGCTTTAAAATGGTTTCTATGAAGAAAATGGGGTGGTCCGGGTTTGTGTCCGGGTTTACAAACCCGGACCAATGCTTCTGGTCACTCTCGGGTGCATTTTAGGGGTGGTCCGGGTTTGTGTCCTGGTTTGTAAACCCGGACCACTCCTCTGTTACAACATTCTGCCGTGTTTTAGCCTTGGTCCGGGTTTCTGTACTTGTTTACAGACCCGGACCACTTGCAGAAATGAGAAATATGTATGTTTTTTATTATGTTACAACTCCAAACTTATACCAACTTCTCCCCCACTCTTCCTACTTATATTATAGCATGTTTTGACATTGTTTAGGCATTCAAAACAAACCTAAACCATTCTATATATTCATCTGTTACTTAGCCCATTTCACTGTAATTTTTCATCTGTTACAGAATCTAGTTTCTTGTCTCTGATGCACTTTTCAATCCTTTCTTTCTCACCATTCCAACCTCACGCCTTAACACACTCAAGCCCTTACTCCCATAGACATATTTTGACAGAACTTACCTACATTCTAAGCATTCTCATCACACTACAACAGCCACCAAGATCAGTTTTTTTTTTCATCCCTGTTATTAAGCATAAAAATCCTTACAGCAGCACATAAATTCCTCTCTGCTATCACACAATACTTGCTCAGTTTTCTAAGTTTGTTTTGTACCCCCAAACAACATTAAAAATCCCTCATTCAACAAACAATATTGTAGTATCCAAACTACACTAATTCCTGGTCACTATTCACGTTCAAAAATGTGTTTTACAGAGAACAAAACCATCTCAAGGTAAGTTCAATACCTTGTTAGCTTTCTGATTTCCTTTTCCCTTCTTCCTCCTTCTCTTGTTCCCTCTTTCTCTTCTTGTTTCCACACCTTACAGAGGTATAGATTGCTATCTACAATCATAACCCCAAACCACATACAACAAGCTAGTTTAATTCTCACGTACCTCACAAAACTAATATTTCAAGACTAGTTTTAGGGCTTTAACACTAAGGAGTTACCTTGCTCTCTTGAGTGCCATCTTTGAACAGCAAGGCTAGCAAAATCTCACCCCTCTGTTGAAGAACAAAACCGGCTGAAAAATGAAACCAAGTTCAACGTGGGCTTTTTTTTTATTTAGCAAGAATAAGCTAGAAAGATGGAAGACTTGAGCTTATTTTTTTACCTTGGAGCATTTAGGAGATGAAGGAGACTCAAAACACCTCTTCAAGCTTCAACAGAGGCTACGGTCATGGAAATGAAAATGAGGGTTTTGAGTTTTTGAAGGGTGGAAAATGTTGCCCCGAACAAGAGGAATCCAACGGTACAAATTTTATGTGGTTTGGTGTTGTATCGAGTAAGAAAAGAGAGGATGAAGATGGGTTGTTGTTGCTCTCTGATGAAATCGCAATGGGGGTTTACAGAGGAAGAAAATGTTACAGGGAAGAAGAAATCGTGACTGGCAAGAGAAATAGAGGTGAGAGAGTAGAATACCTCTTTTACTATTTGTACTTGTTGTTTTATTTCCTTGTCACTTAGTGTATTAGAAATAAGGGGAGGGCTGCTATGAAGTGATAAAACATGCCCTCACTACAACTTAAATAACCGGCCACATATATATATTACAAGGGGGGTTTAATTTTTACTTATTACATTTACACCCCACAACTTCCCGGTTTTAACACTATTCACTAACCGGGTCAGTTTTTCAGATTTTTCTCGTTTCTTTATTTTTAATGGTTATTAAACTCCCATTAATGTGTAATTATAGTTATATAGTCAACCATAATTTTTACGGGTCCGTTTGACCACTTAAAGTCACGTTTTCGGGTTTTCTTGAAAAACGTGCTTTTAAACTCCGTTAGTATTTTTAATCCATTATTTGGATCCGTTTTCTTCGGGAATTATTCCCACATATTAATTAAGCATAATTAATCCTTAGGAGTCCATATCGGACCCTAACGAGATCATATTTCTCCTTTATTCATTTAATGCGCGTTTTAGCGTTTTTCGTGTTTTACGCATTTTCTCTTTTCTTTTGGTTTTATTCTCTTTACCAATACTCTCAAAGCACCATTAGGCCTCTATAAATCATATTAGAGTAATTTAATCACCATTTTTAGGTCCGGGGTATTAAAGCAAGTAGTCGACTCCATACCACGGACAACAACGCAAGATCAGACAAGAGCAGCTACTACTGCAAACACTCGAAGAGTAGAATTCAGTTGAACCAACAACACAAAGGAATCAGAGAACAAATAATTAAGGACTATGAAGTGCAAAGAGTACGGATTGTTAAACACAGACATTGGACATGTCTTAAGACGTAAGAGATTAAACTGTAAAGCGCAATAAGCACTAAGCAGTAGTTTCAGATTAAGGGTCATCCTCAGACCAAAGGTCAGTTGGAAAGAACGATTTAGACACTTGAGAAAACACTAAGAGTATAAACATTAGATCTTTAGGGAGAATGGATAGACGAGTTACAACTCATTAAGGCCGTGTATATATAAAGTTAACACGCGTCCATTGAGGGACCTTTAGTACTAAATCATAAGCATGCAGGAGAAGGATATACAATACTATAAAAGGATAAGAGAGGCAAACTAGGCCTAAGATTATCATAGTCGCGCAGCGGAAGCTAGCAGATTAGTACCTTTAAGATTAGACCAAACTAAGTTAAGAAAATGGTATAAGTACCGTTAAGAATCCTCGACACAGAGACTAAGCCATTAACATAGTTATGACCCTCTGATCAAATTATAAGTAAGATAAATTACATAGAAGCTAGAATGCTTGGTGAGAATTAGACATCTTGAACCTATGTTCAAGGATGATATAATGTTGATTACGTGGGCGTAATCCATTTTAAGGGGGGTAGAGCGAAAACCGCTTAGCGTATGTTTATGTATTGAGTACATAAACTATGTTGTGCATAACATAAAAGAATTTGAGAATTTGTTTCACATAAACATTTTGAGATTAATTATGGTTATTGTGCACAGTCGATGTGAATACCATACATATTAAGTACCTATCTTGTTAACTCCGGTGTGAGCACAAGTTAAGAGAATTAGTGAAGAGGATTAAGGAGACTTAAGGAATATACGAGATATGAGTCGATATGAAAGTATGCGTGAGATAAGAATAAGATAACACTGTGGGATACTATTTGATATGAGTATGAGGTAGGAAATAGTAATGCTATGAGGTATAAGATGGTGAGAATTGGTAAAAGACTGATATAGAACTTAGTAGGAATGGGAGTCCTGAGGTAAGTACTAAGAGATGAACTGAGAATGATCGATGGACTGAGTCCACACCTTGGAGACGTATTGATTACGATTAGAAACACTAAAAAGATAGAAAATTGGAAATGAGTGAATTATCTGATGTTTGAAAATGACATGGGAGGTGGAACTTGATTTTCTAGGGATCAAGGAAAACCGAACACAAATTGGGGCGGAAGGATAGTTCAACACTGGTGCTGATCACATCAGGGTTGGATGATTCCTGAAACTCCCTACAAGTGGTCATAATTAAATCACGCTAAGGATAGAGGTGTTAGGATAAAACGAAATTGGAGTTGATTGTATTTTCAATTAGAGGAATTATTCCTCACTTGACCTTGTTAAAAGGATTTCCTTTTTACTGAGTCTCGCCCATGAAGTCGAGGACGCATGAGCCTTTGTCTTCGAACCGGTGACATGGGGAGAGCAGAGTTGTTTTGTATTCTGGCCCATGGTGGTGAGGACAAATGAGTGAAATACCCCAAACCTAGTTATGTTGTTTAAACACCTAGTAGGGTGTAATAAGACTAAAAAGAGTCTTAGAAACCTTAGTAAACAAATTTAACGAAAGAAACACAAATGTGCTTTAAAGTCAATAAGAGCTAAAATGTGCTCTAAGCTTGGGATAAACTTGAGTAAGACCTAATGAGCTTGCCAAGACCTCATTTATATACTAATGAACATATTAAACCAATTACCAAAGAAAACCAAGCTTGAAAACAAGTTAAAACACAAAATGTGCTTTAAGAAGTCTTAAAGCACATTTTTGAAAAATTGTCTTGTAAATGATTTTGAATGGCTAAATGTCCATCATTACTCTTAAATATATATGTGTACTATATAGTATCACATTTGGGTGGCTATATTAGTGGGAAATCAAAAATTTCACTTCTATGTGCCTTGTATAGGTGAATAGTACTTTTTATAAGCTAATTTGTAACATATGTTGTATTAAGTAATTAATTGACAAACAAAGACTAAAACACCCCCACACTATATAAGGGGCCGGTTTTTATAAGGGTGTGACTCACCACTCTCTTATTAATGTATTAAGTAAGTAAAGATAAGTAAATAAGCTACCTTTTTACTTTATAAGTATAAATATCTCTTAAAAGCAAATTCTATCTTCATTCTCTCATTTCCCTTCCTTGCTCACACGGTTTCCCACTCATCTCCTCCCTTCTTCATTGTTCTCTCACGTAATACCACTATCACCATTAGAGCTCCACCTTTGACCACTTGCTAAATCAAGCTCACTTGTCCAAATCAAAACAAACCACCAATCTCTTCCTCTCATCAAACTCTTCATTCCTATCTTCTCAAAACTCCAAGAGCTCCATTTCGGTGCCAAGGTGTTCCACCATTGAAGGAGCTTGAGCTTGTATTTTGACATATTATTACTCTCCTTGGATTCTAGGTAAGGAATCTCAAATAAAAACTTCCTTTCCTCCTTGTTTTTGCCATGTCCGAAATATACATTGAAAGCTTCTTATGTGACTTTGTTCTAGCTTCATTCCAACTCTTCATGGACTAGGTGGAGTCCTCTCTTGCTATATATTCAAACTCTCTTCAAAGATCAAGGTAAAACAACTACATTAATGTTTTGAAACAATGTCAAATTAGGGTTTTACAATGAGATGAAGCCTATAGCTTGAATACTCATTATAAAGTTTGTATATTGTTTAGAACTTGTCAAAGAATCAAGTACTCTATTGGTTTCTAAGGAAACAAGAAAAAGTTATTTTGCAAAAGAGGTAAATCTACTAACCTAATGCTATTTTAATGCCTTAGGAGAAATGAGCTTATAATGCTTATTAAACTACCTAAAGAGCCAATGGGGAATGACTTAGTAAAGTGTTCTCAAGAGCTTAGTAAAAGGCATATGTGTGTATTGAGTGTATTTGCAGGTTAAAGGCATATATATTGTGGAAATTCAGTGTTTATGATTTAAGCACTTTAAGGGCCTAAGAGCCATGCATTTTAAGGGCCTAAGTGCCATGCAATTTAAGTTATGCACTATATTGTGATGTGTGTGATTTGGTGAAGTTGTGTAAGAAAGTGTTCTTGGTGTTCTTAGTGTTCTAGGATTTAATGATGAAAATGTGCTAAGGTGTAACAATGCTAGGAGAAACTATGTCGAAATTTAGAAAATGCATAAGGAGTTCATGATTTAAAGAATTTGATGAACTAGAAGTGTTCTAGATGTAATAGGACTTAGGCATGATCTTGAGTTTAGTATACCAAAGTCATTTTGGACTAGTAGAGAACTTATGGCAAACTTGGTAAACTAAGGATATGTATGAACTTGAAAGGATTTGAAGTATGAATAGGAGTTAGTTGTGAGAGATGATGCTTGGGAGATGATTAAAACAAGGAGAAAGCATTTTGGGATAGTAGTTACCTAGGTGAGAAACACCATCTAGGAACCTAGTATAAAATAACATAAGTGTTAAGGAATTTTACAAGAAATAAGTAAATGGTTTAAGGAGTTAGAAAATGAGTTCATGGATGTTGTATGTGGATATAAGGTTACCAAATGTTGTTAGAAAACATTAAGAGGCCTTAGGAGAAGTTTGGTGAAGAATTGGCAAAGTTTGGGTAAGTTTAGAAGGCGACCGACCCAGGGGTCCGACCCAGTTTTGGGTCGGTCGAGCCTCTGTTAGATGTTAGGGAAGTGTTCGGTGATGGTCCGACCCAAAAGGGTGGGTCGGACATGGGTCGGTCGGTCAAGTTTCAAAGGAAGGAAATGTTCGCACATGGTCCGACCCAGTCGAGTGAGTCGGACGTGGGTCGGACGGGCATGATTATAAGGAGGTAAAAGGGCTTCTGTAATGGACCGACCCAGAAGGTTGGGTCGGACATGGGTCGGTCAAGGTAAGATTCTTCAGACCCGAAAACCACTGGGAGGGTCCGACCCAGTTGTGGGTCGGACGGTGGGTCGGTCGGACCAAAACTTGTAAAAAAAAAAACAGAAAAGAATGTGACTTATGTAGTTAACCCTAGGGTGTATAATGAAGGTAACCTAGGGTAAGATAGGCATTAAAACATGTCATACAATCATGTTAAATACTTAGTAAGTTTGAAGTCAAATAAATAATTAACCGACATTACTAATGTGTTTAGGATTCTCTCAAGGTGGAAATCAGTCGAGGCAAGGACCAAGGTATGGTTTTCTTGCAGTCTGTTGCCTACCGGTTTACACCGGCTTGTGTGTTGTTTGTTTTTCTGTGTGTTTATGACTTTGTAAGATTAAACCATGTAAAGAGTTTACAGTTGTTAAATATTATTATGTTGTTAATTATGGCTCTCTCTTCCCATGTGAGTGTCTAGCAAGACTTGACCTATTATTGTGAAATGTTGTTGTGCTCAATGTTGAACTACTAATGGGCTAACGGGGGAAGTGAGGAGTCCGGTCTGTTCCGGCCACGCGTGTGAGTATGGGAGTCGATGTCATAACCGGTTCGATTCTCTCTGTATGTTATGGTTAAGTTTCCAATTTGGTTTCTAACCTTCCCTTTAGCTTAACCAAGGCTATTTTACTGACTCACGTCGGGCCACAGGGGCATACTATGTGTTTTGTTTCGGTGTGCTTGGATCACTATATCCGGGGCACCTGTGTTAAGTTAACCGTTCAATCTAACCGGACGGTAACGAGTTATGTAACGAGCTAAGTATGAGCGTGGCAACATTCTCGAAGCTCTCAATGGGGACTAACTGTGTTGGTTCTCTTCCTAAAAGGAACTGTATGTGTGTGATGTGTGTTATGGTGTGTTAATACCCTGTGTTATGTTATATATGTATATGTTGTGTGTTTTAAAATATATCATGTCATCATGACAATTGGTTGCGCGTATCCCGGTAGCCGATGGGCTGCGCGTTAGCCATACCAGCAAAGGTGCTGACCCCCTCGGGGGCTCCATATTTTTATTGCAGGATGAGGATCGAAGAGGCAGAGTGGCTCTAGGTCCTAGAGAGTAGTTTACTTTTGAAGTACTTTTGGATGTTTGCCCGGGTTGCGCCTGTGCACCCGTGGCGTATTATATACTTGTTGGTGACGGTTTACAGTGAAGTATACAGTGAAGGATTTTGTAAATACTCGGTATTATATTGTTATATATATGGTTGTTAGTTCTATGCTCGGGAGTCTGATCATCAGACCGGTACAATTGTATTTATTCAGCCTTGTTAGCCACGTGGGTGGTTGACGGCATTGTAGCACCAATCGTTTAGTTATCGTTTAGTTGTTTATTTTCCGCTGCGATTCCAAGTATAGTTATGTGCGTAGTAGGGGTGTTACAAAAAGTGGTATCAGAGCGAAGTATCGCTCTGATGACTAGAATACCGAGCTTAGGGATATACCGAGTTAGGAAACCTAACTACAGATACCTAAGTGAACATATTTGGAAAGGTTAACCACTAACTAAGTGTGGAGATACCTTATTATCGGGAAGCGTTACGATCGTTGGACCGATAAGTGTGCAAGCATGATGCTAATGAAATGTTCATATGAATTCAGATGTCAGGTAGACCGCGAGGTCGAGGCCGCGGACGCGGTACTGGAGATATGGGTGACCAGGGCGATGATACTACGGCCCAGACTATGGCTGAGGCAGTTGCAGCCGCCGTAGCCCAGATGGTACCCCAGTTAGTTGCTGCTATACAGCAAGGGCAACAGCCCGGAGTTCAGCCACCACCACCACCGCCACGAGAGACCAATTGGGTCAAGGCGTTGGCTGATCTGAGGCCGCCCTCATTCAGTGGGGAGACCGATCCCCGTAAGCTCGAGGCATACATCTCCGAGATGGAGACCGCCTTCGAAACCCTAGCACCACCTGAGCAGGTCAAGGTACGACTTGCTGCTTACTACTTGAAAGGCTCGGCACAAAACTGGTGGAAGCTTGTGCGCGAGGGTAGAGTTGCTGATCCGACATTCCAGTGGAGGGAGTACACGGCCTTCTGCGAGCCAAATACTACCCTATACAGGTGCAAGAGGCCAAGCGCCTGGAGTTGGACAACCTGAGACAAGGGGATAAGATGACGGTAGATGAGTACTACTCAGCCTTCATCGGACTAATCCACCTGCTACCGGATCTGGGTTACTCAGACCGGATCCTTGTGAACCGTTTCTACAACGGACTGAACTATCGCCTACGCTACGGCATGGGGCCTACTGGATATACCACCTTGCAGGTAAAGGAATTACAGTGTAATGTGAATAAGTGTGTACAATGTGTTAATGTGATGTGAATTTATTTGGCGGGGCATAACTGACACCCTAAATATAGGAGTGCTATCATGCCGCTGCTATTGTGGAGATCACCGTCCGTCTGAGGGACGAGGAGAGTGCGCTTAAGCGCAAGGCTCAGAACGAGGGCCAAGGCACGCAAGGGCAGTGGGGAGGGAAGAAGAAGAAGTCATACTCCCAGTCCCAGAAAGGACAGCAACAGGGTGGCAAGGGCAGACCCAGACCACCACTGCTGATGAGCCTCTGCAGCTCACCTATGCGTATGCGGCCAAGCCCCTACGTTCTTACCCACCTAAGGGTAATTGTCTAAACCTGTGTGATGAGTTAGAGTATATGTTAATAAGTTGTGAAACAAGTATTAATGGTGTATTGTGATAGCAGCTAGCACGGGCTCTGGACCGGAGCGCCACTATTACTGCAAGTGGTGCAACGGCGACCACCCCGGCAAGGACTGCAAGGGTAATGATGTTCAGTGCCGGTACTGTAAGAAGATGGGTCACCGCGACCATGAGTGCTGGCAGAACCCGAACAGTAGGAACTTCAGGCCCAAGGGGCAATGGAAGGGTAAGGCCACTGCGACTACCGATGGCCAGAAGACGGCGAACCAGCCACCCCCAGATCAGAGGTACACGGAGTCCCAGAAGGGGAAGGGGTCGGGGTCCAACAAGGCCACCCTGAATGTGGTGGACCGGTCTGAGGCGCCAGGGCCCTCTTCTAGACCAGGTACCGCCTAAATTGTTGACTGAAATAAGTGTCTGCATACCGCATTTCATGCATGTGTGTGAGAGTGTTTAAATAAACAACCATGTGAGTGAATAATAAAGTATAGTGTGAGATTTACCTAATTAGAGCACTCTAAACTTAAAGGAACTTTCAATATATGTTATCCAATCCCACCCACACCAAACCCTGAAGAAGCCACCATCAACATCACCGACTTCCCATTGGAGCAATGTCAGGTCATCCAGCCAGGTATGATACTTTTAAATGGATACCTGACACCGGAGGCACAAATCCATATCATCAGACGATGCGACGAACTTGGAGCAAAACCAGGAGGGTTTTACACACCCGAATACCCGAACGGAGCAAGGATGCAATTGAAGATGATGTGCATGGGTAAGGACTGGAACCCTTACACCAAGTCATATCAAGAAGTACGAGCTGAAGATGGAGCAACAGTAGCAAGTATACCAGAGGAGTTCCATGCGGTCGTTAACCACGCCGTGGGAATTGCTCAACAAGTTGAAGCGGATTCAATTCCAAGTGTAAAAGCAGATTTATGCATTGTAAACTTCTACCAGAAAGGTGGACGGTTGGGTATGCACCAAGACAAGGACGAGTCACCCGAGTCTCTAAGTAAGGGAGTACCCGTGGTGTCTTGGTCCATTGGTGACACCGCAGTGTTTGTGTATGGCGAGCAGAAGCGTGCTGACCTCGCAAAGAAGCTATTGCTAAAATCGGGAGATGTATTAATCATGGGTGGGCAATCAAGGATGCTATACCATGGCATCAGGAAGATCAAACTGAATACCGCACCGTCGGCAGTGATCAATGCCACACACATGAAACCCGGACGTCTGAATTTGACTTTCAGACAGTTTTAAGCCTTGTATAATTATGTGACAAACCAGTATGTATTAAGGATGTTGTAAGTGTGAATCATGGCGACAGTATAAGCCAATAAATGTTGTAAAAAGGAGTGTGTTAATGAATAAAGTGGAGTTGTTTGAAGCATATAAACCGTGTTGTTACCCAATACTTATTAGTTTGCCAATGAATTAGGCTGTGCACTCGGAACGGGAGGTATACTGAGTGTCTGCAATAAGGCAGAAGCCGGCAAGAGCGGCACAATCCTCACCGGTACCTTTCCAGTGAATGGCGTGGATGCATCATCTTGTTCGACTCTGGAGCCTCACACACATTCATTTCGCTATCATTTGCGAAGAGGCTGGGGTTAGATGGTGAAGAGATGCCAGACTTCGTGGTTACTCTCCCGTCGAAAGAGCGGATCCGATGTACCCGCTACTACCGAGGTGCTATTGTACAAATCAGGGGCGAAGAGTTTCCGATCGATTGATAGAGTTCGACGGACTAGGCTTTGATGTGATTGTCGGGATGAACTGGTTGGAGCGGCACAAGGGCAGATCCTGTGTGCCGAGCATCGACTGCTTCTTCGGAGTCCATCTGGGGTTACCATATCTTACCGCCAGAGGCCCAGGGAGCCTTCGACTCAGATCATCACCGCCATGGCTATGTATCACGAGTTACGACGAGGGAGTGATGTATACCTCTGCTATGTCCAGGACATAGAGAGAGACCCTGAGTTTAGCCCAGATGTGCCGGTAGTGTCGGAGTTTCCTGATGTATTTCCTAAGGAACTGCCGGGCATGCCGCCAGCACGAGAGGTTGAGTTTGAGATCGATCTAGTTCCGGG
The DNA here is from genome assembly GCA_023374045.1 of Limonium bicolor. Taxonomy (NCBI): domain Eukaryota; kingdom Viridiplantae; phylum Streptophyta; class Magnoliopsida; order Caryophyllales; family Plumbaginaceae; genus Limonium; species Limonium bicolor. The sequence goes on from CM041776.1 coordinate 230,465,541, forward strand.
CACCGGACCCATTGCGAAAGCACCTTACCGTATGGCTCCAGCAGAAATGACAGAGCTCAAGGAGCAGCTGAGAGACCTACTCGACAAGGGCTTTATCCGCCCTAGTGTGTCACCATGGGGAGCGCCGGTCCTCTTCGTGAAGAAGAAGGACGGTAGCTCCGCCTATGTATTGATTATCGGGAGCTGAATGCTGTGACGGTGAAGAACCGTTACCCCTTACCACGCATCGACGATCTATTTGATCAGCTTAGGGGAGCATCAGTATTCTCCAAGATAGACCTACGTTCCGGATATCACCAGATTGCCATCCGTGACAGTGATATCGAAAAGACAGCTTTCAGAACTAGGTATGGGCACTATGAGTTCACCGTTATGCCGTTTGGCTTATCAAATGCACCAGCAAAGTTCATGGACTTAATGAACCGTTTGTTCCAAGATCAGTTGGACAAATCAGTGGTAGTCTTCATCGATGACATACTTGTGTATTCGAAATCCAGTGGTGAGCATGAAAGCCACCTGAGGGATGTGTTGCAAACATTGAGAAAGAACCAATTGTATGCTAAATTTTCTAAGTGTGAATTTTGGTTGAACCAAGTATCATTCCTTGGACATGTGATATCTGAGGCCGGGATCGCTGTTGATCCGGCAAAGATAGATGCAGTGCGCACCTGGCCTAGGCCGAAGACAGTTACCGACATCAGGAGCTTCCTCGGTCTGGCGGTTATTATAGGAGATTTGTGAAGACTTCTCCAGTGTCTCGAAGCCGATGACTTCCTTGATGAAAAGGATGCACCATTCGAGTGGACAGTCGACTGTGAGAGTTCTTTCAGAGTCTCAAGATGCTCTGACATCTGCACCGGTTCTGACACTACCAGACGGTCCAGATGGTTTTGAGGTCTATTGCGACGCATCAGGCAGGGGTATGGGTTGTGTGTTGATGCAACACGGGAAGGTCGTGGCTTACGCCTCCCGACAGCTGAAGAAGCATGAGGAGAACTACCCTACCCACGACTTAGAGTTGGGGGGCATTGTCTTCGCACTGAAGATATGGCGACATCATTTGTATGGGGTAAGTGTGACGATTTATTCTGACCACAAGAGTTTAAAGTACTTGTTCACTCAGAAGGAGTTGAACATGAGGCAAAGAAGGTGGGTTGAGTTTCTGAATGATTATGACATCAATTTACAGTACAAAGAGGGTAAGGCAAATGTGGTAGCTGACGCATTGAGTCGCCGAGCACACTCTCTCCATTCGCTAGTCTCTCATACTGGCTTGGTTGAAGAGGTGCGGAGTGCTCAGATGACGGATCAGTACATGATGGAGATTAGACAGAATTATTGATGGCACATTCGAGGGTCAGAAGTATGACTTCAGACTCCACGATGATGACCTGATTAGGCTTAATGGCAGATTGTGTATACCCAGGTAGCGCTGAGCTGAAGGAGCGCATATTGAGTGAATCCCATTGTTCTACTACTTCGATTCACCCCAGCTTCAAAGATGTATAAAGGTATGAAAAGATACTTCTGGTGGGCTGGAATGAAAAAGGATGTAAATGACTATGTGTTGAGGTGTCTCACTTGTCAGAAGGTCAAGTTTGAGCACCGACGGCCTGGTGGTATGGTGCAGCCAATGCCAGTGCCGGAGTGGAAGTTCCATGACATATCTATGGACTTCGTAGTAGGGCTTCCGCCTACAAGGGGAGGTCTGAATATGATTTGGGTGGTAGTTGACCGACTGACCAAGGTGTCTCGATTCATTCCGATGAAGGACACCTGGAAAGTGGCAAGATTGGCAGAATTATTCGATAAAGAGATTGTTAGACATCATGGTGTACCAAAGACGATAGTATCTGACAGAGATACCAGATTCCTATCCAGATATTGGAAGTCTACACGAGAGGCACTTGGTACTGAACTGAAATTGAGCACGGCGTTTCACCCACAGACCGATGGTCAGAGTGAGCGCACCATACAGACACTTGAGGATATGCTACGTGCATGTGCACTTGACTTTCAGACCAGCTGGATTGATAAGTTACATCTGATCGAGTTTAGTTACAACAACAGTTATCATGCATCGATCAAGATGTCTCCCTTCCAGGCATTGTACGGTAGACCATGCCGCACGCCGTTATGTTGGGATGAGTCGAGTGAGACGGTCATTATAGGACCAGAGTATCTTGAGCAAGTTCAGGCAGAAGTTCGCCAGATCAGGGATAATATGAAAGCAGCTCAGGATAGACAGAAGTCGTACGCAGATGTGCGCCGACGTGACCTGGAGTTCGCCGTGGGCGATCAGGTATTTTTGAGAGTATCCCCCATGAAGGGAGTATTTCGTTTTGGCCAGAAAGGCAAGTTGAGCCCAAAGTATGTGGGTCCTTATGTTGTGACGGAGCGGATCGGCCCGGTAGCTTATAGACTTGACTTACCCGCCGAGCTGGGCAAGGTACATGATGTATTTCATGTGTCCCAGTTGAAGAAGTATATGTCTCATCCGTCTCATGTGCTTCAGTCTGAAAGGCTAACTTTAGAGCCGACCATGCGATCAGTGGAGACTCCGGTACGGATTCTGGACACTAAGACTCGAGACACTCGCCATAAGTCCGTGAGACTGGTGAAGGTCCTCTGGTCTAACCAGGACGTGGAGGAGGCCACTTGGGAGCTGGAAGATAAGATGAAGGCGAAGTACCCGTCGTTGTTTACTTCTTAGTGTTTGTATGTATAGGGTACGGGGCGTACCCCTATTTAAGGGGGGTAGAGCCGTTTCGGTTATGTGTATGACATGTATTTGTATACATTGTCTGTGTTGTATTGTCATGTTGTTAATGTTGCAGACCGCTGAGTCTGAATGATGTTTTGTTGTTTGGACCATGTGTCCGATATGATGTAAGATGTTGTTAATGTGATATAGAAGTGTTGTTAATATGTGTTCTCATGTTCTAATGTTTAAAATTATGTGGAAGTATGAACTTTGGGGACAAGTTCTTTTAAGGGGGGTAGATTGAAATACCCCAAACCTAGTTATGTTGTTTAAACACCTAGTAGGGTGTAATAAGACTAAAAAGAGTCTTAGAAACCTTAGTAAACAAATCTAAACGAAAGGAAACACAAATGTGCTTTAAAGTCAATAAGAGCTAAAATGTGCTCTAAGCTTGGGATAAACTTGAGTAAGACCTAATGAGCTTGCCAAGACCTCATTTATATACTAATGAACATATTAAACCAATTACCAAAGAAAACCAAGCTTGAAAACAAGTTAAAACACAAAATGTGCTTTAAGAAGTCTTAAAGCACATTTTTGAAAAATTGTCTTGTAAATGAGTTTTGAATGGCTAAATGTCCATCATTACTCTTAAATATATATGTGTACTATATAGTATCACATTTGGGTGGCTATATTAGTGGGAAATCAAAAATTTCACTTCTATGTGCCTTGTATAGGTGAATAGTACTTTTTATAAGCTAATTTGTAACATATGTTGTATTAAGTAATTAAATTGACAAACAAAGACTAAAACACCCCCACACTAATATAAGGGGCCGGTTTTTTATAAGGGTGTGACTCACCACTCTCTTATTAATGTATTAAGTAAGTAAAGATAAGTAAATAAGCTACCTTTTTACTTTATAAGTATAAATATCTCTTAAAAGCAAATTCTATCTTCATTCTCTCATTTCCCTTCCTTGCTCACACGGTTTCCCACTCATCTCCTCCCTTCTTCATTGTTCTCTCACGGTAATACCACTATCACCATTAGAGCTCCACCTTTGACCACTTGCTAAATCAAGCTCACTTGTCCAAATCAAAAACAAAGACCACCAATCTCTTCCTCTCATCAAACTCTTCATTCCTATCTTCTCAAAACTCCAAGAGCTCCATTTCGGTGCCAAGGTGTTCCACCATTGAAGGAGCTTGAGCTTGTATTTTGACATATTATTACTCTCCTTGGATTCTAGGTAAGTAATCTCAAATAAAAACTTCCTTTCCTCCTTGTTTTTGCCATGTCCGAAAATATACATTGAAAGAGCTTCTTATGTGACTTTGTTCTAGCTTCATTCCAACTCTTCATGGACTAGGTGGAGTCCTCTCTTGTTATATATTCAAACTCTCTTCAAAGATCAAGGTAAAACAACTACATTAATGTTTTGAAACAATGTCAAATTAGGGTTTACAATGAGATGAAGCCTATAGCTTGAATACTCATTATAAAGTTTGTATATTGTTTAGAACTTGTCAAAGAATCAAGTACTCTATTGGTTTCTAAGGAAACAAGAAAGAAGTTATTTTGCAAAAGAGGTAAATCTACTAACCTAATGCTATTTTAATGCCTTAGGAGAAATGAGCTTATAAATGCTTATTAAAGCTACCTAAAGAGCCAATGGGGAATGACTTAGTAAAGTGTTCTCAAGAGCTTAGTAAAAGGCATATGTGTGTATTGAGTGTATTTGCAGGTTAAAGGCATATATATTGTGGAAATTCAGTGTTTATGATTTAAGCACTTTAAGGGCCTAAGAGCCATGCATTTTAAGGGCCTAAGTGCCATGCAATTTAAGTTATGCACTATATTGTGATGTGGTGTGATTTTGGTGAAGTTGTGTAAGAAAGTGTTCTTGGTGCTCTTAGTGTTCTAGGATGTTTAATGATGAAAATAATGTGCTAAGGTGTAACAAATGCTAGGAGAAACTATGTCGAAATTTAGAAAATGCATAAGGAGTTCATGATGTTTTAAAAGAATTTGGATGAACTAGGAAACATTCTAGAGTGTAATAAGGACTTAGGCATGATCTTGAGATTTAAGTTGATACCAAAGTCATTTTGGACTTAGATTGAGACTTAGGCAAACTTTGGTAAACTAAGGAGAATGTATGAACTTGAGAAAGGATTTGAAGTAATGATATAAGGAGTTAGTTGTGAGAGATGATGCTCGGGAGATGATATTAAAACAAGGAGAAAGCATTTTGGGATAGTAGTTACCTTAGGTGAGAAACACCATCTAGGAACCTAGTATAAAATAACATAAGTGTTAAGGAATTTTACAAGAAATAAGTAAATGGTTTAAGGAGTTAGAAAATGAGCTTCATGGATGTTGTATGTGGATATAAGGTTACCAAATGTTGTTAGAAAACATTAAGAGGCCTTAGGAGAAGTTTGGTGAAGAATTGGCAAAGTTTGGGTAAGTTTAGAAGGCGACCGACCCAGGGGTCCGACCCAGTTTTGGGTCGGTCGAGCCTCTGTTAGATGTTAGGGAAGTGTTCGGTGATGGTCCGACCCAAAAGGGTGGGTCGGACATGGGTCGGTCGGTCAAGTTTCAAAGGAAGGAAATGTTCGCACATGGTCCGACCCAGTCGAGTGAGTCGGACGTGGGTCGGACGGGCATGATTATAAGGAGGTAAAAGGGCTTCTGTAATGGACCGACCCAGAAGGTTGGGTCGGACATGGGTCGGTCAAGGTAAGATTCTTCAGACCCGAAAACCACTGGGAGGGTCCGACCCAGTTGTGGGTCTGGTCGGACCAAAACTTGTAAAAAAAAAACAGAAAAGAATGTGACTTATGTAGTTAACCCTAGGGTGTATAATGAAGGTAACCTAGGGTAAGATAGGCATTAAAACATGTCATACAATCATGTTAAATACTTAGTAAGTTTGAAGTCAAATAAATAATTAACCGACATTACTAATGTGTTTAGGATTCTCTCAAGGTGGAAATCAGTCGAGGCAAGGACCAAGGTATGGTTTTCTTGCAGTCTGTTGCCTACCGGTTTACACCGGCTTGTGTGTTGTTTGCTTTTTCTGTGTGTTTATGACTTTGTAAGATTAAACCATGTAAAGAGTTTACAGTTGTTAAATATTATTATGTTGTTAATTATGGCTCTCTCTTCCCATGTGAGTGTCTAGCAAGACTTGACCTATTATTGTGAAATGTTGTTGTGCTCAATGTTGAACTACTAATATGGGCTAACGGGGGAAGTGAGGAGTCCGGTCTGTTCCGGCCACGCGTGTGAGTATGGGAGTCGATGTCATAACCGGTTCGATTCTCTCTGTATGTTATGGTTAAGTTTCCAATTTGGTTTCTAACCTTCCCTTTAGCTTAACCAAGGCTATTTTACTGACTCACGTCGGGCCACAGGGGCATACTATGTGTTTTGTTTCGGTGTGCTTGGATCACTATATCCGGGGCACCTGGTGTTAAGTTAACCGTTCAATCTAACCGGACGGTAACGAGTTATGTAACGAGCTAAGTATGAGCGTGGCAACATTCTCGAAGCTCTCAATGGGGACTAACTGTGTTGGTTCTCTTCCTAAAAGGAACTGTATGTGTGTGATGTGTGTTATGGTGTGTTAATACCCTGTGTTATGTTATATATGTATGTTGTGTGTTTTAAAATATATATCATGTCATCATGACAATTGGTTGCGCGTATCCCGGTAGCCGATGGGCTGCGCGTTAGCCATACCAGCAAAGGTGCTGACCCCCTCGGGGGCTCCATATTTTAATTGCAGGATGAGGATCGAAGAGGCAGAGTGGCTCTAGGTCCTAGAGAGTAGTTTACTTTTGAAGTACTTTTGGATGTTTGCCCGGGTTGCGCCTGTGCAACCGTGGCGTATTATATACTTGTTGGTGACGGTTTACAGTGAAGTATACAGTGAAGGATTTTGTAAATACTCGGTATTGTATTGTTATATATATGGTTGTTAGTTCTATGCTCGGGAGTCTGATCATCAGACCGGTACAGTTGTATTTATTCAGCCTTGTTAGCCACGTGGGTGGTTGACGGCATTGTAACACCAATCGTTTAGTTATTGTTTAGTTGTTTATTTTCCGCTGCGATTCCAAGTATAGTTATGTGCGTAGTAGGGGTGTTACAATGAGCCTTTGTCTACGGACCGGTGACATGGGAGAATACGATGAAAATTATGTGATTGTTTTAATCATCAGGAGGAACAAAGGGAATTTTGAGTGCTATTCATGCTTAAGCATGTTGTGTGATAATTGAGGATAGGTATATGACAGACCTAATGAGTCAATAAGTTTAGGTACATATAAGTGTGATCTATATGATCTATGGAATGAGGTAAGCCATGTATTCTAATAAGATAAGATGCATGGGAACTTTGGGGACAAAGTTTTTTCAAGGGGGGTAGATTGAAATACCCCAAAGCTAAGTATGCTAAGTAAACATCAATTTATGAGGTAATAAGGATAAAATATGCCTTAGAAACATTGGTAGACAATTTAAACAAAGGAAAACACAAGAAAATGCCAAAAGGGCAATTTAGGCAAAAATATGCTCTAAGCTTGGAGTGACTTTGATTAGCACCCAAATATCATTATAAGACCTTATTAACATGCTAATGGACATGTTAAATCAATTACCAAAGAAAACAAAGCTCAAAAACAAGCTTAAACATGAAATGTGCTTTAAGACTCCTTAAAGCACCTTTTTGAGAAATTGTCTTAGAAATGAGTTTTGAGTGGCTAAATGCCTATGATTACATCTTAATCAACATTTGTACTAATTAGTATCACATTAGGAAGCCTAAATCAATGGGAAATCAAAAATTTCACGAATATGTGCACTAATTAGTGAATAGTGCTCAAATAGTGCTAGTTTTGACTTAAGTCAACTTTAATTAGTTAAATGGACAAACAAGGCCTTATGTATCTTATATACTAAGGGGGGGACGGTTTTTAAGGGGATGAGTCACCATAGACTTCATCAAATAAGAAAAGAAGAAGAAGTAAAGAGAAAAGAACTATTTACCTTTTTAGAAGCAAAATATCTTATATTAGCCTACCTCTCTCCTCTCTTCTTCACCAACGTTTTCTTCTTCCTCTCTCTGTTCCAAAACCGTTCCAAGCAGCTCCATTCATGCTCCATATTCATTTGTCCACCAAATGTTCATTTTAGCTCCAAATCAAAAACTAAGGATAGATTTCTCTTAGTTAGACCAAGGCCTTGCTTCCTATCTTTTCAAAATTTGAAAAGCTTCATTTTGGAGCCATGGTAAAACGCCATTGAAGGGGGAAAACTAGCTTGAGGTGTTCAATGTCTTCTCCATTCATTCAAGGTAAGGAAACTTAAAGAAAAATCAAGTTTCCTCCACTTTTGCTCATTACCAAAAATTACCTCCTCATGGAGCCTTGTTTTATCCATTATTCTAGCTTGATTCTATTCTCCAAGGACTAGAGGAGGTCCTCGTTGTTTCATATCCAAGCCTAACTTGAGGCTTTAATGGTAAACATTCATTTTAAGACCTTAAAACACATTTTTTAACCTAAGATTGGATTCCATGAGTTTAGGCATGATGCTTAGTACTCATTAGATTATTTGAATGTGGATTACAACATTGGCAAGAGGATTAAAGCCCTTGGCCGAGATTCATTCAAGAAAAGCCCTAAGGAGGAAGTTAAGATAAGCTTGGGAACAACAAGGTGAATTGCTTACCTAATGGTGGTTTAAGGTTTAAGGGGTGGTATTTAGATAGGTGCTAATGTAGCTTAAATCTTACATTGTGTAATGGGTTATATAACCTAGGAAAAAGAATTTGAACAAGCTTGTGAACTTGTGACTAAGGAGCCAATGGGAATGAGATAGTAAGATAAGCTTAAGGTGAATGATGAGAACACTTATATTGCTATGGGAGCATTGTTGTGTGTATTTGCAGGTTGAAAGCTTTTATATGTGGGAAATTCAGTGTTTAAGTTTAAGTCATTTAAGGGCCTAAGAGCCATGTCATTTAAGAGCCTTAGTGCTATGCAATTTAAGATTATTGCACTATATTGAGTTTGTTATGAATGAGTTGATTTGGGTGAGAAAATATGATAAGAAAGGATTTGTTGTTTGTAAGGTGATTGAATGAGAAAAACAATGCATTTGGGCATGATAATATACTAGAGGAACTATGGTAAAATTTGGATAGAAAACAAAGTGTTTAAGTGGTGATGGTGAGTTAATATGCCCTAGGGTTTACTAGGGATCATTAAGAGGAATTTGAGTGGAAATGAGTTAACTAAAGAATTATTGAGGATTTGAATGACCTAGGGTTGTCTAGGAGGAATTAGAGGATTAGGTGGGTGTATTAAACACACCAAAGTCTTGGTATGTGGAATGTTAAGGCTTGTGCAAAAATCTGGAGGAAATGGTGTATAATGTTTTAAGATGATTTAGGTATGAACTAGAGAATATAACAATGAGGATCTTTGGGAAGCTTGTGTTAGTGGTGAAGATGCTAGTAGTGGATTGATAAGGTTCTAGTTGGTATGGTAATGAGTGGACTTACATGATGGAAGTGTAAGAAGCTAGGCATAAGTGTTAGGAGTTTTTGTAAGGAATTGGGTGAAAGATCAAGAAATTTAGTATGAGTTGATGGAAGAGTTAGGAGGGTTTTAAGGTGCAAAAATGATGTTAAAACATGCTAGAATACTTATGGAGAGGTTAGGAAAAGATTGGGCAAGATTTGAGGTTCAAAAGAAGTCAAAAATTGCAATTCTGTACAAGTTTAGCCTTGGTCCGTGTTTGTAACCATGTACATAAACCCGGACCACATCAAAAACTGTCCAGAAACTAATACCGTGACTTGGTCCGGGTTTATATCCAAGTACACAAACCCGGACCAGCCATTTTTACAAAGGAAGTGTGCTTTTTAAGAGGTAAATGGAGGGGGCTTGTTGGGTAATGTTATTATTTGATTGTTAAGAGTTGTTTGGTGAAGTTTTAAGGCCATTGGAGGTGTGAACAAGTGTGAGGTAAATTGAGAAGTAAGTAACATAAGAGATTAAGCTTAAACTACAATGACTTAGTGGTATTTAGTTGGAAATCATAAGTGATTAAGTAAGCTAGGTTAATTAAAAGTAATTAACTACCCAATTCAATCAATGTTTTAGGGTTTGAGAATTTGGACTCCGGAGGAGAGTAAGCAACCGAACGACCAACGGTGAACGGTACAGTTCTCTTGTGACCTGCTTGCTAACGAGGTGTCCCTTGGCTTGTGTGCTATTTGTTTTTGTGTGCCCACTAAACAAGATAAAGCATGCAACTGGAATATTATGTTCATTGTATTGTTGTGTGATGTTTGAAAACTAACACAACTTATCGTGAGAATTTACTAACTAATGTTTAGTAAAGAATTGTGTGAGAATAAGGGACACTCCCGAATATTGTTTTCTTAGTAACCGAAAGAGGTTAACTAACAAACATTGACTTAAGACTTTCTACTAACTGGAACTTGGGGGGAGTGAGGAATCCGGAATGGTACCGGCACATGTGTATTGGGGGAGGTCAGTATCCTTATCAGAAACCGACTTCCAAATATGACTTGTCTTCGGACTCGTCGCCTAGAGTCGACATATAGACTCAACCTCCTCGGACTACTTGTTTTAGGAGGGAGGCATACTAAGATGGCGTGGGGGGATCTAGCCTACATCCCCAACAATTTAAGAAATGTTGTTTATTGTCAGTAAGTGTACTGCTGCTGGCTAGGGTTAACCAAGCTCTACAAAAATAAACAACGAACTAAGGGCTAACCAGTTCTAATAAGAGAGCGGTTGACTTAATTAAGATAAGGTTGAGAAAAGATACAATCATTTCTATTTAAAGGATGGTTGTATTCTAAGACTGAGATAAGGATTAAGATTAAGGTAAGATAAGGTTGGACCGAGATTTAGAGGAAACATAACTTAAGGAGTTAAATGATTAACTCACTAATTAAGGGAACGCTTTTAAGTCATTCATTGTGTTTGAACTTTGATTGTTCATATTTGGCTTGTTATTTATTGCACTTTCTATTATGTTGTGCATCTAATCAACCTCCATGCTATCGACAATTAGTCGTCGTAGCCACGTTAGCTTGGGGGCCATGAGAGGATCGTACCAGCAATTTTGCTGACCCCCTTTGGGGGCTGTTTTTATTTCGCAGGTGAATGACAGAAGGCGACCGTCCTGAGAGTAAGATGGGGTAGATGTGTTACGGGTTTAAGTGTGACCTACGAGTTGTGCATGTACTCTCGTATGGTAATTTGAGTTACTAAGTTGTATAGGATGTGAGGAGAATGTAAGAATGATATGTATTTGATTAAGACTTGTAAGTACAAATGTTCGGTATATTCGGGTCCATCAGACCGTAGCTAGATCTTGGAGTATTTAGTATGCCTAGTTAGTCACGTGGGTGACTAACGGCGGTAACACCAACTGTTGTAAGGATTCCACTCTAATGATGAGTTAAGTAAATGGAGATTTATGAGATTACTATATATTTATGAGTTGGGGTGTTACACAAAGCAACACAAGAATATTCTCTCTCATCGCCAGTATTCTCTTGAGTCTACTCAAAACCTCCATCACCCCCTGGTAGACTAAACCATTCAAGATCGAACCATGTTAACCCTTGTGACTCATTTATTATTGTTAATCATTACACTTAAGTCGCTAATCACCACACCCCAAAGAAGTTAATGTACCACCAAAATGAACTTGTTATTTGCTTCATAAAAGTGTATCTTATTCAACTTAAAATATCTTAGATGAATATTTTTTACTTAAGTAAGATACATTCTATAGATGAATATGATAATTATTTAAGGGGGTGTTTGTTTTGGGGTATTCAAGAAAGGGAATCATAATTATTTTGTTTCTTGCTGCTTGTTTAAGCAGTTTTTCTCATTTTCACGAAAGGGAAAGGGATTAGGATTACCTGAATCCCTTTAACTTGATTCTACACCTCTTACTAGGGAATGAGATTCTCTTTTCTTAATACTCTTTGACTGGTGATTAGTGGTCGTTAACCAATGACTGATGACCATTGACCGATGGCTTGATGGACCGCTCATTTATTTCTTTTTCCCCTGCATAAATAAACAGACGGAAAAATTAAAGGAAATTCTTTTTAATTCTACATCATTCATTTTCTTGATTTCATCTTGTTTCCCCATACCGAAACAAAGGCCAAATGAATGATGTATTTGTATTTTTTCAACTACAAACAAAAGATCCATTTTTTATGGTTAAGATAAACTTTAAAGTTAAAAATGGTTCAATTTATGAATAGAAGATGCACTTTAAAAAACAAAAAATATGTACACATGCAGAAAAGTTGACATATGACTTGTTCCATGGCGTCTCCGATTAAGGGGTCATGCAATGCGTCTCAAGTGAAGGCCTTTTAGGGGGTCTAAGCAGTTAACGGACTAGGATTTAAAATAGGTGCAAAATATAAGTGTTACATTTTTCAAAAATATAATTTTTGTATATAATATATCTATGGCAGGTTCCGTCGAGTTGAACGAATGAGAAAACAAAGTAAGGGTTATTAAAAGGCGAATTCGAAGGTGATGCTGGGTGGCACCACTTTTATCTGTTTCTTTTGTCTTTTTGTTAAATTTTAAATGTTATAGTTTATTAGATATAAATCCAAAATTCAAGCTTTTCAAATAATATAACATGAATATGTTTGATAAATATAAAATTTTATATTTTTTGTATGGACATATGTATTAAGATTCATTGTGAAAATAAATAAAATTCATAATTTAAAGATGTGCATATAGTGGTAGCTTTATCCGTAGTGTTAGTCATCAAAGAGTTGAGTGAAGTAGGGTCATCTTTTTTATTGTGTGGTGGTTCATAGTCGAACCTCATTAACCTTCATTGACAGTGTTAGCTTATTCGACGGTGTTAGTCGTCCTAGAGTTATATGTGAGGGTAGGGTTATATTTTTCTTGAGTGGTTGTTAATAACCAAACCACATTAGCATTTTTTAACAGTTTGGTGAACTTGGACATTGACTCGTGGAACCTAATGAAAACACGTCTAACCTTTCATTTTTTGAAAAATGAATCGTTCGTTTAAGTAAAGTGAATCTTATGTTTCGAAAGAGTGAATCTTAAGTTTAAGAAAAGTGAACCTTTCACATTAAACAATGTGAATCCTTTGTGTTTTTAAAAGTGAATCTTTAGTAAGAAAAGTGAATCTTATGCGAGAGCAATATAAATCTTTCTTTTATTGATAAGTGAATCTTAAGTTTAAGAAGAGTGAATCAGAGGTTGTTAAAAAGTTAATCAGATGTTATATAAAAGGTAAATCAAAGGTTTAAGAAAAGATAATTTCGTAAATAGAGATTGTTTTACTATAGTGAATAAGAGGTTTAAGAAAAGTGAATCAAAGGTTGTTAAAAATTGATCATAAACCCTGCACTACAAACCCTAAAACTTTCCTTGACGTTTTTTAGCTTAGGGTTTGTGATTAAGGGTTTATTGAAAAGTGAATATTTCGTTTATAAAATGAATCACATGTTTAAGTAAAGTGAATTTTTTATTTTTATGAAAAGTGAATCTTATGTTTAAGAAAAATGAATCTTGCCACAAACTTATACGAGAACATTATGAAACATTCATTTAAGAAAAGTGGATCTTTTGTTTAAAAAAGAGTACATCAAATGTTTAAGAAAATTGAATATTACCACATACTTATGCGAGAACAATATGAATCTTTCATTTATTTAAAAGTGAATTTTTCATTGAAAAAAAGTTAATTAGATGTTTAAGAAAAATGAATCTAATTTAAGAAAAGTGAACCTTTCACTTTAAATAATGTAAATACTTTGTTTTTCTAAAAGTGAATTTTAATTTTAGGAAAAGTAAATCTTAAAGAAGAATCATTTTGTTAATGAATAGGATTCATTTCATTATTGTAGAAGATTCATTTTTTTAACGAGTAAGATTCACTTTAAAAATACGTAATATATAATCATTCTAAAAACATAAAATTTTAAGTTTACCAAAACATATCCATGATGCATCTCGTTTTGAAGAGCACGAATTATGATAACAATGGTATAATTTTCTTATTTTACACTTATATTTTGTAAGTTATAACTTTTTGAAAAAAATATTGTTTCTCTCTCCTAATAGCAAAACCACATTCGGCCCCCTCAAGACTCCCATGTGAGCGCACGTGACTATATGTTTTTCCTCTCTTTTTTTCCTCCTTTTCTTCTCCAATAGATATTTGACACGTGCCTGAAGCCATATTATACCCTGGCTTTAATACCATTTGTAACACTCCATATAGGTAACTGTCTAACAACCTAGCTCTCAAGCCATTCAGTCTCGAAAACTAGCCACTTTAGACCCTCAATCCTTACTTGGGCTTAAAAGTGGAAGGCCTTGTTGTTGTCTCATTACTACTCATATCTCGATGTGGAAAGGAGGTATTACATACTCCCCCATTCAAAGAACGTAACGTCCTTGTCGCAAGCCTAACATCCAAGTCCCATGGACCTCCTCGGTATGTGTCAGGTAGTTATACAAATGCACACGTAGTTTTCGCTTTTAAAAAAAAGTAGTATTATAATTGATTTAAATATGTTTACTTACACTAAAAACTAAGAAAAATCTACGGTTTTGTTAACCTTAAGAAATAGTATAATGTATTTTGGGAAGATGTTTGGATGTGGTGGTAGAAGGAATTGCAGGTGGATTATTTTGCAAGTTATTTTTAGGTGCATAGGAAGCAGAAAGTCGTTTTGAATAATCAAAATTAAGCTGTTATGGGTTTTAGCGGTTTCCAGGGAAGAAGGAAAAGAAGATGGTGGTGGCAGTCTGAAGACGGATTTCGATATATATATAAGCGCTAGACGCTAACTGGTTTACAGATGGCCTTGAACTGGATGAATTCTTTGGCTTGGTGAAGCTTGTTGCTGCAAGTTTTCAAACAATCACATTGTTTATGATCAGCGTTTGGGCACTGATGTCTAAGTTGTTCATGGGTTGGAATCCTCTGCTGGTGTTGTTTGAAGCTCTTTTTACTACCCTTTGTTTTATGTTATTAAACCACATGTTGCAGGTAGTTCTAGGTTGGTCTCTTATCTTTTTTCTTCTTGTTGGTAGGTTTCAAATATGGATAGTTCTAGTCTTTTAGAGCCCTAGTTTCTGTGACATAAATACTCCCTCATTTTCTAAATAGATAATGTTTTAGTTCTAGGCACAAAATTAAGAAGGAAAAAGTAAGACGAATGTGCCCTTGCTTTTTAAAATTTGAATTGAAATAATTTCATAAGTGTAGTTGTAAGATAAAAGATGAGATTATAATTAGAAAGTATATAAAAAAATTAGATCATCTTATATTTTACAAACATTGAAAGGATCCAAAAAAATCATCTATCGAGAAAAGGAGGGAGTATACGTTTCACAATGTCTTCAAGAATGGTGTGGGCTATGCTCCTTGTTCTCTATATTTTGATGACTAAGGAATGAAAAGGTCTGTTTCTTTCAAAAAAAATTTATAGCTAGTATCGGTATGCTCCACTAGACGTCTGTTGTTGGGTCTAAGGTTCGGAGCGTCTTGGCTACATGTGCATGTAGCCACATATGGCTACATCCTTGCTAAGTAAGTGTGTTTCTTTCGATTCTTTTTTTTAGAGCGCTCCAGCGTTTTGTTTTTAATTTTTTTTATCATAAAAGCTTTACATTGTTGTAACTTTTAATACATAAGTCCAAAATGAAAAAAAGTTATATCGTTGTTCACCTAAAATCAAGCTCTTCAAAACAAGACCAATCATGGATATAATTTGACAACTTTTTAAAAAATTATTTTTACATATATAATATACAGAATGTAAAAGATTTCTTATACAGATGGTCATACAAACCTGTACATCCACACGTAAAAACATGTACATCCTTACATTAAAAACATAAATATGGTCACATAAATCTGTACGAATCATTAAATATGTACATCCTTAGATTAAAATATGTACATATAAGGTAGAAAATGTGTACAGATGGTCATACAAACATGTACAGATGTTCATTAAAGAACATGTACATCTTCACATTCGAACATGTACTTGGTCACATTAAAACATGTACATTGTCACATTAAAATATGTACATACATCCTCACATTAAAATATCATCATATACATATAAAAATACATTTGTCTTAGCTACAACCGGATGTAGCAATTGTGGCTACATCCGCTGACGTGGCAATTAATTTTTTTTTACAGAAAAGTATAATGGATGCTATAAGGGTTATAGTGCATATAACATAAAAGAAAACTTGTATAGATGTTCATATAAACATGTACATATATTCATTAAAACATGTACATTCTCACATAAAAACATGTACATCCTCGCACTAAAAACATATAGATGATCACATAAACCTGTACGAATCATTAAATATGTACATCATCAGATTAAAATATGTACATATAAGGGAAAAAACATGTACATATGGCCATACAAATATGTACAAATGTTCATTAAAAAACATGTACATTCTCACATTTGAACATGTACATTGTCACATTAAAACATGTACATTCTCACATTAAAATATGTACATACATCCTCACGTTAAAATATCATCGTATACATGTAAAAATAAATTTTTTTAAAAAAGTTGTCAAAACATATCCATGACTGGTCTTGTTTTGAAGAGCTTGAATTTAGATGAACAATGATATAATTTTTTTTCATTTTGAACTTATATATTAAAAGTTACAATAATTTAAAAAAAAATCTTGTTAACGGGGCGCGCGCGAGAAAAGCTGGGTAGAAAAGAAAAAAATAAGGAAAAAAATTGAGGATATAGCCAAGATGGTTACAGTTAGTTATAGCCAAGAATTTGGCCTAAGGTTTAGGTGGTCCTTTGATGTCTCAATTCAAGGCCTCTGTAAAGGTTCTTAAAAATCATTACCATTTTTTATTATGCTTAATCACTAACCATTAAGTGTGCAGGATATTTAGCTATATATAAAAAAATGTACTTTCCATGTATAACAAAATTGTATATAAATCTGTACTTTTAGAAAAATAAGTTATAGTATTTTTTATGATATACATATTTTTATTGTTAAATGTATAATAAATGTAGCTTCATTTAGACTACATATGGGTGTAGGGTACTATTTAACATATTTTAAAGACCGTGGATTGGATTAGACAGGTAAGCCACTAAGAGAATTGAGTGGTTCATAATGTGGTAGTCCAGTGATCAGCGTGTTGACTGAATAAATTTTTTGTTAAAATTTACTTAGCTATTTTCTATAAAATATAAGTCCAAAATTAAATCAATTGTTCATCTAAATTCAAGTTCATTAGTTAGTCATGGATATGCAGGGCGGAGCCAGAATATAAATTATGTGGGGACACTATTGTTCAAAGAAAAAAATTCAACATATTTGATTATAATTGGATTTTAACCCAGGACAAATCATTCACTATTTCTATTCCACACCACTACGCCTCCAACAAATCTATAATGTAGAAGGTCACTATATTATATGCATATAAACATCTAATTATTATACATATGGGAATCTCTAAATTATTTTAAAAAACGTAGGGTCACGTGACCCCACGTACTCCCCCTAGCTACACCCCTGTGGATATGTGACAAGTTTAAAAAAGTACTTTTATATATTTAATGATACACTAAAATGATTATACGATTCATTAAAATAGGTATTATCATTTATTGTTAATCTTCATACTGGGAAAAAACCTTAAATAACCTCTCTCTCCAAAAATATTTTTATTATTAACCTTCAGCCGAAACTAATTCCAAAAATAACACTCCCGTGAGAAATCATCTTTTCAATAGACGATTTCATTAATTTCGGAAGTTAAAATCGTCTCTTGAAGCAATGATTTCACCTTAGAGCCAGCCAGGTCTTCGTTCGAGTCAGCATTCTGGAGAAAGGTTGAAATCGTCTCTAAGAAAATGACTTATAAAATCGTCTTCCCAAAAGACAGTTTTAGTGTAAATCTAGCGCACACCTCTAACTTTAGAAGTCATCTCTTGAAGAGAAGATTTCTATAAAAAATCTTTATGATAGAGACGATTTCACTTGTTTAAAACACTTAGCAAAATTTCTAAGTGTTGGAGCACCACGATTTAGCAAAACACAACCTGTACATATTACCAACTTCCACACAATCATTTTGCTCAACACCTGTCACTAATGCTCAACTTCAACACAAACATATCATAACTGAATTGAAATAAACTGAACATACATTAATGAGAAATGTTTACAAGATGAAATGCATAAATGATATTTATACAATCCTTAACTCTAGTTGTTTACGAATGTAAAAAAATACAAAGCTATGTCATATATGTCTACGACGAGCATAAGTCCTATTCCCACTGGGTTCAAGATTCTCAACCGCTGATGCAAAATTAGGATCAAGCGCACGACCACTAAGATCTCCTACATCATGGTGATGCTGAGGATCTCTAACCTGAAGAGGGATTCAGGGGTATAAGTGGAACACAAGCCAAGGTCTTACGTAGGCGTCAAATAGTCAGCATCCATGCTCGTGGCAACACCGAAAGATGATTTTGCATGAACGTTTGAGCTGCTTCCATAGTAAGCAAACTCAATGGTGTCTACCTACAGCGTAATAGTGTTCTCGGCCTAAGATACGACATGCTACCTGTGATTTCAAATGCATCACCCTCCTAATGAAGGCTTGGCTCAGCAGCTCGGCCACGTGCACGTCCTCTTCCTTGACCACGCACACGATGACCACACCCTTGTCTTCCACCCTGATTTGGTTCCTCTAGCTCATGGTCAACAGCTTGATTGGTAGGGATGTTTCTAGGGACCTTTTGTGGTCATGGGAGGTCGTAGTTCATGTTGTGGTACTCATCCCTTATTGCCCGTAGTCTGGTAAGAGCGTCATCGGCTTGCATCGCCTCAAGCATGCTAATGACCTCATTTGTGGTCTCCTCTTGCATAACAATTTATCACATGATGATGATGGACAAAAAAGATATCTCGATTAACTAACAATAACGTTTACTCACCAAGTACCCTAATAAAGCTCTGGTGCACCCAATGTACCTCCTTGTGTTACCACCGAACCACTCATCGTATGCATCACCAAGATCATTCAGCTGAAGCTTAACACTCTCTTTGCACGCTTGTTCCACAGGGCGATGTAGTTTGAATGGTGAGTGGCCCAGTTCCATCCGTTCAACCTCTCAAGTCTATGCTATAAAGGGCTATCCTTGGGTCCTCCCTGTCTATGCTGGGATCAGCTGGTGGCAACTGGATCCCACTAAACTAGCGCATCACATGATGCGAGAGATGCCACTTCACTGTATGAAAACAGATAAGCACATATGAGATTGTGCAATTTGACGACTAGCCAACCAATATGCAAGCAAGGACTTGATCATCTCCTTCATATACGGCTGCAAGACAATCTAAAAGAAGAAAAAAATGTTAGAGACACTATATTAACAAAAGCATATGAGTACAACAAATAACACTTTAAAGAGAAAAACATTAACCTGGTTCAAAGTATGCCTATCAAATGCCTCTCTATAGTGTGTGAGGACATGTGTAGAGTGGCTAGTCACATCAAACTCAACTTTTCAGTGAGCAGCAAGCGGAAGATATGCATGTGGTTGTGCGACATGGGTGGGACAACGGATAGGAGCAATGTAAGGAAATCTTTCCCACGTCCAAATCTATAGAATCACCAGTGCACCAGTAATGCCACTGTCTTCAACATCACACACCAGGCACAATATAACCATGCGAGACAAGCAGACCCCTAACTATACTGACCAGCCACGTCAAAGTTCTGCAGGAGCTACAAGAACATCAAGTGAACTTGGTTGACTAACCGATCAACAAATATGGTGCCCTCGAGCTACATTAGTACGTACGCTCTAGTGTACATCATCACTTTTACCTCATCCACATCATGGGGCAGCTGACTAAACGTAGTGCCCAACCAAGTGAGCTTGATCCTACTGTGATGACTGAGATCTGGGGGTCGAGCTCCAATAATATTGTTGCACAACACTCCTAATCTCTATGTGTACTACCAGTTAACATCTGACCATCTCTAGGCAGACTATATAACAAAACTATGTCATTCAAAGTCACGGTAGTCTCCCCCGTGGACATATGAAAGGTATGTGTCTCTCTATGTCATCTCTTAACTAGTGCAGTGATCAAATGTCAATCCATTGAGATGAACGCTAGACTAGCAACACTGTATAATCCTGACGCCTCCAATAAGGTCACATCCGATTGTATCACTACATGTATCAGTGCATCTTTGGTTCGGAATAGCATTCCCTTCTTAAATTCATCTTTGTAGCTCCAATCCCCTAGTTCCAATTTATGTTCTTCCTCCTACCTCATAATACCACTACCACCACCAGCGTTGTAGAATGGGTATGGATGGACAAGAGAAGCCTCGCCTCCCCTGTTGGTGGTAGTGACCACAACATTAGCAACATCAGACGGCATGTCATCATAAGATGAACCACCACCGAACGCCTCTATCTCATCTTCCTCGAAGCCTTCATGCACGTCGCCATCATCATCAAATTGGTCCACTCTATCTTCTTCCCTAACTTCATATTGGTGTTGATCTTTAACAGGTAGAGTTGATACATGTTTGGGGTTGATAAGATGAAGAGATTATTTGTGTTTGATATTGAAAAGATGATGAGATAAATGGAGTTTGGCTTTCAGGTGGTGTGAAACTTGGTAGAGTTTGGGGTTGATAAGATGAGGATGTGAAAAAGTTTTGAGAAGGGTGGTGCATATGTGACATTTCTTGAAGTTCAACGTGCAACTCATAAAACACTGCTCATGGCCCTCCACCCTGACAATAGAACATGCCACTTAATGTTGGCATCATCCTCAATGGGTATCACCATCCAATTTATACAACCGTCATTCACTAACTGACCCATCCACTGTGACACTTTCACTTCATAGGTGCATATGTTATTGGGCTGGACCGTTTAATTCTCTCGGCCCATGTAGTGTCTCCTGGCAGCCCATTCGTTTAGCTTGAGTACTTATGCGATTAGATATAGTT
Source organism: Limonium bicolor (assembly GCA_023374045.1). Classification (NCBI taxonomy): domain Eukaryota; kingdom Viridiplantae; phylum Streptophyta; class Magnoliopsida; order Caryophyllales; family Plumbaginaceae; genus Limonium; species Limonium bicolor. Next base: position 230,486,410 of record CM041776.1, read on the forward strand.
TTATCTTTAACCCGTATATATTAGTTGTTGGCTTTAGGTTTGTATCTTTGTAAGTTGTGAATAACAAAGAAACTGTATACACTCAAAGTACATTGTCTTTCTCCCTCGCGTGAACTCTTGTTTTCCGATATGGTATCAGAGCTTCAGGGAGGCAATTAGCATTTTTCTTTCTCGAATTCAGGCGTCTAGGGTTTCCTTTCTTAGCTTCTTTTTTTCTTTCGCGAGAGTAATGGCAAACAAGGACGATGGAAAGACCGGCGACGATGGGAAGCCGATCGAACCAGAGAAGACTGGTTCTTCTAGTACCGTGAGCATAGATCCTAATGACCCACTATACGTCCACGCGTCAGAGAAACCGGGGGTGAGCTTGGTTCCAAAGTTTACCGGCGCCGGTTTCCAAGGATGGAAGTGGGGAATGTTGATGGCACTCAAGGCCAAGAACAAGCATGGTTTTATCACTGGGAGCGTAAAGAAACCCATCGCATCAGAGCCTATTCGACTATCTGCTTGGGAGCGATCAAATTCTTTGGTGGTGTCCTGGCTTACGAACTCAATCGATCCGAAGTTGGCTCAGAGTGTCATGTATTCTGGGAATCCAAAGGAGGTTTGGGATACTCTGTGCAAACGGTGGGAGCAGGAGAATCTTGCATCTATTCATGGACTCCGTCAAGATTTGCACGAGTTGAGTCAAGGAGGTGATACGGTGGTCGAATATTTTACCAAACTCAAGCAGATATGGGAAGAGTTGGAGCCCAGATATCGACCAGGCCCTTTATCGGAAAACAAGAGTTCACGCGAGGGAGAAAGACAATGTAGTTTGAGTGTATACAGTTTCTTTGTTATTCACAACTTACTAAGATACAAACCTAAAGCCAACAACTAATATATACGGGTTAAAGATAAAACTATATCTAATCGCATAAGTACTCAAGCTAAACAAATGGGCTGCCAGGAGACACTACATGGGCCGAGAGAATTAAACGGTCCAGCCCAATATATGTCAACACCAAAATGGCTACCAATCTCAGCAATAAGATGCTCGTAATTGATGTCAACATTCACTAACACGGCCTTCTTCTTCCCACCCTCATAATCTGCTCTGTTTACCCTGTGTACAATTTTTCCATTAACATGACGTAAAAATTGGATGCAATTAGACATATCCACCTATTAGAAAGCACCAATACACCATAAGTTGATTAACATCTAACAACTTAAGGTTTTCCATTTGAAAAGACTATGCCTCGTTTAGGAAATCATATAATATTCCAACAACATGAGTACAATAATTTATAAATATACCTATTAATTCATTTGCGATCATAATCATCCAATTTATAACATTACTTTACTAAACACTTATAATATTGAATAATTTATAATATTCACAAATACAATATTCAAAATCTAAATATTATGGTTACTCACCTCTACACATTTCAGTATTTCATAAATGATTAACATACAAAATGCACTAGTAGTTAATAATTTTAAAACATAATCCCTATTTCCCTAACAGTCCCTAAATTGTTTAGGGTTAGGGATTCCCTTAAATAACAATGAAGATATGCAGAGATTCGGATGCTGGGTGGCGGCGGATTCACTAGCAGTGACGGCAGCAAAAACCAAGGCATCAAGGTGGTGGTGCGGCTGAAAATCTCTGCTCTCTGTACATTTGCAAGTTGAAGAAGGAAATGATGAGGGGGAGAAGGAAAGAATGTTGTCGGTTATTAGATCCCTTGAAGAGATGATTTTTTTAATGAACTCGTCTTTTTAAGAGATGATTTAGCTAGTAATAGGCGCTCCAACGCTTAGAAAGGTTGCTAAGATCATAACGATTTCTATAGAAATAATCTCTTTCTAAAGTTATAGGTGCGGGTTAGATTTACACTGAAATCGTCTTTTGGGAAGATGATTAATAAGTCATTTTTCAAGAGATGATTTCAATCTTTCTCCGAAACACTAACTCAGATGCTGGGATGGCATGACTATAAAGTGAAATCGTTTTTGAAGGGATGATTTCAACTTTGGTAATAATGAACGGATGGAGGTTATTAGCGGGAGTATTTTTTGAAAGAGAGGTTATTTCGGATTTTTTTTTGTGAAGCATATAATTTCAACTGGTAGATTATGTTTTACTTAAGATATAATCTAAATTTTTTCCTTTTTTCCAGTTTACTCATTTCTTTTCTTTATTTTTTTCAATTTCTAGAGAGGGACCAACGAGTCTATGTGTTATTCCATCTCTGATTGCAGTAGGATATAGATTCCAGTACTCCCCCCTATTTGCCTCCCCGCTTTCCAATCTTTCTCGTAGTAGTGCGCTGTGATCTATGATAACTCCTTCTATCTCAGATTTGGCACCTTGTTTTCTGATCTATGGTTGCTCAAATGTCTGCTTCCATCTCCAACTCTAATCAATCAAGCATCTGTCAGCGGGTATCTACACTACAATTCTCACCTTCAACCTCAAGTTTATGCTGAACCAATTGTTCAGCCAGCATGTGAGAATTTTGATCGAGCTGCTTCGTTGTCACCTTCGGCTTAGAACATTAGTCCTCGATTAATTGTATGTTGTCAGGTATTAATCTCCATCGACCAAAAACCAATTTAAGAAATTTCATGAAATACCACCATATTTTTGGCTAATTCATGAAATGCCCCCTAAAAAAGAAAGCATAAAATATCACTACATTTTTACAAAAGTACATGAAAAGTCACTATAGTTATACCTGTCAAGCAGGTTATCCATTCGGGTTTTGGTTTATATCTGTTTGGGTTAATATCCGTTCGGGTCGTTAAACTTTCGGGTCATTTTGGGTTTGGGTCATTCGGGTTCGGGTCAAATCGGGTTCAGGTTGTAATAGTGTCAGGAAGAATGGGGTTTCGGTTAATTCGGGTCATGTTAATATTTTTTGAAAAAATTATAAAATAAATGTATACCTAATTTCTATAAAAATATACTACACATAAAACACACAAAAATCAATACAATGCATATTATGAATTTTATTCGAATATAATAAGATTAAATCAAGTTTTTTTGTCATATCTATTCAGGTCATTCATGATCGTGAAAATTTAGGGTCACTATTATTTCATGTATTTGAGTTTAACTAATTTTTAATTACTTTTGTTTCGGGTCATTTCAGGTTCAGGTCAGTTTTGGGATATAAAAATTTTGGGTCATTTTGGGTTTATTATATTTAAATATTTTTGGGTTTTGAACAGGTTTCGGGATCTGGTCAAACGGGTGGACTTTTGGGTTGGGTCAAATTATAACAACTTGAACTATAGTCATTGACCTGATGAAAAAAAGACAAAAATACCCCTACTAGTTAACAAAGTACTTTTAAAGCTCACAATATGCCTTAAGCGTTAAAAGTTTCACAAAGTATCATGAATACGATAAAAATATAAAAAAGTAAACGAATATTATAAAAATTGAAAAAAGTATATAATATCATAAATATTTTAAATACTAAATTTTTTATAGATTTTTAAAAAATTATTCAGTAACATAAAAAATAATATAGATATTTAAAGACATAATTTATAGCAATTTTTCTACCAACTTATATCATAATTTATACTGGTTGGTATTTGTATTTGTAGTACAAAATTACTAATCACTACAGTGCAACATTATTTTAAATCACGTTAATGTTGTAAATGAGTTATAAGGTACCATTGTAACTTTTTTTCGCACAATAACCTTTCCATTATTTGAAACAACTAGGTTATTAAAAATCATTGTAAAAGACGCTAAACGCGTTTAAACGTTACGTATAACTTTACATTTATTATTTTAAATTATAGACGTTTAACATTTACTAAAAAAACGACATATAACTAGTGAAAATGAGTCAAAACGTGGTTTGCTATAAAAAAAACACTCAAAAACACGCACGTTATATATAAACGGGACGTGTCTCTCAGCTTCATTTCTCATATGCGCACTATTCTCCTAAAAAAGATCTCACCGGAATCCTTTCTTTCATATGCCAGACCACCGCCCAAAAAAATTTTCAGATGAGTTTTTTAAATTTTTTTCAAGTGATAGATCTTGGTGTTGTGAGTATGAATATGATGTTAGTTTTTTGAGAAACAACTTCATTTGGCCTAGATTTACAAAACAAAGTTTGAAAAAAAAGCTTCAAAACTCCATTAATGGAGTTCTGAAACTCGCGACAAACAGTGTGGTGCGCCGGACAAATTTGGGATGCTTAACGACCGCGTACCATTAGGGGTGTTAAGCGTCTCGAATTTGTTTGGCGTACCACACTATTTGTCAGAAATCGACCGCCTCACCAATATTTTTGTCCTAATTCCATTTGAGACGCTTAACATCCTGACCGCGCAACATTAGGGAAGTTCATCATCCAGCAAAACACCACAGTTTGTTTCCGAATTCAGACGCCTCACCCCATTGAAATCCTAATATTTTCCGGCACACCACAATCTCAATCCCGACTGGAGTTAGGACACTTAACTCCATGCAGCTGTTAAAATCGGGACATTAAACATCCTGATTTTCGTCACCACACCACAGTGGATGTCCCAAATTTAGTCGGTTGCAAACAGAAAAAATTGATATATTAAAAAATACGAAATTAATCTAGAAATTAATAAATCAAAAAGCCTGTCGGAATGCAAAAAAATCCCTGTCACAGTAGTATAGTAAACATAAACAATCAGGTATCAATCCACGGGACTTGAAGAAAATAAGCCTAACCCTAGAAAGATGGAAATCAAGGGGTTGTTGGTTATTTTTTAGATTGAATTAACTCAAGTCAAATTAAAATAAACAATTAATGAAACTAAATGATAAATTTGATCAAATGAATGGAACTCTAGGTTTGGGTTGTTTTACACTAGATGTAATTAGCAGCTTCTATAGTTTCCTATGAGATATGGATTCACAAATTCTTTAAACTCTCTTCAATACTAAATCCTAGTTAAAGAAGAGCTCACCTAGCATAACATGGCAATTCTAGTCTAGAATCAGGCAAAACACATATAGGCGGATTAAGAATGAAGAATTACTAGCAATTGTAGGGAAAATCTCATCTATCAGATTGATTTTCCAAAGATTTTATGATTAACTTGACCTTCTTGATTTTCACTGATGATATCAAAACTAGATTCACAAGACAACTATAAAAACTCATGATATTATTTTAGAAGATCAATGTATAATGTTAATCCAGAAACAATCCAATGTATTCTCACATCCAAATTATAGAGAAATTTAACTAAACCAAAACCATATTCAGTTACAAACAACTCTCCCCCATAGAAAATCCTATTTAGCCAGACATATTCACAAAATAGACAGAGAAAAGAAACTAATAAATCATCTGGAATAGAAGACTCCTAAATTTGCTCCGTTGTTCAGATCTGGAGTTCGCCGGGCTAAAGGTTGCATATGATGGTGGTGCTGGTGATGACCGATGGTGATGGATGAAAGTGAGGTGTGGCATAAGAGCCTCGTTTGAGGTATCTGGCGTGAATGGTCATGTTCCCCCAACCCTTTGTGACTTTTTATACTAAAAATAGGCATTTTAACTCTTAAAAACGTATCTTTGAATTTCGTATGCGGCATCCGTTCGGACGCATGTTAAGACATGTTTTTAGAAAGTTTCGGCCTCTGTCCAAACATACAAGTTCGCAAATATGTTTGGACATGTTAGTATCCTGAGGAGTGAAACTTGTTTCAGGCTTAGATTCTTCGTTTAGACTTCGTTTTGCTCCCCGTATGTTGCTTTGCGAAGCTTGTGAAGTGAAGAATGCAATTCAATCACCTTTATCTAAATTTGACACATTAAATTCATCAATTCTTATCTAAACACAAATCATAGAAAAAATACAAGAAAAGTGAGAAATATTGGCCAAACCAATACGAATAATAGGCAAATTTAACCCTTCAAAGTCTTTATATTTCACACTTATTACCGGTGCACCACAGTTTTTGTTCCAAATTTGTGTTTGAAATTTGACCATGATATTAGGAAGATGTATAAGCTTAAAAGCGTGGTGAAACGTGTGTATACAAAAAGGCATAAAGACCGGGCAAAGGAGCAGCCCATGACGGTCACATACCGTCGTATGCATGCTCCAGGGGAAGGGAAAAGTAATCCCGATCCCTGCTCAGATATGTCATCCAACGACATAGGACAAGACCATCATGTTGACCCGGCAGTGCAGATGCCTCCACCACTAGTGCAGACACTTGATGCTGGTATGAGCTACCAGCATATACCACAGTCCTTCATATCTGCCCCACGCACCACATCATTAGGTGGTGGTTGGGCCATATAAGTGTTGAACAATGCCAGCTTCACTATCAAGGGTGAGGGAAGTCACCACATTGAGCACTTTGAAGCGCGGATGTTTGGTGGGTGAAGTCATTCACGCCCCACGTATTCACACCCCTCTGTGGCACGCCCCTCTACTTCACACCCATTTACTTCACGCCCCTCTGCTCCTTATAACTCTGGGGTGGATGATATGGACGTTGATGACAATATTGATGATGAGAAAGACGATGAATCTGAAGAAGATGATGTCGATCTGGACCAAGAAAACGATACAGATGAAGAAGCAGCACAACGTATAGTCCCCGTCGTTCCCACCAGGTGGAAGTTGTCAGAGGTGTCAGTACCTAGTGGGCCACTGCTGACTAGTGTTATCACTAGATTTGGGGGACACATTGTTGTGGACATATGGTCTATGACCGAGGTATGCTATCTTTCTTCTCTTGTAATTGATTAATTAAATTTCATTACTATTTGTAAGTGTGAAAATATTAGTCAACATTTAGGACCGTGGGGTTTTGTCCTTCAAATCACATAAGAATGTGATTAATATGTGGTTGTTCACAAAGGAAGAGGTTCGGTGCAGAAGGGCAAGAAATGTGATTAAGCTCTCTGGTTTGCATCATCTGCTAGATATCACATGGGCACTCAACAATATGTTGTTGATCTCTACTATTGTAGAGAGGTGTAAGCTCGATACAAATTCTTTCCACATGCCATTTGGCGAGATGACAATCACCCTACATGATGTGTGGATGTTACTTCAAATTCCCATCGTTAGTAGTGTTGTTCTGGGAAACTTATCCACTCTTGAGCTGAAGACATCAATGACTATGTTCCTTGATTTTAGGGACAATGTTGAGGAGATGATGAACACGCTATGGCATAGTGGTGTTGTAGTGACTTCAAACTTGATTGACCACTACGTTGTTGGAGCGAATGGTCCTATGAAGCAGGCGTGTCGGTAGCTTTTCAATGTCGTTGGCAATACCCTATGTAACACCCCCTAACTCATATTCATACAATAACAATAAAATTTGTACAATCTGCTCAATCTTAAGTATAATAAAACAGAAGATTAACCACAATAATACCAACTCGGGTGCTACCGCCGTTACTCACCCATGTGACTAACTAGGCTACCAATTACCGTTCACAACAACCACTATGATGATTAAGAGATAGTTACCATTTTACATACTAAACCAAGTCCACCAACTAGTGAGCATTCTAAATATTCATAGTCCTATATAATCTTCTTACAACTGAATTGTAATACAACAACATAATCTTGAATTAAATGCGACTATCTACCCAACACATCCCGCACTCTATCGTCATCAGCAGCTACCCACCTGTAGATTTTTTTTGTATGTATGGAATCAGCCCCTGCTGAGTATGCTACTGTGCAACCGTCATACGCCCTCAGACCCTGGGATTAATTGGTCGAGTTGACATGCAGTTCAATCACATGCAATACCATTTACATAATTCAAAATTGTAAAGCAATAATACATATTGCAATAATTCAACATGTAGGATCGGGTGGCTAACTCAAACCAACCCAAGGTGTGAGTCTAAGAGTTGGTTTGATTCAATCGATCTCTTAAGGATAAGAAACACTCTGGGACGTAGAGGCACTCAATCGAAATGGTTAAACTAAGTGTGTGGAAGACTTAAAGAAACTGAAACGAATTAATGTTTGAGAGATAGACAGACTCTGTGGAACTCAGCAAGATACACAAATAAGTTATTTTATTCTCTGGTCAAAATAGAATAACTTACAAATGCCCACTAAGTAGAAGAGATCTACTTAGCGGTTTTTCACTCACTCACCCAATACACTCTCTGATCAGCTTAATGGTAAGTGTAGCAAAATTAGGATCTTCCTAGGTAGAGTCTATCTAGATGCACTAACTAATTTGGTACGTATTCTCTCTCTCTGACTTACAAAGATAATTTCTCTCTCACTCTAATCTCTAGAATATTTCTCTGTGAAGGCGCAATTAAAGCTAGCTATTACAATGCTTATTTATACTGGTACTAGATCCAACGGGTTGAGAGAGTTAGCTCCGAAATTTTCGGAACCAACTTAGTGGGCAACGTCCTTAGGTGGTCTCTTGACTTAGGCCATGAACTTCGGATGTGATGGGGAGGTTGTGTGACTGTTGAAGCGTTGAAACATTCACGAGTTCACTCCTTAGTTTTCACAACGGCATGGGAGAGTCTGTGATATTTCCTTAGTTGCACGGACTATCTTGCAGTAGCTCATTCTTTGTGTTTGGCTGAGGATGATTGACTCTGTCGAGGTGATTGGCTATCTCTGCAACACTTTGATGTCTCAACAGTTTCCCCCTTGTTGCTGATGATAGCAAACCTTCGTGAATCCTGATTGAGTCAATCCTGAAATAAGAACAAAAACACAAAGAACTAGGGGAACCGACCCTGTCGAAGTTCCCCCTTAATAACAGCATTTGAGTCCAGAGACTCCATTGAGGTTCCCCCTTAATCGCAAAGGGACTCCAGGCAAGTAACATAGTAGATATTAAGTAGGCATTTTAACGGGCATAATAAGGCATGGTATTGGAAGCAGTTAAAGTACTAGACCACACAGTACAACAGCAAAAAATTAGAAAGCAGTTCAAAAACAACAACAGAGTCGCCCGTACACCAGACGGGATTCACTGCTTCCCTCTTTTGCTTTCATCAGAGGGAAGCCCGTTAGTCACACAAAGTTAGTCAAAATATTCACACACAAACCAGCAAACAGTGTTTAGAACTTAAAACAACCTAAGTCCTAACACTACACACACACACGCCATAACTAAGGGTCAAGTTTGGGGTTAAGGGTAGCTTGGATGTCAAGGAGGTGATCCTGCAAGGCCGCCACAGCCGTCTTAATCCCAGCAAGTCTGTCCATCATCCGCGAGTGGCTCTGAGTCAGCTCTGCTGCCTGTGCGAGGAGTCGCTCGACATTCTCCAAGAGTTGTAGGAGAGTATCGTGAGGGAATGCCTCTTGAGAAGTCGAAGGACCCGCCGTCGTTAGAGTTGATGGTGGGGGCAGCAGCTTGGATTTGTCGATGGAGGTAAGCCGATTTAGATAACGGAGATTGATGGTGTCTGCCTCGTCGATGGACTCTGGCGTGGATGTTGCCAGGGGTACCTGAAAGAATTTTAAAATGCGGGGCAGCCCAAACACATATCCCAGGGAGTGTTTTGGGGTATCAACAGACTGGCCAAATGATGGAGTAAAATGGGGGCCAGATTGAGAGAGTGACGGTTTATGATGCAGTACATGATGGTGAGGTCCAAACAGTTGACCATTAAATTTCCTTCTTTTATAGGGACGATATTTTTGATGACAAGGATGTGTAAGAGTTGGTGAAGTATGGAAAGGTCGCCTCGGGGTATTGGGGAGCCCCTTTTTTTCTTTGAAGAGAAAAAGCGGTAGATCTTGTTTTGTGGGACCCCGGGGATTTCTGGAAGGACTCCTTTTTCATAGAAGGACAGACCGGTATGAGGGACTTCAAGAATTTGGGACAACTTTTCAAGATTGGAAAAGACGGGAGCAGAGTTGATGAAAGACTGTGCGGCACCGTTTCTGATGACAAGGTTTTGATAGAAATCAATAGACTCTTGGGGATACCACTCATTTATCTCACAAAAGAGGTGTTTCCAGCCCTGAACTTCTAGCATTGTGACTAAATCCCCCAGATTCGAAGACAGAGCCTAAGAGAAGTCGAGAAACTTACCCCTGACAATATTTCACTCCGTGGCAAGATCATAGAGCATGTAGCGTTGGGTGAAGGGGTCTATCTTGGCGCTTCGACGCTGTGGTTTTGGCGACTTCTGAATTCTGGTGGAGGTGGCGTCAGTGGATGTGTCGTGGCTGTTGGTGGGCAACTCTTGGACTGCGGAAGACTCTCCAGAACTTGAGAAGACTGGTTAGGCCTTGACTGAAGATCTTAGGACACGTTTGGCTGTGGGACGGGTTATGGTTTGAGCTTTTCGTTTTCTAGGTTTAGGTTTCGGAGATTGAGGAGGAGTTGGGGTTGCTGATTTTTCATGAGATTCTTGTGGGGTTGTGTTGGAGATTTTTAGGGTGGAGCTTACGGTGGATCAGTGGCTTGGGTATCGGAGGTAGGGTTTGGTTGATGAGGTGGTGGAGATGGTGACTTGGTTTGAAGAGGGGTGACATCTTCGATATCCGTCTCAATAATATCGGTCTTGGCGGCGGAAGGGGGTGTTGGTTGAGGGGAAGTGTCGCGGGTGGTTGGCAGTGGTGTGGTAGAGTGTGTGGGGGATGAGGTGGCTGTGGTTTTGGTGGGAGAGTGAGTGGTGGTGGTGGTGGTGAGTGGGATGGGTTAGGGTTTGCCATTGACTTAAGATATGCCTGATGGCGGAGAGGATCTTGGAAGATTTCAGCTGGGATGTTGATGTCATTAAAGTTAATGCCCGCCATTTGGAATTTGTTTTAGCTTTGGGTGTTAGGGGAATGTAAGTGAGAGAGACAGAGTAGGTTGATGGATGATATAAAGACGGAAGTGACTAGCGGAAGGTGCAGAGTTTTCGTGTGTCCGGCGAGAAAAATCAAGGGGCGCGAGATCAAGGGCGTGGATTTAGGCGGAGCGGGTGTGGATAGATGACATGGATGTATAGAGCTAGGTGCATAGAGGTGTTTTAAGCAAGGAAACACAGTTCACAGATTCAAGTGCAAATAGAGACAGACTCAGTGAGACATAAGGGAGTACCTGCTGACGATTGCGGTAGGGGCAAGGAGATGCGACCGTCTAGGTAGACGGAGTCAATCCAATTGCTGATCGAAGTTCTTCAAATCGTGTTGTGGACAGGGGTTTTGTAAAGATATCTGCAAGTTGATCTTCTGTGGGCACAAAGTCAAGTTGAATAAGCTTTTTCTCGACACAGTCCTTTAGGAAATGAAAACGGATTTCAATGTGTTTGGTTCTTGATTGTTGGACTGGGTTTTCGGATATTTTGATTGTACTTTTGTTGTCACAAATGATTGGGATCTGTTCTTGGGTAACATGATAATCTTAAAGTTGTTGTTTCATCCAAAGAAGTTGGGAGCAACAGGCTGCAGCAGAGACATACTCTGCCTCCGCTGTAGAGAGTGCGACAGAGTTTTGTTTTTTGGAGGACCATGAAACGAGACAAAGACCCAAGAACTGTGCATTACCTGAAGTGCTCTTTCGATCTTGGAGGGAACCAGCCCAATCAGAGTCACTGTATCCAGATAGAGTGAAAGTAGGAGATCGAGGATACCATAGATAGAGTGTACTTGTACCTTTGAGGTATCGAAAGATACGTTTGACTGCTTTGAGGTGAGACTGTTTTGGTGCTGCTTGGAAGCAGGCACAAAGACAGACTGTGTGGAGAATGTCAGGGCGACTGGCAGTCAGGTACAAGAGGGACCCTATCATTCCTCTATACTCTGTGGCATTGACACCGACTCCGTCATCATCTAGATGAAGTTTGGCAGATGTGCAGCTTGGTGTTGACATGCTTTTGACATTGCTAAGATTGTACTTGTCAAGGAGTTCCTTGATGTACTTTTGTTGATGGATTTTAATCCCTTCCTTTTCCTATTGAACTTGTAGTCCTAAGAAGAACTTTAGCTCACCTAACTCATTCATGGAAATTTCTTGCTTCATAAGGTTAGCAAAATGATCACAAAGGGTGTGACTCGTAGAACCATAAATAATATCATCAACATAAATCTGTACTAGAAGTAAGTCATGTGATGAATGGAGAATGAATAGTGTTTTATCTACGTTGCCCCTAGAGAAACCATTTTGCAAGAGATATGTAGAGAGTCTTTCATACCAAGATCGCGGAGCCTGTTTCACTCCGTAAAGAGCCTTACACAGTTTGTAGAAATAGTCGGGATGGACGGAGTCTGTGAATGCTGGAGGTTGCTCGACATAGACTTCTCTATCAATATAGCCATGTAGAAAGGCTGTCTTGACGTCCATTTGATATAGTGTGAAACCTTTGAATGCGGCAAACGCAATTAGCATGCGAATTGCTTCAAGACGAGCAGCAGGTGCGAAGGTTTCATCATAATCAATCCCTTCCTCTTGATTGTAGCCCTGAACAACCAACCTAGCTTTATTCCTGAAAACTTGCCCTGCATCATCCAGTTTATTATGAAAGACCCAACGAGTACCACTGGTTTGTTGATGTGTGGGTCAGGGAACTAACTCCCAGACAGCATGTCTTTGGAGAGAATTTAATTCCTCCTGCATAGCAGTGACCCAATCACTATCAAGAAGTGCCTCTTTGACATTTCATGGTTCGGTGCTTGAAAGAAAGGCACCAAAGGCACATAGGTTTTGCATGGCTTGAAAGCGTGTTTGAACACCTGAGTTTGGGTTGGATATTATGTTTTCAGGAGGATGAGCTGATTTTTGTTGGAATTGTCAATGTGAAGCAGAAGGGGGTGTGTCTTTGTAAGAGTAGTCAAAGTTCAAGTTTTGAGGCAAGTGTGTTTCAAAGTTATTGTCAGAGTCAGTGGAGTCAGACGTACTGTTTTTCTTTCCTGGAGAGTCATCAGGTGTGATGGATTGGGAATCTTGGAGTCTACCTATGGGAATCGTGATGAAGTGTGGATCAGTGAGGAAATCATCTAGAGCAAAGTCAAGTTGATCAAAAGATGAGCCAACGTTGTGAGACTCATCGAACTCACATGGGGACTCTCTTCTAAACATTGAGTTCTCAGATTAATAACACGATAAGCTTTGCTTTTAAAAGAGTAGCCAAGAAATATACCTTCATCACTTTTGGGAGAGAACTTACCCAAGTTGTCCATACCATTATTGTGGATATAGCACTTACACTCGAAACGCCTGAGATGAATGAGGTTTGGTTTACGTTGACGGAGTAGTTCGTAGGGTGTCTTGTGAAGAAATGGGTGGATCAAGGCACGATTTAACACATAACATGCTGTGTTAATAGCCTCTGCCCAGTATAATGGAGTTAGTTGACTGTCAATAAGCATGGTACGTGCCATTTCAACCAAGGTTCTATTCTTTCGTTCAACGACTCCGTTCTGTTCTGGAGTGCGTGTGGATGAGACTTGGTGATCAACTCCGTTGTCCCTGTAAAACTCATCAAACGACTTGTTGCAAAATTCAGTGCCCTGGTCTGTTCTTAGGGTTTTCAATGTAAACGAGAATTTGTTGATAAGCATTTTATGGAGTTTGGCAAACTCCGTAAAAGTTTCATCCTTAGTAGATAGAAAAATAACCCAAGTCCGCCTAGAATAGTCATCGACTATGACCAGAATATACCTCTTACCACTTCTACTTTGAGTACGCATGGGGCCAACAAGATCCATGTGGAGCAATTCCAACGGAGAGCTAGTAGAGAGAGTTAACTTACTTTTGAAGAAAGACCGGGTGTGTTTACCTTTTATGCATGCTTCACAGACGGAGTCTGTATCAAAGTTTTAGCAATCTCTTGAGAAAGTTGTTCTACTTTTAAACGAAGATCATCACGATCTTGACTGACTTCCTTGATTTTGGAGTTAGCCCACTCAGGTAGTTCGGATGGGGTGACTTGTTTGATAAATTTTACTGGCTTGAGAGAGAGAGCATGCTCTTTTTCTTTCAGTTTTTGAGTGAGGTTGTTGATAGTAGTGTTTAAAGACATGTTTTTGGATTCGGAAGCATTTAGATCATTTTGAAGAGAGCAACACTTATCGGTGAAAATGGTGAGATCCTGTTTGAGAGAGTCGATCACAGTGAGAGACTCTTTCTGGTCGCTCTGGCTGGATTGATTAAGACCTATGGTGTCATTGAGTTCATTTTGAAGGGAATCAACATGACGTCGTGATTCTTGTAGATCTAGTCTAAAAGAGCAAGAGATGGTCTTGTGTTCCTCAGCTTCGTCTCTTAAGGCATACATGAGACCCTTTGAGATTTCGAGTTCCTCGGTTAACTCAGATATTTCGCTGGTGAGACTTGCTTTGAGGGAGTTAGTCTCAGAGACAATTTTAGCAATTAAGGTCATAAAACCCATAGGAGTAATACGATAAAGATCTGTTTCAAGATGGGAATGAGTTACCTCATTGTCGGGGATCATGGACTCCGTCGTATCATGTGCCATGAGACATACCAGGCCGCTGGACTCTGTGTCTTGATCATCGGAGTCTGAATCACCCCAACCGACAGCTGCCATCAGTGACCTCCCTTGGGATTTTCCATACAGGTTTTTGAGTAAGGGGCAGTCTTTCTTGAAGTGACCGGGTTTATTGTAGTTGAAACAGGTGACAGAGTTGAAGACTTGTTTTGAGGTATTTGAGAACGACCGACTCTGTCGACTTGGTTGGTTACACATGAATTTTCGGAAGTTCTTTACTATGAAGACAAAGTCTTCCATAGTCTCAGCCTCACTTTCTTCAATAATAATATCCACCAACTCGGCCTTAGCTTGTCTGATTTGAGTATCAGCGACATAGGCTCCTTCTTGGGCATACTGATTCGAGTTAACCTGCAAGGCTTGGTCATTCAAAGTAGTAACCTTACTAGAAGAAGAAGATGTATTACCACACTTTTTTCGAACATTCTTCTTGTACTTATCTACATATTGTAGATAGGAACCTAAATCTTGGCAGCTCCATTTGGATAAGTCCTTGCATGCTTTGGTGGAGATTACCGTTTCTGCCCATTCTTCTCTGAGACTGTCAAGCAGCTTGTGCAAGACACTCTCTCTATCCGGTAAGATGTTCACTTCCTGCATAGTAGTAGTTAGTAAATAAAAACGATCAAGCACTTCTTCCAGAGACTCACCGGGTTTTTGCAGAAAATTCTCATAATCCATTCGAAGTTCTTGAGCTTTGCATTTCTTGAGTTGAGTGACTCCTTCATGGGTAGCTTGGAGGAGATTCCATATCTCATTTGCAAACTTGCAGTGATTGACTCTTCTTTGTTCTGGAATGGACAGACAGGTGTAGATTGCGTGTGATGCTTGTCGATTTATCTCATACCTTTTGTGATCTGCAGCAGTCCATGTGGATCGATCTGGATTGACTGCGAGATCTCCTCCAGTGACTATCTCCCAAATTTCCGAGTTGACTGACTCAATGTGTTGTTCGATCTCGTTTTTCCAATGATCTTAGTTGGTGGAGGTGAGTCTGGGGTGCTCAAAGTGCATTTTGTTGTTTTGATTGGCGAAGAGGTCTGCCATTGCCTTGTTGATTGGATGTCAGCCTAACCTAGCTCTGATACCACGTGTAGGGTCGGGTGGCTAACTCAAACCAACCCAAGGTGTGAGTCTAAGAGTTGGTTTGATTCAATCGATCTCTTAAGGATAATAAACACTCTGGGATGTAGAGGCACTCAATCGAAATGGTTAAACTAAGTGTGCGGAAGACTTAAAGAAACTGAAACAAATTAATGTTTGAGAGATAGACAGACTCTGTGGAACTCAGCAAGATACACAAATAAGTTATTTTATTCTCTAGTCAAAATAGAATAACTTACAAATGCCCACTAAGTAGAAGAGATCTACTTAGCGGTTTTTCACTCACTCACCCAATAAACTCTCTGATCAGCTTAATGGTAAGTGTAGCAAAACTAGGATCTTCCTAGGCAGAGTCTATCTAGATGCACTAACTAATTTGGTACGTATTCTCTCTCTCTGACTTACAAAGATAATTTCTCTCTCACTCTAATCTCTAGAATATTTCTCTATGAAGGCGCAATTAAAACTAGTTATTACAATGCTTATTTATACTAGTACTAGATCCAACGGGTTGAGGGAGTTAGCTCCGAAATTGTCGGAACCAACTGAGTGGGCAACGTCCTTAGGTGGTCTCTTGACTTGGGCCATGAACTTCGAATGTGATGGGGAGGTTGCGTGACCGTTGGAGCATTGAAACATTCACGAGTTTGCTCCTTAGTTTTCACAACGGCATGGGAGAGTCTGTGATGTTTCCTTAGTTGCACGGACTATCTTGTAGTAGCTCGTTCTTTGTGTTTGGCTGAGGATGATTGACTCTGTCGAGGTGATTATCTCTGCAACACTTTGATGTCTCAACACAACAATCATTCATAGCCACCCGGCTCCACTTATCACACCATCAATCGATCATAACATTAACACAATAATGTAATAAATGAGTATCACAACTCAAATTCATTCTTGTTATTCAACTCACACACATACCATAGCTCTACCACATAGCATATCCCAATACATTCAATATAGTAAACATTCAAGACGATTAATATGAGAGTTATAAATATACACAATTCATTCTCGTTTCTTAGCCTTTAAGGCACTTATTAATGTTCACCTATTATACAAGCTCATTAGTTGTTCGTATTATGTTTAGCTGAGGACCACCTCAAGTCTAATGAAAACGTCTCGTTAGAATGATGTGTCTCTATACTGTCCTTCTATATTCAGTAGGTCACCAACGACAGTAGCCACCTCCAACAGCGGAGTCTCTGATCAATGAAACATCTAGGATCATTGGAATTTTTATTGAAAGAGTAGCACCCGTACATGGACATCCTCTCAATAGTTTGTGATCACAGCACGCACCAAGAGCCATATCCCCTTGGATTTCTCCATACACTTCCACCATATACTAGTCACTGATGATTAAGATCTCTTAATCTATATCCTAAGTCTCAACTTAGGTCTCAATGTATAACATTTCAAATGTGTGCCATCAAGGACTTGTACCTAGAATCTCTAAGTGATTTACACCATTCGAATGTAAATATAATAAGAATGGCTTTTATCGAACCGTTGCTCTGTATCTAAGTATGTTCTTAGAAACCTCGGATAATATATTTCATTATTATCCTATACCATGTGTGGAGGGTGATTTTTCGGTATGAGGGGGGTCTATCTAAACATGGTCTGACTAAGAAGCCAAGATCCTAGAAATATGCCATTCTGTGGAGGGTGAAAACCCGTTATTCTGGCATCCCTCAAATACCTACTTTATCGTCCGTCTTTCCCAGAAAGCATATGGGGAGTATAGTGAACACTACACCCGCTCTCAATGGGCTCCACGCCGACTTATGCCTCTATAAGGCGGAATTGACTAGAGTCGCCACCTAGTTTGACCTAAGGAACTAGGAAGGGAAGATGAGGGTTCTAAGAACCGTTAGTTGACTCTGAGGTTGTTCCCTATGGATAGGACTAATTTGGTCATTTGCAGAGATTCTATGTTCGGTCGCACTGGGTTACACCCCTCAGAAGTAGCAACGACCACGACTTCGGATTGGTGCCCGAGGAAACCTCGGTCTCCAATTGTCGGGATTGCCTTCTTTCAAAACCTTTTTAGAGAGATTTAGTTAAAGCCAAAGGATAGGATTAGGACAGGAAGAGAGAAAGAGAATGGATGAGGTGAGCTTTTCTGCCAAGCTAGCGCCAAGGGGAGGAGTTGGTGAACTCAGATGAGTAGAGAATGAAGATTTGGGAAGAGTCTGAGGTCGAGTGAATAGACAAGACTTGGAGTCTGGTGGTTTGAAGTTTGTGGGAACCTAAGGAGGTTTGAATGTTTTGAGAGACATGAGAGCCACCTCAGAGGGAGAAGGGGTTTTTTGTTTGGAACGGGGTCGCACCCTGTGTGGGTTGCCTGCGTACTCAGCTCCCTGTTGAGATCAGACCTTACGTAGTTCAGGATTTGGGATTTTAGGAGTTTTGTGAGGGTAATCGAGGGTTGGGAGTGCTCGGGGTTGTTTGAAGGTGAGATGGCTGAGTGTAAAAGGGCATTTTGATTGATGTGGGGTCGCACCCTGTGTGGGTTGCCTACGTACTCAATTCCGTATTGAGATCAGACCTTACGTAGTTCAGAATTTTGGGAGGTTTGAAGGTTTTTGAGGTGTTTGGAGTTTTGGGAAGTTTCGGGTTTGAGAGGTTTGTCTGTGAGACGCTCAGGTTGATGAGACATTTAGAACGTTCATGTAGTGGGAGTAATGGGACATCAAGGCCCATGAAACGCTTGGGTATGTGAGGCGTTCAGGTCTGTAGGACAATCAAGGCTCGAAAGGGTTATGAAGTTTGAAGGTGTTCGGGTTTGAGAAGCTGAGGGTTTTTGAGGTTTTTGAGCCTGCTGAGTCTATGGAGATATTCGAGTTCGTTGAGCTGCTGAGACAATCGAGTCTGTTGAGCTATTGAGACGTTCGAGTCTATTAAGCTGGTGAGACGTTCGAGTCTGTTTAGCTACTGAGGCGTTCGAGTCTGTTAAGCTGTTGAGACGTTCGAGTCTATTGAGCTGCTGAGACGTTCGAGTCTGTTGAGCTGTTGAGACGTTCGAGTCTGTTGAGCTGTTGAGACGTTCGAGTCTGTTGAGCTACTGAGGCGTTCGAGTCTGTTAAGCTGTTGAGACGTTCGAGTCTGTTGAGCTGCTGAGACGTTCGAGTCTGTTGAGCTGTTGAGACGTTCGAGTCTGTTGAGCTGCTGAGATGTTTAGAAATTCGAGATGCTTGAGTTCTCCGGAGTTTGGAGTTTCGAGGAGTTTGAGATTTATGATGTTTGGAATTATTTAGGATTGAAATGAAGTTGAATTGAATTGGGAATGAAAGGAATTTTGTATTGAATTAGGTTGAAATTGAGATCGAATCTAATTGAATTAAGAATCGAATTGATTTTGAATTGGGCTTGAACTGAAATGAATCAGGTTTGGAATCGAATTTGATTTGAGTCGAATTTGGTTGGGGTTGGAAAACAAGGCTGGTCAAAGTTAGACCGGGTCAAAGTTAGACCGGGTCAAAGTTGGAGGTCATAGTTGGACCAGATTGAACTTTTGGGTCAATTGTGATTTGGGCCCTAGGGTGATTGGGTTATGTGCCGAATTGGACTTTTGGGTAATTGGGCTGTGGGCCGATTGGAATGGACTTTTGGGCCTGATTTGGGCCTTGGCTTGATCTGGGCTTTGGATTGGGTTTTGGGCCGAGTTAACCTTTTGGACCAATTGGGATTTAATGGGCCGAGTTGAATTTCAGGCTAATTTGGATTGATTGGACTTGACTATAGATCTAGTTTGAGGGTGGGTTAAAATGGGCCTTATTGTTTTTGGGCTGAAATGAGCTTTTGATTTTTGGGCTTGATCTAAGCCTTGGACTTTTTATTTGAAGCAATTTGGATTTTTGAGCAATGGGCCAAAGATGAGGCTTATTGATTTTTGGGCTGAAATGAGCTTTTGATTTTTGGGCTTGATCTAAGCCTTGGACTTTTTATTTGAAGCAAATTGGATTTTTGAGCAATGGGCCAAAGATGAGGCTTATTGATTTTTGGGCTTGATTTGGCTTTGGGCCTTGTTTGAGTTGTTTTGAACTTTGATGGGCTTTAGAAAATTTGGGGAGAAACGATGAATCAAATTGAGATGAATTTTGAGGAAGTGTTTTTATTAATACATGTTATTATACTAAGATGTGGTTTGGGTCTAGGGATTACCCAGTTTATTAGGTGGGACCATGGCTCACCTAAATCTTAGGGTTCACCCTCTATCCTAAGGCTTGGTCCTAAAGGATAGTAACTAAGGCTTATGACATTAATAAGCAACAAGCAAGGGGCATAAATCACAAAATAACGAAGCAAATATCTCACATAGGGTACAAACATTGGAGAAGCAAAATAAGGTGTAAACGTTATGTACAAAAATTTGGTGATTGAACACCAGCAAAAATCCTACAAGATTTCAAATTAATTTCCAAGCTCAAATCCATATGTAGAAGGGGTAAACTAAGCACTAGAATAACATAACAAAACCAGCTAGAGATAACATGCTAAAATTGTTCACATGCATAGAATGAATTAAAATACGAAAATAAATAAATCCAAAGACAACCAAAAGTAAGAATAATAAACAAATTACAAATTAATACAAACATAGATAACAATCTTAATTAAAGAGCTGCTATGGGGGTCGCATCGACGCCGCCTCACTCGAGCTGAAGGGGATCCGAAGAGATACACCAACCGTTTTTCACGTTCAAAGGGAGAGCCCCGGTAGTCCAAGCCAAGGTCTGTCTCCTTAGTCCCCGAGCAGTTTTCCATTCCATAAGCATTATGTACATGTCAAAGAACACATCCAATAGAGACAGAGCGCATTAGTTAAAGAACGGAAGAAGGTTGGGGTGTGTGCAATGGGATCATACGGCCCCTCTCAATGGGAGGAAAGGGGGCAATCTAATCATCTCCCACACCCCAACCGAGAACATAGAAAAGAATTTCAAGCTGCCAACAAATGCTAAGGACTGTAAGATAAATCAAACATCAGGGTTGCTACTCAAATTAATTCGTCATCTTAGATTATGACTCAAACCGAAGTGTAGTATCAAAGGGGTGAAATAGTGAGTCATGTGGGATCATACCTAGAAGGGTTTATATCATTTCCCTCTAAGATGAAAAAATTAATAAGTTACCATCCAACCAATGAGTGATTTGTCTTAACAATTATAGCATAGGGCAACTATAACTCAATTCATGCTCTTATCTAAGCGCGAGGGTCAGGTGATGCTAATTTCAATCTAATTTCCAAACCAGTATCAATGCGCAAGGGAAAATTAAATATGAAAGGTGATTGAAGTGTAGTAAGGAAAGGTTGAAAGGATAAATTTCCAAACCCATGAAAAGGGGGCAAACCCAAAGTGTATGAGTACCGTCTGCATGATCAAAAGTCAATCCACAAGTCCGGCGAGTGCAGCCCGGGTCCAACAAACCCAGCCATGTCCAATATGTACCTCAGCCAAAGCATGAAACGGGGGGTAATTAGCAAATCGTTGAAACAAACAGCGCAAAAGTTGGTATGGGATTGAACATGTAAACATCAGGGCTATACAGACGGGCCCATGAGCAATTCGGGTACCAAGCTGGAAAGTGATCCTCAGTAAACAAAAGTCACCACACTGGTCAACAAACACAGGAATGCAACATAGGGTCTCACTTCCCAAAAGACGGAAAGGGGTGAAGAGACTCAATTTCGTATTCCGATTTAAATTCCTCCCAACAGCAAAACATGGGCATCAGTGTAAACCTCAACATCCAAACCCAAGATCAATCAGCTAAACGACAATCGGTCATCATCAGAACTGACATATTCAACAACAGCATATGAAACAGAAGAAATAGCTCGATCCTCATGGGGAAAGGCCCGTGTGCAAGGAAACTGACGCTTGATTGGGTCATCTGAACTGAATTTCAGAAGTACCAAAAGCAGCACCACGATTTAGATCCACAAGTGGACACACATTTTCAGAATTAACATTAGTCCACCATAAATAGGACAACAAGGCAATCAATCTTAATTACGTTTCAACCCAAAGCCGACATAAGGCGTAATCACAGAGGCGGATGAAACATACCCAAAATTATGAGCGGCAATCGAACAAATCATCGCCAGGGAAATTTGTACCAACAACAATTATTTAGTAATCCCAGCGGATACAACATGAACACACGGCGAGGTCGAATGAAGAGTTTGAAATAAACGATGAAAAGATCCAAGGTCACCTGACCTACCTTCCTTAGTTAGCTGCTGATGCAAAAGAACGAAGGTCTAGAGTGAAGGTGGAGTGCGGGGGAATGACCATGGCAGTGAGTCTTCGAAGGCCGGGACGAAGCTCACAGCCAGAAAAGCTCATCAGAGCATGACAAAGAAAATAAAAATCGAACGAGAAATAAAAACGGAAGTAGTTGTGAGGAGCTTTGGCTTGGAAGAAGTTCTGATGTGAAGTGCCGAAGCCCACAAGCACGGCCAAAATCATAACCCGAGTGCGTTAGACCAGTTCAGAGACTTCGAAGGCTAACAAACGAGTACCCAGCTCGTGAGGAGATTCAAACCCGAAATGAAAGGAGAGAAACGGGAGTCGCGAGGAAGTCGTTTTCTCATGGTAAAAGTAGCAGAACCTCCCGTGTTGTAGATGAAGAGGAATGAAGCCGGTGATACTTGTTCGCCAGAGGTGCAGAATCGACAGTGGGGAAGGACATGAAAGAGGCGGTGGAGGATTATATTCCCTGGTCGTCAGTGGGTCACAAAATTACCGCAAGTTAGAGATTGAAGATGAGGTAATGGTGATGAGTTTTTCGTTGATTGCCGGCGAGAAGGAAAGAATTGAGGGTTTTCTTTTGATCCGTCTGGGTTTTTAGGAGATGGGAGGCAGATGAAGAGAAGTAGTATGCGGGAGATCGCTATCTTCGAGAGGAGAGGCGGGGTGAAAATAGATGGAATCGACCGAGGAAGGAGGTCAAGGGGTCGGCCTATGGAGAGGGAAAGGTGTAGGGTTTTTTTTCTTGGATGGGCTTTGTGTTGTTTGGGCTTGGTAGGTCCAATACTAGGGGTTGGAATGGGTTTAAGGGCCTGAGCTGGGCCAGGGTTCAACTAAGTGTGGATTGGGTTTGTAAGATGAAAATAAAAGTGTCTAAATAGAAGTGAACTGAAATGATAATAAAAATACCAATGTTAATAGTAGAATAAAATAAAATATAAGAAAAGGTGTATAGATGAATAAAAAATAAAAATAAAAAATAGAATATAAACAAAACAAAATAAGATAGTAAAATAAGTGAATAAACAAAAAGGGACGACCCTGAAACTGGACTGTCGATGGAAATTCATTTTTGAAGAATTGTGTTTTTTTCTGAAATGCTTTGAAAAATATTATAAAATGATGGTTTCGTCTTAGCACGCACACTAATATGTTTTGAAAAAAGAAAGGCAACGACCCCTCTTATTATTTCAGAATTTGCTTTAAGGGGTGAGAATTTTTGGTGTCTACAGATGGCTCCCCTTGATTCAATTCTACAAGCCCTTGCAGAATTGGATCAAGGTTGACGGGACGCCAAAAATTCTCACCACGGTTTATGATTTGTTCTTATGAATGCGGGTGAACGGGGACTTATGACGAGCCCCAAATTGTGGTGATTGATGGTATGAGGACTAAGGACGGGCCTCAACTAGATCGGTGTCTAGCTCTAGGACTAATGACGGGCCTAGAATACGATCAAACAACCTATGCATGAGGACTAATGACGGGCCTCAACTAGAACTCGATGTCTAGCTCTAGGACTTATGACGGGCCTAGAATGCATCTTCGAAATGTATGAGGACTAATGACGGGCCTCAACTAGATCTCGGTGTCTAGCTCTAGGACTAATGACGGGCCTAGAATACAATTGGAATAAGGGTTATGCATGAGGACTAATGACGGGCCTCAACTAGAACTCGGTGTCTAGCTCTAGGACTTATGACGGGCCTAGAATGCATCTTCGAAATGTATAAGGACTAATGACGGGCCTCAACTAGATCTCGCTGTCTAGCTCTAGGACTAATGACGGGCCTAGAATACAATCGGAATAAGGGTTATGCATGAGGACTAATGACGGGCCTCAACTAGAACTCGGTGTCTAGCTCTAGGACTTATGACGGGCCTAGAATGCAATTGAAAGTACGAGGACTTATGACGAGCCTCAACTAGACCTCTTGACATCTAGCTATAGGACTTATGACAGGCCTATAATACTTTGATTGAGTTGTACGAAACTCGTTGTTTTGAGTGGTCGATTTGAGGATAACTTTGGTTGTGGATTGATTTAGGATTGGATGTTTTTTGGTTGCTTCTGTGAGGGATGTGATGGTCGAATGCTTTTTGTCGATGTCGCCTTTGACTTTGTCAGTGTGGGACTTGTGTTTCGGTTTTGTTTTGGCAGTCTCGCCCGATGTGCACTATAGTTTCGGGATTTTGTAGGACTCTCGGCTCCAGAGTTTCGAGATGGCTCCGGTATGGATCTTGAGTTTTTGTTTTGGTTTTATGATTTTGTGGTCGGTTTTCGAAAGGATGGTTTTGTGAATGAGTGACTTTGGACCTTGATGGCTTTGATATGACCGGATGACTTTGGTATGATCGGATGGCTCCGGTTTGATATGTGACTCCCTTGTAAGCAACAACTCTGGGATGGTTGGTAGGTTTTGATTCGAATGGGGATTTTCGGGATCGTTGGTGGGTTTCAATTTGGATTGAAATTTTCGGGATGGTTGATGGGTTTCAATTTGTTTTGGATTTTGAGTCGAATGGTGGGTAGATGTGATTGGTGGATTGTGTTATGGTTGATGCATTTTGATGTGGTTGATAACTTTTGGTCAAGGATGGATGGCTTCGGTCCGGTTATGACTTCGGGATTTCCTCATGATGGCTCCAGGGTAGCTCGGGATGGCTCGGGGAAGGGCTATGAGATGGCTCCATTGGTGATGGAGAGGAAGAAAGGGGAACTTTCTCCTGTGAAGTGGTCGCACCCTGGGCGGGCTGCCTACGTACTCAATTCCGTATTGAGATCAGACCTGACGTAGTTCAAAATTCTGTAGGCAAGACCTTGGTGATGAAATAGCTTTGACGTGGATTTGAGGTGGCTCCCGTATTGTTCTCGGACTGTTGGGATGACCCCTGTGTAGTTCCAAGGATGGTTTCAATGTCGGATGATGGCTCCCGCATGGCTCCAGTTTGGTTCTTGATATGGTGTTGATGAGGCTCGAGCATGATGCTGGATGGCTCCGGAATTGCCTTCGTACAGCCTCGGATGGCTTTAGTTTGGCTTGATGTAGCCTGGTGATGGTCTGGGATGGCTCCAGTTGACATCTTTTGATCGGAAGTTATGTTTCAACAACTGCAACTGAAGTCGACTTTCAGCGAGACTAGGCAGAGTCCTTACCGGTCGGATAATGAAATGGGTATGATGCATGCAAATACTAAATGTTAGAAGAGATACTAAATGCGTATGCAGTTTTCTGGAGAGAAGGTACGACCTTATCTATATTAATATGAGGTTTATGAATATAAGACATCTCCTGTTCGATCTTGAGTGATTGTTGAGCTCAAATGCATGAATCACTTATCTCTCATGGAGGGATACGGGTCAATCTCTCGTGAGTATGGCCGTGTGTGCTAATGTCGTGATGATACTCTTGATGCTCAGAGCAGTATTTTCCTAAGAATTTCTTTCAAGGTTTTGGACTTTCTGATCCTTACAAATTCCTCACCTGCAATGGGGTAGGTTGTTTATGATTTGGTGCTTGAATCAAAGATTCGCTCGCACTCGGAAGACCTTGTGTAGTAAGATCGCACTCATTCGCTCATAGTCCCTATGTTATGAGGTGGGACATGTTGATAACAAGCACGAAACTTATGATTCATGTTTCAGATCCGATACTTTCAGTTAACGCTCATCGACTTATGAGTCAGAGGTCTTTATTGGGTTGTAATGGGGCTGAGGGGTATGATGTATGTCACATGGGACTGGATTATTTGTTTGGGAATTGTGGAGGTTTTGTGCAATAGAGGATATGTTTCGCCTTTGCCATGGGTGGAATGATTAGACAGGTTTCGATAACCTTTTGGTTTCTGTTGGACATCATTGGTCCTTTGGATTTGGTTTTGCTCCTTCTTGCCTCTTCTGGCGTTCGATTTGAACTTTCTTCTCATTTTGTTTTTTGAAATTGAATTTGGCTCATCAACTTTCTCAAGCGTTCTCAGCTTTGTATTTTGGCTTTCAGCTTTGGAGTTTCATTGACTCATCGATCTTCTTGAACATTTTTGGTGTTCTTTCTTGGTGTTTGGCTTTGGAGTTGCATTGACTCACTGATTTCTTTGAACATTTTTATTGTTGTTTTTGTGAAAGATGATGGGGGAGGGACCATGGCTACGGCTCTTTTGAGATCCTCTATTGCAAGGGTAGGTAAGTATATGTATGTGAGTTGGTATGTTGTGGAGTTTCTTTTTTTTTTGAAAAAAAGAGTTTTTCTTGAAAGGCTCAGCGGGGCTCACTAAGGGGTTATGTTCGGGAAAATCAAAGGTTTTTGGCCTTGTGGAGATTTTTATCCTAAGTGCCTCATCATTCTCATTATTCAATGATTGTTTTCTTACTCTTCTCGGATCTTTGCATGAATCACAGTTCGTGACCTGCTATCGACATTGATCTCACTCGGAATTATGCCTCTCCATGTGCTGAAGAAATGCGCATGTCGCTCATGGTTTTACCTCTTTTGGCTCTCTCTACCTTCCCTCATCGCTCAGTAGATCGTCCACAACGCTCACTTGAAATTCAAGAGAAAATACCACTCTTCGCATACTACTCACTTGATTTGTGGTGCTGGTTTTGATTGGACCCTTGTACTCATTGACGGGTCAAGAGTTAAGTGGTTCATGCACTCTGTTCAATCAATCTCTCACGATTTTCCCAAAGATGTCGTTTCGATATGGGAGTATGCAAATACAACTATCTACAATGCAATCTATTGTGGTAATATGGAATTACGACGTATAGGATGCGTGAAATGATGAATGAAGATGGCTTCAGGTTTTGACTGAATGTTTTTTGTGTGTGTTTTTCCTTTTGGGTGCAATATATGCGTGGTAAGGCAACACCTAGTCTCGCTTGAGTCGGTTCCAGTTGATGGTCCATGAAGCTCATCCTTTCAATGTTGGCCCAGAAGAAGGTGTAGTTGTCAGGGTTACCGTCGGGTTGGTGACTAGCTCCTGGATTTTAGGACTTTTTAGGGAGTGACAACTCCCGCATGGTGGCCCCGCAATATGACACAATCTTTCCTTTTTCGTCAATGACGTGCATGGTGATTCTGATTATGAGGGTTTGAACTTCCCGGTTTTCTTTCCTATCCCTCTGAGATTGGGCTTCGACGGTCGAGATATTTGGGATGAAAGCTGGTATATAGTGTGGTGACAATGAAACACATGATTATGCAAATTTTTTTTGAGGTGGACAGGACTCGTGAATGATTGATGGAATTGAAATGGTTGGAAGTGCAAGTGACTTTAAAACGCGTGAGTGCGTGGTGCTCGTGAGTGCGGACGAGATTCATGTATGGCTGATGATTTTGGACTGATGGTAAGTGCATGTGACCTTTTTGTCATGAATGCGATGCATGTTTTTGCTTTGTGCTCGGCTGCATTTGTTGGTGTTGTTTTGTAGGGGATACCTCCTGTAGACCGTGAATTTTCACCCCACAAGCAAAGTTGATGAATGATATATAAATGTGAGGGGTCGTCCCTTATTCGTTCTTTTTATTATACGTGCATGCCAAAAGAAACCAAGTTTTTGAAAACAATTTCGAAAACGCGTGTTTTCAAAGTGGTGGATGTTATCAATATAAACTTTGAAGCTCGGTCATTCGCAAATAAAATAGGGAGTAGGGAACCCTATACACATTGGTCTAAATAAATTCAAAGGGTATGTATAAACCTATACACCTAATCTACTCAGAAATGGACGAGAGTGAAAAGAAACATAGAGGAAAATCCTATACATCATCAATCCTAAAAAGTCATTAAAAGGGGAAATTTGAGTTAAACTTCTTCTGAACTCCTCCGGTCCGTCTTCATGCTTCTGGTGGATTGCTCACTCGTCTTCGGGCTCCCGGTTGGCAGCTTGCTCGTCTTTGGGCGCTTGTGGTGAAGCAGTACCATGACTCAACAAAACGAGTCTGGGGTTCCTCTAATTTTCAATAGTTCGAACTCAAATAGGTGTTGCTAATCTTCATGTCACTCGGCTAGCTTCACAGGTTGGTGCGCCTCTGATTTCCGGCTCGATCCGCGTAGTTGATCTTCATGCGGCCTCGTTTGCTCCGTCGGGGGAAATGAGGGATATTTTTGAGAAAGGAAAGGTGAATGATTGAGCACAAAATCATTGTGAAAATCCACCACTTTTGTGAAAACACGAAATGACTAGTACGCTCCACGGTAATGGCCGCTGCTCTTGAAGGTGGGTAGATCTTCAAAAGTTACGGGTCAAAACATGGGGACTGAGTCATTTATTTTGAAATACGTTTGTGAAAATCAACTTTAAAAACTGTTTTCGAAACCATTTTGAAATAATGATGGTAAAGAATGTTGTTTGAAATTCGTTTGTAGAAAATAGGTTTTCGAAATCTATTTTGAATTGTTTTGGAAATAACATTTTGGTAAAATAAAGATTTTAAAGATGAAGTGCCAGATTTTAAAACTCTGAATGTTTATGAGTGAAATTTAGGTGAGGTTCTAAATTAAACGAGCTCGTAAGAAAGCTTTTAAGGGACACACAAAAGAGAATTCCGAACATTTTTAAAAACAGATTGGTTTGGAAAAGTGGTTTGCACACATGTATAACAAAAAGTAAATCGTGGCTATATTTGATGTGGAGCTGTAAGTGTTAATGTTGGGATAATTACTTTCCAGGTCAATTATGACCCCGTCTCACCGGGGGAACCGTCGTCCCTTCACTGTCATCTCTCGGGGTTTTTTCTCTGCTATGCCCCTTACGAGGCACGTTATCAAGAAAGTCCGGAGTGCTTAAGTTTGAAAGGTCAGGATGCCCGAAGTGATAAGGAAACATACGCCACGGCCAGTGATGATCCGACAACGCCCCACTTTTCGGAAACTCGGGGAAGTACTGCATGGGAACGGGTCTCTCGTCATCTGCACGGTCAGGTGTGTTTAAAGTCCAAATTATTCACTGACTACGTTGTGCCATGTATGGGTATCCGGTAAATACGAGATCCTCTATGGACGTGTAGCGTGACATTGGGCTTTAAAGACACCCGTGGTGCAGAGGAACAATGGAGAACTGAGCCCATGCAATCTTCAGGGTAAGGTAGAAGGGTGGTCAGACAGACGGCATACAAGGGGGTGACTACCCGTAAAACCCGTCTTAGACACCGGATTAGGTAGCTGGACACTGAAGGCTCATGGTTCACTATATGCTGGCTTAGACTCGGATAATGGAGGGTATTTTTGGATCATGAGCCTGCAGGGCGTAGGTCGATGACCATCTTGCCCCGTGGGTTTAGTCATTTATATAAATGACCCAGCTCATGGGAAATCAACCGTGGACCGGTCAGGATTCCGTGACTTGTGGAAAAATCGGGTGACACGGAGGAATGCATGTCCTAAGCTACCCTCCCATGCACCTTACAATCACAACATAAATATAAAAGCGATGAAGTCAGTATCAACCTATTTGCTAAGAATTTTTTCTTGAAAGTGATTCCAAATTGGTTGCTTATTAACCTAGAGGGAAGTTAGCTTCATTCAATACTAAGTGTCTCTTTCTAATCGTGAGCTAATCATTAACCCAATTGTTGTAATGTTTGTTGAGGATCTAATAAATCCTATCTGTCCTCATCAGATACACACTCTAAGTGTGGAATAGAGTAATCCTAGAGGCTTTGAATGAATCTCTTGAAGGTTTTGAAAGAAGTTGGGGAAATCCCGACAATTTTGAATGGAGTTCAGTCTTCCTTGAGTTTGAGAAAAACTTACTCAAGTTTTCCCCAGCAGAGTCGCCATTCTGTGGAGGGTGATTTTTTGGTATGAGGGGGGTCTATCTAAACATGGTCTGACTAAGAAGCCAAGATCCTAGAAATATGCCATTCTGTGGAGGGTGAAAACCCGTTATTCTGGCATCCCTCAAATACCTACTTTATCGTCCGTCTTTCCCAGAAAGCATATGGGGAGTATAGTGAACACTACACCCGCTCTCAATGGGCTCCACGCGGACTTATGCCTCTATAAGGCGGAATTGACTAGAGTCGCCACCTAGTTTGACCTAAGGAACTAGGAAGGAAAGATGAGGGTTCTAAGTACCGTTAGTTGACTCTGAGGTTGTTCCCTATGGATAAGACTAATCTGGTCATTTGCAGAGATTCTATATTGGGTTCGCACTGGGTCACACCCCTCAGAAGTGGCAACGACCACGACTTCGGATTGGTGCCCGAGGAAACCTCGGTCTCCAATTGTCGGGATTGCCTTCTTTCAAAACCTTTTTAGAGAGATTTAGTTAAAGCCAAAGGATAGGATTAGGACAGGAAGAGAGAAAGAGAATGGATGAGGTGAGCTTTTCTGCCAAGCTAGCACCAAGGGGAGGAGTTGGTGAACTCAGATGAGTAGAGAATGAAGATTTGGGAAGAGTATGAGGTCGAGTGAATAGACAAGACTTGGAGTCTGGTGGTTTGAAGTTTGTGGGAACCTAAGGAGGTTTGAATGTTTTGAGAGACATGAGAGCCACCTCAGAGGGAGAAGGGGTTTTTTGTTTGGAACGGGGTCGCATCCTGTGTGGGTTGCCTGCGTACTCAACTCCCTGTTGAGATCAGACCTTAGGTAGTTCAAGATTTGGGATTTTAGGAGTTTTGTGAGGGTAATCGAGGGTTGGGAGTGCTCGGGGTTGTTTGAAGGTGAGATGGCTGAGTGTAAAAGGGCATTTTGAATGATGTGGGGTCGCACCCTGTGTGGGTTGCCTACGTACTCAATTTCGTATTGAGATCAGACCTTGCGTAGTTCAGAATTTTGGGAGGTTTGAAGGTTTTTGAGGTGTTTGGAGTTTTGGGAAGTTTCGGGTTTGAGAGGGTTGTCTGTGAGACGCTCAGGTTGATAAGACATTTAGAACGTTCATGTAGTGGGAGTAATGGGACATCAAGGCCTATGAAATGCTTGGGTATGTGAGGCGTTCAGGTCTGTAGGACAATCAAGGCTCGAAAGGGTTATGAAGTTTGAAGGTGTTCGGGTTTGAGAAGTGAGGGTTTTTAAGGTTTTTGAGCCTGCTGAGTCTATGGAGATATTCGAGTTCATTGAGCTGCTGAGACAATCGAGTCTGTTGAGCTATTGAGACGTTCGAGTCTGTTGAGCTGTTGAGACGTTCGAGTCTGTTGAGCTACTAAGGCGTTTGAGTCTGTTAAGCTGTTGAGACGTTCGAGTCTGTTGAGCTGCTGAGACGTTCGAGTCTGTTGAGCTGTTGAGACGTTCGAGTCTGTTGAGCTGTTGAGACGTTCGAGTCTGTTGAGCTACTGAGGCGTTCGAGTCTGTTAAGCTGTTGAGACGTTCGAGTCTGTTGAGCTGCTGAGACGTTCGAGTCTGTTGAGCTGTTGAGACGTTCGAGTCTGTTGAGCTGCTGAGACGTTTAGAAATTCGAGATTCTTGAGTTCTCCGGAGTTTGGAGTTTCGAGGAGTTTGAGATTTATGATGTTTGGAATTATTTGGGATTGAAATGAAGTTGAATTGAATTGGGAATGAAAGGAATTTTGTATTGAATTAGATTGAAATTGAGATCGAATCTAATTGAATTAAGAATCGAATTGATTTTGAATTGGGCTTGAACTGAAATGAATCGGGTCTGGAATCGAATTTGATTTGAGTTGAATTTGGTTGGGGTTGGAAAACAAGGCTGGTCAAAGTTAGACCGGGTCAAAGTTAGACCGGGTCAAAGTTAGACCGGGTCATAGTTGGACCAGATTGAACTTTTGGGTCAATTGTGATTTGGGCCCTGGGGTGATTGGGTTATGTGCCGAATTGGACTTTTGGGTAATTGGGCTGTGGGCCGATTGGAATGGACTTTTGGGCCTGATTTTGGCCTTGGCTTGATCTGGGCTTTGGATTGGGTTTTGGGCCGAGTTGACCTTTTGGACCAATTGGGATTTAATGGGCCGAGTTGAATTTCAGGCTAATTTGGATTGATTGGACTTGACTATAGATCTAGTTTGAGGGTGGGTTAGCATGGGCCTTATTGTTTTTGGGCTGAAATGAGCTTTTGATTTTTGGGCTTGATCTAAGCCTTGGACTTTTTATTTGAAGCAATTTGGATTTTTGAGCAATGGGCCAAAGATGAGGCTTATTGATTTTTGGGCTGAAATGAGCTTTTGATTTTTGGGCTTGATCTAAGCCTAGGACTTTTTATTTGAAGCAAATTGGATTTTTGAGCAATGGGCCAAAGATGAGGCTTATTGATTTTTGGGCTTGATTTGGCTTTGGGCCTTGTTTGAGTTGTTTTGAACTTTGATGGGCTTTAGAAAATTTGGGGAGAAACGATGAATCAAATTGAGATGAATTTTGAGGAAGTGTTTTTATTAATACATGTTATTATACTGAGATGTGGTTTGGGTCTAGGGATTACCCAGTTTATTAGGTGGGACCATGGCTCACCTAAATCTTAGGGTTCACCCTCTATCCTAAGGCTAGGTCCTAAAGGATAGTAACTAAGGCTTATAACATTAATAAGCAACAAGCAAGGGGCATAAATCACAAAATAATGAAGCAAATATCTCACATAGGGTACAAACATTGGAGAAGCAAAATAAGGTGTAAACGTTATGTACAAAAATTTGGTGATTGAACACCAGCAAAAATCCTACAAGATTTCAAATTAATTTCCAAGCTCAAATCCATATGTAGAAGGGTAAACTAAGCACTAGATAACAAACAAACCAGCTAGAGATAACATGCTAAAATTGTTCACATGCATAGAATGAATTAAAATACGAAAATAATAAATCTAAAGACAACCAAAAGTAAGAACAATAAAACAATACAAATTAATAAACATAGATAACAATCTTTAAAAGAGCTACTATGGGGGGTTCGCATCGACGCCGCCTCACTCGAGCTGAAGGGGATCCGAAGAGACAACCAACACAACGTTTTTTCACTTCACGTTCAAAGGGAGAGCCCCACCCCGGTAGTCCAAGCCAAGGTCCGTCTCCTTAGTCCCCGAGCAGTTTTCCATTCCATAAGCATTATGTACATGTCAAAGAACACATCCAATAGAGACAGCGCATTAGTTAAAGAACGGAAGAAGGTTGGGGTGTGTGCAATGGGATCATACGGCCCCTCTCAATGGGAGGAAAGGGGGCAATCTAATCATCTCCCACACCCCAACCGAGAACATAGAAAAGAATTTCAAGCTGCCAACAAATGCTAAGGACTGTAAGATAAATCAAACATCAGGGTTGCTACTCAAATTAATTCGTCATCTTAGATTTGACTTAAACCGAAGTGTAGTATCAAAGGGTGAAATAGTGAGTCATGTGGGATCATACCTAGAAGGGTTTATATCATTTCCCTCTAAGATGAAAAAATTAATAAGTTACCATCCAACCAATGAGTGATTTGTCTTAACAATTATAGCATAGGGCAACTATAACTCAATTCATGCTCTTATCTAAGCGCGAGGGTCAGGTGATGCTAATTTCAATCTAATTTCCAAACCAGTATCAATGCGCAAGGGACAATTAAATATGAAAGGTGATTGAAGTGTAGTAAGGAAAGGTTGAAAGGATTTTCCAAACCATGAAAAGGGGGCAAACCCAAAGTGTATGAGTACCGTCTGCATGATCAAAAGTCAATCCACAAGTCCGGCGAGTGTAACCCGGGTCCAACAAACCCAGCCATGTCCATATGTACCTCGCCAAAGCATGAAACGGGGGGTAATTAGCAAATCGTTGAAACAAACAGCGCAAAAGTCGGTATGGGATTGAACATGTAAACATCAGGGCTATACAGACGGGCCCATGAGCAATTCGGGTACCAAGCTGAAAAGTGATCCTCAGTAAACAAAAGTCACCACACTGGTCAACAAACATAGGAATGCAACATAGGGTCTCACTTCCCAAAGACGGAAAGGGGTGAAGAGACTCAATTTCGTATTCCGATTTAAATTCCTCCTAACAGCAAAACATGGGCATCAGTGTAAACCTCAACATCCAAACCCAAGATCAATCAGCTAAACGACAATCGGTCATCATCAGAACTGACATATTCAACAACAGCATATGAAACAGAGAAATAGCTCGATTCTCATGGGGAAAGGCCCGTGTGCAAGGAAAACTGACGCTTGATTGGGTCATTTGAACTGAATTTCTGAAGTACAAAAGCAGCACCACGATTTAGATCCACAAGTGGACACACATTTTCAGAATTAACATTAGTCCACCATAAATAGGACAACAAGGCAATCAATCTTAATTACGTTTCAACCCAAAGCCGACATAAGGCGTAATCACAGAGGCGAATGAAACATACCCAAAATTATGAGCGGCAATCGAACAAATCATCGCCAGGGAAATTTGTACCAACAACAATTATTCAGTAATCCCAGCGGATACAACATGAACACACGGCGAGGTCGAATGAAGAGTTTGAAATAAACGATGAAATGATCCAAGCTCACCTGACCTACCTTCCTTAGTTAGCTGCTGATGCAAAAGAACGAAGGTCTAGAGTGAAGGTGGAGTGCGGGGGAATGACCATGGCAGTGAGTCTTCGAAGGCCGGTGAAATACCCGTGAATTTTGGCTTAGGATTAAATTAGTATATAGTCGGGAATGATATGAGTAAGATTAATAAAGGCCCAGAGAAGCAATATATATATATCGATATGTTTACATCCGTTTCAAATAACGTTATTATGTTCAAGTACACAAATTCGATTTTACTTCTTCCTAAAATAATTTCCTCTTCCTAACTTATTTATACAGCTATTGTGTATTTATTCCTCTATCTATTTATTTAGATAATCCTTCCCAATCTTTATTAACGTAAGCCTTCTTCTATTCTATTTTACCAAACAATATTTAATTATTCCTTGATTCAGAATCTAGATCCTTCCATGACTTTTAAAGGTTATTTAATTACTTGTTTTCAGATTGATATTATTGTTGTTATTATTTTACAAACTATTTTTCAGTTCTCTCTCTCTCTTTTAAAATCAAATGTATTTATTAACTTATTTCTATCTTATCATATAATTATTTTCTATTTAATCCACGATCTCCTTCATCTTCAATACGCCGTCACAACACTCTTCTCTTTCTTCAAGCTTCAACCTTTTGAATTCACGCTCTTATTCTCCAACGTCGTTAGGCCGCTTCTCTGGTGCCGGTTTGTAGAAGGGTAAGGGGAATCCGTTGGTAAGGTTAGGTTATTAATTCCTTGGTTTGAGTAGGTCTGATTTTATTTCTGTTTGCATTCTAGACACCGAATTCCTGACGACTACGACTACTGCTGACCTTGCTGAGTGATTCGGTGACTGTGAGCGTATCCAGGTAAATGTTGTGCTCAACATTCTTACCTGTGTTTTGTGATTATCGAAGATTTGGATTTACTGTGGTTTTGAGATTGTGGAAGTTTGGGATTTATTTCCCCGTGTGTTTCTGGTGTGATGTTTGCGAAAGGTTTGGATAAACGTTTTGGGAGACTTTCCTTGAATTGGTTATTGGATTGATTGGTACCTTCTGGTGCTCCGTGTAAATTATTGGTGCCTTATGGCGCTCCGTGTAATTATTGGTACTATGTACCCCGTGGATATTCTTATTACTTTTGCCTGCAGACATTACTTGCAGTTAAGCTCTAATGATCTACTCCTTTGGGTCATAAGTTACCTTCTGGGGGGTGTGCACACTTAAGGACGTAGAGTGAGGTGGGATTCTAATTATTGCGACCCGGATTGGGGTCGTCCGTGTAAACCATTGATTTGATTCCTGGAAAGTTCTCCCCTGAAATGTTTTGTTAATGGTGGTTTGGTGTTGGTAAAGCTGGTTATTATTATGGTGTGAGTTAATGTTTTGCAAATGTAAATGGGTTTCAAAATGTATTTTACAGGTTGAGACAATGTTTACTCAGTTTCACTGATTTGCGCGATCCCTTCGCGTTTTCCATTGTTGTTTTATGATCGCAGGTACTCATGGCTGAATTGGGGTTTGGGACGCGCTGTCACATAGTTTAGGACGACTGAATAAATGCTACATTGAACAAGTTGAGTTATGTTTTGGATCGTTATGTTTTATCAGTTTTGGAAACGTTTTGGTTTTGGTTAGTGGTTTAAGCCTGAGCACTCTTTGTTAGAGTGTGGCGGTAACGCCCTTGGGATTTTGCTATTTCCGCTGCTATCTAGTTGAAGTGTTTTACTCGATTAATTCTTTAAGAAGTCTTGGATATGTTGGAAGTTACTTATTGTTTAAGAGATCTTTCAGAGGCATCTATGTCGTTATTTGAAGTACTGGAGTTACTACAATGGCCTTTCTTTGTTGCAAGTTATTGTGATTAATTTGGTGTTGATTGGTCCTGTTTTAGCATTTTTGGGTGTATATCAGGACCTGTCCGAACGTCCGTCCGGACATCCATGTTCGGACAGGCCCCGAAAGTTTTAAAGGCTTTCTGTTTTGGTGTGTCCGAACTTCGGTCCGAACATTGAAGTTCGGACACGCCACGTTAATTTTTCTCGGACTTTTCCAACTTACTTGTGTCCGAACTTCTAAGTCCGGACACAAGTTCGGACACCTCTGGTTTTTCAATCCTTTCAACTCTCGACTTGTGTCCGAACATCAATGTCCGGACACAAGTTCGGACAGTGGATTTCTACAGTTTAAATGTCTCGGCTTGTGTCCGAACTTCCCATGTCCGGACACAAGTTCGGACCAGACTTGTTTTGCACCTGTAGGGCTCGTTTGGAGTCCGTTTTTAAAGCCGTTTTCACCGTTAGCTTTGTTATTTCATTACCTATGTTTTGAGGCAAAATCCAGGGTGTTACAAGGTGGTATCAGAGCCGTGTTTGGTAAATAAGATAAAATTTGGATTATAAAGGAACTAAAATGTGGGGTAAGCCGTTTGGGGGAATTGTGGTGCCTGCGATGTTGCGTATGTGATATTATACTGCATGGATGTTGGAGTCCATTCTCTGTGTATGTACTACCCTGATTGTGATGATGTTAGTATAACTGATTGAGTATTGTGTACTGGTATTGGAGTTATTAGATGTGCTAACTCCTAATATGGGGTAGAGACTTAATATATGGGGGATGCGGGGAATGTTGCTTACCTTGCTTAGTATATGTAATCAGGAGTTCGAATAGAGCTCTAGGGAGTGCAGGACTGGCTGACAGACTGAGTTTCCCATACCACACCAGAAGCAGGAGTCGCCAAACTCAGATGGCCGCCAACGACCCGATGAGGCAGTTGCAGGAGTTGGCTCTCAACTTGGGACAAATAGTCCAGAGGCAGGCGCAGAGGGATAATGTGCCGAGGACTACACCAAGAGAATTGCCCATCTGAAGCCCACACCCTTCAAGGGAGAGGAAGACCCAGTGCTACTTGAAGACTGGATAAGGGAATTTGACAAGATCTTTGAAGCAGTCAATTGCCCAGCAAACCGGAGGGTAAACGCAGCAGTGTATATTTCAAGAGTGAGGCAGACATCTGGTGGTCCGCCAACAGGGATGTGCTACTAGCTGGACCTGATTTTGGTTGGGATGGCCTGAAGGAGGCCATGAGGAGACGCTTCTACCCCGAGCATGTCAGAATGCAGAAATATTTGGAGTTCTCAGAACTCAAGCAGTTATCTCTGAGTGTCAAGGAGTACCATTCGAAGTTCCTGGAGCTGGCCAGGTTTGCTCCTACGATGGTTCCCGACGAGGCGTCGAAGGTGCAGAGGTTTGTGGGTGGGCTAAACTGGAGTCTGCAGGAGGCCCTCAGCGTGCTGACTATCCCGACGCTTCAAGATGCGTACGGGAAAGCTGCTAACCTATACAGGGTGCAGCAGAAGAGGAAGGAGGTCTTGGCTGGTAATAAGAGGAAGGTGGAAGGAGGAGATGAACCCCGGGGACGGGAGGACCAGTCCCACAGACATCATCAGCAGGAGAAGAGGTGGAAGCCTTACTCGGACCGCAGAGACGGGAGGCCGAGACATGGGGGAGATCACAGAGGTGACCAGAGACGAGGTGACCAGTCCCAGCACCAGTCTCAGAGAGGAGAGACTAGACCGGAGAGACACTTCTACTGCAAGAGGTGCAACAAGGACCACCCAGGAAAAGATTGTGAGGGGAACTTGGTCACTTGCTTTCGTTGTGGTAGGCGGGGACACCGATTGTTCGAGTGTCTTCAGAGTCCCCAGGGAGGCAGCCAGCAGAGAAGTTACAATGGTGACCGTTCATTCAGGCAGCCCGACCAGCAGGGCAGAGGCCCGAATCAAAATCAGCGCGGGGACGCTCCTCAGCGTAGTAATGGAGAAGGCGGCAATGGTGGCAATAGAGGCCAAGGGGAGTACCGAGGCAACCAGCAGCGGGCTCCAGGGAAGATCAATGTGATGAGCCGGGCCGAAGCTGAGGCCGAGGCAGAGGTGTTAGCAGGTACCTTTTCTGTTCATGGTACTTCAGCTCATGTTTTGTTCGATACTGGAGCTTCTATTCTTTCATTTCTGAGGAATTTGCTAAGAAATTGGGTCTAGAAACTTGTAAGACTTCTACCATAGCAGTATCTATACCCTCGGGGCGGGTTATTTCTTGTAATGCTGTATTGAAAGATGTGGGGGTAGACATAAAGGGGGAGATATTTGTAATTGACCTGATCCAGTTCGTCCTCCCCGACTTCGATATTATTTTGGGGATGGACTGGCTAAGCAAGTATAAGGGAAGATCGATTGTGGAGAGCAGAAGATCGTTCTGAGAGGACCAACGGGCCGAAGAGTCTCCTACAGTAGCATGGAGAAGACACCGGGAGTAAAGATAGTTTCAGCTATGTCAATTCTCTCCCAAGTGAAGAAGGGACAGCAGGCATATCTCTGCCATGTCCAGGATTTGAGACAAGCGTCGAGCCCATTAGAAGAGATTCGGGTGGTGAATGAGTTCCCTGACGTCTTTCCAGATGAGATTCCGGGTATGCCGCCAGACAGGGAGGTAGAGTTCAGCGTCGACCTTGTGCCAGGAGCAGCGCCTATCTCCAAGGCCCCATACCGTATGGCGCCATCAGAATTGAAGGAACTGAAAGTCCAATTGGAGGAGTTATTGGAGAAGGGGTACATTCGCCCGAGTGTATCGCCATGGGGAGCTCCTGTCTTGTTCGTAAAGAAGAAGGATGGGAGCATGAGGCTGTGCATAGACTACCGAGAGCTGAACCAGATTACTGTGAAGAACCGATATCCCTTGCCCAGAATCGACGACTTTTCGACCAGCTTCAGGGCAGGAGTCTTCTCCAAGATAGACCTGAGGTCGGGGTACCACCAGTTACGTGTTGCAGAAAAGGATATTCCGAAGACGGCCTTCAGGACCAGGTATGGGCATTTTGAGTTTCTGGTGATGCCCTTTGGGTTGACGAACGCGCCGGCAGTTTTCATGGACCTCATGAACCGGATCTTTAATCCCTTTCTAGACCGGTTTGTGGTGGTTTTTATAGACGACATCCTCATCTACTCCAAGGATGAGGAAGAGCACGAGGAGCACCTGAGATCAGTTTTGCAGATTTTGAGAGAGCAGCAGCTTTACGCCAAACTGACCAAGTGTGATTTCTGGTTGGATCGAGTGGCATTCCTAGGCCACATCGTCACCAAAGAAGGAATTTCAGTGGATCCGGCCAAGTCCAAGCAGTGAAAGAGTGGCCAACACCGAGTAATCTGACAGAGGTTCGTAGCTTCCTGGGTCTAGCAGGATACTATAGAAGGTTTGTGAAGGATTTCTCAAAGATAGCTAGACCGCTCACGAATCTCATGAAGAAAGTAACCAAGTTTCAGTGGGATGATGACTGTGAGAAAGCGTTTCAGACATTGAAGGAAAGGTTACCACAGCCCCAGTGTTGACCTTGCCTTCGGGGACAGACGGATTTGAGGTTTCAGCGATGCTTCCAAGTATGGTTGGGATGTGTCTTGATGCAGCATGGGAAAGTCATAGCCTACGCATCGAGACAACTGAAGGAGTACGAGACCAGGTATCCGACGCACGATCTAGAGCTTGCAGCAGTAGTCTTTGCCCTGAAGATTTGGAGGCACTACCTCTACGGTGTATCCTGCAAGATCTACACCGACCATAAAAGCCTCAAGTACATTTTCACTCAGAAGGAACTAAACATGAGGCAGAGGAGATGGTTGGAGCTGATCAAGATTATGATCTGGAGATTTTATACCATGAAGGAAAGTCCAACCTAGTGGCCGATGCTCTGAGTAGGAAGAAGAGTCATTCTGTGAATTCGATATGGGTTCTTCCAGATGAGTTAGTTCGTGATTTCGAGAAGCTAACTTAGAAGTGATGGAGGCGGGAGGAGTAGAGCGTGAGGTGAGGTTGTACCACATGAGTGTCTCTTCCGACATCTATGGAGAGATACTCAAAGGACAGCCTGGTGATGCGAAGTTGGAGCGCATCAAGGATAAGATGAAGGAAGGGAAAGCTGAGGGGTTTGAGACCCACATGACGGCAGTCTGAGGTTTAGAGGCCGATGGTGTGTACCTCAGGGGTGCGTGGAGGTAAAGGAGAGGCTGATGAGGGAGGCTCATAATACTCCTTATTCAGTTCATCCGGGCGGTGACAAGTTGTATAAGGACCTAAAGAAGATGTTTTGGTGGCCTAATATGAAGAAGAAGTTGCAGAGTTTGTGTCGAAGTGTCTTACCTGTCAGAAGGTCAAATTCGAACACAAGAGGATGGGAGGTTTACTGCAGCCGTTGGAGGTTCCAAAGTGGAAGTGGGACTCCATCTCCATGGACTTCGTGATGGGTTTACCACCAGCGAAGGGAGGGGTCAATCAGATTTGGGTAATTGGACCGACTCACTAAGTCTGCACGGTTCATACCCATGAAGAAGACGTGGTCCATGAGCCAGTTGGTGGATGCTTACATCAGAAATGTGGTGAGATATCATGGGGTACCTGAGACCATTATTTCAGACAGAGACTCGAGGTTTTTAGCCCACTTCTGGCAGCAATTTCAGAAGGCGATGGGTACCAAGTTGAAGTTGAGTACTGCGTTTCATCCAGCCACTGATGGTCAGACCGAGAGAACCATCCAGACCTTGGAGGACATGCTTCGTGCATGTGTGATGGATTTTCAGGGTTCGTGGGCTGATATGCTACACCTGATAGAGTTTTCCTATAATAACAGTTATCACACCAGCATCAGGATGGCTCCTTATGAGGCCCTGTATGGGAGAAGTGTAGGACACCGTTATGCTGGAGCGACATTAGTGAGACTATTGTTTTGGGGCCCCAGTTGATTGAAGAGACTATGGAGCAAGTCCGGATGATTCAGAGACGAATGAAGGCAGCCCAGGACAGGCAGAAGTCCTATGCCGATCTCAAGCGCAGACCAGAGGAATTCGAGGTGGGAGATAAAGTTTTCTTGAAAGTATCTCCTATGAGAGGAGTAACCAGGTTCGGGAAGAAAGGGAAGCTCAGCCCCAAATTCGTTGGACCATATGAGATCTTGGAGAGTTGGAGAGGTGGCTTACCGTTAGCACTTCCTGTGAACTGGGAAAAGTTCACAACGTCTTCCATGTTTCCCAGCTGAAGCGGTATGTTCCCGATCCTTTGCATGTGTTACAGCCAGAGGTCTTGGAGCTGGAGCAGAATCTATCTTGAGGAGTACCCCATCAGACTAATGGACACTAAGACCAGGGAGACGCGATCGAAGTCCATCCGTATGGTCAAGGTCTTATGGTCTAATCATGGAACCGAGGAGGCTACGTGGGAGGTAGAAGAGGAGATGAGGAAGAAATACCCACAGCTCTTCGAGCAGGTAACCGTTTAAGACTTATGTCAAGTTCAGTTGGATTCAACTTTCGGTTTCAGTCTTGTGGTTGGAGTATCACCTAGACTTAGCTTCGAGGGCGAAGCTTTCTTTTAAGGGGGATGAGATGAAATACCCGTGAATTTGGCTTAGGATTAAATTAGTATATAGTCGGGAATGATATGAGTAAGATTAATAAAGGCCCAGAGAAGCAATATATATATATCGATATATTTACATCCGTTTCAAATAACGTTATTATGTTCAAGTACACAAATTCGATTTTACTTCTTCCTAAAATAATTTCCTCTTCCTAACTTATTTATACAGCTATTGTGTATTTATCCTCTATCTATTTATTTAGATAATCCTTCCCAATCTTTATTGCGAACAGCCTTCTATTCTATTTTTAAATCAATATTTAATTATTCCTTGATTCAGAATCTAGATCCTTCCATGACTTTTAAAGTTATTTAATTACTTGTTTTCAGATTGATATTATTGTTGTTATTATTTTACAAACTATTTTTCAGTTCTCTCTCTCCTTTTAAAATCAAATGTATTTATTAACTTATTTCTATCTTATCATAATAATTATTTTCTATTTAATCACGATCTCCTTCATCTTCAATACGCCGTCACAACACTCTTCTCTTTCTTCAAGCTTCAACCTTTTGAATTCACGCTCTTATTCTCCAACGTCGTTAGGCCGCTTCTCTGGTGCCGGTTGTAGAAGGGTAAGGGGAATCCGTTGGTAAGGTTAGATAATTCTTGTTTGGTAGTCTGATTTTTTTCTGTTTGCATTCTAGACACCGAATTCCTGACGACGTACTGCTGACCTAGCTGAGTGATTCGGTACTGTGAGCGTATCCAGGTAAATGTTGTGCTCAACATTCTTACCTTGTGTTTTGTGATTATCGAAGATTTGGATTTACTGTGGTTTTGAGATTGTGGAAGTTTGGGATTTATTTCCCCGTGTGTTTTCTGGTGTGATGTTTGCGAAAGGTTTGGATAAACGTTTTGGGAGACTTTCCTTGAATTGGTTATTGGATTGATTGGTACCTTCTGGTGCTCCGTGTAAATTATTGGTGCCTTATGGCGCTCCGTGTAATTATTGGTACTATGTACCCCGTGGATATTCTTATTACTTTTGCCTGCAGACATTACTTGCAGTTAAGCTCTAATGATCTACTCCTTTGGGTCATAAGTTACCTTCTGGGGGGTGTGCACACTTAAGGACGTAGAGTGAGGTGGGATTCTAATTATTGCGACCCGGATTGGGGTCGTCCGTGTAAACCATTGATTTGATTCCTGGAAAGTTCTCCCCTGAAATGTTTTGTTAATGGTGGTTTGGTGTTGGTAAAGCTGGTTATTATTATGGTGTGAGTTAATGT
Organism: Limonium bicolor; assembly: GCA_023374045.1. Lineage (NCBI taxonomy): Eukaryota > Viridiplantae > Streptophyta > Magnoliopsida > Caryophyllales > Plumbaginaceae > Limonium > Limonium bicolor. Next base: position 230,529,390 of record CM041776.1, read on the forward strand.
TTTGCAAATGTAAATGGGTTTCAAAATGTATTTTACAGGTTGAGACAATGTTTACTCAGTTTCACTGATTTGCGCGATCCCTTCGCGTTTTCCATTGTTGTTTTATGATCGCAGGTACTCATGGCTGAATTGGGGTTTGGGACGCGCTGTCACATAGTTTAGGACGACTGAATAAATGCTACATTGAACAAGTTGAGTTATGTTTTGGATTGTTATGTTTTATCAGTTTTGGAAACGTTTTGGTTTTGATTAGTGGTTTAAGCCTGAGCACTCTTTGTTAGAGTGTGGCGGTAACGCCCTTGGATTTTGCTATTTCCGCTGCTATCTAGTTGAAGTGTTTTACTCGATTAATTCTTTAAGAAGTCTTGGATATGTTGGAAGTTACTTATTGTTTAAGAGATCTTTCAGAGGCATCTATGTCGTTATTTGAAGTACTGGAGTTACTACAATGGCCTTTCTTTGTTGCTAAGTTATTGTGATTAATTTGGTGTTGATTGGTCCTGTTTTAGCATTTTTGGGTGTATATCAGGACCTGTCCGAACGTCCGTCCGGACATCCATGTTCGGACAGGCCCCGAAAGTTTTAAAGGCTTTCTGTTTTGGTGTGTCCGAACTTCGGTCCGAACATTGAAGTTCGGACACGCCACGTTAATTTTTCTCGGACTTTTCCAACTTACTTGTGTCCGAACTTCTAAGTCCGGACACAAGTTCGGACACCTCTGGTTTTTCAATCCTTTCAACTCTCGACTTGTGTCCGAACATCAATGTCCGGACACAAGTTCGGACAGTGGATTTCTACAGTTTAAATGTCTCGGCTTGTGTCCGAACTTCCCATGTCCGGACACAAGCTCGGACCAGACTTGTTTTGCACCAGTAGGGCTCGTTTGGAGTCCGTTTTTAAAGCCGTTTTCACCGTTAGCTTTGTTATTTCATTACCTATGTTTTGAGGCAAAATCCAGGGTGTTACAGCCGGGACGAAGCTCACAGCCAGAAAAGCTCATCAGAGCATGACAAAGAAAATAAAAATCGAACGAGAAATAAAAACGGAAGTAGTTGTGAGGAGCTTTGGCTTGGAAGAAGTTCTGATGTGAAGTGCCGAAGCCCACAAGCACGGCCAAAATCATAACCCGAGTGTGTTAGACCAGTTCAGAGACTTCGAAGGCTAACAAACGAGTACCCAGCTCGTGGGGAGATTCAAACCCGAAATGAAAGGAGAGAAACGAGAGTCGCGAGGAAGTCGTTTTCTCATGGTAAAAGTAGCAGAACCTCCGTGTTTGTAGATGAAGAGGAATGAAGCCGGTGATACTTGTTCGCCAGAGGTGCAGAATCGACAGTGGGGAAGGACATGAAAGAGGCGGTGGAGGATTATATTCCCTGGTCGTCAGTGGGTCACAAAATTACCGCAAGTTAGAGATTGAAGATGAGGTAATGGTGATGAGTTTTTCGTTGATTGCCGGCGAGAAGGAAAGAATTTAGGGTTTTCTTTTGATCCGTCTGGGTTTTTGGGAGATGGGAGGCAGATGAAGAGAAGTAGTATGCGGGAGATCGCTATCTTCGAGAGGAGAGGCGGGGTGAAAATAGATGGAATCGACTGAGGAAGGAGGTCAAGGGGTCAGCCTATGGAGAGGGAAAGGTTTAGGGTTTTTTTTCTTGGATGGGCTTTGTGTTGTTTGGGCTTGGTAGGTCCAATACTAGGGGTTGGAATGGGTTTAAGGGCCTGAGCTGGGCCAGGGTTCAACTAAGTGAGGATTGGGTTTGTAAGATGAAAATAAAAGTGTCTAAATAGAAGTGAACTGAAATGATAATAAAAATACCAATGTTAATAGTAGAATAAAATAAAATATAAGAAAAGGTGTATAGATGAATAAAAAATAAAAATAAAAAATAGAATATAAACAAAACAAAATAAGATAGTAAAATAAGTGAATAAACAAAAAGGGACGACCCTGAAAACTGGACTGTCGATGGAATTCATTTCGAAGAATTGTGTTTTTTCTGAAATGCTTTGAAAAAATTATAAAATGATGGTTTCGTCTTAGCACGCACGCTAATATGTTTTGAAAAAATAAAGGCAACGACCCCTCTTATTATTTCGGAATTTACTTTAAGGGGTGAGAATTTTTGGTGTCTACACCATGATGTTTATTACTACGTCTCCTATCTTAATATAAGATAGTATTGCTTGTCCTTAGTTCGGTTTATAAATACGAATGATTAATATTGCATAACATAAGCAATCAATACAAGGCAACAATACACAGTCATTCACACATGATTATTAATATCAATTACATATATCCTCTTTGCAATCAAGCACACAAATATTCTACTTGAGAAAATCCTCAGGAACAATTAGATCACACAATAACATACCTTTCACCAGGTAAAGAAGTAGACGTTCTAAGCTCGAGTCTGTTCTCTATCGTATGTCCTCTAATGGACGTCCTTTAAATGCATTCAACTCTAGAATATGAGGCTACATATTAGCTCTCTATAATATTGACTAAATTGATACCCTGACTAGTCACTAATCCCCCCGATAATTACCCCGTGATTAACTAGTCATCATTACTCAGGTTTTTAAATGAATTCAGGATTATTTATGCCAATACTTTAATTCATGTATTAACCATACTGTTATATCATTTACAACTTAGGATAGAATCCTAATAACCTATCTCATTTAATCACAGGTTCTGTTATACATATATATAAGCATGTTTATATATATATATGTATATATATGTATACCCATATAGTTGTTACAATATGTTATTTATATTTGACCCTTTATTGTTTACTTCTCTTAAAAGTATCATCTTACTAATGAGTTGTCAATCTTGACCTTCTTGGTCAATTTTGTTGACTAGGCCAATGTAGTTGACTTGACCAAAGTATTCAAGTCAATATAACTATATAGTTCATAATTTAATCCCTTTGAATTATATAATTCCTTCTTTGGATCAACTCTCCATATATTAACTTAGACTTTTATGTCTAATGTATTATAATATGGATAACTTCATCCAACGGATGTATAACCGGCCACTTTTGGTCGATACAGGTCATTTATTCTTCATAGAGCAAACCTTTCTAAAAAAAAAAGCTACTAAAGCTTGGGTAGACAGTGTTGGTCATCCCTACCACGTTTACACCATAATTCAAAGTTTCCTAACAAGTGTAGATTTCCATATTACGTGTGAGGGGCCACATAGGAAAGAACAAGAAGGTAACATCGTTCGACGTAGGGCATCTGGAACAAAAAGATGTGGTTACCCTTTTAGAATCAAGGGATATTACACACATTATGGGCGTATGATAGTTGTGCACAATGGGTGGCATAACCATGACCTTGCTGAGTGAACAGAGGGGTATTTCGTAGGTGTGCATATGACCGAAGAGGAGATGATGCTCATTGATCAGAGAAACCGAGTTGGTGTGCCACCTTATGTTATTTATTCAGAGCTTACCACTATCAACCCTGGCACATCCGTAACTAGAAAATATATCAACAACATGATACAAAAAACAAAGCTCGACAAGAGAAATGGTTGTTCTACGGTGCAAACTCAATTGGTTGATCTAGTTGGAGACAAGTACTACTATGATTACACGACAGAACCAAGTGATATTTTGTTTTTTCATATACATATATTAGATATTTTTTGGTGTAATTTTAACTTGATTTAGCATGTTTTTTGTTAGAACCTTATGTGTTACTAAGGATGGAGTCCTTCCATGTGCACGGAGTCCCTCGAGCAGAATGAAAAAAACCTGCTGCAACAAACACAATAGATGGTGAAAGAGTATATCTAACCAAGAGAGTCCTCCTGATGCCAAGAGAGTATGTCTGATACCAAGAGCGTCTGTCTAATGCTTTATGGATGAACACGTTGTCGGTTGCAACAACTTGTGAAACTTGTGGCTAAGGAACATGTCTAAGTACTCACAACGTCTATCTGCCAACATTCAACTCCTAGAAGCCTAAATATTCAAAGCCACATCCTCACACAAGTCAGGTCCGAAATTTAAGGACCAGCTTCCTAGTTTTTTGGAACAAACTCTGCCAATGGCTTCAAGGACTCTAGTATTTAAGGAGTTAGATAATTCAGTTGCAATTCGTTCTTTTGGTCTGAATATTGCTAGTACCTTGAGAGAGTCTTGTATGAGAGATTGAGAAAAGCATCTTGTCACCTTCGTTTGTCTCTTTAGTTTGCGCTTCATAGTTAGATTCAATCTAGGGTGTTCCTAGGCTTACTATACTCATCAAAGAGCTGATTAGAAATTGTATAGGATGAGTGAGTAAGATCCCACTGAGTAGAACCCTTCTACTTAGCAAGGTGTGTAAGTTCTTTTTTTATGTATTGATGAAGAATTTATATATGTATCCATGTATGTCGAATGACTGCTTCCGCTTTCCGAGAGAGTCTATCCGAGTCTAACAACCCAGACAGACTCTGTCAGTCCCATCGATCCTACATTTTTGTTTATCTTTCACGTGTTAGATGATACAGCAAGGCTTGGTTCCATATTCTTTGCACACCCTATCTCGAGAGAACTATTGCATGTATTTCCATATGTCATAGGCATTGATGCGACTTACAAGATAAACATCATGAATATGCCTTTGGTGTAGTTCGTCGGTGTGACAAGCATTGGGAAGAACTTTAGCATCGCCTTCGTCTTTCTTGTAACTGAATCGACAGACACTTACGTGTGGGCTCTTAAAATCTTAAAGCTGCTTCTTGGTTCTAGTAATACCTCAACATTGATAATCTATAAATGTCTGGCGCTGATGAAGTCCTTGCAAGACATATTTCCATAATCACACCGTCTTCTATGTCGGTGGCACATTAGTATGAACGTCCAGGGGAAGCCAAAGAAGTACATGGGGCATAGAGGTAGAGTGGCAGATGCGGTTAGAATTTGGAATTCAATTGTGTACTCAACCACAGAAGATGAAGTACTACGATCAGCTACAAGTATTCAAGGATACGTATAAAAACTATCCACACCTTATCACATATGTAGTAGTAGTTTGGGAAAGACACAAGGAAAGGTTTGTAGAGGCATGGGTCAAGAATGTGATGCACTTCGGGAACACAACGACAAACAGGTACGATAAATAGTCTAATAACTTGTAAGATTACATAGAAGTAACATGTTTGCTTAAACATGTGACAGGGTAGAGAGCGCTTACTCTGCTCTGAAGGCTGGACTAAAGAGCACTAGACACACTTTGGATGCCATCTTCCCAAAAAATAAATGACCATGTCAACACTTAAGTGAGGGAGTTGAAGAAGGACTTCGAGTGTGCATGGACAAAAAGTAGAATGGAGCACAGGAGGATTACGATTGCTAATCTAATCAGGAAGGTTAGTGTCTTATGCTTGGATGAAATAGTCAAGGAGCTTGGTAGGGGAGAATACATTGGAATAGATAGCTCACTCTATGGGTGTGATAAGGTAACCTCCATGGAATACCATGTACATGTACGCTAAAAAACATGTTGGATAATGGTATCATGTGTTGCATGAGAGACGTACACCATTTCTAGTATACTCAGAGTTGGAAGAATAAGAATCAACAACACAAATGCTGGACTACAAAGAAATAGTGCGAATTAGGTGGAAAGCTATCTCTAGTGAGGTGGCAATCAGATGGTCTGATACTGATGGTGAGATGTTATGGTTACATCCACATTTCATTCATACGGATTTTTCATGCAACTTAGGAGAACCTCTAGAGCATCAATGGATTGGCAGACCTCCAGGGACGTCCAAACCAAACCGAAGTGAACCTTCAGCTTGGGAGTGTAACCAACCACGGGTGAGCCAATCCCAAGAAGCACCATCCACTGGAAGATCCTTTAACACGGGATCATCAGCTACTGGACGCTTTCATATCCATGGATACATTTCTGTACATGGGGGACTTCCAATCCCACTTATATCAGTATATCTCTGGATATATTGATGTTCTGGCAGACGAAAATTATGGATTCAGAGTAGTAGTTGATTACCTATATATGAACCAGATCGGTGGAAACAAGTCCATAAGGCAATGCACACTGAAATGAAGCATACAAAGTCAGTAAAATATACCTATCAGATAATGTTCAGCCAGACAAGATACAGCGAGATGCTGAAGGAAATACATTTCGTTGGAGATGGCCCAGCACCTCCAAATAAATGGATGAGCACTGAAATGGGGATCGTGATTGCGATACGATACACTTCTATAGTGGTGGTATACTCTAATGTATATGGGAATGTCGTAAGTAGTACGCACCTCCCTATTGAAGATCACAATAACCATGGTCATCCAATAGAAGAGAACCACATTGGAGTGTGCATCCATAGCCATTTTTTTAGGTTTTGTATGGTTAAAGGTTCTCCACTTCCCCTTGTCTACCCACAGTGGTTTCATTACAGAAATCCCAACACGGTCGGAACTTGGATTTACCCATTACAATCTAGGTTAGATAGATAGGCCATAGAGTTACTGTAAAAAATTTGACTTAAATGCGGTCTTGCAATATGTTATGTAACTTACTTGTGAGAAATGATGTTCCAAAATTGACTTTTAAAGTTGTTTTGGATTTTGATTATCACTTTTTCAAGAAAAAAAGTCGTCTCACCACATTCCAATGTATTCCGGATAATTTGGTGGAAAAACAATTGTACTATAGTTAGTAAAAATCAGTATTCATCAACTATAAACTTCTTTATTTAAATCACTATATGATATCAATTATAGAAAAAAAAGTTGCATGGATACTTCATTACATGTTTACATAATTAATGTGATTTAAAATTATTTTACACTACAGTTAGTAGTAATTTTGTACTGCAAATAACAATGTAAATTATCTTTTTTTTACCAAGTTAAATTATTTAATCAAAATAAATTATGTTATATTTTTAACTAATATTCAGAAATAAATTTTAAAAATTTTGTATTCTATTTTATAGATAACTTTATGATATAATAGTTTATAGAAAACAAAAAATATATCATAAAGTCATCAAAAATATAATATGAATTTAAAAATGATTTTTCTAATATTAGTTAAAAATATAACATAATTTATTTTAAATAAATTAATTAAACTGGTAGAAAAAAATTAAAAAATATATGGTAAAAGTTATAGTACTTAATTGGTATAAATTATGGTACTTAATTGGTATAAATTGATATAATATTAATATAAATTATATGTTTAAAACACTATTTTATTTTTATGATACTAAATAATTTTTAAAAATCTATTAAATATTTATTTTCCATCTTTTATGATGTTTTATTATTTTTTATATTTTTTCCAATTTTATTATACTATACAATATTTATATATTTTTATAGTATTTTGAATTTTTTGTGAATTTTTTAACACTTAGTAACATATTGTTAACTTTAAAAGTACTTTGTCAACTAGTAAGGACATTTTTATCTTTTTTTTATCTTCAGTTCAATGACTATAGCGACATTTCATGGACTTTTATAAAATTGTAATGACATTTTATGACTTTCTTTTTTGGGGTATTTCATGAAATTTCCCTATTTTTTAAGGGAAATTTAACGAGATATCCTCGAGGTTAGAGCAAATTTTATGAGATACCCCTTAGGTTTCATTTTCATTACGAAATACCTCTAAGGCTTCATTTTCTTTACGAGATACCTCTGAAGTTTCATTTTCATTACGAAATACTCGCGAGATTTTACTTTTATTACAAGATGCCCCTCCGTTCAAAATTTTGATATATTATATTTTTGATATCCCCATTTTACCCCCACACCATATGCCTCACAATGAGCTCAGGGTTTATGGTCAATATTTTTTAAATATAAAAATATAAATAAAATACACACAAAAATTAAAGATCATATAAATTTTGAATTCAATTTTAAAAAATGAATAAAAATTATAATAACAAAGAGATTTAAAATCATAACATTTTAAAAATAAATAGAAAAGACAAGACAATAAAAAATTATTTCATTGAAAAAATAATATATTGTTACATAATTCAAAAACTATTATAGTGGTGACTTAAAATTGTAAAAAAGTGCTAACAATTACATTAAATATAAGAAATTATTAAACAATTTATAAATCATAAAAATTTATTAACACAAGAAAAATGATCATATTTCATGGTTTTTATACTTTCTTTTTCTAATTAATAATGAGTTTTTCTACATACTACATAATTGTTACTTTTAATATTCTACATATTATTGTTATAACTTTTCTACTATTTTTAAGTCATCATTATGTAACACTTTAACAATTTATGTTTATTTTTTTAAATAATTTAATTTTCAATATATTTAGTCATTTCCATATATTTAATTTTTATTTTTTATTTAATTATATTCATTTTCTAATATTTATTTCAAATTTTATATGATCTTTATTTTTTATATATTTTATTTAAGTTTTAAACTTTGAAAAAAACTTTGACCATATATCTCTAAGGTTATTGAGGGGCATATGGTGCATGGGTAAAATTAGGATATAAAAAATATAATATATCAGAATTTGAGTAAAGGGGTATCTCGTAATAAAATTAAAACTTAGGGGTATCTCATAATTAAAATGAAACCTCAAGGATATCTCCTAAAAAAAATGATACTTGGGATATCTGAAAATGAAACCTCAAAAATATTTTATAAAATTCATTCAAACTTCATGTATCTCATAAAAAAAATTAAGTATTATTTTCCACATCGTTGGGCATAAAGATGAACAACCACAATAACTCTATTGGTTAAGCCTTGGCAAAGTGTACTTTTTTTCCTTCTTGGTTAAGAGAGTACCACTCGTATACAAGTCCATGTTGTCCCAAGCTTCCAACCTACGAAACATCATCAAGCAACGTCTTCTTCTTCAAAAGTAAATCTCCCAACAATATAATTTACAATCCAATTTATGAAAGTACGGTGGCGAAATCCGGAACATGCAACGGGAATAACACACTGACAAGGTTTTATCCTCGGGAAAAAAAAAAGAATGATATGTATAAGAGAACGGGAGGTTACAAATGTTCAACCCCAACTCAAACAAAAACAATATGCCCGTTTAGCTAAACTAGCAATATGTTGATGCTCCTAAAAAAAGAGCCCTATGCTGGTGCAACTTATTACTTCCATTATCATATTACTTCCTAACTACAGTCCATAAGCTATTAGCTAGTTTAGCAAACGGGCCAACATCTGTTCACAGTATTGCACGATGGGAGAGTATATAGTTCACTAAGAAGTGAAAACCATCATCTCTTTTCACGGAGGTAATTACAACAGTAGCTGTTTCTCAAGCATTAATGAACTCAATTTCAGCATGTCGAGAAGCACGCTTAAACTTGACCAACTCTATCAGCATGTTTATTCTTCCATTAGAACCATACTGAGAGGGTTTGATGATCATTGTCTGAAGGATGGGAGCATTGGCCAGCACAAATCGTATAAATTTCAACTCTTGAGGCACGCCAAAGAAGTCTGTTACCTTCACAACTTCTAGCTTCTTGAGGGCACATTCAGATGGACAATCTGTACCCAAGAACCATAGATCAGGCCCTTCTTGAGCAGTCTGTGTATTTGAAGAGCCCTATAATAGCAAGATATAAACCACCAGTGGTTCTCAGAATCAAGCATTCTATAAAATTTGAAACTTTTAGACTTCTTCAGTCCAAGATTCAAGCACTATTTAAAATACTTTGAACAATACGATATTTATTAATGAACTTACTGATACATGAAGCTCACGCAGGTTAGGGGCTTTCATGATCAGGCGAAGAACTACCAATATCTCTTTGATGTCTTCAAAACTCACTTGATATAGCTCAAGAACCTTTAGGCGGTGATACACCAATGGAGCCTCCAATAGTTCAATGCCCATGCTTAGATACTGAAACAGAAGGTAAACAAGTGAATGAGGTTGAGCCATGTATAAGAGTTTACAAAGCTTGTCCTAGATAGAATTAGTTAGAAGGGTAACAAGGAGGGGAGACAGTACAGAAACCACTCGATGAAAAATCATACCTTTGTGAAGTATACATGTCCAGCCAGCCTTTCGATGTTAGGTACACCACCAAGAATCTTGGAAAAATTACAAAACAAACTCTTGTGCTCTAATTGTTCAGCAGCCTCATCGTTCATGTATAATGTGATAGACATATCTGTTAAATGGGGCATATATTCCAACGAAACCTCTTGGAAATCACCTTCAAGACAAAGATACTTGAGATTTGGAGGAGCAATACTTATCTCCGCATTTTCAAAGTACGACAATGTAAAATTCTCAAGGAGAGGGCAATCGGTAATAAGAATCTCCATGGACTCTGGAGGAACTGAAACGTCATGAAGAATTAAAGTCCTTAAGCATGTGAATCCCTTAAAATCAAGTGGTGGATCCAGCTCAAAGCGAAATAATTCCAAGCTGGTCAGTTTTCGACATGAAAACAAGCAGGAGGGCATGCGATACAAATTTGCTTCTCCCAGTTCTAGAGAGAGTTCTCTGATTTCATTCCTTGATAGGAAAAGCAACCATTGGTCAATGTCAGGGCAGCTATGCAAGAGAGTAGTAGAAAGCTTGAACTTGTGGATGGGTCCTTTGTGAAGAAAGAGAACACGGGTGATAAATTTTATCATATTGTTCTCAGTTACTGCCTTCTCTGCTGAAGATTCAACACAATTATCATCAAAAACAAGATGGGGAAGACTGGCCCATCTGTATCGCCATCTTCTGGACAAGATGCTAGTTCTAACAGCATCTCTGATTGGAAGAAGCGTCAGAATGATTTCAATAATGCTCAAGGGCAAATCACTTAATAAATCTGAAGCAGAGTCAACATCCGTCATGGCTTCTACAGTCCCTAAAACAGTTATACAGCATGAAGATGTCAAAGTTGAAAGGAAGAAATGAGAACACATTAATATGCACTCAAAAATTGTCAAGATCAAGTGCGGCTTCTGTTTGTGTGTGTGGGAAGTGGGGGCTGAAAGATCAAAATTTCTGATAAGCACTCAAAAATTGTCAACGTTCCACTACTAGAGTAATGATCTACAACACTTTTTTTATACATTTGGCAACGCATAGCTGCGTCAAATCACGTTGTGAAGTTTTACTACAGCTTATATTTAAAGCGATGGGACTGATTTGAAAAATGTGTTGCCATAAGTACCAACAGTTTGCCAACATATCTCAAGTGTTGCCACTTCAACATTTCCACTCCTCTTCTTCCATTTTTCCAATGCTCTGGCAACGCTCTACCAACCAGACAACAATTCCTTGTGATGCCACGACTGGTTGTTTTATAAGCAAGTTCTAACACCAAAGTACAAAACCATAAGATCAACCAACTCAGGTAGCAAACAGACACGGAAAGAAGACATTCCAAATTTAATAAGATTCACATCCAATGGTGTTGCTTCCTTAATGAGTATGGTGATAAAAAACAGTGAATGTGATCGACTAAAAACAAATATTATTTAACATCAAATACAGATGCACCGCGTTTAAAAGATCACCTTTTGAACAACAAAAATAAAATAAAAAGATACCCTTATTGTTTTCAGAAGAGTCTCGTAGTTCTGCACTTATCAAATCCCCTCAGTAGCAGTGTAAATATTTCAAAAGTGCTTTTCACAATCTCATCCTCTAATCTTCGGACAAGAACCCACCATTCTCATCTGATCAATGAAAGCTACTTATTCTGTCAATCAATCATAATGACTTTAGATATATCTAGGAGCAAGAAAATCTGTACTGTCTTCACTGCACAGCTCCAAAAATGTAACTTTCACGCCGTACTCATCATTTTAAAAGATACTACTACTTTCTCAGAGGACTTTTTCCTTTTGGCGATTAGAATATTCAGAGTTGATTATATCTCTGTCCAGTAAATTTCTTCCAAAGCAAAGCATAACAGAGACTAACATAAATAATACGAGAGCATTTTAAATCCACTAGGCACCATCAGTTTGAATTTAATTCACAAGTAATAATAAGGATGGATGAACTACATGACTTGTGCTGATTGAGTACAGCAAGATGATATTTTTCACCTGAACAAAACCAGTGGTTGTTCTTTCTGCTTTCGGTTATTGACTTACTGCTTGAATGCATGCAGGATACCCAAAATAAAAGATTCAAGAAGTAGAAGAGAAAAGCAGAAATAAAAGATTTCACGGATGCATTTCTAAGTAATGGTGAAACGGTAGCAGAATATAGCAAACTGGACATGAGAAAGCCTGATGTTGACAGGAAAATCCATATGAATTTAGCGATAGAGAAAGAAGAAATAATATTTGCAAGAGAAGTTGTGGTTGTTTATTTAAAGTTAGCTTATATTAAAATTCAGTATTACCTGTAACAAGTAAGTGGTTAAATTATATGATTGTATAGTTTAATTTCGACAAAAAGAGTTAGGTCCAGCGAAGTATATGAAGGTTGAAATTCGTTATTGAGTATCATTTCAAACAAGCATTGAATTTAATAGTTAGTTCACATAAGACTCTTGTTATAAGGGTACAGCTGAAAGTACTTTGTATTTTGCCAAGGATAAGAGAATATGTTAGTGTTTGGACAATATGGCACTAGTGTTTTGTTGAATCCTATTTTGACAGAGAATCAAGAAAACATGATTCCCTTTCCAAAATGATACTACACTAAAATGAGTTCCTTCCTCACAGTATAATGACATATAGATAATATAATTAACTTCAGCACAGCACAAATTCAATCAATAGTAGCTGGAAAGAGCAACTAATCATATCAAGGTGTGGTGAATACAAACATGAGATTGATAATCTCAGATCAAGGTACATCAATCACTAATGACACTGTAAACCATCAGTTGGAATGTCTAAGAGGATTGGCAGTCAAGACAGCTCTGTTCTTTGATGAGCTCTCTTTGAGGATAAGATTGCTCTATTCTTTGTTGAACTCTGTTAGAAGATATGCATGATAATGGGAAGCGATGGGGCGCATAGATTGCATTACTGGATTATTAAAGAGCATTCAGATACTGTCAATAAAACAGTGCAGGAGCTGAATGAATAATGACATCAAATTGATCGGACAATGGTGGTATGTAACATAACAAGAATCAGATAATCAAGAAATTATAACTATTATGTTTCAGAATTGATCGATGGATCAATAGAATACCAGCCATGTGGGTGGATGGATGCTTGTTATGGGATTTCGGTTGGACAAATCCATGCCCCATTGAAGAGTAGGAAATAGACACGACTGGGGATCTTATATATGTATGTATGAACTAGATCACGATTATTGTTAAATTAGTTGTCGAACATGCTAGGCCTTCATCACGATTTTAAAAGTAACAAAAAAAAAGTTAAATAGGTTCATAGGAAAATTCATACCGAATGAGCCACAATTGAAAAATGAGATGGAGATCCCAATTTAGTTCGTACTTCGTAGTGAGAAAAAGTATAGTGAATACAGAGAATTTGCAATAGTCCTTCGCTCCAGTTAGTAAGGAAAACTGAAGAGAAATCTGATTGCGGCCGACCTGTACTCCATCTACCAAGGATTTAAAAAAAAAAAAAAAACAAGTGTCTATTGATTCCCTAAATTTATGGCCATCCTTCACTTATTTATTGTTGTCATCTACTCAACTGGCAAGTAAATGAAAAAAAAAAGATCAGCAACTTCCCAAAGTCGCGGCCATTCTTCACTTAACTATAAAGTAAACGAAAAGAAATACACCATTTTGCAATCCCGCTAAACTCCAACCAGAGGGAATGAAAAGAATTTCATCGCTTGTGCCGATCTACACTAGCTAACAAGGAAATGAAAAAAGTTTACCGATTGCACCCAATTTATACTTGCCATAATAGATAGTAACTAGCATCGGATGGAGATGAAGAGAAAGACGGAATTAGAGATAATGGCGGGGGAAGTAAATAAATTAGACAGACTAGCTCTGTCTGCCGCTGCAGTGTGAATTCACCATCGAGGTTAAGAAGTCGAGATAGAACGAAGAAAAGTATATATTTGAGGGATAAGGGATGGAGAGAGATTAGGGTAATAAAAAAAGAGTAACGCACCAATTTGAGCATCAGATGATTAGGTATGCCCATTGACTTTTGGGAGATAGCAGAATCATCATCTTCGTCTTCAACGTGATCGAACTGGTGTAGAGAGGCGCAGTGGGTGATGAAGGAGATGAGATGAGATGACCAGACTTCAGAGGATCGATTTTTGTTGTTCAAATTCTATGCATTTAAAAATTAGGGAATTTAAATATATTTTTGGCTAATTCATCAAATACCACTAAAAATGAATGTTATAAAATTTCAATATATTTTTATAAAAGTTCATGAAATGTCATTATAGTCATTATCAAATGAAAAAAGATAAAAATACTCATATTAGTTAACAAAATACTTTTAAAGTTCATAATGTGTTAAAAAATTTATAAAAATATCAAAATACAATAAAAATATAAAAAATTAAAAACTTATAAAAACTGAAAAAAATTAAAAAAATCATAAAATCATAAAATATTAAGAAAATTCATTTTTAGAATTTATTTAGTACCATAAAAAGAATATTGTGTTCTAAAAAAAATTAAAACTAATTTTTATATCTTTTATATCAATTAATTACCATAAGTACCATAATTTTTACCATACATTTTTTTATTATTATTTTCTACCAATTTAAATTATTTTTTCAAAGTAAATTATTTTACATTTTTTATTTTGCTGATAAATTTGAAAAATCAAAATTCCTAAAAATAATAATTTACTTTGAAGAAATAATTTAAATTGATAGAAATAAAAATAATGGTATTTGGTATAAATTGCTAGAAAATTGGTTTAAATTATTTATTTAGAACACAATATTCTTTTTTGATACTGAATAAATTTTAAAAAATGAAAATTTATTTGTTTTAATTTTTATGATATTTTCATTTCTTTTCATTTTTTATAATTTTTTAATTTTTAAAATTTTTCTAAATATTTTTCATTTTATAAATTATTTTATATTTTTGATGTATTTTGAATTTTTTGTGAATTTTTTAATTAGGTGCATATTGTAAACTTTAAAAATATTTTGTTAACTAGTAGGGGTATTTTTACCTTTTTTCATCCGGTCAATGACTATAGTGACATTTTATGGACTTTTATAAAAATATAGTGACATTTCGTGACTTTCTTTTTTAGTGACATTTCATAAATTAGCCAAAAATATAATGACTTTTCATGAAATTTCCCTAAGAAAAATGTACTTATATTGAATTTACAATTTTGCGTAGATTAATACAATTTTTTGTCGATGAATAATGTTATTTTATTCTATAAAAAGTTGTTGGTATGATATATTTATATTGTTTATTGG
Source organism: Limonium bicolor (assembly GCA_023374045.1). Classification (NCBI taxonomy): domain Eukaryota; kingdom Viridiplantae; phylum Streptophyta; class Magnoliopsida; order Caryophyllales; family Plumbaginaceae; genus Limonium; species Limonium bicolor. Next base: position 230,544,765 of record CM041776.1, read on the forward strand.
GAAATTCACAATATGTTGTAAAAAAAGTTTCATCATGATTCGAATGTTAATAAAAGTTTTAGGGAAAATTCACGATATACCCCTGTTTTCTTTCGTAATTCACAATATACCTCTGTGATTTTCGTAATTCAACTTTAAACATGTTTAAACGTTGTCCAAAATTGATGAAACTTTACATGAACGATGCTAAAGTGTTATATTTTGGTCCAATATCAAATTTGAAGTTTTTTAAGCTCACATATGACTTGTGGGACCCAATGAATAGTCACATATTCATTGGGTCCCACAAGTCATATGTGAGCTTAAAAAACTTCAAATTTGATATTGGACCAAAATATACACTTTAGCATCGTCCATGTAAAGTTTCAACAATTTTGGACAACATTTAAGCATGTTTAAAGTTGAATTACTAAAACCATAGGGGTATATTGTGAATTACGAAAGAAAACAGGGGTATCTCGTGAATTTTCCCAAAGTTTTATAAATATATGGGGTTGCTATTCGCAGTACAAAATTACTAATCACCGCAGTATAATTTTTTTTTGGAAAAATTACACTATCCACCTATGACCTTAAACGAAATTACACTGCCCACCATGACCTTTCAAGTATAACAATTCCCACCCATGACCTTTCCCAATAATATCTTCAGTCACCATTTCACAAATTTCTGCCCACTACCGTCAGTGAACGTTGCCTTTCTTATTTCCCTCATTTTGATATCCAAACATGCCTTACAAAAAACTTGCCCATTACTCTCGTGTGACAATAGTAGCATTCTCATTCTCCCAATACGTGATTTCTCCTCTCTAGGTTTTTGTCTTGTTCCTTCCTAAATCGTTGGCACCTTGCTGTAAGTTGGTTGTGATGTGCCTGCGATTGACCTTGCAATTTACCTTACTTGCGATTGTTTTTCATTGTTGTTTCTTGCTTGCGTTTTGTACTCTCCCCCCAATTCAAAATATTTAGGGTTTGTGAGTCTTGATACTTATTTGCAATTGCTTACGAATTTGTTTTACCTTCATGTTGCTTGCTTGTTTGCGAAAGAAGAAGAGGTCACAATTTGTCCATTACTGGGAGTTTCCCCCAATTTCAAACCCTAGGGGTTCGAATGGGGCTGCACAACTGGATGAAAATCGAACACCAATAGGAAAGCCCTTACCTTAAACAACGAAACTTGTGATTTGTTGAAGAAAGAACCGAGGAAGTAGATAAATCTGTTAGGTTGCCCGATGAAATGAGGGACTGTCGACAACAGGTTGAGATAAAAGGCTAGAGTGGGTAAGGTAATTGTACTTTTCTTGTTTGGTCAACAGAAGTGAACTGGTCAAACATGACAAACAGTAACGGAATTATGATAAGAAGGTGACCGGGAAAGGTCATGGACATTGTTATATTTGAAAGGTCATGGGTGGGCAGTATAATTTCATTAAAGGTCATGGCTGGGCAGTGTAATAATCATATTGACGTTATAAACATGTAATGATGTGTCCGTGTGTTTTTTTTTTTTCAAAAAATGATATCTGAAAGTAATTTAACCCAAGAATTTTGTAGTTGATTAGCAGCGAATTTTGCTAGTTACTTTTTTGTTGTAATCAATACTGGAATCTTTTTTTAAAAGTGTTGGATTACATGTTTATGTGTTTACACTAATAATATGATTTAAAATTAATTTTTACTGCGAATAACAAAGACTTTACTATTTACAGTACAATTTTTTTTCACCAAACTTAGTTGAATAAGTTGGAATATTGCGGGGAGACACTTTTTCTGAAATAAAAGAGAATTAAATGACCAAATTTCAGTCAAAATGATTAAAACAACTAAGTTAAAGAAAAACTAAATCACAACAACTAAGTTAAAGAAAAACTAAATCACAACAACTAAGTTAAAGAAAAACTAAGTTACAACAACGAAGTCAAAGAAAAAACTAAGTTACAACAACGAAGTTAAAGAAAAATTAAGTTACAACAACTGAGTTACAACGTTGTTCCATCTATCTAACCTAGATTGTATGTGATGAATCCAAGGTCCAACAGTGTTTGGATCTCTATAATAGAACCACTGCGAATAGACAAGAGGGAGTGAGGAGTCATCAACCATACAAAACCTTACGAAATAACCCTGGGGGCAAACTCCTATGTGGATCTCTTCTCTTGGTCTATCACGATTGGTATAATTTTCGATTGGAAGGTATGTGGCACTTGCCATACCCCCCCCATATTGTAGAGTAGAAAACTACTATCGAAGTGTACTTTGTCGCGATCACTGTCCCCATTTCTATGGCCATCCATTTCTCTGGAGGTGCCGCCCCATCCCCATTCCAATGAAGCGTTCTTAACATTTCGTTGTACGGTGCTTCATTGAATATGTCCTTGTATACATGTCTCACCGTTTTTGTATTCTTCATGTGATGGTACAATCCTTTACGGACATCTTTCCACCTCTCTTTGTTTGAATACAGGTAATCAGCAATCACCCTGAACCCACAATTACCATCTCCACGAACATCAATATACCCAGTGATATATTTGATATATGTTGGATAGCAAATACTCGTAGTATGGGAAGTTGTTTATGGGCGTGAATCGATTTGGATCTGATGATCCTCTATCAAGTGATCTTCTATTTGATGGTGCTCCTTCGGACTGGCTCGCCCTTAGTCGGTTACGCTCCCAAGATGAAGGTTCTCGTCGGTTTGGTCTTGACATCCCGGTAAGTCTGCCAATGCCAAACTGCTCTAATGGTTCTCCTAATTGGCATACCATATCTGGATGAAGGAAGTTCTGGATTTGACTGTAACATCTGGCCATCAGAGTCGGATCGTCTAATTGTGCTACCTCAGAAGCAATATCACGCCATCTGTTTTGTTCTACCTCCTTGTAGGATAACATATCAACTATTTATTCATGATTCTTCCAGCTCATGATATGCCAGAAACGATGTATTTTTTGGAAGAGAGTCAGGAGATAGAGATTTGAGAATATGGAGAGTGAGCGTGTGAAGATGAAATGGAGGAGGCATCCCTTATATAAAGGTTGGTCATGAACTAATCACAAGGTTACAAGTTCAAAAACGGTAACCTGGTACATGTACCATATGTACTGGATGCAGTCCTATTGTACGTGAACAGTGACCTGGTACGTGTACCTCTTCCTGGCAAAAGTAATTACCAACGGTAACTTTTAATTCACTTTATACTGGATGCAGTCCCATTGTACGTGAACAGTGACCTGATACGTGTACCTCTTCCTGTCAAAAGTAATTACCAACGGTAACTTTTAATTCACTTTGTACAGGATGCAGTTCCATTGTACGTGAACAGTGACCTGGTACGTGTACCTCTTCCTGTCAAAAGTAATTATCAATGGTAACTTTTAATTCACTTTGTACCGGATGTAGTCCTAGTGTACGTGAACAGTGACCTGGTACGTATACCTCTTCCTGGCAAAAGTAATTACCAACGGTAACTTTTAATTCACTTTGTACCGGATGCAGTCCTATTGTACGTGAACAGTGACCTGGTACGTGTACCTCTTTCTGGCAAAAGTAATTACCAACGGTAACTTTTAATTCACTTAGTACCGGATGCAGTCCTATTGTAAGTGAACAGTGACCTGGTACGTGTACCTCTTCCAGGCAAAAGTAATTACCAACGGTAACTTTTAATTCACTTTGTACTAGATGCAGTCCTATTGTACGTGAACAGTGACCAGGTACGTGTACCTCTTCCTGGCAAAAGTAATTACCAACGGTAACTTTTAATTCACTTTGTACTGGATGCAGTCCCATTGTACGTGAACAGTGACCTGGTATGTGTACCTCTTCCTGGCAAAAGTAATTACCAACGATAACTTTTTAATTCACTTTGTACTGGATGCAGTCCCATTGTACGTGAACAGTGACCTGGTACGTGTACCTCTTCCTCTCAGAAGTAATTACCAACGGTAACTTTTAATTCACTTTGTACTGGATGTAGTCCCATTGTATGTGAACAGTGACCTGGTACGTGTACCTCTTCCTGGCAAAAGTAATTACCAATGGTAACTTTTAATTCACTTTGTATGCAGTCCCATTGTACGTGAACAGTGATCTGGTACGTGTACCTCTTCCTGTCAAAAGTAATTACCAACGGTAACTTTTAATTCACTTTGTACCGGATACAGTCCTATTGTACGTGATTAGTGACCTGGTACGTGTACCGCTTACTATATGTTTACATTTGAACGTCACTATATTATGTAGCTCCTGCATTGTCAGGTCGTGCCTTAAGCAAGCACCCAAAATAATAATAATTAGTATCTAACTTTTGTACCAGAAACAGACATTGCCTACTCCATGTTACCGTTTTAACCTTACTTTTCGTACTAGCCGTTGGACATGTCAGTGACCGTTACTCTAGTATTATAAAAGGGGGTATTGGTCTCCTAACATACTCATTCCTTACCTTCTGCTCTTAAAATCAAATGGAGTTTCCTTTCAGTTTGCATGTTAATTATGTAGCTACTTTCGGTCGCCATGGAGTACAATTTGATAGAAGGATGGGGCACAAACGCGTAGAAGTAACTATACCATATCCTAGTAATCTCCGCGATCTACAACGACGAGTAGTTCATGCTCTACAGTCCCACACACTATAAATGGGGGGGGGGGGGGGTACACACATGTGTATGGTTATTTTTTTCCTCTTTTTCGGACCTTGAGTTGGGTCTAATAGGAGGTTCAGGGATACCCTGAATGTACCCAAACTGGCGTAGACAATGCCCTGGCATGTACGGCTCATTCAACCCCATAATCTGTATGGTACCTCTGTACCATGTACGTCCTCCATGAACATTAACATTTTCCCGACCGTAGGGCAACCAATCAATCTACAATGTTTGATAGTAAAATATAAACAACAACAAAAGACAAAAATAATAATGGTTCAATTTGTTAGCAACTACAAACACTTACATTAAGAGTAGTCAAAGCATCTAGATGCTCACGATAGCCTTGTAGTGAACGATGATCATGAACTTGAGAGTTAAATCTCACCCATCTTAGAGCCCAAGGTCTGTCATCATGAGCACGCCAGTCCGGGCTAATCGCTGGTCTTAAAGTAGGGAAGTATGCATAAATTCAGCATTGTGCATATAAAAAACAATAAAATGATTAAGCAGTACCAATTATTAATATCCAATGAGTCATCAGATACTAGATCCACATTAGGACACATACCTCAAATAATGTCATACAACCACCTATTCCACTAGAGCCGGCACGAGAGGCTATCCTGAGCTGGCGATATAACCATGCAAGAGTACCAGTTCCCCATGCATATTTATTAAGCTTCTTAGCACGTTTCTTGGGAGCTACTAACCAAAACAGCTGTGGACTCACACGACCATGTGATTTTCCAGCTAATATGGTGGTACCGATTAGATGATACAACCAACCACATGCCTGCTTCATTGGGTTTTCATGTCCATCCCTACAGTGCTGCAACAAGCCCACAATGGATACAGCACCGGTATTCCACATTGTCTCTGTCATAGTTTCAACATCTCCCTCAAAATTAAGACACTCAGCCATTACTTCCTTTAGCTCAGGGGTGGACGACTGCCCTAACAATGGACGACCAACGATGGGGATTTGTAGTATCATCCTCACATCATGCAGGGTAATCGTCATCTCACCGAATGGCATATGGAATGAGTTCGTATCAGGCTTCCACCTCTCCACAAAAGCATTGATGAGAGACATATTGTTGTGTGGCATTGTAATATCCTGTAGATGTTGTATACCAGAATACTTAATCATGTTCCTTGCTGTTTTGCTAGAAACATGATCTTTTGGCCAGCTAGTAAGCATCACCTTACGGGATTTGAAACTCAAAACCCCACGATCCTAGATAATGACCAATATTTAACACTTACAAAATGTAGTGTGATTTACATGATCAAATACAGGAGAAGATAGAGAACATACCTGAGTCGAGGACCATAAATCAAGCGCTACATGACCCCCGAAGCTAGTGATAACACTAGTGAGTAGTGGACCGCCAGAAACTGGCACCTCTGTCAAGTTCCAAGAGGTAGGAATCACTGGAACCATTGCTAGCGCTGCTTCCTCGTTAGTGTCATCCTCCTGATCCATGACATCATCATCTTCATCATCCTCTTCCTCATCTACGTCGGGTAACTCATCATCATCAGCACCACCACCATCGTCATCAACACGTGGAGAACACTCGATCATCACATGGTCCTCATCAGCACGTGCGCGTGATGGGCGTGGTAGACGTGATGAACTACCACCGCCTGACGTCTGAGCTTCAATCTGGTGGCTTCCTTCGCCCGAGATGTTGTAGCTAGCGCTGTGCAGTGGTTCTTCAGACCAAGCACTACTGGATGATGACAACACTGGCATGCGCCTCTTTGGTATATGATCGTACATCGCCGAGTCATCCACCGCTTCCCTTGGTAGTGCAGGTATTTAAAAGCCCGGTTGTTGATAGATTGACCCGGATGGAACGATGAGTGGCGTGGTGCTTCCATGAGGGGGGCAGGATTACTCGGCCCTTCACCAGGAGCACGTGCACGACGGTACGAGGCCGTCATAGGCTGTTCCATAGTCGAGTCTTTCTTCTTCTTCTTCTTCTTCTTCTTCTTCTTCTTCTTCTTCTTCTTCTTCTTCTTCTTCTTCTTCTTCTTCTTCTTCTCTTCTTTCTTCTTTGTATACATGTTGCACTGCTTTTTCAGTCTATCCATCACTGCATATGAATATCACACAGTTATAATTCATTCATAATATTAAAATTCAACATAAAAAATATTTAAAAAAATAAAAAAATATAGGGTAAAGCCCTATTGTTGGGCTCTAGTCAACAATTAAAAAAAAAACAGGGGCGAGCCGCGCAGGGGCTCTAATCCTGCCAGGGAGAGCCGCGCAAGGGCTCTACTATAGCCCAGGCGAGCCACGCAGGGGCTCTACCTCTGTACCTGCGAGCCGCCCAACTGCTCGCCCCATTCCAGGTAAAGCCGCGGCAGGGCTCTCTTTAGCCCAGGTCGAGCCGCGACAGTGCTCTACCCCCATTGTTATTTTTTTTTTCAAAATTTTCATGTTAATTCTGAATTTTCCATGCTAGATCTAGCTTAATTGATGTTAATTTTCAAAAAACTAACAGTAAATCCATACTCAGGACACCTAAATCTATAAGTTTGAAAAAAAAATTCAAAAAACTCACCAGAAAAATTTTCCAGTGGTGATCCGGCTTGTGGTCATGGCGGCTCCGGTGGTGGTGCTGGTCTGCAGAGGGGAGAGTAGGAGGGAGAGAGAAGGAAGAGAGATGGATATAATGTGAGAAATGAAATAATCTAACTTGTTTCGACTATATATAGTACGAGCATTTTTTACCCAAAATTGGCGTTTTCAACTACGATTCAGTATGACGTTTCTGAAAGTGTAACAATGTTAGTAATTTGAATAAAACATAAAGTAAAATGTCGTTTACTAATATGGAGTCACAATTATAACATTATATTAACGCAATAAAAACGGGTTTAACTTCTTTTATTACAACGAGTGCGTTTTTTACGGTTTACGCTAACGAAATGATTTTTCGAAAAACAAAATTTACAACACGATAACATTACATGTTTACAATATTAATATGATTTAAAATAAAATATTGCGCTGCAGTGATTAGTAATTTGGTACTGCGAATAGCAACCCAGTAGATTCAATAACCTTAAATAATGATTATTTAAATTCTAACAACTACTTTATATTCTTTTTTAACTTGAAGATAAGGTGTTAGTTTATGGGGAGGAGTAATGTTATGACATTGGTTAACTGTTTAAGCTTTTGTATGGGACACTTTCATAATTACCCATCTTATTAGTATTGAGTTGTAGACTATGGTGTCGTTCGAGTCAGCATAAACCCAACACAAATATAAGTATATTTGGATTGCCATGATTTACCTGCAGCATATGCTATCATTTCCTTCTCGTCCTTTCAATTTCGCCTCTCTTTTTCCTCTTTACAATCACCGTGATTTCACATTAAAATACTAATTCACAATATATTATTTATACCACATAGATTAATAAAATTAAAAAACAATAAATATGCAGATTAGTTGATCTTTTTACTAAAAAAATTTAAATGTATATAAATTTATTAACATACAGAGTTATAAAAATATAATATATTATTAAAATTACAATTTCATTAAATAAATCCACACAACATTATCAAAAAAATTGAAACTCTTGTCCTCTTTTCGTTACGCTTTTATATTTGTAAGAATTATAAAATTATACAAAATAGCAATATTTTGTTTAGAAGTTGTAATTTGTACTTAAATAATAAAAATTAAAATTTTATTGGTTATATATATATATTTTCTTTTCTTTCTATAGTTTTTTTATTGTAACTTAACTACTTATAGTAATATATTGTTTTTAAATTTTCCTTCTTTTTATAACAAATTATAGATTTAAACTGTAATATAATATTTATAATTGTAGTACAAAAAATGGTAAACGCACTACACATAACTAACTTATGCTGCAAATATGGCCCTCTGCCAAACAGTAGTTTTCAAAACTTCCAGCAAATATGCTAGCGTAAAACAGCTATCCACATATACTGCAAATATGTTGTCAAAACAACCATGCCGAACAGAGCCTATATAAAGAGGACTTGGGTTACTTCGGTTATTGAAAATTAGAATTGATTGGCCACTTTGGTAAGTAAGGTTGTTCTTGTCAAACACCAATTGTACTCATATTTGTTAAATAAGAATATTTACAACCATATAATTATTTTAATACAAGAATTAACAATAATAAAAAAAGGTCAATTTTCTAGATTTACCAAATTAATCATAACTATCTATTGCTACTATACTCTTAAGAGAGCACAAATATATCAAATTTTGTATATATTCAAATGTCATAATGGATAATTACATTGACATCATATATATTTAAACAAATTTAAACATCAAACATATAATTTTTTTAGAGGGTTTGTAAGTGAACTCGAATTTCCAATTTGTACGGTCGAAAAATGATCTTCATGCCCCTCTTTCAAAAAAATTTGAAAAAATTGTAATGTTGCCCCAAAACTTATGATATATTACCGAGTGTGCCAAAATCCATTATATACGATGATGTGTCATTATATAATCATGTACAAAGTTTTAAAATGATAAACAAAGAATGGAACATAGGTTAAAGGGAAAATTACATCCCCACCCATGACGTTTGGTGAAATTACACACCCCACCCACGAGGTTTCAAAAATTACTTTGCCCACCCATGTGGTTTCCTCTACTTTACATCCGCCAACTTTTCTAATATTTAATCAACTTAAAATGTGCTTAAATGTTGTCTAAAATTGTTAAAACTTTACATGAATGATGCTAAGGTGTTATATTTTGGTTTTGCGTGAAATCCAAAGTTTTTAAGCTCATATGTGATCTGTAGAACCCAATGAAACATGAGACATGTCAATACATTTTCATTGGGTCCCACAAGTCATATATGAGCTTTAAAAACTTTTGACTTTGCATTGGACAAAAATATAACACCTTAGCATCATTCACGTAAAGTTTTATCGATTTTGGACAACATTTAAGCATCTTTTGAGTAGATCAAATATTAGAAAAGTTGTCGGATGTAAAATTGAGGAAACCACATGGGTGGACAATGTAATTTTTGAAACCTCGTGGGTGGGGTGGATAATTTCACCAAACATCATGGGTAGGGAGTGTAATTTTCCCTAGGTTAAAAGAGATTACAAAAAATTCAGGGGTCAAAGCTGAAGAGATGAAAATAATAAAGATGACATTGCGGGGACATCTTAAGAGCACCTAAATGAAATTAACGTTGACATAGATGTACGAGGGGCTCAATTAGAGGTATTTTTATGTATTTATAGTACAGTTAAGTCAATTTGGGTAACCAAATAGAGCAGAATAAAGTGTAACACCCCTACTACGCACTTGACACTAAATGAAATCGCAACGGAAATAAACAACTAAACAGTAACTAACGCTTCGGTGCTACAACGCCGTCAACCACCCACGTGGTTGACAAGGTAGAATAAATACAAGTGTACCAGTCTGATGATCAGACTCCCGAGCATAAAACTAAACCATAAATACATCATATACAATACCGAGTGTTTACATATCCTTCACTGTATAACATCACTGTAAACTGCGACAACCAAACGTATATAACGCCACAGGAGCACAGACGCATCCTGGGCCAACATCCAAAATATACAAAAGTAAACATGCATCCTAGGATCTAAAGCCACTCCGCTTCCTCGATCTTCATCCTGCAGTATAAGAAATATGGATCCCCCGAGGGGGTCAGCAACCCTTGGCTGGTATGGCTAACGCGCAGCCCATCGGCTACCGGGATACGCGCAGCTAATTGTCATGATAACATGGCATTCATTTATATACATAACATAACATAACATATGGCTGAGCATCAATGGTGCACAGCACAACAACACATACACAGTGGTTTTCACCCACGATAACAAACCACAAGGGTCAAATAACACAAGAGCCTAGAGAGTGATTCACTCTCATGTCAAGCTTGTTAAACACACTCATTACCGTTCTGTTAGACGAACGAGTAACTTAAGTCACAGATGGTTCGGATTTAGTGACCCGAACACACCACACAAACACAGGTTCCCACTAAACCGATCATAAGTCAGAATAGGTAAGCTTTGGAAGAAGCTAGCGGGAGATCGAACGCCAAATTAAGGAGAACAATCTTAACAACATAAGAGTCGAATCTGATTCAGATATCTACTCTTAACTTACATGCATGACCGGACAACCGGATTCCTCACTTCCCAGTTAACACTTGTTAGAAGTTCATAGTGGAACTTAACCCAACACAAAGGTGGTAAGTCATGTTAGACACACACGAGGGAAATGAGTCACAACATAACATAACAATAATATGAACAACTGTAAACTCATTACATGTTTAAATCTTATAACGTCATAAACACACAGAAAAACATACAACACACAAACCGGTGTAAACCGCTAGACAACAGACTGCAAGAAAACCATACCTCGGTCCTTGCCTCGACTGGTTTCCACCTTGAGAGAATCCTAAACACATTAGTAACGTCGGTTAATTTACGCACTAGTCCATTATTAACATTATCTACTAACATTATAGTTTATTTTTACTTTACACTTGTTACAACTTTTCATTTTTAATTGCCTTTAAAACCCACCTAACATGTCTCACATAACCTTATAATTCATTACTAACCAACTACCATTTTTAGATAACCTTTCCTTCTAAAAACACAATTTTTGGTCCATACAGTGGCCCGTCCGAACTTGTGTCCGGACTTCCAAGTTCGGACGCAAGCCGTGACTTTAGACAGAAAACAGACACACGTCCGAACTTATGTCCGGACTTCGGAAGTTCGGACGTGAGCCGAGAAAAATCTAGACAGAATTCCGTGCGTCCGAACATGTGTCCGGACTTCCCAAGTTCGGACACAGTTCGAGGATAATCCTAAGGGAGAAAGGGTACGTCCGAACTAGTGTCCGGACTTCCCAAGTTCGGACACTGCTCGCGAGTGAGAATTCCTTTACCCAACAAAGCCTGTCCGAACTTCCACATCCGGACGGAAGTTCGGACAAGGCATTATACTCAATTTCTAAGCCTTAAACACTTAACCAAATTTCTCCAAAGCCTCCAACACTTATAGTATCTTCTCCTAAAGTTTCTAAGTGGTATGCCTTGCCTATTCCAATCATTATACCAAGATGTTTCTTCCACACAACATCATTACTTAAACATCATTTCTTACAACTAAAACTCCTTATGTCATCCTTGAAATCCATTTTCCTAAGTTACACTTCTCCTTATTTTACCAAAGTTTGCCTAAGTCTTTACCTAAGTCCAAAATGACTTTGGTACATACTAAAATCAAGCTCATGCCTAAGTCCTTGTTACATCCCAAATCACCTTAATGCATGTTTCTTACACAAGGAAAACACTTAACCATTCTAAATACTCCTTAACTTATCAAACTCATTTTAAACTCCTAGAACTTCACATTTATTACCTAAATTTCGACATAGGTTCTCCTAGAACATTACTAAACCAAAACACATTGTTTTTACCAACAAACAACCAAGAACACTAAAAATCCATCAAGCACTTATTATACACAAACTCCACTCACAAAGCACTACATCACAATATAGTGCATAATTTAAATTGCATGGCACTTAGGCCCTTAAATGACATGGCTCTTAGGCCCTTAAGATGCATAAATCATAAACACTGAATTTCCACAATATATTTGCCTTTAACCTGCAAATAACTCAACAAAACATATGCCTTTTACTAATAACCGGACACTCCTGAGACCAGAAACATTTACTAAGTCATTCACCATTTGCTCTTTAGGTAGTTTTAACAAGCATTATAAGTCATTTCTCCTGAGGCATTAACAACATTTGGTTAGTAGATTTACCTCTTTTCCAAACAACTTCTTTCTTGTTTCCTTTAAAAACCGGTAGGGTATTTGATTCTTTGACAAGTTCTAAACAATATACATAACATTATAAGAGTATCAAGCTATAAGCTCCATCTCATTGTAAACCTAATTTTCATTGTTTCAAAAACATTAATGTAGTGTTTACCTTGCTCTTTGAAGAAGAGTTTGAATATCTAGCAGAGAGGACTCCCCCTAGTCCATGAAGGTTGGAATGAAGCTAGAACAAGGTCACACAAAGAGCTCCTTCAATATGTATTTTCGGTTACCACAAAAACATGAAGGAAATGAAGTTTTTATTTGAGATTCCTTACCTAGAAGCAAAGGAGAGTAACAAATATGTAAAAATACAAGCTCAAGCTCCTTCAATGGAGGAACTCCATGGCACCGAAATGGTGGTCTGGACTTTTAAGAAGATAGAATGAAGAGCTTGATGAGAGGAAGAGATTGGTGGTGTTTGTTTTTGATTTGGACAAGTGAGCAAGATTTACAAGAGATCAAAGTGGAGTTTAAATGGAGGTGTGTGGTATTACCGTGAGAGACAGCAAGAAGAAGGAGAAGAGGTGAGACCGTGGGAAATGAAGAAGAAAGAATGAGAGAATAAGATAGAATTTGCTTTGAAGATATTTATACCTTATAAAGTAAAAAGTAGTTTATTTACTTATCTTTACTTACTAATACAATTATAAGAGAGTGGTGAGTCACCACACTTAAGAAACCAAACGGCCCCTTGATTAATATGGGGTATTATAGTCTTTATTTGTCAATTTAATTACTTATACAACATATGTTCAAAATAGCTTATAAAAATCACTATTCATGAAAACAAGGCACATAGAAGTGAAAATTTTGATTTCCCATAATATAGACATCCAAATGTGATATTATATAGTACACCTATATATTTTAAGAGTAATGATGGACATCACGACACTCAAAACTCATTTACAAGACAATTTTTCAAAAATGTGCTTTAAGACTCCTTAAAGCACATTTTGTGTTTAAACTTGTTTTCAAGCTGGGTTTTCTTTGGTAATTGGTTTAATGTTCATTAGTATATAAATGAGGTTGGTAGTTCATTAGGTCTTAACCAAGTTTATCAAACCAAGCTAGAGCACACATTTGGTCCTATTGACTTAAAGCACATTTTGTGTTTTCTTTGTTTAAATTGTTTACTAATGTTTCTAAGGACTTTTTTAGTCTTAATACACCATATTCAAGTGTTTAAAAAACATATATTAAGGTTTGGGGTATTTTAATCTACCCCCCTTAAAAAGAACTTTGCCCTCAAAGTTCATACTCCACATATCCTAAATATTAGAACACGGGAACACTTATAAACAATACTTCCATACATCATTAACAACACACTTACATAACATTGGACACCAGGGTCCATACAACATAACATCGGGTACATAACATTGGACACAGGTCCATACAACATATCCACATCATTTCAGACACAACGGTCTGTAACATAACAAATAACATAGACGATGTATTCAAATACACGTCGTACGCACATAACCGAAACGGCTCTACCCCCCTAAAAAGGGGTACGCCCCGTACCCTATACACATAAGCACTAAGAAGTAAACAATGACGGGACTTCGCCTTCATCTTATCTTCCAGCTCCCAAGTGGCCTCCTCAACGTCCTGGTTAGACCAAAGAACTTTCACCAGTCTCACAGACTTATGGCGAGTGTCTCGAGTCTTAGTATCCGAATCCGTACCGGAGTCTCCACTGATCGCATGGTCGGCTCTAAGGTTAGCCTTTCAGGCTGAAGCACATGAGACGGATGAGACATATACTTCTTCAACTGGGACACATGAAATACATCATGCACCTTGCCCAGCTCGGCGGGTAGGTCTAGTCTATAGGCTACGGGCTGATCCGCTCCGTCACAACATAAGGCCCCACATATTTTGGGCTCAACTTGCCCTTCTGGCAAAACGAAATACTCCCTTCATGGGGGATACTCTCAAAAATACCTGATCGCCCACGGCGAACTCAGGTCACGTCTGCGCACATCTGCGTATGACTTCTGTCTATCCTGAGCTGTCTTCATGTTAGCCCAGATCTGGCGAACTTCTGCCTGGACTGTTCAAGATACTCTGGTCCTATAAGACCGTCTCACTCGACTCATCCCGCATAATGGCGTGCGGCATGGTCTACCGTACAAGGCCTGGAAGGGAGACATCTTGATCGAAGCGTGGTAACTGTTGTTGTAACTAAACTCGATCAGATGTAACTTATCAATCCAGCTGGTCTGAAAGTCAAGTGCACAAGCACGTAGCATATCCTCAAGTGTCTGAATGGTGGCGCTCACTCTGACCATCGGTCTGTGGGTGAAACGCTGTACTCAATTTCAGTTCAGTACCCAATGCCTCTCGTGTAGACTCCAATATCTGGATAAGAATCTGGTATCTCTGTCAGATACAATCGTTTTCGGTACACCATGATGTCTTACAATTTCTTTATCAAAGAGTTCTGCCAATCTTGCCACTTTCAGGTGTCCTTCATCGGAAGAATCGGGCCACCTTGGTCAGTCGGTCAACTACAACCATATCATATTTAGACCTCCCCTTGTAGGCGGAAGCCCTACTACAAAGTCCATGGAGATATCATGGAACTTCCACTCAGGCACTGGCATTGGCTGTACCATACCACCAGGCCGTCGGTGCTCAAACTTGACCTTCTGGCAAGTGAGACACCTCAACACATAATCACTTACATCTTTCTTCATTCCAGTCCACCAAAAATACTTTTCATATCTTATACATCTTTGAAGCTCCGGGGTGAATCGAAGTAGTAGAACAATGGGATTCACTCAATATGCGCTCCTTCAACTCAGCGCTACTCCTAGGTATACACAATCGGCCATTCAGCCTTATCAGGTCATCATCGTGGAGTCTGAAGTCGTACTTCTGACCCTCGAATGTGCCATCAATAAGCTTCTGCCGGATCTCCAGCATGTACTGATCCGTCATCTGAGCACTCCGCACCTCTTCAACCAAGCCAGTATGAGAGACTAGCGAATGGAGAGAGTGTGCTCGGCGACTCAGTGCGTCAGCTACCACATTTGCCTTTCCTCTTTGTATTGCAGATAAATCATAGTCATTCAGAAATTCAACCCACCTTCTTTGCCTCATGTTCAACTCTTTCTGAGTGAACAAGTACTTTAAGCTTTTGTGGTCAGAATAAATCGTCACACTTACCCCATACAAATAATGTCGCCATATCTTCAATGCGAAGACAATGGCACCCAATTCCAAGTCATGGGTAGGGTAGTTCTCCTCATGCTTCTTCAGCTGACGGGAGGCGTATGCTACGACCTTCCCGTGTTGCATCAATACACAACCCATACCTCTGCTGATGCGTCGCAGTAGACCTCAAACCATCTGGACCGTCTGGTATAGTCAAGACTGGTGCAGATGTCAGAGCATCCTTGATACTCGCGAAAGAACTCTCACAGTCGACTGTCCACTCGAATGGTGCATCCTTCTTCATTAAGGAAGTCATCGGCTTCGAGACACTGGAGAAGTCCTTCACAAATCTCCTATAATAACCTGCCAGACCGAGGAAGCTCTTGATATCGGTAACTGTCTTCGGCCTAGGCCAGGTGCGCACAGCATCAATCTTTGCCGGATCAACAGCGATCCCGGCCTCAAAAATCACATGTCCAAGGAAGGATACTGGGTCCAACCAAAATTCACATTTCGAAAACTTTGCATACAACTGGTCCTCCTCAATGTTTGTAACACATCCCTCAGGTGGCTTCGTGCTCACCTCTTGATTTAGAATACACAAGAATGTCGTCGATGAAGACTACCACAGACTTGTCCAACTGGTCTTGGAACAAGCGGTTCATTAAGTCCATGAACTTAGCTGGTGCATTTGATAAGCCAAACGGCATAACTGTGAACTCATAGTGCCCATACCTCGTTCTGAAAGCTGTCTTTTCGATATCACTGTCACGGATGGCAATCTGATGGTATTCGGAACGTAAGTCTATCTTGGAGAATACTGATGCTCCCTTAAGCTGATCAAATAGATCGTCGATGCGTGTAAAGGGTAACGGTTCTTCACCGTAACAACATTCAGCTCCCGATAATCAATACACAGGCGGAGGCTCCCGTCCTTCTTCTTCACGAAGAGGACCGGCGCTCCCCATGGTGAAACACTAGGGCGGATAAAGCCCTTGTCAAGTAGGTCTCTCAGCTGCTCCTTGAGCTCTGTCATCTCTGCTGGAGCCATACGATAAGGTGCTTTCGCAATGGGTCCAGTACCCGGAACTAAGTCGATCTCAAACTCAACCTCTCGTGCTGGCGGCATGCCCGACAGTTCCTTAGGAAATACATCAGGAAACTCCGACACTACCGGCACATCTGGGCTAAACTCAGGGTCTCTCTCTATGTCCTGGACATAGCAGAGGTATACATCACTCCCTCGTCGTAACTCACGATACATGGCCATGGCGGTGATGATCTGTGTCGAAGGCTCCCTGGGCCTCTGGCGGTATGATATGGTAACCCCAGATGGACTCCAGAAGAAGCAGTCGATGCTTGGCACACAGGATTCTACCCTTGTACCGCTCCAACCAGTTCATCCCGACAATCACATCAAATCCAAGTCCGTTGAACTCTATCAGGTCGATCGGGAACTCTTCACCTCTGATTCTTACAATGACATCTCGGTGGTAGCGGGTACACCTGATCCGCTCTTTCGATGGGAGAGTGACCAAGAAGTCTGGCATCTCCTCTCCATCTAACCCCAGCCTCTTCGCAAAAGATAGCGAAACAAATGTGTGTGAGGCTCCAGAGTCGAACAAGATCGATGCATCCACGCTATTCACTGGAAAGGTACCGGTGAGGATTGTGCCGCTCTCGCCGGCTTCTGCCTCATTGCAGACACTCAGTGTACCTCCCGTTCCGAGTGCACAGCCTAATTCATTGGCAAACTAATAAGTACTGGGTAACAACACGGTTGATATACTTCAATAACTCCACTTTATTCATTAACACTTCCTTTTTACAACATTGCTGGTTACATGGTTGATACAACTTAAGACATACGTAACTCCCTTAACATATACTGGCTTAACACATTACAAAAGTATACAAGGCTTTAGAATTGTCTGAAGGTCAAATTCAAACGTCCGGGTTTCATGTGTGTGGCATTGATCACTGCCGACGGTGCGGTATTCAGTTTGATCTTCCTGATGCCATGATATAGCATCCTTGACTGCTCACCCATGATTAACACATCTCCTGACTTTAGTATTAACTTCCTTGCGAGATCAGCACGCTTCTGCTTGCCATACACAAATACTGCGGTATCACCAATGGACCAAGACACCACGGGTACTCCCTTACTAGAGAGACGGGTGACTCGTCCTTATCTTGGTGTAAACCTAGTCGTCCACTTTCTGGTAGAAGTTCACAATACACAAATCTGCTTCCACATTTGGAATTGATTCCGTTTCAACTTGTTGAGCAATTCCCACGGCGTGATTAACGACCGCACGGAACTCCTCAGGTATACTTGGTACTGTTGCTCCATCTTCGGCTCGCACTTCTTGATATGACTTGGTGTAAGGGTTCCAGTCCTTACCCATGCACATCATCTTCAATTGCATTCTTGATCCGTTCGGATATTCAGGTGTGTAGAAACCTCCAGGTTTAGCTCCAAGTTCGTCGCATCGTCTGATGACATGGATCTGTGCTTCCGGTGTCAGGTATCCCTTTAAAGTATCATACCTGGCTGGATAACCTGACATTGCTCCATTGGATAGTCGGTGATGTTGATGGTGGTTTCTTCAGGGTTTGGTGTGGGTGGGATTGGATAACATATATTGAAGGTTCCTTTAAGTTTAGAATTATCTAATTAGGTGTCTTCCACACTATACTTTACTCCTTACTCACATGATAAACACTTGGACTCACTAATACACACAAGCATGAAATGCGGTATGCAATCACTTATTACATTCAACAGTTTAGGCGGTACCTGGTCTAGAAGAGGGCCCTGGCGCCTCAGACCGGTCCACCACATTCAGGGTGGCCTTGCTAGGTCGACCCTTTCCTTTTCTGGGAATCAGTGTGCCTCTGATCAGTGGGTGGCTGGTTAGCCGTCTTCGGGCCATCAATAGCTGCTGTGGCCTTACCCTTCCACTGCCCCTTGGGCTTGTTGACTCTGCTGTTGGGGTTCCGGTAACACTCGTGGTCACGGTGACCCCACTTCTCGCAGTATCGACACTGCACCTCATTTCCCTTGCAGTCCTTGCCGGGATGGTCTCCATTGCACCACTTACAGTAATAGTGGCGCTCCGGTCCAGAGCCCGTGCTAGCTGCTAACACGATACACACTCAGTACTTGTTTCACAACTTATTATATACACTCAACTTATTACACAAGATTAAACAATTACCCTTAGGTGGGTAAGAGCGTAGGGGCTTCGCCGCATAAGCATATGTGAGCTTCAGTGGCTCCTCAGCTGTGGTGGGTTGGGCTTGGCCCTTGTCACCCTGGTGCTGACTCTTCTGGGGCTGGGGATAAGGTTTTTCTTCTTCTTTCCTCCCCCGTACCCCTGCGAACTCTGGCCCTCGCTCGTGGCCTTGCGCTTGTGCGCATTCTCCTCGTCCCTCAGACGGACGGTGATCTCCACCTTAGCAGCGGCATGATAGCACTCCTGAATTTAGGATGGTCAGTCATGCTCCGCGATACATACTTACAAACTCACATTAACACTCACTTGTAGACTACACATATTCACATCACTCTTTATTTAAATTACATGCAAGGTAGTATACTCAGCTGGCCCCATCCCATAGCGAAGACGGTGGCTGAGACCGTTATAGAAACGGTTTACCAGCACCCGGTTCGAGTATCCCAGGTCCGGTAATAGGTGGACAAGGCCGGTGAAGGCAGTGTAATACTCATCAACCGACACCTTGTCCCCCTGCCTCAGACTATCCAGCTCAAGGCGCTTGGCCTCTTGAACGTGCACAGGGTAGTATTTGGCTCGCAGCAGAGCCGTGTACTCCCTCCATCCAAACTGAGGTTCCGCCATCCGGTCCTCTCTCACAAGCTTCCACCAGTTTTGTGCCGAACCCTTCAGATAGTAAGCGGCAAGACGGACCTTAGCCTCTGCGGGTACAGCAAGGTCTCGTAGGCGGTCTCCAACTCGGAGATGTACGCCTCCAGCTTACGTGGGTCGGTCTCCCCATGAAATGAAGGGGGTCTCAGATCTGCCAATGCCTTGACCCAGTTGGTCTCTCGTGGCGGTGGCGGTGGTGGTTGAACTCCGGGCATCTGCCCCTGCTGTATCGCAGCCACAAGCTGGGGTACCATCTGGGCTACAGCGGCTGCTACAGCCTCAGCCATAACCTGGGCCGTAGTATTCTCGCCCTGGTCACCCACATTACCGGCACCACTTCCGCGGCCTCTACCGCGCGGTCTACCTGCCATCTGTATTCACATGAATATTCATTAGCAATATGCTTGCACACTTATCGGTCCGACGGTTGTAACACTTCCGACAATAAGGTATCTCCACACTTAGTTAGTGGTTAACCTTTCCATAATGTTCACTGAAGTAACTGTAGTTAGGTTTCCTAACTCGGTATATTCCTAAGCTCGGTATTCTAGTCATCAGAGCGATACTTCGCTCTGATACCACTTTTTGTAACACCCCTACTACGCACTTGACACTAAATGAAATCGCAACGGAAATAAAAACTAAACAGTAACTAACGCTTCGGTGCTACAACGCCGTCAACCACCCACGTGGTTGACAAGGCAGAATAAATACAAGTGTACCGGTCTGATGATCAGACTCCCGAGCATAAAACTAAACCATAAATACATCATATACAATACCGAGTGTTTACATATCCTTCACTGTATAACATCACTGTAAACTGCGACAACCAAACGTATATAACGCCACAGGAGCACAGGCGCATCCTGGGCCAACATCCAAAATATACAAAAGTAAACCTGCATCCTAGGATCTAAAGCCACTTCGCTTCCTCGATCCTCATCCTGCAGTATAAGAAATATGGATCCCCCGAGGGGGTCAGCAACCCTTGGCTGGTATGGCTAACGCGCAGCCCATCAGCTACCGGGACACGCGCAGCTAATTGTCATGATAACATGGCATTCATTTATATACATAACATAACATAACATATGGCTGAGCATCAATGGCGCACAGCACAACAACACATACACAGTGGGTTTTCACCCCACGATAACAAACCACAAGGGTCAAATAACACAAGAGCCTAGAGAGTGATTCACTCTCATGTCAAGCTCGTTAAACACACTCATTACCGTTCTGTTAGACGAACGAGTAACTTAAGTCACAGATGGTTCGGATTTAGTGACCCGAACACACCACACAAACACAGGTTCCCACTAAACGATCATAAGTCAGAATAGGTAAGCTTTGGAAGAAGCTAGCGGGAGATCGAACGCCAAATTAAGGAGAACAATCTTAACAACATAAGAGTCGAATCTGATTCAGATATCTACTCTTAACTTACATGCATGACCGGACAACCGGATTCCTCACTTCCCAGTTAACACTTGTTAGAAGTTCATAGTGGAACTTAACATCCAACACAAAAGGTGGTAAGTCATGTTAGACACACACGAGGGAAATGAGTCACAACATAACATAACAATAATATGAACAACTGTAAACTCATTACATGTTTAAATCTTATAACGTCATAAACACACAGGAAAAACATACAACACACAAACCGGTGTAAACCGCTAGACAACAGACTGCAAGAAAACCATACCTCGGTCCTTGCCTCGACTGGTTTCCACCTTGAGAGAATCCTAAACACATTAGTAACGTCGGTCAATTTACGCACTAGTCCATTATTAACATTATCTACTAAACATTATTAGTTTATTTTTACTTTACACTTGTTACAACTTTTCATCATTTTAATTGCCTTTAAAACCCACCTAACATGTCTCACATAACCTTATAATATCATTACTAACCAACTACCATTTTTAGATAACCTTTCCCTTCTAAAAACAACAATTTTGGTCCATACAGTGGCCCGTCCGAACTTGTGTCCGAACTTCCAAGTTTGGACGCAAGCCGTGACTTTAGACAGAAAACAGACACACGTCCGAACTTATGTCCGGACTTCGGAAGTTCGGACGTGAGCCGAGAAAAATCTAGACAGAATTCCGTGCGTCCGAACATGTGTCCGGACTTCCCAAGTTCGGACACAGTTCGAGGATAATCCTAAGGGAGAATGGGTACGTCCGAACTAGTGTCCGGACTTCCCAAGTTCGGACACTGCTCGCGAGTGAGAATTCCTTTACCCAACAGAGCCTGTCCGAACTTCCACATCCGGACGGAAGTTCGGACAAGGCATTATACTCAAATTTCTAAGCCTTTAAACACTTAACCAAATTTCTCCCAAGCCTCCAACACTTATAGTATCTTCTCCTAAAGTTTCCAAGTGGTATGCCTTGCCTATTCCAATCATTATACCAAGATGTTCTTCCACACAACATCATTACTTAAACATCATTTCTTACAACTAAAACTCCTTATGTCATCCTTGAAATCCATTTTCCTAAGCTTACACTTTCTCCTTATTTTACCAAAGTTTGCCTAAGTCTTTACCTAAGTCCAAAATGACTTTGGTACATACTAAAATCTCAAGCTCATGCCTAAGTCCTTGTTACATCCCAAATCACCTTAATGCATGTTTCTTACACAAGGAAAACACTTAACCATTCTAAATACTCCTTAACTTATCAAACTCATTTTAAACTCCTAGAACTTCACATTTATTACCTAAATTTCGACATAGGTTCTCCTAGAACATTACTAAACCAAAACACATTGTTCTTACCAACAAACAACCAAGAACACTAAAAATCCATCAAGCACTTTATTATACACAAACTCCACTCACAAAGCACTACATCACAATATAGTGCATAATTTAAATTGCATGGCACTTAGGCCCTTAAATGACATGGCTCTTAGGCCCTTAAGATGCATGAATCATAAACACTGAATTTCCACAATATATTTGCCTTTAACCTGCAAATACACTCAACAACACATATGCCTTTTACTAAGCTCTTGAGAACACTTTACTAAGTCATTCACCATTTGCTCTTTAGGTAGTTTTAACAAGCATTATAAGCTCATTTCTCCTGAGGCATTAAACAACATTTGGTTAGTAGATTTACCTCTTTTCCAAACAACTTCTTTCTTGTTTCCTTTAAAAACCGGTAGGGTATTTGATTCTTTGACAAGTTCTAAACAATATACAAACATTATAATGAGTATTCAAGCTATAAGCTCCATCTCATTGTAAACCCTAATTTTACATTGTTTCAAAAACATTAATGTAGTTGTTTTACCTTGCTCTTTGAAGAGAGTTTGAATATCTAGCAAGAGAGGACTCCCCCTAGTCCATGAAGGGTTGGAATGAAGCTAGAACAAGGTCACACAAAGAGCTCCTTCAATATGTATTTTCGGTTACCACAAAAACATGAAGGAAATGAAGTTTTTATTTGAGATTCCTTACCTAGAAGCAAAGGAGAGTAACAATATGTAAAAATACAAGCTCAAGCTCCTTCAATGGAGGAACTCCATGGCACCGAAATGGTGGTCTTGGACTTTTAAGAAGATAGAAATGAAGAGCTTGATGAGAGAAGAGATTGGTGGTGTTTGTTTTTGATTTGGACAAGTGAGCAAGATTTTACAAGAGATCAAAGTGGAGTTTAAATGGAGGTGTGTGGTATTACCGTGAGAGAACAGCAAGAAGAAGGAAGAAGAAGGTTGAGACCGTGGGAAATGAAAGAAAGAAATGAGAGAATAAGATAGAATTTGCTTTTGAAGATATTTATACCTTATAAAGTAAAAAGTAGTTTATTACTTATCTTTACTTACTTAATACATTAATAAGAGAGTGGTGAGTCACCACACTTAAGAAAACCGCCCCCCTTTATTAATATGAGGGTATTATAGTCTTTATTTGTCAATTTAATTACTTATACAACATATGTTACAAAATAGCTTATAAAAATCACTATTCATGAAAACAAGGCACATAGAAGTGAAATTTTTGATTTCCCATTAATATAGACATCCAAATGTGATATTATATAGTACACATATATATTTAAGAGTAATGATGGACATCTAGCCACTCAAAACTCATTTACAAGACAATTTTTCAAAAATGTGCTTTAAGACTCCTTAAAGCACATTTTGTGTTTAAACTTGTTTTCAAGCTTGGTTTCTCTTTGGTAATTGGTTTAATATGTTCATTAGTATATAAATGAGGTCTTGGTAAGTTCATTAGGTCTTAACCAAGTTTATCCCAAGCTTAGAGCACATTTTGGCTCCTATTGACTTTAAAGCACATTTTGTGTTTTCTTTTGTTTAAATTTGTTTACTAATTTTCTAAGACTCTTTTTAGTCTTAATACACCATATTCAAGTGTTTAAACAATATATTAAGGTTTGGGGTATTTCATAAAGAAATAACAATCAAAATGTTAAAAAATAGGAGACATCCTGCCCCGGGAGTCAGCGCACAACGACACCCACGCAGCCTAGTGCGTCTGTCGCACGCTCAGTGACGAGCGTTTAAGGGCGCACACGACGCCAGCACAGGGTGACGGGTGGGCAGGGTGGCGTCGGACGGCTACGACAAGATGCAGGCATGACGCGCTGCAACAGGGGAAATGGATATACTAAAAACTACAAAATTAACCTAGAAAATAATAAATCAAAAATCCTGTCAGGTTGCAAAAATCCTGGCCGCAGTATTATAAACAGAAGCAACTGGGTATCAATCCACGGGACTTGAAGAAATAAGTCTAATCCTAGAAACTGGAAATCAAGGGGTTGTTTTTTTTGTTTTGAAAATTTAAATAACAAAAAAAATAAAAGAACAAAATTAAATAAAACATGAAAGATGATATGGATGAGTGGAACTCTGGATTCAGGTTATTCTTCACTAGTCAGATTATGTAAACTTCTATAATTTTACAAAAGATATGGATTGGCTGAATTCTTTAACATCTTACCTGCATTAAATCACAATCACAGGAAGCTCATCTAGTAGAACACGCAAGATCTAATCAAGATTCTAGCGAAACACACTTAGATGGATTTAACGTAAAGAATTATTCAAACTTGAAGAAAAACCTAATTAATCCAATTCGATTCTCCTTAAGAATTAAAGCACCTGAAGGACAACGTAATCAATCCGATCTAGTTTCAACAGACAACAGATTAATAGGACCATCTTGTTAATCACTGATCTGATTATAACAAAATTCGAAAGCTAATTAATAAATCCATGAAATTTATTAGAAAGCACAACTCAAACTTTAATCTGACAATCCAGAAATAAAATCTCTTATCAAAGCAATATAAGTAATTGCATAATCAACTAGCTACAAATAACCATCTCACAGAGTAAATTCTTCCTAGCCTAACATGTTACAAGAAATAACAAATAGAGATAGAAGAGAAATCATCTAGTAGAGAAGACTCTGCTCTTGCTGTGCTTGTCAAATCTGGAGACTTGCTGGCTTGAGGTTGAAGATGATGAAGAGGTGATGATGGTGTGGTGAGATTGAGAGGTGCAAGCCTTGTTTGAGGCATCCGGAGTGAATGGTCATGTTCTCCCGACCCTATATGTTCTTTTATATCAAAAATAGACATTTTTAACTCTTAAAAACCTATATTTTTAAATTTTGTAACGGTGTCAGAACTTGGAAGTTCAGACTCGTGTTAGGACACATTTTCAGGAAGTGTCAACCTCTCTCCGAACATACAAGTTCAGACGTATGTTCGGACATGTCAGTATCCTGATGAGTGAAACTTGTTTTGGGCCTATATTTTTCATTTGGACTCCGTTTTGCTCCACGTTTGTTGCGTTGTGAATCTTGTGAAGTGAAGAATGCAATTCCATGACTTTTATCTGCATTTGACACATAAAATTCATCAATTTCTATCTAAACACAAATCATATAAAAAAACACATGATAAATGTGAAATATTTGCCCAACCACTACGAATAATAGGCAAACTTAACCCCTCAAAGTCTCTATATTTCGCACTTATCAAACTTCCTCACACTTAGCTTTTACTTGTCCTCAAGAAAATAAAGAACAAAAATCACTCCAATGTCGTAGTATCAAACCTCGGGATCAGAAAAGTGTAGAAGGAAATCAAGCAAAACTGACAAACAAAAGAATAGTTCTGCTTTGAGCTATAAGTTTTCGCAAATAGTAAAAAAGAAACATAATAAAAACATGGAGAAGTTAGATTGCAAAAACTTAACGTAGAATGGCTTAGGATCTTCCACCAATTTCATTCCTAACCTTTGGATGACAAGGGGTGTGAAGTAATGCCATATTTCGTAATGACTTTCAACCCACACACTCATGATTAAAATAGGAAAATTGCAATAAATATTCAGCTTTTAAGGGCTTTCCTATCTTTGCATAATTATTTTTTTTGCACAATTATTTTCTTTCCCCTGACTTTTATCTTTATCCATATAACAGTGTTGGGCCTTCTATTCTAGATCACGAGACCTTAGGTAGATGGGTGATGAAGCACTCAAAGGACTTAAAACCGGATATACGAGGCTTGTTTTGGTCCAGAAAATTCATGATTAGAGGAGTATCTTGCCTTATCCTTCATACCAAACTTTCAAATCATTCCCAAAGTCATCAAGCCAAACTAATTTAGTTTGAGCAATCAGCTAATCCACCAGATTTCAGTGAAAATAAAATTAATTTGAAGAAAACAATACATACGAACGACTTTAAGCAAAAAGATTCTTGAGGTTGTCATCAGGCTCGATTTCAAAAACTTCCACAAAAATTATCACTAAAAAATTCAACATTTACTGGCACTAAAAGAAGCTTATCCTTCGTAGCGAGAGAACAATCAAAAACTAGTGTGACATTAAGTACAACTGACATATTTATAGGGAAAAGTCTTCACTTCCTCACACTTATGAGGAGCAATGTCCTCATTGTTCACAAAATAAATCAAGAAAAGGTTCTTTCAAAATATGTCAGAATCAAAGGATTTCATTCAAGACATCACATACTGCCTAATCAAATAAACATTAAAAGCATGATAGGCTGAACAGAAGCAACAAATATTGAGAATCTACTCCCCTAATATATTTAGATTGAGGAAGGTTCCCTTCCTTACACTTAAGCTTGAACAGAGGGGTAGAAACGTTCCTCACACTTGTCTAAGCAAGTGTCCAACCTTGGAGAGATAGGAATACCAAAAAAAGTTGCACCTACACACACTTAATAAAACACCAAAAACATAGAAGTGTTGCATTTGTAGCACGTGCACCACCGCCATGTCTAATTGAAATAAAACTAAAATACAAAATAAAACTAGAAAAAAGAAACCAACAAGCCAAAAAAATTACCACTGGGTTCAAAGAAACTGTGATAATGGTAGAGCAGTGGTGGCTTATCTCTTGCAAAATCTAGGATGTGGACATCCTCTATAACATCCTATATGGGCAACTGTCCAACAACCTAGCTCCCAAGCCATTATGGCTTGAAAACTAGCCACTTTAATCCTTTGTCCTCACTTGGTTTTAAAAGTGGAAGGCCTTGTTGTTGTAGTCTACCCATATGTATCCTTATAAGCCACTCATATTACTACTTATATCCCGATGTGGGATGGGGTATTACATCCTCCTCGTCTAGAGCCAAGGGTGGAGAGGGAGGGCAACTTGAGAATTCAATAGGCTGCTCCACTACATTGTTCAAGATTGAAGCCAGCTGCCGAAGAGTGATTTTCTGCAAGTAGTTGGTTGATTCTCTAACCACAGCTGCTCTTAAAATTCAAGACAGTCATCAAGCTCATGAGGTTCCCCACAGTACGAGCAAAATATATCATGCGAATAAGATGATTCCCGCTCGAATTGCTCCTCACTCCATCTCATCTCTTGAATTTAAGAGCAATCTTCAAACTTGTGATTATCCCCTGATAATAGACCTGGCAAAAGTAACCCAAACCCGAAAAACCGAACCGAACCAATCCGATCCGAATCCGAATCTCAACCGAAAACTATAACTTGAAAAATGACCCAAAATCCAAAATAAACCGACCCGGACCAAACCGAACCGTATTATTGTAAAACCGAAAGTAAACCACAATCCATAATCATCCAAACCGAAGTCATCTGAGCCAAAATCAGCCGAACCGAAGTCACCCATAACCCGACGATGACCCAAAATCCAAAGTGACCCAAACCGAAACCAACCGAACCGAACCCGAACCGAAACCAGTGTGACCCGAACTAATATATTCGATGTGACCCGAAAGAGTATATTGCAGTAATTTTAGGAGACAATGAGAATAAAACAGAATGTTTATACCCAATATCTAGTTTAAATACAAATCAGTATTTAGCATTTGTATCATACAACACTAAATAATGCCCTACAATACTTTTACAATTAATCATTACTTAGTAACAGGGAATACCTATAAAAAAGTATACATAAACTCATATATACGAGAAATTATTTTAAATATAACACAAATATTTTGCAGTATAAATTTTAAATTAATTAATTATCATGCATTTTCATTAATCGCACAACTAATAATGAATTAATGATAATGCGTTACTCATCAATGGTAGATTGGTAAGAACCAAAAATATTGTATATTTAGACTCAAATTTTATCACTAATTCATATCATTCTTGTATTAATTATTCATATATTGAAGGTTTTTATTAATTAGAATTTTTCAAGCCTTTATCCAATCTTGTGAATAATTCTCCCTCATTAGCAATTTAGCATAAATGTTTAATATACTTGAAGGCTTTTACCTATGTAGCAAAATTCTCATGCTTCTGAATAGTTCTTCATCATTAACAGTTTTTAACTACCATAAAAAAAGTCATCAAAACTTATTAACTAATTCCATTCGCTAATTATTCATAGATTGAAAATACAAGTTACTACACTTTGATACAATTTTAATAATTATCCACAAACATATCGTATATATACTCCTCTCAAAATAATGAAACTATTAAATAATCTAAAGCTACATCAATAATTATGATAAGTTCAGAGTTAGTTGCTAAAGTATAACATGATGCAAATTATAATTATTTGTTTAAATGAATCTTTTATATACATTTATACGTGTTGAGATTGATTGAAGTCAAATTTGCATATCATGATGATTTAGTTGTGGGATTCTGTAATGGTAACCGAATTTAACCGATTAATTGATTAATTGACCCGAATTTGACCCATAACCCGAAAAAATCGAACAAACTAGAGGCTAACCCGAATCGAAAGTTACCCGATCCGAAGTCACCCTAACCGAAAGTCATCCAAACCAAAAATCACCCAAACCAATCCAAACTGACCCGAAATTTCAACAAACCGAACTCAACCCGAACAAACCGAATTCAACCGACCCGATCCAACCCGAACCAAATATTGAACGATTTTAAATCAACCCGAACCAAACCGAACCGAACCGAACCCGACCCGATTGACCCGAACTGCCACCTCTGCCTGATAAGTGTGAAACATATAGGCTTTTTAGGGTCTAATTACCTTATACTCTGTAACAGTTCAGCCAATGTTTCCCACTTATTATGTGTTTTCCTAAGATTGATGTTTTGATATGAACTGACGCATTTTATGTGTTAAATATAGAAAACCCATGGAAATGAAGCTTTTACGTCATAAGGATTACAACGCAACAAACGGGGAACAAATAAGAAAAAGAGGCAAAACTTGGCCACGTCCGGCCAAACTTACCCGGACGCAAATCCGGACGGCCATTAAAGAACACGTCCGGATCCGGACGCAAAGCTGGACGTGACCCGAGATTCAGATCCAAAACCTCTGTGTCATGTCCGGATCCGAACACAGATCCGGACGTGACCCGAGATTCAGATCCAAAACCTCTGCCTCATGTTCGGATCCGGACACAGATTCGGACGTCACACTGAAACGAAAAATAAAAATGCATCACGCTGATAATTATGCTTTCGGCGCAATTATTAGCCGAAGCGGCAGTTTAGCCCATGCTCCAAGTTAAATTAAGTCGATGCCCATGCTCAATCAGTCTTACCCAACTCACCACTAACCAATGTTTTTACTTCTGAAGCCTATTTAAACTCTTCTTCAGTTTCTATTTCATTGGCACCAGACGCTCTCGTCTACTCATACATACTCTCCCTCTCTACTTCCGCTTCCGTTCACTATAAATCCCATCCCCAGTCACAAATCTTTCTCTATAACATTCCTCCCTCAGTTACAGACATAACCCGTACTCACGCGCCTCATTTAGCCACGTTCGGATCTGCGTCCGGATCCGGACTGACCAAAACATCCGGACGTCTCACAAACTTTTCTAGAATTTCCATTTTCACTCCATTTCATCAAGTTCACTTCATTGTCGCCAATTCCAACCTCCAAACCAGCATAGCGCAAGGACGAAGGGCGGAGCAAGCAAGAGGATCTTCGTAACAGATGATTTCTCCTAACTCTCTCTTATTTATGCTTTCAATTGCTATGTCTAGCTAAGAGGATTACTCTAGGGGAAGGGATGTTGTAATTAGTTAAACTCTGCATTATTTTACTGTTTAATTGAGACTATTTGGATTGCTCGGGTTAATGCTTTTAAGTGCTTTTAATAAACATCATGCTTATTATAACCCTTCGAATCGTGTTATGATCAGATAAGGTGATTAATATTGACGGTCCTATTAACCTGTTGCCTGTGGTAATTACAATCGGATAGATTATATTAGCAGTTAGGTGCTTTAGTCTGGTCCATACCAGACTAGTAATTCTATGCGATAAAACCATCTAGATATACCCGTTGATTCTAGGTTAGAGCTACACGTCCTGTCTAGATGAGCTATCTGGAATTAGGACTTAATACAGAATAGATAATTGAGAATTACAAGCCGATCCAAGTCTCCGTTAAAGTAGTAGGATATGCAGAACCTAGCTAGTGAAACAACTCCCTGAACCTAGAGTCCCGTTCATACTTCCTACCTATCGCTTTAATTTATCTGCTATTTATTTTCTTGTCTATTATTGATTCCAAAACCAAACAACCCTTATTTGTTACCCATTGCCTAAGGCTAGACTTATTTCTTCAAGTCCCGCGGATGGATACCTGGTTGCTTCTTAATTACTATACTGTGACCGGGATTTTTGCAACCCGACGGTCTGTTGATTTGTTATTTTCTAGGATTATTTCTTGGCTTTTAATATATCAATTTAACCGTTTGCAAAATGGCGCCGTTGCCGGGGACTTGACTTTGTCTAGTCCCTAGCCTTGGTTAATTCATTACTCTATTACAATACCCTGTTTACTGTTTATTTGTTTCGTAATTTATTTTGTCTACTATTTATATTTAAGATTTAATTTATTTTTGTGCCATTTTATCTAACTGTTTCTCATTACTATCATTTAATTTCAGTTTATAATTTTTCTGTCATTTAATTTTCCAAGTACTATATAAGTTCATTTATCTAGTCATTTCATCAATTTATTTTTAGTATCCCTTGTGTACTTAGGTTCTAAATTCAACACATTTTGTTCCTTTCTCTTTTGTTGTTACAAGTACCTAGTGGATGCGTAGAACGCGTTCATCTGGTCCGCCGGGCATAGACTTTGACCCCGAAATCGAGAGAGTTTCCTCCAAGCTCTGAGAGCAAGAAGGCAGCTCGATTTAAACATGGATGCAAACCATAACCAGCTTGGAGGAGGTCCAGTCGCCCAATACACAATGGGGAAATAAACAGACCACAAGCCACACCAGAAGAGGCCCAGTGGTTCTACGAGACCTAACTGCAGAACTAGTGGCCGATTGACAAACAGTAAAACCCTCCCATCAATCCAATGCTGTTCGAAATTGAAATACCCCAAACCTAAGTATGCTAAGTAAACATCAATTTATGAGGTAATAAGGCTAGAACATGCCTTAGAAAGATTGGTAGACAATTTAAACCAAGGAAAACACAAGAAAATGCCTTAAGGGCAATTTAGGCAAAAATGTGCTCTAAGCTTGGAGTGACTTTGATTAGCACCCAAATACCATTATAAGACTTTATTAACATGCTAATTGACATGTTAAATCAATTAATGAAGAAAACCAAGCTCAAAAACAAGCTTAAACCACAAAATGTGCTTTAAGACTCTTAAAGCACCTTTTGAGAAATTTGTCTTAGAAATGGGTTTTGAGTGGCTAAATGCCTATGATTACATCTTAATCAAAATGTGTGCTAATTAGTATCACATTAGGAAGCCTAAATCAATAGGAAACAAAAATTTCACAAATTTGTGCACTAATTATGAATAGTGCCCAAATAGTAACAATTTAAGTAATAAACTCTCTTGTTTGGTCAATGGTCAAATGACCATCTTTAATTGACCAAAGGTGGCCAGTTTGTAAGGGGGGAGAGTCACAACTTATTAACTAGCACTTGCTAGGAAAGAAGGGGGGGGGGGGAAGTAGAAATGCACTATTGGCTTTTAACAAATATCTTACATTACTTTAGCTTCCTCTCCTCTCTTCATTTCATCCCTGCCCCACTTGTTTCTTCTTCCTATTCTCTTCCAGGGAAAAACGTGAGCTCCAGCCATGTGCTCCTCACCTTCATTCACTTACCAAATTCAACTCCAAGCTCCAAATCCAAAATAATTGCATATTTGTCTTAGTTAAGTCAAGGCACTCCTTTCTATCTTTTCAAATCCTTCAAAGCTCCATTTCGGTGCCAAGAGAAAACTCCATTGATGGAGGAAAATCAAGTTTGAAGAGCCCATTTGGTTCTCCATTCATTCAAGGTAAGAAAAATGTAAGAAAAGTCATCTTTCCACCACTTTCTTACATGGCCGAAAATTACCACTCATGGGGCCTTGTTTTTATGCCTTGTTCTAGCTTGCTTTCTATTCTCCAAGGTCTAGGGGAGGTCCTTCTTGATTCATATCCAAGCCTACCTTAAGACTTCAAGGTAAAATATTCATTTTAAGACCTTAAAAACACATTTTAACCTAGGGTTTACTCCTTAAGGTTAGTGTATTGTTTAGCACTCATGAGAGTCATTATATATGATTAGAACATTGGCAAGGGAAATTAAGTGGTGGCCGAGATTCATTCAAGGAAAGCCCTAAGGAGGAAGTTAAGATAAGCTTGGAAAAACAAAGGTAAATTGCTTACCTAATGGTGGTTTAAGGTTTTAAGGGATGAGATTTAGATAAGTACTAATGTAGCTTAAAGCTTACATTATGTAATGGGTTATATAACCTAGGAAAAAGAATTTAAACAAGCTTATGCACTTGTGATGAAGGAGCCAATGGAAATGAGTTAGTAAGATAAGCTTAAGGTGAATTAAGAGAACACTTATATTGTTGTGGGAGCATTGTTGTGTGTATTTGCAGGTTGCAAGCTTTTATATGTGGGAAATTTAGTGTTTAAGTTTAAGTCATTTAAGGGCCTAAGAGCCATGTCATTTAAGAGCCTTAGTGCGCAATGCAATTTAAGATTATTGCTTTATATTGAGTTTGTTGTGAATGAGTTGATTTGGGTGAGAGAAAATATGATGAGAAAGGATATAATGTGTGTGAGATGATGGAATGAGAAAAACAATGCATTTGGACATCATAATATACTAGAGAAGCTATGGCGAAATTCAAGTAGAAAACAAAGTGTTTAAGTGATTGTGGTGAATTAATATGACCTAGGATTTACTAGGAATCATTCAAAAGGAATTTGAGTGGATGAGTTAACTAAGGAGTTCTTGAGGTTTAGAATGACCTAGAGTTATCTAGGAGGAATTAGAGGATAGGTGGGTGTATTAAACACACCAAAATCATGTTATGAGGAATGATAAGATTTGAGCAAAGATCTGGAGGAAATGGTGTACAATGCTTAAGATGATTTAGGTATGAACTAGAGAGTATAACCTTGAGAATTTTGGGGAAACTTGTGTAAGTGGTGAAGATGCTAGTGGTGGATTAATAAGGTTCTAGTTTTGATGGTAATGAGTGGGCTTGGGTAATGGAAGAGAAAATTGTAAGAGAATGTTGTGAATTGTCAAGGAAAATGACTAGGAATGTATAAGGGTGTTTAACCATGAGCATGGTGAGTGAGAAAGTTGAATAAAAGAGTGGAAATGTCTAAGGAGGGTGAAGCTTGGCTAAGGTAAATGAAGAATAATGTTAAGGTGCTAAGAGCATGGGAAGAAATGTGTAGGTATGTTCAAGAGTTTAGGAGTGGTGTGTAACAAATGAAAAGAGAAAGATTTGTGCATGGAGATGCAAGATAAGTTTGGAAAGTTAGTAAAGTAAAGATGGAGGAATGACGATGTTTGAGGAGTATTAAGATGGTTGTGATGAAACATAATGGTTAGTTGAGGTCTTAGGCAAAATCACAAGTGTTAGGTGTAAGAATTTTGTAAAAAATTGAATGACAAGTTTGATGATGATTAAGGAAGGTTTAGTACTTGTTTAAGGTGGGAATAAGGTACCAAATGGTGTTAGAACATGTTAGGATATATTGAGGAACTTATGGAAGAGGTTGGTATTGGAAGAGCAATTAAGGAGGAAAATTTGTAGTGGGCCGACCCAGGGGCCGACCCAGTTCTGGGTCGGTCGGGCTGTTTATAGCTAGTCAGAATCTCTCTGGAATGGACTGACCCATAAGGTTTTGGGTCGGTCTGGACAGTCTGGGTCGTCGGGTGAGGTTTAGAAAACGGGAAAATTTCTGGAATGGACCGACCCATAAGGTTTTGGGTCGGTCGGGCTGGCCTGGGTCGGCCGGGTAAGTTTTAGAGGACGGGAAAAATTACTAGAATGGACCGACCCAGGGGTTGGGTCGGTCGACCCTTAAGATCAAAAAAAAAAAAAGAAACCCTAAGAGATTTTAGTGGTATTAATGGTACCCCATTAAGAGGGCAATGATGATTATGAATATAAAGACCTAAGGGACTAAGTTAAGTATAAACTTAAATGATTAAGGTTAAGTATGTAAGATTAAGTTGTAAAACTTAAGAGGTGTTAGGTGGGAATCATTAAGGGTTAAGTAAGTTAAATAAGTTAAGTGATGTATAAGCAATTAATAACCTAAAACTGAATGGATGTTTTAGGATTTGAGTATGTGGACTCCGGAGGGAGAGTAAGCAACCGAACGACCAACGGTGAACGGTACAGTTCTTCTTGTGACCTGCTTGCTAACGAGGTGTCCCTCGGCTTGTGTGCTATTTGTTTATGTGTGCCGACTAAACAAGATAGAAAAGCATGCAAACGGAATATTATGTTTATTGTATTGTTGTGTGATGTTTGAAAACTAACAACTTACCGTGAGAACCTACTAACTAACGTTTAGTAAGGAATCGAGTGAGACTAAGGAACACTCCCTAATATTAGTTTGTTTAAAACCGAAAGAGGTTAACCAACAAACATTGTCTTGAGACTTCTACTAACTGGTACTTGGGGGAGTGAGGAATCCGGGACTGACTCCGGTCATGCATGTTAAGGAAAGGGGGTCGGTATCTAAAGCAGATCCGACTTCGCTTAAGGACTTGTCTTCGGACTTGTTGCCTAGGGTCGGTTGCCGGCTCAGCTACATTGGACATATAGTCCAAGGTATGAGGCATTAAGATGGTGCGGTAGGATCTCCTAAATCCTAAATTATAAGATAAGTTGTTTATTCAACCAATGGAGTTAGGGTTGCTTTTGACCCGACAAAAATAAACATTGAGATAAGATACAATCATTTCTATTTAAAGAGTGGTTTGTTTTCTAAGATTAAGATAAGGTTTGAGATAAGTTGTAACCATTTCTATTTAAAGGACGGTTTGTATTCTAAGACTGAGATAAGCTACATCCATTTCTATTTAAGAATGGTTTGTTTTCTAAGACTAAGATAAGGACTAAGATTGAGGAGGTAAGATAAGGTTGGATTGAGAATAAGAGGAAACATAATTTAAGGAGTTAAATAATTGACTCATTAATTGTCTAAGGGAACGCATTTAAGTCGTTCATTGTGTTTGAACTTTGATTGTTCATATTTGGCTTGTTGTTTATTGCACTTCCTATTATGTTGTGCCTCTAATCAACCTCCATGCTATCGACAATTAGTCGTCGTAGCCACGTTAGCTTGGGGGCCATGGGGGGATCGTACCAGCAATTTTGCTGACCCCCTTTGGGGCTCTGTTTTTACTACGCAGGTGAACGTTAGAAGGCGACCATCAAGAGAGTAAGATGGGTAGACGTGTTATGGGTTAAGTGTGGCCTACGAGATGTGCATGTACACTCGTATGGTATTTTGAGTTAGTAAGTTGTATAGGATGTGAGGGGATTGTAAGAATGATATGTATTTGGTTAAGACTTGTAAGTACTAATGTTCGGTATATTCTGTTAGTCAGACCGTGGCAAGGTCCTGGAATGTATTTGAATCCGCTGCAACGTTGTATTTATGGTGATAAGTTTGAGATAACCACGATTGGATTGAGAAGGGGTGTTACAAAAAGTGGTATCAGAGCGTAGTTAAGCTCTGAAGACAAGAATTACCGAACTTAGGAGAATAATGAGGTTGAGATTGAGTTATGGGTTAAGGGTTGAGTGTTAGAGTGAGAGGTGCGTTAGCTAGGACTTCCCGGTGTTTACCGGATATCCATAGTACCTAAGCCCGCCCTCCACATCCCTAACTTTGAATACGGGGAAAAACACCAGAGAGAAGAAAGCCTTCTCTTACTCAGGGAAACTCGATCTGGTGGTTATTAACAGTAAACAATACGAGAAACATCCTGTTGTACAACAGTTTACGAAAACTTGGAGGTTTTTTTAAATGGAGCGAAACAGGCGCTACCAATGGAATTCTATCAGTAAGAGAACGGAAATTACCGGCAACATGGGTCGACATGCTACGCAGTCGAGTTACCCCGCCATACCAATGATAAGAATAGCACTACGAGCGCAATGGATAGGAAAAGATAACGCGACACGAGTACCGGACAGTGGTCCGAGTGAGCATAGCAGGGGGATAATACATCACATGGGAATTAAGACTACCAAAAGGTCCAGTTAGAAACGGGGACTCCAAACCCCATACAATGAGGAAGGTTTCAAACCTGGTCGACATAGCACTGACGATGATAAAAACACGTACAAATTGGATATTTAAATAGGACTACGATGTAGTGCCTAAAGAAGAATTGTTACTCAGAAACCACGATGAATGTGTGGAAACGGGAGCAAGAATTAAGACATAAGTAGAAGAACGAGGGGTTCCCTCAGAAGGAAGAACGCCCTGATAAGTGACAGAACTGTCAAAACAGCAAGGAAACCGCTAAAATGGTCAGTTATCCAAAATGAAGGAACATCCCAGGAGTCCCGAGGACTACCAAAGATATAAAAAGATTAGTTGGAATACCAGTAACAACTACCGACACCCATCTTGCATGGCGCACTTGCCATAGCAAGTGCTACCACGGTTAAGCTACACGGAAAGCTATCATGGCGAGATAGTATGAACGCTACAGTTGTAGTACATTTTAATACCGGACTGTAAATCTATAAGAACGAAAGGATGAAACCTTGGAAGGGCCCGACGACCTGACCATGATGAGTATTAGTGACACACCAATCAGCAGGGAGCTGAACTTGGACGGAATACTAAACGATATAAAATCTTCACAGAGTTACAACCTACGAAATAACAACCGATAGTACGGTAAGAACACCAGACCCGAATCTCAAAGAGAAGAACCTAAGAGATCGCTCAGTAATCCGAGCAAAACAGTACATGTAAGCAATAACATACACGAAATGTATTATAAGATACCATTGAGACTGTTGACACAACGTCTTCCAACGAGAACGGGATAAGACTCCCAGAATCATCACTTAAAAAAATACCTGTAATAAACATTCTTCATTGAAGATGTTGGTAAACCCCGGAAACAGGGATAGAGGGAAGTGAACTAAGTTATAACCTACCAAGGGTTAAGGACATACAATTCCGACGGAGGAAAGCTCAAGAGGACTACCCCCCAGAGCGGGCAAGTCGAGCCTAACAAACTGATGAATGACAGTAGTATTGTTGCCTGACTCATTAACACCCAAGTATGATTAATCATCAACGGGTGGGTAGTCAAACAAGAGTTGAACGAAGCATTGAGATGGAAGCACACGATAACCTGAACAAATATCCAACTTAGACACCGTAAGGCGGAGGCCTAAAACAAACCGGTCCATAATTATTAAAAAAAAAAGCGCAGTCTATGAAATGACAGTATTGTCACAGTGAAATACCCCAAACCTTGATATGTGGTTTAAATATCAAATTATGGTATGTAAAGGCTAAAAAGTGCCTTAGTAACATCAGTGGACAATTTAAAATATAGTAAAGTGCAATAAAGCATTAAGACACAGTTTGAGCAAAAACATGCTCTAAGCTATGAGTGAACTTGGTTAGGACCCAAAGAGCCTACCAAGACTTGATAACATTTAATTATGATTTGATAAGGCTAATAAGTCCTTAGGAAACTTTGGTAGACAATGAAACCAAACAAAACACAAGGTAATACCTTAAAGTCAATATGAGCAAAAATGTGCTCTAAGCTTGGGATAAATGTGTATAAGCCTAATGGTCATACCTATACCTTATTTATATGTTAATGAACATATTAAATCAATTACTAAAGAAAACCAAGCTTGAAAACAAGTTAAAACACAAAATGTGCTTTAAGGAGTCTTAAAGCACGTTTTTGAAAAATTGTCTTGTAAATGAGTTTTGAATGGCTAAATGTCCATCATTACTCTTTAATTAACATGTGTACTATATAGTATCACATTTGGGTGGCCATATTAGTGGGAAAACAAAAATTTCACTTCTATGTGCCTTGTATTTGTGAATAGTAATTTTTACAAGCTAGTATATAACATGTTATGTTAAGTAATTAAATTGACAAACAAAGACTAAAATACCCTTGTATTAATAGGGGGCCGGTTTTTGTAGTGAGGAGTCACCAAGTATGTTAACTTGTTAAGTAAATAAATGTGACTCATAGTTACTATTTGCTTTAAGACTTAAATATCTTCAAAAAGTAAGTTCTATCTTCATTCTCTTCCTTTCCTTCATTTCCCACGGTTCCAAACACCACCACCAACCTCTCTTCTTCATTCTCTCTCGGTAATACCACTACCTCCATTAGAACTCAAGCTTTGACTCTTGTCAAATCTTGCTCTCTGTCCAAATCAAAAACAAACACCACCATTCTCTTAGTTAAGCCAAGCTCTACAATCTGTCTCTTCAAAACTTCAAAACCTCCATTTCGGTGCCAAGAGAAACCACCATGGGAGGAGCTTGAGCTCATCTTTTCACATATTCTTGTTCTCCTTTGCTTCAAGGTAAGGAAACTCAAAGAAAATCCATGTTTCCTCCATGTTTTCATGTTGTCCGAAAATTCACCTCACAATGGTGTATTTATCTTGTTTGTTTTAGCTTCATTTGAATCTTCCAAGGGCTAGGAGGAGTCCTCTCTTGATACTTGTTCAAGTTCTCTTCCAATTCCAAGGTAAAACAATTACCTTAATGTGTTAAAACAATATGTGTAACTAGGGTTTACAATGAGATGAAGCACAATGCTTGAATACTCATTCTATTGTTTGTACAATGTTTGGTAGTGGCAAGGAACCAAATGCCCTACCGGTTTTACAAGGAAACAAGAAAGAAATTTGTGAGGAAAAGAGGTAAACAAACTATCTCAATGTAGTTTAAATGCCTTAGGAAAATGAGCTTGATTTGCTTGATAAAATACCTAAGGAGCCAATGGTGAGTGACCTAGTAAAATGCTCTCTCAAGGAGACTAGTAAAAGAAATATGTTTTGGTGTATGTATTTGCAGGTCAAAGGCATTATTTATGTGGGAAATTCAGTGTTTAAGGTTATGCAATTTAAGGGCCTAAGAGCCATGTTATTTAAGGGCCTAAGTGCCAAGCAATTTAAGTTATGCACTATATTGTGATGTAGTGCTTAATGTGTGAAGTTTGTGTATAAAATGTGTTTGATGGATTTTAGGTGTTTTGAATGAAATAAGGTAAAAACCTAAGTGTTTGGATGTGGGTATATACTAGAGAAGCTATGCCAAATTTGGGAAAATGTGTAAGAAGTTCTAAGTGTTTTAAGTGAGTTTTGGTGAACTAGGAAGTATTAAAGGTGAATGAATGTTTACTTGAGAAGAAAACATGTATTAAGGTGATTTAGAGTGATGCAAGGATTTAGGTGTTGTCTTGGAAGTTCTAGGAATTCAATGGGTGTTTGTGATGTATTAAAGTCTTGGAGAAGTTGTTTAAGGTTTAGGTAAGGTTGGTGTTCAAGGAATAAGTGATGTTTAGGTATGATGTGAAAAAGGAGATTTAGTTAGTAAGAAAGGAATTTGAGAGATGATGATAAGGTGTAGAGGAAACACCTTGGTTTGTGGTCATTATAGGTGAAATGCCACCTAGAAATCATAAGGAGAAAACATTGTAAGTGTTAGGAATTTTGTGGAGATATAAGTAAAGGTTTAAGGAATTAGGAAAAATAGTTTTGTGAGTGTTTAAGAATATCTTAAGGGTGTGTTTGAAGTGCCAAATGATGTTAGAACACATTAAGAGGCCTTAGGAGAAGTTTGGTGAAGAATTGACAAAGTTTGGGTAAGTTTAGGAGGCGACCGACCCAGGGGCCGACCCAGTTTTTGGGTCGGTCGAGCCTCTGTAAATGTTAGGAATGTGTTCGGTAATGGTCCGACCCAAAAGGGTGGGTCGGACATGGGTCGGTCGGTCAAGTTTCAAAGGAAGGAAAATGTTCGCACATGGACCGACCCAGAATGGTGGGTCGGACGTGGGTCGGACGGGCATGTTTGTAAGGAAGTAAAAGGGTTCTGTAATGGACCGACCCAGCTGTGGGTCGGTCGGTGGGTCGGTCGGACCAAAAACATGGTTTAAGGTTATGAAATGATATGTGATGATGGGGATTGGTAGGTAATGATGTTATAAGGATGTTAAGGACATGTTAGGGGAGTTTTAATGACACCTAAGTGGGTTAAAAGTTGTATTAAATGTGAGAGTAAAACAAGTTAAAAATGTTAAGTTATGTAACTAAGTTAACGGGGAAAAATTAAGCATTGACATTAAATGATCAAGCAAACCCCGATGTTAATAAAAACACATGTGATGTTAACAGTTGTTCGAGATTGCTCGAGGAACATAAGTGGACGGGTAAGTGGACTCCGGTGACAGGTATGGTTTTCTTGCAACCTGCGTCCTACCGGATTACACCGGCTTGTATGCCAATGTGTTTTTCTGTATGTTTGCCACGTTGTAAGATTAAACATGTAATGAGTTTACAGTAATTCATTTATGTGGCGTGTTCAACTCCGATACCATTTAACCTCGCAGTGTTAACCTTAGTTAACTGAGTCTAGGATCACATGAGAGTTCGGTATTCGGAGTAAACGACCCGAACCATGGGACGTACTAACCACGGCTATGCGTGTGTTAATTGTGTGTTATGTGTATGTGAATGTAGGGATCTCCCTTGTATGTTTAACCCAGTTGTAATACTGTTGAGTTGTTATGTGACAGGCTCCATAGTGGGGTTCTAAGTATTGTCTAAAGTAAGTATGTACTAACAGTAGTGAGGAATCCGGTTTGGCCGGTCGCGCGTTGTTTGGGAGAGGGTATCCTTCCTAGCCTTACCCTTCTCTTTGTTATGGTTGTTTCCCTCACGGGTTATGATCTCCCATTAGCTTACTCCAAAGCTTGGCTATTCTGACTTATGATCGGTTTAGGGGGAACATGTGTTTGTGTGGTGTGTTCGGGCCTCCAAACCCGAACCGCCTTAACTTAAGTTACTCGTCCAACTATTAGGACGGTAATGAGTGTTGTTGTTGTATAACGAGCTTATCATGAGACTGGCAACATTCTCTAGGCTCACCAGTGTGTAAACGATGTTTGGGTCGGTTCCTAAGAGAACCGCCCGTTATGTATGTGTTTTGTTGTGATGCAATATCATTGCGGTGTTATGTTGTGTACGTAGAAACGTGCAAAGTGTTGTTAAGTGTTGTATGTAGTGTGTTGTAGGTTGTATAATGTGGAGTGTGTTGTATAATGTGTAGTGTGTGGATCATGGATATGATTCCCAGTTTGTGATAAGAGACGTTTAAGGATAACCCGATTTAAGGGTATGTGTCGTCTATTAAGGAAGTAGCTCCATTGGAGGAGAAACACTCTAGGGATGATGAATACCATGAGTGACTTATTAAGTAGGATGTATTATCCGTTGTTGAGCCCATTGAGGCGAAATGTTAAGTGGTGTGTTTATTGTCACATGCATGATTTAAATATAATCAACCGCATGCTAAGACGACAATTAGTTGTGCGTGGCCCG
This sequence comes from Limonium bicolor, assembly GCA_023374045.1. Taxonomy (NCBI): domain Eukaryota; kingdom Viridiplantae; phylum Streptophyta; class Magnoliopsida; order Caryophyllales; family Plumbaginaceae; genus Limonium; species Limonium bicolor. The sequence continues at coordinate 230,586,802 of CM041776.1, forward strand.
GTAGCATGTGGGCTGCGGGATTACCATACCAGCAAAGGTGCTGAGCCCCTTGGGGCCACCCCTTTCTCTTCTTTTCCTATTTCAGGTACGAAGTGCTGGAAGCCGTTCGAGAGTAGGACGGGTAGTCATTGTACATGGGTAAACTTTTAAGTGTATGTATACAGTAGGTGTAGTAAGACCGAAATTGTTGTCGGCAACAGTTTATAATACTCGGTATAGTTGTTAAGGTGTATATTGTTGTTGTTGTTAATGGAAAGGGATACTAATGTATAGTTGCTCGGGAATTTAGCCCATCAGACCGGTACATTGTGTATGTATTAGCCTTGTTAGCCACGTGGGTGGCTAACGGCGTGTAACACCAACAAGTTAAGTAATGTGATGAGGTTGTTCTTCCGCTGCAGTTTGTTGTAAGTATGTAAATGTTGGATGGGGTGTTACAAAAAGTGGTATCAGAGCGAAGTATCGCTCTGATGACTGAATTACCGAGCTTAGGAAGTACCGAGTTAGGATTTAAGTACTTTGGGTTAAGGGTTGAGTGATAGCGTGAGAGATACGCTAGTTAGGAACTACCAGTGACTACTGGAAACCTACAATATCCATCCCACCCTCCACAATCCCTGTATATAACTTGGGGAAACAACGCCAGAGAGATGGAAGTCCTCTCTTACTCGGGAATACCCGATCTGGCTGTTATTAAATACCTTAGGGTACGGAGAACCTGTCATACGGTAGATCCCGAAAACTGGGAATCCCGGAGACGGTCTCCATCTAAAATGTTAACCGCATTTCATAGCAATGAATGAAGGATCTTGTGTATTGGAGAATAGAATTTCCGGCAACCTGGGTCGACATGCAGAGCAGTCGAGAATAACCAGCTTGCAACGCACCTACCGTGCAACAGGCAAGAAATGGATTAATAACACCCGAGACAAGTGTCTACGGAACCACAGTTGATAAATAATACACCAACGGTATACCAACCGACAAAGAACTACAACGTAGTGCCCAAACAAGAGACAAGTCTCAGTAACCACGACAATGCGTGGAACGGGCTATAAGGAGGATACAATACTAGAAAAAGGGGTCTCCCAGAATGGGAAACACCCTAGTTGATGATTATCATGTGAGACAGTGAGAAGTCACCTAGAGAGTTATTATCAAGACAGTAAGATCAGTGAGGGCCAACAAGGCCACTGATGACAGTGCGGGTAAAAACAATACCACAACCGGTATGTGTTAAACCGATAGCCAGTTAGCATGGCGCACTTGCCATAGCAAGTGCTGCTATAACAGGGCTGTTCGGGAAATTTATAACCACTACGAAGTACTTGGAAAAGTACAATAAGTTAAATGTGATTGTCATAACAGTGGAAGGGCTGTTAGCCTAACCTCTGTAATTGTAAGTACACCAGTCAGCAAGAAGCTAGACTTGGTTAAGGTAAGAAGATGTTGTGAAACCATGAAAATTTTTTTCAACCCAGATTTTTCAAACCCTTTCTTTTCAAAACCAGATTTCTTTCAAACCAACACTTCTTCCAACCTTCTTTTAAACCAAACCAGTAAAACCAAGGACAGTTGACAAGGATACAACAATGGATAAACTTTCCCTCGATTAAGTTCGGGAAGCAAGGAATGAATATTGTCACGGGACAATATAAGGGAGTTGACAACAGAATACTTCACCTAGGCGTGTGACGGACACTACAAGTGTACCAACTGTGTTGTGGGACGACCGCACTCCGATAGGAGCATGTGGGCCTGACAGACCTACTTATAGGTTAGTTGGGTAAGTAGCAATGTATCAGTATGATACCCCATATATGTATACGAGTAGAGTCCGAAACACGGGAAGTAGTCGACTCCGTCTACGGTCAGCAGTATAAATCAACAGAGCTAGGATTACAAGGAAGTTGAAGTAAGGAACTCAGTTAAGTTAACAAGACTAAAAGGATTAGTGAACTCCTTTCAAGGAAATGTTTAAGAGTTAGGAAGTGCGAGGGCACAAACTGTTATGAAAGACACCACATATGTCTTAAAGATCTTAGGGATAATCTTAAGTGTATAGAATGGATCAGCGCGACACCACCAGCAGGCAATGAGGACACATTAAATGTGCAATGAACGGGATGAAATTCCCAGAATGAGTACCTACACTACCAGGAAATGTTAATCTTCACAGAAGAAGATAATAACCAGTAAAGAACGCGAAAGGCGTAGCTAACGGAATGTACCAATAAGTGTGAGCCAAATGTAAAGCATAACTTAACAACACCCAGGAGCAATCCTTGAAGGGTGTTCACATCAACAATTGTTGAATGAAATGCATGACAGAAGCACAAGGGTTGAAACTAACACACAGTTTAGACATAAGTTGTCAGGAGACGGACTGACAAACCTAAGGGGCATCCCATGAAAGGAAACGTGATGCAACGACCTTGTAAGTAGTCATACAAAGTACATGTGTGTGGACAGCCTATAATGAGCCCAGCTCAAGGCAAATAAGGCTTATAAGCCATAAGCAAGATATATATATAAATTCGATTGATGGTAGAAGTTTATGTTGTATAAGTGAATAGAGTGGTAAACGAACCACTGCATTAAGAGTGGGGATACCTCTCGATATTGTGACACCGCAGGAGCGGTAGTTATGTGAATCAAGTTCAAGAAATATGTTAAGGATTGACCATGTTGTTATTGAAAGAGAAATTAGCTTAGTAGTATGTGTATAAAGTGAAACACCGAGCTGAATAATGCCGGCTTGTGACTCGAATGATCGATGCTCAAGGAGCATTCAGTGGTCATCCAAATGAGGGATGAACCATAATATGAATAATGTAAATTATGTGTGGAAGTTGAGGTGACAGTAGATACGATATAAGCTGATGTTATACAGGGAGTAGAGCACGGTGCGCAACAAGCGACCGTTGTATAGTGTTGTTAAACGAAAATGTAACAGATGACCAGTTATGAGTTAAACTCAGTGGAGATGCAAGATAAGTGATGTTAAACAGACTGAGCAATAAGCCAGTGGTAGGTACTGTGTGATGAGGAACTCAGTGTGAATTCCATGGCGAATCGCATAAGGGATTTACTGTCAGAGTTTACGCCTCTGCACTCTGTATGACTGAGTGTTTTGGTATTGCACTTGCGCAGTAATGATCGAATGAGATAGCTAGGAATTGGAAACATGTTGATTGTGGACAATAATGTTATAATGGCCGATGCATAGGAAATGCAAGGCCGCACCAATAAAAGAGTACTTGTACAAAACCGAATGTGGGACATGATTAACAGTAAGTGACTACAGTAGCACTAACTGCCAAATATCGGTATGGAATATACCCCAAATGTTGTAAATAGCTGAGAGAGCACTACACACTAGGTAGTAGCTCAATCTCAACCGACAGTAAGTCGGAAGAAGAAAAGTCAATCATTGTGAAATACATAGTGTATACACAGTAAATTGTATGAAAGTGTATAACTCACCGAATCCGCTAACGGTAAGAGATACCACGCGTCGGTTGAGAAACCATTGTTACCAAGATGAAGGTGACAATGGGGATGTACAATACAGTAAGAATAACAAAAGGGAGCAATTAAGCTCTACAGTTATTAAGTTTCGCAGCAGAAACTAGTGAACCAGTGATTCAAATGTACAATGTAACATGGTGAACATGAGTGAATGGCTAATTATTAACGCCTAGAAGCCTCACAGGCCAGACCGAAACCAACTAAGAGTTAAACAAACTCCAATGAGAATTCTTGGTTTAGGAAACTAAACGCCAATATGGTTAAGATCCTCTAATCAGAATCCATTGTGTAATAGACCGCGTGGAAGTTAAACACTTCACGACGGCAGAACATTTAAGCCAATGTTTAGTGATTGATTACGTGGGCGTAATCCCTTTTAAGGGGGGTAGAGCGCAAAACCACTTGGTGTATATTACCGTACAAGTGTACGTAGTGTATGTGACTCATATTGTGCATAGCACAAAAATTATTGTTGTTTTGATGATTGGTGTGTGTGTTACGTAAACATACACATTCATTCATGGTTTAATTGTGGTAATTGCGCACAGAAGATGCGAATACCATTGTGATAAGTGTGTGTGTTTGTTAACAGTTGTGTGTGATTGTACAAGTGTGGGGAGTAGATAAACTCCCGGGGGAACAAAAGCCCCGACAGTGTATAAATGTAAAATCAAGGTGTTGTATTTTGATAAAATATATGTATATATATATATATGTATACTTATAGTGATGCATGAAAGGGCATGATACCGACATAGAACCTAGTGAGAATAAGATTCCCTAGGCAACGGATTAAAGTGAATGGAGGTAACTGATAGACGGAGTTCTATCCTTTGGAGATGTTGTGATCATGACTAGAATGATTCGAAAGATAGAAAATTGGAAATGAGTGACTTACTTGATGCTTGAAAATGAAGTGGGAAGTGGAACTTGATTTGCATGTGATCAAGGGAAGCCGAACACAAATTGGGGTGGAAGGATAGTTCAACACTGATGCTGATCACATCAGGGTTGGATGACTCTTGAAACTCCCTATAAGTGGTCACGAAAACCACGCTAATAAAAAAGCAAAGAGCTTAAGTTGGACTTGGAGTTGTGTGTGTTTTCAAAAGGATTTTAAATTGGTATTTATAAAACGTTGATGGATACTTTACATAATTAAAGTCTTCTTACTTAACCTCACAAGGAAATTTTAAACTTATGTGATTGTTTTAATCTCCTAAAGGCACGGGGACGGAAGGTGTCCATCGCGACCGTGTTCTGCGGGATCACAGTGTATATCAAGGATATTTTTGATTGCTATACATGCTCTGACATGTTGTGTGGTATGTGTAATGAATGTTGTTTTGACTTGGATTTCCTAAAGTGTATACTATCAAGGCCTATGAGTCTAAATGTGTGGTGTTACATAGACCTATGTGTCTAAAGACTGTTATGTTACCAGGACCTATGTGTCCAAATGTTGTTATGTTACCCAAGACCAGTGAGTCAAAGGGGTTGTTATGTATGTGTAAGTGTTGTTAAGATACCCGGACCATAGAGTCCGAGGTTATCATTTGGATATGTTATGTTATGTGTGGATGTGAATGTGTTGCCCGGACCATCAAGTCCGAGGTTGTGATGTAAAGTGTGTTTGGTTAAGGAAGTTTATTTCCAAGTGATTAGTGTTCTAATCTAATGATGTGTGAAAGTGTGAACTTCGAGGACGAAGTTCTTTTAAGGGGGGTAGATTGAAATACCCCAAACCTTGATATGTGGTTTAAATATCAAATTATGGTATGTAAAGGCTAAAAGTGCCTTAGTAACATCAGTGGACAATTTAAAACATAATAAATGCAATAAAGCATTAAGACACAGTTTGAGCAAAAACATGCTCTAAGCTATGAGTGAACTTGGTTAGGACCCAAAGAGCCTACCAAGACTTGATAACATTTAATTATGATTTAATAAGGTAATAAGTCCTTAGGAAACTTTGGTAGACAATGAAACCAAACAAACACAAGGTAATACCTTAAAGTCAATATGAGCAAAAATGTGCTCTAAGCTTGGGATAAATGTGTATAAGACCTAATGGTCATACCTATACCTTATTTATATGTTAATGAACATATTAAATCAATTACTAAAGAAAACCAAGCTTGAAAACAAGTTAAAACACAAAATGTGCTTTAAGGAGTCTTAAAGCACGTTTTTGAAAAATTGTCTTGTAAATGAGTTTTGAATGGCTAAATGTCCATCATTACTCTTTAATTAACATGTGTACTATATAGTATCACATTTGGGTGGCCATATTAGTGGGAAATCAAAAATTTCACTTCTATGTGCCTTGTATTTGTGAATAGTAATTTTTACAAGCTAGTATGTAAATATTTTATGTTAAGTAATTAATTGGTCAAACAAAGACTAAAATACCCTTCCTATATAATGGGGGCGGTTTTTGTAGTGAGGAGTCACCAAGTATGTTAACTTGTTAAGTAAATAAATGTGACTCATAGTTACTATTTGCTTTAAGACTTAATATCTTCAAAAAAGTAAGTTCTATCTTCATCTCCCTTCTTTCCTTCATTTCACACGGTCCAAACACCACTTCCAACCTCTCTTCTTCATCTCTCTCGTAATACCACACCTCCATTAGAACTCACTTTGAACTCTTGTAAATCTTGCTCCTTGTCCAAATCAAAAACAAACACCACCATTCTCTTAGTTAAGCCAAGCTCTACAACTTGTCTCTTCAAAACTTCAAAACCTCCATTTCGGTGCCAAGAAGAAACCACCATGGGAGGAGCTTGAGCTCATCTTTTCACATATTCTTGTTCTCCTTTGCTTCAAGGTAAGGAAACTCAAAGAAAATCCATGTTTCCTCCATGTTTCATGTTGTCCGAAAATTCACCTCACAATGGTGTATTATCTTGTTTGTTTAGCTTCATTTGAATCTTCCAAGGGCTAGGAGGAGTCCTCTCTTGATACTTATTCAAGTCTCTTCCAATTCCAAGGTAAAACAATTACCTAATGTGTTAAAACATATGTGTAACTAGGGTTTACAATGAGATGAAGCTTAATGCTTGAATACTCATTATATTGTTTGTACAATGTTTGTAGTTGGCAAGGAACCAAATGCCCTACCGGTTTACAAGGAAACAAGAAAGAAATTTGTGAGGAAAAGAGGTAAACAAACTATCTCAATGTAGTTTAAATGCCTTAGGAAAATGAGCTTGATTTGCTTGATAAAATACCTAAGGAGCCAATGGTGAGTGACCTAGTAAAATGCTCTCAAGGAGATAGTAAAAGAACATATGTTTTGGTGTATGTATTTGCAGGTCAAAGGCATTATTATGTGGGAAATTCAGTGTTTAAGGTTATGCAATTTAAGGGCCTAAGAGCCATGTATTTAAGGGCCTAAGTGCCAAGCAATTAAGTTATGCACTATATTGTGATGTAGTGCTTAATGTGTGAAGTTTGTGTATAAGAATGTGTTTGATGGATTTTAGGTGTTTTGAATGAAATAAGGTAAAAACCTAAGTGTTTGGATGTGGGTATATACTAGAGAAGCTATGGCCAAATTGGGAAAATGTGTAAGAAGTTCTAAGTGTTTTAAGTGATTTTGGTGAACTAGGAAGTATTAAAGGTGAATGAATGTTTACTTGAGAAGAAAACATGTATAAGGTGATTTAGAGTGATGCAAGGATTTAGGTGTTGTCTTGGAAGTTCTAGGAATTCAATGGGTGTTTGTGAATGTATTAAAGTCTTGGAGAAGTTGTTAAGGTTTAGGTAAGGTTGTGTTCAAGGAATAAGTGATGTTTAGGTATGATGTGAAAAAGAGATTTAGTTAGTAAGAAAGGAAGTTGAGAGATGATGATAAGGTGTAGAGGAAACACCTTGGTATTGTGGTCATTATAGGTGAAATGCCACCTAGAAATCATAAGGAGAAAACATTGTAAGTGTTAGGAATTTTGTGGAGATATAAGTAAAGGTTTAAGGAATTAGGAAAAATAGTTTTGTGAGTGTTTAAGAATATCTTAAGGGTGGTTTGAAGTGCCAAATGATGTTAGAACACATTAAGAGGCCTTAGGAGAAGTTTGGTGAAGAATTGACAAAGTTTGGGAGTTTAGGAGGCGACCGACCCAGGGGCCGACCCAGTTTGGGTCGGTCGAGCCTCTGTAAAATGTTAGGAATGTGTTCGGTAATGGTCCGACCCAAAAGGGTGGGTCGGACATGGGTCGGTCGGTCAAGTTTCAAAGGAAGGAAAAATGTTCGCACATGGACCGACCCAGAATGGTGGGTCGGACGTGGGTCGGACGGGCATGTTTGTAAGGAAGTAAAGGGTTCTGTAATGGACCGACCCAGCTGTGGGTCGGTCGGTGGGTCGGTCGGACCAAAAACATGGTTTAAGGTTATGAAATGATATGTGATGATGGGGATTGGTAGGTAATGATGTTATAAGGATGTTAAGGACATGTTAGGGGAGTTTAATGACACCTAGTGGGTTAAAAGTTGTATTAAAATGTGAGAGTAAAACAAGTTAAAAATGTTAAGTTATGTAACTAAGTTAACGGGGAAAATTAAGCATTGACATTAAATGATCAAGCAAACCCCGATGTTAATAAAAAACACATGTGATGTAACAGTTGTTCGAGAATTGCTCGAGGAACATAAATGGACGGATAAGTGGACTCCGGGACAGGTATGGTTTTCTTGCAACCGCGTCCTACCGGATTACACCGGCTTGTATGCCAATGTGTTTTTCTGTATGTTTGCCACGTTGTAAGATTAAACATGTAATGAGTTTACAGTAATTCATATATGTGGCGTGTTCAACTCCGATACCATTTAACCTCGAAAGTGTTAACCTTAGTTAACTGAGTCTAGGATCACATGAGAGTTCGGTATTCGGAGTAAACGACCCGAACCATGGGACGTACTAACCACGGCTATGCGTGTGTTAATTGTGTGTTATGGTTGTGAATGTAGGGATCTCCCTTGTATGTTTAACCCAGTTGTAATACTGTTTGAGTTGTTATGTGACAGGCTCCATAGTGGGGTTCTAAGTATTGTCTAAGTAAGTATGTACTAACAGTAGTGAGGAATCCGGTTTGGCCGGCGCGTTGTTTGGGAGAGGGTATCCTTCCTAGCCTTACCCTTCTCTTTGTTATGGTTGTTTCCCTCACGGGTTATGATCTCCCATTAGCTTACTCCAAAGCTTACCTATTCTGACTTATGATCGGTTTAGGGGGACCTGTGTTTGTGTGGTGTGTAGGGCCTCCAAACCCGAACCGCCTTAACTTAAGTTACTCGTCCAACTATTAGGACGGTAATGAGTGTTGTGTTGTATAACGAGCTTATCATGAGACTGGCAACATCTCTAGGCTCACCAGTGTATGACGATGTTTGGGTGGTTCCTAGAGCGAACCATTCCCGTTATGTTATGTGTTTTGTTGTGATGCAATATCATTGCGGGTTATGTTGTGTACGTAGAACGTGCAAGTGTTGTTAAGTGTTGTATGTAGTGTATGTTGTAGGTTGTATAATGTGGAGTGTGTTGTATAATGTGTGTGTGTGGATCATGGATATGATTCCAGTTTGTGATAAGAGACGTTTAAGGATAACCCGATTTAAGGGTATGTGTCGTCTATTAAGGAAGTAGCTCCATTAGAGGAGGAACACTCTAGGGATAATGAATACCAAGAGTGACTTATTAAGTAGGATTATTATCCGTTGTTGAGCCCATTGAGGCGAAATGTTAAGTGTGTGTGTTTATTGTCACATGCATGATTTAAATATAATCAACCGCATGCTAAGACGACAATTAGTTGTGCGTGGCCGGTAGCATGTGGGCTGCGGATTACCATACCAGCAAAGGTGCTGAGCCCTTGGGCCACCCCTTTCTCTTCTTTTCCTATTTCAGGTACGAAGTGCTGGAAGCCGTTCGAGAGTAGGACGGGTAGTCATTGTACATGGGTAAACTTAAGTGTATGTATACAGTAGGTGTAGTAAGACCGAAATTGTTGTCGGCCACAGGTTATAAAAATACTCGGTATAGTTGTTAAGGTGTATATGTTGTTGTGTTAATGGAAAGGGATACTAAGTAAGTTGCTCGGGAATTTTTTAGCCCATCAGACCGGTACATTGTGTATGTATTAGCCTTGTTAGCCACGTGGGTGGCTAACGGCGTGTAACACAACAAGTTAAGTAATGTGATGAGGTATAATTCCGCTGCAGTTTGTTGTAAGTATGTAAATGTTGGATGGGGTGTTACACACAGACACTAAAGTAACTTAGATCATCTGAATAAACTTCCAGAGCAGGGAAGCAGGAGGCACCACTTGCCATGAGACCCTGGTACTACATTTAACATGTACCTGACGGTGGATAGTAGTTCAAAGAACCCGAAATGTATGGAGAGACCTACGGATGAGTAAGAGTACCAAAATGAACTGAGACGTTAAGCACTAAGAGCCTACGAGCCAAGGAGATTAACCACATCAGAGCCCGAGCGCAGTAAGTTGTAAAAGAGCTTATTCAAGGCATGAATGAAGGAACTATAACGTGTAGATGTGAACGGTTACAACCTATAACTTAGATGTGGAAAATATTGCCAGGAAAAGGCACCAATGAGAATAATGAGATAGTACATTGGCAGGGGTGGAGAACGAACCATGCCTTTTAGGGTGGGGATACCTCTCCTTGTTGTGAGGCCATGAGTGGGAATAAACCCCTCAAAAAGGGCTTTCACTTATTAGAGATGTAAATACACTTTTGTTAGAGAATGAAAACTGTAAACTTTGAGATTACCTTAGAACACACCAGATACACTTGAGTAATAAGAAAGGCTGCAGAGACAGACCTCATATCCAACACCCGGGATTTAAGAATCAGTAATCGTCAGAGATAAACACTATGAGTGCACGGTATGGCACGTCAGGTGACCAACGCTCAGAAGAGCTTGTGATTCAACGGATGACTTGTTCAGTAACCGTTTAATTACATGGTAAATAACAACATGAAGGATGAAGAACTTGAGGGAGATTTACCTACATACGAAATCGAAATGAAGCGAAACACCTTCATTTAAGGGATAACAAAATTACAACACGGTACGACAACCGCCATACACCGAAATTAAAGAACTCCCAGTGTGTTTACACCAAGAAGGAATTGGGTATAAGATAAGACATTAGAATAAACAATTGAGCAACTGCACCATCAATGGACAGTGGAATAAGGTAAACTGCCACGGTAGTAGAGGTCTTGAGGACAATACATATATAAGTGGATTAAGTCATGTGTGCGCAGTGAAGCGACCATTATGAATAAGCCGTCAATATTGACACTGAGGCAATTAGATTTATGAGCTAAGACCGACATAAGTAAGGAAATAAGATGGAAGACGAACTGTGCATTGATGCCAGTAGTCTAGGCCTGGTGAGGTAAGATTCACAGGATGCATGCTGTCCACTCTTAAGAACTGAAGCGCAATCCTAGTAGATCAAAATATGAGAAACAAGAAAAGAGGCTCTATGGAAAGAGACCCCAGTTACTAAGAGATCGAGTCAGCAAGGAATATAGAAAGGAGCTAGAGCATACCATACCCAAGAACACAATAAATGGATTTCCTTGATTAAGTTCAAGAAGAGCAATAAGTGTTATTATGGAACGATTGTAAGAGAGATCGACAACAGAATACTTCTAATTATCAATAGCTGAACGTGTGACGGACACTACGAGTTTACTAAAACAAGATGTGGGACGACTGCACCCCACAGGGGCTTGCAGGCCTGACAGATTCATTTATGAGTTTGTCGGGTAAGTAGTAATGTACCAGTATGGTACCCCACCCATGTAGAGATGAGTGGTGTAAGGAGCACGGGAAAGTAGTCGACTCCGTACCATGGACAACGACGCAAGATCAGACAAGAGCAGTTACTACCGCAAACAGTCGAAGAGAGGAATCAGTTGAACCAACAACACAAAGGAATCAGAGAACAAATAATTAAGGACTGTGAGTGCGAAGAGCACGAATTATTAAGTACATACATGGATATGTCTTAAGACGTAAGAGATTAAACTGTAAGGTGCAATAAGCACTAAATAGTAGTTTGAGATCAAGAATCATCCTCAGACCGAAGGTCAGATGGAAAGAACGATTTACACACTTGAGAAAACACTAAGTGTATGAACATTAGATCTTTAGAGAGAATGGATAGACGAGTTTACAACTCATTAAGGCCGGTTATATATAAAGATAACATGTGTCCACTGAGAGACAATATTCCTAAACTGTAAGGAGACAGAAGGATATACAATACTATGAATGATAAGAAAGGCAGTTAAGCCTGGATTATCAGAGTCGCTTAGCGGAAGCTAGCAGACCAGTACTTTTGAGATTAGACCAAACTAAGTTAAGAAACGGTAATAAGTACCGTTAAGAATCCTCAATACAGAGACTAAGCCATAACATAGTTATGACCCTCTGACCGAATTATAAGTGAGATAGATGACATGGAAGCTAAAATACTTGGTGAGAATTAGACATCTTGAACCTATGTTCAGGATGATATAATGTTGATTACGCGGGCGTAATCCATTTTAAGGGGGGTAGAGCGAAAACCGCTTAGCGTATGTTTAGGTACTTAGTACATAACTACGGTGTGCATAGCACAAAAGAATTTGAGAATCTGTTTTACATAACATTTTGAGATATAAATCATGGTTATTGCACACAGAAGATGTGAATACCATACATATTAAGTACCTATCTTGTTAACTCCGGTGTGAGTTCAAGTTAAGAGAACTACTCGAAGAGGATTAAGGAGACTTAAGGAATATGGAATGTATGGGATATGGGTCCGTATGAAACACACGTGAGATAAGAATAAGATAACTATGAGATAGGAATATGTAAATGCTATGAAGTATAAGATGATGAGAATTGGTATGAGACTGATATAGAAACTTAGGGGAATTAAGTCCTGAGGTAAGTATAAGAGATGAATTGGGAGATGATGATGGACTGAGTCCACACCTTGGAGATTATTGATACGATTAGAAAGACTAAAAAGATAGAAAATTGGACATGAGGTGATTATTTGATGTTTTGAAATTGACGTGGGAGGGGAACTTGATTTTCTAGGTGATCAAGGGAAGCTAAACACAAATTGGGGTGGAGGGATAGTTCAACACTGATGCTGATCACACCAGGGTTGGATGATTCCTGAAACCCCTACCAGTGGTCACAATTAAATCACGCTAAGGATAGAGGAGTTAGGATAAAATGAAATTGGAGTTGATTGTATTTTCAATTAGAGGAATTATTCCTCACATGACCTCGTAAAAAGGATTTCCATTTTACTGAGTCTCGCCCATGAAGTCGAGGACGTATGAGCCTTTGTCTTCGGACCGGTGACATGGGGAGAATAGAGTGTTTTTGTATTCTGGCCCATGGTGGCGTGGACGAATGTGCCTTTGTCTACGGACCGTTGACATGGGAGAATACGATGAAAATTAAGTGATTGTTTTAATCATCAAAAGGAACAAAGAGAATTTTGAGTGCTATACATGCTTAAGCATGTTGTGTGATATTCGAGTATAAGAATATGACAGACCTAATGATTCAATGAGTTTAAGTACATATAATTGTGATCTATATGATCCATGGAATGAGGTAAGACATGTATTCTAATAAGATAAGAAGCATGGGAACTTTGGGGAAAAAGTTCTTTTAAGGGGGGTAGATTGAAATACCCCACCTAAGTATGCTAAGTAAACATCAATTTATGAGTTAATAAGGCTAGAACATGCCTTAGAAAGATTGGTAGACAATTTAAACCAAGGAAAACACAAGAAAATGCCTTAAGGGCAATTTAGGCAAAAATGTGCTCTAAGCTTGGAGTGACTTTGATTAGCACCCAAATACCATTATAAGACTTTATTAACATGCTAATGGACATGTTAAATCAATTACCAAAGAAAACCAAGCTCAAAACCAAGCTTAAACACAAAATGTGCTTTAAGACTCCTTAAAGCACCTTTTTGAGAAATTGTCAAAGAAATGGGTTTTGAGTGGCTAAATGCCTATTATTACATCTTAATCAACATGTGTGCTAATTAGTATCACATTAGGAAGCCTAAATCAATGGGAAACCAAACATTTACAAATTTGTGCACTAATTATGAATAGTGCCCAAATAGTAACAATTTAAGTAATAAACTCTCTTAAAGGTTAGTGGTATTGTTAGCACTCATGAGAGTCATTGTATTGATTAGAACATTGGCAAGGGATTAAGTGGTGGCCTAGATTCATTCAAGGAAAGCCCTGAAGGGAAGTTAGATAAGCTTGGAAAAAACAAGGTAAATTGCTTACCTAATGGTGGTTTAAGGTTTTAAGGGATGAGATTTAGATAAGTACTAATGTAGCTTAAAGCTTAATTATGTAATGTGTTATTATATAACCTAGGAAAAAGAATTTAAACAAGCTTATGAACTTGTGATTAAGGAGCCAATGGAAATGAGTTAGTAAGATAAGCTTAAGGTGAATTAAAAGAACACTTATTTGCTGTGGGAGCATTGTTGTGTGTATTTGCAGGTTGAAAGCTTTTATATGTGGGAAATTTAGTGTTTAAGTTTAAGTCATTTAAGGGCCTAAGAGCCATGTCATTTAAGAGCCTTAGTGCTATGCAATTTAAGATTATTGCTTTATATTGAGTTTGTTGTGAATGAGTTGATTTGGGTGAGAAAATATGATGAGAAAGGATATAATGTGTGTGAGAGGATGGAATGAGAAAAACAATGCATTTGGACATCATAATACTAGAGAAGCTATGGCGAATTCAAGTAGAAAACAAAGTGTTTAAGTGATTGTGGTGAATTAATATGACCTAGGATTTACTAGGGATCATTCAAAAGGAATTTGAGTGGAGATGAGTTAACTAAGGAGTTCTTGAGGTTTAGAATGACCTAGAGTTGTCTAGGAGGAATTAGAGGATAGGTGGGTGTATTAAACACACCAAAATCATGTTATGAGGAATGATAAGATTTGAGCAAAGATCTGGAGGAGGGTTACAATGCTTAAGATGATTTAGGTATGAACTTGAGTATAACCATGAGAATTTTGGGGAAACTTGTGTAAGTGGTGAAGATGCTAGTGTGATTAATAAGGTTCTAGTTTTGATGGTAATGAGTGGGCTTGGGTAATGGAAGAGAAAATTGAAAGAGAATGTTGTGAATTGTCAAGGAAAATGACTAGGAATGTATAAGGGTGTTTAACCATGAGCATGGTGAGAAAGTTGAATAAAAGAGGTGGAAATGTCTAAGGAGGGTGAAGCTTGGCTAAGGTAAATGAAGAATAATGTTAAGGTGCTAAGAGGAGGGGAAGAAATGTGTAGGTATGTTCAAGAGTTTAGGAGTGGTGTGTAACAAATGAAAAGAGAGAGATTTGTGCATGGAGATGCAAGATAAGTTTGGAAAGTTAGTAAAGTACAGATGGAGGAATGACAATGTTTGAGGAGTATTTAAGATGGTTGTGATGAAACATAATGGTTATTTGAGGTCTTAGGCAAAATCACAAGTGTTAGGTGTAAGAATTTTGTAAAAAATTGAGTGACAAGTTTTGATGATGATTAAGGAAGGTTTAGTACTTGTTTAAGGTGGGAATAGGTACAAATGGTGTTAGAACATGTTAGGATATATTGAGGAACTTATGGAAGAGGTTGGTATTGGAAGAGCAATTAAGGAGGAAATCTGTAGTGGGCCGACCCAGGGGCCGACCCAGTTCTGGGTCGGTCGGGCTGTTTATAGCTAGCCAAATCTCTCTGGAATGGACCGACCCATAAGGTTTTTGGTCGGTCTGGACAGTCTGGGTCGGTCAGGTGAGGTTTAGAAAGCGGGAAAATTTCTGGAATGGACAGACCCATAAGGTTTTGGTCGGTCGGGCTGGCCTTGGGTCGGTCGGTAAGTTTTAGAGGACGGGAAAAATTACTGGAATGGACCGACCCAGGGGTTGGTCTGTCGGTGGGTCGGTTGACCCTTAAGATAAAAAAAAAGAAACCCTAAGAGAGGTTTAGTGGTATTAATGGTACCCCATTAAGAGGGCAATGATGATTAGGAATATAAAGACCTAAGGGACTAAGTTAAGTATAAACTTAAATGTTTAAGGTTAAGTATGTAAGATTAAGTTATAAAACTTAAGAGGTGTTAGATGAGAATCATTAAGGGTTAAGTAAGTTAAATAAGTTAAGTGATGTATAAGCAATTATAACCTAAAACTGAATGGATGTCTTAGGATTTGAGTATGTGGACTCCGGAGGAGAGTAAGCAACCGAACGACCAACGGTGAACGGTACAGTTCTTCTGTGACCTGCTTGCTAACGAGGTGTCCCTCGGCTTGTGTGCTATTTGTTTATGTGTGTCGACTAAACAAGATAAAGCATGCAACCGGAATATTATGTTTATTGTATTGTTGAGTGATGTTTGAAAACTAACACAACTACCGTGAGAACCTACTAACTAACTAACGTTTAGTAAGGAATCGAGTGAGACTAAGGAACACTCCCTAATATTAGTTTGTTTAAAACGAAAGAGGTTAACCAACAAACATTGTCTTGAGACTTCTACTAACTAGTACTTGGGGGGAGTGAGGTATCCGGGACTGACTCCGGTCATGCATGTTAAGGAAAGGGGTCAGTATCTAAAGCAGATCCGACTTCCGCTTAAGGACTTGTCTTCGGACTTGTTGCCTATGGTCGGTTGCCGGCTCAGCTACATTGGACATACAGTCCAAGGTATGAGGCATTAAGATGGTGTGCGGAGGATCACCTAAATCCTAAATTATAAGATAAGTTGTTTATTCAACCAATGGAGTTAGGGTTGCTTTTGACCCAACAAAAATAACATTGAGATAAGATACAATCATTTCTATTTAAAGAGTGGTTTGTTTTCTAAGATTAAGATAAGGTTTGAGATAAGTTGCAGCCATTTCTATTTAAGGACGGTTTGTATTCTAAGACTGAGATAAGCTACATCCATTTCTATTTAAAGAATGGTTTGTTTTCTAAGACTAAGATAAGGACTAAGATTGAGGTAAGATAAGGTTGGATTGAGAATAAGAGGAACATAATTTAAGGAGTTAAATAATTGACTCATTAATTGTCTAAGGGAACGCATTTAAGTCGTTCATGTGTTTTGAACTTTGATTGTTCTATTTGGCTTGTTGTTATTGCACTTCTATTATGTTGTACCTCTAATCAACCTCCATGCTATCGACAATTAGTCATCGTAGCCACGTTAGCTTAGGGGCCATGAGGGGATCGTACCAGCAATTTTACTGACCCCCTTTGGGGGCTGTTTTTACTACGCAGGTGAACGTCAGAAGGCGACCGTCAAGAGAGTAAGATGGGTAGACGTGTTACGGGTTAAGTGTG
The DNA here is from genome assembly GCA_023374045.1 of Limonium bicolor. Lineage (NCBI taxonomy): Eukaryota > Viridiplantae > Streptophyta > Magnoliopsida > Caryophyllales > Plumbaginaceae > Limonium > Limonium bicolor. The sequence continues at coordinate 230,603,745 of CM041776.1, forward strand.
GCCTACGAGATGTGCATGTACACTCGTATGGTATTTTGAGTTAGTAAGTTGTATAGGATGTGAGGGGATTGTAAGAATGATATGTATTTGGTTAAGACTTGTAAGTACTAATGTTCGGTATTCTGTTAGTCAGACCGTGGCAAGGTCCTGGAATGTATTTGAATCCGCTGCAACGTTGTATTTATGGTGATAAGTTTGGGATACCACGATTGGACTGAGATGGGTGTTACAGAAATCACCCTGCAGGAACCTTTTCAGGTGCTGACCCAGCTGATGCACTAGACCACGTACATCGATTCCTAGTGCACTTGGACTCACTTGGCTTATCACAAGGCCTGGAGGAATATGCCAGACTGAGTCTGTTCCAACACAGCCTATCAGGAGAAGCTTCAAAGTGGTTCCATAGACTACCACCAGGCATCATTACCACCTGGGAGCAGATGACAGATAAATTCTATGAGAAATACATCCCCATCTCCAGGACACGACAGATGATCGCCGATCTGACGGCATTCAAACGGCTAGGTAGTGAGACAATATGCGAGGCGTGGGACCGATTCAAAGAACTACTCCGCCAATGCCCTCACCACAGTCAGAATATCACTTCACTAGCTGAAGGATTCTTCCAAGGGTTAAAAGATGAAATAGAGGCGAGGTGAGAGCTGCCTTAGGAGGGAACCTGCTAGCGAAAAGCGGGGAAGATTTCATAGCAGCAATGGAGTCCTACTGTGAGGAGCTTCGCCAATGGAGCAACAATGGGGGAAGAGTTTCTCAATAGGTCATAGTTCTACCCGAGCTCCGGACCCGATGATGGAACAGATAGCCGCCAAGCAAGCGCAGCTGAAAACCACGATGGGAAGTATGGCAAAAATGCTCGAACAGCTCACCATGGGGCCAACCCCTAGGCAATCTACCAAGAAGGTCTCTACAAGTGCCAATGAAGTCTGCTGCTCTCAGTGTGGGGGCGCACATGAATATGAGGACTGCCCAATGGTAGCCGAGATGAAGCAAACAAGGAGCCCAATGTCATCGGACAATTCAATAACAGACAACCCTGGGTACAGAATCAACACCAAAACCTCAGGTATGGAAATCCGAACAACGCGCTGAACTCACATCAGATGCAGGCCTCAGAGGACGAACCAGGGAGGACCACCCGACTTTGCTAGACCTCAGTATAATCAGTTCAGGCCACAACAGTCTCAAACTCAGCAACCATCATTGAGCTCAAACAATGCCAATTTGAAAGAGATGGTGGATAAGTTGATGGCTTCTCAGGAGCAGCAAACTGTAATCAATCAAGTTTGGCAGCTGGTCAGCAAAAATTAGAGAATGCCATGGTAGAGATGCAGGGAACGATGAGTCAGTTGACTCAGTTCCTCTTACAATAGAGACCTTCTGGATCACTGCCTTCCCAACCAGACCCCAATCCCAAGGAGCAGTTGAAGGAAGTGTCGGTCTCAGAAGCAGTAGTGATTGAGGACTGCGAGGATTCTGGAGAAGTAGTAGCAGTTACCCTAAAGAGTGGAAGGAGCTTAATTAATGACAAAGTGGCGGGGAAGCTATCTGATGAGGAGACCGAGCCCCTTCTAATACTGCTGGTGCACCATCAGGGCATCCTGCCCTCCTGAGGTAGTTCATGAGGAGACCCAGACTCCTATTCCTTCTTCCTCTCATTCAACTGCTATTTAAAATACGAAAGGAAAACATCTGCAAAAGAACTTCCTTTTCAAACCGTCTCAAAGAGCGAGAACTCGATGAGCAAATTTGGAAAATTTGAGATGTCTTTCGTAAGCTGACTATCAATATTCCTCTCATTGATGTGATCAAACAAATCCGGGAGACAGCGCCTCATCAGACCATCAGCACAGACCGAAACAGATAAGGATCCTCCCATATAATGGCGAGTCTCTCTGAAAGGAACTTCTTCCTCTGGTTGTAACTGTAGTCATGTGGAATTAAAACCAGAAACCAGATAGTGTTGCTAAATCCGCATACCATGGTTCATTCACCTTTCAATCTTAAATGCTGTCTCGTCAGGGAAGAACTCATTGATTGGGGACTCCATCATCAGGAAGGTCTAGTCTAGACAGATGATCAACAACTCCATTTTGCTCCCCTTTTTATCTACAACCTCCAAGTTAAAATCTTGAAGAAGCAAAATCCATCGCAGCAGTCTCGGTTTAGAATCATTCTTCTAGAAGAGATATTTCAGTGCTGAATTATCTGTGTGAATGATTACCTTGCTTCCTAAGAAATATGGTCTAAATTATCAAGAGCAAATACCACACAGCAACTCTTGATGCTCTCTCACGTCCATCTCATCTCTTGAATTTAGAGCAATCTTCAAACTCCGTGATATCCCCACACTGTGAGCAACATAAATAAGAGGAAAATGAATCAAATGAACCAGAAGACACCCGCTCCACTGCCCAAAAAGGAGTTTGTCCCATATTAAACCACCTCCCAGATTGGATAATCGACCCTGAATTTCATACTAGGAACATTCGTTGGCCATCAAAAGAAAATTTAGATTAGAACTAAATTAAAGAGAAACAAACTATCAAAAATAAGAAATAACTACAAAACCAAATAAAATAAATAAAGAGAAATAATCATCTATCTAAACGAACAAAAAATAAATAAACTAAGTATAAAATAGAATAAAAATAAAACAAGATAATTAATTTAAATAATTATAAAAACTAAGAACACAACTAAATTAAAATTAAAACCAAACTAATACACATAAAATTAAATTAGAATGGGAAATCAAAACAAGAAAGAAATCAATAACAAAAAAAATAAACAAATGAAACTATAACAAATAAATAAAAATAAATTAAAGTAAAAACAATTGACAACGAAGGCTAAGCACTAGAAAAAGTCAAGTCCCTGACAATGGCGTCATTTTGCAAACAGAGGAAATTGATATACTAAAAACTATGAAATTAACCTATAAAATAATAAATCAAAAAGCCTGTCGGGTTGTAAAAATCTCAGCCACAGTTGTATAGTAAACAGAAACAACCAGGTATCAATCCACGGACTTGAAAAAATAAGCCCAATCCTAGAAACTAGAAATCAAGGGGTTGTTTGTTTTGTTTTGAAGATTTAAATAAAAAAGATAAAATAAACGAACAAAATTAAATAAAACAGGAAAGATGATATGGATGAGCGGAACTCTAGGTTCAGATTATTCTTCACTAGTCAGATTATGTAAACTTCTATAATTTAACAAGAGATATGCATTGGCTAAATTCTTTGACATCTTACCTACATTAAATCCTAATCACATGAAGCTCATCTAGTAGAACACGCAAGATCTAATCAAGATTCTAGCGAAACATACTTAGATGGATTAAACACAAAGAATTATTCAAACTTGAAGAAACCTAATTAATCTAATTCGATTCTCCTAAAAAATTAAAGCACCTAAAGGACAATGTAATCAATCTAAGCTAGTTTCCACAGACAACATATTAATAAGACCATCTTGTTAATCACTGATCTGATCATAACAAGATTCGGAAGCTAATTAACAATTCATGAAATTTATAAGAAAGCACGACTCAAACTTTAATCTGAACAATCCAGAAATAAAATATCTTATCAAAGCAATATAAGTAATTTCATAGTCAACTAGCTATAAATAAATCTCCCAGAATAAATCCTTCCTAGCCTAACATGTTACAAGAAATTACAAACAGAGATAGAAGAGAAATCATCTGGTTGAAAAGACTCCTACTCTTGTTGTGCTTGTCAGTTCTGGAGACTCGCCAGCTTGAGGTTGAAGATGTGAAGATGGGTGGGTGAGATTGAGAGGTGCAAGCCACGTCTGAGGCATCCAGTGTGAATGGTCATGTTCCCGCAACCCTATGTGTCCTGACGAGTGAAACTTGTTTCGGGCCTATATTCTTCATTTGGACTCCGTTTTGCTTCCCATTTGTTGCGTTATGAAGCTTGTGAACTAAAGAATGCAATTCCATGACTTTTATCTACATTTTCACATAAAATCATCGATTCTTATCTAAACTCAAATCATAGGAAAACACATGATAAGTGAGAAATATTTGCCAAACCCCAACGAATAAAAGGAAAATTTAACCCCTTAAAGTCTCTATATTTCACACTTATCACATGAGCGGTGTGAGACAAGACGCAGGTGTGATGCGCACGGTGTGAGACAAGACGCAGGCGTGACGCGTGCGGTGTGAGGCACAAGTCTGAGACTGGCCTTTACAACATGGACCATGTGCGTGAGCCGTCGATGCTGGGTGAACTAGCTGGTTCAAACTGGTTCATTTGGCTTTGACTAGTGAAACTGGCTAGTGCTCCTGATGCATCCTCGATAGGTTGTGGACGTGTCGTTGTTGTAGGTGAACTACTTGATGATTCAGGGAAGTACTTGATAAACTCAAACTAGAAACTCCATTTCAAGTGAGAATTTACAAAAATTCACTCAAACTCCCTCTACCCTACCTACGCACTCTGGGACAGTTAAGGACTTTAACCCTAAGTCCTCTACCCTCTCCTGACAACCGGCTTACGGTTCCCCAACCGTTACTTGACTGGTTAGTCTACCAAATACAACAAGTATTTTGTAACACCCCTACCGCTAATACCGTCATTACCATCCAATAACCTCCTACTTACATACCTTCACAACGGATACTTACTTACACAACGGTGGGTGATACAATGCCGTCAGCTACCCACGTGACTAACAAGGCCTACTACTACTTACAGTATCGGTCTGATGGACCGGAATACCCGAGTACTACACAATTACAATACGTACTCCAATTACCAACCAAGTACTACAATGCTCCATAATACAATACATTACAATACACCGAGTTTATAAGATCCAAATCCAAATACATTAATTCTTTCAAGTTTATACAAACTCATTAAGATTCTAGAATCTACCCATTCTCACAACTACATACTTCCAAATACATATGGTGTACCACTTGGTACACTTCAACATCAGAGGCTACCAGGCTTATAATTCTCTACTATCTACAATTCTTTTCTAGCTATCTAAGCACAGTCATCGGTCTCTTACTGTGACCATAAATGCTCCGGTACCTGTACAATAAAAACAATGCCCCTGGGGCTCAGCTTACACTGCATATGACTTCCGCATACCCCGCGTACTAGCGAGGGTACGCCGACCACTTGGTCGAATACATGCAGTTCATTTTATTAATACATACATACATGCTTCATTTATAATACTACAATACTACATAAGGAATACACATACACTTCAATACATACAAGGAAGACAATACAAGTCAACCAATCATACTTACCTTTACGGAATTATGCTTACACAATACATACACAATACTTGTTAGCTTCTTTTACCCATCCGGGTTAATCGGGTGGAGATTACTCTTTTACTCAGGGTCAATGACTTACACCAGTCAAGACCATTACTCATACATACTTTACTTACTTACTTACTCAAGTACTCAAGTCAAGTCGTAGTGACCTCCGGGCAGGGACTACACCGTCCCACCACCGGGCTTTACTGTGGCTCACTAATCCAGGATGCTACCCATTTAAGGGGTTTGGGCCGTGGAAAAGAATAAAGCCAGGAATCGGATCCAACCTCTTGTGTCTCCTCATCCTCACGCGTGGCCGAAACTATATCGGACTTCTACTCATTCCAATTTACTTAATAATTACGTTAGGAGTTAGGTAGTTAGGAATTAGTAGAAGTCAACCCATCCAAGCCACACAATAATGCACTACTCACATACACAACCATTCAAGGTATAATACAATACACAAGTACACAAGGTACATATACACTTCATCTTCATCCATTCATTTCATGAATTATACAAACTAAATGTTCAAGACAAATATATCAAGAACAATATAAAACAAGCACAAGTAAGTGCAATAAAGTCTGATTCATGCATTTATCTTATTTATGTGATTAAATAAGCACACAAATCGGGGTAACCAGGTTAGGATATAGAGCATGAAGAAATCATACTTTTCACCGTTGATATTGGACTCACTGACTCCCTTCGGTGTTGACTATTCGAATCCTATCACACACATAGAGTTGGGTTGTTAATTATCTATGATTAACCTTACTCATTACTTTCCTAATGTTTCCCAGTTTATACTTACTAACTCATTGTTACTCGAATACATTTACTTATGTCACTTACTTAGAATTACCTCTTAGGCTTGTTCATGGCCTTAATGACCATTAAACATCATTAATCAAGTTCTACTTATCTTACACCATCATTACCATTCACTTCCTTACCTTAAAAGCCATTTTATAAGCTAATTTTTAAGAATTTGGGTTGGTCCGGGACTTTGTCCGGATCCTAGGTCCCGGACCACCCTGTGGTCAAAACTCTCGAACCGATTTTAATTATGGTCCGGGTCCTTGTACTTATGTCAAGTCCCGGACCTTAAAGCCTTGCAACTCTCGGACGGAATTTAGTTATGGTCCGGGTCCTATTAGATGAGGTAAGTCCCGGACCTTACATTTAGAATACTCTCGGCCTATTTTGATGGGGTGGTCCGGTTCCTTGTATGGGACCTAAGTCCCGGAACACCCTGTAAGTCTAACTCTCGGTCTGTTTAAGTGTACTGGTCCGGGACTTAGTCCTGGACTAAGGTCCCGGACCCTGATAAACTTTCAGTAGATTTCAAGTTTTCCAAACCTGTTACAATGCTATCTTTGCCTAATTAATTCCCCATTGTTCCTACACTTAATCCCACATATTTAGGCACCTAATTAGCCTCCTAAACATGTCTAAATCCATTACTAACATATTACTTCTTTTTATACTAATTTACTCACACCAATTCTAAGTTTTCATTTCAGCACTTACATTATTTCCTAGTTGTGCTTTGCTACAGATTTTGGTTCTCACTTCCTCCATACTTAGTTTCCTCTCCTAATGTCATTTCCAAGGCCTACAAGGCATTATATTTCTTCCTCAAGTTCAACCCTCATTTTACTAAAATTTGCACACTAGTTCTTCCTAGATTTTACAATGTATTACTACACTTCTTGCTACAGATTCTACCCTCTTATATTCTCATACCACAATTACCAATCCATGGTTACTAAACATCCTTACTCAATCCAATACACACCTTGGTTTTCCCATTCACCAAGTCATCCATAAATGCATAATTCCTACTAAAATTTTGCCCTAGTTTACCTACAATTCTCACTTGTCCACACTTATCCATTCTCACCAAATTCATTCCTAAACTAGCCACACCCATATAAGGGTCCTACCAGCAATCAAAGCAATCTCAATTCATCAATACCTCCTCAAACAATAATACTAATACACATACACAATTCATTTGGCTCTAAGGCCTACAATTCAAATACTAGTTCACAAATACTCAAACTTCTATAACTACAATACTAGTACAATATTTTGGGTTCTTTAATTAGTTTACCCATTCCCATTACTCTAATGCATTAAAATTTAGCATTAAGAAGGAGCTCTTACCTTAAGCTTATAATTCCTTCTTTCTTTTCCAATTCTCCTCCTTCTCTTTCTTGCACAAAATCGGTCATGTGGGGAATGGATTTGCCAAAATCCATTCCCACTACCCAATGAACACAAAATAAATGTGATTAAAATACTAACCCTTAGATTTATACTAATTCATTGGAGTGCTTAAAACACAAATTCTAGGGTTTACCTTTGAAGTCTTTTAAGAGGGTTTTAGCCCTTGGTTCAAGAAGGTGATTCCACCACCATTGGAAGGTTGGAATGATGCTCAAAAGAGAGAGAAAAATAGAGCATTACAAATGGGCAAAATCAGTTACAAAGAAGGATGGAGAAAACTTGAGGTTTTCATGCGATTTTTACCTTAATGGAGAGAGGAGACCCCAAGCTTTACATTGGTGCCATTTTCTCTTCAAATGGGGAAACCCATGGGGATGAACTTCCTCATTTTGAGATTTTGAAAAGAGAGAATGGTAGAGAATGATGAGAGGAGCAAGAATATGCACTTATTTTTACATTTGGAGTTCAAATGGAGATAGAGCATGGAGAAGAAGAGGGGCTGCCATGGATGTTGGCGGAGCTCCAAAATCTCCAGCACAAGGGAGGAGTAGAGAGAGAAATCAGATGGGAGAGAGGAGGAAGGTGAGAGAATAGAGAAATGAGAGGTGAGGGAGTATGTGAGTGCTTTTTACTTTATTCTACTTTTTGCTTTTTGACACTATGTTTAATTAGCTAGTGTGTGTGTATGTGAGGGGGTTAATTAGCTCCTAAAAACCGGCCCCCTATATTACTACTAGTTGGAGCGTTTTTCGTCTTTTACCAAAAACGCTCGTTAATTTACCCGTTTTTGGTACTATTCACTAACCGGACCTGTTTTCCGGAATTTTCTCATTTCTTTAATTTTATTAGTTATTAAGCTTCCATTGATGCTTATTTATAGTTATTTAATGAACTATAATTTTACGGGTTTGTTTGACCACTCTAAGTCACGTTTTAGGGTTTTCTCGAAAAACGTGCGCTAAAGTTCTATTAGCGTTTTAATACATTATTTGGATCCGTTTTCTCCGGGAATCGTTCCCGTACACTAATTAGACATGAATAAGCCTTATGAATCCATATAATACGCTAACTGAGGTCTCATTCCTCCTATGGTTATTTAACGCTTATTTAGTGTTTTTCACTTCTTAAGCGTTTCTTCATTTCTTTTGGATTATTTTTCCTTACCAATATTACTTAGGCGTTATTGGGCCCTTAAATACGTATTAGAATAATCTTAATCACTACATTTAAGTTCAGGATATTTCAATTAAGTCACCAACCCAGTCCTATCCAGCTCACTAACTTCTGAGTGTTTACACACACTCAGTCTGACTCACACTTTACTCTAGTTATGAAATACCCCGGACTTAAATATGGTGATTAAATTATTATAATATGATTTTAGGGGCCTAATAGGGCCTAAAGAATATTGGTGAAGAAAGTAAAGCCAAAGAAAAGAGAAACACTTAAAAAAGCATAAAACGTAAAAATGTGTGTTAAACAACCATAGGAAATATGTGACCTCGACTAGGATACTAGATGGATTCCTACACCTCAATTATTCCTAAATAATATGTGGGAACAATTCCCAAAGAAAACGGATCCATATAGTGGGTTCAAAATGCAAACGAGGCTTTAAAGCATGTTTTTCGAGAAAACCCGGAACTTGACTTTAAGTGGTCAAGCGGACTCGTAAAAATTATAGTTGATCATATAACTATAATTAAATACTAATGAAGGTTTAAGAACCATTAAAATTAAAGAAACGAGAAAAATCCAGAAACGGGCCCGATTAGTGAATAGTGCCAAAACCGGAAACTAACAAGTGTTTCTTGTGAAAGATGAAAACACCCCTGCTTAAGTAGCAGTGGGGGCAGGTTTTATTAGAGTAAATCAGAACTCTTTAAGTAGTAATTAGCTCTTTCTAGTTGGGAAGAAGTCAAAAAGCAAAAAAAAATGGGAAAAGTACAAAAGCTACTTTTGTCCCCTCACTCCTCACTTTCCTTCTCTCTCTCTCCTTCCTTTCTTTTTGCCCACCGTATTCTCCCTCCTTCCTACTCCATTTTTGGTGATTTTGCAGCTCTCCCATGGTAGCCCCTCTTTCTCCTCATGCCCAAGCCACATCAATGCTCCAAATGGAAAAATAACACATATTCTTGCTCCTCTCATCAAGATCTACATTTCTCTCTTTTCAAAATATCCATTGGTGGAAGTTGACCTCCAAGGGTATAGCCCCATTTGAGAAGAAAATGACATTTTCTGGAGCTAGTTCCTCCCCTCTTTGTTTTAAGGTAAGAATATTCAAAGAAAACTCATTTTTCTCCATTTCCTTACCTTGGCCGATTTCAGCCTTTAATGTGGCATTTTTCTTTCTTTGTTTGAGCAATTTTCCAAGCCTCAAATGGTGGTTGAAAGCCCTCTTTTGGTTCATGGATAAAAATCCATTCTAGAGCTTCAAAATGCCCTAATTTTATGCTCTAAGCTCCCTTCTTAAATTCTAGGGCTATTTCATGAGTCTAAGTGTTTTGACTTAGTCCAATTCCATCCTTGAATGCTGGTTTAGAATTTGGAAAGTGGTTTTCCCTTAGCCAATTTTGGAGTGAAGATAAATGAGAAAGAGAAGAGGAGAAGATTGGAAAAGAAAGGGAGAACTAAAGTAAATAATCTACCTTGATGGTCATTCTAAATGCTTTTAGAATATTGGGATGGGAAATAAAAAGATGACTTAAAATATGAACCTAAAATGTGTTTGATTGAGATTAGGAGCATTGTGATTGTTTTTAAATGCATTGGTTAATTTTGTGTGATTTAAGGGCCTAAGAGTCAAGCATTTAAGTTTAGTGTGTTATATTGTGTTTGATGAGATTTGAATGAGTATTGTGTGCTATTAGTGCCCAATATTGGGTGTGGCTAGTTTGAATGGTTTAGGTGCTGAAAATAATGCAATTAGGCATGCTAGGATTATAGGGAGGTTATGGCAAAATTTCGGTAGAAATTAAGTGGCTTAGGTAACTTATTAAACTTGGAGAACCTAAGGCTAACTAGGAGTTGAAGGGGGTGAATTTGGTTGGTTACTCACCCTATAAATGCTTGTTTAAGGATGGAAGTTGTGGTGTAAAAATCTGTAGCAAAAGGAGTATGAATGTCTTGGAAATTCTAGAAAAGAAACTAGTGTGCATGACTTTGAAAATAAGGTTTGAACCTTGATAATAGAATTATAAATGCCTAGTAAGGATGTGTTATGGTCTAAATGATTGTAGGAGAACCAATGGAGTTAGAGAATTGGTAAGCAAGGTGCAACTTAGGAATTTATGAGCTAAGTTGCAAAGTGCGGAATTTTTAGAGGAAAAACTTGTAGAAATTAACAAGGATTGAGTAAAGAGTTTGACCAAGGATTTAATAAGGTTTAAGGAGTGCTTAGGGTGTTATAATATGTTTGGAAACATGTGGAATGATTGGAAAAGATTTGGGTAGGAAGTAAGGGTGGATTGGCAATTGAAAAATGGCAATTAGTAGCTTTTTAGCAGGGTCCGGGACCTAGCCCTTGGATAAAGTCCTGGACCGCACCTTAAAATTAGCCGAAATTCCACCCAGGGGTTGGTCCAGGACTTGGGTAGGGACAAAGTCCCGGACCAGTACAGAATTCCTCCCGAAAATCGACTTAGTGCATTGGTCCGGGACTAGGGACCTGGACCAAGTGTAGAATTGCACCGTGAGTGTTTTAAAGGTTCTAAATGATGTGGAATTGAATGGTAATGGTTTTAGATGATGTTTAGGACTTGTTTGGTGACATGTAAAGGTCCTTAGAAGTATAAAAAAGTGTTAGATTGATTGTGGAAGTGAGAAGTTAAGTTCACAAGAGTAAAGATAATGATAACAGAACAACGGGGTAAGTACGGGTAATAGTAGTTTACATACCGTATGATCTTGATATTAATAGAAACATTTAAAATGATATCAGTTGTGTGAGAATTACCTGAGGAACGTGAGACAAACGTAAGAGTAAACCCTTGGTGACAGGTATGGTTTTCTTACAACTTGTGTCCCACCGAGTTACGCTCGGCTTGTGTGTTGTTTGCTATGTGTGCCAACCTAATAAGATAAAAGCACGAAAACGTTTATTGCATTTGATATATATATATATATATCTTGATGCATGTTGTATGTGTTAACCGTCCTTGCCTGAATGCCTGGTCTAACTTAGTGTTGTAGACTGTCCTGAAATTCAATAATGGTTGGTTAGTGACTCGTAGAAGGAGTCGAACCACGAAATAAACTAAACGTGGGGAACACATGAGAACTATCGATTAGTGAACAACGATAACTCAACTTATGAATTTACTTGAAACAAGAAAAGTGACACACGGGACTAGTAAACTCTCCTTATAACGATTAGTCGACCTCCTATATAAGGGTGTGACTTAATGTGAGAAAACATCAAAACTTCTAGAAGTGTAGGGGTGACCTTTAAATCAGTGAATACAATGAATTAGGAAAATCTCCTAAAGTTGTAAGATGAAATTAAGAGAGATGCTACTGACTAATGTAGATATATTAGTATATATGGTTACTAACCAGAGAGTTGGGTTAGGGGGATTATGAGTCACGCGTGCAAGGAAGAGGAAACAACAGAGTTTTTTTTCTGATTCCGTGGTTGAACTCCCTTGTTATAGGGCCGTGTGCCACATAGTGGTGCCCTGCGGGGCCGTGTGCCATATAGTGGTGCCTGATTGGAGTGAGACTGGTAGAGCTTACCCGCCTAAAGAGGTAAGCTGGGTATTATGGGCTTGGGAAGAGGAAACATGAGAGAATGTTTCTAATTCCATGTTGAGAGTATAAAACTTGGTGGTGAGATCTATATGTGTCTCTGCCCGGAGGCCTAATAGGCTTAACTTAAGAATTGTTCAAGAGAAGAATAGTTGAGAAAACTAGATCAGGACCGAGAGTGTCTAAGGATCTAGGAGATAAGTAAAACTATCCGGTTGAAATGGATAAGTTTGTGAATAATGAGAATGAGAATTACTTGAGATGGGTTTTTCAAGGCTTTAAGAACAAGGTAATTAAGTAGTCTAATGAACTTGATGTGATATCCTCGTTGGTAGTATTCTTTGCCAGAATACTTGTTATGAATGTGAGCATGTTGTATGTTTATTGCACTTCATGTTTTGATTCAAATAAATTAATCACATGCTAAGATGAGAATTAGTTGGGTGTGACCCGGTAGTAGCGGGTTGCACGTCTACCATACCAGCAAGGTGCTGAGCCCCTTTGGGCCACCCATTCTTTTTTAGGATCGATGGAGACGATTACCGTTCGAGAGTAGGACGGGGATGTCGGTTAAGCACGGGTCGTTGGTAGATACATTTGTAATTGTATATATTGGTAGGGTAAGTTTGAATGTGTTATCGGCGTAGAGTATGCGAGACTCGGTATATGGAATTGTAAGTATTGAGTACTGTAGTGACTCGGTTTAGAATTGATGGGAGAATGTTATTGTATTTGTTTAAGTACTCGGTTATTCCGGTCCATCAGACTGTTACTGTATTTAATTTATGCCTTGTCAGTCACGTGGGTGACTAACGGCATTGTTTCACCCGCCGTAGTATTGGATTATCCACTGTGAAGGTAATGAAGTACGATGAGATTATGTGTTAATGACGAGATTAGCGGTAGGGGGTACAAGTTATCTCTTTCTTCGTATGTGACCAAGTTCTTTACATAAGTCGTTATACATCTTATTTGTACGTGTGTGTTTAGACTTGTAACAAATGACCTATTATCACCTAGACTCTAGGAGTCGTTTGCTTCTTTATCCTCAGTAGAATAACTAAGCTCGAATATAGGCTGATCTTCAACTTACTTTGAAACCGTCAGGACATGTGTCGCCCTGTGGTTGGACACGTTGGAGGTGAGTACTCAGGTGGTCGGTCACCACTTGCACTCTCCACTCGCTTGATCTTGTTTACCTCATTAATACTCTTCAAGGCTTCATTTAATGTTGTGTAATGAGTGCCTCTTAATAGCCCTGGCCTTGTCTTGTTATCTTGTTCATTAATGAGCAAGACTTTGACGTGAACTAGTTGCTTGTGTGGATGCATGAGTCTGCATGAGTTTGTCGACAGACTTGATGTATTTTATCCTAATACTACATCTGATACATAAGAGACATAGTTGTGTAGTGCTTGATTTCTTGTGTGTACTAGAAGTTTTGTCGGAGCTCTCACAAACAGGTGCCCAACTGGATGGGCAACTGTCATGAATGGAGTATGCTTGCAACCTTGCGTGCAAAGCCACTCCTCTACCTGTTTATCTTAATTGTAAACTCAACAAACACATTAGATAAACAACACAGGTTTGCTATCATCGAAACTAAATGATCTTGACTTAACAATTTCCCCCTTTTTGATGATGGCAACCGATATAAAATTGATTTTAGATATATGTACTTGACATTCTTATATTAACTATGGAAGTGAGAATTCCCCCTAAGAGGGATTCCCCTTGAGTTTGTTAAGGGATTAGAAAATAGCTTTTCATTAAGATTACATGTAAGAAAAGAGTTTTCATTAAGATTACATGTAATACAAGGACAATAGTCATAAGTCACAAGTACATATCTTTCATAAGTCATCAGTAGATATCTTTTCCCCCTTTGCCATCCAACAAACAGGGAGCAATGACACGACTGAAGTCATTGAATAGACCATAACATTTCATAGATTATAAATTACAAGATGAAGGAGACATTTTAGATGTTGTGGTGTTTTGGTGTGGCGGAGGTTGAGAATCTAAACCATAGACTTCACCATTGGAGTATCCCGGGAACTCTGGAGACTCAACTGTGGTTGAAGTGTCTGAAAGTGTGGAGTTTATCGAGTAGGTTTCAGCAGACTGACTGGGGCTTACATTGGTAGACCGGGCTGTGAATGAGGTAAAATCCGGATGTATGTATGTTTGGGCAGTATACTTCCTTGGGTGTTTTGCGTACATAAATTTTTGAATGGTTGAGTATACTGTTTGCTTTTGAGCTTGATGAACTTTGTGGTTCCTATTCCATGGAAAGAGTGAGGTGAATGTGGATGAATTGTAAGAGAAGTGTTGATGATTATGAAGATAGGTGATGAAGAATGCAAGAACTGGTCAAGTGATTTATACATGACTGAAGGATAGGCAAACCGATTGACTAGGGAGGTGTAATAAATGAGTCACCGTCATGTTATACAGACTAGAGAGTAGGTTTTAGGTGTCAAGTAATGGAGTTGGATTAGTGCAATGATGTGATGAAATGTCTCTCAACATTTTACAATTTTTAATCAAGAAAGAAGCAGCCAATGCAATAACTTCATTCGTAAATTCGTGTTGTGTTCAAGTGAGAAATTGTAACAGTCGTACACTCTGTTGATATCAAAAGATTCACTTGAATCAAATTAAAAAATAAAAGACACAAAAATCTAACAAAGGTTTACAAATAGCTCACGGCTTAGCTCAAGCCTCTAGAAGGCGTAGAACTCTCAGGCTATATATATATATGTCTATGTAATTTATGGCTCCATGAACCATGTTTTGAACACTTGGTTCTTCGGAGACAGCTTGAACAGTTGTAAGATTCACTCTCACACGCTGGAGAACATCTCGAGCTGAAGCATTCAGACTAGTTCCCGACCTGTCCTGGACCGGTGAAAGACTTCTCTTCCTCTTCTTTGCCAAAGCTTGGCAAGTGGGCGAGGCTCTGAGTGTGAGTTCTGACTCCTTGTAGGCTTCTATTGGACCATGAGCTTCTCTTCTTGAGTATTGATCCTCATTTTTGACAACATCTCTGAGCAGATGTATCCTGAATGGTCTGCGTGCGCTCTTTGAAATGATGGGTGTCCACTCCAAGCTCCATTAGTGCCAAGGTGACTACTCTTCCTTGCACTAATCCTTGATTCACGTGCCTGCTCTCATCAAGGGTAAGGAGAATCATTGCTAGAAGATCTATTTTCTCCTTCATTTTAAGCACATACATGATCCACACATCTCTTGCATTGACGATGTGGGTGCGCTGATTCCTTGGGCTGATGTTGTGGGTAAGAATGTTGTGAAGAACTCTGTCGGGGATGGACATTTGAACTACTTGAAAATTCTTCATAGTCACCCCTTTGTTGAATAGGTCGACCATTTTTCCCCCTTGATGTCCCAGGTCGTTCCATGTGGTTTCCTTGGGAACGACTAATCCTTCGGGCTCCAGGTTGAATTTCTTGCATATCCAAGACTTAGTGATGTTAATGAGGGTTCCTGAACTTCCAAGATGATGTAGTCCTCATCTTCGTCACTCTGTAGAGAGCCAGGATGCCTTATGTGCTCCTTGAAAAGTTCAGTGTAGCAGGTGATGGGTTCTTGGAAGTAGTTGACCCATCCTTAGAACTTCAGAAGCTCCACTATCTATCTTATACCCATCTTATCCATCCATTTTTGTCCATTTTCTTTGGCAAGATGAAACATGACCTGTCATCGACATTTACAACCTTGATGATGGTGGGTTGTAGTTGACTCAACCTCTTCAGATGTTTAATCGACTGCTTTGGTTGTGACTTAGCAACATCATGTTTGGTTTGGAAAAGCTCTTTTTAGCCTTTGGGTGTGAGGTGAAGGAGCCACGGTTTGCTTTCCCATGGCATTCTTCAGCTTCTCGCGTTCTTCTAAGGTCAGGATGATTGGAGAGAGTGATTCTGTACCGCTTCCTCCTTCTTAACTGGATCGACGAGGTGTCAAGGAGCGGTCGTCGATGTGTTGATTAGCTTGACCAGTAGGTGCTTCTTTTTTCGTCAGAGTCTGGTGCAGTCAAACCTTCCTCCTAAGGTTCTTCTTCTACTGTTTGATCCTTTTGTGGCTTCCCATCACTTTAGATGTCTTCTTCCTCCACATCTTGAGCTATTTGCTCGATGAGATTTAAAGGAGTAGCTTCATCTTCATTGGTGAAGTGAAGTGTACGAGATGTAGGGTTTGGTGTAGAGTGTGCTTGCTCAGGTGTCTTTTTTATCTTGGAGACGTTTTGAAGCGCGAGTGGTGTAGCTGGTGGGAATGTGTGTGAAGCTTTTGCTTTTGGAAGTTTTGGGTTTGTTTGCGGCTGATTGTTTTATGGGAATTTTGGCGGATTTTGATGGTTGATCGGTGGGTGCCATGGGTTCTAATGGGCTGATAGCAGGGAGTATGGTGGGTTTAAGGATTCCTGAGTGAATAAGGCTTTGAAGTTTAGGGAGATAAGTGTTTATATAGGTTACCTCCTCTGCTTTGAGTTCGCCTTCGCCCATTACTCTGAGTGTTAGTAGATTAATCTGTTTTTGATAGGCGAGTAGGCAGCGGTGCTGTTGCAGAACTTGTCGGTTGTATGTTAGTGATCTTTTCGGGACTGATATCCTTGAACGTAGTTTTGAGACCCTTAGAGCGGCGAGCAGTCTTAGGTGCCATTTCAAATGGAGAATTTGCTGAAGTTTAGTACTCTAGATTGAAATTTCTTTTGTGAGGTTGTGAGATGAATACTTTAGGGATTTTTCGCACTAAACTCATGAGAGTATTTGTAAAAGAGAAGAGAAAGCTGATTTAATGCTTTAAGAGATTAGAGATATTGAAGGAATGTGTGACAAGAGTGAGACTCTCATCGCCTTTTTACACATTACACAAACATCATCCATCATACATACACTACACATTACACATACCAAATTCACTTACACTACATGTGCCATACAAACCTATTACAATACTTACACACTAAGCAATGCTTACCCCGAAGCAATGCAAAAGCAAAAGGGCTCTACCCCCCTTAAAAGGGGTACGACCCGTACCCGTATTACTAAATACTAGACTATCTAGTCTATGAATAACTATGGGTACTTAGCCTTCATGGCATCTTCCAACTCCCATTTCGCTTCTTCGACATCATGGTTTGACCATAGGACCTTCACCATTCGTATAGACTTATGACGAGTGTCTCTGGTCTTCCTATCCAGGATTCTCACTGGGTTTCAACATATCGCATAGTCGGCTCGATGGATAGTCTCTCGGGCTGTAAGACGTGAGAAGGATCAGCAATATACTTCTTGAGTTGTGACACATGAAATACATCATGGACACGTCCCAAGTCCTCAGGTAGTGCTAACCTGTAGGCTACGGATCCAACTCTTTCGGTGATAGTGTACGGCCCTACAAACTTTGGGCTTAGCTTGCCCTTCTGACCAAAACGGAAGACACCCTTCATAGGTGAAACTCGCAAGAACACTTGGTCGCCCACGGCGAACTCAAGGTCGTGTCGTCTCACATCCGCATAGGATTTCTGTCTATCTTGGGCTGCCTTCATGTTAGCTCTAATTTGTTGCACTTCAGCTTGCACTTGCTCAAGATACTCCGGTCCTATTATGACCGCTTCACTTGACTCATCCCAACACAAGGGTGTACGGCAAGGTCTACCGTATAGAGCTTGGAAAGGCGACATCTTAATCGAGGCGTGATAACTATTATTATACGAGAACTCGATAAGATGAAGCTTATCTAACCTGCTCCCCTGAAAGTCTAAGGCACATGCCCGAAGCATGTCCTCCAGTGTCTGGATGGTCCTTCCTGTCTGACCGTCGGTCTGAGGATGGAAGGCGGTACTCAACTTCAATTCTGTACCCAACGCTTCCCTGGTAGCTCTCCAGTATCTCGAAAGAAATCTGGTGTCGCGGTCAGATACTATAGTCTTAGGGACTCCGTGATGTCTGATAATCTCCTTGTCGAACAGCTCAGCTAGCTTTACTACCTTCCAGGTGTCCTTCATCGGTATGAATCTGGCAACCTTGGTAAGGCGATCGACTACACCCAGATCATGTTGAGTCCTCCCCTGGCAGGTGGGAGTCCTACAACAAAATCCATGGAGATATCATGAAATTTCCACTCCGGAACTGGCATCGACTGTACCATTCCGCCCGTCTACGATGTTCAAATTTCACTTTTTGGCATGTTAGGCATCTCAATACAAACTCTGTCACATCTGATTTCATTCCAGACCACCAGAAGTACCTCTTCATGTCTTTGTACATCTTGGAGGCTCCTGGATGCTGACAATGTGGAACTGTGTGACTCTCGCAGGATGCGATCCCTTAGCTCAGCATTGCTTCGGGGGACGTATAGCCTGCCATTCAACCGAATCAAACCATCTTCATGTAGCTTAAAATCATACTTTTTCTTCTCAAACGTACCGTTCTCGATCCTTTGTCTGATTTCGGTTAGGTAAGGGTCACTCAACTGAGCGTCTCGCACCTCGTCAACCAAGCTAGAAGAAGCGAGTAGCGAATGGAGCGAGTGTGCTCGACGGCTCAGGCGTCGGCTACAATGTTTGCCTTCCCTTCCTTGTACTGCAAGTTGATGTCGTAATCTGAAAGAAATTCCATCCATCTTCTCTGTCTCAAATTTAGTCTTTCTGTGTGAATACATACTGTAAGCTCTTATGGTCGGAGTAGATGGTGATGCTTACCCCATAGAGATAGTGTCGTCATATCTTCAAGGCGAAGACAATGGCTCCTAACTCTAAGTCGTGAGTCGGGTAATTCTCCTCATGCTTTTTCAGCTGGCGGGAGGCATAAGCAACAACCTTGCCATGCTGCATGAGTACGCATCCCATTCCTTTGCCTGATGCATCACAATATACCTCAAATCCCTCTGTGCCCTCTAGAAGAGTAAGGACGGGCGCCGAGGTCAATGAGTCTTTTAGTTTCTGAAATAATAACTCGCACTCGTCTGTCCATACAAACGGTGCATCTTTCTTCATCAGTGTAGTCATGGGCTTGGCGACTTTCGAGAAGTCCTTTACAAATCTCCGATAGTAACCGGCTAGACCAAGAAAGCTCCTAATGTCGGTAACAGTCTTGGTCTAGGCCATGATCGTACAGCTTCTATCTTTGAAGGGTCAACTGAGATACCTGCGCTCGAGATGACATGTCCAATGAATGATACCTGATCTAGCCAGAACTCGCATTTGGAGAACTTCGCATATAGCTGGTTCTCGCGCAGTGTCTCTAGCACTTTCCTCAAATGAATTTCATGTTCCTCTGGTGATTGGAGTATACAAGTTTGTTGTCGATGAAGACAACCATTGAAGTGTCCAACTGCTCACTGAATAGACGATTCATGAGGTCCATGAATTTAGCTGGTGCATTTGACAAACCGAAGAATGGCATCACTGTGAATTCGTAGTGGCCATATCTGGTACGGAATGCCGTTTTCTCAATGTCTTGTTCCTTGATTGCAATTTGATGATACCCAGAACGGAGGTCAATCTTGGAGAAGACTGATGCTCCTTTCAGCTGATCAAATAGGTCGTCGATGTGTGGTAATGGGTATTTATTCTTGACTGTGACCGCATTCAGCTCACGGTAGTCAATACAAAGTCAGAGACTACCGTCCTTGTTCTTCACGAAGAGAACCGGTGCTCCCCAGGGTGATACGCTCGGGCGTATAAACCCTTTGTCGAGAAGGTCTCGCAATTGTTCTTTCAGTTCAGTCATTTCAGCAGGTGCCATGCGGTACGGTGCCCTAGCAATGGGACCGGTACCTGGCAATAGATCAATTTCAAATTCCACTGCTCTCGGTGGTGGCATGCCGGTAGCTCCTTAGGGAATATGTCGGGAAATTCGGATACAATCGGTACATCATCACTGAACTCTGGATCTCTCTCCAGGTCTTGTACATAACACATATATACTTCTTGGCCCTTTCTTAGCTCCAGGTACATAGCCATAGCAATATGAGTGTGGTCGAAGGCTCTCTCGGTCTCTGGCGGTAAGATACGGTAACCCCAGAAGGACTCTTGAGCAGCAATCGATGCTCGGCGCAGAGGATTCTACCCTTGTGCCCTCCAACCAATTCATTCCAATGATTAGTCGAATCCCAATCCATTGAATTCGATGAAGGAAATGGGAAACGCTTCGTTTTTGATTTCGATGGTGGCTGATTGATAAATATTTGGTGCACTTTACTCGCTCCTTCGATGGGAGAGTAACCATGAAGTTCGGTAGCTCATCCGCATCTAGCTTCAACCTCTTCACAAAGGATGGCGATACGAAAGTGTGAGAGGCGCCGGAGTCGAATAACACATTGGCATCAATGCCGTTCACTGGGAAGGTTCCCGTTAAGATGGTGCCGCTTCTGCCGGCTTGTGCTTCGGTGAGGATGCTCAGGTTACCTTCGGTACCGAGTCCACAACCTATTGAAGTCACAATTGGATAAGTATTGATGGTGGACGCAAGTGGAATTTACTCAACACTGCTCTTTATTGATAAACCAACTATCATACATGCCGTGTCTCTAATACACGTTACTAATACATTACATGATACTGTGAATTTAATACTTTCTAAAGGTAAGGTTCAGGCGTCCTGGTTTCATGTGTGTGGCATTGATTATTGCCGGTGGTGCCGTATTCAACTTGATCTTGTTGATCCCATGATACAGCAACCTAGAATTTCCACCCATGATTAGGACATCTCCTGATCGCAATACCAATTTCTCTGCGAGGTCCACACGCTTCTGCTCGCTATACAGGAATACGGCGTCATCACCAATGGACCAAGACACTACGGACACTCCTTGTTCAAGAGATTCCACTGTCTTGTCCTTGTCTTGGTGTAACCCAAGTCGTCCTTCTTTCTCATAGAAGTTGACGATACAAATGTCCGCTTCAAGTGTGGGGATCGGTTCATGTTCACATTGTTGTGCAAGTTCTACTGCTTGTGTGACGAGTGTCTGAAACTCTGGTGGTATTGTCGGTGGCGTCGCTCCATCTTGTGTTCGTGTCTCCTGGTATGTCTTGGTATAAGGATTCCAGTCCTTTCCCAAGCACATCATCTTCAGCTTCATCTTCGCTCCACCGGGGAACTCGGGTGTATAAAATCCACCTGGACCCGTTCCTAGCTCATTGCATCGTCGAATGATTTAGATTTGCGCTTCGGGTGTCAGGTATCCCCTTAATAAAATCATACCTGGTCGGATGACCTGACACTGTTCATTGGTGTAGTCGTGGTTGGTGATGTCGATCTCTTCTTGATTCAGGTTTACCGGTATCGGATAACAGATACTAAAGCTTCCTATGGTTGTAAATTTCATCTACGGTGAGTACTAGTTTCAACTACTTCATTTCATGCTTAATACACACTTCAGTTTATTTACTCATGCATTCACTCATACAGTTACTCCAATACTTAGACATGCTACTTCAAGGATTAAAGGTTTAGATTATTACCTGGGCCGGATTTAGAACCAGACCCATCACGGTCTATGACATGAAGGACAGGCTGCCTCTGAGGAGCACCCCTCGGAGGTCCCCGGGATCCCAGTCCCTGTGGTGCCTGCTGGGTCGGTGCATCGCCAGATGCAACCTCCTTGCCTTCCCTCTGCCTGTAACTTTGGTAGTTCCCCTTTGGCTTCCCATTCTCTGGGCATTTGTTGGCTGTGTGTCCTAGCTTCTGGCAATTGTAGCATTTGATATCTCTCCCATAGCAATCTTTGCCGGGATGGTCCTGATTGCACTTTCTGCACACATAGGCGCGGCCATCAGAGGAGGTTTTGGTGACACACGGAGCCAGAACCTAAGGTTTAGAGGGTTAGCACATGTGTATGTGGATATACTAGATATGATACTGATATGAATACGAATTAGAAATAGAAGTTTACCCTTAGGTGGGTATTATCTCAGTGGCTTTGCTGCCACCGGTGCAGATGAACCGAGTTGAAGAAGTTCAACCGGTTTGCCCTGCTCAGCATGGGCACTGCTTTCACTTGGGAATTTCTTTTGGGATTGCTGAAAGAAATTTCCCTTCTTCTTTTTCCAGCTCTTCCCCTGGTTCTGCTCCTCAGTACTGGTGTTCTTGTTGTTGGCCTTGCGCTTCAGCGCGGTTTCTTCATCCCTTAGTTGGCAAGTGATTTCAACGCGAGAAGCCGCGTGATAACACTCCTGAAATCTCAGGTATTAGCCGGGATTCTCATTTAAGGAGGAATAAGGAAAGATTCAAAGAATTCAAGGAATTTAAGGAATCGAATTGATACTAAGGGTTAACCTACATTTACCTGAAGGGAGTAATAAATCTGGTGTAGCCCATACCATACCGTAGGCGATGGCTCAGACCGCCATAGAAGCGATCGACCAACACCTGGCCGGTGTATCCTAGATCAGGGAGGAGACGGAGAATGGAAGTGAAGGTGCGGTAGTACTCATCCACAGACATCTTGTCTGTCATCTTCAAGGCGTCCTGCTCTAGCCTTTTCTTTGTCTTTACGTGCTCTAGATAGTACTTTAGTGATCGGAGGAGTGATGCAAAAGACTCCCAGTCGAATGTGGGGTCATTGACGTGCTCGTGCTTGACTAGCTTCCACCAATCCATGGCTGCATCTTTCAGGTAGTAAGCAGCAACTCTGACACGAACTCCAGCAGGAGCTTCGAGGGTTTCGAACGCCGTCTCCATCTCGGAGATATAGGCTTCGAGCTTAGCCGGATCACTCTCGCCCCTAAAGCAAGGAGGGCGGAGTTCCGCTACAGCTTTTACCCAGTTTGCTTCTCTGGGTGGCGGGGGAGGGATTGGTCCCGCTTGGTTCTGTTGGTTTTGCTGAGTTTGTTGCATAGCTTGGATCACTTGTGGTAGCATCTGTGCTACCGTGGCGGTGACGATCTCAGCTATCGTCTGCGCGCCGGGTCCGTCATTGTCCCCTCCTCTAGGGCGACCTGGACCTCTTCCTGACATCTGAACATTTAGCAGATACATTAGGCTCCGCAAGATATGACTCAAGGGTCTTGGAATTTAAGCAAGGTATCGTTCTTAAGAACGTCAAGGGTATCCGTTGTTAACAACGGTAGTTCCTAGTTAGGTTTCTAAGTATCCGTCTTAAGACAGTTGAAATCCTAACTCGGTAATCCCCTATGCTCGGTAACTAAGGACATCAGAGCGTTACTACGCTCTGATACCACTTTTTGTAACACCCCAACCGCTAATCCTATGCTTACCGTCCAATCATCCCATAATCCAGAGTTACTCGCAGCGGAAATACTACTTACTACGGCGGGTGATACAACGCCGCTAACCGCCCATACGGCTAGCTAGGCTCACCTTACTTACAGTCACGGTCTGATGAACATAGTATACCGAGCTACTAAGACATTACTTACTGATTACAAAAGATAGCAATATTACATTCCTGGATCACCGAGTATTCTAAGTGTGTACTTACATCCCAATTCAACTTCCCAAAAGAATGAGTTTAATCACCTACTCATCTATACCAATTCACCATCCCTTTCTATATCCAAAAAGGTGTACCCCATGGTACACCGGCTATTCAAAACTACAGCCATGTACTACTCAGTACACCATTCATCATTCAATGTTTACAATCCAAAAAGAAGACAAAAGAACTAGAACTAAGTCTTCACATCTTCATCCTCTGTCGCGAGTACCTGCGTGTAGTTAAATGGTGCCCCAAGGGCTCAGCAAACGCTGCGTATAAACTCCGCATATACCGCGTGCTAGCTAGGGCACGCCGACTATTTGACGTCCACTAAACATGCTGTTCATTTGTTTCATACATACATGCTTGCATACATCATACATTCATTCACAATACATTATTCATTCCAAGGCAACAATACAATAATGCTCACAATACTTACCTTCACAAGGTTAGCCAAATTATGCATCCGGGTTAATCGGAATGCTTTTACTCTTTTACTCATTACTTACTTTTTCTTACTTACACTTACTTACTTTCGTTTACTTTACTTACTCATTCTTACTTACTTACTCATACTCAAGTTAAGTCGTCGGGACCTCCGGCCCTAGGGACTACGCCGTCCCACCTCCGGGATTTACTTGACTCACCAATCCGGGATGCTACCCACTTAAGGGATTTGGGCCGCGGACCAGTTTAAGAGTCAGGAATTGGAGCCAACCTCTCGTGACTCCGCATCCTTACGCGTGGCCGAAACTATATCGGACTTCTACTCATTCCAATTTAATTACCAATTTAAGTTAGATTGGTTAGCTTGTTAGGAATAAGTTAGAAGTCCAGACTCATCACAATCGGTCACAATACAATACATCATACATGCACACATTCATTATCACCCAAACATTTCATGAATTATACAAACTAAGATTTAAGGAAATATTCACAACATATAGCACTACATATTCACAAGTATGCATATTAACTCTGATTCGTGCATTTATCTTATTTGGTGACCAATTAGCACACAACACACAAATCAGAGTAACCAAGATAGCATACGGGCATGAGGAATCCATACCGTTCACCGTCGTACGTGTTTCCAAACGTCCTTCCGGTGTCACAATTCAAATCCTATGATATACATACAACTGAATGATTAATCTAACTATTATTAATCTTAACTCAACTACTTTTGTGTTTACTAATCCATACTTACTAAGTCTTTACATTCCTTACACTTATATTTCATTTTACTCTCTTCCCATCACTTGTCCATGGTTTACATACATACATATATATACATATGTATAGGTGGGTATACATATATACATATATATATACTAGTTGTAAGCTCACTGTCTTTTTTTTTTGTAAGTATTGGGCCGTCCGACCCACCGTCCGACCCAAACCCTGGGTCGGACCATTCTAGTAGAGTTCGCCCTCTGAAATTCACCCTGTCCGATGACCCAGCACTATTCCGTCCGACCCATACCCTCTAGGTCGGACCATTCCAGAAGGTTTCAGTTTCGTCGTCCAAGTCCTGTCCGACCCACGTCCGACTCACCCTCTGGGTCGGACGGAGTCAGAAGCTTTGACGACGGAAAATTTTACCTGTCCGACCCATGTCCGACTCACGGCCCTGGGTTGGACCATTCCAGAATGTTTACGTTCTGTTATTTAGGCCATGTCCGACCCACGTCCGACTCACGGCCCTGGGTCGGACCATTCCAGAAAGATTGATTTTCGTTTCTCAAGCCCCGTCCGACCCACGTCCGACTCACCGTCTGGGTCGGACGAAGTCAGAACCTTGCTACAGATTTTATTTTTCTTTCCCAATTTCACCCATTGCTTCCCCAATCTTCCTACATACATCCTAACATGTTTTTGTACAATTTAAACACTCTAAATCATGCTAATTCATTTCCTAACTCATTACACAATTCTATACTAACTTATACACACAATTTCTAAGTTTCATTCAACACTTACACAGCTTTCTCCCCTTACCATATTATGCTATAGATTTTAACATTTACACTCCTCTTCTACAACTCCCTCTTCTAATGTCATTTCTAGCACCTCTAATACATTATAACTACATTAGCTATCTCTCCTAATACACCCTCTAACTATCTAAATCAAAATCTGTTACAACCCATATTATCCACCTAGTTTTAAATTCACTAAGTGTTCTAATCCTATATAAATTTTGCCATAGTCTCCCTTATATTTTTATACTCTCACCACATTGTTTACACTCACATTATTATCTCTTCACCTGGTTTCAACAACCAAAAATATACAAGCTCTCATATGCAATACCAATACTAAAACACTCATAAAATTCCTGCACTCAAACATTGACTCTCATCTATGTTTTCAATAAGTTTTACATATCTTTTAAAGGCTTAAAACATTCATATCCTCTTACACATTACACTACTAGTACATTACCATTTCCATTACTCATTCCAACCTTCTAAAAACTGTTACATACATGTATACCAAGCTACACAAAAGAGTATAATTTACCTTGTTTCTCTTCTAGACTCCTCTTTCTCTTTCTTGCTTCTTCTCTCTTCCTTCCTTCTCTCTCTCTACCGGTTTGCAAACCAAACCTCCAAGGCTACAGCCCATCAACATACATATTTTCAATACTAAACTAACCTTAAACATTATTTGAGTTCTAATGTAAATTTTAGGGTTTAGAATTTATTTTACCTTCCAAGGGTGTAGGAGCTATTTGGGTTAGCTCAAGAACAATGTTTCCTCTCCTCCAACAAAGCCAAAATCGGCTAGAACATAAGGGACCAAACAAGGGTTTAGTCTAAAAATCGTTTTGCCCATTAGGCTAGAAAAAGATGGAGTTTTTATGAATATTTTTACCTTAAAAGAACAAGGAGAAGGAGGGCCTTCTAATGGTGGTCTTGAAGCTCCAAATGGGACATACCCATAAAAACAAAAGTTGTTGTTTTCGAATTTTGGAAAGGTAGAAGTGTAGCTCTTGATGAGAGGATTCCAATGGTGTAGTTTTTATAATTTTGGAGCAAGTTTGATGGAGTTTCAAGAGGAGATAAGAGAGGTTTGTGTGGGTGTTGCATAAATTGCCATTGAAGGGCTTCAATGAGGAATAAAGGAAATAGAGAAAGAGGGGGAGTACGTGGGAATAGGAGGGAGTAGGAGAGAGAGGGAATTATTTGCTTTTTGCTCTCTTTATGGTTTTGTCCTCTAGTGTATTAGACACAACAAAAGAAAAGAGAGTGTGAGGGGGAGGGAAATCGGACACACACAGACCCATAAGGGTTTTAAAAATCCTTTTTACAATATTGGACACATAAGTTTGTGTTATTTATACTTCCACCCCACAACTTCCCGTTTTTGACAGTTTTTACTAATTTCTCGTTTTCTTGATTTTTATTGGTTCTAAAGCTTCACTAATATTTATTAATGATTATTTAGTTGGCCAAAATTGTTACGAGTCTATTTGACCCGCTTAAAGCCACATTTTCCCGGTTACCTCGAAAAACGCGCTTTAAGGTTCGTTAGTGATTTTAATCCGTTTTAAGGATCTATTTTCTTCGGGATTTGTTCCCTCATGATTATTTATACTTAATTAAGCTTCTAAATTATTCATTATCCTAATTAATCACTGTTTCTAACTACGGGGTATTTCAACTATCAAGAAATCTCTTTTGTTGTTGTACACAAACATGGTTTTGTCAACTTTACCTCTTTTCAAAAAAAATTCCAAGAGATAGGAGGACAAGTGGTCATACCATGATCTTGGAGCTTGTTTGAGCTCATAGAGAGCTTTGTCAAGCTTAAGTACCATGTCTTTCCCTTCTTGTGTTTGAAAACCTGGAGGTTGTTCTACTTACACTTCTTCCTTGACATACCCGTTGAGAAAGGCACTTTTGATGTCAAGTTGAAAGAGTTTGATTCCTTTATGTGCGG
Source organism: Limonium bicolor (assembly GCA_023374045.1). Lineage (NCBI taxonomy): Eukaryota > Viridiplantae > Streptophyta > Magnoliopsida > Caryophyllales > Plumbaginaceae > Limonium > Limonium bicolor. The sequence continues at coordinate 230,631,485 of CM041776.1, forward strand.
TAAATGCAATAGGTAGTCGAATAGATTCCATCCTTGTAACTGGGGCAAAGGTTTCCTGGAAATATATCCCTTCTTTTTGACGATATCCTTGTGCTATTAAGCAAGCTTTGTTTCTAATGGCTTCTCCCATTTCATTCAGTTTGTTCCTAAAGACCCACTTTGTACCAAGTACCCCTTGATGTGTGGGGCGAGGCACAAGATGCCAAACTTGCATCTTTCAAACTGGTTTAATTCTTTTGCATTGCTTTAATCCAGTCTGAGTCTTGTAGGGCTTCTTTGATGCTCTTAGGTTCGATAGGTGAAACTGTTGTGGAGAAGGCAAGAGAACATGAGTTTGTGCTCTTGTTTAAATTCCTTTGGATATATCAGATATGATGTTCTCTAGAGGGTGATTCTTATACAGGACTCGAGACTGATGAATAGTTGTGGAGAAGGCCAAGAGAACATGAGTTTGTGCTCTTGTTTAACATCATAGTTTCCGTTGTTGTCATGTTGCAGACCAGTCGCTGACCTATCAGGCAGGTATTCCTTTGTCTGTGACTCATCTTTGGTATTTTTGTGTGATCTTTTCTGGCTAGATCAAATCCTAGAGCTTCATATTCTTCAGTTTCTTTGATCTTATGGGTTTCAGTCTCATCAAAGACCACATGTACACTCTCTTATACTTTCAAAGTCCTTTTGTTGTAGATTTTGTATGCCCTGCTCCTTTCTGAATACCTAAGGAATACAGCCAAATCACTTATGGCATCAAACTTTCTTAGGGAATTCTTTTCATTGTCATGGATATAACACTTACAACCAAAGATTCTGAGATGGCTTATGCTTGGTTTTCTACCCTTGAGTAGCTCATAGGGTGTTTTGTTGAGGATTGGTCGAATGAGCGTTCCGTTAGTGATGTAACAGCCAGTTACTACAGCTTCAGTCTAAACAACTTGAGGAAAGTTACTCTCTAATAGCATGGCTCTAGCTATTTCCTGTAATGTTTTGTTTTGGCGCTCAACCACCCCATTATGCTGAGGTGTTCATGGTAATGAATATATGTGATTGACATTTCCATAAATTGTTGATTCTCAAACTCTGACCCATGATCAGACCGTAAGGCCTTGATTTTGAGGTTGAGTTGTACTTGGATTTGTCCTGCAAATGCTTGAAATTTCTTAAAGACCTCGTCTTTGGAAGTAATAAAGAATGTTCATACAAATCGTGAGTAATCATCAACAATAACAAATACAACCCAATTTCCTTCAAAACTTCTAACTATCATTGGTCCGCATAAGTCCATATGAAGTAGTTCAAGTGGCTTAGATGTACTTACCATGTTCTTTGATTTAAAAGAAGTTTTAGTTTGTTTAATTCTCACACAGGCATCACAAAGATTGGTCTCAAATTTCTTAATCTCAGTTAGACCTCTTACCAACTGATTTTTTACTAGCTTTCTTAGTAAGGGTATACTGACATGCCCTAGTCGTTTATACCATAATATGGAGTCATCTATTGAAGCAGTCAAGCATCGAAAGTTTAGACTGTCAATATCCTCTGGACTGGTTATGTATACATTTTTCAATCTTTTACCCCTCAACAACTCCTTTCCATCACTCAAACTTACTATGCTACAATGTGTAGAATAGAAATGGACTTGAGTTACCTTTGTCACAAATTTAAGATACACTGAGCGAATTGAATTTTAATCCATTAACTAAATTGACATTATCAATGACATAATTTGAAGTAAACCAACCTGGCCTATACCAATGATTTTTCCCCTTTTGTTGTCGCTAACGAAAACGGTTCCTTGGCTTCCTGGTTCGAATGAGAAGAATTTCCACTTGTCTCCTGTCATATGTTTAGAGCACCCACTGTTGATGTACCAGCAGGGATCCCTTCCCACTCGATTCTGCACTTAACAAGTTAGTAGTGTAGGGTTAGGGTCCCAAGAATGTTTGGACCTATCTCCACCAAGTGATATTGTTCTACGATCATTCTTGACTACCCATCTTAGCCCCATTTTCTTTAGTTGTCAATTCCTCATAAACCGTGTTCTATAACATTTGGCTTCGTGATGACCGGGTTGTCTGCATAGGTAACAGACACCTCTTCGATGGGTTCCCAATGGGTAGCCGACCGGTCATTTATTCTTCCACATGGGTGTCCTAATATCATTTTCTAGTTTTGCATGTTTTTCTTTAGTGGATGCTAGTTCTTTTTCTTTCTTGACAAGTGCAGCAATCATTTCATCGATTTCAGGTTGTTTTCCTAGCTTCATTTTCTCATGAACAGCAAGAATTTCACAATAGTCAGTTTGTAATTTTTTTAGTGCATTTGTAAGTTTCACTACCTTATCCTTATTTGAACCTTTCTCTGGTTTTTCATTTTCTTCCAAGAGTTCTTTATTTTCATTTTCTAGTGCCTCTAGTTAATCAAACAATATAAGGGAGAACTTTTCGGAGTCCTAGAAGTTTTGCTTTTTGAACTTTCCTTCTAAGTTGAGAATTGTTTACCTTGGTTTGTTCCTCTTTCTCCTCTGATTTTGATGTTTCCCTGCCTTAAGCCATCAAGCAAACTTACATACGGCAAAAGTGAGCCTTTTCATCCCCTGAGAGATCGATGTTTTGGTTTAATGATCATCACTAATAACCGAGTCTCCCCATACAGCAATGAAGGCTTCTTTCTTTGGCTTTTTATTGAATGATCTCCGAACAGGTTTCTTGATCCTGTCGTTGCCCTCTCAGGGTCGTTGTGGGCAGTCTTTGATGTGGTGCCCACATTTTGAACACCCCAAACACTTGTCATTGCTCTTTCTTTGGCGATCGTCAGATTCCTTGGAGTCCTTTCCTCTTCTCATATTATTTTTAAGAAATTTTTGAAAATACCTTTTGGCATAGAGGACCATCTCATCGTCATCTTCTCCTGACTCGGATTTTTCATTTTCAGCTACCTGAAGGGCTATTCCTTTTCCTTTCTCCCTTATTAAGCTTTCTGAATTTCTTTGTTGTAACTTTAGCTCAAATGCCATTAATGTTCCCAACATGTTCGCCAGAGACATTTTTGAAAGATCATGGACTTCTTGCATGGCATTGACTTTTCTATCAAAGGATACAGGAAGTGATCTGAGGAATTTTCGAATTTGATCCTCAATTGAGACAGTTCTTCCAAACACAAGCATTTCATTGATCAGCTTGGTAAACCTAGTGTGCATTTCAGAAATGCTCTCTTTTCTTCCTTCTTCAATAACTCCCAATTAGTAAGCAATAGTTTGATGCGAGACTTCTTGATCTTATCATTTCCTTCATAGGTGACTTCAAGTGTTTCCCAGATTTCCTTGGCTGTTTTAGTTGAGGCTACCTTGGAGTATTGCTCAGGTAGTAATGCACAATGTCGGATTCTTACTGCTTGTGCATTGAATATCAACTTCTTGATTTGATCATCAGTCATATTGTCGACTGATATGTCTTGTCTTTGAGCATCTTAGAGGGTATATTCACCGCATGATACTTCCCTCCACATCCTTGGATCATCAGACTTGATATGGAACTTCATCTTGTTCTTCCACTTAGTGTAGTTGTCTTCATTGAAGAGTGGTGGTCGATTTGGTGCAAAACCTTCTTCTGACACTAGTAGGTTTGAGTGAAACATTTTGATCATCTTCCAAAGCAGTTAGCTTTCTAGAAGAGACCTACTCTGATACTAATTGAAACTGGCTAGTGCTTCTAATGCATCCTCGACAGGTCATGGACGTGTCGTTGTTCTAGGTGAACTACGTGATGATTCAAGAAAGTACTTGATAAACTCAAACTGGAAACTCCTTTTTAATTAAGAATTTACACACATAAATTCACTTAATCTCCCTCCGCCCTACCTATGGACTCTGGGACAGTTTAGGACTTTATCTCTAAGTCTTTTACCCTCTCTTGACAGCCAGCCTACGGTTCCCCAACCGTTCCTCGACTGGCCAGTCTACCAAATACACCAAGTATTAAGTCACCAACCCAGTCCTATCCAGCTCACCAACTTCCTAGTGTTTACGCACCCTCAATTTGACTCACACTTTACTCTAGTAATCTCTTTTCTTTGTATGTGACCAAATTCCTTACATAAGATGTTATACATTGTATTTATACATGTGTGTTTAGACTTGTAACAAATGACCTATGATCACCTAGACTCTAGGAGTCGTTTGCTTCTTTATCCTCAGTAGAATAGCCAAGCTCGAATATAGGCTGATCTTCAACTTGCTCTGAAATCGTCAGGTTACGTGTCGCCTTGTGGTTGGACAAATTGAAGGTGAGTACTCAAGTGGTCAGTCACCACTTGCACTCTCCACTTGCCTGATCTTGTTTGTCTCATGAATGCTCATTAATGCTCTCCAAGGCATCATTTAATGTTGCGTAATGAGTGCCTCTTAATAGCCATGGCCTTGTCTTGTTATCTTGTTCTTTAATGAGCAAGACTTTGACATGAACTAGTTGCTTGTGTGGATGCATGAGTCTATATGAGTTTGTCGGCAGACTTGATGTATTTGGTCCAACTACTCCATATGATGCATAAGAGACATGGTTGTGTAGTGCTTGAATTCTTGTGTGTACTAGAAGTTCTATCGGAGCTCTCACAGACAGGTGCCCGACTGCAAACAGGGAAATTGATATACTAAAAACTATGAAATTAAACCTAGAATATAATAAATCAAATTCCTATCGGGTTGCAAAAATCCCGGTCACTATAGTATAGGAAATTAAGTAACCAGGTATCAAATCCACAAGACTTGAAAGGAAATAAGTCTACTCCTAAGAAAACTGGAAATCAGTTGGGTGTTTGTTGTTTTTGAGAAAGATTTTGCTAAAGTGAAATAAAATAAGCAATTAATGAAAATAAATGATAAGTTGATCAAATGAATGAAACTATGGGTTTAGGTTGTTCTTTACTGGATGTAATTAGCAATTTCTACAATTTTCTAATGAGATTCGGATTGGCCAATTCATTTTACTCTCTTCAATGCTAAATCTTAGTTCATTAAAAAGCTCACCTATCAGAACTTGCCCATTCTAATCTAGAAATAGACAAAACACATATAGATGGATTCAGTGTGAAGAATTATTAGCATTTACAGGGAAAAAATTATCTATCCGATTAATTTTTTCCACAAATCTTCAGATTAATTCGAACTTCTTGTTAATCACCTGATCTAATCATAACAAGATTCACAAAATAACTCTAAAAAACTCATGATATCAATAGAGAAGGTGAATGATTAACATTAATCTAAAAACAATTTGATACAATCTCATACCCAAATTGTAGAAATACTAGCTAATTCGTATCCATTACGAACAATCCTCCCCCAGAGCAATCCTTACTAGCCAGACATACCAACGAAACAAATAAATACAATTGGAAGAGAATTCATCAAGAGAAAGAAAAATTCCTAAATTCGTTTGTAATCCAGATTCGAAGACTGCTGGCGCAAGGTTGAAGACGATGGTTGACTCACTCTTGACGATTCTCCTCAACGGAAATGATGATTTGTTTAATTAAATAGAACCAAGGATGTTGGTGCTGATGATGAAGAGTTTGAGAACTTGATTCGATGAAGAGCGTTGTTTCCCGTCCAGAATAACGTAGTAAGAGTCGTGATATCTTTCCCTCACTGATTAGGTCACTTTTATAAGCATTTTTCTCCACTTTTCTTGAAATACCCCAAACCTTGATATGTAGTTTAGATATTATACTATGGTATATAAAGGCTAAAAGGTGCCTTATAAATGCTATTAAGTGAATTAAACCATAGTAAACACAGTAAAGTGCTACTAAGACAGTTAGAGCAAAAACATGCTCAAGCTTAAGCTTGGAGTGAGCTTGGTTAGGACCCAAAGAGCCTACCAAGACTTGATAATATTCAATTATGATTTGATAAGGTTAATTAAGTCCTTAGGAAACTTTGGTAGACAATTAAACCAGACAAAACACAAGAAACCACCATAAAGTCAATTTAAGCAAATACTTGCCCTAGACTTGGTGTAACCTTGTATAAGACCTAAAGGTCATTCCTAGACCTTATTAACATGTCAATGAACATTATAAATCAATTACTAAAGAAAACCAAGCTTGAAAACAAGTTAAAACACAAAATGTGCTTTAAGGAGCCTTAAAGCACATTTTTGAAAAATTGTCTTGGAAATGAGTTTTGAGTGGCTAAATGTCCATCATTACTCTTTAATCAACATGTGTACTACTTAGTATCACATTAGGAAGTCTAAATCAATGGGAAATCAAAAATTTCACAAATATGTGCCTTAATTTGGGAATAGTGCTCAAATAGTGCTAGTTTAAGTTATAAATCAACATAAGTTGTTTTTATGTTCAAACAAGGCCTTATGTCTATTAATTAAAGGAGGGTGACGGTTTCCTATGTGGTGACTCACCACCATGTGCTAGTAAATTAAAGAAAGAAGGAAAAGTAAGTGAAAAGTAGAAATTACCTTTATAACATAAATCTCTTCAAATAACTACCTCTCTCCTCATTCTCTTCTTTCTCCTTGGTTCCCACCGTCATCTATCTTCATCCTCCCAAGCAAATTCGTTTTGCTACAGTCCACACTCATTCTTCATCTTCTTTCACTTGTAACTTATGATTCCATGCTCCAAATCAATTTCAAGACTACCTTTGTCTTAGTTAGATGACCAAGCTCTTCATTTCCCTCTTTTCAAATCTTCAAGAACTCAATTTTGGTGCCATGAATATTCACCATTGAAGGAGCTTGAGCTCATATTTTCATGCCTTGTCATTCTCCTTTGCTTCAAGGTAAGGAAAATCAAAGAAAATCCAAGTTCCCATCATTTTTGTGTGTAACCGAAAATTCTTCCCTTAATGGTGCATTACCTTGCTATTTCTTAGCTTAATTCAAACTTCAAAGGACTAGGAAGAGTCCTATCTTGGCACTTATTCAAGTTCTCTTTCACATTCCAAGGTAAACTTCTATTTTAGTGTTTAAAACACTTATGTAAATTTAGGGTTTATATGTGAGTTTAAGTATGAATCTTAAATCTCATTACCCTTATATGTGTGTATGGATAGAAGGTTGACAAGTGTTCAAGACCTTGCTAATTTTCAATCCAAGGAAACAAGAAAGAAGTTTGGAAGGAAAAGAGGTAAATAACCAACCTAATGTGGTTTGATGTGTCTTAGGAAATTGAGCTATATTTGCTTAATAAATAACCTAAAGAGCCAATGGGAAATGAGATAGAAAACTATCCACGAGTTGGACTAAAAAGACATGGGAGCCTTGTTGTGTGTATTTGCAGGTTGAAGGCATTTAAATGTGGGAAATTCAGTGTTTAAGTTTAATGTTGTTTAAGGGCCTAAGAGCCATGTTATTTAAGGGCCTAAGCGCCAAGCAATTTAAGTTTATGCACTATATTGTGATGTAGTGTAGTTTAACGGATTAGTTATGTGTAAAGAACATTTCTTGAGAAGATGAATGTCTTTGATGGTTAAAGAATGAAAAACAATATGTTTGTGTGTAAGGATGTGTATTATGGGATTGAGTGTTCTTGATTGTTTAAAAGTGAGAAACTATGTGTTTTGGTGTAAGGTGATACAAGGGAAGTTATGGCAAAAATTTAGTTGATAAACAAAGGAAGTATAATACCTTGTGAAGGATTAAGTATGAACTTGTGGGAAAGACTTGAGGAGTTTGTGTAAAGGAAGTGATGAGGATGCAAAATGATGCTTAGGAGTGGTTATCATATTGAGAAGAAACACCTTGGTTAGTCTAAGTTGTAGGTGTGCATTACCACCTAGAAATCCTAAGGAAAAATGTTTGTAAGTGTTAGGAATTTTTGTAAGAAATTGAGTAACAAGTTTGGTGATGATTAAGGAAGGTTTGGTGCATGTTTGAAGGTGTTTAAACATGTAGGAAACATGTGGAAAGATTGTGGAATGATTGGGAAAAGATTTGGGTGAATTTGGAGTTCAAAAGGTGTAGAAAAACACTTTTAAAATGGGGTCTGTTGTGGACCGCCCCTAGGGACCGCCCCTGTAGGGAAGTCCAGTGCAGGCAAAGTAGTTTCTGTTGTGGACCGCCCCTGGGACCTCCCCAGAGGGGCGGTCCAGACCAGAGAAGAAAAAAAAATGTGTTTAAGGCTTCTAATGATGGGGGATTGGATGGTAATGGTTTTAGATGATGTTTAGGCCTTGTTTGGTGACATGTAAAGGCCTTAAAATGTGTAAACAAGTGTTAGGAGGTTTTGCGAGTAAATGAGTAAGTGTTTAAGGACTTTAAAAGTAAGCTTGTACATGCATTTGGAGGATGTTATGTGAAGGTTTAAGTGTGCTAAATGATGTTAAAGCATACTAGGATATGTAAGGTGAAGTTTGGAGTCAAATGAGCATTTTAAACAAGGGTATGGAGCAAACCGACCTTGGGGACCGGACTTGCAAGGTCGGTCGGGCTTGAATTTTGTATACGGAATATGTCTCTGGAATAGACCGACCTTGTGGACCGGACTTGCAAGGTCGGTCGGGGTAGAATTTTTAAACGGTAAAAGTGTCTGGAATGGACCGACCTTGGGACCGGACTTGGAAAGGTCGGTCGAGGTGTAAATTTTCAAACCTGGATGTCACTGGAATGGACCGACCTTGGGTAAGGTCGGTCGGTAAGGTCGGTCGACCTAAAACTTGTAAAAAAAAAAACAAACAAAGTGTGGCCTAGGTAGTTAACCCTAGGGGGTATAATGAAGGTAATCAAGGGTAAGTTTAAGCATAAAACATGTCATATAATCATGAAAAATGCTTAGTAAACCGGAAGCTAAATAAGGTAATTAACCGACGTTATTAATCATGTTTAGGAACTACGTTTGGCGGGACTCGAACGCAGCAGGGACCAAGGTATGGTTTTCTTGCAACCTGTGTCCTACCGGATTACACCGGCTTGTGTGCCAATATGTTTTTCTGTGTGTTTGCCACCTTGCAAGAATAAGCATGAAATGAGTTTATAGTAATTCATATATGTGGCGTGTTTAGTTCCGATATTGTTTAACCTCAACATGTGCTAAACCTTAGCTAGCTGACTCTAGGATCACATAAGAGATCGGTATTCAGACTTAACGACCCAAACCATGGGAACGTTCTAACCACGGCTATGCGTGAGTTAGTTGTGTGTCGTTTGTGGGAGCAAGTATGTTCACCACCCCTGTGTGATTGAAATACCCCGAACTTAAATATGGTGATTAGAATATTTTAATATGGTATTTAAAGGCCTAATAGCGCCTAAATAATTTTGGTAAAGAAAATAAATCCAAAAAGAAATGAGAAAACGCTTGGAAAGCGGAAAACGCTAAAATGAGCGTTAAATAACCATAGGAGGTACTAGACCTCGGTTATAGTATCGTAAGGATTCCTAAGGCTTATTCATGCCTAATTAGTATACGGGAATGATTCCCGAAGAAAACGGATCCAAGAAATGTATTAAAACGCTAAAAGAGCTTTAGCGCACGTTTTTCGAGGGAACCCGAAAACGTGGCTTAAAGTGGTCAAACAGACCCGTAAAAAGTATAAATCATTAAATAATAATTATTAAGCATTTATGGAAGCTTAATAATCAATAAAAATGATTAAACGAGAAAATTCCGGAAAACGGGTTCCGGTTAGTAAAAATTGTAACAACCGGGAAGTAGTGGGGTGAGAGTGTAATAAAATAAAACTAGTGTGTCCACTTTTGTAAATAAAAAGCAAAATGTGAGTGTGTGTGTGTGTGTTGGGCGACAGCCCCCCCCCCCCCCCCATCTCTCACATACCCTCTTCACTCCCTAATAAACTAAAAGACAAATAAGAAAATAAAAAGGTAACCCCACCCTCTCTCACCTCACTCTCTATCTTCTCTTTCTTCCTTCTTCCTCACCCCACCGATTTCCCTCCTCTCTTTCCTCTGGTTGGGCGATTTTGAAGCCCCAAAGGGAACCTCCATGGCAACTCCAACTTCAACCTCATGCTCCATCCACATGTGAGCTCCAAATCAAAAACAAATTACATATTTGAACTCCTCTCTTCAAGCTCTACATTTCTATCTTTTCAAAATCTGAAAATGAGCAACTTCATCTCCATGGGTTTTCCCCATTTGAAGAGGAAAGCACACCATTGTGAAGCTTGGAGTCTCCTCTTTCCAACAAGGTAAAAATCTTCATAAAAGATTCAAGTTTCCTCCACCTCCCTTGGAAACCGATTTTTAGCCCTTTTGTAATGCCTTGTTTTCTCTCTTCTTTTGAGCATCAATTTTCACCTAGCAATGGTGGTGGATTCTCCTTCTTGAACCAAGGGCTAAAACCCCTCCTAAAGCACCCCCAAGGTAAACCCTAGAATTTGTATTTAAAGCACTTCAATGAATTAGTGTTAATATGAGGGTTAGTAAATTAATTATGTTCTCTTTGTGTAATTTGGGTGTTGGGATGGAGTTTGGTAACTCCATCCCCACAAAACCGATTTGGACAAGAAAGAGAGAGAAGGAGGAAAAATGGAAAAGAAAGAAGGAAGTATAAGCTCAAGGTAAGAGCTCCTTCCTAATGTTAAATTTTATTTCATTAGAGTGATGGGAATGGGTAAAATATTTAAGGAACCCAAAAACTTGTACTAGTAGTGAGAATTGTGAAGTTTGAATATTTAAGAGCAAGTTTGTGGATTGTAGGCCTTAGAGCCAAATAATTGTGTATGAGTATTTGTATTGTGAATTGAGGAAATATTGGTGTATTAAGATTTCTTAGTATGTGTGCTGATAGAACCCTTGTGGTTTGGCTAGAATAGGGATGAACTTGATGAGAAAGGATGTGTGTGGATAAGTAAGGAAAGTAGATGAGTTATGGCAAAATTTTGGTAGGAATTGTGCATTAAGGAATGACTTGGTGAATGGGAGAACCAAGGTATGTATTGAGGATAGTAGAGATGTTTAATGACCATTGAAATGGTAATTATAGTATGAGGAATAAGGAGTGTAAAATCTGTAGCAAAGTGTATAAGAACACATTGGAGAATTGAGAAGTTAGGAGAATTTAATGCGTAGGATTTTGGTAAGATGAGTGTTGGAACTTGGGTATAGGTAGTGCAATGGCTTGGAAATGAATTGGTATGGTAAGGAGAGGTATTTAGAATGCTAGGAGTAGCATTGGTAGGGAGTAGTATTGAATGGTAGGAGTTGGTTTAAAAATCTGTAGCATAAGAGACACAAAAACTGTGCATAAGTGTTGAAGAAGAAGTGAAGGAATTGTGTATGTGGATTTAGAAGTGAGTAATGGATTTGGCGGATGAATTAAGGTATATTAGGAAGCCTAAATGGCACTAAAACATGTGGGATTACATGTAGGAAGATTGGGGAAGTAATGGGTAAAAGAGAGGACTGAAAACAGATTTTAAAACTGAAGTACTGGGCCGGACCGGACTTGCGACCGGACTTGCAAGTTCGGTCGAGCCCAGATTTACCAAGACGGGAAACCTTCTGGAATCGACCGGACTTGCGACCGGACATGCAAGTTCGGTCGGACCAGAAAATTCTCCCGTCAGAAACCTTCTGGAATGGACCGAACTTGCGACCAGACTTGCAAGTTCGGTCGGCCAGAAAAATTCCCGTAGTGCAAGCTACTGGAATGGACCGAACTTGCGACCGGACTTGCAAGTTCGGTCGAGCCAGAAAATTTCCCGTACTGGTAGCTACTGGAATGGACCGGACTTGCAAGGTCGGTCGCAAGTCCGGTCGAGTCAAAAAAAAAATTATTATATGATTATAATAATCATATGTATACATATATATGCCTATACACATATATGCATATATATGTAGTAGTACACTGTAAATGAAGTAGTAAAGGTAAGAAAGTAAGTATATGAGTAGGAAACCAAATGTAAAAAGTAACCAAGTAAGTTGAGAGTATGAGAACATTAAGTACACCGGGATAACGGGGTAAGTACGGGAGTAGTAAGTAATATTTGTGTATCATAAGAGTATAGTATTAATGAAAATATTGAAACATTATCAGTGGAACAAGTGTGAACCAAGGAACAAGGGGACACACGGTAGAGCTAACTCCGGTGAAAGGTATGATTTCCTCATGCCCCGTATGCTAACCGAGTTACGTTGATTTGTGTGCTGTATGCCGGCTAATCAAGACTAAAGCATGAAAACGGTTTATCGCCTTTCATTATATGTCTTGCTGTATGTTGATTGAGCTAACCTTCTTGATTGATTGTGTGGCTTTACTTAGTGCGTAGACCGACTCATAGTTGAGTCTTATTGTGTCATGACTCGTAGTGAGAGTCATGTGTGAATTAATGGAACCGTAGCAACGCACTAAACCAACGAACCAATAAACGATAACGTAAACCAATGAACTCACCAGAATGTGAGAGAGTGTACGGGAGTAATAACCTTCCGATAACGGTAGGAGAAACAAAATGAATAATCCACAAACAAAGGTAGTGGAAGTACATAAGCAACCTACATTGGAGGAACTAATCTTGGTGCAAACATGAACCATGGGAGTAGTAAAGAATGATGGGATCTCCAAACCCCTTAGCAATTAGTCGACCCATTATGAGAGGACCCGACTGTGTAAGTATGTCCCGAACATGAGAGTATTCGATATGTTGGGGAAACCCTTAAATCTGAGGATACTAGACGGTGGTAATTCCTTAAGCTAACAGAGGTTATCGAGAGAGATACTTCTAGGCTAATCCATGAGGTTGTATTGTGCTCCGAGAGAAGAGTGTTGGGAATTCGTGTGTAGTCCGGTAGAACAGACATTTGAGTATTTGAGGAGCTAAGCGTATAGCCCTCGTATTGTAGGTCCGGTGGCGAGTCTTGAGTATGACTCCGCCCAGAGGCCAAAGTAATGAGTATTGTGTATGTATGAGTAAGGTAATGAGTATCGAGTAAGAAGCAAGTATGAGTATGTAAGGAGTACCGAGTATTGAGTACGTATGAGTAAGTATCGAGTATTGAGTATGTAAGAGTAAGTATGGAGAATCGAGTGGTGAGTATGCACTAGTATAGTAACGAGCACAGAGTAAGGATCGTGTACGAGTAAGGTATTGAACATGGAGTGATGAGTATGCAAGAGTAAGGAGTAAGTATGAGTAGAGTAACGAATATCGAACACAGTATGAAGAGTAATGAATGTAACAAATACGAATGGCTGGCTATTGAATCGTCTTCCTTAGTAAGTATTGTACTTGTGTATTTATGTAGGAATCTTTGATGTATTGTGTAGTATGAGTATGTATGTATGCATGTAAAATGAACTCCATGTATATCCGACCCAAAGTAGTCGGCGTACCGCGGTTAGCACGCGGTATATGCGGATTTCATATGCAGCGTAAGCTGACCCCTCGGGGGACCGTTTTTAGTGTGCAGGTACCGAAGCTGATCACCGTTCGAGAGAGTAGGACGGGGGCTGCTACGTAAGCATGGGTAGTTGTATAGTAGGAATTGGTACTTGTATGGTAATACGAAATTGGAAGCGTAAACTGTATTGGTAACTTAAGGATTGTAGTATACTCGGGTATAGTAATGTATTGGAGTTGTAATTGGATCATGGATAAGTATGCGATGGGAAGTATTGTCTTGTGTAGAGCACTCGGTATGTTCATATTCATCAGACCGATAGTATGTAGTATTGTAACTCGCCTTGTTAGTCACGTGGGTGACTAACGGCATTGTACACCCGCCGTTGAGTAAGTAATATCCGCTGCGAAGCTAAGTATGGTACGGTAATGACGGTATTAGCGGTAGGGGTGTTACAGTGATTAACCTGGTTGTAATACCTTAGAGTGTGTGGAAGTGATAGGTTCCATAACAGAGCCCTTTACTATATATATATAAATATATATATATATATACTAATGGGGGGGTGAGGAATCCGGTTGTACCGGTCGCGCGTTTTGTTTGGGAGTAGATGTCTACAGTTGCTCTAACTCCCTCTCTATTATGTTTTGGTTGTTTTTCCTTCTTGGATTACAATCTCCTGCTAGCTTCCTCCAAAGCTTACCTATTCTGACTGATGATCGGTCTAAGGGGAAATATGTGCGTTTGTGGTGTGTTCGGATCACAATATCCGATCCATCTTTGAGTTAAGTTACTCGTCCAACTAATAGGACGGTAACGAGTGATGTAACAAGCTTATCATGAGGGTGATTTCATTCTCTAGGCTCACCAAGTTAACTAATTGTGTTGGGTCGTTTCCTAAAGTGAAGGGTGCCTATTATGTAAGTGATGTTGTGCTATGCAATACTTCTTGCTATGCCTTGTATGTTGTATGTACGTTTAAGTGTGAGAAGAGCCATTGTGTGGAGTATGTGGTTCATGGGTATCAAACCCACCTTGACATAAGAGAAATCTAAGTATGACCCGTATAGTGGGTAAAAGTCGTCTATTAGGGAAATAGCTCCATTAGAGGAGAAACCCTCAAGGGATAAGGAACAGAACGAGTGAGCTAACGAGTTTTGTTGTGTTGAATGATTTGTGGAACCCCATTGTTGTGGGTACACAATGTGCTATGTGTTTATAGTTTCCATGCATGATTTAAATAAAATCAACCGCATGCTTAGACGACAATTAGTTGTGCGTGCCCCGGTAGCATGCGGGTTGCACGATTACCATACCAACATTGTGCTGAGCCCCTGGGGGGCCACCCTTCCTTCCTATTTTAAGGTACAAAGAGTAGGAGACCGTTCGAGAGTAGGACGGGTGTGGTAGTTGTATATGGGCAGTTCATTTAAACACTTATTGAAATACCCCTAAATTAATTTAAATAAGTTAGGGGATTTCTTTTATTAAACCTGTAATAATACTATTAAGTATTAAATTATTATATGGAATTATGAATGTTAAATTAGTATAAGGAATTATGAACATTAAATTATTGTATGGAATTATGAGTATTAATATTATATGGAATTATGGAAATTATTTTAGGGGATTCCTCCTATGTAACTCTAAAGAATACAATTAAGTATTTAATTATTATATATTATATATAGTATTATGAATTTAATAATAAGATTTATAAGTCCATAAATCTTGGGAAAATTTCTAAACACCCAACTATATTATAAAGATTTTAGGAAGTGTTGGAACATTGTTTTGAAACATAAAAGTCAATATAAAATTCTAGAAACCTTAAAGCTTATTAAGCCTTGCTAGAGTTGACTTTTTGAGAATGGTCAAACTAGGCCATGAAACCTATACCAATAAATAGGTTATGGAAAACCATGAAGATCGATAAAAAGAACGTCAAAAACGGATCATCCTAGCCAAAGTTATGCTAGATTGAAGTTTTGAATCAAAAATTTGATAGATGCCACGTGTCACTCTGTCACGGGTCTCCAACACTTAGCCGATTCTATCCCCTGATTTTCGGTAACAGTTTTCAGTGTTTTGCCCTAACTTTAGACGGCTATAACTCTTTCATCTCTCCATATGTTTCAATGTCGTCTTCTTTGTTGTCTTCTCCTACATTCCCTCTAAACAACTATAACTCATACAAACCCTAACTCATACTGAATCAACCGGAAAATCGAGTCAAAGTAGCCACCCTGCAAAGAACGAAACTGCAATTTCAGTTTTCTCTTCGAATCAGGTAACTTCGATCAGCCATAACTTCTTCGTTACTCATCCAAATTCCATGTTCTTTAGCTCGTTTTGAAGAGCTCTAATCCCTCTAAAACTTTCATGTTTATGGTTAAGCTAATTCTCAACTGATTGGAAGGGAAAGTTGTCTAAAGTTTCGGTTTTGCCAGCACATAAAATCATACCGAAACTGTAAGGTAAACTCGTAACTTCTAGCTTCAATTTCTTTCTGTGTGATGCGAGTTGGGATTAGTTCTTGCTATCAATACGTAGATCTAAGTTGATCTTTCTAATGAGCCCTTACACATAGCCTAACTCAATCTGTGTTGCAAGTTTTAGGTCCTCAAAGTAGGCTTCGTGAACTGCTCGAAAGTTCGAGTTTTCCAGATTTTCCGAAATTGAATTTCTCCGTTTTTGCAACTCCGGTGAGTCTCCGATTAAATTGCTCCGATATTGCTGTTCGTAGTCATGTTACCGTCTTAATCCATGTTCCAATTTAATCAATTACGCTCTAGATTGAGAGAATTAGGGAGAATTGAATTCGGAAACCGGTTAGAACCCTAACATTCGAACCGAATTCGAATTCCATCGAATACTGCATTATAATTGGGGAAATTGGCATCAATAGAACCGAAATTTGATTTCAAAGCTATAGGAACAAGAATCACTCGATTTCGTTCTGTGGTTTAGGAGGAAATCGAGATTTAGTACTCGGCTGTGTTCTGAAATCGGGGAAGAACTGGGAGTTCAGGGACCGTCGATCTCGTTTAAAAAGTTTTGGACGGTCGAGATTAGATCTGGTTAAATAAGAATGGTTATAAGTTTATTAAAATTCAGTAAATAGCTCTAACTTGTTGATTTTATTTAATGGCCTTCCCGAAGGTATTTTGACTTGAAATTTTAACCATAGATTCCTTATTTAATCTAGTTTATTTTGATGTAAATTTATTATGGTTTGGAGTTTTTAAAACATAAGTTATAATTTTGCAAGTTACGGGTTTCTGGAATTATTTAGCTAAATAAAAGATATTTTTATGAAATAAAATTTTATAATATGTCTAAAATGTTATAGTTACTGAATATTAAATTTGGGAATTTTTTTGGGCAATGGAAAAAGGTTTTAAAAAATTGTGTTTATGAGTTTTTCATAAGAATGACCTATAATATAAGTTTTAATGTAACAAAAATTAAAGTATGGTTTGTTAATTAACTTTTAAGCTGGGGAAAATAAGGGCAACGAAATTAACATTTTATAACAGTAAGTTTATAAATGTTTGGTATTGGCTTTTGAGAGAAGTGAAATTATTTACATATATGTATATATATACTTACTTAGTAGAAACTTATATAAATTAAGGAATTTAATTATCCTACATCTTATTTACTATATTATATGGGAGTTAATATTTTTAATTAAACTAAGGAATAAATATATATATATATATTTTTACGCGTTTATAAAAAGGGAATTAAGTAGTAACTTAGAGTGAAACAAGGAACTAATTAAATTAACACTTATAATAACTAAATGTATAAGAGCTAGTACCCTATGATATGGTAAAAGAAATACTTAATGAAACATACTTGGAATACAGTTTAAGGTTGTATTAATAAAATAGTTTAAATATGATAAGTACATAGGGAATGTCTTTAGTTGATTCTAGTACGGTACACTTATATATATTAAATAAATAAAGGAAACACTTATTTAATGAACTATAGGTCGGTTGTAGTTATGCCTAAAAGTTATTAAAAATAATTAAATACAATAAACTACATAAAATGTTTTGAACAAATCCTAGTATATATAAATATATACACATTTAACATAATAAAATTAGATACCTTATAGGAAATATAATACGAAGGAATTAATAAGTTAAAACTAAACCTCTACATAGTACTAATAGAAGAATATTATATGAGGTGGTATTAGATTATAGTTATGTATTAGGCTTAAGAGTTACCTTTGAGTTTCCAAGGTTTATATATAACCATATTAAAATGCATGTATAGTATTATTTGTCAATAACCAGGATGTAAATCTAAAATTGGGATAAGTAATTAATAGGTTAAAACTTAGGGAAATTTGTGATTAGATTACATAAAATGTTGCACAAATAGATCTTATTCTATAATAATGATAAACAAATGTAATACGATTACATCTAAATATTCTTGGTAAATAAACCATAATACAATAAGTAAAATACTTTTACGTCTAAATGGGAGGTGGATAGTAGTTCTATATTTAATCATTTCTTAACTTTTATGGTAGTGGAATATAACTTAATGTTTTAAGATAGAATCATTAAAAGGATTATGATATATTCTATATTAACGATGATTTGGAAATTTATCTAAACATTATCCTTATGTTTCTTATAATTAGTATAAGCATATAAATACATTTATTACCAAATTCAGGATGTGTGAGTGAGTTACAGTTAAGTGAGGTATTTAGTAGTGAGAATTTATAGGAAGGTTATAAATAGGAATTTGGTACTTAAAAACCTTTGAAACCTTTTATTAGATAAAACTAAGTTACATAAGATATTATATTGATATACTTTACGGTAATGGGAAGTAATGATGGTTATTTGAATATAAAATAAGAGAATTTTCATAGTAGATTATCTTATTAAATAATAACAATTTCACTTACGAGCCTGAATTTGATTCTTTGATAAATTCTACTCTACGTAGATATATTGTCCATCCTAAATACAATTAAAGGAAATTTATTTATTAGGTTATTCTTTGAAACCTTAGTGTTTGTAAAACAGATTTAAAACGTATTTAAGGCTTAAGTCTAATGAAGTTTAGTACAAAGGATTATACATAGTCCGTAGAGAGAATGTGTGTAAAATAAAACATTTAGGAGATTAAAGGTAAGTAAGGATACATAAAAGGTTATATTTAAACACCTTATTATATAGGTAATAATTAAGTAAATAATGTACCTTGTGAATACTAAATGTAAGAGTTCGATAAGTCTAAGTTAATAATAATATAGTTATGTCAATATGAGAGGTAATTCAACATCTTGTGACAAGATTGTTAGACGTTATAATAGGAAGTTATTCTGAACTAAGGATACGATAATTGAGTTTAGTGGCTCAATTAAGTTATAATAAAACGTATCTACAACATTATGATTCCAATATACAAGATGTAGATCTTAATTAAGTTAAGGGAAAGACTTGATCATAATGGGTTATCTGGTAGATATTGTTAAGGTACATAGTCATTACATTGTGAATTAATAGTATAGTATTCTAAGATAAACCTATTATAGGTCATAAGACGATGTTTATTCTAAAGTAAGAGTAAAAGTATTGAGCTTAAGAATTGTTATTGAAATTCTAAGATTGATTGAATAACATGTAATGCACTTATGTTATAAAGGTCTTTAATGTGAGAATTATGGTTAAGTATGGGTAAAGTGGATAAGGGTGGAACAATTAACAAGTGTTAATAAAATACGTTCCTTGGTCTTACAACCTTGGGTTATACATAACATTTAAGTGAGGGCTTAAAAGACAATTGGGACTTTGGAATAAGAGTAAGGAGTTTATTTAAGCTTAACATATGCTACAAGTGATTGATGATAGACTACCTTTAATATTCTTCAGAGTACTGTTGATTGTTTGTGCAAGTTGACTAGAACTGCTACACACACAGCGTTACCCAGTACGATTTCTCGTACTCAGCTAGATGTGTTTTGGACTTTATGGAATGTTTGGTACGATTTCTCGTACTCGATACTTTTGCTGATGGACTTTATGGAATGTTTTGGAACACCAACTGATCTTGAATGGATTTCAAAATGAAACTGTTGTGTGACTAACTGAGCTTGATGTGACTAACTGAGCCTGGATGTGAAACTTCCTTGGTTATTGGTTCCTCCTATCTAGTTGTTTCGCTAGATATTAACTGCCTAGGGTTTACGCTTCTGCACTCTGTAGGACTGAGTGTTTTGGTATTGCTCTGGTGCAGTTAATGATCTAGTGGGGTAACTGGGAATATAGGAAAATATCTGGTATTGGTAAATTCTTCCTTTGGACTATGGGTATTGTTTCATTCATGAGTCGAGTTTGATCAGCCTTATTTGGAATGGATTCTTTCTATTGGATATTAATTGTTGAGGGTTTACGCCTCTGCACTCTGTAGGACTGAGTGTTTTGGTATTGCTCTCGTGCAGTTAAAAATCTAATGGGAATATGGGAAAATGTTAATCTTGGTATTGAGTATGGATTATTTCTATTAAGTGGTGCACGCACTTTTCACCGATGACCGAGAACGGGTCGGTGGCAGCGGAGGTCTGCTATACCTCGTCCATCTGGACAACTAACAGCGGAGGTCTGTTTACCTCGTCCTTGTGACAACTGACAGCGGAGGTCTGTTTACCTCGTCCTTGTGACAACTGACTGGCGGTGGGGGCCATCTCTCCCAATTGGTTTATTCCACTCTTGAGCATATTTTGTCTATGGGAATCATCTTCTGAAATGGTGGAGACATAAACTATCTACCACGGGTTATGGATATTAATGTCACTCCTAGTCCTTTGTGACTACTTAAGTCTTTCTCTTCTTAACCAGAATTGGTTCTAACATCAACAATGGATGCTTACTAACTATGTGGTGTGACTACTTAAGTGGATGACTTGGTTTGGAAGTTCTCTATCTCTATCTTTGTCTTGTTTTCTTTTTTCTTTAACTTGATTGTTTTGAAGTGCTTTATCTCTGTTTTACTTTTAAGAGTTTGTTTTCATGTTACTGTTTATTTTGAAGAGTGATGTTTTATAAGTTTGTTTTTGGAGAATTGTACCAGTTCCATTCCAGGGAACTAACTCACCCCTCTCGGGGTGGGCTGCTTGGTTTCATCTTGCAGGTACGAATTGATTTATAGGTGGCCACGAAGAGAATGAGCGTTTGGGATGGGACTAGGTTTTGTGGAGAGTTAATGTGTTTAATTTCTATTATGTTTGTGTTAAGTTTTTCTCGAGTTCAGACCGTAGCTTTTGTAGATTGTAAGTTGTAATTGGTGAGGTTTGGTGCGGGTGTTTGGAACCCGATGGTCTGTAATCGCCTTAGAGTTTTATTTCCGCTGTATTTATGGTTAATAGGGGCGTTACAGAAAGTGGTATCAGAGCGTAGTTACGCTCTGAACCCGAGAAAACAAGCCGAGTGAAATACTTAGATTATAGGTGCACTTAAAACTGGGAACTGGGGTAGAATTGGGAAGTGAGGACTCCAGTAAGGCACGAATCCTAACCCTTTTGGAATTGTGAACGATTCCTTTACACACTTTTCTTTTGTGAATGTCTGTTGAGTGTGATGTGTTGTTATACCGTTCCAACAATAAACTACAAATATATATATAAGTTTGGAACATCCTATATTAAGTACGATAAGATTTTGGTTGAGATAAACCAAATATTAAGCTATTTTTCAAAAGCATACTCATGGAGGATACATTGCTAAAAATGCAATCCTTTAAAAGCTAGTACACAAATTCCTAGAATTTTAAAGAATACTTTTGGTTGAAAACAGTATACAAATAGAACTTTACATAACTAAATTAGTATTGATATTATGTGAAAGTACTTCAACTCCTTTAAAGTTTGAAAATAAATCTCATGAACTACTTGGTATCAATTTATTACCTAAAGATAATGTTAAGATAAATCTTAAGTCTAGAAAATTATTAAGCTAACAAGAACTAGTAGCGTATTAGAAAAGATCAACATCTGAACTTGTAAAACACATTAAAACTTTATGTTAACTTTAGAAAGAAAACACATAAACCTAACACCCTACGGGAAGTGCCTGGTGCGACGAACTCCTAGGCTGAAAGTAGTGGGGGTGCACACCCACTTCTAGAAGTTTAGGGGCTAGACAAGCCTTGTCATCTAACTGTAAATAATCTTCTACGCAGGTGATGGATTGTGTTGAACTTGAGGGGAAGTGGTGGTAAGACGTTACCATCATGGAATCTTGAGCTAGGCATATTTCATTACTAGCCACAATGAACAGTTCAAAACTCGTATATTAAGATCCAGTACTAAATTCATGCATGTAAAGAGTTTACGAAGTTAAATCCTTGGTGAAAAATACTTACCTATGGAGTGAAACACATGAGTAATAATAAACTAAATATTATTGAGCCTTAAATACTTGGAGTATTGAGTGTCTAGTGAAAAATTGAGAGTTACTTAAAGATTTGGAAATCCTCATGTTTATTTAGAAGTTTAACCTTATACATAGATAAAATCTTAGAAGTCACACTAAGAGTGATATTTACAAAAGCCACCATTGTCTAAGGGAGTACTAAGATTTAATAATCAGGAGAATACTTACATAGAACCAACCTTAAGAAAAATAATTACCAAGAGTGAGTGAGTTTTCATTAGACTAGCTCATTTGACTTAAAATTTATATAGAGTCTCTACCTTAAATATATATATATATATAAATTTTAAGGTAAAGGAATCAGATTTTGGAAGAACTTCCTAAAATTCTGCCTTGAGTGAAGTTATATAATAAGTAAATTTTATAAAGTAAACACTGTATGAATCGTCTAAAATACGATAGTTAATTATAAAAACAATTGAAACTTGAAAAGTCACAGAAAATATTTATCTTATAGAGTTTTAACATATGGTTGACTAATAAACCTTTGAAGATAATTTTGGAAGATTATTGAGGATTATTAAATGATTGGAAATATTATGTTAAACTACTCAGTACGTTACACCTGGTTTATAGCTTGGTAATATAATTGATATGATAAATGATCATATATGGACATATAGTTCGTATCAGTCATTAAATGAATGGATAATAATCATAAGATAAAATTTTATAACCACCAAGGAAATACAATTACATAACAATCAAGAGATACAAATATATGTAACGATCATAGATAAAATCAATGGTGCAGTAAAAATTCACAACAAGCTGGTTAATAAGGTGTTGAATTCTTTGAATGTGCCGTTAGTAGCGGTACGAGGGGTACCTTAGCTCTTTTAAGGGGGTATGCATACTCCTCCTTGGTTATCTCATCCGGATTATGCCTCGTTGCATTGTTAGTAAAGGGAGAACAATATTAGCATTAGATGGTGTTTGTATGTGCTTGGTTTTTACACATATGACACACAGTATGTGACTGTTGATTTCCATCATGCTATGTCTTGGTATATCTTGGTTCGTTTTGATTTTGAGTAATCTCGAGTGGAATGTTGTTATGGAAATGGATGGAAATAAAGGATTTGATTGGTATGGAATTTCATTGGAATTATTATTGTCTCAGCACACCCGAAGCGGTGTGAGTGCTTATTAGTTGATTTTTAAACTTCGAGGCGAAGTTTCTTTTAAGGGGGATATACTGAAATACCCCTAAATTAATTTAAATTAATTTAGGGGATTTCTTTTATTAAACCTGTAATAATACTATTAAGTATTAATTATTATATGGAATTATGAATGTTAAATTAGTATAAGGAATTATGAATATTAAATTATTGTATGGAATTATGAGTATTAATATTATATGGAATTATGGAAATTATTTTAGGGGATTCCTCCTATGTAACTCTAAAGAATACAATTAAGTATTTAATTATTATATATTATTATATAGTATTATGAATTTAATAATAAGATTTATAAGTCCATAAATCTTGGGAAAATTTCTAAACACTCCAACTATATTATAAAGATTTTAGGAAGTGTTGGAACATTGTTTTGAAACATAAAAGTCAATATAAAATTCTAGAAACCTTAAAGCTTATTAAGCCTTGCTAGAGTTGACTTTTTGAGAATGGTCAAACTAGGCCATGAAACCTATACCAATAAATAGGTTATGAAAAACCATGAAGATCGATAAAAAGAACGTCAAAAACGGATCATCCTAGCCAAAGTTATGCTAGATTGAAGTTTTGAATCAAAAATTTGATAGATGCCACGTGTCACTCTGTCACGGTCGCCAACACTTAGCCGATTCTATCCCTGATTTTCGGTAACAGTTTTCAGTGTTTTGCCCTAACTTTAGATGGCTATAACTCTTTTATCTCTCCATATTTTTCAATGCCGTCTTCTTTGTTGTCTTCTCCTACATTCCCTCTAAACAACTATAACTCATACAAACCCTAACTCATACTGAATCAACCGGAAAATCGAGTCAAAGTAGCCACCCTGCAAAGAACGAAACTGCAATTTCAGTTTTCTCTTCGAATCAGGTAACTTCGATCAGCCATAACTTCTTCGTTACTCATCCAAATTCCATGTTCTTTATCTCGTTTTGAAGAGCTCTAATTCCTCTAAAACTTTAATGTTTATGGTTTAAGCTAATTCTCAACCGATTGGAAGGGAAAGTTGTCTAAAGTTTCGGTTTTGCCATCACATAAATCATACCGAAACTGTAAGGTAAACTCGCAACTTCTAGCTTCAATTTCTTTCTGTGTGATGCGAGTTAGGATTAGTTCTTGCTATCAATACGTAGATCTAAGTTTGATCTTTCCAATGAGCCCTTACACATAGCCTAACTCAATCTGTGCTGCAAGTTATAGGTCCTCAAAGTAGGCTTCGTGAACTGCTCGAAAGTTCGAGTTTTCCAGATTTTCCGAATTGAATTTCTCCGTTTTTGCAACTCCGGTGAGTCTCCGATTAAATTGCTCCGATATTGCTGTTCGTAGTCATGTTACCGTCTTAATCCATGTTCCAATTTAATCAATTACGCTCTAGATTGAGAGAATTAGAGAGAATTGAATTCGGAAACCGGTTAAACCCCTAACATTCAAACCGAATTCGACTTCCATCGAATACTGCATTATAATTGGGGAAATTGGTATCAATAGAACCGCAATTCGATTTCGAAGCTATAGGAACAAGAATCACTCGATTTCGTTCTGTGGTTAGGAGGAAATCGAGATTTAGTACTCGGCTGTGTTTCTGAAATCGGGGAAGAACTGGGAGTTCAGGGACCGTCGATCTTGTTTAAATAGTTTTGGACGGTCGAGATTAGATCTAGTTAAATAAGAATGGTTATAAGTTTATTAAATTCAGTAAATAGCTCTAACTTGTTGATTTTATTTAATGGCCTTGCCGAAGGTATTTTGACTTGAAATTTAACCATAGATTCCTTATTTAATCTAGTTTATTTTGATGTAAATTATTATGGTTTTGGAGTTTTTAAACATAAGTTATGATTTTTGCAAGTTACGGGTTTTCTGGAATTATTTGGCTAAATTAAAAAGATATTTTTATGAAATAAAAATTTTTAATATGTCTAAAATGTTATAGTTACTGTATATTAAAATTGGGAATTTTTGGGCAATGGAAAAGGTTTAAAAATTGTGTTTATGAGTTTTTCATAAGAATGACCTATAATATAAGGTTTTAATGTAACAAAAATTAAAGTATGGTTTGTTAATTAACTTTTAAGCTGGGGAAAATAAGGGCAACTAAATTAACATTTTATAACAGTAAGTTTATAAATGTTTTGGTATTGGCTTTTAAGAGAAGTGAAATTATTTACATATATGTATATATATACTTAATTAGTAGAAACTTATATAAATTAAGGAATTTAATTATCCTACATCTTATTTACTATATTATATGGGAGTTAATATTTTTAATTAAACTAAGGAATATATATATATTTTTACGCATTTATAAAAAGGGAATTAAGTAGTAACTTAGAGTGAAACAAGGAACTAATTAAATTAACACTTATAATAACTAAATGTTATAAGAGCTAGTACCCTATGATATGGTAAAAGAATACTTAACGAAACATACTTGGAATACATTTTAAGGTTGTATTAATAAAATAGTTTAAATATGATAAGTTACATAGGGAATGTCTTAGTTGATTTCTAGTACGGGTACACTTATATATATTAAATAAATAAAGGAAACACTTTATTTAATGAACTATAGGTCGGTTGTAGTTATGCCTAAAAGTTATTAAACATAATTAAATACAATAAACTACATAAATAATGTTTTGAACAAATCCTAGTATATATAAATATATACACATTTAACATAAATAAAATTAGATACCTTATAGGAAATATAATACGAAGGAATTAATAAGTTAAACTAAACCTCTACATAGTACTAATAGAAGAATATTATATGAGGTGGTATTAGATTATAGTTATGTATTAGGCTTAAGAGTTACCTTTGAGTTTCCAAGGTTTATATATAACCATATTAAAATGCATGTATAGTATTATTTGTCAATAACCAGGATGTAAATCTAAAATTGGGATTAAGTAATTAATAGGTTAAAACTTAGGGAAATTTGTGATTAGATTACATAAAATGTTGCACAAATAGATCTTATTCTATAATTAATGATAAACAAATGTAATACGATTACATCTAAATATTCTTGGTATATAAACCATAATACAATAAGTAAAATACTTTTACGTCTAAATGGGAGGTGGATTAGTAGTCTATATTTAATCATTTCTTAACTTTTATGGTAGTGGAATATAACTTAATGTTTTAAGATAGAATCATTAAAAGGATTATGATATATTCTATATTAAACGATGATTTGGAAATTTATCTAAACAATTATCCTTAAGTTTCTTAGAATTAGATAAGCCATATAAAATACATTTATTACCATATTCAGGATGTGAGTTTACAGTTAAGTGAGGTATTTAGTAGTGAGAATTTATAGGAAGGTTTATAAATAGGAATTTGGTACTTAAAACCTTTGAACCTTTTATTAGATAAAACTAAGTTACATAAGATATTATATTGATATACTTTACGGTAATGGGAAGTAATGATGGGTTATTTGAATATAAAATAAGAGAATTTTCATAGTAGATTATCTTATTAAATAATTAACAATTTCACTTACGAGCCTGAATTTGATTCTTTGATAAATTCTACTCTACGTAGATATATTGTCCATCCTAAATACAATAAAGGAAATTTATTTATTAGGTTATTCCTTTGAAACCTTAGGTTTTGTAAAACAATTTAAAACGTATTTAAGGCTTAAGTTTAATGAAGTTTAGTACAAATGATTATACATAGTCCGTAGAGAGAATGTGTGTAAAAGTAAAACATTTAGGAGATTAAAGGTAAGTAAGGATACATAAAAGGTTATATTTAAACACCTTATTATATAGGTAATAATTAAGCAAATAATGTACCTTGTGAATACTAAATGTAAGAGTTCGATAAGTCTAAGTTAATAATAATATAGTTATGTCAATATGAGAGGTAATTCAACATCTTGTGACAAGATTGTTAGACGTTATAATAGGAAGTTATTCTGAACTAAGGATACGATAATTGAGTTTAGTGGCTCAATTAAGTTATAATAAATGTATCTACAACAATATGATTCCAATATACAAGATGTAGATCTTAATTAAGTTAAGGGAAAGACTTGATCATAATGGGTTATCTGGTAGATATTGTTAAGGTACATAGTCATTACATTGTGAATTAATAGTATAGTATTCTAAGATAAACCTATTATAGGTCATAAGACGATGTTTATTCTAAAGTAAGAGTAAAAGTATTGAGCTTAAGAATTGTTATTGAAATTCTAAGATTGATTGAATAACATGTAATGCACTTATGTTATAAAGGTCTTTAATGTGAGAATTATGGTTAAGTATGGGTAAAGTGGATAAGGGTGGAACAATTAACAAGTGTTAATAAAATACGTTCCTTGGTCTTACAACCTTGGGTTATACATAACATTTAAGTGAGGGCTTAAAAGACAATTGGGACTTTGGAATAAGAGTAAGGAGTTTATTTAAGCTTAACATACGCTACAAGTGATTGATGATAGACTACCTTTAATATTCTTCAGAGTACTGTTGATTGTTTTGCAAGTTGACTAGAACTGCTACATACACGCGTTACCCAGGTACGATTTCTCGTACTCAGCTTGATGTGTTTTGGACTTTATGGAATGTTTGGTACGATTTCTCGTACTCGATACTTTTGCTGATGGACTTTATGGAATGTTTTGGAACACCAACTGATCTTGAATGGATTTCAAAATGAAACTGTTGTGTGACTAACTGAGCTTGATGTGACTAACTGAGCCTGTATGTGAAACTTCCTTGGTTATTGGTTCCTCCTATCTAGTTGTTTCACTAGATATTAACTGCCTAGGGTTTACGCTTCTGCACTCTGTAGGTCTGAGTGTTTTGGTATTGCTCTAGTGCAATTAATGATCTAGTGGGGTAACTGGGAATATAGGAAAATATCTGGTATTGGTAAATTCTTCCTTTGGACTATGGGTATTGTTTCATCCATGAGTCGAGTTTGATCAGCCCTATTTGGAATGGATTCTTCTTTCTTTGGATATTAATTGTTGAGGGTTTACGCCTCTGCACTCTGTAGGACTGAGTGTTTTGGTATTGCTATCGTGCAGTTAAAAATCTAATGGGAATATGGGAAAATGTTAATCTTGGTATTGAGTATGGATTATTTCTATTAAGTGGTGCACGCACTTTTCACCGATGACCGAGAACGGGTCGGTGGCAGCGGAGGTCTGCTATAATACCTCGTCCATCTGGACAACTGACAGCGGAGGTCTGTTTACCTCGTCCTTGTGACAACTGACAGCGGAGGTCTGTTTACCTCGTCCTTATGACAACTGACTGGCGGTGGGGGCCATCTCTCCCAATTGGTTTATTCCACTCTTGAGCATATTTTGTCTATGGGAATCATCTTCTGAAATGGTGGAGACATAAACTGTCTACCACGGGTTATGGATATTAATGTCACTCCTAGTCCTTTGTGACTACTTAAGTCTTTCTCTTCTTAACCAGAATTGGTTCTAACATCAACAATGGATGCTTACTAACTATGTGGTGTGACTACTTAAGTGGATGACTTGGTTTGGAAGTTCTCTATCTCTATCTTTGTCTTGTTTCTTTTCTCTTTAACTTGATTGTTTTGAAGTGCTTTATCTCTGTTTTACTTTTAAGAGTTTGTTTTCATGTTAATGTTTATTTTGAAGAGTGATGTTTTATAAGTTTGTTTTTGGAGAATTGTACCAGTTCCATTCCAGGGAACTGACTCACCCCTCTCGGGGTGGGCTATTTGGTTTCATCTTGCAGGTACGAATTGATTTACAGGTGGCCACGAAGAGAATGAGCGTTTGGGATGGGACTAGGTTTTGTGAGAGTTAATGTGTTTAATTTCTATTATTTTTGTTAAGTTTTTCTCGAGTTCAGACCGTAGCTTTTGTAGATTGTAAGTTGTAATTGGTGAGGTTTGGTGCCGGGTGTTTGGAGCCCGATGGTCTGTATCGCCTTAGAGTTTTATTTCCGCTGTATTTATGGTTAATAGGGGCATTACACTTATGTATTGTAGGAGTAGTAAGACCGAATTGTTGTCGGCATTAGTTTGAGAATACTCGGTACAGTTGGATTGTATATGTATATTAATTGTTGGAAAGGATGAGAATGTAATGTATAGATGCTCGGGAATCTGGTCCATCAGACCGATACATGTATATGTATTAGCCTTGCTAGCCACGTGGGTGGTTAACGGCGTGTAACCCAAAGAGTTGAGTAATGTGATGTTTATGTTTTTCCGCTGCAAATGGTTATTAAGTGTATTGATGTTGTTGGGGTGTTACATTTCTCTTCAAAACGTGGCACTTCCGCTGACAAATAGCTACGTCCGAACATTGGTCCGAACTTCAATGTTCGGACACTTAGCTTTGGGAGCGCGGATCCAGCTTTGATTTAAAAGTCTCGACTTGTGTCCGAACTTCAATATTTGGACACGAGTTCGGACATGTAGGCGGGATTAAGTTTTCAACTTCTTTGTTGGGGTGAGTCTCGAACTGTGTCTGACACACTTCAAAGTTTTCGACGGAATTTCGGACCTTCATCAATTACAGCACTCGAACTATTCTCGACTTGTGTCCGAACATGGATGTTCGGACACAAGCTCGAACACACCTTCAAAACCTTCTAAAATCCTCGTTCTGACTCCGATTTGATCCCCTTTTGTTGCATCATCACCCTCATGAGTTAATCTACTGTTTTCTTGGCTTTTCTCTGCATTTGACATACAAAAAGGTATCAATTCTTATCAAACAAGAAACCAAAGGAAAACATAAGATAAGTGTGGAATATCATCAATACAAGTATGGAAATTGAACATTTAAAACCCCTAAAACCATGCATATTTCACACTTATCAAACCTCATCACACTTAGCTTTTGCTTGTCCTCAAGCAAAACAGAAGTAAGATATCTCAAAATGCCTTAGTACCAAATCTCGGGATTGAACAACATAAAAGGGAATTAAGCCATAATAACAACCCAAGAATCAATCTGCTCTTAACTGCATGTTTTTAAACAGTGAAACAAGCTTTTAAACAAAAATTATGAAGAAGTCAAATCACAAAGTCAAAACATAGAGTAACTCGGAACCTTCCAACCGTTTATCTTCTCAAACCCAGGGATGACAAAGGGTGTGAAGTACTGCCATATTCCGCAGTACCTTTCAACACCACGCACTCATGATCTAATTAAGGGATTTGCAATAAACATAAAACTTTAAAGAGCCTCCTCTTTTTTCTTCTTCCTGCATATATATAAAAAAATGTTCGCACAATTAATTCATTCCCCCAGACTTTTCTCTCCATCCTTGTAACAGTGTTGGGTCTTTTATCCCAGATCAGATGATCTTAGGTAAATGAGTGATGAAGCACCCCAAGGACTTAATAACCAGATGGAAGAGGCCTGTTTTGGTTCAGAAAATATATCAGATCAGAGGATTACCTTGCCTTTTCCTTCCATTCCAAACATTCTCATCATTCCCAAGGTTCTAAGTTAAACAAGTTCCCGACTCCATAATCAACTTGTCCACAGATATTTAATAAAATTCAGCAATTTCAAAAACACGAGAGCACACAGCTTTGAGCAAACCAATCCTTAAAGTCATCACTAGACTCGACTCCACAACGAAAATTCACCCGAGTATTCAACACGTAAAAGCACTCCAAGGAACTTACCCCCATATAGCCCAAGAACAATAAAAAAACTAATGCGGGATGTAAAATAAATGGCTGACGCATTTAGAAAGATCTCCCCTTCCTCACACTTAAAGAGGAGCAATGTCCTCATTGTTCACAAAAGTAACACAAGAAAAAGATCTTACGAAATGTGTCAGACTCACAAGGGTGAAATTATAAATTGAACAGAGATGTAACACGTTAAAGCATAGGCTGAACACAAACGAAAAAGAAAGAAAACTTAAACTCCCCTGATTTTTCTTTTGATAGATTAAGGAAGAGGTTCTTTCTCACACTTAATTCCTTGCTAGGGGTAGAATGTTTCCTCACACTTGCATCCAAGCAAGTGTCCAGCCATGGAATCATCACGGTAACAGTAAACTTGACACAAAAACATCAAAACCAGAAAGACATGCGGGAAGCATTACATTAGTAATGATTAGTACCATGGTTCCAAGTGAAGAACATAACTAGAAATGAAATAAAGAAAATACAACTTAAATAAATAACAGAAAATTAACTAAAAAGAACAAAATATAATAATAATTGAAATAAAAAACAAGTCTAGAAATGACATCAAAATGAAAAGAACAGCATCATTCATCACTGTGGAGGTGGATAGAACGCCTGCCACTGTTGAAACTGAGCAAGTAAGGCTCCATAATCCTCCTGAGAGCGACGAGCCTGCTGCTGGAGAACCTCCACCTCCTCCTGAGAGCAGCGCGAGCCTACTCCAGAAGGATCTCGATCTCTGTCTAATAGCTACGATCCATTTCCACAAAGCAAGACACGAGCTGATCAAATTCATAACATGTGACATACTCACTCCCAGGAGTCGGCAGTACTGCATAAGCATCCTCATCTTCATTTGCAGGTGGAGGAGCTGGCTCTAACGGACCCTCACCGGCCTCTCTCTAGCGCTTCTGTGACCTTGGGGTAGCCTTCTTCCTCCAGGTCACCCCGTCAAACTCAAACCACATCTTTTTCATAGAACCGATATCAATAGGGGACCGCGCAGGATGAAGCCCCTCTGATGGAATGGATAGCAGCTGCCACCGAAGCAACTGACATATCATGACCGGATAGCCAAGCTTATGTCGGTCCTTGTGCTCCACGATGTAGTGAAGATGCAGGGAGATGACCCATGGCAAATATGTGACCTCAGCAGCCCCAGCAAAAACTGGATTTAGCACAGCTTGGAGAAGAAGACAGTCAGTGTGGTTCAAATCTGAGCTCTGTCTGGGGAGAACATTCGCAACCAGCTGTGCGAAGAGGACTCGCTCACGGGGGTCCTGAAGCAGATTAGCAGGGATGACCTGCTTTGACGGGTTATCACCCCTGCGTCGATGTGGGCCTTGGACCATAGTGGGGAGATAATGATTAATGGCCGCCGTCAGGAAGTCATGGGGATTAAGGTTTTTAGGCCGAGGGGGAGCAGGGTACAGAAGTCCTAGATAGCGAGCAATTTCCCTCGTTGAGACTGTGACTTTTTGACCGTCAACACTAGAGTAAATTTGCCCATCCTGACAGATAGCATTGGCATAAAACATACGTACCGCTCACTCAGAGTACGGTCCCCCCATATCCAAGATCTTACCCCATTCGTACGGGTCCAGTAGTTCCTTCAAACCCAGCTGACGCTCCAGCTCAGCTACTACGCGACGCTCAGCGATGATATCCACTTCCTTTGCAAACCATTCCTGGCTGCATCATTTCTAAAGTCATCAAATGGACCTTGGCGACTTGAACTAGCGTCGGCTCTCCCACACTTCTTAGACCTACCGGTGAGTTTGCGCATCATCTGCTCAAAGAGACTCAGTCAGTACAAACAATGGCAAAGATAAAATAGCTCAATACATGCACAAATTCTAACCAAAATCCATCAGAGTCCCCTAAAAATTCATCATTCTCCACAACAAGGTTCAATCAACTCTATCATTTGCAAAGACTATCCTCAACCACACATTGACTAGTAGAGATTAAATCGAAAAGCAAATTTTTCTTCATCAACGTAAAGCCTAATTTTAATCTCTTCCTACCGCACTAGCCTATCCACACTAAATTGCATAAGTAATTCCATAACTAAGGTTCTCTGTACTTATCTCTACTCATCAACCATGGCATAGCAGATAACAAATCTCAATAAAACGAAAATAGTCCAGAAAACTCAACAATGGCACCAGATTTTTGACTATAAATATCCTAAATCTCAAAATCAGACATAAACGCTATAAATGGAGTAGAAATGTTGAGAAAGTACCTTATCCAAGCTGAATAAGCGTGAAGAAGTAGAAAGAACAAGGTAATCATTAAGATTTAAACTGAAAAATCCCCAAAATCACAAGTTAGGGTTCCAACAGATTCCGCTCAAAAACAGACTGATTCACTTAATTTCTGGTTGATTTCTAGTGCTAGGAATGTAGAGAATTCAAAAACAAATAGATTGATACCAAGATTGTAAGATTTGGTGGAAGAATGAGCAAGTTATGAGAGATTGAAGGAGGAAGAAGAGTTTTCGTTCGTGCTGCTCGCGATTGGGAAATCGGGGAGTTTAGACTAGAATGTTCGGACGCAGGCTAAGTTTAAATTCGGACATTTCGAGTTGTCCGAACTTGCATGTTCGGACGCAAGTTCAGACACACTTACCTGGGCAGCACTTCATGTTATGTCCGAACTTCAAAGTTAGGACTGAAGTTCGGACATCCCGTTCTTTCCCCTTTTGACCTTTCGTAACTTGTCCGAACTTCTATGTTAGGATATAAGTTCGGACATCTCGTTCCCAAGCTCTGAATTCCTTCTTGCATTGTGTCCGAACATTGAAGTTCGAACCAATGTTCGGACATATCGATCTGTGCAGTTCTTCAACCTCTCAACTTGTGTCCAAACATTGAAGTTCGGACACAAGTTCGGACAATGCTACAGATGAAGAAACCTGCTCTTTTCTCAACCAAAAACAATGTAAACAAAGCTTAACATGATACAAAGCTAAAATAACCAAAATAAAACTGAAATAAAGTACCGAAAATACAGGGTTGCCTCCCAGTCAGCTGCTCCTCTTTAAAGTCTTTTAGCTAGACATTTCCCAATTCGATTCAATCAAAGGAAGCGTGGTCAGAATCCCCATAACATCCTATAGCCAGCTTCTTCATTCTCTTCAGCTCCTTTCGCATTTTCCATAAGAATCTCTTCTTCATGGTTGAAGTTGTCTCCTGAGAGATTAACTTGGTTTTAGGAATGGAATCACCTTCAATAAAGAACACCGCCTGCATAGGAAGAAACTTATGATCAGTACCAAGATAACTTTTTAAACGAGCACCATTTACCTTGAAATTTTCACCAGCTTTGTTCTCAAGCTCGTATGCTCCATAGGATGTGATGCCTACAACTCTGAAGGGGCCTGCCCAATGTGATTTCAACTTTCCAGGAAAAAGATGTAGCCTGGAATTGAAGAGCAACACCAAATCTCCCACTTTAAATTCTCTCTTCTGGATGATTCGATCATGAATCTTTTAGGAGCACTCTTTATAAATCCTTGAGCTGTCATATGCTTGTTCCCTTAGTTCTTCAAGTTCAGACAGTTGAAATTTCCTCTTCTCTCCAGCAGCATGTAAATCAAAATTTAGGGCCTTCAATGCCCAATATGCTTTATGCTCTAATTCCACTGGGAGATGGCAGGCTTTCCCGTACACAAGCTTGAATGGAGACATCCCTATAGGAGTCTTAAAAGCAGTACGGTATGCCCGCAAAGCATCATCCAGCTTAATTGATAAATCCTTCCTTGATGCATTTACAGTCTTCTGCAAGATCCATTTAAGCTCTCGATTGGTCACTTCTGCCTGACCATTAGTTTAGGGATGATAAGGTAATGCCACCTTGTGTGTCACCCAATATTTAGTCATTAAGAAATCAAAAGCTCGGTTACAGAAGTGGGAACCACCATCACTGATGATCGCTTTGGGTACCCCGAATCTGGTGAAGATGTTCTTTTTCAGAAACTTTACCACAGTCTTTGAATCACCGGTGTGGCACGAGATGGCTTCAACCCACTTTGAGACATAATCCACAGTAACTAGAATGTACCGGTTCCTATGAGATGAAGGAAATGGGCCCATGAAATCCATGCCCCACGCATCAAATAGCTCAACCTCAAGAATACCTTGCTGAGGCATCTCATGCCTTCTAGAGATATTTCCCATTCTCTGACAACTATCACAGTGAGAACAAAAAGTGGTGGACATCCTTGTGTAGAGTGGGCCAAAAGAATCCACACTCCAACACCTTTGCAGTTGTTCTTGTATAACCATGATGTCCACCTGCCTCTCTAAAATGGCAGAATTCTATAACACTCTGAATCTCCTTATCTAGAAGGCATCTCCTTATCAGCCCACAGCACAGATCCTAAATAGATAGGGATCCTCCCAGATGTAGTGGCGGGCCTCTAATAAGAATTTCTTCTTCTGGTTATAGCTGTAATCATGAGGAATCAGTCCAGAAGCAAGAAAGTTCGCCAAATCTGCATACCATGTTTCTTTCACCTTTCCAATTAATAGTGAACACTGTCTCATCGGGAAAGAACTCATTTATTGGGACTCCATCATCAGGAATGTCTAGCCTAGACAGATGATCAGTAACTCCATTTAGCTTCCCTTTCTTGTCAACAACCTCCAAGTTAAACTCTTAGAGAAGCAGAAACCACCTCAGGAGTCTAGGCTTTGAATCATTTTTCAGGAAAAGGTACTTAAGTGTCGTATGGTATGTGTGAACAATGACCTTGCTTCCTAGCAAATACGGTCTGAATTTATCCATATCAAATATCACAGCAAGCAACTCCTTCTTTGTAGTAGTGTAGTTCTTCTGTGCATCTATCAGGGTCTTGCTTGCATAGGTAATCACTCTCAGTATCTTATCCTTCCTCTGACATAACACGGGCCAACAGCATAATCGCTTACGTCTGTCATGATCTCAAATGGTTCTGACCAATCTGGTGGAACCATAATGAGCATTGGATTTGGGAAATACATGAAACGTTTGTGAGGTACGAGCCACCTGGTCTTAAAAGAACCAGTGTCTTAGCAATGCTAAAGGAGTAACAATATTGGCCTTAATGGCGTATCTGTGTTATTGATGTTTATGCGGTAAACTACCAAGTAAAAATACGACGTAGCGTATTACGGGTGTCGAGAAGAGGCAGGTCGAGGTGATGGAGGTCCTGTAACCTTGAATAGCGTTGAGACGGCAGTCGCCGCACTAGCTTGATGTAAGAACATCCCAGGGAACAACAGTGGTACCCCACCACCGTAGCCCCCATCTCGAGTATCACCCATTGAGATAATTAATGGATGGGGCCAAGAAGATAGAAGGATTCCTCCTATTCGAAAGACCGATACAGATGTTATAGTCACTGTGACATTAAAACAAGCAAAAGAGTTTGTGATATGATGAGTCATTAAGGGTCGGGGTCCCGATAGCTACTCTTTAGAAGCGTACTTATACGCAGTGCAGTATGTACATTAAACCTTACCTTGAAGAGGGATAGGAAGTCCATGGGATAATCGGCCGGCTTACAATTAGACATCGAAACCCTATCCAGTTAATCCGAGGAAAGCACGCACGGGTACACCTGAAAATCAAAAAGTAGAAGAACGAGTTTTAGACGACTATCAAAATGAATAACATGCGGAACCAAGAACTGCATGGAAGTCTCTCCCAGAATGGGAATAGCTTCAACCAGATACAACCTACAAGGCTCAGTAAAACCTGACCTACCATCACAATAACTATATGAGCTTACAAGCTGAACTCCTAAAATTACCACAACCCATTGCTCAAGAGGAGGAATGTCGTACCAAGGACGACTAAAGTGCTCCATCTGCTGGACCCGTAGCACCACGAGGTAGCCACGCGGAGCAGACCCCAGCCGATATGGGCTACTAGAAGGGGGAAGGAGTCACCAGGGCAGAATAGCCCGAATTTCGTAGGAACCTTAGGCGCTGGTACAAGTACACAGCGCGATCTAGGTAACCGCACATCCTTAACCTGATGAATTGACTATAGGAACATGTGTCAGAAACCTCCTTCTACCACGAAGGAGTCTAAGACAAAACTTAGAGAGAGCTAACTTAGAGGACCTAGGAATAGAATTACCTTAGAGAACTTACCATGCCCTAATGCAACAAAACAACCCCAATACTACCCTTTTCAAGGCTAATCAACCTACATCGTACTTAAATGACCGAAGTGTCGGTGAAACAAACAGTGATGATTCAACCTACATGGCGCGCTTCCTACAGTAAGCGCTATAGCCAATACTATACTCACAATTCCGCCTACCTCGCGCACTTGCTACAGCAAGTGCTACAATGAGAGCTACAACTATAAATACAATTATGACTATAATTATGACTACAATCACAACCATAACTATAATGGCAAATACAACTGAATGCTACAGACCGTGTATGCTATAGGCACAACGTCATGTCTACCGGGAATCACTAAACATTCATACAGCCCTAGTACGGATCTCGTAACTACAACCACTGCTACAACTACAATTGCAACTATGATTGCAACTGTAACTACGAGAATAACGACAGTTAGGATTGGATTCTACAAGACCGTGTAGGTCATGACTACCGATAATCACTAAATATTCATACAATTATAGTACAAATTCTATAACTACAACTTGTCACCATAGGGTCACAAACTTTAGAACATGAAAACTGCAACCATGGAGGACCCGATGAGTCCGAACATTCCTACAAAAGGGCATACTCCAGCCCATAACAAGCTACAAGCATTTTAACAATAATCAATCGATAACATCGGCTTATGAACCAAACATCATAACAACTTGTCAAAATTGTTTAATGGTTTGAAATTGACGTGGGAGGAGGAACTTGATCCGGTACAGGTCAAGGGAAGCTAAACACAAATTGGGGCGGAAGGATAGTTCAACACTGATACTGATCACATCAGGGTTGGATGATTCTTGAAACTCTCTACAAGTGTTCACAATTAATTACATTGGAAATAAACAAGACACCGAAGTATAACAGCTATAGACAGCTAAACTACATGCTAACCCTACAAATAAGGTGTTGGATACGAGTACTCATGAATAACAGTGACTCCCGATGTAATACCCTAACCCGAAATCCAATAACCTATACGACGATCACTCCTAAATAAAACACAAACTGCAGTGGAAATAAATACAACAACCGGGCGGTATTACAATGCCGTTGGCCACCCTTGTGACCAACAAGGCTAACTCCAAATACAATCTCAAAAAGTCACGGTGTGAATACGAATACAATCCGAGATACTAGGAATCAAACTCAAATGTAAAATACTTAAGTAAAACAAATAACTAGTAGGAGACTCCCATAGCTTGAATCTACCCCACCTACACTCGGTGTGGTAATCTTCTCAACTTCAGGTACCTGAAAAATGGGGGTGCCCCCAAAGGGGCTCAGCAAACATTGCTGGTATGGAAAACGTGCAGCCCATCGTCTACCGGGCCACACCAACTACTTTGTCGAATACATACAGTTCATTTTTTTTATAAAGCTGTAAACAAGCAGAGTATGATAATAACAAGCATCCATACAAGGACAACAATGTTACATAAAACAAGACTTCAGAAGGTCAAGTTAGATGAACTGTAATCATTTGATAGTTGTCGGGTCCACACAGTGGGACTGACAAACGTATAAGAGCATATCAATATAGTGAAGGTATAGTGACCTCGTTATAGAGAAAGGTTGGGTAATTAGTCCCTCAGAAGCCAACGTAGTTAACTCCTGTACTTCAGAAAGGTGGGAATCGAACCCTCGAGAGGAATAAAGTCTTCCTCCCCACTTGTACTGTTGGGAATTGAACCCTCGAGAGGAATAAAGTCTTCCTCCCCACTTGAACTGTTCCGTCGCGACGTAAATTGAATAGGAGACGACCTGAGACAGGTACAACTCCTGTAGCATGCATGGCCAGGTCCAACTGGGCTCCTCGTTCTCGTAGTATAGAATTGTTAGGTGTCATACAAGGACGTTAAACAAGAGCACAATGTATATTGTCAGTTATCACGTTTAGGATAATGACGTTTGTTATAAAGTGAAGTTAGTGAGAGACTTGAGTACAAGTTCTCGGTATAATAAAGCGCGGTATTTAGTCCACTGGTATAGTAGTGTTTGTATGCGTGGGACATACACGTCGTAGTTAGCATCATTCACGCACATAAAATAATACAACAGTGCACATGAGTAAAACAACATTTTACATTAATTATCTTGGTCGTTATTTCAAACAACAGATAGCACACAAGCCGGTGTAATCCGGTAGAAAACAGGTTGCAAGAATCCCATACCGTTCACCGTAGGTTGCAATTGATTATACCCTGGTCAACGTCTGGTCAAACAAGGTCCTAGAATAGGAT
This sequence comes from Limonium bicolor, assembly GCA_023374045.1. Classification (NCBI taxonomy): domain Eukaryota; kingdom Viridiplantae; phylum Streptophyta; class Magnoliopsida; order Caryophyllales; family Plumbaginaceae; genus Limonium; species Limonium bicolor. Next base: position 230,670,562 of record CM041776.1, read on the forward strand.
TAACTGAGAGGGTTAATTTATGTTACGCTTATATAATATTTATTGGATCTTTCAATAGATTTCGTATTTGTTATTTCATGTGAGGTTTATTTCTTTTAATTACCTCATGATTTAATGTATAACTTATTTGTTATTCCTTTTGATTTATTTATTAAATTCCTTTATTGTACATGTATGTATTTATTTATTCATGTACTATATTTGTTGTTTATTTTAATTGTCTAGGTGACATAACAACTTATAATTTCTTAGCTATATTTATATGTCATACATGGACATAATATTCTTATAGTTTTTATTACTCCCTTTCTTAAACACAAATAACATTTATCGGTTACCTTTAATTTCCTTATAACTATATAATTCGTAGTCTTAACCTCATAACTCCTTTAACCAAAATTCTTTTCTTCTAATTCCTCCAAGTATCCATATAGGACCTATATTTATTTAAATCTAAGTTCTTACCCTTATATTTCGGTTATTTACAAAACAACCTCATTAATTCATAAACTTTATATTTAGATTCTAATCTCATTATATTATATAGTTTAATTCCTTATTTAACTAAATTCCAAAACTACCATTAGTGTTTTGGTATATTTCTTTTGGAATATTATAACTTTTCAAAAATCACCATTTAGCCCCTAAAATTCTCGGCCTATATATATACTTTCTACAATTACAATTTAACCACAAAATCTTATAATCTTTACATAATGTCTTATAAACTATAGTTTTAATTTTAACTCTCCATAATTGCCGAATAAATATATATATAAATTCTTAAATTACAAAACTAACCCAAAGTATTTCGGCTTTGTCATATACTTTTCATTAATTACATCTTCACCCCAAAACTTATAATAGTTACTTAATAACTTATAGAATATAGTTTAGATATTTAATTTCTCAAAATTTCGAAAGTGAACTTAATAATTCTCTTAATTATGATTTCGCCATATTCTACTCCAAACTTTCATAATAAGTTTTATAATTTACATAATAGCCCAAAACTTTATAAAATGTTATTTTTAACACTTGTCTAAATTATCTAAAATTCATAAACTTAATTCCTAACCTTATATTATATCATATTTACTCCAAACATTCCTTAACTCTCGGTTTTTACAATATATACACCAAACATTGTAAAAATTACATTTTAGCCACATAACTTAATTAATTAGCCATTTAAGCACTAATAAATATTTTTAACTCACCAAACTTTATAATATAAGTTTATATACATAAGTAGCTCATTAAAATCTATTATCACTTAGAACATTCGGCCATAATTTAATAGTGACCATATAGTATATAAAAGTGGATTTATATGTCAAAATAATCATACATAAATTCATAGGAGTTATATAACTCATGTAAAAATTATTGTAATGCCTTATATTGATTGCTAGCTCAAAATAGAGTATTTTTGCCCTTGACAATTCGGCTTGAATTGATATATAACATAAATAAATTTTGTGACACAAAAATGTGTCTTAAGGTAAACATTTTCCATATATGTTATAGGTTATATTTTTGGCATATAATACCATATAGTTTCGGTTTTAATTACTCTAGGAGATGTACATAGTTTTTGTATAATTTTTAGAAGCTTAACCAAGCTTAAAACATAAATATTAGCTTAGTAAACTTACTTCTTAACAAAGGTGGGTAAGTGCTTGAACTCTTCTTGAATCTCCAAGCTTTCTCCAAGGAAATTTTGATGCTCTACTTCGGTTATATGCAAGTGGTGAAGGAGTTTATGAGTTAGATCTTCAACAAAGATCTTAAGTAGATTTATTAGTTTTCCAAGAATTTACCTTAAGCTTTTTCTCCTTATAAATTTGGCTCACTTAAGGTGGATAAAGAACAAAGTTTCCTTCATGAAAATGAAGAAGGAAAGAACCTTAGAAGAGGTAGAAATCGGTTACACAATGAAATGTGCTTTAAGGATTTTCAAGCATGAAAACTACCTTAAGATAACCTTGAGATGCTCCTTGGATTAATGTTGGTTTAGACAACCTCCTTGGAACATTAGTTGATGCCGAATCCTATTGGTGTGCTAGGAAGAGTTTTGCTTCAAGGCTTGACAAGAAATGCTAGGAAATTACCTAAAGATGAAGATAGAAGTTAAAACTCCATTAATGGACTTAAGAGCTTCAAAGGAAGAAGATGAAGGAAGAAGAGAGAGGAGGGAGCCTTACCAATTCGGAAGTGAAGTGTGCAAGGGGAAGAATGAGACTAAGCTCACGTAAGAAGAAGAGAGTGCAATTGGAATTGATTTTTGTTTTGTTAATTTTTAATGTCAATTGACTATTCTTTTCCTTAGTTATTACATGGGTTATTGGCTCAATAAATGCCCATGTTTCCAGCATGTGTTCGGCCATAATGCAAGGCAAGGCAAGGTGGAAGAAAAATAATGTGAGCTAGAAGACAAGGTTAGTTAGGTAAGGTTTTATTCCTTGATTTTTCTATGTTAAGCTTGTCTTCTTCTTCTTGTAGGTGGCTGAACTTATGGCTTAAATGGGGTGTCTAAATCGGCATTGAAGAGCCAAGGACAAGCTTGGATGGTCACTTGAATTTTAAGAAATCAAAAAGGTGGAATCTAGATCTACTTTTTGCTTTTTGCATTTTGTTTTTGTCTAGCTCACATGGCTTGTTCCATGGCATTATTTCGACAGCTTGGTGGTCAAATGAGACCTACATACTTGACATTAAGTATTATAGCACATGGGAAGGTGAGTCACCATGTCTTATGCCTTTTATAAATTTTTAATGCAAGTTTTATACTAGTTTTTGGACATAAAATCGGCCCCTATAGAGCACCTTGTTTGACACGGCCTTCAACTGATTTAGAAGGTCATTTTAACCCTATTTAATATTCTTAATTCGTGGCATGTCAAAAACTACAAGGTAATTGCGTAAAACGCGTTTTAGTGACACCCGAAAGTGTGTTTTTGTGCTCTAAGGGAATTTTGGGAAAAATTGTCTTTATGAGTTCCAAGTGTTTATAAACACTTATTATAGTAAATAATGATATATTAAGAATTACATTGAGTTATATGGGGTTACATCAACCCACGACATAATTTACGGGCCATCAGGACACTCCCGGGCAAAAAGGAGCGCTAAGAAATCCTCCTGTGGTTTTTGTTGAATTTTGAGAAACCACTTCATGGGTTCTCTTTATAATGGTTAATAATTATGTTAGGAACTCTAGGAATTAATTTTATAGGAGTTCGTGCCACCTCGGCACTCCTCCGGGCTTTTCGTGCTTTAAGGGGCGTGCGTGAGCACTCCCGAGCGTTTTGCGTTTTTGACTAAATATAGCCTAGAGAATATGTTTATATATTCATATAATGAGTGTATGACCATTTGGTTTAAGTTTTAGAAGGTCATACAAGGTCATGCTTGACCATTTGTTTCTAAGGCGTTTCAGCGTTTATGGGGAAACGACCATTTTTACGTAACGTTCTCATGCATGGGTTTGCATGCGTACGTGAAATGATTTATATTTGGATTATTTTCCATTAAATAATGGTTTTATAATGTTAATTAGATTTGGGGTATTTCAATCTACCCCCTTAAAAAAGGACTTCGCCCCGAAGTCCATATCTAATTTATAAGGTTATGGGGAATCAAGTTCCACTAAGCATCCACAACTCAATATAGTTTTTAGGGATCAAGTCCCAAGTCTCTATATTCCTAAGTTCATAGTGTACATCAAACACAACAGGAATACTTTGGAAGGTCATATCATCTCAATGTAGTAAACACAATCACGTTTCATATCAAATAGTGCAACGTAGTGCACATAATCTTTCCATTGTAGTGTAACGAAGTACACATCAGCAAGTAGGAGTACAAAGTACATTCAAATACAGTGTTACACAAGAACACATACAAGACAAGGTGTCATAGAAATGCACAGAAATGCAACAAGATGCATAATAAACTCACAAACGAAAAAGGCTCTACCCCCCCCCCCCCCCCCAAAAAAAGAGGGGTACGCCACCGTACCCTAGACTAAAGTGTCTAGTCGGTAAATAATGAGGGAAACTTTGCTCGCATATCCGCTTCTAGTTCCCATGTGGCCTCTTCAACATCATGGTTCGACCAAAGAACCTTTACGAGGCTCACAGACTTATTTCGAGTATCTCGTGTCTTTCTATCTAAAATTTGTTGCGGGGTTTCCACGTACCGTTGTTGGTTCTAATGATAGTGTCTTGGTTGTAGAACATGAGAAGGATGAGGCATGTATTTCTTAGCTGAGACACGTGAAAAACATTGTGTACTTTGCCCAACTCTGCTGGCAAATCAAGTCGATAAGCCACAAGGCCCACCCGCTCTGTGATAGCGTAGGGTCCTACAAATTCGGGCTTAGCTTGCCCTTCTGTCCAAATCTGAATACACCCTTCATGGGTGATACTCGTAGAAATACCTGGTCGCCAACCGCGAACTCAAGGTCTCGTCGCCTCTCATCAGCATATGATTTCTGTCTGTCTTGTTGCTCTTTCATGTTATTTCTGATTTGTTGTACTTCTGCCTAGACTTGCTCCAAGTACTCAGGCCCAATGATGACGGTCTCACTAGACTCGTCCCAGCACAAGGGTGTACGACATGGTCTGCCATATAGTGCTTGAAAGGGTGGACATCTGTATAGAGGTGTGATAGCTTTATTGTATGCAAACTCGATGAGATGTAATCTATCTACCAGCTGCCCTGGAAATCCAAGGCACATGCTCGTAGCATGTCCTCTAAGGTCTGAATAGTCCTCTCTGACTGACCATCCGTCTGAGGATGAAATGCTGTGCTAAGCTTCAATTCACTTCCAAGTGCTTCGCGAGTAGCTCGCCAATATCGTGAGAGAAATCTAGTATCTCGATCTGAAACAATAGTCTTTGGTACTCCATGATGTTGATAATCTCCTTCTCAAATAGTTCTGCCAACTTTGGCACTTTCCAAGTGTCTTTCATCGGAATAAACCTAGCAACTTTAGTCAGCGATCAAACAAAAACCCATATCATGTTTAGTCCTCCTCTCATAGGTGGTAGTCCCACCACGAAGTCCATAGAGATATCATAAAACTTCCACTCTGGAACTGGCATAGACTATACCATACCTCCTGGTCGTCTATGTTCGAATTTCACTTTCTGACAAATGAGACTCGAATCACATTTCTGTCACATCACCCTTCATACCACTCCACCAGAAATACCTCTTTAGATCTTTGTAATCTTAGAAGCTCCTGGATGGACAGATGTGGAAGAAGTGTGGGACTCTCGAAGAATATGCTCTTTATATCTGTGTGTCTCTGGGAATAACAATCTACCCTTAATCTGATCAACCCATCATCGTGTAGCTAAAACTCATACTTCCCTCCTTCAAATGTACCGTCAGACAACTTCTGACTGATCTCCATTATTCGCTGATCATTCTGTGTGCGCTACGTATGTTGTCTATAAGACTCGAGCTAGCCACAATGGCATTTAAAGAATGTGCTCGTCGACTCAATGCGTCTGCTGCTACAACATTAGCTTTTCCTTCTTTATACTGCAAATCTATGTCATAATCCTTGAGAAATTCAACCCATCTTCTTTGTCTCATGTTTAACTCCTTCTGGGTGAATACATACTTCAAACTTTTGTGATCCAAGTATACGGTCATCTGGACACCATACAGGTAGTGGCGCCAGATCTTCAATGCAAAAACAATTGCTCCAAGCTCCAAGTCATGTGTGGGATAATTCTCCTCATGTTTCTTCAGCTGTCGGGAAGCGTAGGCGACTACCTTCCCATTCTGCATGAGTACACACCTTAATCCTCTGCCTGATGCATCACAGTAAACTTCATAACCCTCTGTGCCTTCAGGTATAGTCAAAACTGGTGCTGATGTCAAAGCATTCTTCAAATACTGGAATGAGGTCTCACATTCTGTAGTCCATGTGAATGGTGCGTCCTTCTTCATTAAACAGGTCATAGGTTTTGCTATTTTGGAGAAGTCTCTGACAAACCTCCTGTAGTAACCTGCTAACCCAAGGAAACTCCTGATATCAGTCACTGTCTTTGGCCTAGGCCAGGTGCGAACTGCTTCTATTTTTGCTGGATCCACTGCGATCCCAACGTCGGATGATAACATGTTCTAGAATGGAAACTCTGTCTAACCAAAACTCACATTTGGAGAACTTAGCATAAAGCTGGTTCCCCCCTTAAGATCTCAAGTACATGTCGGAGGTGACTCTCATGCTCTTCCTTAGACTTTGAATAAATTAGGATGTCATCGATTAATACAACCACGGTCTTATCCAGCTGCTCTCTGAATAATCTGTTCATTAAATCCATGAAGACTGCTGGTGCATTTGACAAGCCAAAAGGCATAACTATAAACTCATAGTGGCCGTATCGTGTTCTGAACGCTGTCTTTTCTATGTCTTGCTCCCTGATAGGTATCTGATGGTATCCTGATCTCAAATCGATCTTCGAAAACACCTTTGCTCCTCTCAACTGATCAAACAAATCGTCAATTTGTGGTAGTGGATATTTGTTTCTTCGCTGACACTGCATTAAGCTCTATGTAATCTATACATAACCGAAGGCTTCCATCCTTCTTTTTCACAAAAACAACTGGTGCTCCCCAAGGAGATACGCTAGGTCGTATGTATCCCTTGTCCAACAAATCCTTCAATTGTTCCTTCAACTCAGCCATCTCTGCTGGTGCCATACGGTACGGTGCCTTAGCTATGGGACCGGTACCTGGTAGTAATTCAATGGAGAACTCTACCTCTCTGGGTGGCGGTAGGCCTGGAAGTTCCTTTGGAAAAATATCTGGAAATTCTGACACCACTGGCATATTTGATCAAAATCAGGGTCGTGCTCTACATCCTGAACATAGCATAAGTATACTTCCTTCTGCTTCCTGACGTGTTTGTACATGGACATAGCAGATATCACTTTTTTGATGGTGCTCTAGGGTTCTGGCGGTATGATACTGTCACTCCTGATGGGCTCTTAAGTAACAGTCTACGCTCTGCACAAAGAATGCGGCCTCTGTGCCGCCCCAACCAGTCCATCCCGGCTATAACGTCGAATCCTAGACCTCTGAACTCAATAAGGTCAATGGGAAATTCCTCCTCCTTAATACGGATAGTGGCTCCTCTATAAAGACGAGTGCAACTGATCTTCTCCTTAGACGGGAGTGCCACCTTAAAATCAGGTAACTCTACAGCGTCTAGCCTCAACTTCCCCGCAAGCGAAGGCGAAACGAAAGTATGTGAGGCTCCGGAGTCGAACAGTACTAATGCATCCACTCCATTAACAGGAAAGGTACCAGTGAGGATCGCGCCGCCCTTGCTGGCCTCCTCCTCAGTAAGAATACTTAAGGCACCTTCCGTCTCCTTAGCACAACCTAACAACAGAATCTGGGTAAGTACTTTGATATATGATGGGGTCTAAAGACATTCACTTTCATAACAATAATGCTTCATTGATGAGATGATCTCCTTCAGATGTCCAAAAACAATTACAACACTAGTACTTTCTAAAAGTCAAACTTAATCTTCCTAGTTTCATGTGAGTGGTGTTTATCACTGTCGAAGGTGTTGTGTTTAATTTAATCCTTCTAATCCATGGTATAGCAACCTTGACTTTCCACCCATTATTAAAACATCTCCTGAATTCAATATGATTTTCTTTGCAAGGTCCACACGCTTCTGCTCGCCATAAAGGAACTCTGCGTCATCTCCAATTGACAAAGACAATACTGGTATCCCCTGATCGAGGGACCCTTGTGTTTCATCCTTGTCTTGATGTAGCCCTAAGGGCCTCCTTCTTCATAGAAGTTGATGATACATAGATCAGCCCTTAGATTGGGAACTGGATCTTCTTCTAGCTGTTGAGCTGTATTAACTGCTTGTTCCACAATTTGTAAAAATTCTTGGGATTTTTGGTACTTGTGCTCCATCTCCATTTCTTGTATCCTGGTAGGTCTTTGAGTAAGGATTCCAATCCTTTCCTAAGCACATCATTTTCAGCTTCATCTTTGATCCTCTTGGAAATTCTGGAGTGTAGAACCATCCTGGTCCTGCTCCCAATTCTTGACATCTTTGATGATTGCAATTTGTGTCTCCGGGTTAGGTATCCTTTGAGTAATATCAAACCTGGTTGGATAACCTTACATTGTTCGTTCCCTGGTTCTTGTACTTTGATAATGTTTTCTTCCAGGGAGGGCGGTGAGGGGATAGGAAAGCATATCTTATAGCTTCCTACGTGGTTTAAAATTCTACTAGTGAGTCTTATTAGTTCTTCCTATCAACTAGGCAATCAAGGCATGCAAGCACTCATTCAAATCATCCATTGCTCAATAACAGTTCACATGGGTTTAGAAGTACCTGGGTTGGTAGAAGGACCAGCCTCATCTGAGCGGTCCATGACATGCAGGGCTGGTCCCGATGCTGGGCCTTTGCCCTTATTCCCCTGAGTTGGTTTGTTGGTGGAGGGCGAGTATCGCTAGCTCCATTCTTATGGCCGGGTGTTTGCCTTGCTCCCGGGCGGTAGTTCCTGCTCTCCGGGTTCTTAATGCACTCGAAGGCTCGTGTCCCCATATCTGACAATGGCGGCACTGGACTTTCTCCCCTTGGCAGTCCACGCCGGGGTGATCCTTTCCACACTGTCTACAGTTGAAGTGGCGGACATACCTCTGGCCCGTGTTTGAGCCATGTCCAGAACCTATTACAATCGAGGTCATTATATATTCCAACGGTACTATAGTAATCACAAAAGGTTTCAAATTTAAGTGCTTAGTCAAAGTGCCTACCCTTAGATGGGGGTAGGTTTTCTGTGAGTTTGCTGCTCCGTGGGTTCCTGACTGGGGGTTCCAGTAGTCGGTTCCCCTTCCCTTGATAGGACCCCTGGCCTTTTTGAAAGGGTTTGTTCCTTCTGTTGGAGTTCCCTGCTTGGCATCCTCACTGCCATCCAGGTCAACTCCTTTCTCTTTTGGGAGCTAAAAGAATCCCTTCTCTTGCATGTTGATCTCCACAATGGAGGCAGCATGGTAACATTCCTGAAATCTCAAGGTATCAGTCTCCAAATCTCCCATGACGGGGTATAGTAGGTAATAAAATTCAACTGTTTATGTCTCTCTTGTCTTACCTGTAACCTGGTGGGGATGATTGGTCCCATCCCAAACTGGAGTCGAGGGCTCAGTCCCCCGTAGAACCGGTCGACCAAACCTGGTCCGAGTAACCTAATCCGGGCAGTAGTCGGAGTAGTGAAGTAAACTTCGCATAATATCGTCTACAGTCATTTTCCCGTCTGCTCCAGTGCATCAAACTCCCTCGTCTTCACCATCCTGGTGTGGGCCGGGTAGTACTTGCCCCTTAGTAGTGCAGTGTAGTGTCCCCAAGTGAAAGCTGAGTCATCAAGGTGGTCGGCCTTCACCATATTCCACCAATCTCTTGTTGCATCTTTCAGGTAAAGGCAGCGAGTCTCACTTTTTCCCTATATGGGACTGCCAGTGTCTCGAACGCTGTTTCCATCTCCATAATGTAAGTCTCCAAATGTGCAGGGTCAGTCTGCCCCTTGAATGCAGTTGGCCTCAGATCAGCCAAACTCTTCACCCAATCTCTCTCTCTGGTGGTGGTGGTGGAGGTAGCTGCTGCTCTGCTGTGCAACCTCCCGCCTGTGCAAATGCTTGAGCTATTAAAGTAGCAATGTTGCCAGCCTGATGTTGGCTCTCCTCTTCGGCCTGTCCACGGCGTCCTCCTCTTCCTGACATCTGCAGGATGTTGAGGTATATTAGATACTGTGGTCACAATCTTGGTCTTGGATAGTATCTAAGTACAAACTAACTTAAACTCTCCTTTCTTCCTATCACTCAACCCGTAACCTATAGCTTTAGAAATCCTAATCTCGTGTATCCTTGTATCCAGAGCGTAACTACGCTCTGATACCACTTTTTGTAACACCCCCAACCCGAAATCCAATAACCTGTACGACGATCACTCCCAAATAAAACACAAACTGCAGCGGAAATAAATACAACACCGGGCGGTATTACAATGCCGTTGGCCACCCTTGTGACCAACAAGGCTAACTCCAAATACAATCTCCAAAAGTCACGGTGTGAATACGAATACAATCCGAGATACTAGGATCATCAAACTCAAATGTAAAATACTTAAGTAAAACAAATAACTAGTAGGAGACTCCCATAGCTTGAATCTACCCCACCTACACTCGGTGTGGTAATCTTCTCAACTTCAGGTACCTGAAAAATGGGGGTGCCCCCAAGGGGCTCAGCAAACATTGCTGGTATGGAAAACGTGCAGCCCATCGTCTACCGGGCCACACCAACTACTTTGTCGAATACATGCAGTTCATTTTTTTTATAAAGCTGTAAACAAGCATAGTATGATAATAACAAGCATCCATACAAGGACTACAATGTTACATAAACAAGACTTCAGAAGGTCAAGTTAGATGACTGTAATCATTTGATAGTTGTCGGGTCCACACGTGGGACTGACAGTGACAGACTGTCAACAATAGCATGATATAAATTGTATAGACCTATAGGAGACAGTTACCGATTCAATATAGTGGAGGTAAACCTCGTTATAGAGAAAGTTGGGTAATTAGTCCCTCAGAAGCCAACGTAGTTAACTCCTGTACTTCAGAAAGGTGGGAATCGAACCCTCGAGAGGAATAAAGTCTTCCTCCCCACTTGTACTGTTGGGAATTGAACCCTCGAGAGAATAAAGTCTTCCTCCCCACTGAACTGTTCCGTCGCGACGTAAATTGAATAGGAGACGACCTGAGACAGGTACAACTCCTGTAGCATGCATGGCCAGATCCAACTGGGCTCCTCGTTCTCGTAGTATAGAATTGTTAGGTGTCATACAAGGACGTTAAACAAGAACACAATGTGTATTGTCAGTTATCACGTTTAGGATAATGACGTTTGTTATAAAGTGAAGTTAGTGAGAGACTTGAGTACAAGTTCTCGGTATAATAAAGCGCAGGTATTTAGTCCACTGGTATAGTAGTGTTTGTATGCGTGGGACATACACGTTGTAGTTAGCATCATTCACGCACATAAATAATACAACAGTGCACAAGAGTAAAACAACATTTTACATTAATTATCTTGGTCGTTATTTCAAACAACAGATAGCACACAAGCCGTGTAATCCGGTAGAAAACAGGTTGCAAGAATCCCATACCGTTCACCGTAGGTTGCAGTTGATATACCCTGGTCAACGTCTGGTCAAACAAAGTCCTAGAATAGGATTAACTGAGAGGGTTAATTTATGTTACCCTTATATAATAATTTATTGGATCTTTCAACAATTTCGTATTTGTTATTTCATGTGAGGTTTATTTCTTTTAATTACCTCATGATTTAATGTATAACTTATTTGTTATTCTTTTGATTTATTTATAAATCCTTTAATGTATGTATGTATTTATTTATTCATGTACTATATTTGTTTTTATTTTAATTGTCTAGGTGACATAACAACTTATAATTTCTTAACTATATTTATATGTCATACATGGACATAATATTCTTATAGTTTTTATTACTCCCTTCTTAACTACATAATATTTATTGGTTACCTTTAATTTCCTTATAACTATATAAGTCATAGTTTAATCTCATAATTCCTTTAATCAAAATTCTTTCTTCTAATTCCTCCAATATCCATATAGGACCTATATTTATTTAAATCTAAATTCTTACCCTTATATTTCGGTTATTTACAAAACAACCACATTAATTCATAAACTTTATATTTAAATTCTAATCTCATTATATTATATAGTTTTAATTCCTTATTTAATTAAATTCCAAAACTACCATTAATATTTTGGTATATTTCTTTTGGAATATTATAACTTTTCAAAATTACCATTTAGCCCCTAATTCTCGGCCTATATATATTACTTTCTATAATTACAATTTAACCACAAAATCTTATAATCTTTACATAATGCCTTATAAACTATAGTTTTAATTTTAATTCTCCATATTGCCGAATATATATATAATTTCTTAAATTACAAAACTAACCCAAAGTAATTCGGCTTTGTCATTACTTTCATTAATTACATTTTCACCCCAAAACTTTATAATAGTTACTTAATAACTTATAAACTATAGTTTAAATATTTAATTCCTCAAAATTTCGAAAGTGAACTTAATAATTCTCTTAATTATGATTTCGCCCATATTCTACTCCAAACTTTCATAATAAGTTTTATAAATTACATAATAGCCCAAAACTTTATAAAATGTTATTTTAACACTTGTTTAAATTATCTAAAATTCATAAACTTAATTCCTAACCTTATATTATATCATATTTACTCCAAACATTCCCTTAACTCTCGTTTTTACAATATATACACACCAAACTTTGTAAAAATTACATTTTAGCCACATAACTTAATTAATTAGCCATTTAAGCACTAATAAAATATTTTTAATCTCACCAAACTTTATAATATAAGTTTATATACATAAGTAGCTCATTAAAATCTATTTATCACTTAGAACATTCGGCCATAATTAAATAGTGACCATATAGTATATAAAAGTGGATTTATATGTCAAAATAATTATACATAAATTCATAGGAGTTATATAACTCATGTAAAAATTATTGTAATGTCTTATATTGATTCCTAGCTCAAAATAGAGTATTTTTGCCCTTGACATTCGGCTTGAATTGATATGTAACATAAATAAATTTTGTGACACAAAAATGTGTCTTAAGGTAAATATTTTCCATATATGTTATAGATTATATTTTTGGCATAAATACCATATAGTTTCGGTTTTAATACCTAGGAGATGTACATAATTTTTGTATAATTTTTAGAAGCTTAACCAAGCTTAAAACATAAATATTAGCTTAGTAAACTTACTTCTTAACAAAGGTGGTTAAGTGCTTGAACTCTTCTTGAATCTCCAAGCTTTCTCCAAGGAAATTTTGATGCTCCACTTCGGTTATATGCAAGTGGTGAAGGAGTTTAGGAGTTAGATCTTCAACAAAGATCTTAAGTAGATTTGTAAGTAGTTTTCCAAGAATTTACCTTAAGCTTTTTCTCCTTATAAATTCGGCTCACTTAAGGTGGATGAAGAACAAAGTTTCCTTCATGAAAATGAAGAAGAAAGAACCTTAGAAGAGGTAGAAATCGGTTACACAATAAAATGTGCTTTAAGGATTTTCAAGCATGAAAACTACCTTAAGATAACCTTGAGATGCTCCTTGGATTAATGTTGGTTTAGACAACCTCCTTGGAACATTAGTTGATGCCGAATGCTTATGGTGTGCTAGGAAGAGTTTTGCTTCAAGGCTTGACAAGAAATGCTAGGAAATTACCTTAAAGATGAAGATAGAAGTTAAAACTCCATTAATGGACTTAAGAGCTTCAAAGGAAGAAGATGAAGGAAGAAGAGAGAGGAGGGAGCCTTACCAATTCGGAAGTGAAGTGTGCAAGGGGAAGAATGAGACTAAGCTCACGTAAGAAGAAAGAGTGCAATTGGAATTGATTTTTGTTTTGTTAATTTTTAATGTCATTGACTATTCTTTTCCTTAGTTTATTACATGGGTTATTGGCTCAATAAATGCCCATGTTTCCAGCATGTGTTCGGCCATAATGCAAGACAAGGCAAGGTGGAAGAAAAATAATGTGAGCTAGAAGACAAGGTAAGTTAGTAAGTTTTATTATTCCTTTGATTTTTCTATGTTAAGCTTGTCTTCTTCTTCTCTTGTAGGTGGCCGAACTATGGCTTAAATGGGTGTCTCAATCGGCATTGAAGAGCCAAGGACAAGCTTGGATGGTCACTTGAATTTTAAGAAATCAAAAAGGTGGAATCTAGATCTACTTTTTGCTTTTGCATTTTGTTTTTGTCTAGCTCACATGGCCTTGTTCCATGGCATTATTTCGACAGCTTGGTGGTCAAATGAGACCTACATACTTTGACATTAAGTATTATAGCACATGGGAAGGTGAGTCACCATGTCTTATGCCTTTTATAAATTTTTAATGTAAGTTTTATACTAGTTTTTGGACATAAAATCGGCCCCTATAGAGCACCTTGGTTGACACTGCCTTCAACTGATTTAGAAGGTCATTTTAACCCTATTTAAGATTCTTAATTCGTGGCATGTCAAAAACTACAAGGTAATTGCGTAAAACGCGTTTTAGTGACACCCGAAAGTGTGTTTTTGTGCTCTAAGGGAATTTTGGGAAATAAATTGTCTTTATGAGTTCCAAGTGTTTTAAACACTTATTATAGTAAATAATGATATATTAAGACATTACATTGAGTTATATGGGGTTACATCAACCCAACATAATTTACGGGCCATCGGGACACTCCCGGGCAAAAAGGAGCGCTAAGAAATCCTCCTGTGGTTTTTGTTGAATTTTGAGAAACCACTTCGTGGGTTCTCTTTAGAATGGTTAATAATGATGTTAGGAACTCTAGGAATTAATTTTATAGGAGTTCGTGCCACCTCGGCACTCCTCCGGGCTTTTCGTGCTTTAAGGGGCGTGCGTGAGCACTCCCGAGCGTTTTGCGTTTTTGACTAAATATAGCCTAGAAATGTTTATATATTCATATAATGAGTGTATGACCATTTGGTTTAGTTTTAGAAGGTCATACAAGGTCATGCTTGACCATATGTTTCTAAGGCGTTTTTTGCGTTTATGGGGAAACGACTATTTTTACGTAACGTTCTCATGCATGGGTTTGCATGCGTACGTGAAATGATTTATATTTGGATTATTTTCCATTAAATAATGGTTTTATAATGTTAATTAGATTTGGGGTATTTCAATCTACCCCCTTAAAAAGGACTTCGCCCCGAAGTCTCATATCTAAATTTATAAGGTTGTGGGGAATCAAGTTCCACTAAGCATCCACAACTCAATCTAGTTTTTAGGGATCAAGTCCCAAGTCTCTATATTCCTAAGTTCATAGTGTACATCAAACACAACAGGAATACTTTGGAAGGTCATATCATCTCAATGTAGTAAACACAAAACACGTTTCATATCAAATAGTGCAACGTAGTGCACATAATCTTTCCATTGTAGTGTAACGAAGTACACATCAGCAAGTAGGAGTACAAAGTACATTCAAATACAGTGTTACACAAGAACACATACAAGACAAGGTGTCATAGAAATGCACAGAAGTGCAACAAGATGCATAATAAACTCACAACGAAAAAGGCTCTACCCCCCAAAAAAAAAAGGGGTACGCCACCGTACCCTAGACTAAAGTGTCTAGTCGGTAATAATGAGGGAAACTTTGCTCGCATATCCGCTTCTAGTTCCCATGTGGCCTCTTCAACATCATGGTTCGACCAAAGAACCTTTACGAGGCTCACAGACTTGTTTCGAGTATCTCGTGTCTTTCTATCTAAGATTCGTTGCGGTGTTTCCACGTACCGCATTGTTGGTTCTAATGATAGTGTCTCTGGTTGTAGAACATGAGAAGGATGAGGCATGTATTTCTTAAGCTGAGACACGTGAAAAAATTGTGTACTTTGCCCAACTCTGCTGGCAAATCAAGTCGATAGCCACAAGGCCCACCCGCTCTGTGATAGCGTAGGGTCCTACAAATTTCGGGCTTAGCTTGCCCTTCTGTCCAAATCTGAATACACCCTTCATGGGTGATACTCGTAGAAATACCTGGTCGCCAACCGCGAACTCAAGCTCGTCGTCTCTCATCAGCATATGATTTCTGTCTGTCTTGTGCTGCTTTCATGTTATTTCTGATTTGTTGTACTTCTGCCTGGACTTGCTCCAAGTACTCAGGCCCAATGATGACGGTCTCACTAGACTCGTCCCAGCACAATGGTGTGCGACATGGTCTGCCATATAGTGCTTGAAAGGGTGACATCTGTAGAGGTGTGATAGCTGTTATTGTATGCAAACTCGATGAGATGTAATCTATCTATCCAGCTGCCCTGGAAATCCAAGGCACATGCTCGTAGCATGTCCTCTAAGGTCTGAATAGTCCTCTCTGACTGACCATCTGTCTGAGGATGAAATGCTGTGCTAAGCTTCAATTCAGTTCCAAGTGCTTCGCGAGTAGCTCGCCAATATCGTGAGAGAAATCTAGTATCTCGATCTGAAACAATAGTCTTTGGTACTCCATGATGTCTGATAATCTCCTTCTCAAATAGTTCTGCCAACTTTGGCACTTTCCAAGTGTCTTTCATCGGAATAAACCTAGCAACTTTAGTCAGTCGATCAACAACAACCCATATCATATTTAGTCCTCCTCTCGTAGGTGGTAGTCCCACCACGAAGTCCATAGAGATATCATAAAACTTCCACTCTGGAACTGGCATAGACTGTACCATACCTCCTGGTCGTCTATGTTCGAATTTCACTTTCTGACAAGTGAGACATCGAATCACATATTCTGTCACGTCGCCCTTCATACACTCCACCAGAAATACCTCTTTAGATCTTTGTACATCTTAGAAGCTCCTGGATGGACAGATGTGGAAGAAGTGTGGGACTCTCGAAGAATATGCTCCTTTATATCTGTGCTGTCTCTGGGAAACACAATCTGCCCTTAATCTGATCAGCCCATCATCATGTAGCTGAAACTCATACTTCCCTCCTTCAAATGTACCGTCAGACAACTTCTGACTGATCTCCATCATTCGCTGATCATTCTGCTGTGCGCTACGTATGTCGTCTATAAGACTCGAGCTAGCCACAATGGCATTTAAGGATGTGCTCGTCGACTCAATGCGTCTGCTACAACATTAGCTTTTCCTTCTTTGTACTGCAAATCGATGTCATAATCCTTGAGAAATTCAACCCATCTTCTTTGTCTCATGTTTAACTCCTTCTGGGTGAATACATACTTCAAACTTTTGTGATCCGAGTATACGGTCATCTGGACACCATACAGGTAGTGGCGCCAGATCTTCAATGCAAAAACAATTGCTCCAAGCTCCAAGTCATGTGTGGGATAGTTCTCCTCATGTTTCTTCAGCTGTCGGGAAGCGTAGGCGACTACCTTCCCATTCTGCATGAGTACACACCCTAATCCCCTGCCTGATGCATCACAGTAAACTTCATAACCCTCTGTGCCTTCAGGTATAGTCAAAACTGGTGCTGATGTCAAAGCATTCTTCAAATACTGGAATGAGGTCTCACATTCTGTAGTCCATGTGAATGGTGCGTCCTTCTTCATTAAACTGGTCATAGGTTTTGCTATTTTGGAGAAGTCTCTGACAAACCTCCTGTAGTAACCTGCTAACCCAAGGAAACTCCTGATATCAGTCACTGTCTTTGGCCTAGGCCAGGTGCGAACTGCTTCTATTTTTGCTGGATCCACTGCGATCCCAATGTCGGAGATAACATGTCCTAGAAAGGAAACTCTGTCTAACCAAAACTCACATTTGGAGAACTTAGCATAAAGCTGGTTCTCCCTTAAGATCTCAAGTACATGTCGGAGGTGACTCTCATGCTCTTCCTTAGACTTTGAATAAATTAGGATGTCATCGATGAATACAACCACGGTCTTATCCAGCTGCTCTCTGAATAATCTGTTCATTAAATCCATGAAGACTGCTGGTGCATTTGACAAGCCAAAAGGCATAACTGTAAACTCATAGTGGCCGTATCGTGTTCTGACGCTGTCTTTTCTATGTCTTGCTCCCTGATAGGTATCTGATGGTATCCTGATCTCAAATCGATCTTCGAAAACACCTTTGCTCCTCTTAACTGATCAAACAAATCGTCAATTCGTGGTAGTGGATATTTGTTCTTCACTGACACTGCATTAAGCTCTCTGTAATCGATACATAACCGAAGGCTTCCATCCTTCTTTTCACAAAAAGAACTGGTGCTCCCCAAGGAGATACGCTAGGTCGTATGTATCCCTTGTCCAACAAATCCTTCAACTGTTCCTTCAACTCAGCCATCTCTGCTGGTGCCATACGGTACGGTGCCTTAGCTATGGGACCGGTACCTGGTAGTAATTCAATGGAGAACTCTACCTCTCTGGGTGGCGGTAAGCCTGGAAGTTCCTTTGGAAAAATATCTGGAAATTCTGACACCACTGGCATATCTGGATCAAAATCAGGGTCGTGCTCTACATCCTGAACATAGCATAAGTATACTTCCTTCTGCTTCCTGACGTGTTTGTACATGGACATAGCAGATATCACTTTTATTGATGGTGCTCTAGGGCTCTGGCGGTATGATACTGTCACTCCTGATGGGCTCTTAAGTAACAGTCTGCGCTCTGCACAAAGAATGCGGCCTCTGTGCCGCCCCAACCAGTCCATCCCGGCTATAACGTCGAATCCTAGACCTCTGAACTCAATAAGGTCAATGGGAAATTCCTCCTCCTTAATACGGATAGTGGCTCCTCTATAGAGACGAGTGCAACTGATCTTCTCCTTAGACGGGAGTGCCACCTTAAAATCAGGTAACTCTACAGCGTCTAGCCCCAACTTCCCCGCAAGCGAAGGCGAAACGAAAGTATGTGAGGCTCCGGAGTCGAACAGTACTAATGCATCCACTCCATAACAGGAAAGGTACCAGTGAGGATCGCGCCGCCCTTGCTGGCCTCCTCCTCAGTAAGAATACTTAAGGCACCTTCCGTCTCCTTAGCACAACCTAACAACAGAATCTGGGTAAGTACTTTGATATATGATGGGGTCTAAAGACATTCACTTTCATAACAATAATGCTTCATTGATGAGATGATCTCCTTTCAGATGTCCAAAAACAATTACAACACTAGTACTTTCTAAAAGTCAAACTTAATCTTCCTGGTTTCATGTGAGTGGTGTTTATCACTGTCGAAGGTGTTGTGTTTAATTTAATCTCCTTTAATTCCATGGTATAGCAACCTTGACTTTCCACCCATTATTAAAACATCTCCTGAATTCAATATGATTTTCTTTGCAAGGTCCACACGCTTCTGCTCGCCATAAAGGAACTCTGCGTCATCTCCAATTGACAAAGACAATACTGGTATCCCCTGATCGAGGGACCCTTGTGTTTCATCCTTGTCCTGATGTAGCCTAAGCGGCCTCCTTCTTCATAGAAGTTGATGATACATAGATCAGCCCTTAGATTGGGAACTGGATCTTCTTCTAGCTGTTGAGCTGTATTAACTGCTTGTTCCACAATTTGTAAAAATTCTTCTGGGATTTTTGGTACTTGTGCTCCATCTCCATTTCTTGTATCCTGGTAGGTCTTTGAGTAAGGATTCCAATCCTTTCCTAAGCACATCATTTTCAGCTTCATCTTTGATCCTCCTGGAAATTCTGGAGTGTAGAACCCTCCTGGTCCTGCTCCCAATTCTTGACATCTTCTGATGATTGCAATTTGTGTCTCCGGTGTTAGGTATCCTTTGAGTAATATCAAACCTGGTTGGATAACCTTACATTGTTCGTTCCCTGGTTCTTGTACTTTGATAATGTTTTCTTCCAGGGAGGGCGGTGAGGGGATAGGAAAGCATATCTTATAGCTTCCTACGTGGTTTAAAATTCTACTAGTGAGTCTTATTAGTTCCTTCCTATGCAACTAGGCAATCAAGGCATGCAAGCACTCATTCACATCATCCATTGCTCAATAACAGGTTCACATGGGTTTAGAAGTACCTGGGTTGGTAGAAGGACCAGCCTCATCTGAGCGGTCCATGACATGCAGGGCGGGTCCCGATGCTGGGCCTTTGCCCTTATTCCCCTGAGCTTGGTTTGTTGGTGGAGGGCGAGTATCGCTAGCTCCATTCTTATGGCCGGTGTTTGCCTTTGCTCCCGGGCGTAGTTCCTGCTCTCCGGGTTCTTAATGCACTCGAAGGCTCGGTGTCCCCATATCTGACAGTGGCGGCACTGGACTTTCTCCCCTTGGCAGTCCACGCCGGGGTGATCCTTTCCACACTGTCTACAGTTGAAGTGGCGGACATACTCTGGCCCGTGTTTGAGCCATGTCCAGAACCTATTACAATCGAGGTCAATTATATATTCCAACGGTACTGAAGTAATCACAAAAGTTTCAAATTTAACTGCTTAGTCAAAGTGCCTACCCTTAGATGGGTAGGTTTTCTGTGAGTTTGCTGCTCCGTGGGTTCCTGACTGGGGGTTCCCAGTAGTCTGGTTCCCCTTCCCTTGATAGGACCCCTGGCCTTTTTGAAAGGGTTTGTTCCTTCTGTTGGTTTCCCTGCTTGGCATCCTCACTGCCAGGTCCCTCCTTTCTCTTTTGGGAGCTCAAAGCATCCCTTCTCTTGCATGTGATCTCCACAATGGAGGCAGCATGGTAACATTCCTGAAATCTCAAGGTATCAGTCTCCAAATCTCCCATGACGGGTATAGTAGGTAATAAAATTTCAACTGGTTTATGTTCTCTCTGTTTTACCTGTAAGCTGGTGGGGATGATTGGTCCCATCCCAAACTGGAGTCGAGGGCTCAGTCCCCCGTAGAACCGGTCGACCAAACCTGGTCCGAGTAACCTAATCCGGGCAGTAGTCGGAGTAGTGAAGTAAACTTCGCATAATATTCATCCACGGTCATCTTTCCCGTCTGCTCCAGTGCATCAAACTCCCTAGTCTTCACCATCCTGGTGTGGGCCGGGTAGTACTTGCCCCTTAGTAGTGCAGTGTAGTGTCCCCAAGTGAAAGCTGGGTCATCCAGGTGGTCGGCCTTCACCATATTCCACCAATCTCTTGCTGCATCTTTCAGGTAGAAGGCAGCGAGCCTCACTTTTCCCTAGCTGGGACTGCCAGTGTCTCGAACGCTGTTTCCATCTCCATGATGTAAGTCTCCAAGTGTGCAGGGTCAGTCTGCCCTTGAATGCAGTTGGCCTCAGATCAGCCAAACTCTTCACCCAATCTCTCTCTCTGGGTGGTGGTGGAGGTAGCTGCTGCTGCTGTGCAACCCCCGCCTGTGCAAATGCTTGAGCTATTAAAGTAGCAATGTCTGCCAGCCTGATGGTTGGCTCCTCTTCGGCCTGTCCACGGCGTCCTCCTCTTCCTGACATCTGCAGGATGTTGAGGTATATTAGATACTGTGGTCACAATCTTGGTCTTGGATAGTAGTCTAAGTAAAAACTAACTTAAACTCCTTTCTTTACTATCACTCAACCCGTAACCTATAGCTTTAGAAATCCTAATCTCGGTGTATCCTTGTATCCAGAGCGTAACTACGCTCTGATACCACTTTTTGTAACACCCCAACCCGAAATCCAATAACCTGTACGACGATCACTCCCAAATAAAACACAAACTGCAGCGGAAATAAATACAACAACCGGGCGGTATTACAATGCCGTTGGCCACCCTTGTGACCAACAAGGCTAACTCCAAATACAATCTCAAAAGTCACGGTCTGAATACGAATACAATCCGAGATACTAGGAATCAAACTCAAATGTAAAATACTTAAGTAAAACAAATAACTAGTAGGAGACTCCCATAGCTTGAATCTACCCCACCTACACTCGGTGTGGTAATCTTCTCAACTTCAGGTACCTGAAAAATGGGGGTGCCCCCAAAGGGGCTCAGCAAACAATGCTGGTATGGAAAACGTGCAGCCCATCGTCTACCGGGCCACACCAACTACTTTGTCGAATACATGCAGTTCATTTTTTTATAAGCTGTAAACAAGCATAGTATGATAATAACAAGCATCCATACAAGGACAACAATGTTACATAAACAAGACTTCAGAAGGTCAAGTTAGATGAACTGTAATCATTTGATAGTTGTCGGGTCCACACAGTGGGACTGACAATGTATAAGAGTATATCAATATAGTGGAGGTATAGTGACCTCGTTATAGAGAAAGGTTGGGTAATTAGTCCCTCAGAAGATAACAACGTAGTTAACTCCTGTACTTCAAAAGGTGGGAATCGAACCCTCGAGAGGAATAAAGTCTTCCTCCCCACTTGTACTGTTGGGAATTGAACCCTCGAGAGGAATAAAGTCTTCCTCCCCACTTGAACTGTTCCGTCGCGACGTAAATTGAATAGGAGACGACCTGAGACAGGTACAACTCCTGTAGCATGCATGGCCAGATCCAACTGGGCTCCTCGTTCTCGTAGTATAGAATTGTTAGGTGTCATACAAGGACGTTAAACAAGAACACAATGTGTATTGTCAGTTATCACGTTTAGGATAATGACGTTTGTTATAAAGTGAAGTTAGTGAGAGACTTGAGTACAAGTTCTCGGTATAATAAAGCGCAGGTATTTAGTCCACTGGTATAGTAGTGTTTGTATGCGTGGGACATACACGTCGTAGTTAGCATCATTCACGCACATAAATAATACACAGTGCACAAGAGTAAACAACATTTTACATTAATTATCTTGGTCGTTATTTCAAACAACAGATAGCACACAAGCCGGTGTAATCCGGTAGAAAACAGGTTGCAAGAATCCCATACCGTTCACCGTAGGTTGCAGTTGATTATACCCGGTCAACGTCTGGTCAAACAAAGTCCTAGAATAGGATTAACTGAGAGGGTTAATTTATGTTACCCTTATATAATAATTTATTGGATCTTTCAACAAATTTCGTATTTGTTATTTCATGTGAGGTTTATTTCTTTTAATTACCTCATGATTAATGTATAACTTATTTGTTATTCCTTTTGATTTATTTATAAATCCTTTAATGTACATATGTATTTATTTATTCATGTACTATATTTGTTGTTTATTTTAATTGTCTAGGTGACATAACAACTTATAATTTCTTAACTATATTTATATGTCATACATGGACATAATATTCTTATAGTTTTTATTATTCCTTTCTTAACTACAAATAATATTTATTGGTTACCTTTAATTTCCTTATAACTATATAAGTCATAGTTTTAACCTCATAATCCTTTAATCAAATTCTTTCTTCTAATTCCTCCAAATATCCATATAGGACCTATATTTATTTAAATCTAATTCTTACCCTTATTTCGTTATTTACAAAACAACCACATTAATTCATAAACTTTATATTTAAATTCTAATCTCATTATATTATATAGTTTTAATTCCTTAACTAAATTCCAAAACTACCATTAATATTTTGGTATATTTCTTTTGGAATATTATAACTTTTCAAAAATAACCATTTAGCCCCTTAAATTCTCGGCCTATATATATATATTTTCTATAATTACAATTTAACCACAAAATCTTATAATCTTTACATAATGCCTTATAAACTATACTATAGTTTTAATTTTACTCTCCATATTGCCGAATATATATATATAATAATTCTTAAATTACAAAACTAACCCAAAGTATTCGGCTTTGTCATATACTTTTCATTAATTACATTTCACCCCCAAAACTTTATAATAGTTACTTAATAACTTATAAACTATAGTTTAAATATTTAATTTCTCAAAATTTCGAAAGTGAACTTAATAATTCTCTTAATTATGATTTCGCCCATATTCTACTCCAAACTTTCATAATAAGTTTTTATAATTTACATAATAGCCCAAAACTTTATAAAATGTTATTTTAACACTTGTTTAAATTATCTAAAATTCATAAACTTAATTCCTAACCTTATATTATATCATATTACTCCAAACATTCCCTTAACTCTCGGTTTTACAATATATACACCAAACTTTGTAAAAATTACATTTTAGCCACATAACTTAATTAATTAGCCATTTAAGCACTAATAAAATATTTTTAACTCACCAAACTTTATAATATAAGTTTATATACATAAGTAGCTCATTAAAATCTATTTATCACTTAGAACATTCGGCCATAATTAATAGTGACCATATAGTATATAAAAGTGGATTTATATGTCAAATAATTATACATAAATTCATAGGAGTTATATAACTCATGTAAAAATTATTGTAATGTCTTATATTGATTCTAGCTCAAAATAAGTATTTTTGCCCTTGACATTCGGCTTGAATTGATATGTAACATAAATAAATTTTGTGACACAAAATGTGTCTTAAGGTAAACATTTTCCATATATGTTATAGATTATATTTTTGGCATATAATACCATATAGTTTCGGTTTTAATTACCTAGGAGATGTACATATATTTTTGTATAATTTTTAGAAGCTTAACCAAGCTTAAAACATAATATTAGCTTAGTAAACTTACTTCTTAACAAAGGTGGTTAAGTGCTTGAACTCTTCTTGAATCTCCAAGCTTTCTCCAAGGAAATTTTGATGCTCCACTTCGGTTATATGCAAGTGGTGAAGGAGTTTAGGAGTTAGATCTTCAATAAAGATCTTAAGTAGATTTGTAAGTAGTTTCCAAGAATTTACCTTAAGCTTTTTCTCCTTAAATTCGGCTCACTTAAGGTGGATGAAGAACAAATTTCCTTCATGAAATGAAGAAGAAAAGAACCTTAGAAGAGGTAGAAATCGGTTACACAAAAATGTGCTTTAAGGATTTTCAAGCATGAAAACTACCTTAAGATAACCTTGAGATGCTCCTTGGATTAATGTTGGTTAGACAACCTCCTTGGAACATTAGTTGATGCCGAATGCTTATTGGTGTGCTAGGAAGAGTTTTGCTTCAAGGCTTGACAAGAAATGCTAGGAAATTACCTTAAAGATGAAGATAGAAGTTAAAACTCCATTAATGGACTTAAGAGCTTCAAAGGAAGAAGATGAAGGAAGAAGAGAGAGGAGGAGCCTTACCAATTCGGAATGAAGTGTGCAAGGGGAAGAATGAGACTAAGCTCACGTAAGAAGAGAGAGTGCAATTGGAATTGATTTTTGTTTTGTTAATTTTTAATGTCAATTGACTATTCTTTTCCTTAGTTTATTACATGGGTTATTGGCTCAATAAATGCCCATGTTTCCAGCATGTGTTCGGCCATAATGCAAGACAAGGCAAGGTGGAAGAAAATAATGTGAGCTAGAAGACAAGGTAAGTTAGGTAAGGTTTTATTCCTTTGATTTTTCTATGTTAAGCTTGTCTTCTTCTTCTCTTGTAGGTGGCCGAACTTAAGGCTTAAATGGGTGTCTCAATCGGCATTGAAGAGCCAAGGACAAGCTTGGATGGTCACTTGAATTTTAAGAAATCAAAAAGGTGGAATCTAGATCTACTTTTTGCTTTTTGCTTTTTGCATTTTGTTTTTGTCTAGCTCACATGGCCTTGTTCCATGCATTATTTCGACAGCTTGGTGGTCAAATGAGACCTACATACTTTTACATTAAGTATTATAGCACATGGGAAGGTGAGTCACCATGTCTTATGCCTTTTATAAATTTTTAATGTAAGTTTTATACTAGTTTTTGGACATAAAATCGGCCCCTATAGAGCACCTTGTTTGAAACTACTGCTTCAACTGATTTAAGGTCATTTTAACCCTATTTAATATTCTTAATTCGTGGCATGTCAAAAACTACAAGGTAATTGCGTAAACGCGTTTTAGTGACACCCGAAAGTGTGTTTTTGTGCTCTAAGGGAATTTTGGGAATAAATTGTTTTATGAGTTCCAAGTGTTTATAAACACTTATTATAGTAAATAATGATATATTAAGACATTACATTGAGTTATATGGGTTTACATCAACCCACGACATAATTTACGGGCCATCGGGACACTCCCGGGCAAAAAGGAGCGCTAAGAAATCCTCCTGTGGTTTTTGTTGAATTTTGAGAAACCACTTCGTGGGTTCTCTTTAGAATGGTTAATAATGATGTTAGGAACTCTAGGAATTAATTTTATAGGAGTTCGTGCCACCTCGGCACTCCTCCGGGCTTTTCGTGCTTTAAGGGGCGTGCGTGAGCACTCCCGAGCGTTTTGCGTTTTTGACTAATATAGCCTAGGAATATGTTTATATATTCATATAATGAGTGTATGACCATTTGGTTTAAGTTTTAGAAGGTCATACAAGGTCATGCTTGACCATTTGTTTCTAAGGCGTTTTAGCGTTTATGGGGAAACGACTATTTTTACGTAACGTTCTCATGCATGGGTTTGCATGCGTACGTGAAATGATTTATATTTGGATTATTTCCATTAAATAATGGTTTTATAATGTTAATTAGATTTGGGGGGTATTTCACACCGAATGTATGCATACAAAGAAGGTGGTGGAACATAACCACATAACAATTAGGACTGATGCTACGCCCATAATGGCATGCGCCAACACATAATTAATCCTGGAGAAGAGAAAGAACATGCTATCCTCAATAGGACCAACCTTGAATATACTATACCGCAACACATTACTACCTCAACCGATCACAATCATCAACGCGAATCAAAGTTGAACACCTAAATATTACCACCCAAGGCATTAACCATTCAGGGAATGCCTTAACCAACAGAAAATAAATGTCAAATAAAATTAAACATTGTAATTCATTTGATCACACCGATCATTGGATGAGAGTTTGAAAAAAAATGGGAATGACTATTGAGTTAAACAATAACTATCAGCCTAGACGGCGATGCAAGATAACAAATCTAAATGTTATTAAACATAAGTCTAGGTGGAAGTACTCAATGTAGCTTTAGAAGGACACAAGTCTATGAGGCGATGGTACTGCTTCCTGCTACATTTCAACATACACTAATTGAACAGTAACATTTAAAATGACTAACAAGTAATGAAAACTGGACCACAAAAAAGAACTCCCATAAAAAGAAGAAAACACAAATCATCACATAGAGCTCAGAGTTTACACCAAGTAATGTGACCCAAGGAGGGTAAAGCCAAAAGAACCATAAATAGCACCGTAAATAACGTGCATCATCTACTAACTAATGAGGATGAGTGTCAAACCGCACACATGGTAACCAGCGACAGTAATTAGGATCAACACATAAACAACCCAGCAAGGACTTACTAAACATAAAACAACAATAACCTATCAATACGAGGGAATCGCAACTTCCCTTAAGGTATCAGTGAACTCATGTCAATATCGAAACAAATAAATAAAGTGAAAAACCACCTTGTACCACTCAAAGGCAAACTTCACCATTAGGGTGAGATATCACAAACACCTATTCAACGAGAGATACTAATCACACCATTGGACTGGGAACCCAGGAAACTGAAAAGAAATTTCCTTGGGACACCCCGACAAGAATAAAAAGGGAGATTGACAATAGAATACTTCACAAAACGCGTGACGGACACTACGAGTATACAAAACAAGATATGGGACGATCGCACTCCATGGGAGCTTGTGGACTTGACGGATTATTCATAAGCTAGTCAAGTAAGTAGCAATGTACCAATAGGATACCCCATACATGTAGACAAATTGTGTAGGAAACGCAAGAAGTAGTCAACTTCATACCATGGTCAGTGATGCAAACCCAGACCAGTACAACTAATTACCTAAAGTACATTAACGACGAGAGTTCCAATTGGACCTACGAGATTAGAAGTACCAAAAAAACCCTGAATATAATACGACTAAGTCGTAACTCCACAAAGGAATGGTTAACACACAATAACATTGAAGGAAACCTCTCGAAAGAGGAGAGAGTCAATAGCCAACCTAATGACAGGTATGAAAACCCGTTAAATGGGCGGATACACATAAGTAAAAAATTTCTTAAGGATCAATAACTACTTACACTAACACAATTCTTAGCATCCAAAGGAACTTATGCAATGGTAATCATCGCCACTCATGAGAGGGATATAAAGATAACTACGCCCCCACAGAGAACACAAAATACAAATGAGATAACAATCTTGTATGCCAAAATGGGCAACTATACATCTCCACCCACAAAAGGGATGAACATACGTACACCAATACACAACAAGAGACAGCAAGCTAGCACACTAGCAGATGCCCTAAACTATAGAGCAATTGTCACAATAACTTAACGGTCGAACCGATTGAAATATGGTGTGCAAAGAAGCAACCAGTATAAACAACCTTAAGAATAAATACATTGGCAAGTGAAATACCCCAAACCTTGATATGTGGTTTAAATATTGAAGAGGGAAAAGTACGAGGATAAAGTAGAATTGGGCATCCGGTTCCATGCGACTGGAAGGAACAACTTAGAACAAAGGATATCGACCAGATCAGAGTGTGATCCGGCCGGATGGGTAATTAAATATCCCGCTTATATGTAAATGCCAGCCTGGCAATTAAAAAGAAGGACAGGCTGGCAACTCTCGATTTAACAATGTAAAACACTATAAATAGGGGTTCAACCCCACAATAAAGAGGGGCATTCTCACATTCGAGATTACACACTGTTGCATTACCTGCGCGATTCTCTCTCTCAAAGCTCGAGCACTTAGTAACAAGGTAACTCGATGAAGCGCAAAGGCCTAGCAGTAGAGTAGGATTTGATTAAGAGATCTAGATAGGAACTTAGGGAATTTAGGAATACACCATTTCATTTGGCGCCGTCTGTGGGAAACGAATGGCTCAAGATCTTTCTTGGCAACCACGAGTCCACCGGAGGTAATCTGATTTTGAACGAAACTACGAGGCTTTGAAACTTTTGAGGTTGTGTGTCTTTTCAGGAAAAAGCAAGGAAAGTACGCGTGCAAGGATGGCTCCAAGAACAAGAAGACACCCCGACCTGAGGGCGAGACCGATAACGTAAGAACAGCCGAAGAAAACAGAGCAGAAGCTGAAAACATGATCTCCAAGCAAGCGTTGGAGGAGATGTTAAAGAGCTTAGTCAAACTATCGACGAAAGGATAGTGGAGGGGAATGAAGTTCTGCCAGGAGCTGATGCAGCGAGATGTAGAATACCAGAAGAAATGGGAGGACATGACTGAGGCGCTTGAATCGCTCAAGAATCGCGACTCCGAGGCGAGCAACAGCCGGAAAAAAGAGCAGCTAGAGAAAACTCTGGTCATCAGCGATGAGACTGAGGAAGATGATTCGATCGACATGACTCTTTCCCCTTCTCTAAGAAAATCAGGAAGGCAAGCTTCCTCCTCACTTCGTTGCACCTGCAGTAGAAAGTATGATGGAACGGGGGACCCTGCTCTTCACGTTCAGAAGTTTATGTTTGCAATGAACACACAGGGGATAAGTTCTCTCGCTCTCTGCAATTTGTTTCCGGGAACGTTATCCAAAAGAGCGCTCGGATGGATCTCAACAAGGCCCCCGCAGTCGATCTCAAGTTTTTAAGCAATTGACTGAGGAGTTTCAGCAATACTTTGCCGCAAGCAGAAGATCAAGAAGGAAACGATAAACTAATGGATCTCAAACAGAGGAAGGGGGAGACAGTGAAAGAATTCAGCGAGAGGTTTCATAAGCAGGTAGCAGAAATCGATGATGTCGATGAAAAATCCTAATCAAGGCTTTCGGAAACGGGCTAGCACAGCCAAGGCTCGCCGGGAAGATCGCGACAAAGGCTCCAAAAACCATGGAGAGCTAGCCAAAATGATTCATGAGTTTCTAAAGTAGAGGTGGCGGAAAATAAGGCCAAAGATTTGGCAAATAGCTCAGAGCATTAACGACAAGAAAGGAGGATCGAATGGGAATGGCTCTTGCCGCAACATGTCAGGAAGTTCATCGGGAGGAAGCTCAAGATACAGCCTTACTACAAGCCCCATCCCAGGCGCCTCAGTTTCAGAATGCCCGAGTTGCCGTTAAAGATGATCCAGGAAGGTATGCGCCGGCGGTCAAAGAAGGAACCTGCCTCCACCAAAGAAGCCTTATCCAGGGGAGATTCCGGTAGCCTTCTGTGAATACCATGGCTGCAAAAGCCACAGAACCGCAAACTGCGCCACTGTCTGGCCAAGGAGTTAAGGATCATCGAAGAGGACAAGAAGAGCAAGGGAAAGCAGGTGGCAGGCCAGCAGAAGCAATATGGCAGGCAAAATCATTCCACCTCTCGAAATCACCAGGAGGAAGAGATCCACCCTGAGCTTAATCACGGCAAATCAGTCGGTATGATCTCAGGTTTGTAAGAAGGTGAAGAAGTTTTTCGTTTCTCTAGTTTTAGGTAAACCCAGTCACGCCAACAATAAAGCAAGGGCGGTGTAATTGAACTTTTTTTTCCTTTTTAGGAAAGACCTATGTTGTAAAAACCCTCCGGAGTCTTCCGGTAATAAAAATCTAATAAACTTTTTCTCTTAAGCAAATTCTCAGGTCTCTTTTCAGAGGTAGGACCGTTGACCCCAAGCGAGAGAAAAAGGCATATTCATGCGGTACATCAAGAGCTACCGGAAAGAAAAATTGCCAAGCGAGAGAATCTTCCCCAGATTTTCTTTACTGACGAAGACGAAGAAGGGGTGTTATACCCTCACAATGATCCACTGGTCATTCGGGCATAAGTAAATGACAGGATGATGGAAGGAATCCTGATAGACAGCGGGGCTGGAGCGAATGTCATATCGGCCGAGGCAGTTAAAAAATTGGAGATTCCAGAAAGTAAGATTAAACCTTATTCGGCGGTCCTCGGAGGCTTTGTCGGAGGCGTTTCTACCAAGTCTTCAGGGAGCATAGACTTCACCTTAACATTAGGATTGGGAGACGAACGAAGAACTGAAAAGCTTACGGCCTTCATTGTACCAGGACTTTCTGGATACAATATGTATCTTGGTAGGCCAGGGATTAATGCTTTCAAAGCAATATGCAGCACTCACCACCTGAAAATGAAGTATCTAACCAGGTCTGGAAAGGTGGTGACCATTAGAGGAAGTCAAAAGATGGCTCGGGTATGCGAAGTACGCATCATGGAGGGAATGCCGGAAGAAGAGATGGTCAAAACGGTGGGGTCGGAAAAAGAATTCAGGGGAAAGCTCCCTCTCCCGCCAGAGCCGGATCAAAGGCTGGAAGACTGTGGAACCTGTAAAGACTCACCACGAGAGGTACACTTAAAAACTGACCCTTCTAAATTTTTTAAAATAGGAAATGCGTTCAGCAGCGGGGAGCAAACTCACCTGATGAGATTCCTGGAAAAAAGAAGGGTAGCTTTCGCCTGGAGCACGGACGAAATGCCAGGAGTAGATCCAAGCGTTATCCAGCATAACCTGCGAGTGGATCCAAAGCACCCAGCCATCCGGCAAAGAAGAAGAATAATAGGAGAGGAAAGAGACTTTGCGGCACGTGCTGAAGTGCAAAAACTGCTTAAAGCCGGATTCATCAGGGAGGTGTCCTATCCTAAGTGGTTGGCTAATGTTGTGATGGTTAAAAAGTCAAATGGCAAATGGAGAATGTGTGTGGACTTCACAGACTTGAACAAAGCATGTCCTAAAGACTTTTACCCGCTACCATCGATAGATAGACTGGTCGCTTCAACGGCTCAAAGCTCTGTCTTAAGTTTCCTGGATGCGTTTTCAGGATATAATCAAATAAGAATGAATGAGGAAGATTCAGAAAAAACATCTTTTATAACCTCGGCCGGAACCTTTTGCTACAAGGTGATGCCTTTTGGATTGAAAAATGCGGGTGCAACCTTCCAAAGAATGATAGACAAAGTGTTCAAACAACAGTTAGCCCGGAATGTAGAGGCGTATGTCGATGATATCGTGGTAAGAAGTAATTCCTGGGTACAACACATGGAAGATTTAAAAGAAACCTTTGACACCCTAGACAAATTCCAAATCAAGCTAAATCCGGAAAAATGTGTATTTGGAGTTACAAAGGGGAAGTTCTTAGGCTTTATCGTCGGGCAAAGAGGGATTGAAGTGGATCCTGAAAAAACTCAAGCAATCCTCGATCTGTCACCACCAAAGAACATTAAAGATGTGCAAGCATTAAACGGAAGGCTCACGGCTTTAGCAAGATTCTGCTCAAAACTCCAAGAAAAGTCAATACCATTTTTCAGCATTTTACGAAAAAACAGAAAATTCCAGTGGGGTCAAGAGTGTATAGACGCCTTTGACAGGATCAAAGAGATGCTCAAAGAGTTACCCAAGCTGGGTGTCCCGGCACCTGGCCAAGACTTGTATCTCTACCTACCTCTCTGCCACAGACTGGGCGGTAGCAGCTGTGTTAATAATGGAGGAGAAAAAAAAGAGATACCAGTGTACTACACCGGAAAATACTAACTCCATTGAAAAAATGTTTGCATTAGTTGTTGCACCAAAGCTTCGGCCTTATTTCACAAATATTGTTTGCATTGGCCTGAAATGCACCCGAAAGCTTCGGCCTTATTCAGTCAATTTTTAGAACAAACACTGAAACAGATAGCAAAACCAAATGCATCCGGGCAATGGTTGCCGTCGAGCTCACCCAGTATGAAATCCACTTCCTTCCTCGAACAGCCATAAAAGCACAGGCCTTGGCGGACTTCATAACCGAAACTACCTTTGCCCAAGAGCAAAGAGAACCGACCAACCCGTACGTTATCCTAGTCGACGGAGCTCGATGCAAGACTGGAGCGGGGGCCGGAATAGTGGTCCAAACGCCGGATGGAAGGACTCTTAACTTTGCGTTCCGACTGGAATTTGATGTTACAAATAATGAAGCAGAATATGAAGCCCTCATACAGGGATTGGAGGTCGCCACTGCCTTAGGGGCAACAGGTTTTTTTTCTAAATAATAAAACAGGAGTTTTCATTCATATCTGTAGAAATTTTTTTCATATACATCCCCCCTAAAGGGGGAAGAATAGGGCTTACCTCTTTGTTTGTTATGCAGAATTAGAAATATATTCAGACTCAATGCTAGTAGCGCGACAAAACGATAACATTTACGAAGTCAAGGAGGAGAAGCTTGGAAAATACTTGGCCAAGGTCCAAGAGGCAAAGGCAAACTTTCAGAAATGTGAGTTAAGACATCTTCCTCGAGCAGAAAACATAGAGGCCGATGCGTTAGCTAAACTGGCCAGTATGGCCGAAAGAATGCCCAATAAAGTCTGGATGGAAATAAAGACAAACTCGAGTCTGAAGGAGATCCGAGTGTGCACCATTGAATCAGACGCAATAGCCAAGTCTTGGATGGCACCCATTGTTGAGTACATACAAAGCGGAGACTTGCCACAAGATGAGAAGGAAGCGGCAAAAACAAGGCGAAGGGCTGCATCTTTCTTCTTAGAACAAGGACAGCTCTACAAAAGATCATTCGCAAGGCCAGCACTTAAGTGTGTTACCATAGAAGAAGGAGTAAGGCTCATGGAAGAGCTACATGAAGGGACCTGTGGGAACCACCAAGGAGAAAGGACAATAGTCCACAAGATCTTAAGGATGGGGTACTATTGGCCGAGGATGAGGGAATTTTCAAAATAATACATACGGAAATGCGTAAAATGTCAGGAACATGGCCACAAAATACATAGCCCTCCATCCACGCTGAAAGCCATACTGTCCCCGATCCCATTTGCTATGTGGGGATTGGATATCGTTGGACCTTTTCCGGAAGCATCCCCGGAAGATATAAATTTATTTATGTGGCCATTGATTACTTCACCAAATGGGTGGAAGCCATGCCAACAGTATCCATTACCGCAAGAAAATCACAAGATTTCATCTGGAAGTATGTGGTCTGCAGATTTGGGATCCCAAAAATAATAATAACAGACAATGGAACTCAGTTCAACTGTAAAAGCTTCCGGGAATTCTGTGAGGAATGGAAGATTGACCTGAGATTCGCATCGGTCGCCCATCCACAAGCAAACGGCCAGGTAGAAAATGCGAATGGGCAAATCGTCAAAGCTATAAAAAAGAAGTTGGACAGTAAAAAGGGAGATGGGCAGAGTTGCTACCTCAGGTTCTCTGGTCCTACAGGACAACCGAAAAGGGCCCAACAGGGGAAACTCCATATAGGCTGACCTACGGTCTGGAAGCAATTGTTCCGGCTGAAGTTATAGTCCCATCGATTAGATGGGAATCCTTTAATGAAGAAAACAACAATGAGGGGGTGAAAGACAGCCTTGACCTACTTGAAGAAACCAGGACTATGGCCCAAGTCCGGATGGAAAGGGATAAAGCGAAAGTGGAAAGATATTTCAACCAGAAAACGAGGGAAAGAGGCTTTGCTCCAGGTGAACTGGTCCTTCGAGAGGTAAAGCAACCAAAAAAGCTAGAGCCCCAATGGGAGGGACCATTTATAATACAGCGGCGAACAGGGCAAGCTTCATATCGTTTGAAAAATAGTGAAGGATACGAGTTGCCTCACTCATGGCATGCTGAGTGCCTCAAAAAGTTTTATGTATAAAAACGTTTCTTGCAAAAAGTAATAAAATGAGGTATTCCTTTAAAAAGCAAAATTTTTGAAATGTACCATCCGGCCAGTGTGCCTACAGGCTATCATGCCTTGAAATGTACCATCCGGCCAGCGTGCCTACAGGCTATCATGCCTTGAAATGTACCATCCGGCCAGTGTGCCTACAGGCTATCATGCCTTGAAATGTACCATCCGGCCAGCGTGCCTACAGGCTATCATGCCTTGAAATGTACCATCCGGCCAGTGTGCCTACAGGCTATCATGCCTTGAAATGTACCATCCGGCCAGCGTGCCTACAGGCTATCATGCCTTGAAATGTACCATCCGGCCAGTGTGCCTACAGGCTATCATGCCTTGAAATGTACCATCCGGCCAGTGTTGCCTACAGGCTATCATGCCTTGAAATGTACCATCCGGCCAGCGTGCCTACAGGCTATCATGCCTTGAAATGTACCATCCGGCCAGTGTGCCTACAGGCTATCATGCCTTGAAATGTACCATCCGGCCAGCGTGCCTACAGGCTATCATGCCTTGAAATGTACCACCCAGTGCCTAGGCATGCCTATAAAAAATGGAATTTACTATCTCGTAAAAAGCTTAGAGCAAGGCATAATGATCCTACCATATAAACAAAATGGGAAGATTACAAAGCATTTGGAAATCCGGTCGCTCCGGATAAAGCCAAATGAAAGAGTGTATAAACTAACTTGTAGGGAAGTCCCTTAAAACATTTAAGGGATGCGAAAGAAATGGTAAAAAACGCCAAAGCATCACCAAAATAGTAATCCAAAATACAAATATACAAGATTCCTGTGCTAACAAATTACTATCTAAAAAGTATCTATTCCTTAGCAGGCTTCTTTACAGCAGATTCTTTGGAGACACTCTCTGCAGATTTAGATCTTCCAGCAGCTTGACGAAAGCCCGCAACCTCCGGTGCAGGCCGCTATCGGGGGGAAGGAAAGAAGCTTGACCAGGCCCAAAGACTGTCTCACCAGGAATGCGACCAAACTTCTCAAAGTCTTCAAGAAAGTTGCTCTTCCGCCGGGCAACATTGTCGAACTCCAACTCATTATATAGGTCGTCATCCAGTACTTCCCCCCTCTTCAGGAAGTACTTGGAGATGGTTTGACGACAAATATTGGTAATCTTCCGGCTCTGAGAACCGAAAGCCTTTTTTAGGTGGGCAATAACAGTTCCTTGTTTCTTCAATTCTTCTTGGGCCTGGCGGGCGTACGCCGTATGTTTGGCAACATCTCCCTCAAGTTGCAACACCTGAGCTCGGTAAAGATCGCGGTCGGAACCCGCGGCAGAAAGTTCCTCGTTCAGCTTATCAATACGATCGCTTAGCTTCTCCCATGTCTTAAAAGACTTTCAGAATCTGTTTTTAAAAGAAAAAGAAGAGGGGGGAAGGAAAGCAGAATCAGTAAGAATAAGGCATAAAGATAAAGTGGCGAAAAAAAGGCCGGTAAGACTCACCCTTGGCCGGAACCTTAGCACTTTTCGGGTTGACGGAGGGCCATGGCCCCTCTAAAGCTTTCACCTTCCCCTCCAAAGAAGCCTTCTCGGCCACAAGAACAGCTTTGCCTGAAGAAAGAGCTGTGTTTTTCACAATCCGTCAAAAGCTGCTTGCCTCCTCTAAGGTTTTCACCTTTCCTTCCAGAGAAGTTTCTCGGCCGCAAGAGCAGCTTTAACCCTCAGAAAGAGTCGCGTTCTCATCCGCCAAGGACTGCTTTCTCTTGGTCAAAAGCAATTCGAGTTTGCTCATCCAGAGCGTTCTTTTCCTCGGTCAATGCGCTGAGCTCTTGAATAAGTTGGCTTTGTCTCCCACCAAAGCCTCATTCTGTTCAGTCAAGCTTTTTTGTCCGCCTCAAGAGATTTAATTTCTTTCTCAAGGGCAGTGTTCACACCCGCAAAGTAAGCCTTGTCTGAAGTAAGGGAATCTACGTCCCTTTTGTGAGCAGCTTGTACCCTGCCGCAACAAAACTTCCAAGTCAGACAAAGTATGCTCTGGTATCAAAACATTCTTTTCACCGGAAGGTTTGTGGAGTACCTGCTTCAGGATACCCTCTGTGTGGAGGCTCTGTTTTCTCAGAGCAAACATCTCTCCCGCAAATTCTTCAACTTTGATTCATATTCGTCCCGAAGACGAACACATTCATGGCGAGATGACCGCAATTCCTTGTTCAAAGTGTCTGTCCTATCTTTCACCTTGCGGTCAATCTCATAGTTTTACAATGTCCATGTAGCTATCATGGTTAGAACGGGTTTGCTTTAACTCGGCTTTAGTATTATCGGCCCGACTTTTTTCACGTTGCAGTCAAACTGAAGATTCCGAGTCTGAACTTCTGCACTTTGAGCCATAGACATAACCTACAAAAAAAAACAACAAAACAAACAGAACATAAAAACTTAAAAATATATATCAGAAAGGCATGGAAGGATGGGAGGAGGGCGGTGCTTACCCGAAAAATGCTTTGCCACATCAGATTGAAGACATCTCCCTTGGGAATGGAGTGACGCATGATAGCATCGGCTGCTCAACCCCAGCTCTCAGTCTTTCTTTGGGTGGCGTGACAATGGATGGAGGACGAAGATCCCATCCGGATGGTCAGAAAGTCTTATTGCTTCCTTCCAGGCGTCGGTATATCGAGTCGAGCACATCGAAGGAGATCTTGGGCAAAGGTTGCCCGCGGTAGTAAAACCATCCCTCCTTCTGAGAAGGACCGGTAAGCCCTCCTGAGCAGGGGGAGGTGGAGGAGGGGGGAGCAGCAACATCTTCCCCTGGAGAAGAGGAGGGGGCGGCAATGGCCTCCCCTTGCCTATCTTCCCTCTGCTTACTTCGGAGCTCTGGGTTCTCAGGTACAGCTCGATACTCCTTCACCCCCACAGATGCTGAATCACCAACCCCAGGGATGTCTTGTGGGACTGAGGTACCAATAGCCCCACGGTCACTTTCAGTCTCAGAAGTCTCCGCCGGAACAGCCTTCGGCTTTAGCACAGTTTTCTTCCGGAGTCTTTGAGTACCAGAAGCCGGAACAGCAGGAGAAGGTGGGCTGGACCACGAGCAACCTCGCTGTCAGTAACGGTGATGGGTGCGCCTTGAGAGCCTGAGGAAGAAAGGATCAGCATAGAATGAACAAAAAAGGAAAGGCAAGAGCTTCCTTCGAATAAGAGAGAGCAATACGTGGGTTAGTATCTTCCAAGATAGCATCATGGGCCGGATCGGAAGAGAAATATCCTGCCAAGTCAGGAAACATTCACAAATGGGGTTTGGGTGACCAGACCCCTGCCCTGAACAAAAGGCAGACCCCTGGCCTGAATCAGGAGTAAGAGGGAGAAAGACGCGACGCCCAGACCCTGGACTCGCATACCAAGTACCTGGCAAATCACCCACCGCCGAACGCTGGAGACACGGTGGTCCTCTTTTCCTCTGACCGGAATGGTCCTTGTCTTCATTACATTACCCCGTTGCCTCTTCTTGGAGGGGGAGGCATTCCCAAGAAGCCTCGTGGCCTCATCACAGCCGCATCAATGGATGCGTAATAATCAACTTGCTCGTCTCCCATCTTAAAGCTGACAAATTCCAGCTATTGAAGGGCCCAACCTTATCTCCTCTAGAAAAGAAATCTGCCGGAACGATGAGGAAGTAAGAAAACAGGTCGAAGGTAAAATTAGGATAAAACTAACCAAATAAGACTTACTGTGAAAAGAAATCGTACCCCCTCATCCATTCGTTCTAGGTTTCCTGATTCGGCGCTGCTGCATGCTTGCTCACCTACACCCGAAGGCAATTTCTTACCTCCATGCCTATGTTTTCCCTTTGCGAGGAGAGCAAAATCCGGGTAGAAGCGCCGAATTCGCCCAATTTTATTCCACGGGACGTCCTGATACAGTATGAGCAAAACCCTGCTCTAAGCTATGAGTGAACTTGTTTAGGACCCAAAGAGCCTACCAAGACTTAATAATATTCAATTACGATTTAATAAGGCTAAATAAGTCCTTATGAAACCTTGGTGGACAGTTAAACCAAATAAAACACAAGAAAATACCTTAAGTCAATATGAGCAAAAATGTGCTCTAAGCTTGGGATAAATTTGTGTAAGACCTAATGGTCATACCTATACCTTATAAATTGTTTTGAACATATTTAATCAATTACTAAAGAAAACAACCGCTTGAAAACAAGTTAAAAAACACAAATTTGCTTTAGGAGTCCTTAAGCGTTTTTGAAAAATTTCTTGTAATGATTTTGAATGGCTAACTATGTCCTAATTACTCTTTAATTAACATGTGTACATATAGTATCACATTTTGAAGTCTATATCAATGGGAAATCAAAATTTCACTTCTATGTGCCTTGTTTTGTGAATAGTGATTTTTATAAGCTAGTTTGTAACATATAATGTTATAAGTAATTAAATTGACCAACAAAGACTATAATACCCCTTATGTAATAAGGGGGGCCGGTTTTCTTAAGTGTGGTGACTCACCACTCTCTTGTTAACATTAAATAAATAAGATGACTAC
This sequence comes from Limonium bicolor, assembly GCA_023374045.1. Lineage (NCBI taxonomy): Eukaryota > Viridiplantae > Streptophyta > Magnoliopsida > Caryophyllales > Plumbaginaceae > Limonium > Limonium bicolor. The sequence goes on from CM041776.1 coordinate 230,709,216, forward strand.
TTAATTACTTTTTCTTTTCTATTTGCTTCAAATACAAATTTCTTCAAAAAGCAAACCATTCTTTCCTTTTTCCATTTCACATCACCTCTCTCTCCTCTCTCTTCTTGCTGTTCTCTTCTCACGTTAACCACACCACCATGGAAGTCCACATTTGTACCCTGTAAAAATCTAACTCACACTATCCAAATCAAAAACAAAACCACCATTCTCTTTGTCTCATCAAGCTCTTCATTCCTATCTTCTCAAAATTTCAAGATCACCATTTCGGTGCCATGGAGTTCCACCATTGATGGAGCTTGAGCTTGTCTTTCCACATATTATTGATCTCCTTTGCTTCTAGGTAAGGAATCTCAAAGAAAAATCAAGTTTCCTCCATGTTTTGTCATTGACCGAAAATATTCATTGATGGAGCTCCTTGTGTTGCTTGTTCTAGCTCCATTTGAATCTTTCAAGGACTAGGTGGAGTCCTCTCTTCATAGATATTCAAACACCCTTCAAAGATCAAGGTAAAACAACTACATTAATGTTTTGAAATAATGTAAACCTAGGGTTTACAATGAGATGAAGCATAAAGCTTATATACTCATTTCAATGTTGGTATATTGTTTAGTAGTTGACAAGGAAAGAAATGCCTTACCGGTTTTAAGAGGAAACAAGAAAGAAGTTTGTGTGGAAAAGAGGTAAACATACTATCTCAATGTGGTTTAAATGCCTTAGGAAAATGAGCTTATAATGCTTGCTAAAACTACCTAAAGAGCAAATGGTGGATGATTTAGTAAGGTGTTCTCAAGGAGACTAGTAAAGGAACATATGTCTTGGTGTGTGTAATTGCAGGTCAAAGGCTTATATATTGTGGAAATTCAGTGTTTAAGGTTTATGCAATTTAAGGGCCTAAGAGCCATGTTATTTAAGGGCCTAAGTGCCAAGCAATTTAAGTTATGCACTATATTGTGATGTAGTGCTAAATGTGTGAAGTTTGTGTATAAAATGTGTTTGATGGATTTTAGGTGTTCTTGAGCGAAATAAGGTAAAAACCTAAGTGTTTGGATGTGAGTATATACAAGAGAAGCTATGGCAAAATTTGGAAAATGTGTAAGAAGTTCTAAGTGTTTTAAGTGAGTTTTGGTGAACTAGGAAGTGTTAAAGGTGAATAAATGTTTACTTGAGAAGAAAACATGTATTAAGGTGATTTAGAGTGATGCAAGGATTTAGGTGTTATCTTGGAAGTTCTAGGAATTCAATGTGTGTTTTGGGAATGTATTTAAGTCTTGGAGGAGTTTGTTTAAGGTTTAGGTAATGTTGATGAATAAGGAGAGAATGATGTTTAAGTAAGGTTTTGAGAAAAGAATTCAAGAAGTTGTAAAAAAGAGATTTAGTTAGTAAGAAAAGAAGTTGAGAGATGATGTTAAGGTGTAGAGGAAACACCTTGGTGTAGTGGTCATTATTGGTGAACTACCACTTAGAAATCTTAAGAGAAAACATCCCAAGTGCTAGGAATTTTGTAAGAAATTTGTGAATGATAAGATGGTTTTGGTGAGTGATTTAAAGAGTTTAGCACATGGCTAAGGTGTGTTTGATGTGCCAAATGATGTTTGAAACATTATGAGGCTTTAGGAGAAGTTTGGTGAATTTGGTTAAGTGTTTAAAGACTTGGAAATTGAATGTTTTGCCGTGTCCGAACTTCCGTCCGGACATGGAAGTTCGGACAGGCTCTGTTGGGTAAAGGAATTTCTCACTCTCGAACTGTGTCCGAACTTGGAAGTCCGGACACAAGTTCGGACGTGACTGTTTTCTATCTGGGATTTACTCTCGAACTGTGTCCGAACTTGGGAAGTCCGGACACAAGTTCGGACGTGTGTATAGTTTTCAGTATTAGGTCGCGGCTTGCGTCCGAACTTCGAGGTTCGGACACAAGTTCGGACAGGCCACTGTATGGACCAAAATTGTTGTTTTAAGGTATGAAATGATGTGTATGATGGGGATTGATAGGTAATGATGTTTATAAGGTTGTTAAGGACATGTTAGGTGAGTTTTAATGACAATAAAGTGGGTTAAAAGTTGTATTAAAATGTGAGAGTAAAACAAGTTAAAAAAAATGTTAAGTTATGTATCTAAGTTAACGGGAGAAGTTATAAGCATTAGACATTAAATAATCATGCTACCCCCGATGTTAATAAAAGTACATGTAATGTTATCAGTTGTTCGAGAATTGCTCGAGGAACATAAGTGGACATGATAAAGTGGACTCCGGTGACAGGTATGGTTTTTTGCAACCTGTGTCCTACCGGATTACACCGGCTTGTATGCCAATGTGTTTTTTCTGTGTGTTTGCCACGTTATAAGATAAATCATGAAACGAGTTTACAGTCGTTATTGTTGTTGTATGTTTACGTGCCGATACCGGTAACCTCAAATGCGCTTGAAGGGCTAGTTAACCACTATTAGGTAAACGTAAGAGAACGGTATCCGGTAATAACGTTTCCGACCTAAGGAACGTTCTAACCACGCCACGCTATGCGTGAGTTAGTTGTGTGATGTTGCTGTAATGTATGACCCTCCTTTGCGTGATTAACTCAGTTGTAATACTGTATTGTGTGATGATGTGATAGGTTCCACAGCGGAGTCTTTAACTGTGAATATTTATATATTATGGGGGGTGAGGAATCCGGTTGTTCCGGTCGCGCGTTGTTTTGGGTTTGTTGTATACAGTTTCTTCAGCTTCCTCTCTGTTGATTGTCTTCCTTCATTGGTCTTCGATCACCCCTGAGCTTAACCAAGGCTCTTGACTCACGTCTGTTGGGGATTATGTATGTTGTGTTCGGGTCACTAAACCCGATCCATCTTTATGTTAAGTTATTCGTTCGCCTAACAGAACGGTAACGAGTTATGTAAACGAGCTTAGCATGAGTTTGACAGCATCCTCTAGGCTCTCCCAGTGAACTAACTATGTTTGGGTCGGTTCCTAAGAGAACCATTCCCGTTATGTTATGTATTTTGTTGTGATGCAATATCTATTGCGGTATTATGTTGTGCACGTGGAAACGTGCAAAGTGTTGTTAGGTGTTGTATGTAGTGTATGTTATATGTTGTATATGTGGAGTGTGTGGATCATGGATATGATTCCCAGTTGTGATAAGAGGCGTTTAAGGATAACCCGATTTAAGGGTAAGTGTCGTCTATTAAGGAAGTAGCTCCATTAGAGGAGGAACACTCTAGGGATAATGAATACCATGAGTGACTTATTAAGTAAGGATATATTATCCGTTTGTTGAGCCCGTTGAGGCGATATGATTATGTGTTGTGTGTTTACAGTTGCATGTAGGATTTAAAAATAATCAACCGCATGCTAAGACGACAATTAGTTGTGCGTGGCCCGGTAGCATGTGGGCTGCGGGATTACCATACCAGCAAAGGTGCTGAGCCCCTTGGGGGCCACCCTTTCTCTTCTTTTCCTATTTCAGGTACAGAGAATTGGAAGCCGTTCGAGAGTAGGACGGGGTAGACATTGTACATGGATACTTATTTAAGTGTATGTATACAGTAGGTGTAGTAAGACCGATATTGTTGTCGGCATCAGTTTATAAATACTCGGTATAGTTGAAAGGTGTATGTTGTTTGTGTTGATAATGGAAAGGGACAATAATGTGTAGTTGCTCGGGAATTTAGCCCATCAGACCGGTACAATGTATGTGTATAGCCTTGTTAGCCACGTGGGTGGCCAACGGCGTGTAACACCAACGAGTTAAGTAATGTGATGAGGTTGTTTTTTTCCCGCTGCAGTTTATTGTAAGTGTGTTAATGTTGGATGGGGTGTTACAAAAAGTGGTATCAGAGCGAAGTATCGCTCTGATGACTGAATTACCGAGCTTAGGAAGTACCGAGTTAGGATTTTAGTACTTTGGGTTAAGGGTTGAGTGATAGCGTGAGAGATACGCTAGTAAGGAACTACTAGTGAATACTGGAAACCTACTATATCCTTCCCCCGCCCTCCATAATCCCTGTTTTATAACTTGGGAAACAACGCCAGAGAGATGAAAGTCCACTCTTACTCGGGAATACCCGATCTGGCAGTTATTAAATACCTTTAAAGTACGGAGAACCTGTCATACGGTAGATCCCAAAAACTGGGAATCCCGGAGACGGTTTCCATCCGAACATTGTTAACCACATTTAATAGCGAAAAATGAAGAATTTTGTGTATAAGAGAATAGAATTTCCGGCAACTCGGGTCGACATGCAAGCAGTCGAGAATAACCAACTTGCAACGCACAACCGTGCAACAGGCAAGAAATGGATTAATAAAACCCGAGACGAGTGTCTACGGAACCACAGTTGATAAATAATACACCAACGGTATACCAACCGACAAGGGAACTACAACGTAGTGCCCAAATACGTGGAACGGGCTACAAAGAGAATACAATACTAAGGAAAAAGGGGTCTCCCAGTATGGGAAACACCCTAGTTGATGATCGGCATGTGAAGACAGTGAGAAGTCACCCAGGAGAGTTATTATTAAGGCAGTAAGAACAATAAGGGCCAACAAGGCCACTGATGACAGTGCGGGTAAAAACAATACCACAACCGGTATGTGTTGAACCGATAGCCAGTTAGCATGGCGCACTTGCCATAGCAAGTGCTGCTATAACAGGGCTATTCGGGAAATTTATAACCACTACAAAGTACTTGAAAAGTACAATAAAGTTAAATGTGGTCGTCATAACAGTGGAAGGGCCTGCTAGCCTAACCTCTGTAATTGTAAATACACCAGTCAGCAAGAAGCTAGACTTGGCTAAGGTAAGAAGATGTTGCGAAACCATGAAACTTTTCTTTCAAACCCAGATTTATTCAAACTCTTTTCTTTTCAAAACTAGATTTTCTTTCAAACCAACACTTCTTTCCAACCTTCTTTTAAGAACCAAACCAGTAAAAACCAAGGACAATTGACAAGGATACAACAGTGGATAAACTTTCCCCGATTAAGTTCGGGAAGCATGGAATGAATATTGTCACGGGACAATATAAGAGAGTTGACAACAGAATACTTCACCTAGGCGTGTGACGGACACTACGAGTGTACCAACTGAATTGTGGGACGACCGCACTCCGATAGGAGCTTGTGGGCCTGACAGACCTACCTATGGGTTAGTTGGGTAAGTAGTAATGTATCATATGGTACCCCACATATGTATACAAGTAGAGTCCGGAACACGGGAAGTAGTCGACTCCGTACTACGGTCAGCAGTATAAAACAAACAAGAGCTAAGGATTACCATGAATGGTTGAAGTAAAGGAACAAGTCAAGTTAACGAGACTAAAGGAATTAGTGAATGCATTTCAAGGATATGTTTAAGAGTCAGGAGGTGCGAAGTGCACTAACTGTTATGTAAAGACATCACACATGTCTTAAGAATCCGAGGGATAAACATGTTAGCTGGAACGGTGACCCAGCCTGTCCATGGCTAAGCAGATGCCTGATGTGGACACATTAATGTGCAATGAATGGGATGAAACTCCCAGAATGAGTACCTACACTACCAGAAAATGTTGATCTTCACAGGAGGAGATAATAAGCCAGTTAAGAACGCAAACGGTGTGGCTAACGGAATGTACCAATAAGTGTGAACCAGATGTAAAGCATAACTTAGTAACACCCAGGAGCAATCCTTAAAGGGTGTTCGCACCAACAAGTGTTGCACGAAATGGCATGACAGAAACACAAGGGTTGAAATTAACACCCAGTTTAGACATAAGTTGTCAGGAGACGGACTGACAACCTAAGGGGCATCCCATGAAAGGAAACGGAATGCAACGACCTTGTCATGGAGCTCAATATAATATTCAAACCATGTAATGTTGTACAGAGAAGTACATATGTGTGGACAGCCTACAATGAGCGCAGCTCAAGGCAGTAAGGCTTATAAGCCACAAATAAATGTGTTATGAAAATTAGATTAATTGCAGAAGTTTATGTAATATAAGTGAATAGAGTGGTAAACGAACCACTGCATTAAGAGTGGGGATACCTCTCGATATTGTGAGACCGCAGGAGCGGTAGTTATGTGAATCAAGTTCAAGAAATATGTTAAGGATGGACGATGTTATTATTGAAAGAGAGCGATTAGCTTAGTAGTATGTGTGTATAAGTGAAACACCGAGCTGAATAATGCCGGCTTGTGACTCGAATGATCGATGCTCAAGGAGCATTCAGTAGTCGTCCAAATGAGTGATGAACTATAATGTGAATATGTAAGTTTATGTGTGGAAGTTGAGGTGACAGTAGATACGATAGTATAAGATGATGTTATTACAAGGAGTCAAGAGCACGGGCGCAGAAGAGACAGTTAGTATAAGTATTGTTAACGATAAGTAAAGGATATAAGACCAGTATGAGTTAAACTCAGTGGAGATGCAAGGTAAGCGATGTCAAACAAACTAAGCAGTAAGCCAGTAGCCAGTATTACGAGATCGAAATCTCAGTGAAACTCAGTGTGAATTCCATGGTGAATCGCATAAGGGATTTACTGTCAAGAGTTTACGCCTCTGCACTCTGTATGACTGAGTGTTTTGGTATTGCACTTGTGCAGTAATGATCGAGTGGGATAGCTAGGAATTGGAAACATGTTAATTGTGGAGAGATAATGTCATAATGGCCGATGCATAGGAAATGCAAGACCGCACCAATAAAGGAGTACTTGTACAAAACCAAATGTGGAGACATGATTAACAGTAAGTGACTACAGTAGCACTAACTGCCAAATATCGGTATGGAATATACCCCAAATGTTGTAAATAACTGAGAGAGCACTACACACTAGGTAGTAGCTCAATCTCAACCGACAGTAAGTCGGAAGGGAACAAGTCAATCATTGTGAATACATAACTATTTACACAGTAATTGTTATGGAAGTGGATAGAAAGTGTATAACTCACCGAATTCGCTAACGGTAAGAGATACCACGCGTCGGTTGAGAAACCATTGTTACCAAGATGAAGGTGACAATTGGGGATGTACAATACAGTAAGAATAACAAATGGGGCAATTAAGCTCTACAGTTATTAGAGTTTCACAGCAGAACTAGTGAGCCAGTGATTCAAGTGTTGAATGTACATGGTGAACATGAGAGAATGGCTAATTATTAATGCCTAGAAGCCAAACAGGCCAGAATCGAAACCAACTAAGAGTTTAAACAAACTCCAATGAGAATTCTTGGTTTAGGAACTAAACCGCCAATATGGTTAAGATCCTCTAATCAGAATCCATTGTGTAATAGACCGCGTGGAAGTTAAAACACTTCACGACGGCAGGATTTAAGCCAATGTTAGTGATTGATTACGTGGGCGTAATCCCTTTTAAGGGGGGTAGAGCGCAAAACCACTTAGTGTATATTACCGTACAAGTGTACGTAGTGTATGTGACTTATATTGTGCATAGCACAAAATTATATTATTGTTTTGATGATTGGTGTGTGTGTGTTACGTAAACACACATTCATTCATGGTTTAATTGTGGTAATTGCGCACAGAAGATGCGAATACCATCGTGATAAGTGTGTGTATTGTTAACAGTTGTGTGTGATAGTACAAGTGTGGGGAGTAGAGAAACTCCCGGGGGAACAAAAGCCCCGACAGTGTATAAATGTAAAACCAGGTGTTGTATTTTGATAAAATATATGTGTATATATATATACTATATAGTGATGCATGAAAGGGTATGAAACCGACATAGAACCTAGTGAGAATAAGATTCCCTAGGCAACATGATTAAAGTGAATGGGGGTAACTGATAGACGGAGTTCTATCCTTTGGAGATGTTATGATCATGATTAGAATGATTTAAAAGATAGAAAATTGGAAATGAGTGATTTAATTGATGCTTGAAAATGAAGTGGGAGGTGGAACATGATTTGCATGTGATCAAGGGAAGCCGAACACAAATTGGAGTGGAAGGATAGTTTACACTGATGCTGATCACATCAGGGTTGGATGATTCTTGAAGCTCCCTATAAGTGGTCACAAATAACCACGCTAAGAAAAAAAGCAAAGAGCTTAAGTTGGACTTGGAGTTGTGTGTGTTTTCAAAAGGATTTTCAATTGGTACTTATAAACGTTGATGGATACTTTACATAATTAAAGTCTTTTTACTTAACCTCACAAGGAAATTTAAATTTAAGTGATTGTTTTAATCTCCCAAAGGCACGGGGACGGAAGGTGTCCATCGCGACCGGGTTCTGCGGGATCACAGTGTGTATGTAAAATATATTTTTGATTGCTATACATGCTATGACATGTTGTGTGGTATGTGTAATAAATGTTTTTGACTTTGATCTCCTAAAAGTGTATGCTATTAAGACCTATGAGTCTAAATGTGTTGTGTTACATAGACCTATGTGTCTGAAGACTGTTATGTTATGGGGACCTATGTGTCCAAATGTTGTGATGTTACCAAGACCAGTGAGTCCAAGGGGTTGTTATGTATGTGTAAGTGTTGTTAAGATACCCGGACCATAGAGTCCGAGGTTATCATGTGGATATGTTATGTTATGTGTGGATGTGAATGTGTTGCCCGGACCATTAAGTCCGAGGTTGTGATGTAAAGTGTGTTTGGTTATGGAAGTTTATTTCCAAGTGATTCCTGTGTTCTAATCTAATGATGTGTGGAAAGTGTGAACTTCGAGGACGAAGTTCTTCTTAAGGGGGGTAGATTGAAATACCCCAAACCTTGATATGTGGTTTCAAATATCAAACTATGTTATATAAAGGCTAAAAGTGCCTTAGAAACATCAATGAACAGTTTAAACCATAGTAAAATGCAATAAAAGCACTAAGATACAGTATGAGCAAAAACATGCTCTAAGCTATGAGTGAACTTGGTTAGGACCAAAGAGCCTACCAAGACTTAATAATATTCAATTATGATTTAATAAGGCTAAATAAGTCCTTAGGAACCTTGGTGACAGTTAAACCAAATAAAAACACAAGAAAATACCTTAAAGTCAATATGAGCAAAATGTGCTCTAAGCTTGGGATAAATTTGTGTAAGACCTAATGGTCATACCTATACCTTATAAATGTGTAATGAACATATTAAATCAATTACTAAAGAAAACCAAGATTGAAAACAAGTTAAAACACAAAATGTGCTTTAAGGAGTCTTAAAGCACGTTTTGAAAAATTGTCTTGTAAATGAGTTTTGAATGGCTAAATGTCCATCATTACTCTTTAATTAACATGTGTACTATATAGTATCACATTTGGAAGTCTATATCAATGGGAAATCAAAAATTTCACTTCTATGTGCCTTGTTTTGTGAATAGTGATTTTTATAAGCTAGTTTGTAACATATAATGTTATAAGTAATTAAATTGACCAACAAAGACTATAATACCCTTATGTAATAAAGGGGGGCGGTTTTATTAAGTGTGGTGACTCACCACTCTCTTGTTAACATGTTAAATAAATAAGATGACTACTTAAGTTACTATTTGCTTTTAAGTACAAATATCTTCAAAAAGCAAAACCAATTTCATTTCTCTCATTCCTTCTTCATTTCACACGGCTCCACTCTCTTCAACCTCTCTTCTTGCTTTTCTCTCACGTTAAAACAGCACCACCACCATGGAAGTCCACCTTTGAACCCTTGTAAAATCTAACTCACTTATCCAAATCAAAAAACAAACACCATTCTCTTTGTCTCATCAAGCTCTTCATTCCTATCTTCTCAAAATTTCAAGATCACCATTTCGGTGCCATGGAGTTCCACCATTGATGGAGCTTGAGCTTGTCTTTCCACATATTATTGATCTCCTTTGCTTCTAGGTAAGGAATCTCAAAGAAAAATCAAGTTTCCTCCATGTTTTGTCATTGACCGAAAATATTCATTGATGGAGCTCCTTGTGTTGCTTTGTTCTAGCTCCATTTGAATCTTTCAAGGACTAGGTGGAGTCCTCTCTTCATAGATATTCAAACACCCTTCAAAGATCAAGGTAAAACAACTACATTAATGTTTTGAAATAATGTAAACCTAGGGTTTACAATGAGATGAAGCATAAAGCTTATATACTCATTTCAATGTTGGTATATTGTTTAGTAGTTGACAAGGAAAGAAATGCCTTACCGGTTTTAAGAGGAAACAAGAAAGAAGTTTGTGTGGAAAAGAGGTAAACATACTATCTCAATGTGGTTTAAATGCCTTAGGAAAATGAGCTTATAATGCTTGCTAAAACTACCTAAAGAGCAAATGGTGGATGATTTAGTAAGGTGTTCTCAAGGAGACTAGTAAAGGAACATATGTCTTGGTGTGTGTAATTGCAGGTCAAAGGCTTATATATTGTGGAAATTCAGTGTTTAAGGTTTATGCAATTTAAGGGCCTAAGAGCCATGTTATTTAAGGCCTAAGTGCCAAGCAATTTAAGTTATGCACTATATTGTGATGTAGTGCTAAATGTGTGAAGTTTGTGTATAAAAATGTGTTTGATGGATTTTAGGTGTTCTTGAGCGAAATAAGGTAAAAACCTAAGTGTTTGGATGTGAGTATATACAAGAGAAGCTATGGCAAAATTTGGAAAATGTGTAAGAAGTTCTAAGTGTTTTAAGTGAGTTTTGGTGAACTAGGAAGTGTTAAAGGTGAATAAAGTTTACTTGAGAAGAAAACATGTATTAAGGTGATTTAGAGTGATGCAAGGATTTAGGTGTTATCTTGGAAGTTCTAGGAATTCAATGTGTGTTTTGGGAATGTATTTAAGTCTTGGAGGAGTTTGTTTAAGGTTAGGTAATGTTGATGAATAAGGAGAGAATGATGTTTAAGTAAGGTTTTGAGAAAGAATTCAAGAAGTTGTAAAAAGGAGATTTAGTTAGTAGAAAAGAAGTTGAGAGATGATGTTAAGGTGTAGAGGAAACACCTTGGTGTAGTGGTCATTATTGGTGAACTACCACTTAGAAATCTTAAGGAGAAAACATCCCAAGTGCTAGGAATTTTGTAAGAAATTTGTGAATGATAAGATGGTTTTGGTGAGTGATTTAAAGAGTTTAGCACATGGCTAAAGGTGTGTTTGATGTGCCAAATGATGTTAGGAAACATTATGAGGCTTTAGGAGAAGTTTGGTGAATTTGGTTAAGTGTTTAAAGACTTGGAAATTGAATGTTTTGCCGTGTCCGAACTTCCGTCCGGACATGGAAGTTCGGACAGGCTCTGTTGGGTAAAGGATTTTCTCACTCTCGAACTGTGTCCGAACTTGGAAGTCCGGACACAAGTTCGGACGTGACTGTTTCTATCTGGGATTTACTCTCGAACTGTGTCCGAACTTGGGAAGTCCGGACACAAGTTCGGACGTGTGTATAGTTTTCAGTATTAGGTCACGGCTTGCGTCCGAACTTGGAGGTTCGGACACAAGTTCGGACAGGCCACTGTATGGACCAAAATTGTTGTTTTAAGGTATGGAAATGATGTGTAATGATGAGGATTGATAGGTAATGATGTTATAAGGTTGTTAAGGACGTGTTAGGTGAGTTTTAATGACAATAAAGTGGGTTAAAGTTGTATTAAAATGTGAGAGTAAAACAAGTTAAAAAAAATGTTAAGTTATGTATCTAAGTTAACGGGGAGAAGTTATAAGCATTAGACATTAAATAATCATGCTACCCCGATGTTAATAAAAGTACATGTAATGTTATCAGTTGTTCGAGAATTGCTCGAGGAACATAAGTGGACATGATAAAGTGGACTCCGGTGACAGGTATGGTTTTCTTGCAACCTGTGTCCTACCGGATTACACCGGCTTGTATGCCAATGTGTTTTTCTGTGTGTTTGCCACGTTATAAGATAAATCATGAAACGAGTACAGTCGTTATTGTTGTTGTATGTTTACGTGCCGATACCGGTAACCTCAAATGCGCTTGAAGGGCTAGTTAACCACTATTAGGTAAACGTAAGAGAACGGTATCCGGTAATAACGTTTCCGACCTAAGGAACGTTCTAACCACGGCTATGCGTGAGTTAGTTGTGTGATGTTGCTGTAAGTGTATGACCCTCCTTTGCGTGATTAACTCAGTTGTAATACTGTATTGTGTGATGATGTGATAGGTTCCACAGCGGAGTCTTTAACTGTGAATATTTATATATTATGGGGGTGAGGAATCCGGTTGTTCCGGTCGCGCGTTGTTTGGGAGTTGTTGTATACAGTTTCTTCAGCTTCCTCTCTGTTGATTGTCTTCCTTCATTGGTCTTCGATCACCCCTGAGCTTAACCAAGGCTCTTGACTCACGTCTGTTGGGGATTATGTATGTTGTGTTCGGGTCACTAAACCCGATCCATCTTTATGTTAAGTTATTCGTTCGCCTAACAGAACGGTAACGAGTTATGTAAACGAGCTTAGCATGAGTTTGACAGCATCCTCTAGGCTCTCCCAGTGAACTAACTATTTTGGGTCGGTTCCTAAGAGAACCATTCCCGTTATGTTATGTATTTTGTTGTGATGCAATATCTATTGCGGTATTATGTTGTGCACGTGGAAACGTGCAAAGTGTTGTTAGGTGTTGTATGTAGTGTATGTTATATGTTGTATAATGTGGAGTGTGTGGATCATGGATATGATTCCCAGTTGTGATAAGAGGCGTTTAAGGATAACCCGATTTAAGGGTAAGTGTCGTCTATTAAGGAAGTAACTCCATTAGAGGAGGAACACTCTAGGGATAATGAATACCATGAGTGACTTATTAAGTAAGGATATATTATCCGTTTGTTGAGCCCGTTGAGGCGATATGATTATGTGTTGTGTGTTTACAGTTGCATGTAGGATTTAAAAATAATCAACCGCATGCTAAGACGACAATTAGTTGTGCGTGGCCCGGTAGCATGTGGGCTGCGGGATTACCATACCAGCAAAGGTGCTGAGCCCCTTGGGGGCCACCCTTTCTCTTCTTTTCCTATTTCAGGTACAGAGAATTGGAAGCCGTTCGAGAGTAGGACGGGGTAGACATTGTACATGGATACTTATTTAAGTGTATGTATACAGTAGGTGTAGTAAGACCGATATTGTTGTCGGCATCAGTTTATAAATACTCGGTATAGTTGAAAGGTGTATGTTGTTGTTGTTGATAATGGAAAGGGACAATAATGTGTAGTTGCTCGGGAATTTAGCCCATCAGACCGGTACAATGTATGTGTATTAGCCTTGTTAGCCACGTGGGTGGCTAACGGCGTGTAACACCAACGAGTTAAGTAATGTGATGAGGTTGTTTTTCCGCTGCAGTTTATTGTAAGTGTGTTAATGTTGGATGGGGTGTTACACAAAGACCAGACGAGTAGAACTCGCCTAGAACCCAAACAATGAGAAACAAATTGTAGGCAGGCTATACGAACAGCCTAGACCGTTAGAGGATACACTCCAAATAGATACGGCGTTCAACGTTATATCCTACACAAGAACTCATAAATGTAAAACCATACTCCTATTAAATAACATGGAAGGATAGGAAGGATATAAATATACCAGAGGAGAATGCCTCAATTGCCAAGAAACATACCTATACGGGATGGAAAAAGATGCAAGGCTCACTATAAACACAACATGAACTCCCTAGCAAAAGCGGGGCCAACCGTACAAGCCTTGGCATGAAAACAATATACTGAATATACAAACATAATATCACGAGGTACATAACAAATAATACAATTAATGTAATTACTCTGGAACAAAAGAACCTGGAGACATGGAATGACAAGAAATACCTTAGTGGATTTATAAGGTAATACATTCAAAACTTCAGAGACTAGCGCAAAGAGCACTAATGACAAACGATAACTGATGTCATACTTCACCTCAACTAGAAACCAATGAGTGAAGATAATAACAATTCAAATATATTCCAAGCTAGTCATCTAGAACGCCTGGATAAGATTTACACTAAATCGTGTGCACTTACAATTAATAATACCGTACCGACTAAGACACCTCAGTTTCCAAATTAAGAGAAGACCGTGAATGACACTGTCATATTGGAACGAGGTCAGTAATAACTTGCTGTTAATACATCATCTTTAATATATCCTTAAGAATGGAAAGGGCAAACCAAGCCCTATGTACATCGGTTTGCACCTCATTACGAAGCGAGTGGGCCCAATAGAATGTATGGGGGAGCGCACAATATTCTATGCCTTTGGCTGAAAAGTACGCGCCCCACCCTTTGTATTTTAATTTTAGAGTCGAGTGATGAGAGATTAACCCGTCTCTCAAGTATGAGAAGACTCCACTCTGAAGTTTCAATACGAAAACGAGGGAGACCAGGGACAAGACCATTAAAAAGGCCAAAGTCCGTTAGTCGAACCATAAGGCGAAGAGGCCACATGGGATATGGAGAACTCCATGAGAGCCAAGTATCCAGCGCTCTTCTCATAGCGATTGTGTGATACTTTGGGCGTCACGGGGCGTAACCCTTTTTAAGGGGGATAGAGCCCTTGTCATATTAGTCATTTTGTGTTGTTATGGTGTTGGTTATGGTGTGTATGTTGGTTATTGTGTATATGTGCATTAAGCACTTGAGATGTATTTTGATTATGTGTATGTGCTTTAAGCACGAGGAAATATGTTTTGTGATATATATGGTTTGGATTGGAAACTGTACTGACGTCCTTCGGGACTTGTGATATATATGTGGTTGGTTTAGATCGGAAGACTAGTGGTTGAATGGAACGGATTACACTTCAGGGGAGTGTTGAGACCTTAGAATTGATAGGTTGAATGGGTTGATACCTTGACGTTCATTAGGTAGTGAGGTACATATTCGATTTAAACGACTTCGGGATGAAGTCTTTTTAAGGGGGTAGACTGAAATACCCCGAATAATTACTACCTTAATAAAGAAGAATTAAATTAAATCATGTGCAATAATTGCCACCAATATTATTGTAAAAAAATATATAGTCCAAAATAGACTTTAAATCATACACGAAATCTCTAATCAAAGAGAAAATAGTATTAAGGAGAAAGCAACTTCAAAAATTAATACTACATGTAGCATACTAATACATGTACTCAATCACAAATACCACTCATTAAAATATAAATATTTTATATAGCTAAAACAAATTATATATACAATATACACTCATATATGTACATCAAGAACAAGAAATGATGCATACTACCGACTAACACATAAACAAGTTCATAATTCCGCATAAATGGTAACATTATTATACAAGAATTCAAAGCCTTCCCTTCTATTAGTTCAACATTTTTTCTATAGGAAAAAAAGAGAGGGAAAGTTAAAATTAATATAGTAGAACAAGTACACTTATTTACAATAATAACTCTTTTGTACTTATACCACAATTTTCTCCCATCTCCTCTAACTCACCCTAAAACGATTGACTTTTCTGCCAAACCTCCCAGCCTCTCGATGCTTTGTACAAAAAAAAACACAGACTAGATAAACAAGTACAGTCAACTAGTCTTTTCTATACTACCTACACGTTTCTCACCTTCCCCATGCCTCTCCCAGTCACCATCTATTTCTGGCAGCAGTTCCTTCTTTTCTCTGTTACGTCTTTCCATTCCTTTCTCATTCTAGTCTATCACTACTACTTTGACACCAGAAACAAGGAGAATGCCCATCTCCTTCTCTTGCCTCTTTTCGATTCATTCATGATACTACATCTCTTTTCTTTCTCTAGGCTGGAACAACAAAAAGGAAGCACAACAGATTACGTACAACCCAGCCATCGCTTTATTCTTCTTCATTGATGGTAATATTGCAACCTAAACAAAGAACAAAGAGTGCACAGTTATGCACCTTTCTTCTGTTTGCAACCCACTGGTGAATGAGCAAAATCTGCTCTATACTCCATCGACATTGAAACACCCCTAATAATTATAACACGTTAAACCATGAATATATGGGGAGCGTTTAAGTAATTTGATGCATTAACATAAACATTTCATAACGTATAACCTACAGTACTAAGGGACATATATATGTCGGTGATCATACGAGATAGCGAGTCACATTTAAATATAAACTTGGATGCTCATTGGTCTTGTCGTTAACCAATACAATGGAACAAACTAAATTATTCCATGTTAGGGCATTAGTACACGATACAAGGATAGCGCGTTATACTAACTGAAATAGATTGGGTACTCGTCAACATATAACGATGGTACTAAATAGCATATTTTACGAGAATATAACATGTGAACTAGGTCACAAGCACAAATGGTGCAACTCCACTATGGTAACATAATGCGACCTTACATGTCACCAACTGTCTACATTTTTCTCAAGGATATAATAACTAAGCAATAAAAGAAAACCGGGCAATATTGTCCTGCCATGTCCGAATATCTCAAACTGGTCAAGCGGACCACCTTTGAAATACCCCAAACCTTAATATATTAATGAACTATCTAATTAGGATATACTAAGGCTAGAACGTACCTTAGAAACATTAGAAGAAGTGTTAAACAACAATTTACACCAAAACATGCCTTAGGAACAATTAGAGCAAAAAGTGTTTTAAAGAGTGTAAATAAATTAGGGAACTACCAATAAGTTCCCAAGAGATTTCAAATATGAAATACCTTTAAGATTAGTAATAAACATTAAGCGGAATTAGCGTTTAAACCAAAAACGCACCTTAGAGCACAAAAATGTGCTTTAAAGAAAAATGTGCTTTAAAGGAGAATGTGTCTTAAGCATTTATACATGGAATTAAAAGGCTAGTGAGCCTAAATACCAGTAAGGAATAAGGGAACAACAATAAAATGGTCATAGGAGCCATAGCGTATACACACAAACTAAGTATACAAGTCCACACAAAACCGGTACTAAACTGACGAAAGTCAAGGAGAAACCACCAAATGACTTGGTTTAAATTGGAATTAGCAACATGATATTTCAAGAACAAAGTTTCTAAAGGTTGTAAATGTACTAAGAACACATTTAAACTAGCCAAAACAAATTGCAAAACCAATGTGAACCGGGAAGCACATAAAATGTGTTTTAAGGCATTTTTGGCCTTGTAACATACCTATAACATGGTATAAGTCATAATGAACGAAATTAAGTCATTAAATGTTACATAATATAAGAAGAAAACAAAAAAAAATTAGATCAAATGAGGGTGGGGCTGGCCGACATCAAGGGGGGACAAACCATGTCCAAAATGCCTTTACTTTACTATTCCACCTAATCAACACTACCTTGCCTTGCATTATTATGTTGTCCCCTTAGTGAATGATTAACCAGGCTCTTACCTATCAAATGAGAGCTTCAAAATTCGGAACCCATCCTCTCTTTGAAGGAAGAACACCAAAGAACACAAAAATTCACGGTTTTGAACCTTAAAGAACACCCTTCCTTGTGAGAACCATAAATTTCTCGTCCTAGCTCCAAATCACAAGCTTGATAGCTCGTTGGAATCCTCTCTTCAAGAGCTTGACAACCATAGCTCATGAGCCCCAAGATTCGTAGGAAAAACCACTGAGAAGTGCCTTTGATTCTCAAGGTAAAACATTGCCTTCTTGAAAACTTCCTATTCTTGGGTTTTTGTTACAGCCGATTGGCATGGGATACTAACCCATCTTATTCTTCATCTTGTTGTATAATTTTGGAGCCAATTTCTCTAGCAAATTGCGGTCAAAATTTCTAAGGAAATCAAGCTTAAATATTAAGCTAATGGTTATATACAAGGTAAATCCTACAACTACCTATTTCAAGGTTCTAAATATTGATCTATATATGGTCTAATATATTGTGTACCTTGTTTATTATTACCGATTTTATTAGGTGTTAGATTTAATTTCTAGCACCTAAAATGTTAATATTTTGTAAATCTAAAATTAGATTTATACTCCTTATGATATAAGCTACAATATAAGCTATCATAATATACAAGGAAAATTCATATACTATAATTTATATGGTGGCCGAAAATTAGGAGGTTATATGTGAGTTAGAAAAATTATCTAACTAAGTTAAATTAAAGGAATTAGTATAATAAAGAGTAATATGTAAAGTTTATGAAGTTTTGGTCACATGTCATAATTGCCGAAAATATATATGGTTTATTATGAGATTTATGAAGTTTAGATGATGGGAAAATAATTGTAGAATTAAGTTTACAATTTATAAAGAGTTTATAAGTGTTATAAGGAATTTATAAGGTTTTGGTATATTTAAGGTTAATAAAAGATGGTATATATATACTATAACATTAGATAATTAAATCTGGTGATTTAGAGATGTTTAAAATGATTTTTGATGTTCAAAAATCTGTAGGAAAATTAGTTACGAAAATTAGAAATTAATTAGAGTTAATTTGGTTAATAAATGAGTTAGGATAAAAGAAAAGACCACAGGGATAAAATGGTAATTTCCCTGGTCAAACTTGGTCAAACGTGGTCAAACTTGGTCAATGACAGTTGTAAAATGTTTAGAGAAACTAAAATAAAATTTGTAGCAAAAGATTAGATATTAAAAGGATAAAGGAATAAAAAAACTAAGTTAAATTAACTTTAGGGGTAATATTGTAAATAATGGAAAGTTAGGGGTTTGACCATAAAAGACTGGTCAAACTTGGGTATATTTTGGTAATTGACCAAAAGTATAAAAGGAATTAATTAAATAAGACTTTGGAAGAAATTAGAAATAAAAGTAACTTATTATGAGTAAAATAGAGATTAAGAGAAAACTATGGGTAAGTAATGTTAATAACACATTTTTATGTGTTTAGAAGGTTAAGGAAATTAAATAAAGAATTTAGAAACAAGTTGTAAAGAAACAGAGTTAAGACGGGTGTAAACGAGACCCGTATATAAATTAAGGTATACGAAGGGTATACCCGTAATTTAATAAGTATATGAGAAATAAATACTTAAAGTATTTTTAATGAAAATACAAGTTATATTGGAAAAAGAAATAAATACGTATGATACGGAGTATCATACGGACGTATACGAAAATTTTAGTATATATGAATAGTACTCGTAAACGTGAATAGTATACGTATACATGAATTGTAAATACATATACGTGAATAGTGAAATACGGTGAATAGTAAAATACGAGACCGTATAAATGAATAGTGAAATACCGTGAATAGTTGAAATACCCCAAACCTAGTTATGATTGTTAAACATTTAAATATGGAATATTAAGACTAAAAAGAGTCTTAGAAATATTGGTAAACAATTTAAACAATAGAAAACACAAAATGTGCTTTAAGGTCAATAAAGGCCAAGATGTGCTCTAAGCTTGGGTTGAGCTTGGTTAAGACCTAATGAACTTACCAAGACCTCATTTATATACTAATGAACATATTAAACCATTACCAAAGAAACCAAGCTTGAAAACAAGTTAAAACACAAAATGTGCTTTAAGGAGTCTTAAAGCACATTTTCGAAAATTGTCTTGTAAATGAGTTTTGAATGGCTAAATGTCCATCATTACTCTTTAATTAATATGTGTACTATATAGTATCACATTTGGAGGTCTATATCAATGGGAAATCAAAAATTTCACTTCTAAGTGCCTTGTTTTTATGAATAGTGAGTTTAATAAGCTAGTTTGTAACATATGTTTGTATAAGTAATCAAATTGACAAATAAAGTCTAAAATACCCTAAGCACTATTGGGGGCCGGTTTTCTTAAGTGTGGTGACTCACCACTCTCTTGTTAACATATTAAGTAAATAAAGATAACTAATTAAAGTACTTTTTACTTTATAACTACAAATATCTTCAAAAAGTAAGTTCACTTTCATTTCTCCTTCTTCCTTGCATTCACACGGTTCCATGCTCTCTTCAACCTCTCTTCTTCATTCTCTTCCACGGTAATACCACACCACCACCATTAAACTCATCTTTGATCTCTTGTTATTTCTAGCTCACTTAACCAAATAAAAACAAACACCACCATTCTCTTCCTCTCATCAAGCTCTTCATTCCTATCTTCTCAAAACTTCAAGAGCCCCATTTCGGTGCCATGGAGTTCCACCATTGAAGGAGCTTGAGCTTGTATTTCTACATATTATTACTCTCCTTTGCTTCTAGGTAAGGAATCACAAATAAAAACTTCACTTCCTCCATGTTTTGTTGTTGACCGAAAATACCTATTGAAGGTGCTCTTTATATGGCTTTGCTTTAGCTTCATTCCAACCTTTCAAGGACTAGGTGGAGTCCTCTCTTGATAGATATCCAAACTCTCTTCAAAGACCAAGGTAAAACAACTACATTAATGTTTTTGAAATAATGTAAAACTAGGGTTTACAATGAGTTTAAGCTTGGAGCTTGTATACTCATTTCAATGTTTGTATATTGTTTAGTAGTTGACAAGGAATCAAATACCTTACCGGTTTTATAAGGAAACAAGAAAGAAGTTGTGTGGAAAAGAGGTAAATATGCTAACCTAATGTAGTTTAATGCCTTAGGAGAAATGAGCTTATAATGCTTGTTAAAACTACCTAAAGAGCAAATGGTAAATGACCTAGTGAAATGTTCTCAAGGAGACTAGTAAAAGAACATATGTCTTGTTGTATGTATTTGCAGGTCAAAGGCATATATATTGTGGAAATTCAGTGTTTAAGAGTTATGCACTTTAAGGGCCTAAGAGCCATGCATTTTAAGGGCCTAAGTGCCATGCAATTTAAATTATGCACTATATTGTAATGTAGTGTAGATTTGGTGAAACTTTGTGTGTGAGAGTGTTCTTGGTGAATTTAGGTGTTCTTGTGTGCTTAATGGAGAAAACAATGTGTTTTGGCTTAGTAATGTTCTAGGAGAATCCATGTCAAAATTTAGGAAAGAAGCAAGAAGTTCTAAGTGTTTATATAAGGCTTGGTGAACTAGAAATGTTGGAAATGCTTAAGTATTTTACAAGAGGAGAAAATAACGTCTTAAGGTGTTCTAGGATCTAAGTGGTAAGAAATGATGCTTGGGAGATGATGTTAAAATGAGGAGAAAGCATTTTGGGATAGTAGTTATCATAGGTATGAAACACCACTTGAAAACTAAGGAGGAAATAACATAAGTGTTAGGAATTTCGGTGTGAAATGAGTAAGTGTTTAAGGTGATAGATAATGAGTTTCATGGATGTGTATGTGGACATAAGTGTACCAAATGTTGTTAGGAAACATTAAGAGGCTTTAGGGGAAGTTTTGTGAAGATTTGACAAAGTATGGGCAAGTTTAGATGACATCCGACCCAGGGGTCCGACCCAAGTTTGGGTCGGACAGCCTGTTAGACGTCAGGAAATTGTTCTGGAATGGTCCGACCCAGAGGACTTGGGTCGGACATGGGTCGGACGGTCATGTTTTGAAGGACGGAAAATATTCTGGAATGGTCCGACCCAGTCGAGTGAGTCGGACGTGGGTCGGACGGTCGTGTTTTGTAAGGCGGTAAAAGTTCTGTAATGGTCCGACCCAGTCGAGTGAGTCGGATATGGGTCGGACATGTATGTTCAAAGGTCGATAAAATTCTCTGGAATGGTCCGACCCAGAAGGTTGGGTCGGACATGGGTCGGACAAGTTAAGTTTTTCAAACCCAAAAACACTGGAAGGGTCCGACCCAGTTGTGGGTCGGACGGTGGGTCGGACAGACCAAAACTTATAAAAAAAACAAAGAATGTGACAAATGTAGTTAACCCTAGGGGGTATAATGAAGGTAACCTAGGGTAAGTTAGACATTAAAAACATGTCATCAATCATGTTAAACATATAGTAAGTTTGAAGTTAAATAAATAATTAACCGACGTTATTAATCGTGTATAGAGTGACCTACGGAGGAAATCAATCGA
Source organism: Limonium bicolor (assembly GCA_023374045.1). Lineage (NCBI taxonomy): Eukaryota > Viridiplantae > Streptophyta > Magnoliopsida > Caryophyllales > Plumbaginaceae > Limonium > Limonium bicolor. Next base: position 230,731,008 of record CM041776.1, read on the forward strand.
GGCAAGGACCAAGGTATGGTTTTCTTGCAGTCTGTTGCCTACCGGTTTACACCGGCTTGTGTGTTGCTTGTTTTTCTGTGTGTTTATGACTTTGTAAGATTAAACCATGTAAAGAGTTTACAGTTGTTAAATATTATTATGTTGTTAAGTATGACTCTCTCTTCCCTTGTGTGTGTCTAACAAGACTTGACCTATTATTGTGATTTGTGCATTGAGTTCAATAATGAACTGCTGACAAGTGCTAACGGGGGAAGTGAGGAGTCCGGTCTGTTCCGGCCACGCGTGTGAGTATGGGAGTCGATGTCATAACCGGTTCGATTCTCTTTGTATGTTATGGTTGTTTTCCAATTTGGGTTTAACCTTCCCTTTAGCTTAACCAAGGCTATTTTACTGACTCACGTCGGGCCACAGGGGCATACTATGTGTTATTTCGGTGGGCTTGGATCACTATATCCGAGGCACCTTGTGTTAAGTTATCCGTTCAATCTAACAGGACGGTAACGAGTTATGTAACGAGCTTAGCATGAGCATGGCAACATTCTCTAGGCTCTCAATGGGGACTAACTGTGTTGGTTCTCTTCCTAAAAGGAATTGTTCTTGTGTGATGTGTGTGATGTTGTGTACAATACCCATGTTATGATATATGTATAAGTTTGTGTGTTTTAAAATGAATGCCATGTCATCATGACAATTAGTTTGCGCGCATTCCGGTAGCCGATGGGCTGCGCGTTAACCATACCAGCCAAGGGTTGCTGACCCCCTCGGGGGCTCCATATTTCTTTTACTGCAGGATGAGGATCGAAGAAGCAGAATGGCTTTAGATCTAGGTTGCAGATTTACTTTTGATTACTTTTGGATGTTGGCCCGGGATGCGCCTGTGCTCCCGTGGCGTTATATATTTTGGTTGTGAACAGCTTACAGTGACAGTATACAGTAAAACATGTAAGTAAACACTCGGTATTATGTTAATGTATATATGGTTATTAGTTCTATGCTCGGGAGTCTGATCATCAGACCGGTACACTTGTATTTATTCAGCCTTGTTAACCACGTGGGTGGTTGACGGCGTTGTAGCACCAATCGTTTAGTTACTGTTTAGTTGTTTAAATTCCGCTGCGATTTCAAGTAATGTTATGTGCGTAGTAGGGGTGTTACAAAAAGTGGTATCAGAGCGAAGTATCGCTCTGATGACTAGAATACCGAGCTTAGGGATATACCGAGTTAGGAAACCTAACTACAGTTACCTAAGTGAACAGTTATGGAAAGGTTAACCACTAACTAAGTGTGGGAATACCTTATGGTCGGGAAAAACGTTACAACCGTTGGACCGATAAGTGTGCAAGCATATTGCTAATGAATATTCATGTGAATTCAGATGGCAGGTAGACCGCGAGGTAGAGGCCGCGGAAGCGGTACTGGAGATACGGGTGACCAGGGCGAGAATACTACGGCTCAGGTTATGGCTGAGGCAGTAGCAGCCGCCGTAGCCCAGATGGTACCCCAACTTGTAGCTGCGATTCAGCAGGGGCAAATGCCCGGAGTTCAACCACCACCACCGCCACCGCCACGAGAGACCAACTGGGTCAAGGCGTTGGCTGATCTGAGGCCACCCTCATTCAGTGGGGAGACCGATCCCGTAAGCTGGAGGCGTACATCTCCGAAATGGAGACCGCCTTCGAGACCTTAGCAGTACCTGAGGAGGTAAAGGTTCGACTTGCCGCCTATTACTTGAAGGGTTCGGCACAGAGCTGGTGGAAGCTAGTACGGGAGGGCAGAGTTGCTGACCCGACCTTTCAGTGGAGGGAGTATACGGCTCTGCTGCGAGCCAATACTACCCGATACACGTGCAAGAGGCCAAGCGCCTGGAGTTGGACAATCTAAGGCAAGGGGATAAGATGACGGTAGATGAGTACTACTCAGCCTTCATCGGACTTATCCACCTGCTACCGGATCTGGGTTACTCAGACCGGATTCTTGTGAACCGTTTCTACAACGGACTGAACTATCGCCTACGCTATGGCATGGGGCCAACTGGATATACTACTTTGCAGGTAATGGACTACAGTGTGATGTGAATAAGTGTGTACAATGTGTTAATGTGATGTGAATTGTTTGGCGGGGCATAACTGACACCCTAAATATAGGAGTGCTACCATGCCGCTGCAATTGTGGAGATCACCGTCCGTCTGAGGGACGAGGAGAGTGCGCTCAAGCGCAAGGCCATGAACGAGGGCCAAGGCACGCAAGGGCAATGGGGAGGAAAGAAGAAGAATCATATCCAGTCCCAGAAAGGACAACAACAGGGTGGCAAGGGCCAGACCCAGACCACCACTGCTGAGGAGCCTCTGCAGCTCACCTATGCGTATGCGGCCAAGCCCCTACGTTCTTACCCACCTAAGGGTAATTACCTAATCCTGTGTGATAAGTTGAAGTGTATGTTGATAATGTGAAACAAGTATTGATTGTGATTGTGATAGCAGCTAGCACGGGCTCTGGACCGGAGCGCCACTATTACTGCAAGTGGTGTAACGGAGACCACCCCGGCAAGGACTGCAAGGGTAATGATGTGCAGTGCCGATACTGTAAGAAGATGGGTCACCGCGACTATGAATGCTGGCAGAACCCAAACAGTAGAAACTACAGGCCCAAGGGGCAATGGAAGGGTCAGACCACTGCGACCACCGATAGCCCGAAGACGGCGAATCAGCCACCCCCAGATCAGAGGTACACAGATGCCCAGAAGGGGAAGGGGTCGGGGTCCAGCAAGGCCGCCCTGAATGTGGTGGACCGGTCTGAGGCGCCAGGGCCCTCTTCTAGACCAGGTACCGCCTAAACTGTTGAATGTAATAAGTGTTTGCATACCGCATTCCATGCATGTGTGTTAGTGAGTTTAAGTAAACAACCATGTGAGTAAATAATTAAAGTATAGTGTGAAAGTCACCTAATTAGAGTACTCTAAACTTAAAGGAACCTTCAATATATGTTATCCAATCCCACCCACACCAAACCCTGAAGAAACCACCATCAACATCACCGACTTTCCAATGGAGCAATGTCAGGTCATCCAACCAGGTATGGTACTCTTAAATGGATACCTGACACCGGAAGCACAAATCCATATCATCAGACGATGCGACGAACTTGGAGCAAAACCAGGAGGTTTCTACACACCCGAATACCCGAACGGATCAAGAATGCAATTGAAGATGATGTGCATGGGTAAGGACTGGAACCCTTACACCAAGACATATCAAGAAGTGCGAGCTGAAGATGGAGCAACAGTACCAAGTATACCTGAGGAGTTCCTTGCGGTCGTTAACCACGCCGTGGGAATTGCTCAACAAGTTGAAACGGATTCAATTCCAAGTGTGAAAGCAGATCTATGCATTGTGAACTTCTACCAGAAAGGTGGACGGTTAGGTTTACACCAAGATAAGGACGAGTCACCCGAGTCTCTAAGTAAGGGAGTACCCGTGGTGTCTTGGTCCATTGGTGATACCGCAGTGTTTGTGTATGGCGAGCAGAAGCGTGCTGATCTCGCAAAGAAGCTAGTGTTGAAATCGGGAGATGTGTTAATCATGGGTGGGCAGTCAAGGATGCTATATCATGGCATCAGAAAGATCAAACTGAATACCGCACCGTCGGCAGTGATCAATGCCACACACATGAAACACGGACGTTTGAATTTGACCTTCAGACAGTTTTAAGCTTGTATAATTATGTGATGTGTTGAAACAGTGTATGTTAAGGATGTTGTAAGTGTTAATCATGGCGACAGTATAAGCCAACGAATGTTGTAAAAAGAGTGTGTTAATGAATAAAGTGGAGTTGTTTGAAGCATAAACCGTGTTGTTACCCAATACTTATTAGTTTGCCAATGAATTAGGCTGTGCACTCGGAACGGGAGGTATACTGAGTGTCTGCAATGAGGCAGAAGCCGGCAAGAGCGGCACAATCCTCACCGGTACCTTTCCAGTCAATGGCGTGGACGCTTCGATCTTGTTCGACTCCGGAGCCTCACACACATTTATTTCGCTATCTTTTGCGAAGAGGCTGGGGTTAGACGGTGATGAGATGCCAGACTTCTAGTCACTCTCCCGTCGAAAGAGCGGATCAGGTGTACCCGCTACCACCGAGATGTGTTGTACGAATCAAAGGTGAAGAGTTTCCGATCGACTTGATAGAGTTCGACGGACTTGGTTTTGATGTGATTGTCGGGATGAACTGGTTGGAGCGGTACAAGGGCAGAATCCTGTGTGCCGAGCATCGCCTGCTTCTTCGGAGTCCATCTGGGGTTACCAATATCTTACCGCCAGAGGCCCAGGGAGCCTTCGACTCAGATCATCACCGCCATGGCTATGTGTCGTGAATTACGACGAGGAAGTGATGTATACCTCTGCTATGTCCAGGACATAGAGAGAGATCCAGAGTTTAGCCCAGATGTGCCGGTAGTGTCGGAGTTTCCTGATGTATTTCCTAAGGAACTGTCGGGCATGCCGCCAGCACGGGAAGTGGAGTTTGAGATTGATTTGGTTCCGGGCACCGGACCAATTGCGAAGGCGCCCTATCGTATGGCTCCAGCAGAAATGACTGAGCTCAAGGAGCAGCTGAGAGACCTACTCGACAAGGGTTTATCCGCCCTAGCGTTTCACCATGGGGAGCGCCGGTCCTCTTCGTGAAGAAGAAGGACGGTAGCCTCCGCCTGTGTATTGACTATCGAGAGCTGAATGCAGTTACGGTGAAGAACCGTTACCCTTTACCACGCATCGACGATCTATTTGATCAGCTGAGGGGAGCATCAGTATTCTCCAAGATAGACCTACGATCCGGATACCACCAGATTGCCATCCGTGACAGTGATATCGAAAAGACAGCATTCAGAACTAGGTATGGGCATTATGAGTTCACAGTTATGCCGTTTGGCTTATCAAATGCACCAGCAAAGTTCATGGACTTAATGAACCGCTTGTTCCAAGATCAGTTGGACAAGTCAGTGGTAGTCTTCATCGACGATATACTTGTATACTCGAAATCGAGAGGTGAGCATGAAAGCCACCTGAGAAATGTGTTACAAACATTGAGAAGAATCAGTTGTATGCGAAATTTTCAAAGTGTGAGTTTGGTTGAACCAAGTATCCTTTCTTGGTCATGTGATTTCTGAGGCCGGGATCGCTGTTGATCCGGCAAAGATTGATGTTGTGCGCACCTGGCCTAGGCCGAAGACAGTTACCGATATCAGGAGCTTCCTCGGTCTGGCAGGTTATTATAGGAGGTTTGTGAAGGACTTCTCCAGTGTCTCGAAGCCGATGACTTCCTTGATGAAAAAGGATGCACCATTCGAGTGGACAGTCGACTGTGAGAGTTCTTTTAAGAGTCTCAAGGATGCTCTGACATCTGCACCGGTCCTGACATTACCAGACGGTCCAGATGGTTTTGAGGTCTATTGCGACGCATCAGGCAGGGGTATGGGTTGTGTGTTGATGCAACACGGGAAGGTCGTAGCTTACGCCTCCCGACAGCTGAAGAAGCATGAAGAGAACTACCCTACCCACGACTTAGAATTGGGGGCCATTGTCTTCGCACTGAAGATATGGCGACATCACTTGTATGGGGTAAGTGTGACGATTTATTCTGACCACAAGAGTTTAAAGTACTTGTTCACTCAGAAGGAGTTGAACATGAGACAAAGAAGGTGGGTTGAATTTCTGAATGACTACGACATTAATCTGCAATATAAGGAGGGTAAAGCAAATGTGGTAGCTGACGCACTGAGTCGCCGAGCACACTCTCTCCATTCGCTAGTCTCTCATTCTGGCTTGGTTGAAGAGGTGCGGAGTGCTCAGATGACGGATCAGTACATGATGGAGATTAGACAGAAGCTTATTGATGGCACATTCGAGGGTCAGAAGTACGACTTCAGACTCCACGATGATGACCTGATTAGGCTTAATGGCCGGCTGTGTATACCGAGGAGTAGCGCTGAGTTGAAGGAGCGCATATTGAGTGAATCCCATTGTTCTACTACTTCGATTCACCCCGGAGCTTCAAAGATGTATAAGGTATGAAAAGATATTTTTGGTGGACTGGAATGAAAAAGGATGTGAATGACTATGTGTTGAGGTGTCTCACTTGTCAGAAGGTCAAGTTTGAGCACCGACGGCCTGGTGGTATGGTACAGCCAATGCCAGTGCCTGAGTGGAAGTTCCATGACATTTCTATGGACTTCGTAGTAGGGCTTCCGCCTACAAGGGGAGGTCTGAATATGATTTGGGTTGTTGTTGACCGACTGACCAAGGTGGCTCGATTCATACCGATGAAGGACACCTGGAAAGTGGCAAAATTGGCAGAACTCTTCGACAAGAGATTGTAAGGCATCATGGGGTACCGAAAACGATTGTATCTGACAGAGATACCAGATTCTTATCGAGATATTGGAAGTCTACACGAGAAGCATGGGTACCGAACTGAAATTGAGTACAGCGTTTCACCCACAGACCGATGGTCAGAGTGAGCGCGCACCATTCAGACACTTGAGGATATGCTACGTGCATGTGCACTTGACTTTCAGACCAGCTGGATTGATAAGTTACATCTGATCGAGTTTAGTACAACAACAGTTACCATGCTTCGATCAAGATGTCTCCCTTCCAGGCCTTGTACGGTAGACCATGCCGCACGCCATTATGCTGGGATGAGTCGAGTGAGACGGTCATTATAGGACCAGAGTATCTGAGCAAGTTCAGGCAGAAGTTCGCCAGATCCGGGCTAACATAAACAGCTCAGGATAGACAGAAGTCGTACGCAGATGTGCGCAGACGTGACCTGGAGTTCGCCGTGGGCGATCAGGTATTTTTGAGAGTATCCCCCATGAAGGGAGTGTTTCGTTTTGGCCAGAAAGGCAAGTTGAGCCCGAAATATGTGGGGCCTTATGTTGTGACGGAGCGGATCGGCCCGGTAGCTTACAGACTTGATTTACCCGCCGAGCTGGGCAAGGTACATGATGTATTTCATGTGTCCCAGTTGAAGAAATATATGTCTCATCCGTCTCATGTGCTTCAGCCTGAAAGGCTAACCTTAGAGCCGACCATGCGATCAGTGGAGACTCCGGTACGGATTCTGGATACTAAGACTCGAGACACTCGCCATAAGTCTGTGAGACTGGTGAAGGTTCTCTGGTCTAACCAGGACGTTGAGGAGGCCACTTGGAGCTGGAAGATAAGATGAAGGCGAAGTACCCGTCATTGTTTACTTCTTAGTGTTTGTATGTATAGGGTACGGGGCGTACCCCTATTTAAGGGGGGTAGAGCCGTTTCGGTTATGTGTATGACATGTATTTGGATACATTGTCTGTGTTGTGTTGTTATGTGTTACCCTGTCATGTTACAGACGCTGAGTCTGAATGATGTTGTGATGTTTGTTGTTTGGACCTTGTGTCCGATGTAATGTAAAGATGTTGTTAATGTTGTTATGGAAGTGTTGTTGATATGTGTTCCCGTGTTCTAATATTTAGGATATGTGGAAGTATGAACTTTGGGGACAAAGTTCTTTTAAGGGGGGTAGATTGAAATACCCCAACCTAGTTATGTTGTTTAAACATTTAAATATGGTATATTAAGACTAAAAAGAGTCTTAGAAACATTAGTAAACAAATTTAAACAATAGAAAACACAAAATGTGCTTTAAGGTCAATAAAGGCCAAAATGTGCTCTAAGCTTGGGATAAGCTTGGTTAAGACCTAATGAACTTACCAAGACCTTATTTATATACTAATGAACATATTAAACCAATTACCAAAGAAAACCAAGCTTGAAAACAAGTTAAAACACAAAATGTGCTTTAAGGAGTCTTAAAGCACATTTTTGAAAAATTGTCTTGTAAATGAGTTTTGAATGGCTAAATGTCCATCATTACTCTTAATTAATATGTGTACTATATAGTATCACATTTGGAGGTCTATATCAATGGGAAATCAAAAATTTCACTTCTAAGTGCCTTGTTTTTATGAATAGTGATTTTAATAAGCTAGTTTGTAACATATGTTTGTATAAGTAATTAA